>BSBN01000523.1:12392500-13687500 GCA_027924645.1 Cunninghamia lanceolata
CACATGAATGTTCTCGGTGCATTGGTTAGCCCAAATGACATGACTAACCACTCATACAAACCCTCCTTTGTCTTGAAGGCTGTCTTCCATTCATCTCCTTCTCTAATTTGGATCTGGTGATACCCACTCTTCAGATCAATCTTCGTGAAGTACTTGGCTCCACTCAAACAATCCATTATGTCATCCATTTTAGATAATGCAAATTTGTACTTGATTGTGATATTATTGATGGCTTGAGAATATGTACACATTCTCCACTCTCCATCTTTCTTTAGTGCTAGTACTGCAGGTACCACACATGGACTTAGGCTCTCTCTTATCAACCCCTTCCTTAACAACTCTTGAACTTGTCTATTCAGCTCTTCACTCTCTACAGGGGTCATTCTATGGGCTACCTTATTCCACAAACTAGCTCCTGGTATTAAATCCATTTGATGACTTATCTTCCTCACCAGTGGTAAACCTTCTGGTACATTATCAGAGACAATATCTTGAAATTCTTCCAACATTTATGAGACTTCTACTGGTATATCTTCACATTTCTCTTGACTAATCTTAGTAATCAATGCAAAAGAATAATGCTCATGCTTCATACCCTCCAAAATTTCTTACCATCTACCAATCAAATTCTGGTAGTACTACATACCTTTTCTTCCACATCCTTCAAGGGCTTCAACTTATGATGAACTCCATCCTTTCTTAGGGAATATGTGTTTGCATGACCATAATGGACAATGCTCCTATCATACTGCCACAGTCTCCCCAATAGCATATGACATGCATCCATCGGTATGATATCACACAACACCTCATCATGGTAGTCCCCAATCTTGAACTTCACTAAACACTACTCATTGACCAAAGCTCTGTGGTCCTTCTACAACCATGTAATCTGATATGGATGTGGATGCTTTCTTCTTGTCAACTTCAACTTGTCAATCATCTCCTCTAAAACAAGATTGTCAGTACTTCCATTGTCAATAATAATATCACAACACTTACCTTCACATTTACACCTTGTGTGGAATAAGCTCTTCCTCTGATTGGGTTCTTTCTCCTCATTCAACAAAGTTCTTCTAACAAATAGGGTTTCTCCCCTTTCAGCATCTTCAGAATACTCAAATTGCACATCTTCATCTGCATGTGTAACTCGTGCATTACCTTCAAGTCTTCTATTTGTCCTTCCTTGATGTTGTGGACACTTGTATGCTTGATGCCCTTATTCTCCACATTGGAAATAGGTTCCTCTGAAACCTCCTCTTCTAGGTCCTTGCCCAGGTCTGCCTCTTCCTCTTCCTCTTTGCTCACCATTGTTCTGGTCATGAGGACGGTAGGTATTATCTCCTCTCTGCTTTCAACTGGTGCCAGCTTCTTCACTTTTCTTTGAATCTTCATTTTGCCCCCCATAGGATCTTCCACTAGTCCTTCCGCCTTGACCTCTTCCCCTTTTCTTTCTATCAAATCTTTTATTTAGCTTCTCTTCCACCTTCAGGGAAAATTGGTATGCATCTTCTATGGTGGTCATTCTGACTAGGCTTAGCTCCTCTTGAATACTCAGCCTCAACCCATTAATGTAATGGGATACCTTGTCCTTATTGGGCTTTGCATGGTCTGTCTTGATAGTAATTTTATAAAACTCTTCTGTATACTCCTTAACAGACTTGTTACCTTGTTTCACTCCTTGCAGCTTCTTCATCAGCTCCAACTCATAGTCTATAGGAATGAACTACTTCTTTAGTTTCTCCACCATCCGATCCCATCTGGTAATATTTCATTTTCCTCTTTTGTTCCTCTCTAATTGGACCTCCTTCCACCAAATGCTGGCATGGCCCTTCAACTTTATTTTTGTAAACTTAACTTGATCTAGGTCCTCCACATCTTCACAGTCGAAATACTCCTCCATGTCATTGATCCAATGAATAAGTTGTTCCGGATTCAAATCTCTAGACTATGTAGAAACTTCAATCCTGGGCCTCTTTCCAATCTTCGAAATGGCCTCAATAACCTAACTTCTATAAGATCTCCTGCAGCTTCTTGTTCTTCCTCAGATAGCTCTTCATCAGCTTCATCTTCACTTTCTTCTCTTGTCCTTGGCTCAAACCCTCTTCGTAGCTCCTCTTGCAATGCATCAATTTGCCTTTGTAGGGCTCTAAAACCCTCTTCTATCAAAGCATTACTCTTAACACAATTTCTTCATGGAGGCATCTTGATCTCCATAGCAAACCCACAACCTCAGGTCCTGGTGGAAACTACCTCACGGTCGATGATCTATCTACATACTCAAGAACCCTTGCTCTGATACCACTTGATGAAGGGGGTAAATGATAAAATGCACAAAAATAGAAATTGGCCATAGAAAATATAACTTTATTTATTGATTTGGACAACTTATTACATTACAGAAGCTCAAATACAATAAGAGGAATCAACCCTCCATAGGCTGCAACACATTACAGCTTCCTATCACAAGACTCTGGAATCATTAGCCTTTTGTAACCCCAAATCTACTAGGGTTTCTATTTTCTCACCTATTCTTGACTCTACATTTCCCCCTTAACTCTACTACTACCCAAGGTTCCCAAAAATGGTTATTAATAGCCTTTTTGGCGGCCAACAACCTAATTTTGAAATTTGCTTCTCCCTCTAGAAATAAGTCAACTTCCGGGAGCCATAACTTTTGATCCGAGTGTCCGATTGACAAACTGTTTTATTCGTCAGAAAGCTCATGGAGTGCTCTACACGCTAAGAACTTGCTCTGTTAGTTCTGTCCATTTTTGGGACTGTACAGGGCTGTTTAGTGCCTCAAACCTGAGTTTGAATAATTTTCAGGTGTTTTTCAAGAAATGAAAACTTGACTATATTTTATCTCACAAATGATCTTTGCGTAATTCCTTCGCCAAAGGTATTATTTTTTAGTTATGTAACTTTGTGTAAATTTTCTCTTCATTTCATGCCCAAATGCAAACTTTCTAAAACTAGCAGGTTGCTATTTTTAGCAATTTAGAAAAACTGAAAGTTCTACATCATTATTCAAGCGATTATGGAACTAGAACCACAAATTTTGAAAATAAATGGAAAGAACATCAATAATTTTGAAACACATCTTTTTTGGGTGATACAAGATTGCCCTTACACCATTGGATGCTCCTATATATATATATATAAGAAGTGATACATCTATTTTAAAGATATATATGTTGTTTAATATGATTTCTGTAGGTATAAATCATATTTTGTTTATGTACAATGTTGTATATATATAAAAATAGAGTATGATATGTATGTATATATGTATGTATGTATGTATGTATGTACACACATACACATATCTCACTAAAATCATTCTCTTTGTATATTTAGTTCAGAAATAAACATGTTATGTTGTTCTGTTATTGGTTGCAGTTCTTCTATATATGTCTCAAATTTTCCATATATATATATATATATCTATATATATATATATATATATATAGATAGATATATATATATATATAGATATATATATATATATATATATATATATATATATATATATATATATATCTATATCTATATATATATATAGATATATATATATATCTATATATATATATATATAGATATATATATATATATATAGATATATATATATATATATAGATATATATATTTACTTGAATGTATTTATATATGTATGATTTCATATTGTGAGAAAATTATATTAGTTACTCTACTCGAATAAATCTTGTTATTATCAAATTGATGATGTAGGTAGATTTGTAATTTTTGATTTAAAAGTGAGAGAGATATGTTTAAATATAATTTGTTGTTTTTGTATTCATTCACGAGTACGATTATATTGTTAAGAAAATCTCATTGTTAAGTTTATTTGATTCCTTTATATCACTGCATTAGGTTTGCCTAACTAACTAGTCTAATCTTTGTTTCCTTTAGTTGCAAAAATAAGTAGTATGTGCACTCTGAGACACTTCAAAATCACTTAAAAGACTTTAAAAATTAGGCAAACTACTCTAAAGTTTTTTCAACAAGATTTTTTCCGCAAGAGTTAGTTTTAGAAAAATCAAAATTGTAGCATTTTTGTGTTCATGTCCATTCTTATGGTGGTCATAAGGGTGGGAATGATAGTATTAAATAAACAACACCACTAGGGGTTTATCAAAAAGCTACACCTCAAGAGGTGAATTAATGAGTTACACCTTAGGGGGTGAAAATAAAGAAAGGTGCATGTATAGACACACATGTGAGCAGAGTATATGCCTCCTTAAAATATTGACATGTGTAATATGAAAATATTTTAAGGTAAAGAAAAAGGGGAAGAAAGAAGAGGGGAGATCCTTATGAAGAATGCACACCCCTAGAACAAGTTGTCACTACCCCCAAGAATATGGGTGAGGACAACCATGAAATAGAACATTTTATTGTTATCAAAGTTAATATATGGTTGCAAGTGAAATTATACCACCATGAATGGTAACGAGAAAACAAAGAGAGCTACAAGTGCCACATAGTTGGTAGCATTACAATATCATAAAGGATGTTTGAAAACCTCATGAGGAAGTAGATAAAGAATAATGAACTAGATAGAAGTGATGCTCAATATCACTTGTGATGCAAAGAAGAGATAGGTGCTCCATCAATTGGAAGAGTGAGAGTACTGATGTCAAGAAGTTGTATTTTATCTTCCAAGGCTTTGTATTCACTAGCAGAATGGTAAAGCACTTGATGAAATGCACAGAAAGGAAGTGTTGATTAAATATGTTTGGAAGATTTCTTTGTGATTAGGAGGAGGAAGAGTGATCAAGTGGGATTTTAGAAGCCTCAATGAATGACACCCTTGTTTAGATACAAGAGAAAAAGTAGTAGGAAGCAACCCTTTCTTTAGTGGATAAAGGTTTAATTTCTTAGAAGAAGAAGCCATAGAAGCCTCAAACAACAGAGGAGGGGATGTAGACAGAAGAGAAGTCCAATAACCTAAACCCATTGTAGAATGTAAGTGTGGTGTAGATTCCACAAGGACCTTAACTCCTTGTTCCATGAGCCCAAGACCATTTTTTTGTATCTGTGCTTAGAAATATTTTGTATATGAGCTGGTAATGTGTCTCCAAATTAGAAAAAGGAGGAGAATAAATATCAGTAGCCTTATCAATATGAGAAATTTATAAACATGTTGGAGAAGAAATAGTAGCAGAATTAACATAAGAAGGATTGATTCTAATACCAGAATCCATATCATTGTTTAAAGTAGGAATGTCCAAGTTACAAGTGTTAACCTTATATTCACTAGCTCCATGGGGGGTGAAGTGTAAGGAGCACCAATCATCACCTAGTCATGTATTTATGGATTAGTCAACACCATTTTAAACTTCTTGAGTAGGAGTTGAAGATGGGGAATCATCTTTGATAGAAGAAGAAGGAATGGGATTTTGGAGAGTAGGGGAAGTATCAAACTAGGTCACATAATCTGCTTGCTGACAATATTTCATAGGATCTAGATCAACTTTGATCATATAAGTCTTTTTTAGTAAAACAATTTAATCAATCTTGTTTTAGTAAATAAATTTAATCGATCCATGTAAGGTAGATGGAACCACACCCATGGCATGAATCCATGGTCTAACAAGAAGGATACTATAAGATAACACATCAGGCATGACATGGACAAGGGTAGGCAAAGTGACAGGGCCAAATTCAATCAACAACATGATTGTGCCCATTGTTTTTCTACCAATGTTATTAAATCCACAAATAGAAATATTAGAATGGGAGATACAAGACGTATTAATATTAATATGGTTTAACAAGTCTATGTACTGCAAACATTGATACCTAAACCATTGTCAATAAGGGTATCCTTGACTCTAAAATAATTACTTCTAACAATAATAAGAAGAGGATCATTCTACTTTTGCACTTCCAAATATGGTAACTTAGATTGCCTAAATGTTATACTTTTGGAATTTGTAAATATGCAATCGAGTAAGGAAACTACATCATTCGACCTAGTAGAAGATGCTATTGGGATCTTTTGTAAATATTCCTAGAGAATTCCATGATATGTTGGTGAACTTTGAATGAGCTCCCAAAGAGGGATCTTAGTAGGAGTAGCACAAAGTTGCTCAACAAGATCATACTTTCTAGCAATCTTTTGAGTAAGATGAGGAGTTGGGGGAAGAATAGGATGTGGTGGAGGAAGGGAAACAGGGACATGAGTAACCTATTTTTTTCATCAAGTATTATATGTTTGGGCTACTACATGGTAGTGAGGAGCCACATACACGTTTTGAATTATATACTTTACAATTTCTGAAAAGTGATTCGAAGGTTAAGGATTTTCAAGAATACCCCAAACAATGATCATAGAATGAGAAGATGGGGACAGATCAGGTGCCCTGTGCATAATGATTTTAGGAATAGAAAAACTATTTTGAACATTAATACACTTATCCAACATCCCCTTAGTGGGTGGGATAAGTCAATTAACAATGATTGAATTAACATTAGTATCTTCTTGAGAAATACATGATGTAGGAGAAGAAATAGAAGAAGTGTGTTCAACAACTATCTGTGGGGAATTTGATGTGAGGTGAAACTCTTCATCTACTAATGCTTCATCTCTAGAAGGGAGAGAATTGAAAGGAAGAGAGGGCAGAGTATTGTTACGAAATGTATCAATGATTTCATCTTCTTGCTTGAGAATATCCTCACAAGTAGAAGGAATTTTAGGAGAGGGATCAAAAGAATAAAGTGACATAGGAAGAGCTATGTCACCATCACATGCATGGAATGGAACATCACTCTCAGAAACCTTTTAAGAAAAGTTGGAAAGTGATGTAGTAAAGGAAAAGAACCTGTTGGTTTAGAAAAATAGAAGGAGAAAGATGTTAAGTGTGAGAAAAGAGAATGATGACAAATGGCATGCACACTAGATCAAATCCTCTTTCACAATAGCATTCAAGGACAAGACCAAGACAAATCACTACCAAATGGAGGTAGACTTAGCCAGAGATCTTGTACATAGGAGTGTTATGGAAAGATCTAATTTAATCAAGCCTTTTTATCAAACCCTAGGTCAATAATTCACTAAACCCTAGTTCTATGATGATTTGATTATAATAGAAGATGTACAACAAATCTCTAGAAACCAATTGTATAGGGAGGATCAAGAAGATAATAGAACATGTGTCTCAGAAGCATAGATGTTGGAAGACTATTTTGAGAGCACCCAAGTCCTAAAAGGTTGAATCTTTAGAAACTATAAACTGGAGAAATGTTGTAGAGACTACCTTAATGCCCAATTTGAAGTCTGTTGAGGCATATAGACTAGGGTGCCAATGCTCAAGTCTTGCACAGAGGAATATTTTTGAAATGTTGTCAAACCCTGAAACCATGATCTTTTCTTAGTCTTCCTGTATCTTCATATTTCCCAGATCTCACACCTATAACTTGCACACAAGAAGAGAAGGGATTTTAGGGTTATGGTGTTTAGGGACTTGCCTCAGTCAAATCCAGGGATAGCATTCAAGCTTCCCAACACCATTGGTAGATAAAGAGAGTGTGCCCTTTCTAGACAGAGGCTAAACACAAAATCAATATGATGAATCAAATGATGTTGAACAAAAATGATATCATCTTTGTGATAAAACCCTTAGAAGTATGAAGTTATTCAACTCATAAGGAGAGATAGATGATAACTTCAAGCCTGCAACAACGCACACAATGACAATACAAATCTACTCTAGAATCACAATGAATGCTTTGAATGCTCTTTACCCCAATGCTTCAAGTTGGTTATCTCTATCTTTCTTACAAATGAACCCAAAAACATAATTATAAATGCTTTCGCACTAACATGAACATCAAATTAAACCAAAAGAGCCAATAAGGAGAAACCTTTTTAAATATCCTAAGCCAACATTCATTTAAATTTTCCCCAACCAATTAGCAAGACTTGGGCGGTGCTGCCCAAGTCTTTGAGCCCCTTTTAGGTCTGGGATAAGGTTAACAATGGGCCCCTTGTTCCCAATTTATATTAGTTTAGGGTAATTTTACATCGGGATAAATGTTTAGAATATATAATGTTTTCATGAGGACTTAGGAGCTAAACAGGGAGGTAAAAAGACATGTGTCCACTTTTTACTCCATAACAAAAGATAAGAAAGGTATAGACGAATCTAGTTGAAGGTCAGGGTTCAAGAAATAACCCTGAAGAAATAAATTTAGGAAAGAAAAAATTTTGATTTTGATTTTGAAATAAAATTCAATGAAAAAGAAGGTGATATAAGTTGAAAAGGCAGGTTCACCAAAATTAAGAAAGAAAAATAGGTACATGTACTTTCTATACTATATTCATTAAGTGCTAGAATGGAAAATGCTAGTTTACTGGAAACTAAAAATGATTTACAAAAATGAGTTGTAGAATATAAAAGACAGTGAAGAGATGAACCTGACACTAAAAAAAGAATCTCATCATCTAGGTCCAACTAGAACAAGGACAAGAAACAACAAGGTAATAGAATGATAAAATGGATGGAAATAACAAAGATAAATCAATAAAATAAAATAAAATAAAAGAATGGACAAGAAAAGTGGAGAATACTGGTAAACCCTTGTGCGTTTGAGTGCTTGCTAAGTACTTGTGGCTAAAGAAAAGGAAGATGTTGTGGTTTTGGGGGGGTTTGCCTAAGTCAAACCCCTTCTTTGGTTTTTTGACCTCCACAGTAGCCAAATAGATAGATAAATAAAAATATGTGTGAATGCTCCTATCCCAAATGTACTTAGGAATTGTAAGAGTTATGATTATGCAAATAGTGTAAACTAAAATGAAGAAAAAAGAAGGAATGTGAGGATCCCAAGGTGCTCAAGTGTACAACAAATAGAAAAGCTCGCAACAATAATAAACAAGAATAATATTACTTGGAAGGAGGCTTGATAAATCCAAAGAGAGTTGAAACAAAAATATTGTAGAAGGTTGTAGAAAACTGTAGAAAGCCGTAGAGAGCTTGAAAATGCTAGAAAAGTGTAGAGAGATCCAAAGAGGTGAAAAAGTGAAAGATGGATTTAAAAAGAGGGAAATGAGAGAAGAGGAAGATGCCATTGAGTAATTCAAAAGATTCTTGAGTCATTACCTGTAACATGAAGAAGATGACAAGTGGAAAAATGTCCAAAAATGACCACAAAACACAAAACTATCATGGGACGCTAGTGCATCGTGTAAATGTGCACACGAAGTGCTAGTGTCCAAAAAGGTTGGGCTCAAACATTACAAGGCACTAGAACATAGCATGAATACCACAAAAGTGACAATAGATTTGATGAAAAGATAACATAGGAAGCAAGGCCTAAGAACCATGGGAAGGAAAAATGTTAATGTAACAACTAAAATGTGCCTAAAAACAAAAGTAAAGGACACTAAAGGAAGGCCAAAATATATTGTGATATTGTAAGGGTATGAAATTTTCTACGCTATAACTACAAGCAGTGGTCCAACATATGATAGCAGAGCAATACTACAAGTTGGACTAGCAAGTGATAATAGAATGGTGTTGCAAGTGGACATGATAAAAGATGACATCAAGGAACCTTTGGATGTAAATAATTTATTAGAGGAAGGTGATAATGAGGAGAACCATGAAGACATAGAAAATGAGGAGACATAAATTGGAGAATGAATTCTTAGAGGACATTAATGGGTGCAAAAGTATAGTTGAAGTTGGTGATGAGGAAGTTAAAGACTTGGTTCAGATAGATAAGCATATTTAGGTGAATGGTAACTAACATAAGGACAATTATACAACATATTAATTGAGATTATGGAGGGAGAATGCTTGAGTATAGAAATAGTGAACAGAGTTAAGGAATAGGACAATAGATCCCTAGAAATCTATCACAAGGTAGAGATTCATGTTGAAAATGCCACTATGATAACATTGGGTGAGTTATTCAATGGTGTAAAGAAAAGAATGAGTGTGAGCTTACAAGATGTGGGGATGTTTACAATATTATACTGAAATGAGGAAGAATTTAGGAGTGGAAGACATATTTAGAAATTGAAAGATAGTTATACATTAGGGAAAAAGTGTGTTGGAAAGGGTATTAATCTTTTGATTGAACGTGGAGCCCTTATTAATAATTTGTTCATCGCATGCATACCACCAAGGAGAGATAATTTTGTAAGGGGGATAGAGAAATTCATCTTAACATAGAATAATAATTGTGTTTGATATATGAAGGAGGTTTAGTTGGATATCAAATGGCATGATGACGAAAAAGAATGGCTTGTGTTAAAAGTGCATAAGTGGAAAAGAAGATGAGAGAGTTTAGATGAAAGTTTACTTGTAGCCGCATAATTCATGAGTAAGCAAATTATAGTTTTTCTTATTAGTAGGAGCTCACATTTTTATAACCCTAGGACTATGATGTAGGGGCATCAAGTCAAAATACTATCAGCAACCATTATCTTTTATGAGTGATTTAAAATTCAAATCTTTCCACCTATTTTGGGGCAATTTATTTTACCTACAAAAAACTGAATTAATGCCTGATCAAAAGAAGTATAAGAGTTGGGTGAGTTTACAAATTGTTTAGATTACTTTTCCAATTCATAAGATTTATTTAGCACCCAAATTAAAGATTTTGGTGGGATTTTAGAAGAGTTTGGAGATCTAAAAAAAGAGATTTTATTGTTTTGGCACGTTAGGAGGGAAGATCATTGTCTTTGGTGCTCAGGAAGGATTTGGGGGGAATTTTGATAAAGTTTTAAAGAGATATTATGTAAATTCTAAGGGGCAGCAGCATGTGAAAAGATAGAACAACAAAGTGGGGAAAGATAGAGGTTAATAAGGTGGCAAAGGAGTGAATTAAAATAATAAGAGTGTGATGTGTGGAGAAGAACAAGACAATCACAAGCTATAGGAGGATAGTTGGTCAAAAATAAGAATAGACAAAGTTTGTGTGGGGATTTCCAAGCCCACATGAGGTATAAGGGAGAACCAAAATATGACAAGCATTTATTTTAGTTAAGGTAGGCTGTTGATGCCACATAGGTGTGAGTTTATGCACAGAGATGTCCATCCATGATCTGGCCAAAAAATTTGAATTTTGATATACAAAAATGATGCTTAGGCTTGGAAAATAAGGAATTAGAATGATAAATAACTAATTAGAGTGATATTCTCCTATAAAACCATAATATATAAAGCACAAAAGTGATTTCAAAGCCAAGAAATAAGATTTTAAGATTTTGAGATGTCATTCTCTCAGACCTATGATAGAGATGCTTGGTTCTTCCATTGAGGCACCATAGTATGTGATAGAGGTGCTTGTCTATGAAAAAATGTGCCCCTTTATGATCAGACACACCTAAGAGTGCATAGAGATACTCAAATAGGATTTAAAGATGCCTGAATAGGCCTATAGATGTTGAACTACAACTTACAAGCTATAAAAGGCTTAAAAATACCAAAATATGGTTAGATACTTGGAACATGGGGTCCCACCGAGCATGCACAAAATGTATACATGAAAATGTGAACTATAAAGAATAAGTTAAAATTCATTAACATACTCTATTCACATCTAAATGTAACTGAGTTGATTGAGCTAGATAGGAAAACATAAAACATAATGAAGTCAACAAAATAACAACAGAGGAAAACCTACGATACTTTGTGTTAGAGCAAAGCACCCAGGAGCATCTGCAAACCAAGAGAAACCCTCACAAATGAGAGAAGCAACACAAGAGAAGCTATTTCACCAGAGATGAAAATATATTTGGATGAGATGATAAATTACATAGTATACAAGCCTTTTAAAGGCATGAAATATGTGATGGGTGAACAACTACCCGATACGGGAAAAAACCACCTAGATAATTAAATGCATTATTATGCCTAAGTAAACTTAAGCAGGTAAATCCTATTTACCCTAACACCCCCCTTAAGTGCAAACCTAGGGAGTATTATTATGTAAAATCAAAATGCAATATGGGTCTTAGCTACGCAACCATGTTAGGTACCCATTTACAATGCAAAAAATTAAATCTCTCACAACCAGAGAAAAGGAGAAAAACCCTATGGGAAAAAACTCTTCTCCAAAAGAGAGAAAAAAGTGAAAGGATGGAGGACTCCTCAAGACCTCCCAAGGAAAACTTCCTTCACCCCTAACATCAATCACAACAAGAGATAATGAGGAGATGACAAAGGTTTAGTGAAGATGTCTACAACATGTTGCTCTGTAGGCAAATACTCCAAATTGAGAACACCCTCCTAAATGAGATGGCTAATGAAGTGCATGTAGATCTCAATGTGCTTAGTATGCTGATGATCCAATAGGTTACGTGAAATATGAATGGCACACTGATTGTCATAGCAAAGAGTAGTAGGATGATCAGAAGGAAATCTAAACTCAGCCATCAACTGTCAAACCAAAAGAATCTCCTAACTAGCCAAGACTAGTCCTCAATACTCAACCTCAGTTGATGATAATGCAATGGCAGTTTGCTTCTTACAAGACCAATCAACCAGACCAGAACCAAGACAAAAGACAAAGGCATAAGTTGACTTCTGATCATTAACATCACCAGCCCAATCTAAGTCAGTGAAGCCCACAATCTCAGTAACTCCTAATGTATAGTGAATGCCAAAATTCTTAGTGCCTTGAATGTATCACAAGATATATTTGGCTACCTTCCAATGACTCTCATGAGGATCTTGAGAGAAATAGGAGACAAGACCAACTACAAAGGAAATATCAGGATGACTATGTGTCAAGTACAGAAGGCTGCCAACCAACTGTTGATACAAGGTAGCATCAACTGATGGAGTAGTGCAAGTGGTAGACAACACAACACCTAACTAAAAAGGAGTAGGGGCTAGCTTGCAATTAGCCATCCAAAATTTCTAAAGCAAATCAAGAGCATACTTCTACTAAAAGATGGAAATACTAGTAGAAGACTGATGAATCTGAAGGCCAAGGAAGAAATACAACAGACCAAGGTTAGTCATATCAAAATGCTCCATCAAAGCTCCCTAAATATCCCTAATCATGGTAGGAGAACTCCCTATGAGAATCAAGTCATCCACATAAAGAAAAAGTATGATAAGACCCCCCATGTCTCTAAATATAAATTGTAGGATCAGATTGACATAGATAGTGAATCCAGAAGAAGTAGAAAACTATCTATCTTCTTATACCAAGCCTGAGGATCTTGTTTGAGACCATACAATGAACACCTTATCTTGCAAACAAGTGAAGGGTCCTGCATAAAGCATGGTGGCTGCTCCATATAGATCTCCTCATGAAGATCACCATGCAAGAGAGCACTCTTCACATCCATTTGATACACTGGCCAACCCTAAGATGCAACAATTGAAAGTACAAGATGAATAGAATCCATATTAGCTATAGGAGCAAAAGTCTCAAAATAGTCAATACCTTTAACTTGAGAGAAGCCCCTAGCCACTAGATGAGCCTTATACTTATCAATAGAACCATCGGCTGCATACTTGATACAATACATCCACTTGCATCGAACCAACTTTCTTCCCTTAGGAAGAGGAACCAAATCCCAAGTATGATTCTTCATTAAAGAAGAATACTCCTCAATCATAACACTTTCCCATTCTAGAACACCTAAAGCATCTAAAAAATTATGAGGATCAGTAAAAACAACATGACTCAATAGATTGATACCTGGAGTTCGGGAACGAGTGTAGTGTGTAGCTATGTGATCACCTGCAAGAGAACTAGCATCCTTAAGAAGTGTACAAGCCAATAACGGTCTTGTGGGTGCAGGTGGAGGAGGAGATGGAGAAATGTCAATAATGAGATTAATACCATCATCTGGAACATCATCATCAGGAACGTCATCATCATCATCTACATGAAGCAAACCATCATCTAAAGAAGAAGTGGGAAGAAGGGAGGAAGAGGCACGTGATGGAGAATCTTTCAGAGTGAAAGAGACATCAAAATGGACATCACGATAAAAATGTACCTCTTGAGTGACAGGATCAAACAATCGATAACCCTTCACATCCTCACAATAGCCAACAAAAATGAACCACTAACTTTTCTTCTCCACTTCTTTGCACCTCCCATCTAGAATGAATGTCTATGAATCACTGCCAAATGCGATACCTTGGGCTTGACATGAGAGCAAGCCTCCTCAGGAGTCATATTTCACATTGTCTTATGAGGCATACAATTTTGAATGTAGTTGGCACAATTGACAGTCTCTTCCCAAAATACTAGAGCCATGGATCGAGACTGAAGAATACAATTGGCCATCTCTCGTAAGGTTATATTCTTCTTCTTGGCTACACCATTCTACTAAGGAGTGTATGGCACTATGTGCTGATGAAGAATAGTGCGAGCAGGGAAGAAATCCTAAAATGCCTGATTGACATATTCTCTCCCATTATCTGTTTGAATCTTCTGAAGGGAGTGCCCTGACTGCTTCTCCATAAATGCAAGGAAGGTCATGAAAAACCAAACAGCCTCATCTTTGTACTTCATAAAGTACACCCATGTTCGTCGAGAGAAGTCATCAATAAAGGTGAGCACATAGTTAGACCCTAAAAATGAAGGAGTTGGGAATGACATAAGATCACTATGCACCAACTCAAGTAGTGCCGAAGCACGTGTGGCCATACCTTTCGAAAAGGGATCCCTATGATGTTTGCCAAGCACACAACCTTGACAAACTCTATTAGAACAATAGATTTTAGGTAGACTAATCACCAAATTCAGTGTTCATCTATTGAAGATATCTGTAATTTAGGTGCCCAAACCATTTATGTCAAAGCTTGCTCACATAATCTACATGAGCAATAAGGGATGATCCTGATGAAGACTCAAATCCATCAAACCTATACAAACAGGCCACATCATCAATTGTCCCTATTAGTGTCTGAATCAGTAGAGGGGTTGTCAGTCCCAATGCATAGGCAGATTCGGCCAACAGCTATGAGAGGTTGCGTGAGCTGCCTCCCCTTCACTTTTGGTTCTACCACACCAAGGGGGGTATCCCTATAGATAAAGATTTATCTTTGGCTCGCCCAATGATAGAAAGATTTAGCTTTACAACAATAGGCAGAATACTCTCATGTGTGGACCAAGATTTGCATAATAGATCTCAAGGTGGGAAACGCTCTTGGACATATCTAACTAGTTGAGGATGAGAGTATGCAAGGGTCCTATTCCTACTCCTACAAACTAATAGGATGGAATTATGAAATGGTTTGTTTTAATGTTTGGATGCAAGACAGGGGGTTTTGGATCATAACTACTAATCCAGGGGCAGACCAGTGCCTATCTCAGGGCAAGGAGTCAACTAGACATATACAAGAGAATGGTTTGCAACCGACATTCAATTTTCTACTTAACCGTCACTACTCAAGGATAAGTATTTAACTTTCTCTACTTACACACAAGGGTAGACCAGTGCCTATCTCAGGGCAAGGACTGGTATTTACCTTACAAACACCACCCAAGGATAAGTATTTAACTATCTCTACTTACACACATCCCAGCTAACATACAATCTTGTCCATACTCAAACTAAAACAATTTAATCCACTCTTTGAATGGAAGTTAAAGATTAAGCATGTGATATAGAAATCCATACCCTAGAATCTAAGAAACCCTTAGCAACCAGATTCATAAGAAGAGAATACATACAACACATCGAGACAGATAGATAAACACATGCAATGAAGCATTTTTCATATAAAATGACAAGAAATTAAACATATGTGCAAGATACACTCAAATGCAACTCATAAACTCCAAAATGAGATAAAACAACAAGGAAATGCCCTATTTTTTGCTATTCACAAAAAAATGCCCAAGTCTTCAACAACCATAAATGAGTAACACAGTTTTCCTTTTATAACAAGACTGTGTACTCAACGAAAATTACATGGCAATTCAAAATTTGCTAGATACAGCGCACCACAGAATGGTGCCCAAAAATATTAAATGTTCCAGGTAGAGAGAAGGAAGGGAGTAGGTGAGATCAAGATCTATACAGCCACCGAAGATTTTCATCCTTGAATGTGGTAGCTGGCCTATCATCTCGACCAATACCTCTCTGCAAATCTGCCATCAATGCCTACCTACACGCAACCCTTTGGAAATGCAACATCATGCCTCTGAAGTTTCTCTGCCTAAAAGCAACTACAAATACAAAGAAATCACCCCTGTAGAACATTTGAACCATGGCCATCAATTTCCCCCCTTTATCGCTGAGATCTGCGGCCCCCAAATCAAGTTGAAAAGTTGTTCCCCAATTAGAACATGCCACATAGGCACCCTGTGCTTCCATCGCTGACTTTTCTCCCTTCGATTTTGCCTTTTTCACCTTTTAAATCTTTGTATATGTAGAATGCATATACGCACAACTGTCTGGACACATGACATCATCTGGTTGGGTCTCTGTCACTATTAAATAGCATATCCATTGGCCATCAGAATGACCCAGGAAGTATCAACCGATATGCAATGTTATGTCGACGAACCATTTTATCAATATGTGCATTTGTGATTATACATGTGAGATTGTATATAGATCGCCACATATAAGACAGACCCCAAATCCTTATGAAGCATTTTGCAATTGCATTCGGGTCCAAGTTGTCTCTTACCTCCTTTGTATATCTATGATATACAATGCACACATACATTCTGCGGACCTCAAGTACATATCCGCCACAGCGAACTTTTCCTTTCGTATCCCGGTTGTATATTTTTCCTTGTACATTGCCTTATATATCGCAAACATACAATGTGGCAAAACAAAACATACAATCTGGACCTGTGCCTTTTTTATCAACCATAATGCAATATTTTTCAGGTCTGAGCTTTGCATATTCGATTGCATGTTGCAATGTACAATTGCCTTTGTATGCAACTGGTGGCCCCGACCTTTTGTTTCTCTTCCTTGCACATTGACAATGCATATCTCCTTTGTATGACCGCCAATGTACATTTCACTTGCACCTTTGCGATGTACATTCTGCCTTTGTACATTGACCCTTGTATGTCGGCTTTGCATCTGCCTTGCTTGTATATCGCCCTTGTATGTTTCCTTATGCATCCACGATATACAACCCGCTATACATTCATCCTTGCATATCGGCTTTGATTTTTCAACCTTGCCATTGTATGTATGCTGCTCGCCAGATTTGATAACTTTTGAGATCTGCCACTTGTATCTACCCGCTGCATATCCAAATATACAACAACAACATACAAACCTTTTGATGCAACTGCAGAATCTGCAATGGAATATTCCAGGAATGTACCCGAATGCCACATACAAACCCGATATGCATGCAAAGAGACATACAATAATTTTTCACCATTTTCAAAGGTCGATTGTACTTCTTTTTCGGGTCCAGCCTTGTACATATGCATTTGTACATTTGAACTTGCACATTTCAAATGTACATGCAAACAACAATGTATGTACAAAGATATATGCATGAGGTCGAGAGGCCTAGAATTTTTTTATTTTTATGAAAGGTGCCTGTGAATCTAAATGCCTAAAACCTAAATGTTTATGCAAGCACCACCAGTCCCTATAGCAACAACCTTCTCATGATCTTGCACCTCTCGAAGTCACATCAGTGGGAGAAAACTCAACTAGCTTCCTGTCACCATGATGACATATCTAATAGACAAAAAGTAGATTCTGTGAAATATTAGGAATAAAAAGGACATCATCAATGCAACCATCCTGTATCTTAACTGAGCCTGTTCCTATAATCAAAATCTATGAAGAGTTCCCAATTGCAATATGAGAAGTACTACAAGAGGAAATATAATAAAAAAGATCATCAACATGAGTCATATGATGTGAAGCACTAGAATCAAGAATACAACTATCACTAGTAGAGAACAAAGCCCTTGTTGTGAGAGCTTGACCTTTTCCCAAGGAAGAAGACTTAGGCATGGCAATATTGTGCTTCCTCATAGCTTCCTCCAAATCTGCTAACCTCTCAAAACAATGTGCATCATTATGCCCCGACTTTCCACAAAAGGAACAATTTTCCTTCTTCTTCTTAGGCTTAGAGGATGACTCCTCAGAATTACAAGGAGGAGGAGGATTAGTCTTTTGATCATTCTTCGCCTTAGGTTTTGAGGGAGGCTCACCACCTATAGATGAATCTATCTTGGGCTTCTTCATATTCTTACCCTTGTCCTTGGAAGATTGAGCTATCAAAGCTTGACTTTTAGGAAGAGCATCTATCTAAATCAACTTGGCCTGCTCCCTAGTTAATCAATCACAAAATACTTCAAATGAAGGCATCTTATGGTCTTCTCCCATAGCTTCCATAGTAGAATAGAAGGTAGGGGAAAACACTTGAAAAGGACCTCTCAACTTAGACAAGATCAAGAAGATACATTCCTTTTCATCTTTGGAATGACCAAATCCTTTCAATTGTGACAAAATCAACTTGAATTTGGTAAGGAATTCCTAAATAGTGGGGAAGACATTTGGAGAGAGAGAGATGAGATCGGCTTCAAGTTTCAAGATTTTGAACTGATTGACTTTATCATACCACTCAGCAAGCTTATCCCACACTTCTTTAGGTGTCTTACACTCCGCAATATGAAACAACAAATTATCAGACACATGGAGACCTATGAGTCCTCTATCCTCATCCATTTTGTTTCTATGAAAAAATTGCTCAAATGGTTTTGTGAACTTAGGTTGATAGGCATCTAATATTTGCCAAAGCCCCCTAGATTTCAACAAATACAATATTTTGAGCTTCCATGTGTCATAGTTGTGTGGAGTGAGAAATTCAATCCTGGGTCTAACATGATAAATAAAGGACCAAAATGTAGTATACACCCCCAGAATGAATGAAAAAATGAATTTGCAATTCCCAACACCAAATTTGCCAAATAATACTAATAGAAGTAACTAAAATAATCTTGCAACTTCAAGTTACTTGAACTATCAAAAATGGGAATTTTTTTAGAAAATACCTTGTTCACAACTAAGTTTGTCAAAGAATCTTTCTGACAATATCTTGTTTGTCGAAAATGGATTCCGTTTACAAAAGTTGTGCAAGTTTGAAAAAAATGCCTATTTCAGGCTCTTTCAGACCATAGAAGCTCCTAGTTGCTCCATATGACCACAAAATGCATGGGCTAAATTTTTTTGAACCTCTTGGGCTATAGCACAAGCCACCAAGTGATCTCCACCAAGAGTAAATCTCCAATCTCCAAGTTTGAGCACAAAGGACTCCAAATCACCAATCGCATGAACAAAGCAAGTACTAAGATAGATAAAGGCCAAGTGAGACCTTTACGGTTTGAATGTGGGATAAAGATCCCTTACCATGCCCAAAGAGTACTTCAAAGGCCCACTTTCAGCTAGAACAATGAACCCTAAAGAATATTTGGAGTGAAACTTTACAATTACAAAAGTCTGCCCCAAAATGATATCAGCCAAAAGATATATGGCGTTGGTGCAGAGAGCCACAAATGGAAACAAAATGTCAATATAAACCAGGCTGATTTATCACCCAAATGGAATGTTGATATTCCAAATGTTTAGTCAGCCTATAAGGTTGAACTGGTGTTCAGGCTGGAATAACTTTCTAGTGTGTGGAGAAAGCACCAAGGTCGTGGTAAGCTCGTGGGTGCAGTATACTTATCCACATTCTCTGGTTGAATCTACATGCTGCCTTCCTCTTATAAAAGACTCTGAATGCATCCTCCAGCTCCCACTTGGTTACACAACAACCTTGTGTTGAGGCTGAGATAGCTTTCCCAGCATACAAGCATGTCAAGCTTTGATAGATCTCGCAGAAAATGTGAGGATCATGCTTTGTTAATGACTATGCCTCACACAAGGAATAGAACCAGAAATCCTCACAGATCTTGATAGACAAGCCACTCGATGGAATGAACCCTAGAGAAGAAATGATATTTGCCAAAGGGAAATAGAAAAATAATCGCTAAACAATTGCCCTAGAAAAAAATAGATCTCAAACTCGATGAAAACTCTCAGCATCGAAGGTGGTTGCAGAAGACCAACTCTAATACCATGTTAGAGAAAAGCATCCAGAAGCATCTGCAAACCAAGAGAAATCTTCACAAATGAGAGAAGCAACACAAGAGAAGCTATTTCACCAGAGATGAAAATATATTTAGATGAGATGATAAATTACATAGTATACAAGCCTTTTAAAGGCTTGAAATATGTGATGGGTGAACAACTACCCGATACGGGAAAAAATCACTTAGATAATTAAATGCATTATTATGCCTAAGTAAACTTAAGAAGGTAAAACCTATTTACCCTAACACATTGGATGTGCTCATTGATATTTGATGTGTGATTTCTCCTCAAACTTGTTAGGATTTTAATGGCAAACTGGAGTAATACAATTAACAATTATATGCAGATTTAAATAACATGAAAATAACAATGAAGAATGAACACAATAGATTTAATGTGGTTAACCCAATGTGGGCTACATCCACAAATACAACCATCCAATATTATTATCTAGCAAAACTAATTACAACTAGCAATCTACACAGCTCAATATTGCTGCAATATGCATTACAATGTCCACCATGACTCTTGGCTTTTCACCTTCTCTAGCTACCTTTTATCAAACCTTATGGTGGTTACACAAAGTAGGGTTTTTACATGTCAGCCAAAAAAAAATTAACTACCAACAACTTTATTAAATAATAGGCAACTCCCATACTAAATACTTTTGGGTCCGCGACTGACAAAGTCACTAGAATTTACAATTTACATTGTTGTAGGTACCCGCAACCATGACTATTACATGATTAGTCACCATATAATAACAATCTCCCACTTGGGGACTCATCAGGCTCCACACCAAACAACCTCCCACTTGGAAACTTATCCTAGAGCATCAGCGCTACACCTGTAACTCCCACTAGATTTCATGCCTAAATTAGTTGGTTCCTCATTTCCACCTTTAACAGTCAAGAAGGCCAATGGAAACTAATGAGGAAATTAGTTTCTTCCATGTGACAGCTTTCGTGAACATATTTACAGTTTTTCACTTGTGTGAATCTTCTCAACCTTCAATTGCCCATCCTCCAAAACTAGTTGGATGAAGTGGTCCCTAAGCTAAATGTGCCTAGTCTTCGAATGAAGAGCTGAATTCTTTGCAAGATGAATGGCACTCTGGCTATCAGTAAACAATGGGCTATCTTCTTGTTGTTGGTCCAATTCCCCCAGAAGATGTTGTAACCAAATAATTTCCTTGCTATCTTCAGTGGGTGAAAGTGCAACAACCTTTTGCAGTCTAGAAATCCAACTGACTGTTGTGCCTCCTATAGTAAAAACATACCCTATAGTGCTCCTGCTATCTATATCACCCACCAGATCAGAATCAACATATCCTTTGAGAGTAGTGTTGGTTCCTCCAAAACAATATTGCTTTTTAGCAGATCCTCTTAAATACCAAAGAATTCATGTTTTATCGTAGTCCAATGTTCCATACCCTGATTGCTCATATATCTGCTCACAACTCTAACAACATGTGCAATATCTAGACTTGTATATACCATTGCATATGTCAAACTGCCAATTGTTGATGCATATGTTAACTTAGACATTTTGTCTTCCTCCTCTTGTGTCTTGGGACACATATCCTTAGTCAATTTAAAATGACTAGGCAGAGGTGTACTAACTGCTTTAGCATTCAACATGTTAAATCTTTTCAACACCTTCTCTATATACTCACTTTGTGACAAAAACAATTTTCTATTTTTCCTATCATGAGTGATCCTCATACTAAGGATTTGCTTTTCTACACCTAAATCCTTCATAGCAAATGACTTTGCTAATTTCTTTTTAAGATCACTAATATGTTGCATATTAGACCCAGAAACAAGCATGTCATCAACATAAACTAACAAGATAATATAGCTTCCATTATCCAATTTTTTAAAGTAAACATATTAATCAAAATGACATCTGTTGTAACCTTGTTTAGCTATGAACTTATCATCAATAAAAGTAACATAATAACAAGAGCCACAAAGAGATGATACCTGAGCTAGTACCCATACATTAGAATGCACAAGCTCTAACTTTTCACTCTTCTTCTCTTTCCCAACCTTGAGAAATCTTACTCTCTTTAGTTTCCCATAAACACATTTTTCACAGAACTCCAAGTCAATATGTTTCAGTCCTGGCAGCAACTTTTTGGAGTGAATGATCTTCATCCCTTTCTCCCTCATGTGCCCAAGTCTATGATGCCATAGTTCTACATCTATTCCTGTAGAAACTATTGTAAGTGTTTCTACTATTCTTGCAGCCACTATTGTAGCTATTCCTACTATTCCTGCAACCACTACTATAGATATCCCTATTGTTCCTACAACAACTATTGTAGCTATTCCTGTAGATACTATTGTAGCTATCCCTGCATCAACTTTTTTTGTAGTTTCTCTTGCAGCAGCTATTTCAATAGAAGCAAGGGTAGAATAAGTATTACCAGTACATAAGTACAATGTGCCTACCTTCTCACCTTTAGTGACTTTCTAGAGTTTGTCTAAAAGAGTAACTATGAATCCTTAACTGCCCAGTTGTCCTATAGAGATTAAATTCCTTCTCAAATTTGGAACATGCCTTACCCCCTACAGGAACCATTGATTTCCATTCTAAAATTTAATTTTAATCTTCCCTTTTCTAACAATCTAACAAGGTTCATCATCACCCAAATATACCTATCCAAAATCACCTTAAACATAATCTAGAAAATATTTCCTATGGGGTGTGGCATGAAATGAAGCTCCTAAATCTATTACCCAAGAATCATTTGCGCTATCTAAACACAAAATTAAAGCATCTTGTAATTTATTACTTGCAACATTAGCTTCCTTATTATCATCTTGTTGTGTGTCTCCTTGTTTGCTTTTTTGAGACCAACAATCTTTTTTCAGGTGTCCTAGCTTTCCACAATGCCAACAATCCTTCTTTCCTCTAGATTGAGATCTTCCCTTCTTCCATTGTGACTTCCCATGATTTGCAAGGCTTTTCCCTCTCTCATTTGATCTTCCCTTATTCTCTACATTAAAAACATTACCCGATGTTGAGGTCTCACTTGTGTTTTTTCGTAACATTTGCTTGCTAAGGATAACACCAACAACATGATCAAGTTTTAATGTATTTAAACCAAAGACAGAGTTACTTATAACCATGACCAAGCTATTCCAACATTTTGGCAAAGAACATAAACTCAAGAGAGCCCTCACCTCTTAATCAAAATTCCCTTTATAGAATTTTATTGGCTAGTGAATGTATAAATTGATTTAAATGGTTTGTAACTGACCCTCCTTCAGCTATTTTCATATTAAACAAACATTTCATAAGAAACACTTTATTTGAGGCTGAGGGTTTTTCATACAACTGCTACAATGCTATCATAAATCCATTAGTAGTTGATGCTTTTGAAATATTAAATGCCACAGATGGTGTCAGGCACAACCAAATGGTTCCCAATGCCTTTCTCTATGGTATATCCCATTCTTCTTCTGGTATCGTGACTAGCTTCTTTTCTTTTCCTTGGAATGGCCACCACAGATCTTTTTGATACAAGTAATTTGCCATCTACATCTTCCATAATTGATAATTATGGCTATTGGACTTCTTGACCATGAATTTACCTTCTTCCATTGCTCCCACTCAACTCTCAAAATTCCCTACCAATTTACCAAAATCACACGGATCTGATACTAGATTTTAGGGTTTTAATGGTATACAGGAGCAATACAATTAATAATTATATGCAGATTTAAATAACACAGAAATAAAAATGAAGAATGAACACAATAGATTTAACATGGATCACCCAATGTGGGCTACATCCACAAACATATCCATCCAATATTGTTATCCAGCAAAATTGATTACAACCAACAATCTACACAACTCAATACCACTGCAATATGCATTACAGTCTCAACCGTGACTATTGGCATTTCACCTTGTCTAGCCACCTTTTATCAAACCTTATGGCAGTTACACAAAGTAGGGTTTTTACATGTCATCCAAAAATAAATTAACTACCAACACCTTTATTAAAAAATAGGCAATTCCCTATTGAATACTTTGGGGTCCGCGAATGACAAAGTCACCAGAATTTACGTTTTACATTGCTACGAGTACCCACAACCATGACTGTAGCATGATCAGTCACCATATAATAACAATCTCCCACTTGGGGATTGATCAAGCTCCACACCAAACAAAACCAACAATATAAAATTCCATTGCATGGAGACTTGCAAATGGCTTGTATGAGATTGGATTTATGGATTTTTAGATGAGGGAAATGATGACTAGGATTGATTCAAAGGATCAAGGGTTGATATTGATTGATAGGTTTGGGTTGATGAGAGGCCTCCGAGTGACATCATTTGGTTGGTGCACAAGTGGATTCCATTGATTGTGGAGAGATAAATGATGGAGAATCTCCTTAGAAGAAGGGGATGATGATGATCAAAAGGGTACCAAGGGTAACTTTTGGAGGAATGTGCAAAGGACTTGCCCATAGCCATGTGAGAAAGCCCATGTGTTGTGTACAAAGACCCATGCATTTGTACACTTTTGATGATGTGAGAGGTTTGACTGAGATAATGAAGGTGTAGGAATGTGTAAGTGTGTGATTAGTTGGCTAATTGGTTTTAGCCAACTTAATAAAAAGTTAGCAATATAGGGAACTAGATAAATAAGAGTATTTATTTAATTTTTGGGATGGGGATGAGGATATATTTGTTTATCTAATGTTTGGACTATGGAACATGATTGATTAATGAAATAAATGATTGTATTTATTTAATTAATGCTAGGAAGAGGTATGGATGAATCGTGATTTTATTACATAAATAATAAAATATTATTTAATCAATGTTGGGATGAAAAATGGATAATTAATTGTCTAAATAGGAATTTATCAAATTATTTATAGAGGAAATGGTTAAGTAATATCTTGGTTATGGCTAGAATGGTGATGAGATGATTTTAGGTGTCTACATTAGTAATATATTAGATTACTTAGATAGAGTGTGCAAGCACAAAGTTGTGTCACCCTTTATAAAGGAAAAGAAAAAACAACTTTCAACCTTTTATCTTGAAGAACCTTGTTGGTAAATGAATTGGTGCTTACCAATTACCAATAGTTATTCGGGTACAAAATCCTCATGAAGATGGGTGAGGCTACTCATTATTGAAAGGAAAAATTAAATATTATAGTAAGACTTTACACTTTATAGGGTAATTTTATTGAATGTTTTTGTGTACTTTTTAATTTAAAGTAGGCCACAAAATACGAAAATTAAAAATAGATAAGACAAAGAAATCCTATGTGGGACAAACATAGGAAACCATATGGGATTCTTCAATCCAAAATAGTAAAATTAGGGGAAAAAGAGAATGGTGTGCAAAATACAATAGAAACTAGAGTTTAATTCTTACATATAGCATTAATAAGTGAATAAAGAGTTCAAAATTTTTCAATTTGCACAAAGACTAAAGGAGAATAGGAGAAAATAATCTTGAAGATATCTACAAGTGGAGACTAATTACTTTTCTTAATGCCTCATAGAAGATCATAGAAAAGGCTCTTGCTTTGAAGCTGCAACATCTTCTTCCATAGAATGTGTGTCTTAAACAAACTAGCTTCATTAAGTGTAGGTATATTTTAGACAATATTATTATGGTTTGGGAAGTCATGGAGTGGGTCTAATGACCACATCAACAAGTTGTGTCCATCAAAATTGACTTTTCTAAATCTTATGACTGCATTGAGTGGGCTTCTATCCATTTGATGCTTCAAGTTTTAGGATTTGGCCCTCGCTTTATGTAATCTATTAACATTATTTTTTTAGATACCTCTTCTTGTCTCACTACCAATGACTATCAATCAAATATATTTTGTATTTTTAGGTCTATCTATGAAGGATTTCCTTTAGCCCCTATTGGAGCCCAAATTTACCATTTCCAAAGTGCTCAATTTTGCCCCATTTTGCTCCCAAAAAACTAAAAACAAATCCAAAAGTCCTATGGAAAATTTCTAGCAGGTGCCACCATTGGATAGATTTTTTAATTCTAAGCAACTTTACCTTTTGAACTATCTTGAAATTCCTTGAAATGAAAAAGTTATGCATGTTCAATGTATTGGTTATTATGACTTTTTTGCCTTACTAAAAAAAATGGTCTTTTCCTTAGAATATTTCTTCATTTTTTGCCTTTATCGGCATATTGGCCTTTGTCATAAATTTTGAACTTTTCAGTAGTCTGGCTTTTAGTCGATTCACTGACAAGGTGATATAAGGAAAAGGGAAGTAAGCTTGTGAAAGAGATAGGGGTAAAGGAAAGATATCGGCAAAGTGGCTTCAGTTCTAGCTTTTTCAAGTTTGTCGATAACAAATTTGCCCGATGGACTTTTTGCCAATAAGGCAAGTGGAATCCAAGAAAGGGGCAAATATTGTGATTTGTAAAAGGCTAGTTTTGTTGATAAGGCAAAAAAATAGAAATTTGAAAATATGTCTTAAGTGTTGCCTTTGTTGGGAAACTTGCCTGATACCAAACTTTTCCCAAGTTCTTTTTACACTTTTGCCGATAGGCTGATAAAGAAGGATGACAGATGCAAAGAGATGAAGTTTGGCAAAATGAAGAATCACTGATAAGGGTGATAAGGAGTAAGTTCGACATGGTGGCAATTTGTCGATAATGAAAAAGATGACAAGGGAAAATAAAGGTAACATTTTGCTAAGGCATAAGGAGTTTGGAAAAATTCATTTTTTCAGATAAAGGAGAAATGAATCCAAGATCCTTGGTTTGAATTTCTTGAAATTTGTAGATAGAAGGAACATTGTCTAAGGCATGTATTATCTGCAAATCGGGTGGAAACTGAAATTTGCAAAACTTTGGGTTTTTCTCATTTTGCCGATAAGGAGATAGAATGAGCCACAATGGAAAAACAAAATGGTCTTGAATGGAGAGGATTTGCTGATAAAGGCAAAGAAGTAAAAGTTTGCAAATGTAAAGATTTGTCAATAAGGCAAGTTGAAAAGTCAAAGTTTGGCAATGGCATTTTTGCTGATAAGGCGGCTAAGTGTTGGGTTCGTGAAAGCGAGTTTTTGCCAATAGAAAAGGATAGTTCAGCAAAAGATTTTTTTGCCGATAAAGGCAAAAATAGAGAGAAGTCAAGTTCGGAAAAGAGCAATTTTGCCGACAGAAGGGGACAATTTAGGAAGGTTTAGAATAGAACAGATTTTTTGATAAGGCAAATATATCTGAGGAAAGGACAAAGTAAGTAAAGTTTGGAAAATTTCTCTTTTGCCGGTAAAGGTAAATTTGCCTATAAAGGAAGATATGAGGCAAATGTGGTGAAAGTTTAAGAAAAGTTGAAATCACTAATAAGGTGAATATGAAGCCAAATTAAGGTTGTTCGGTAAAAGCATGGTTTGTTGATAAGCATGAAAGTTTAGCAAATGAGAGATTCATCGATAGGTGACAAAGGGGTGACTTTTATTCCAGAGTTAAAAAAGTAAAAATTTATTGACCAAAATAGAAAGAGAAGAATGCGAAAGATATTGGAAGATGTAGAATTCATGAAGTTTGGCCGATAAATTGGGAAAGTGCAGGAAGCTACAGTCAGTAGTCAGACACTTCAAAATAGAAAATGTGAATGATGCAATGGGAAAGTTATCAATACTAGAAATGGTTAATTCTTTGAATGCATGCCATGATTGCAAGGATACATAAACTGATGTGTACCTTGAATTTAATGAGCTTGGAGAATAGTATTGTGCAGATGGTTGGCACACTAAAATCTTCAATGCACAAAGGAAAAATTGGGTAAGTCAATGTTGTAGGTAGTAGGAAAACGGAGTCAAATCTTCTCTCTTCAATGTGTAGGTACATGAGGAGTGCAAGCAATCCTCCTTTGTCATCTCCAGAATTAAATGAGCATGGGTTTACAATCCAACATGAAATTTTTCTGACATAACTAGGCCTGAGTTTAATGCAATGTGGGTTTCTTATTGAATGAGTTTGAATGGCTGGGGCTACATAGAATTGTATTGCTATATATACATGTTTTTCAAATGTTTTGAGGGTTGGTCTTCGAGCCAATTGTCTAGTTTGCAGTGCCTCCGGATAGTTTCAGGGCTTCAAATCAAGCCAGTTTGGGTAGTGAATAGAGAATGTGTTTTGATGCAACATAGGAATGTATTATAAAGCATATTTTATGCATTGTTATGTCTCCATGGCCATTTGTAAAGATTTAGGGGAATGTGTAATCGCAATTCTATGTTTTCTCTCACCACGTTTGCTGGTGTGATTGTAATAGAGATTTGATAATGTGTGACAACATTTGAAATCAATAAAAGCTTTTTTTTGAGTCATCTCTTTGTTGTAAATGGGTCTTTGTAGTTTGGTTCTGGATCATTACGAATGTCCAATATGTGAAATATAATATGAGAAATGTATGTGAATACATTTTGGTATTTTGTTGATGTTGATTCAAATCGTTTCTTCCCTCTTTATTGCTTATGACTTAGTTTCCCAATAGAGTAGGCACCTATCCATATTGGAGAGGGATCAAACACCATTTTAAATTAAACAAATCTTTCATTTGTGGTTCAGGGTAAAAACCATCTTTCATGTGCATGTACATTCACATAGTTGAATTAGCTTAATGAGAGGCTTGTGTAGCTAGTTCGTCTTGATCTAGTGATATCTTTGGGATCAAGTGTACATTGGGTATTGATGTGTATGTTTACTTGTATTTCATTTCATGCCTCTAAGAATATCCCTCCTAGGTCTAGCTAATCCTGAAGAGTAGAGGAGATTACCCACTCATGTTGTTGGCCAAAATTCCCCTTAACTTGTTGATAAACCTCTTCCTTTCACCTTGATGATAATCCCTAGCCTGGGTGTTTTAGGAACATTTTAGAGTTTTGTGTTTTTATTTCAGAACCAAGATTTTGGTGTCATAACTAAGGAAGAGTAAAATGTTTGATTATAAAAGTTTGAAGACTCTACTGGTGAGTTGAACCCATTATCAGTTTTGGCCTTGAAAATCAGTCACACTTCAAGGATTTCTTCTTTCAAAGAGGTGGCGACTCTACTGTCAAAGAACTAAAGTTTTCTCACTATAGTTCTGGTTGTGTTGTTGGTGATTCCAATGCTCCATCTCATGGTGCAATAGCTGGTGAAATTAAAGGTACATGGTTTTCTTCCTATCTTTTGGAGTTTGTTGTTCCTATCATGTTAAAGGAACAAAATTTCTATGCTTCAGTATTTTTCCCTACATTATAGGATGTTTTAGTCATGGCCAATTGGTATGAGCTTGGATACCTTAGGGATGATCTGTCATCTAAGTCTTCATATATATTAGACCCTAGAAACTATATGGCTGTGGATTCCCGTGACCATCCTAGAAATGCAAATTATAGTCATGGCTCTACATGTTATGAAAATTAAAATCTATATACACCCATGAGCAATCATACCGACCTAGTAGCTCAACAGTAAGAAATAGAAAAGACCAAACAACTATTGGAGTCATTATTGCTGTAAGAACAAGAAATAGAAATTTAGATCAGGTTGTTGGAGTCTAGGATGCAGTCCAATGCATTCCCTGTTGCCCCTAAAAATTAGTTTGATTAGTCCCCTGCTCTTCCCTTGGATCATGTTTATGATTAGATAGACCTCTCATGGGTTGATTATAAAATAATGAGTATGCCAACCAAGGTCTACAAATAGTTGCCCAAGTTTGATGGGTATAATATTTGGGAAGGGGACACACATGTTGATTTATTTTTATAATTCATGGATGAACATTAGTTTGAGCATGAAGATATGTGGATGAGTTTCTTTGTTAGGTCCTTGCATGGAAAGGCAAGAGAGTGGATTCAAAGTTTTCTAGGGTAGTCCTTTGCCTCATGGAATGAACTTGTGGTAGCATTTGAAAATGAATTTGCCAAAGGTCTTGACCCTACTAATCTTTTCATAGAACTAGAAAAAATTAGAAGACAAGAGGGAGAGTCAAGCTAGGATTTTGGTCACAGGTTTGTTGTTGTTCTGTCCTATATATTCCAAATTATTTCAGACCTAACATTCCTGCTTGCATTGATATGTTTTCAAAGGATACAAAACTGGATTGAGTTATATGTAGGAAGTTTTCAAAATAACAAGTATGCAACATGCATATGAATGCCTAGACTCCATGGAGAAGATGAGAGATGACTATATAAAAGGTTTGTTATCCATGACTAAGTCTTTTGTTGTTGGTAATAAAAATGCTGATTTTAGAACATCAGTAATGTGGATACAAAAAATTAGATGAATGTAGCATCAGATGATGATGATTGTGTAGTCAGAAGGGTAGAAGTCAATGAAGGTTCTGGTGTAATGCATGACAATGATGTAGATGATGAAAGTTGTAAATGCACCAGCATTCTATTAGATAGTTCATCAAGTGAAAATAATGATGATGAAACTGATGATGACTTCTAGTCCAATATTGATGGATGTAGTTTAGTGAATGGTAAGGATGTTGTGTACATGGATGAACAATTAGATGGATCAGCTTTTGTGGCTAAGTATGAAATCTATGGACAGATGAATGAAACATGGGATGAATAACAAACTTGTTTCTTGTTTGATGTATTTCCCTACTTTGTTCCTATGTGTGATGAAGCAAGTAATGTATGTTTGTACAAGGATGATGTAGAGGTGGCTATAGTATAGGATACCTAATCAAAGATGGTTGTTTGTGCAGCCATAGAATTTCATTCTAAAGAGCTTGCCCTAAATTTTGAGGATGGTGATCACGTGGATGCATATGAGAACATGTTTCTTTGGTGCAAGGTATCTTGTCTTCCACATGCAAAGTGTGCTTTAACTCAGCCAAAAGGAAATAAAATAAAAAAGAATGCGAAAGAATATATGTATCATTGATCTATTTGCAGTAGTGACTATGACATAGCTAGTTGCCCAAGTGAAAGTGAAATAGAGAGATAATTGGAAGAACATGGTTCTTCATTTGAAGTGTCTCATGATATTGATTTATGTGTTGATGTTTTGAGTTGCAATCTGAGTCATGCTTATGATTTAGAATGTGAAGTCTGTAATAGTAGATATAAAAATTTTGTTCAAAAGCTTGATGGAGTTACAAATGATTACGAGTTCTTTCATTTTGATGTGAAAGACTTGTTATCTCTTTAATGTGTTGGTGCTGTAGTAGAGGTTGAGTCATTTGTGTGGGGAATTGATGCGAATAAGCAATGGGGTATGTTTATGCCTGAGTTTGAACAGATGGCAGCCCAACTAGAAGGTATACCAGTGATGGATTCTTTCCATTTTGATTTGCATAAAGATATGTATTGTTTTGTGGATCAACAGTGCATTTAGGCACAATTTTCTTTGCCATGTGAATTGGAGGTATTTTCTTTTCCCCTCAATTTGCATGAAAAGGTCAGCAAGTATAATATCCTGACACATCATAATGGAGACTTCTCTTCATCTATTTCTTTTGTTGCTGACCTAAATTTTAGTGTCACATTCCTTGTTGTTGGGAACAAGTATGATATGGCTATAAATAGGTCAAGTACCTATCTCTTATGGTTGCCTTGTAGTAATGATTTTATTGGTAAAGCTAACCTTGGCTCAACAAGTATATGTTGTAGATTAGTGCATGCTGAGGTCAGCCTTCAGTTGTTGCAACTGGGTAAAAAATGCAAATCTGGTTTGAGGGAGATCAACTCCTTCATTTAGCTTGTCTTTAATAGAGGTAGGTAGTTGCAACAATTTTGTGCAAGTTTGGCCTGTAGTGTCCCAAAATCTTGATATAGTCTTTGACTGTAAGTTCTCTTGTATATATGTCCTTGCTTTGTAAATAATTTTCAATTGTTTTTCCCATTCATATTTTTTTGGGTCTGCCTGAAGAGTTTTTGTATCCTCATTGTGACAGTACTTGTCACACATCCCTAACCAGAGCCTGTGTTGGAGCCCAAATTTACTATTCCAAAGTGCTCAATTTTGTCCCATTTTTCCCCCAGAAGCCCTAAAAGTCCTATGCAAAATTTCTAGCAGCCACCGTTGGATAGATTTTTAATTTTGAGCAACTTTGCCTTTTGAACCATCTTGAAATTCCTTGAAATGAAAAACTTATGCATTTTCAAAGTATTGGTTCTTATGCCTTTTTTGCCTTAGTAAAAAAAAATGGTCTTTTCCTTAGAATATTTCTTCATTTTTTGCCTTTATCAGCAAATCAACCTTTCTTTTCATGAGTTTGGCTTTTGGCTAATTCATCGATAAGGCGATATAAGGCAAAGAGAAGTAAGCTTGTGAAAGAGATAAGTGTAAAGGAAAGATATCAGCAAAGTGGCTTTGGTTCTAACTTTTCCATGTTCACCGATAACAAGTTTGCCTGACGGACTTTTTTTCAATAAGACAAGGGGATTTCAAGAAAGGGACAAATACTGTGGTTTGTAAAAGGCTAGTTTTGTTGATAAGGCACAAAACTAGAAATTTGAAAATATATCTTAAGTGTTGCCTTTGTCGGGGAACTTGCCCATTACTGAACTTTTCCCAAGTTCATCTTTTCACACTTTTGCCAATAGCCCGATAATGAAGGATGACAGATGCAAAAAGATGAAGTTTGGCAAAATGAAGAATCATCAATAAGGGTGATAAGGAGTAAGTTTGGCATGGTGGTATTTTGCTGATAATGAAGAAGATGACAAGGAAACATAAAGGTAACATTTTACTAAGGCATAAGGAGTTTGACAAAACTCATTTTTGTTGATAAAGGAGAAATAAAGCCATGGTCCTTGGTTTGAATTTCTTCAAATTTACCGATGGAAGGAAAATTGTCTAAAGCAAGTATTATCGACAAATTGGGTGGAAACCAAACTTTGCAAAAGTTTGAGTTTTTCTCATTTTGCCAATAAGGCGATAGAATGAGCCACAAGGGAAGAAGAAAAAAGGTCTTGAATGGAGAGAATTTGCTGATAAAGGCAAAGTAGTCAAAGTTTGCAAATGTAAAGACTTGCCAATAAGTCAAGTTGAAAAGTCAAAGTTTGACAAATGGCATTTTTGTCGATAAGGTGGGTAAGTGCTGAGTTTGTGAAACATAGATTTTGCTGATAGAAAAGGATAGTTTGGCAAAAGACTTTTTTCCTGATAAAAGAAAAAATAGCGAGAAGAAGTCAAGTTTAGGAAAGAGAAATTTTGTCCATAGAAGGGGACAAGTTAGGAAGGTTTAGAAAAGAACCCATTTGTTGATAAGGCAAATATATCTAAGGAAAGAAGGACAAAGTAAGTAAAGTTTGGCAAATTTATCATTTATCAATAAAGGTAAATTTGCTAATAAAGGCATATATTAGGCAAATGTGGTCAAAGTTCAAGAGAAATTGAAATCACCAATAAGGTGAATATGAAACCAGAGTAAGGTGGTTTGGTAAAAGCATGGTTTATCGATAAGCATGAAAGTTCAGCTAATGAGGGACTCGTCGATAGGTGACCAAGGGATGACTTTTCTTCCAGAGTTAAAAAGAAGAAGAAATTTGTTGACCAAAATAGAAAGAGAAGAATGTGACAAATATTGGAAGATGCAGAACTAATGAAGTTTGGCCGATAAATTGGGAAAGTGTAGGAATGTATAGTCAGTATTGAGACACTTCAAAACATTAAATGTGAATGATAGACTGGGAAAGTTATCAATACTAGAAATGGTTAATTCCCTAAATGCATGACATGATTGCAGGGATAAATAAACTGATTTGTACCTTGAATTTAATGAGCTTGCAGAATAGTGATGTGCAAATGATTGGCATAGTAAGATCTTCAATGCACAAAGGACAAATTGGCTAAGCCAATGTTGTAGGTACTAGGAAAAGGGAGTCAAACCTTCTCTCTGTTGTTATATGGAGCCTAATCAGACTCAGAGATTAAATTTACATCACTTTTATCGGCATGGTTTCCCCCCAAATTATTTAACAGGGTCAAGGGGCAGCACCCCTTACAGGGGTTTGGGGGTAGGCCCCCCCAAGATGGGATCAAGGGGTAACACCCCTTGCGGGGTCCAGTGGCAGTGTCAGAGTTATTATTTTATTGGATAACATTAAAAAACCTTATTTTTGTAACCAACATAAGGCTTGATAAAAGAGACTAAGGGTTAGGGTTTTTTGTTGATGTATTGTAGCATTTTGCAGCTATATTGAGTTGCAAGGATTGCTGGTTGTAATCGGTTGTATTTACTATATAATAATATTGGACTCTCTATTGGTGGATGTAGCCTGAGTTTGGGTGAACCATGTTAAAACTTGTCTGTCGCTATTATTATTTCTATGTATTTTCATTCCTCTATTTAATCTTTATTTGCATTTAATTGATATCTTTTGCATGCAATCCCTAACAAGTGGTATCAGAGCGGGTTGTGTTCAATTATGATCTGCAGGAAGGTCTCATGGTTGAGTGGGAGCAATGGTGGATGAGGGTAAATTTAAGGTAGATAAATTCAATGGGCAGAACTATTAGTTATGGAAGATGCAGATGGAGGATTATCTCTATCAGAAGGATTTATGGAGACTGTTTGAAGGAATAGCCAAGAAACTGGCAACAGTGACTGATGAAGATTAAAATCTTCCAAATAGAAAGGCACTAGGAACCATTCAGTTGTGTTTGACACCATATTTGGAGTTCAATATAATAGAAGTGAAGATAATAGATGGTTTGATGAAAGCTTTGGTGAAATTGTATGAAAAACCCTCAACCTCAAATAAGGTATTTCTCATGAAGCATTTATTTAATCTGAAAATGATTGAAGGTGGATCTGTGACAGATCATTTAAATGAGTTTAATATGATTATTAGTTAGTTAACTTTTGTAAAAGTAGGTTTTGATGAAAACGTGAGGGCTCTCTTGATATTATGTTCTTTGCCAGAAAGATAGAATAACTTGGTAATGGCTGTAAGTAACTGTCTCTAGTTCAAAAACTTTAAAATTTGATGATGTTGTTGGTGTTATCCTTAGTGAGGAAATGTGATGGAAAAGCTTAGGAGGGTCCATATCAGGTAGTGTTTTGAATGTAGAAAGCAGGGGCAGATCAAAGGAGAGAAGAAAAGGTTCTGGAGGTCATGGGAAGTCATGAGGAAAATCAAAGGATAAGAGGTCCTAATCTAGAGGACAGAAGGATTACTGGTACTGTGGGAAACTAGGTCATCTAAAGAAAGATTGTTGGTGTCAGAAGAATAAAGAAGGAGACAAACAAGAAGTCAATAAGGAGGCAAATGTGGTAAGTAATAAATCTAAAGATGATGCTTTGATTCTTTCCCTAGATAATGCTGATGATTTAGGGGCCTCATTTCATGCTATGCCCCATAGAAGTTATTTTCTTGATTATGTCCAAGGGGATTTTGGACTGGTTTATTTTAGAGATAACAGACCTTATCAGATTGTTGGAAAGGGAAGAATCAAGATTAAGTTGCATAGTGGGAATCATTTGCTGCTACAAGAGGCAAGGCATGTTCTAAGGTTGAGTAGGAATTTAATTTTAGTAGCACATTTAGTTGATGAAGGTTGTATTGTTACATTTACTGATAAAAATTAGAAGGTTTCAAGAGGTGTCTTAATAGTACCAAAAGGTGTGAAATTAGGCACCTTATATCTTTGTAAAGGTCATATTGTTCACTCTACTTTAGTTGTTACAGAGAAAAAATAAATAGGTTCAAAAATAGTTGGTGTAGGTTTGCAAGAAGAGACTGAAACAATTGCTACAGGTTCTGAGACAACACTGTGTCATAACAGACTTGGGCATATGAGTGAAAAAGGTATGAAGGTACTTCATTCTAAGAAAGTTTTACCAAGTTTGAAATGTATTAATATGGATTTCCGTGAAAGTTGTGTGTATGGAAAAGAAAAGAGAGTTAGTTTTCTCAAGGACGGGAAGCAAAAGAAAGATGAAAAGTTAGAGCTTGTATATGCATATGTATGGGGACCAGATCAGGTATTTTCTCTTGGTGGCTCTTGGTATTATGTTACATTCATAGATGATGCAACTTGGAAGGTTTGGATTTATTCCCTTAGGTAGAAATCTGATGTATTTGAAACATTTAAGAAATGAAGAAGCTTGGTTGAGAATGAGATGGGTAAAAGATTAAAACATCTCAGATCTGATAATGGTGATGAGTATTGTAGCAAAGAATTTGAGGATTATTGTTTCTTTAATGGAATTCATAGGTAGAAAATGATTCCAAGGACTCCATAGGAAAATGGAGTGGCTAAATGCATGAATAGGACAATAATGGAGCGTGCAAGGACCATAAGATTGCATGTTGGGCTGCCTTTAAACATGTGGGTAGAGGCTATCAATACCGCTATATATTTAATTAATAGAGGTCCTTCAGTTCCTTTGGGCTGTGGTATTCTAGAGGAAGCATGAACAGGTAAGAAGGTGAGTTATTCTTTTCTCAAAACCTTCAGATGTGAAGCATTTGCACATGTAGATTCTGAAAACAGAACCAAGCTGGATGCAAAATTAAAAAAAGTGTACCTTCATTGGATATGGCATTGATGAATTTAGTTATAGGATTTGGGATTTTAAAAATCAAAAAATTGTGAGAAGCAGAGATGTTGTATGCAATGAGAAGGTGTTATACAAAGATTAGTTGTAGTAGCATGAGAAGAAAGAAAAGGATTATGTGGTGTTGGATGATACTCTAGATAATGATGTTCTAGTGGTTCCTCATACTCCCCAACAACAACAAGAAATACCACAAAATCTAGTGAATGTTAGATGCTCAACAAGGCTAAGTAGACCTCCTGAAAGGTTTTCTCCCTCTTTGTATTCAATTTTGTTAATAGATGATGGTGAACTGGAAATGTATGATGAACCTATGTAGGTGGATACAAAGGTTCAGTGGGAGGTTGCAATGAAAGAAGAAATGGACTCCTTGCTAAAAAATTAGACTTGAGAATAATGTAAGTTGCCTACAGGTAAAAAGGCTTCACCAAACAAATGGGCTTATAGGTTGAAAGAGGAAGATGGAGGTAAGAAAAGGTTTAAATCCAAGTTAATTGTAAAAGGATTTGTATAGAAAAAAGGTATTGATTTTGATAAGATTTTTTCTCCAGTTGTTAAGATGACTTCTATTCATATTATTTTAAGTATTATGGCTATTGAAGATTTGCATTTGGAACAGCTAGATGTGAAAACTACCTTTCTCCATGGTGATTTGGAGGAGGAGATATATGGAATAGCCCTAAGGATTTGAGGTCAATGGTAAGGAGAAACTAGCATGCAGATTGAAGAAGAGTTTGTATGGCTTGACACAAGCACCTCGGCAATGGTATTTAAAATTTGATAGTTTTATAGTTGACCAAGGCTACAACTGATGTAATTATGACCATTGTGTTTATTCTAAGAGGTTGGATAATGACAGCTACATTATTTTATGTTTATATGTTGATGACATGATTGTAGCAGGGTCTAACATGGATCATATAAGAGAGTTAAAACAACAGTTAGCACAATCATTTGCTATGAAGGATTTGGGGGCAGAAAAAAAATTCTTGGTATTAAAATTTGTAGAGATGAGAAGAATAGAAAATTGACTCTATCTCAGGTTGATTATGTTGAAAAGGTGTTGTAGAGATTCCATATAGAGAATGTAAAAGCTACCAACACACCTTTGCCTAGTCATTTGAAATTGACTAAGGAGATGTGTTCTAAGACACAAGAGGTGGAAGAAAAAATGTCCAACGTACCATATGCTTTAGTTGTAGGAAGTTTAATGTACGCCATGGTATGCACGAGACCAGATATTGTACATGTTGTAGGAGTAATAAGTAGGTATATGAGTCATCCCAGATTGGAGCATTGGAATGCGGTAAAATGGATTCTCAGATATTTGAGAGGTACATCCAATAAACACTTATGTTTTGGGGGCTCTAATACTGATTTATTAGGCTATGTGGACTCATATTTGGCAGGGGATATTGATACCAAGTGGAGTACTATAGGTTATGTCTTTACTGTAGGTGGGACAACAGTGAGTTGGATCTCCAGGTTGTAAAAGGTGATTTCTTTATCCACCACGAAGCAGAGTATGTAGCTACAACAGAGACAAGCAAGGAGATGATATTGCTGCAATCTTTCATGGAAGAATTGGGTAAACAATAGGCTAACAATTATTTGTTTATAGACAGTCAGAGTGCCATACATCTTGCAAAGAATTCTACCTTGCATTCAAAGACCAAACACATATAGCTAAGGTATCACTTAATCTGGTCAGTGTTGGATGATAGACAATTATGACTGGAAAAGATCCATACAGATGAAAATTTAGTGGATATGTTTACAAAGGTAGTAACAAGGGAGAAGTTGAGCTGCTTTTTAGCTTCAGTTGGTCTTCAAGACTGAAAAACAATAAAATCATAACAACAGAGTCTAGGGTGCTTAGATCCAGTGGAAGCTATAGGGTCAGTGGTGTTATGATTAGTCTCCAAGTGGGAGATGATATGGTGTGGAGTCTGATTAGTCTCCAAGTGGGAGATTGTTGTTATATGGAGCCTAATCAGACTCGGAGGTTAAATTTACACCACTTTTATTGACACAGTTTACCCCCAAATTTTTTAACGAGGTCAAGGGGCAGTGCCCCTTGTGGGTTCCAAGGGTAACGCCCCTTGCGTGCTCCCTGTCATGATACAAAGTGGGTTTGAGGGGTAGCACCCTCGCGGGGACTCATGGGCAGCACCCTCGAAACCTTAAATGAATTTTATTATTTTATAAAGGCATCAGGAGTTATTTTTCTATTGGCTGACATAAAAAAAACTCTATTATTGAAGTTGACATAAGGCTTGATAAAAGTGGCTAAGGGTTAGGGTTTTTCGTTGAGGTATTGCAGCATTTTACAGTGATTTTGAGTTGCAAGGATTGCTGGATAATATTGGACTCTTTATTGGTGGATATAGCCTGAGTTTGGGTTAATCACGTTAAAACTTGTCTCTCAATTTTATTATTTCTATGTATTTTCATTCCTTTGTTTAATCTTTATTTGCATTTAATTGATATCTTCTGCATGCAATCCCTAACACTCTCTTCTATGCATGTATGTGAGGAGTGCAAGAAATCTTCTTCTATCATCTCTAGAATTAAATGAGCATGCGTTTGTAATCCAAAAATGAAAATTTTATGACATATCTGGGCCTGAGTTTAATGCAATGTGAGTTTCTTGTTGGGTGAGTTTGAATGCCTGGCGATGCACAGAATTGTATTGCTATATATACATGTTTTTTCAAATGTTTTGAGGGTTAGTCTTGGAGCCAATTGTCTGGTTTCCATTGCCTCAGGATAGTTTCAAGGTTTCAAATCAAGCTAGTCCGAGTATTGAATGGAGAATGTGCTTTGATGTAGTGTAGGAATGTATTGTAATGTGTATTTTATGCATTGGTATGTCTCTATGGCCATTTGTAAAGATTCAGGGGAATGTATAATCATAGTTGTATGTTATCTCTCACCACATGTGTTGGTGTGATTGTAATAGATATTTGATAATGTGTGACATCATTTAAAATCAATTCAAGCTTTGTTTTGAGTAATCTCTTTGTTGTAAATGGGTCTTTGTAGTTTTGTTCTTGATCATTAAGAATGTCTAATATGTGAAATATAATCTAAGAAATGTATGTGAATACATTTTGGTATTCTGTTGATGCTGATTCAGATCTTTTCTTACCTCTTTATTGCCTATAACTTAGTTTCCGAATAGAGTAGGCACCGGTCCATATTAGAGAGGGATCAAACACCATTTTAAATTAAACAAATCTTTCATTTGTGGTTCAGGATAAAAACCCTCTTTCCTATGCATGTACATTCACACAGTTTAATCAGTTTAATGAGAGGCCTATGCAAATAGTTTGTCTTGATCTAGTGACAGCTTTGGTATCAAGTGTACATTGGGTATGGTTGTGTATGTTTATTTGTATTTCATTTCATGCATCTAGGAATATCCCCCCTAGGTCTAGTTAAGATTGAAGAGTAGAGGAGTTTACCCACTCCTGTAGTTGGCCAAAATTCCCCTTCACTTGTTGATAAACCTCTTCCTATCACCTTGGCAACAATCCATAGCCTGAGTGTTTTAGGAATGTTTTAGAGTTTTGTGTTGTCGTTATTTTGGAAACCAACAACCCCTACCATTTATGTGCTTGTTGCTAAGGGACTTGAATATCTTTTGGCCAATTATATTTCCTAGAAGCTGGTCAAAGGCATTTATTTTCCCAAGTCCTGAACTCAAACCTGCCCTACATTGTCTAGATATTTTTTGTAATGTATCAGGTTCCATCTTTTAATGGAAACAATCAATGTTATAGGCAATCCTTTTCACCTCAGCCTCCCTAGCTTAACACTTTTGGGTGGATGTGGAGTGAGAATGGATAGATTTTTAGATTATTGGGCATTTATTTTTCCTTTCAAGCCTACTCATCTTTTTTATGGTAGGTCATTATCTCTAGAATTGGAAAGAAGATGGATTACTAGATTACCAAGCCTCTCTCCTTGGCAAGGAAATTCCACATGTTCAAATATCTTGGCAACTACTCATGTATATTATTCTTCCTACTAGATCAATTGTAAAGATTTTCCATAATGTGACTTGGGAACTTGGTTGTCTCCAACCTGAACCAGAGGGTTGAGTTTGATTTCCACTTGATGACAAGGTGATGGAGGGTCGATGACAAGGTGTTGCAACCTTAGAGTAAACACAATGGAAAAACAAAGAATAGAATAACAAATAGAATTATATTGATTCAATATCATGAACAATTATAATCTTCACTTGTTGGAAACATGCTGACTAATATGGGCTTATAGACCTATCCTTTGGCTTGCTACATGAAAGATATAGCTTTGAAGAGCCTGCCATCAATCCACTACAAAAGGCTAAAGATCTTCTATCCTATTCACTACTATGTTCACTACCCTCCTAATGCATCTAATGAATGCTTATATATCAATTCCCAGCTTGAGGAATGCTCCATGTCGGTCATAAGAGGTTCCAAAATGTGATGCTTGTTGAAATATGTAGGTCAGACAAAATCATATGGTGATACTTCGGTTGTTAAGGAAATGTTTTGTGGTTCATAATGTAGGTGCATATAGTCCCATACTACCTTGTGAGATGTTTCATTTGATGCCACATGTCACAGTAAGGTGCCGCACACCTCATGCACCAAGCCGAATGTTGAATTGTCTAAAAAGATATTCCTGATGATGCTTTTGATGGTGATAACTCTTTGTAGACAATTGCAAGCTTCCTAAAATCTAGATATGATATAGATGACATAGTGTAGAGTCTTTATCCTATGCAATGAATTGTGAAATGATCATGTGGTAGAATCAATGCAATCTATAGAGACTGAACTAACCAAAATTCAATAAAACAAAAGGAATCAAAATATTTTCTATTGATGCAAGATTGCCTTTGAACGTGGGATTCTCCTGCATCAAACATCCAGGGTTGTTTGAAAAGTGTGTCCCTCACTTTTCGAGGGATCTAGAGGGAAACTAATGTGGTCTACCTTAGCCTAAGAAATCCATTTTGAATCTTCCTCCGGTCTTCCTTTCGACTTAATTAGGTACTCCTTATACTACCTGCCTCTGGTGTTGTGCCCAATTTTGCTATCCAAGATCTGCTCTATCTACTCTGGTTGTTGATGTGGTACTTGATTCTTCAAATCAACTTCAGTGCTATCACTTGATTCTCCCTCATGATACTGATATATATCTACAATATTGAATATGAGTGATATCCCAAATGCTTTTGATAATTCCACTTCATATCAATTTCCCTAGTCAAACTTCCTAAGAATGCTACATGGTCAAAACTTTCTCATCTTCAGCTTGTTGTATGGACCTACTAGAAATCTTTCCTTTTGGAGATACACCATGACATCATCTCCAATAGAAAATTCCTTGTTTCCTCTTTTCATCTGCTTGCCCCTTATACTTACTATTCATCTCTTCCAAATGCTTCGAGACCTTAGTGTGTACTATTTCCACCTATGCACTCCTTTTGTTATCCATACTAATGTCTCTTAGTTTTGCAACTCCTCTAAGTTGTACTCTAATCACAACTTCAAATGGTGTCTTCCCTGTACTTCTACTCACTAAGTTATTGTATGGAAACTCTTCTTGTAGTAGAATTATATCCTAATTTCCTACCTTATCTCCTACTAAGCTTCTCAAAAAGTTACCCAAACTCCAATTTACCACTTCTATTTGTCCATCTATATGTGGGTGAAATGTTGAACTAAACTTTAGGTCTGTCTTCATCTTCTTCCACAATGTCTTCTAGAAATATCTTATGAAATTTGTATCACTATCTAAAACTATACTCCTTGGTAATCCATGTAATCTCACAATCTCCTTGAAAAATAGGTTAGAAACATGTACAACATCATTTGTCTTGTTACAATGAATGAAATGCACCATATTTGAGAATCTATCTACTACTACAAATATGGAATCGTGTCCCCTCTATGTTCTTGGTAAACCTAATATGAAATCCATGCTTATATCTTCCCAAGGTCTCTCTGGTACTATCAAAGGTTTATACAATCTAGTATTCTGACTACTCCCTTTTGTAACTTGATAAATTCTACAACTTTGAACAAACTTCCTTACATCCTTATGTATTTGAGGCCAAAAATAATGTTCACTAACCAAAACTACTATCTTATCAACACTAAACTATCCTACTAGTTGACCACTATGCTTCTCCTTGATCAAATTCTCTCTCATTGAGCTCCTAGGAATACATAACTGATTCCCTTTGAACAACATATCCTCCTAAATGAAATAATCCAACCACTTGCTTCTATTTGTCACAACAGGTTCTTTACATGCTTTCTATGCTTCTGCAAAATCAAGATCATCTGCATACTTGTCCTTGAGTTCTTCAAAAGCTAACACTTCTACCCTCATTTCTATCAACAAGTTCCTTCTTTTGCTCAATGCATCTGCAAATTTATTTGACTTTCCACTCCAATGTTTAAATACAAATGTATAACTCTACATGAACTCTACCCATCTCATGTGTCTCTGATTCAACTTACCCTGACTATTCAAATACTACAAAGCTTGATGGTTAGTGTACAACACAAATTATTTTGGCAACAAGTAATGTATCCACTTCTTCAAGGATTAAATTATGGTATAGAACTCTTGGTCATAAACTGAATATCTTGTCCTTGCATCATTCAACTTCTCACTGAAATATACTATGGGTCTCCCTTCTTGACTTAACATTGCTCCTATTATATTTCCACTAGCATCACAATCAACCTGAAATACTTTGTCAAAATTTGGTAATGGTAACATTCATTAATCTGTGACCTTTTGCTTCAACAACTCAAAACATTTATGTGCTCTTGATGTCCACTTAAAATCCTTCTGGTCTCCTCTCATTGTCTCTATTTGGTGTGCATATAGTACTAAAATTTCTGATGAAATTCTTGTAGACACTTTCCAGTCCATGAAAAGATCTTACCTCTCCAATATTCATAGGTGTTGGCCATTCAACAAGTGCTCTAACTTTTTTTGGGTCCATCTTCAATTCTTCCACATAAATCACAAATCCCAAATATAAGAGTTCCAAGAATTTCTTTAAAACCTTAGTCATCAATCTGATGAAAGAACTTGGTGCATTTGTTAATCCAAAAGGCATGACTAACCACTCATAAAATCCTTCATTTGTCTTGAATGCAGTCTTCCACTCATCTCCTCTGATTCTAATCTTATGGTATCCACTCTTTAGGTCAATCTTTGTGAAATATTTTGCTCCAATCAAACAATCTATTATATCATCCATCCTTGGCAATGAAAATCTATACATGACTGTGATCTTATTGATTTCTCTTGAGTTTGTACACATCCTTGATTCTCCATCCTTCTTTGGTGCTAGTATTTCCAGTATTGCACATAGGCTTAAACTTTCTCTAATCAATCCTTTCCTCAACAACTCCTGTATTTGTCTATTTAGCTCCACTTTTTTTCTGGTGTCATCCTATGTGCCACATTGTTCAGAAAATTGGCTCTAGGTATGAGATCCATATGATGACTGATACTCCAGTTTCATGGAAATCCTTCAGCACATTCTCTGATACAATATCTTTGTACTCTATCAACAATTTAGCTATTTCCTCTTGTAGTGGTTCTTCTATTTTTGTGGTAGTGTTTTCTACATTTTGGGTACCGCACTTCTTTGGAATCAATGTGAAAGACATGTTCTGATGTCTCAAGCCATCCAACAATTTCCTTCCATCCACTAAACAAATCCTAGCATTGTCGCATACTTCAATTTTTCCCTCCTCTTCCAAAGGTATCAAGATATGTGTTTTCCCATTTAATGTTATAGTATAGGTATTCTTCCTTCCTTCATGTATTTCTTTTCTATCATACTACCATGGTCTTCCCAACAATATTTGGCACACATCCATCAACATAATATCACGCAATACCTCATCATTATAAGATCCTATATGAAATTTCACCAAATATTATTCACTCACCAGTGTTTTGAGCTCATATTGAATCCATACTATATTATAGGGCTTAAAATGTCTCAACCTCTTTAGAATCAACTTCCTCAACATCTCTTATGAAACCAAATTATTGGTATTACCACTATCAGTGATAACCTTACAATATTACTTCTTGATTTGCATAGATTATCTAGAACAAACTTTTCCTTTGTGGTGGCTTTTCACTTGTTTTTGCTTGCAACAAAGCTTTCCTCATGAGCAATGATTCACCCTTTTCTAGTTTCCCTACTAAACTATGTGATCCAACTGGTTCTTCCTCCACATATGCCACTCTTGCACTGTTCTCTATCATTTTGTTAGTATTCCCTTGATGAAATTCAAATGCATGATGTCCTTCACCTCCACACTTGAAACATGTTCCTTTGAATGATCTCTTGTCAAATCCTCATTCATCTCTCCAGTAGCCTTCATTGTAGTAAGAATTATGATTGCCTCTATTATTGTGGTAGAAACTTATTTCATCTCTCCTTCGGTGATATGAATGGTTCTCTCTTTCTTCTTTATGGTATGGGCTAGTCTCCTTGTTTTGCTCCACATATATGATCTTCCTTTTCTGCATTGTGTTCTACCTCTCTAGAATCTTCCTCCTCTACCTCTTTGTCATCACTCATGCCTCTTGAACAACTTTTCTTCCACTTTTTGTACAAATTGATATGCCTCTTCCACTATTGTCATCCTTACTAAACATAGTTCCTCTTGAATGTTTATTCTTTGTCCATTTATGTATTGTGCCACTTTCTCCTTGCTTGCTTCACTATGTCTAGTCCTAATAATCATCTTGTGGTATTCTTTAGTGTAATCTTTCACTATCTTCTCCTTTTGTCTTAGGTTTTGCAATCTCTTCATCAATTCTAATTCATAGTCAGCAGGTATGAACTGATTCTTTAATTTTTTCACCATCCTATCCCATTTTGTTATTTTCTCTTTTCCTTGCCTATTTCTATCCAATTGAACTTTCCACCAAATAGCTAAACATGTCCTTTCAGCTTAGTTTTTCCAAATCCCACTCTTTTTGAATCTTCAATTTCTTCAGACTCAAAGTATTCCTCCATGTCATTTATCCAATCAATTAACTTCTCAAGGTTCAAATTTCCCACATAGTTTGAAATTTCAATTCTAGGTCTCTTACCAATCTTAGAAATAGATTTCAACATCTTTACCTAATGTAATTCTTCTTCTTCTAGGGTTTCCTCATTTTGGTCAATAGTTGGAACTCTTAATTCATCATCATTGCTTTCATCCTCATGTCTATGGTTTAGACCTCTCTTTTTGTCCTCTTCTATAGCATCCAATCAAACTTTCATGGTTCTCATAATCTCTATCACTTCTTCCATTCTTTCGGCAACATTGGCCATAGCAAGCATCCTCCTTAGTGGTATCCCTTCCTCAGATCTGGTGCAACTGCCTCAATTTGGTGATCTGACTACAAGGTTGCAAATACCTCACAATTAGTGCTCTATTGACAAGCACTTGCATACTGCCACAGGTCAGTGATCTATTTACTTCAAGATCTATCAAAATGCCTTCTCTCTCAAATGATTTGCAAACTTCGTTTTGATAGCACTTGGTGTAGTCATCGATGAAGGGTTCAGGAATTAGGACTATCCTACCATGCCGCTTTAGAGTAAACACAATGGAAAACACAAAGAATATAATAACAAATGGAATTATATTGATTCAATATCATGAACAATTACAATATTCACTCGCTGACAACATGCAGACTACTATGGGCTCACAAGCATGTCTTTTGGCTTACTACATGAAAGATATAGATTTGAAGTGCCTTCCACCAATCCACTACTAAAGACTAAAGATCTTCTATTATATTCACTGCTATGTTCACTACCCTCCTAATACATCTAATGACTACTTATATATCAATTCCTAGCTTGAGGAATGCTCCGTGTCAGCCATAAAAGGTTCCAAAACTTGATGCTTGTTGAAACATGTTGTTGGTAAAACTCATATGGTGATGCTTTGCATGTTAAGGAAATGTGTTATGGTTTAGAATGTAGGTTCCTCTAGTTCCATACTACCTTGTGAGATGGTTCATTTGATACCGCACATCATGGGAAGGTTCCACACACCTCATGCACCAAGATGAATGTCAGATGCTCTAAATAGAGACTCCTGATGATGCTTTTGATGGTGATATCTCTTCGCAGACAATTGCAAACTTCTTGAAATCAAGATATGATATAGCTGACATAGTGTAGAGTCTTGATCCTGTGCCATGAATTATGAAATGATCATGTAGTAGAATGCAGTGCAATCTACTGAGACTAAACTAACGAAAATGCAAGTAAAGAAAAGAAATCAAAATATTTTTAGTTGATGCATGATTTCCTTTCAACCTGGGATGCTCCTACACCACAAGGCTTAGCCTTGTGTGCCAAATGGGTTATTTGAGCTCTTGAAGGCAATGAGGCTTTTAAAAAAAATTGTAAGTAAATATATATCCACAGTCATTCCTAATGGGAAACAAGTTTGGAAGGGGATTGACTTTTACACCCTTCTTATCATGAAGGAGCCCATCCAGATTCAAGGTACATTTGTGATGAAAAGAATTTGGAGAGCTTAGGAAGCCATCAATCCCTAATTAATCTTGAATGGAAAGGATTCTACCCATGGCTTTCTATTAATCAACAATCTATATGGTGGTCTCCTATTATCTCTTATCAAGATCATCCTCTAGACAGAACTCCATGGGTCCATAATTTCAATTTTTTCAAGAAGGAAATCAATATCCTTCCATATCTTTTTTAGAAAAACTAGGAATTGTCTTACTTGGCTTGAAGAAAAAGTTAAGTTTCATTTGTCCAACAAGGACCTCAACACCTTCTCAGTTATTATTGAATATGTGCCACTAGATATAATTCACAAGATTAGGGTGCACTGTTTCAATCTCTAGTGGAAATATTACTAACCTAGCACACCATTTTGCAATTACAAGCCTCATATAGGTTATTCCTATCTCTCCACTCCTTCCTATTATAATTCTTATTTTAAACTAGAGATGGATATTTCAATCCCCTTTGAGTGCTTTGTAGTGCAAGTTTCAAACTATTTGGTCAACCATTCTAGAGCTAAAGATTGCCCATTTTATCTGGTGCATTATTTTCCAAGGCCTTCCAAATGTCACTAGATTAACTCATATTGGGATTATGGATCATCGATGCCTATTTTACGGTCATCAAGTAACTCTCAAGAACCATTTTAGTTTTATGCTAGAGCACAAGTTGCTTGGACCTAGATTCATGATTTTTTTAGATCCTTTCAACTTGAGCCGTTCTCTTGGCATATTATTTTGTTAGGGGATTGACCTAGAATCCCCTCTAGATTACCTAGATTTGGCATGTTTTCTGGATGGAAATTCTTCTTAGCATATGGAAGGACATGAATCTACTTTATTATCTAGATATTCAGTTGATTCTAATTTCTTTCTTTACACTATAGCTATGATTTGTTCTAATGTACTTATACAGATTCAAGTGCAAGAAAACAAGGTTGCACTTGAGGTGGCACATATTTAGATGTTTTTGGATCATTTCCGTAATGTTCCATGTACCATTACTAGTGCCCCTTTAACTCTTTCCTCTATTCAAGGTTATTTCTTGCCTCATGGGTGTCATTGGGGGTGTAGTTATTCTTCTTGTGGTGACTAGGATGCACATTCTCATGCCTCTTAGCCTTTGATGAGAAAAGCTAGTGACCGGTTATAGACAGGATGGTCTCTACACTCACCACCACTCTTCTTCTCCCTAGGATCCTAGTCATAGGCTTTGTGGTTTTCTAGACTCTAGAAAATTCCCTTTCCTGGCTCTTGCTATATCGCCTAATCGTGACACACAACCTGCATATGAAGACAAAAATGATGACGATGACAATGCTAGTTGGGAGCCTCCCATGGATACTCTAGACCCTAATAATGCATCATGGGGTAAACTAGATGATTGAGACCCTCCTCCTCCTCCTACTACTAGTGCTTTGGCTCTTGACATTTAGTAACCTATTATTATATTTTCTGAAGGTTTTATTCTTGTTTGGACTTCGGGGTTTGAATTCTCCCACCCACCTTTTTCTAATGAATATGTATAATATTATTTTATAAATAGTAACACAAACACTTATTCATTAAAAAAGAAAGTAAATTGGATTTTGTGTGTGCTCTAAATTCTAAGTGCATCTAGAACTAAGAATAGTAAAGTAAATGATAAAGGCACAATAATAAGTGTATGTTCTACTATCCCTATGTGTATGAATGAGAATTAGAAGATTCAAGAGATAGAGATGCCAAAGAAATTTGGTAAATATAAAATAGTAAAACAATAGGGAAAGCACAACAAACTATTCTAAGGGAGTAGCTCATCCAGTGGCCTATAAAAAGATTCACCATGCAATAATGCAAAGTATCCAAATAATTGGATAGCTATTGTAGACTATTGGAATGTTGTGGAAATCTAGGAGAAGGCTTGAGATTGTAGAATAACTAGCTAGAAGACTAGTATAATGCAAGAGAAGGAAGAGGGAATCCCAATTCAAAATATGAATCATGAAAAAGGCTATTTTAGACCATGACATAAGGAAAACACTATTGGGGTGTTGAAAGACATTACTAAAGAGAAGCATTATGCAAAGATTCGACCAAAAATACATTTGAAAAGGCTCTTGAAAAATGGTCATATGATTGTTTCATCACAATATGGTAGTGTGATTACATAGGCATCTATGCTACTATGCTCATGTCCAAAAACAAATAGAATTGTAAGTTATCACAAATCACACAAATAATAAAAATAAATTAAAAAAATTGAAAAATAAAACATAAAACACAAGTACATAAATAAACATAAAACTTTGGTATCTCAACTAGGAAAAGAGGCTATGGGATGGACTAAAATGAGTTCTAAGCATACTATGAGAGTTGACACTAAAATGAGTACAATTTCTAATTCCAAAATTGTAAGCTGTGTAATTTTCAACATCATAGTGTCAAGTATATAAAGTTTACCATAGTCCATCTCAAAGGTAAAATACTTAAATGTAGGAGAAGTAAAAAATGCACAATGTGTTATTGTTAGTCAATATACTTTTAAATGTTTGCCTTATGGAATAGTTCTAGTCAACTTCGCAATTACTATAATCCTAGTCCTATCCTAAAATTATTCATGTACTAAATTCTGATATGGACAAAATTTTGAATATGAATGAAGATCAAACATATATCCAATAATTATGATTACGACTTAGGACAAACCTACTTGAACTTATTTTTTTATAAGAGCGTTTCTTACTAATGTTTGAATGCATAATCCACCACAACTTTTTTGATAGAAAAACACTGAAATAGTTAATATTCACATTTATAGAATTTTAATAAAAATAAGATGCATAAACATATGAAAAAATTACTTTGATAGGACTACGTTTTAAGAAATATATACCAATCCATGAATACGAATTGGTAAATAAGGATCTACATGCTAGTTAGGCAATAAATTTATTAATATACTTTTTAATTTCATTTAGAGCTACCAGTATGGTCAAACGAACAATGGGAGATATTATTAGAATAGTTGAGGCTAACTATAAAATATGTAAGGGTCCAATTGATACATTGATTGATGAAGGTAGATATAGGGTTAGACTTACCATCCCTTGTGATAGCTCTTCTGCCTAGGATGACCAAGTTAAACAATTATGTTATATTCATTGTATTTTAACCCTTTCATTGCTCAATCGAAGGTGCCTTATAGATGTTTGTACTTGTTTGCATTCTACTTATTTTATTCTAAATTTGAGCTTCTACACCACCAATATGGAAAGGCTCACCAAAATCATATCATCAACAAATTGATCATGAGTAACTAAAATACCCTTAGTGATGGTGATACCTTGGAATGTATTGAGATCTTTAGGTTTGCAAATAGCTCAACCATGGGTTTTAGCGATAATAATAAAAAGAAAAGTAGATATGGATCTCCTTGTTTGATCTCATGAGAGCGTTGGAAGAAAATAGTTGGAGTCCCATTAACCAGGACATAAAAGATGGGTGAAGTGATGCAACTCAGCAACCAAGAACTAAAAGAACTAAAAACACCATACTTTAGGATTCTGAGCAACAAAACTCAATCTAGCTTGTCATAGGCTTTACTAATATCAAGCTTGATGATCATAGAGGGGTCCTTTTACAATTTAGCAAAGTCTGAAAGATCATAGAAAATAAAAAATCTCATCTAAGATTTGCCTTCCATCCACAAAGCCACCTTGTTGAGGAGAAATCAATAAAGGAAGAATATTTTGCACCCAAATAGCGACAACTTTGGTAATAATTTTATAAGTAGAATTGCATAGGGCAATCACCTTGAACATATCCATTGAGTTTGAATTATATTGCTTATGACTTTGAGTAAAATAGGTGCAGTTAGAAATCCTTCAACATTTTTTCAATCGAAAAGATTCATTCATGTTAGTGTAGAATATTATTACTTAGAACTAATATTTAGCCTAAGTAATTATGCATTATAATTCACATGTGGATTTAAGCCACCTTAAGTAGGTTACGTGGCATCTTAGAAAGTTGGTCAAACTCTCCAAGATATGTGTCACCACTCCTTTGCCACTTGGTGGAAATATGTCACCACCTCTAGTTGAGTGTTGAAGTTGACTTCTAAGTCAACTCAATCTCTCTACACTATTTGTACACACCTTGTTCATTATAAATCTATTCCATTTTATAATCAACATTGACTTAGTCAATCTTGTTTCTAACATGGTATCAGAGCCTTGTTGAGTCCATTGTTGGTTCAATTGGAGGCAAAGGCAAAAAACTTTTAGTAGAGGGGGCCTTGACTCTGCTACCCTCTACAAAATTTGTCTAGTTTTTGAGAGATTTGGGAGAAATTTTGTTGATTTGAGGTGTTTCACTCCTCTGTTCGAGGTTAGAATGCAGATTTTTTTTTTTGGTTCGAGGGTTTCTGAATTCCATTACAGATGGCAACTGTTATTGTTAAAGGTACATAAGGTAGAGATTTTTTTTTGTGGTGTGTGGAGCCTTCCATCATACACATTGCACATTTTATATGGAAGGGAGACTGGCCTAGAAAAGTTGACGGTGGCCTACAGAGGAAGATTGTAGGCCTCTGTAGAAGGGCAACGTCCTCTATAAGGTTGTGGGCCTCCATAACAAACTGTGAACCTCCAAAGAATGTCATAGGACTCTCTCAGAAAGGTTGTTGGCCTCCTCAAGAGGTCATGGGCCTATAAAGGGTCCTGCCCTACATTTCAACTCCCTCTCAATCACCCATCCTCTCATGCAGGTCAAGCAAAAATCTAGTTCGTTAAAGCCGCTAGTATCTTGCACATAGGCCACCATTGAAGGCTGCCATTAAAGGTCACCATTTTTTAGAAAACTAGAGATGTTGCATCTTCTGGTTGAAACTTCAACCCCTGTTTGCCACTTTTTGGCCACCATTTGTCTTGGCCACCCCATTCTTCCCTTTTGTCCTAAAATTTGGGCTTGCCTCTTCAAAAATCTGCCCTAATTTTGTCTTTAAAAAGCATTTAAATTTATGCTTTTCAAAATGTTAACAAAATAGTAAATTTTTTGTGTTAAATTAGGGGTAGAGATTTAAAAATTGGGGTAAATTTCTTTGAAAAAGAATTAAATCGTTATTTCAACCTTGTATTTTTGCTTATTGAAGACGAAGCGTGAGTCCCAGGTTAGAAGGAGGTCAATTCCCCCTCCAAATAAAAACCATTGTATTCTACTCTCTTTGTCGATTCCGGCAAGTGGTTGGAAGGCTAGGTTCATCTTGCAATAGGTATTTTTTCTGCTTTTAATGCAAATGTATTAAAATAGGCCTTATTTACAAGAAATTGTTTTTTGTTATAACTTTTGATGGATATCTCGAAATTGAGTGCTTCTTTTTTCAAAAGTTCATATTTTTCACATTTCCCACACAATGGTCCTATTTTTATTGTAAAGCACACTCAGTTATAAAATGCCACAAATCTAGGGAGTCACCTAATATTGAATCATGCAGGTGTGCGGAGTCATGTCGATAACACTTCCAAGTTGTGCTAGAGAACACTTCCATAGAGTCATGTCAAGAGCACTTCTATAGAGTCATGTCAAGAACACTTCCACACTTATTTTTGCATTTTTAGTTATGGGGTTTAATCAAGTAATTTAGGGGTTATACACACACTCAACTTATAAAGTGCCACAAATCTCAAAGAGGACAAAATATAATTATGGGGGGTTCATTGAGTTGTGTCAAGAGTATTTCTGAGTTGTGCCAAGAGTACTTCCATAGAGATATGTCAAGAATACTTCCACTACTCCATCATCCTTCAACATTTTTTCCACATTGTAATGAGATGTGTCAAGAACACTTCCACATCACCATCACCTAATGCTACATGTGAATCCAGAGTTGATTCTTAGAGAACTTCCAGAGATTCATTATAGCAAAAAATTGATATTAGTTCCTTTGCTTCTATAGATTTCAGAGTTCCTTCATAGAAGTTTTCCAGAGAGTCTTCAAAGTAGGACTTCATTGTAGCCACATGGCATGCAATTTTTCTCATTTTTCTCTTTTGGAGGATAGATTTTTTTTCCCACAGGGTTTTCTATCTTTATCTCCACTTCATGAGAGATTACTTTGTAAATGGATACCTCATCAAACCCAGTAGTCGGGACCCATATTTATTGTGCCCACCTAAGTTGTGCTTAAGGGGAGGGCATTAGTGTAAAATATTATTACTTAGAGTTAGTATTTAGCCTAAGTAATTATGCATTATATTTTGGACATGGTTTTACACCACCTTAGGTAGGTTATATGGCATCTTAGAGAGTTGGTCAAATTCTCCAAGATACGTGTCACCACTCCATCGCCACTTGGTGGAAATATATCGCTACCTCTAGTTGAGTGTTAAAGTTGACTCAACCTCTCTACACTATTTGTACACACCTTGTTCATTATCAATCTACTCCATTATGTAATCAACATTGGCTTAGTCGATCTTGTTTCTAACCATTCACAGCTTTGCATAGGTTATTCTTAATAAGCAGTAGAGCATAATTGGTAGTATATATGTATAGAAATAAAAAGATGTCTCGCCTCTGTTCATCTCTATTTTCCATGAGAAATTGGTACATGTTTGTGTGCAATTACCAAGTTAAGGTGAAGACGGAGCAGTTTTCCTTTAATCTTAATATGTATAACGTGTCTCTATTACACAACACCTATCATATGCATCCTTAAGTGATTTAGTATTTTGTGTTTTTCAAATTAAAAAAGACCACTAAAGATACAATTACAAAGCCAAGAAATAAAAATAGTTAACTAAGATGATTATTCCCCTGTACTGTAAATGTTCTGTGCAGAAAGGCAATGCATGAAATAATTATTACTATTGAAACAAGGGTAAATGTTCGACAAATAATGCAGAAATAAAAAGTGGCAAATTTCCAAAATTTCATAAATTCAGAGGAAATTTAAAAAATCCCTAGAAAACTGAAGTTGTTTGGAAGGAATACAACATCTGAGAAATCTTTTGTCGTTTTAGTGCCGGAGAAAGAATTTTCAAAATTTCTAACGAGGAAAAATTGTAAAAGTAATTATACATGCATGGGATGTGATAAAATTTATATTCAAATTTAATTCCTACATTCCATTATTGTTAATAAAAGAGAAACGGTTTCTATTCCTCTTAAGTACGAAAATGATTTTGATTTCTCGCTTCATCTCCCACTTGCAAATCTGTTGCAATATATACTGCTTTAGTTTTTTTTGTGTTGCATACCACATCTACATTTAAATCCCCCACCCATACTGACAAGGATGAACAACATGAGACCCACAACATAGTCAGCTGTAGGATAAAATTTGTGGTATTCTTAATCTGGACATTCAGCCCTTACCTAGAAGGTATCTAGGTCTCCCTCTCCTCAATGGTTGATATAGAAATGTTCTATGGAATAAAGTTTTGAGAAGCTTGAATACAAAACCCTCCAACGGGAAAGGGTGAAGGCTATCTCTGGCAGGTCGAATTGTAATGATTAAAGTTGTCCTCTTAGCGGTGTCGATTTATATGATGTCAGTCTTTCACATTTCAAAAGGCATTCTTTCAAAGATTGATGAGGTATGCAGGAAATTTCTATGGCAAGGTACGAACCAAGAAATGAAAATTCACCTACTAGCATGGGATAAGGTGTGTAAGTCTAAAGAGGATGGAGGGGTTGGAATCCTCAATATGGACCTTCAAAATCAAGCATTAGGCGCTAAACTGGCATGGAATATGTATGCGAAACCTAATGCCATATGGGTAAGACTCATGAAAGCAAAGTATCTGGACTCTTTCGACAATGAGAGAATTTTCACAGTTAAGAACCCTCCTAAAGGATCAACAATTTGGAATTTTCTCTCCAAATGTAGAGAGATACTATAGCCCAATTTGACTTGGATAATCCATAATGGTGAAAAGGCTGACTTCTGGTTCGATTCTTGGGGAGGTGGGCTGGCATTGGCCTCCAGGAGGGATCTTACAGATGCTAGAATTTTCCTCCAAACACACTGGGGTTCCAAAGTAAAAGACTACTGGATTGTGACAAGGGACGGGTTTTCAGTCTCAGTAAAATGGAAGAGCACCTGAGAATGTGACTTTCCAAGGGGTCAGAAAGCTTTTCTTAGCCCAATCTTAAAGAAAAAATTGGTTATTGTCTCTAATGCCGATGATGAAATAGCTTGGATGGGCTCTAAATCGAGTTGTTACTTAGTCAAAGAGGGGTATAGAGTTTGTATGTACAAAGCCTCTACAGATTGGCCTTCACACCTGTGTTGGGGAAATGCTCTACTCCCCAAAGCAGGAGCTATTGTGTGGTGTGCACTCCACAAGAAAATATTGATAGGTGATTACATTAAAAGATTGGGGCTTGGTCATAGTTTTGCATGTGTTCTATGTGGAGGTGAGGAAGAGTCAATTGACCATCTTCTCCTGCTATGTCCTTTTAGCAGAGAGTGTTGGTTTTTCTTATTTAGAAAGCTAAATTGGTCTAGTCCCATTTCCAAATCCTTGCTCCTAATGTTTAGGAATTGGCCTCATCTAGTGGTGAAGTATCACCTAGCTTACCTGTGGGATATAAGCCCTTAGATGGTTATTTGGCATCTTTGGTGGGAAAGGAACCTCCACATTTTTAGAAAGGAAGCAAGCTCAGTTTCTCAGGTTTGTGCTAAGTTAGAATCTACAATTTCTGATCAGTTAGTCTCTTTTCTCAGACAAACAAATCTCAAAAATTAAATATGGTCTAAATGGGATACGGCAACTTTCATTCTCTGGCTGTCAATGAGCAAGCTAGATATAGGCAGCCTCTGAAGGGCTGTTAAGAATACTCCTAAAAGGGATTAAGTTAGATGGATTCCACCATCCCCTCCTTTCTTCAAATTAAATTATGATGGAGCTTGTCGAGGTAATCCTGGTCCTTCAGGCACAGGATGTGTTGTCAGAAAAGAGAACGGTTCTCTGGTAACAGCTAAATCCACCAAACTTCCCTCAAGAACTAATAATGAGGTGGAGGCATGGGCCCTAGTTCATGGTTTACAATTGGTAGTGGAAAAAGGCATTAAAAATGTGTGGATTGAGGGTGATTCACTGATAGTGATCAACGCTATCAAAGGAAGAGGTTTGGATAACTGGAAACTCAATTATATCCTCCAACAAGCCATCTCCCTTTTGAACAAACTAGATAATTATCTTGTTTCACACACACTAAGGGAAGGTAACAAGGTGGTGGATTGTTTAGCTAACCTAGTTGTTGATCAAGAAAGTGCCTTTGTTGTTGATCTACATGGAGCCCAAGATAATCCAAACATCCTTTCCAACCTTATTTCACTTGAGATGGAAGAAGTGTCAGGTAGTCAATCTGTTTAATTTTTATGGCCGGATATCATGCCTGAAGGAAGTTGAATTTCACGTCTGCATGTTTTCAAACAGTGGCTTCTAAAGGGATTTGTTGGCCTCAAGTTGGGATGCCAATCTCTCGCTCTGTCAGACCTCTTGTCGCCTGTGAGGGAAGAAGTGACAGGATATCTACTCTCCTTTCAAATTGGCTTTGCCCAACAACGGTCCTCTGTCATGACCTGTCCTATTCCTTAAATGCGGCACATTTTGTCAATTTCAGCCTCTGACAAGCCCGTGGGTGAGGTTGTTTAGCTTTTCCTATAGTTTAGTGTTCTGAGACCACTATGTGTCCTTCGTCCGTGTAGATGGACAGATGGGGATTGCATATCCTCTTTCTTTTTAATTCATTCATGGGAGATGACAAGCCTTAAATGCAATCCTTTTTTGCGGGCTTGTTTATACCTTGACGGCGGTAGCCAGTTTGAAGGGAAGATTCAGCAGTGGACACGTGGTTGTCACCTATGGTGGTCTTCGTATTGAGGTGTTCTACAAATCTTTTCACCTGATGTCTACTGACCTCTTGATGTCACTGGTGTACTCTGCCAGCTTATCTTCATTACTACATACGGGCTGCTAGTAGTGATAAAGGGTGATGTCTTGTTTTCTTCTTACCGCTTTCCTTCAACTTCTGCGTTCCTCTCTGTCGGGTATCTGTGCCTATAGCTACTCCTCCCCTCTGTGCACAGTGATAGGCACTCATGGCTGACACACGTCTTAATCAAAGGTTATTTTCCCAGCTCTTGATTAGGAACCGTAGATTCGGGGTAGGGTCAAGTCAGCAGATCTGATGATGCTACTTGACTGGGATTGCACTCTTATGCAGTTTGCTGTCAGGAACATCGTTGGGCATGCTTGGATAAGAGGCTATGAGGGATGAGTGTTAAACTATTTAGATGTAGTTTCTCAGCTTCTTTCTAATATCATGGATTTAGTCGTGGATGGTGAGTTTGTCCATGTGCTAGCTGCAGGTTTGTTCTACAAAAACATTTATTCTATTGATAGGTGTGAAACATCAGTAGCTGCTTACAGTATGGACTAGGGGGAGGCTCTAATTGGAGGGCTCTTCAACCTCACTTCTCTGTGCGCGTCCCCTACGCAGCAAGCTATCTATCGGGCATTACAAACCAGTATTAAATCCTTGTGCAGTGATGAAATCGACAGGGTGCTGCAGTCCCATTGTTTTCTGATTACTAAGAAAAAAGCTTGCAGAATTAAAGATGTGTTTACGGCCATCCGCTTTTTAAGGATTCATGCCCCTGACTTAGCTCCGCAAATGCCCAAGTATGCTTTGGAGGATCCTGAAGAAGGTTTTCTTCCAGAGGCGAATGTGGTTATGGACGAGCAGAATCTTCCCGCCGCTCCGGCTGCAGCGTGAGAGGATGGCATTGGGTTTTCTATGTGGCGTCGTGCTGCCCTCGTGTTATGATGACTGGTGTTTTCTTGGCTACTGTTTTTGGTCGGGGGGTGTGTCCCATTTTTTCGGCCAACCTCTGTTTTTCCGTCGGTGGTGCTCTTTCCACAGAAGCCGTTGTTTTTGCTTCTTCCTACTGTCGTGGCGCAGGTGGTTTGGTGGTGGCTGCGGTTAGTTTTTGTTTTCCCCCGTGCAAGGGGGTCTGTTTTTTTCTGTTCAATTATGCTGTTGTCAGGACTGTTAGGGTCCTCTCTTGCTAGTTTACTCGTCTACTGGGACTATCTGTAATACTTTTTTATCCTTAATCTATTGGTGCCTCCGCACCTTTTTCTGTTTAAAAAAAAAAAAAAAAACATGAGACCCACAACAGTATTTCATCTGGTGAAAAGGATGAACAACATGAAACCCACATCATTATTTGATCTGGTAAGTTATAGAGAATGTTTTTCTTCTGGCGGGGGACGCTTGAGATATGAAAGAGCAACCAAATCTCTTCTTTTGAAAGCTCATCCTTTTGTTCCTCATCAATTTTACAGTGAAGAAAAGGAATCAGAAGTTAAGCAGATTCTCACAGTGTCTGATTTGTTGATTGTTGTCTTCGATAATAAGACCTGCGTCGTATTTACTGTTGGTGCCAAAGCAGAAATTATACGTAGGCCTCGTGGACTTCTGAAGGTAATATATCATATACACACAGACTCTTTTATACTCATTACCGGTGACGAATCTGTAAGAGTGATATTGCTGACCATGAAGGTTGAACATATTCGGCAATTAAATCGGCATAGACTTGACTATGAAACTCTATTTGAGAGGGAGCATGCAATATCATGGTGCGATTTCGATGTGCCAAATTGTTTGGGTATGATGTATGTTGAAGATCAAAATTTATTCAGAATATTTCAATTGCAAAATTATAAACAACTATACACGGTAAGAAATGAAGCTCACCATTATTCGGACTTTAGATTTGGTAATCCTGGAAATACAGAAATGGTGATGTTCAACACGGAGCATAGAAGGTTGATTATTGAGAAGGATCTTCCTTTGAAACTTATTTCAAAGCACAACGGCCATGCTACGAGATTACAAAAATTGTTCTTCAACAGACCAACTTTATGCGTTAGGGATGTAAGACTGTGTGGCGATAAGGTTGTTGTGTTTTTGCAGGGTACAGTGAAGACTGTTAAACTGTTATCTAGTAAACGTACAGTGATTTTGAAATCTGACGATTTTGATGAATCCAGCATTATTATAATGGACTCAAATCCAGATACGAAGGATGTCCTTTATTATAATATTGCAGTAATTCCAGATACTTTATTTAAGACGGATTTCTATTTGTACAAGAATCGCACTTTGATATTGCCAATTCATGAAAACCAAATAGGCCTATGGAATCTCGAAAACAACATTACCGCTTCAGGTCCTGCTAGACCAGTTAAAGTTTTGGACATTACTGGACAATTTTTATATGTGTATATCCGCAATAATTTGGCAACATATAGGCAGGATATTATACTCTCTCACTGCCAGGGATTAGGTCTTTTTCCGTCTAGGCTCAAGGTTATAAGTCTTTCTTTTCCATCCGGGCATCCGTCACAATCTAGAGCAGCTGTTATCAGTAGACACACCATGTCAGCTCAAACTGAGAGCCCAATGACCTGCTTCTGGTATGACGATAGAACAGGCAATATTTTTCTTGGCTTGAAAGACGGCAGAGTATGTAGATTGTCTCCGCGGTTGCTCTAGGAAGATCATATTTCATTTGTTTTTCAACGCAACAAGATCCAATAGAGTGATCCACAGAAAATGAATAACAAATCACATTTAATATTCCATTGATTGTTACGTACAAATATTTATACTTTGAAATGGCACCAATTAGGCCTGAGACTCACCTGGAGACCTCACCTTTATGTGCACGCATAAAATATTTTTTACTCTGTATATTTTACAACATATCAGTTATGGGCTGATTATTCACTCCTTAAAGGTTAGGAGATAACTAATAAATTCACTTCATGTAATGAGAAGATGATCGCATTTCACATAAACGATACATTGAGATATTTAAAATCTTTTAAACATACATGATTAAGTGGCCCCAATGGCATTCCTTATTAGAGTTTCATACAAAATATTGCCTTTATACACTATCAATCGTGCCACAAGTAAAGAATCATGGAACCATGTTTAGTTACATTAATAATTATGATAATATAAATCAATAATGAAATAATTAAACTAGTATATTTATATTTAAAAAATATATCTAAGTATGTGGAGAGTTTATTTTTTATAAATTATTGGCTTTTTATTTTTATATTTTTATTTTTTATAAATTATTGGCAGCTAGAATGCAAGCATTTCATTCCCATTTACATATATTTCTTATTCTTCACATTTATAAATTACTTGAATCCAGAATATTTGCATTTTGGTCATCTTATAAATTACTCACATCTAAGATATTTGCATTTTGGTTTAAAATAGAAAAACATCTTTGAGAGTGGTGTCACATTTAGTGGTACTTATGCACATTTTTTTTTTTTTTAAATTTTAATTTTTTAGATTGGAATCTTATAAAATTATACGGAATCTTGGAATCTTTCACCTCTTCAACTCCACCCTTGCTGTGCATGTAAAACGCCTCTCGAAGTAATTATTATATTGATTAGGGTGTTAATGAAGTGTAAAACAAAGAGAATATTTAAAAAATAATTAGACTTTTTATAAATCTTTTTGATAAATAATAGACAAGAAGATATATATTAAGATAAAATAGAAGCTGCCAACAAACAAAAAATTGAGAAAAATAATAATAAATTATGGAAAGTTGAAATAGTACAACATTAGTTTAAAGCAAAGAAGATAGTCTAGAATAAATTAAAAATAGCACCAAAAAAATGCAAGAGGGTTTAAGATAATGAGTATGGATTTCTCCATGCTTAGAAGTTCTACTCTTGTAAAAGCATCGATTATAATGTAAATAAAATATTCAACAATAGGAATGATTATATCCTCATAATTGCATGCCACAAACATGACATCAATTATAACAAGTTGTAACAATGACTTTGTTACAACTGTTTATCTTCATAGATATCAAACACATATGTTCTTAATCAAGAACAATGTCTATTACAAGAGCTCAAATTCAAGGCATGAAATTTGAAGGACACAAAAAATGATCCCTATTTCACCATAGAACCTTTAAATATTATTAACATAAACAACTAAAGCTAAATGATTGCCCGTGTTTACCTCATCAAAATAAGCCATTGGATCCTCTGATAATTTTATTTCCATTTCACACCATTCATCATCATGTTGCCGCTCATTCTTGTTTGGATTTGGGTTGATATTACTGACAAAGATTCCTTGTAGGAAGAGTTTGTTTGTAGAATAATTTGTGGTAATATGCAATGAGTTATCATGTATTGTGATATGGCATTTATGTTCAATACCATGTGGTGCCATTGTAGCAGATAGGTGCAATGCAACATACATTGTTTATCTACATGTTTCAGTACAATGACAACAACCACCAAGCATCTCAAAGAAGAAATCACAACCACATACGAGTTAAGTGTTTGCTGGAAACATGAATAGTGATGTAAGAGCACATGGTAAAAACACAAAGATGAGCCCACTTTTTGTGGAAGTCTCACATATGAAAAAACTCTTAATGGAAACATGTGCTTGCTTTGAAAATAATCGGTGCCTGCTTAGGAATGAGCTCCCAAGCCTAAATGAGTGCCCATTAGGTAATGGTGTAACATCCCACCCCGTGAACCCTGAAGGGTAAGGGCCAAAAGAGGACAAGATAAATTTTTTTTTGACATGAAGTGATAACATACACATAAGATGGTTGTCGATTCGATATGTCAACAACGTTCATGGCCAAGTATGGCCAAATGCACAACACACAGGAGAGGACTAAATCACTCTCTAGAGAAACATTAATAAACTACATTCATTTTTAAACACCAATTCAAATGTTCTTAATCCCATTTCCAAATATAAACATGAATCCATAAACACCATATTACAAGTGGATTTGATACCCACATCGAAATCTGTAAGTCAAATAAGAGGCAACATCACATATCTTCTCATTATTATAATTTACATCATCTGTCGTAAAAGAGTACAAAATTACATAAAGGAATAAACAAGGACAATGGGATAGCCATGAATGATACAATAACTGAATGGGTACATGTGATGCAGAGGATAAAGAACAACACAACTCCTTATAGCATATTTCATATCAAAGGGTTTCAATCAACTCACTTTACAAGTTTATCACTCTTTGAGGCAACTCTTCCTTCATAAATCCCAAGACGGACTAGTAACCTACAAACGGAGAACAGTCCCAATAACTTTCTGTATAAACATCCAAATGAAAATATTAGACATGAATTGGATACCCATTATGCCTCCCCACAGCATACTCTAAGATGGGTATAGGTTACTTTGGAAAATGTACTCTAAAAATGGACTGGTAATTCTGCTACAAGGGTTCATACTCAGAAATGTCACTGTGAAATGTCACGAACAGTCATGCATAACTTCCACACAACCCAAAATGAGGTCGATTGCTTCAGTCAGATTGTAGATAACATAGTTACAGACATTTTCCCCAAGTTACATAAAGATCCAACTGTGGAAACAAAAGTTATGGCATTTTTCCCAAAACTGGTTACTCTAAATCAGGGTTTGACAGTTTTTACTAAAAATGCAATATCTTTCACAAAACGAAACTAAAATGCATGCAACTGAAAGGAAATGGAGGGTGATTGATAGGACTATCACTTAAAACCAATTTGGCACCAGTCCTTGTCCGTACAGGTACGTACAACTACAGGAAACAGTCAATTTCTATTGAAATACATGAAAACAGTGTTTTCTCTATTGATCAAAACCTACTAATCAACCACCCACACCTTATTTGGATGTTACAAGGCCTTAATAAAGGCATTCCTCATTTGTCTCTTCAGTTTCCACTTCCTTCCAATGAATTGGAACAAGGTGACCCTTCACCTTCCTCATTTTACATTTTTGAAAGATACATTTTTAGGGATTTTCCATTTTGTATGACAACTTGTCATAAGACTTAAACATTAGACCCCTCCTAGGATCTTAACACATGAAAGATGACTTGACGGACCTCAATACAATATTAAATCATTACAAATTTAACCAAAAATTAAAGATTTGTCTAGGACAACTTTGATTTGCCAAGGTGCTCCTGCACCATACTCCTCAGCATGAAGAAAACTCTTGTCCCAAGAGTTGTGTGCTCTGCTTCAAATGACTTTTGCCTCTTTATGTCTTCAACCCTGACTTGATGCCTCCTCTGCTTCCATTTTACTTTCCAACTGTGACTCCTATTAATGGAGTTTGACTGGCTGCCTCCAAGGTGCATCAGAAGTCCACTCCTTCCTGCTACAACAACACTTTTGTCCCTCACCTGGGAGTCCTCTCTTGCCTCTCTCCCCAAGACTGTTGGCGACAACCATTGGACCATCTTCTCTAGCCCTCCTGACAGACCTTCATGTCTGCCTACAACAGTGAGTGAACTTGCACCTGCAACCATAAAACTTCTCAACAAGAATCAGATAGCAAAAACTAATGCTCATCCCGAACTCCTGGTGTAGATTGCCTCTTTCGGCGCTCTATCTACACACTTAGAATCTTCTGAGCTCTGATACCAATTTGATGCAGAGGATAAAGAACAACACAACTCCTTATAGCATATTTCATATCAAAGGGTTTCAATCAACTCACTTTACAAGTTTATCACTCTTTGAGGCAACTCTTCCTTCATAAATCCCAAGACGGACTAGTAACCTACAAACGGAGAACAGTCCCAATAACTTTCTGTATAAACATCCAAATGAAAATCTTAGACATGAATTGGATACCCATTATGCCTCCCCACAGCATACTCTAAGATGGGTATAGGTTACTTTGGAAAATGTACTCTAAAAATAGACTGGTAATTCTGCTACAAGGGTTCATACTCAGAAATGTCACTGTGAAATGCCACGAACAGTCATGCATAACTTCCACACAACCCAAAATGAGGTTGATCGCTTCAGTCAGATTGTAGATAACATAGTTACAGACATTTTCCCCAAGTTACATAAAGATCCAACCGTGGAAACAAAAGTTATGGCGTTTTTCCCAAAACTGGTTACTCTAAATCAGGGTTTGACAGTTTTTACTAAAAATGCAATATCTTTCACAAAATGAAACTAAAATGCATGCAACCAAAAGGAAATGGAGGGTGATTGATAGGACTATCACTTAAAACCAATTTGGCACCAGTCCTTGTCCGTACAGGTACGTACAACTATAGGAAACAGTCAATTTCTGTTGAAATACATGAAAACAGTGTTTTCTCTATTGATCAAAACCTACTAATCAACCACCCACACCTTATTTGGATGTTACAAGGCCTTAATAAAGGCATTCCTCATTTGTCTCTTCAGTTTCCACTTCCTTCCAACAAATTGGAACAAGGTGACCCTTCACCTTCCTCATTTTACATTTTTGAAAGATACATTTTTAGGGATTTTCCATTTTGTATGACAACTTGTCATAAGACTTAAACATTAGGCCCCTCCTAGGATCTTAACACATGAAAGATGACTTGACGGACCTCAATACAATATTAAATCATTACAAATTTAACCAAAAATTAAAGATTTGTCTAGGACAACTTTGATTTGCCAAGGTGCTCCTGCACCAACATGACTGATAAAGTAACAGGAAGAAAGAGAACACCTCCAAGCTGGTGCTCGAAAACCTATACACTAGTCCCCAATGGCGGTGGCAATGCCTCCCAACCATGTGGAATCATAAGAGACCACCCCACCGTGCTCAGAGGTAATCACAAGGCCCAAACTAAAACATGATAGTGGTAGGTATAGGAAGACTCATAAACACAATACCCAAAGGAATACCACAAGACACAGAGTTCACATGGACACATCCAAGTACATGATTCACAAAGGGCATAAATAAGGCACTTGATAATCATGCCAATAAAGCACTACTTAGATAAGTCAGGTGAGAAGATAGGGGCAGCAAGAAGGAAGTAGCTAACAAATGTACTCAATTCATAGATACAAGCCTTGCACTAAACACATAAATCATGCTTCCTTTAATGGGCCTTCAAGTGAGCCATCTTTCTCAATGCCGCATTGGGAACTACTTCCGTGCCTACCCTAACGACTACACCCAATACCGAAAGGCTCAACATGCAAACAAAAGTGTCAAACAAGCACATGACGACCCACACTAGGGGGTATTAGAAGCAAATCACCACAATATGGCCACAATAGTGAATGCAAGGCAATTCCAGTAAAAGATTGATCTTACAACAAGGACTAAAGCATCAATGAAGAGGACAAAAGATCACCAAAGGGAGAAAATAATAGCCCCAAGATGAGGGTAGGACATTACCTCTCCATCCCCCTTGTATAAGCAAGCATCTAAGCCTCCCAAGAAGGTATGAAGAAGGGAAGCATTCCATTGTTAGTCTCTACTAAATTTTGCTTAAGGATAAAGTGAACAAAGGCACAATTATAAGACCAATACCAACACTGAGATCGAGCATACCCTAGGAGGAATCTTTCAAGGAATATACACAGAGGTGCCTATCTCTAGGATTTCATAATCACTTAATTAACTTTCATCATGCAATTGAAATAGAAAGAATACTATAGGAGGGAAACCAAAGAAAGGTTAAGGACAAAAATGAAATAGATCAATATATACCAATACCCATTCCAAACAACTCCATAACTCATAAAGTTTATTAATCAATAACAAAACTCAAAATTCCTAGATAATTATTTCATACCTCAAAATGGTCCCTTCTAATGATTCCCAACACTTAATAATGCTTAACTTATGTAGGAAAATACAACCAAGTTCCCAATTTAGCAACACTATCCTAAATGCTCACTTCCATCTAAGGGCATCGAGATAATTATTACTCAAAATGGCTCATCTTGTTAACACATGGGCTAAGTTGATTACTTATCAATAAGAAATTCTCTTTGTTTACATAGACACAATGTGACCATTATCATGTACCATAGACCTATTAAGATAAATAGAGAGTCAATCTACATTTTAACAGGACTCTTGGTTGAAATTTAACATCATCCTCCTTGAGATTATCATGCCCAGAAAATGTTGTCTCACGAATAGCAATGATTATAGGAAACACACAACATGGATTTGTTGAAAAATCTTTAGAAACTATCAAGCAAACATTATTGGGATGTGTAAATCTAGAAAACACAACCTCTGCCTGTGGCCTCTCTGCCTGTGCTAAAATGGAAGCATATAGAGGGCACGTGAACTGTTTGACAAAATGACTCAATGAAATGTGGTCGCATGAAATCAACGACTGCAGGATGTACACAAAGTGGATTTGTTGAATAGGCTTTAGAAACCTTCAAGTAAATATCACTGATGGGCATAAAGCCAAATCCCTAACCTCTACCAGCATCCACGCTTTCTTTGTCAAGATCAAAGTTATGGAACAGGGTATGGACGTCCAACAGAGCCTAACAGAAGGAGAATTTTTATCAGATGCTATAATTGCATTTACCTGATAGACATATATGCACAACGTGGAATCATAGACAAGGCACGTGAACTGTTTGACAAAATGCCTAAACAAAGTGTGCTCTCATAGATTGAAATGATTTCATGATATGCACAAAATGGATTTGTTGATAAGGTATTAAAATCTTTCAATCAAATGCAATTGTCAGCTATAAATCCAAATTTGACAACCTCTGCCAGCATTCTCCCTGCCTATGCCAAAATGGGCTCTTTCAAATAGGGGATGGACATCTATCAAAGCCTAACAAAAGGGAAATATTTGTCAGTTGTAGTTGTAAGTGCCTTGGTAGACTCGTATACAAGATGTGTAAGCATAGACAATGTGCATGCATTGCAGGGTATAGACGTCCATTAAAATATAATCAGAAGGGAAATTTTTGTTAGAAGTTTAAGTTACAAGTGCCATTGACAAGCATAAAGCTACCCTCCTAAACTTACAAGCATTTGCTCTATCAGAACTATGAATAAGAGCTTAGAAATAGGGTAAAGACTTCCATCAATAGAGGCACAGAGTGGACATTTGCAAGCATAAAACTAGATATAAAACTGCCCCGAATACCATAGATTTGTAGAGAGTGCCAAACTTACCTAGAAATGATAAAAATGGCAGGGAATAGAGTGAAGTTCTGGTGCTCCTTCTCTCTCGAGTCTAGAAACAATCGCTGCCTCTCCATTTTTTCCCCAAAATCCAGAGCAGGTCCTTTCGTGTGTAGAAAAATGAATAAAATTCTCTCCCACAAGATAGGTCAAAGCCCCGTAAATTTGTTCATCCACCACCAGATATTTTCCTCGCTGCCATAAACATATTCACCTACTACATAGATATTTTCTGATTGCATTTAACATTTTCACCAACTTTTGCGAGTTGCATACTCTGTGCCATCTAGTCTCCTTCAACTCTCAATGTCAATCGATATGGTCGTTACATCCTACCCCCTAGGACTAGGCTTACACCTGTAAGCCTGCAAATGCTAAGATGTAGCCAGAGCACACACTAGTCCAAAAAACTTGATACAATAATAAAATCATGTAATCATATGCACAAATACATGCAATTAGTCCCAAAACATTGGTAAGGAATAGGCAAGGAACTCATTTCCTACAAAAAAATACACTAGCATGTAACAGTTTTCTCCAATCAAAATAAAGAATGATGCCAAAGAAACCACATTGACCAATAAATGGAAACCAAAGAGAAAAGCCTCAACCACCACACTGGCAAACTACACATGACCATAAGGGGCAATCCGGTCATTACTGTTAGGTAACCGGATGATAAGACAACAACACGGAAACACTACACTAGTAGAGTACAGTGGCTAGGATAGGGAACAAGGCCTATGACTATCTCCAGTAACCACCATTATGGATAATAAGAGTATGCTTAGGCCTGTGAGTCCAAGCGGAGTCGATACTTAGTACCTACAACACTCCAAGCACACGTCAAAGCACATGTGCATATATCATATAATAGTCAAAGCATCAATGGTCATCAGGCAGAGGGTCATGACATCGTAAGCCTCTCGAATACAAGTGTTTCAACATCATCCCTTTCTTGTCCCTGATCATCTGAAAGCATTGATCACAGTATATAAGCATATAAACATGTAATTCTAGCATAAACACACAATTTTCTCATAATTTGTAGTAAAATGCGCTTTTAATATACAAAATTTCTAGTTCTCTTACTTTTCATATGCAGCTATCTATAAAATGGAGCATACATACGCACATATACATTATTTCAAACTCTAACTTCAAGGCATGCATGACATCTCTTCACATATAATGCAATAGCTTGTCACTTTTCAAGGCATAATGATGCAAATTTTGTTCTCTTCTATATTTTAATATGCAACTACATACATGACAATTGTACCACCTACATATACATACATACTCATTCACATCACAAGGCTACATAGGGGTTCATGTGGATGTCGTAGTACCATCCAAATCCAATAATAACCATGAGTCCACAACCAATAATCCATGTGTCTTGATGGCATTGACCCACCAAGTGAGCCCTTCCATACAAGCCACAATGACATATCTCTTGTTTGTGTAAGGGTTTTAGCCTCCAAGAGATAGTCAAACAATAGGAAGGTAGTGAATTAGAGCTTAGAATAGCTCACACATACCCCCATCCTCAAGGGTTTCCCTACATCTACTTCCTCATATACACTCAAACGAGTGGATCTCACCATCCCCGATGAGGAATCACATCACAACACAAGACCAGCATTCAAAATAGAAAACTCAATGAATTTACCCACCAAAATATAAATAAGAAAGAGTAAATCTCAATTCCAACAATAAAATAAGAAAAATGCGCATAGTTTCAACAATAAATCAAATGTAACCACAAGAGTTACATGCCAAGAAAATCATCCGTGGCTAAACCAAGAGAAGCAAGATAACCCAAAGTGCTGGTCCACACAAGCAAAGTAAAAGTCACCAATAACTGAAAGAAGATTCATAGTCTTTGAAATATACACATCACAACACTACATTACTATTGCTAGTCACCACACGAGGAAGGAGGGAAATAAGCGTGACTATCTCAATAGTCCCTCATGTTGGTGCGGCCTACTCATGTAACCCTCACATGGAAAAGTAATGTGCTGGTCACCCAGGTCACATACCTCATGCGGTGCGACTGGGCATGGTATACACCAAGCGGAGAAAGTGCACAATGGCCATATACTGTATGGCAATGTCCAACTCAGAGGAACATCCCACCTAGTGTGTACCCATGGAGAAAACACATGTAGTAACACACCAAACTAGAGGTGCACATGACTAGATTCCACTCTCATGCCAACCGATCAGAATTGAGGCCCTCTTGAGTGAACCCTCTACTCTGTGTGAGCAACCACTCCTCTCAGCACAAGTAGGAACACAACATATATACTATGCCATCACATATCTAGGTACATGGTATCGTGTCTTTGAGCTCGGCTCACTACCATCAGTGACACGACATCCTCACCAACACTATGTCAGAACACCAGTGGTGGGTGGCATCATCTCCAAAACAATCACATCAGGGTAAGATCAAAGCTATCACAGGTGCTCATACCATAAACTAATGTCATCCTCAAGAATTGTGTAGATTAGGCTAACACTGTATGAACCAAGTATCTGGTCCATTAATAAGGGGAAGTAGTGAGTACTTTCCCGGGAGGTTGAAACAATCGCTATCGTTTTGTGCCTCCATTATGCTTACGCCATGCAATTCCCTCTCCAGGAACTTTGTTTCTTCTACTACCCTCCACATATTGACCTATCAACAACCCTTAGGTTGGCAGTCAATAAGGTGACAACAAAAAACACATCCATGGTATGGTTTTTTCCCATACACATAATCCATATATATCCTCCATGGATGGGTACACAATATCACCATCCCATGGACACAAATGTCAAGCATTGGTTAATTACAACACTCAACAGGAATACATCAATGGATGTTCACAAGGATAATACAATCATGATTTCTTTTACCCAGGCATAACTATAGCCCACATATGACTATGCAACATGATGCAAAATATAAAACTTTACCAAACAATAAGTACTCCCAAAGAGCCATACCAATTGTCCTCTTTTCACAAGGGCCTCTCATTTACCCATTACATCATAGATTCACTTTGGAATTCTATCATCATAGCACAATAGTGTATGAACATGTATAGCATCATCACTATCACTTTTACCTCAATGCATAAACATAAGTAACATTTCACAAAAAAAAAAAGTAAATGCTCATAATAATAATGAAATGGGTTTGTTTAAGGAACTCTAATCCATTCCTCATGTTCACAACCATACATATAATCTTAAGTAACCATGGCTATGTTAAGGCATGCAATTGCTCATCAAGAAAGATATGCAACATCCCTACTACCTTACATGCATTATTTTCAGTTTGCATTAAATACAAGAATTCACCTATAATATCTCATTCAAGTCCACAATGCAAGGGAGAAGATTAGTTTTCAACAACAAGATATATCCACTAAGAAATTACAATTCTCATGTAAACTCATTAAGGAGGCACTAATAAGCATGTAATCACTTTCAATGCATAACCATAACAAATATGAGGTCTCCTTCACTAATTCTTTTACTTATTGCAACTTTAACATACTAATTAAATCCATAAGCCATCAATCTAACATCTTGTCAACCAATAACAACTGAAAAGAGGAGAGAAAGATAGATTTCATCTCAAGTAAAGACATTACATGCCATCCAATATTCATCGTATGTAAACATGAAAATTCTACTAAGGGATAGTTTAAGGAACCATTAGTATTTCAATGACTTCAATATGTTATCAAGGGTGATAAATGGCAGCAACTCAAGCACATTAAAAGGTGATAAGAAAAATTAGAAATCATCCAACACTTACAAGAGAGCATGGAACAATCAAACTAATTTGTCGACGTGCACAAACAACTACATCCTACCATCCTTTACATCTATAGCACAAAGCTTACAAGAGCACTCCAAATAAGGTTATCTAGGAAATCCAAGTTTCCTTTAACCCACAACACACAAGGTAGAACATTCCTACCCTCGTCTTATAACATGGGAGAGTGATCACTCTTAACCATGGGAGACTCTCAACCAAGGTCAACACTCTAGTCCCATTGAGTAAGGTAAGGCCAAGGAGGCTACTTCCTCCATGATTTCTAAGAATGGGGTTGTAATTTAACCCACTAATGCCATGCTAAGGCATGAAAGCAATCAAGACTATAAAGAAAATATAACAAGCTCACATCACACACACCAAACATAGTGAAACATAGAAGGCTCAAGTATGCCAGAGCTCCCAATGTGTGAACATGGGCTCTGATACTAGATGTAACATCCCACACCGTGAACCCTGAAGGGTACGGGCCAAAAGGGGACAAGATAACTTTTTTGTTTGACATGAAGTGATAACATACACATAAGATGGTTGTCGATTCGATATGTTGACAACGTTCATGGCCAAGTATGGCCAAATGTACAACCCATAGGAGAGGACTAAATCACTCTCCAGAGAAACATTAATAAACTACATTCCTTTTTAAAAACCAATTCAAATGTTCCTAATCCCATTTCCAAATATAAACATGAATCCATAAACACCATATTCCAAGCGGATCTGATACCCACATCAGAATCCATAAGTCAAATAAGAGGCAACATCACATATCTTCTCATTACTATAATTTACATCATCTCTCGGAAGAGAGTACAAAATTACATAAAGGAATAAACAAGGACAATGGCATAGCCATGAATGATACAATAACTGAATGGGTACATGACTAATAAAGTAATAGGAAGAAAGAGAACACCTCCAAGCTGTGCTCCAAAACCTGTACACTAGTCCCCAATGGTGATGGCAATGCATCCCAACCATGTGGACTCATAAGAGAACACCCCACCATGCTCAGAGGTAGTCACAAGGCCCAAACTAAAATATGACAGTGGTAGGAATAGGAAGACTCATAAACACAATACCCAAAGGAATACCACGAGACACAGTGTTCACGTCAACACATCCAAGTACATAATTCACGAAGGGCATAAATAGGGCACTTGATAATCATGCCAATAAAGCACTACTCAGATAGGGAAGGTGATAAAATAGGGGCAGCAAGAAGGAAGTAGCTAACAAATGTACTCAACTCATAGATACAAGCCTTGCACCAAACACATAAATCATTCTTCCTCCAATGGGCCTTCAAGTGAGTCATCTTGCTCAATGCCGCATTGGGAACTACTTCCGTGCCTACCCTAACGACTACACCCAATACCAAAAGGCTCAACATGCAAACAAAAGTGTTGAACAAGCACATGAAGACCTACACTAGGGGGTATTACAAGCAAATCACCACAATATGGCTACAATAGTGAATGCAAGGCAATTCCAGTAAAAGAATGATCTTACAACATGGACTAAAGCATCGATGAAGAGGGAAAAGGATCACCAAAGGGAGAAAATAACAGCTCCAAGATGAGGGTAGGACATTACCTATCCATCCCCCTTGTATAAGCAAGCATCTAAGCCTCCCAAGAAGGTATGAGGAAGGGAAGCATTCCATTTTTAGTCTCTACTAAATTTTGCTTAAGGATAAAGTGAACACAGGCACAATTATAAGACCAATACCAATAGTGAGATCGAGCACACCCTAGGAGGAATCTTTCAAGGAATATACACACAGGTGCCTATCTCTAGGATTTCATAATCACTTAATTAACTTTCATCATGCAAGTGATATAGAAAGAATACTATAGGAGGGAAACCAGAGAAAGGTTAAGGACAAAAATAAAATGGATCAATATACACCAATACCCATTCCAAACAAATCCATAACTCATAAAGTTTATTGATCAATAACAAAACTCAAAATTTCTAGATAATTATTTCATACCTCAACATGGTTTCTTCTAATGATTCCCAACAATTAATAATGCTTAATTTATGTAGGGAAATACAACCAAGTTCCCAATTTAGCAACACTATCCTAAATGCTCACTTCCATCCAAGGGCATCGAGATAATTATTACTCAAAATGGCTCATCCCGTTAACACATGGGCTAAGTTTATTACTTATCAATAAGAAATTCGCTTTGTTTACATAGACACAATGGGACCATTATCATGTAGCATAGACCTATTAGGATAAATAGAGAGTCAAACTACATTTTAATAGGACTCTTAGTTGAAATTTAACATCATCCTCCTTGAGATTATCATGCCCAGAAAATGTTGTCTCATAGATAGAAATGATTATAGGAAACACACAACATGGATTTGTTGAAAAAACTTTAGAAACTATCAAGCAAACACTGTTGGGAGGTGTAAATCTAGAAAACACAACATCTGCCTGCAGCCTCTCTGCCTATGCTAAATGGAAGCATATAGAGGGCACGTGAACTATTTGACAAAATGACTCAATGAAATGTGGTCACATGAAATGAACGACTGTAGGACATACACAAAGTGGATTTGTTGAATAGGCTTTAGAAACCTTCAAGCAAATATCACTGATGGGCGTAAAGCCAAATCCCTAACCTCTGCCAGCATCCATGCTATCTTTGTCAAGATTGGAGTTATGGAATAGGGTATGGACATCCAATAGAGCCTAATGGAAGGGTAATTTTTATCAGATGCTACAATTGCAGCTACCTAATAGACATATATGCACAACGTGGAATCCTAGACAAGGCACATGAACTATTTGACAAAATGCCTAAACAAAGTGTGGTCTCATAGACTAAAATGTTTTCATGATATGCGCAAAAAGCATTTGTTGATAAGACATTAAAATCTTTCAATCAAATGCAATTGTCAGCTGTAAATCCAAATTCCATCAATAGAGGCACAGAGTGGACATTTGCAAGCATAAAACTAGATATAAAACTGCCCCAAATACCATAGATTTGTAGAAAGAGTGCCAAACTTACCTGGAAATGATAAAAATGGCAAGGAATAGAGTGAAGTTCTAGTGCTCCTTCTCTCTCGAGTCCAGAAACCATAGCTGCCTCTCCATTTTTTCCCCAAAATCCAGAGCAGGTCCCTTCCTGTGTAGAAAAATGAATAAAATTCTCTCCCACAAGATAGGTCAAAGCCCCGTAAATTTGTTTACCCACCTCCAGATATTTTCTTCACTACCATAAACATATTCACCTACTACATAGATATTTTCTAGTTGCATTTAACATTTTCACCAACTTTTACTGGTCGCATACTCTGTGCCATCTAGTCTCCTTCAACTCTCAATGTCAACTGATAGGGTCATTATAATGGGCTCCCATTTAGGATCAGGAGCCTGAACCCAAATGAGTGTCTATTTCATAAATGCGTGCCCATTCACTAAAAGTATTTTTTAAACAGTCCCTAGCACTTCATTTTCAACAATTGAATCCATGGGTAGAGATGACAAAAGTAGTTTGAAATGGGCACCTACATCTTTAAGGGTCCACAATGTTAGTGTAGATATTTAAAATTACTTATTTAAACTTAATTATGCACGTAATTATCTACACATGTCATAAGTCATCTTAGGTGGCTTTATGAGTCAACTTGGAGAGTTTGCCAAAACTCTTCCAAGGTATGTGTCGGTATGTGGCATGTTCTCTCCACATTTGGAGGAACAAACTAACCACGTCATGTTGAACACTCCTAGAGTGACTTAAACACTGTCACCTATATGTACAAACTCATTTGACTATTAATCTACTTCAAATTGGTAATCAGTAGTGGCTTATTGATCTTGGCTCAACTCTTAAATGGTATTAGAGCCCCACTATATTCACTGCCAGTTCTTCTTGGAGGTGTGAATCTCATCGAAAATGAGGGTTTGTGGTTGAGAAGTCCTGGTTACATATTTTTGTCACCATTTGGATTCAAAAGCATGAGTTCAAATTCCCCTTTTTCTGGAATGATCTTGTTTTAGCTCAAAGGCGTAGTGCATAAGAGATAGAAGAGGCCACAGCCTTGTTTTGCCTATGAGGTGTGAAATACCAGCGTGGAGGAGAAGTTTTTTGTGCAGGAGAGGCCCCATCAAGGCCAACATGGGCCCTATGTAGTAGAGGTCGAACAGCCTGTTGAAAGGGTCGACTGGCCTATAGAAAGGCTTCATGGCCTTTATCAACAGTAGTCAAACCTGTATAAAGGCCGATGCCTACATAAAAAGGCCACCTTAGCCTACATTCCATGAACTCCCTGCAGAAAAAAAGGCCTGATCTAGATGTTCGGAGGTTGATTTGCTTCTCAGCGTGTGTGAGATCTGCTTGTTGAAGGTTGTGGCAGAGCATTTTTGAAGAGAGGATTGTGTTGCTTGAGGGCCACAATTGACACAAATTTCCTACAGTAAGAATTTCCTTTGGTATCAGTCATTTTAAAGTTTTTAGCTAGTTTGTTTGTGTCGAAGTCCGGTTTGTTGGATAACTGATGTAGATATGGAAAATCTGCTTTTTTTGCTATTCTCACTGCTGTGTAGTTTCTATTTTCCAGTTTCCTTTTTAAAGTCAGTTTAGTTGTTAGTTGTTTTTAGGAGTTGTTTGTTGCATGATAATGCATGTAGAAACATGCTATCATTAGTTTGTCTTTTTCTATTTTTTCCATATAGGTTTCTTGTAATAAATACATTGTAATAAAGAGCTATAGCTCTCTGGTTTTTTCAATTGCAATAATAAAGTGTATTCTCTGTGTTTGCATATATCTTGTATGGTTATTTTGTTTGTTCATTTTAAATCTATTGTTATATTTGTTTGTTTAAAAATCTTCATTTGGTATCAGAGTTGGTTAATTTGTTAGAAATTTTATCATGTCAAATTCTAACTCTTTGCCAATCCCATAATTTAATGGATCTGATTATGATTATTGGTGCATCAAGATGATGACTTTTTTGATAGGAAAAGATTTATGGGAAATTGTAGAAATAAGATATGAAGAGCCATCTTATTGGAATGTTCTTACAGCCAATGATAGAACAGCCAAGAAGAAGAATGCACAGGCTTTATTTCACATTCAAATAGCTCTTGATAAGAGCCTATTTCGAAGAATTGCAGGTGTACAGACAGCTAAAGATGCCTGGAAGACTCTAAAAGAAGCTTACCAAGGTAGTGATCAAGTCAAAGTTGTGAAGTTGCAGACATTAAAAAGAGAATTTGAGAATTTGAAGATGCAAGAAAGTAAAAATGTGAGTGATTATTGTGTAAGAGTAAAAGATGTTGTTAATAAGATGTCTACTCTTGGAGAAACTATGGACAATGAAGTTGTGATCAAAAAGGTGTTGAGGTCTCTAACACCAAGGTGGAACAATGTTGCCATCATCATTGAAGAAAGCAAGGATTTGACTACTCTTCAGTTTGATCACCTTATTAGATCTCTCATCTCTCATGAAGAAAGATTGAGAGATTCATCTGGAGAAAGTAATGAGAAGGCTTTTTCTTCCAAATTACAAATTACAAAGAATGAAAATGCTAAAATAAGTACCAAAAATAATCAAGGCCAAGGCAGAGGTCAAAATCAAAATTCTTCAGGAGGAAATAGAGGATGAAAAGGTGGTCCAAGAGGAAGAGGTAGAGGAAGATTTGATAAAAGAAATGTTCAATGTTATCACTACAATAGGTATGGTCACTTTGAAAGGGAATGCATATTAAAAGAAAGTAATAACAATAGAAGTGCTAATTATGCTAATGAGAATGATGAGGCTTCTCCTAATAATTTATTCTTATCATATGACAAAGCTGAAAATAGTTCTAAAGAAGTCTGGTATTTAGATTCAAGTTGTTCTAAGCACATGTCAAGAACTAATGAGATTTTTTCTACAATGGATAAAAGTTTCAAATCTAAAATTAAGCTTGGTGATGACAAGTCCTTGGAGGTTGTAGCTAAAGGTGCTATGGAGGTGAATACAAAAGAAGGTAAGAAATGTGTGACTGATATTTATTACACTCCACAATTAAAGCATAATTTATTAAGTGTTGGGCAGTTGTGTGAGAAGAATTATAAAGTGGTATTTGAAAATCAGCAATGTACAATTTATGATAAAAATCAAGGCAATAGGGTGGTTACAGTAGTGCCTATGTCAAAGAATAGGATGTTCCCATTGAAGTTTGGTGAACATAGTAGCCATCTTGCCAATATGGCATATGAGGATAAGAGTTGGCTATGGCATCTCAGATATGGCATTTGAATTTTCATAGTTTGATGTTTCTCACCTCAAAAGCTTTGGTTTATGGTTTGCCTAAGGTTTAGGAACATGAGGAAGTTTGTGAAGGCTGTGCTAAAGCAAAACATGCAAGAGAGTTATTTCCAAAAGGCAATGCATGGAGGACCCATTACCCACTTCAACTGGTTCACTCAGATATTTGTGGTCCTATGCAGACAAAGAGTTTGGGTAAGTCATCATACTTCATTACTTTTATTGATTATTACTCACGTATGTGTTGGGTTTATTTTTTGAAGACCAAGGATGAAGCCTTCGATACATTCAAAAGGCTTAAATCCCTTGTGGAAAATGAAAAGGGTTGTAAGATCAAATGCTTAAGGACATATTGTGGAGGAGAATTTTACTCAAGAGATTTTAGGAATTATTGTGATATGAATGGCATCAAAAGGCAACTCACCACTGCTTACACACCTCAACAAAACGGGGTAGCTGAAAGGAAAAATCGTATAGTGGTGGAAATGGCAAGGAGTATGCTACATACCAAAGGATTAGACAATTCTTTTTGGGGTGATACAGTTGCTACAATAGTGTACACTCTCAATCAGAGTCCTACTAGACCACTTGACATGATGACTCCTTATGCATCCTGGTATGAAAAAAAGCCTGATGTTAATCATTTTAGAGTTTTTGGTTGTTTAGCCTATGTTCATGTGGCTGATCCAAAGAGACAAAAATTAGATCCCAAAAGTGAGTCATGCATTTTTGTTGGATATAGTGAGAAAAGTAAGGCTTACAATGTTGCAAGTATGGGCCTATCTGGTGTTGTCATTGATGTCAACATACTCATGTTGCATTAATGAGAAGGATTAGATGAGCTATGTGCTAAGGATATTGAGAAAATAAGTCTCAATCAGGAACAGTGATGACAAGAAGGTAAAAGTCCTCAATAGGTTGAGGATTAGAGGATGCATTTTAAAGGGTTTGTAGATATAAGTCTTGAGATTCTCCATTTACGTTTTCAGGGGTCCACATGAAGATTTCAAGAAGTAATGGTCGCTCAAATAGAACCGGTTCCAGTAGGTGTTCAGAGGTGACAAAGTGCCACAGATAGGTCCGGTGAGATCCAGAATTTCATTATCCCGTTCTACGGATTTGAGGGAGTGTTGAGGACATCCTTGTGAAGTATCAACTAGATTGGTTTGTGGGTTGAAGGCCCGGAAGAGCCTATTCATTTGTGACAGTGATGACAGACTGTGTTCTTGAAGCTCTGGATGAAGGAGAGAAGAATTCCAATAGGATGATGAAGTGCGGATGTTCTTGGTGATTCAGGGAAGGTTATGATGATCGTTGGATCATGTCCAATTCATGTTAGTGGTCTGCATTGAAGTTAGAGTTTGCATTTGAAGAATAACCACAGATATTGGTGTTCTTCTTGAGACTGGCTAACCAGATGTATTACACATCTTGCGGATGTTCTTGTAGGTTTTTGCCGACTTAGATGATTGTTCCTAAGTTGATGCCTTGTATAAATAAGGGATTGTGAAGTCATTTTGAAGTGTGTCTTGCGGTGATGAGTGTGTGGTAGCGAAGAGAAGTATGAAAGGTAGAGCAGAAGTATTGGGCTTAAATGGAACTGATTCAAGCATGCTGAAGATGCTATTCTCTAGTTCATAAAGGTGATACTTATTCCTTTGTAGACAGTGTGTCTCTTGTAGGTAGTGAGCCTCTTGTGAGCAGTGTGCTCAGGCAGTGAGCCCTAATTGCCATGTGCCATTTTGTTCTTTCTATTCTTCTAATAGAGAATACATTCTTGGGTTAATCACCCCATGGTTTTTCCCTTAACTAGGTTTTCACGTCAAAATCTTGGTGTCATATGTGTTGATATGTTTTTGCTTTTGATTTAAATGTATTATGGTTCATGATTAATATTATGCTAATCACTAAAGAAGATTCAAGTGTTTAAAAGGAGAAAGTTTTCATATAACTGATTCACCCCCCCTCTCAATTGTATGCCCTAAGTCTAACAATTGGTATCAGAGCTAAGTTGCTCTAAAAGGAGCTTAACCGCTTGAGGAGATCCAGGATGTCGTCATACAAGAAGGATAGTCTGAAGTTTGATGGAACCAACTTTTCTCTTTGGAAAGGTCACATGAAATGTCACTTGTAGTGTATGGGAATGGCGTACTGGTCCATGGTCACAAAAGCGTATGTACCTCCACAGGGTGGTCCGACAACCCTCAATGAAATCACAGATACTGAAAACAATCTGCGGACCAAAGAGGCTCTTCTAAGCGCATTAACTGACTCAGAGCTTTCAAATGTTATTGACCTACCAACTGCCTATGAGATTTGGATTAAACTGGAACTTCTGGATGAAGGAGATGAGTATGTTAAATGTGCAAGGTTACAGAGTCTAAAAGAGAAATTTGAAATATTGAAGATGAGAGATGATGAAAACATTACCACTTTTATGCCAAGAGTGAATGAGCTGGTTTGTGGAATTAGAAATTTTGGTGGAGTCTTGGATGAAAATGAGATTGTTGGTAAGATTCTCATATCCCTTCCTGCCTCTTACAAAATCAAGGTTGCTGCCATTGATGAATTCAGATCCCATGCAATTGTCACAAGAGACCAATTGGCTGGCAAACTGGTTGCTTTTGAAATGACCAAATTTAGAGATGATCCCCCCAAAACTGAATCTGCATTCAAAGCTAGTGCCTCTATGAAAGGTAAACAAGGATTTGATCTGGGAGAGAACTCATCAAGGAATTTGTCATGGTATGGAAAAGCAAGAAAAGACCTGGAAGAAAAAGAAGTAAAAACTGCTCAACTTGAAGCCCTCATTGCAAAGAGACTGCCAAGAGGATCCGGTAAGTATGAAGGAAAATTGCCTTTTAAGTGTTTTAACTGCAATAAGATTGGTCATTTTGCCTCAAAATGTCTAGAAATATTTTCAAAGCCAAATCCTAACAGATCAAGGTTCCAAAAGAATTGTTACTATGTGCATGAAGAAGATGATAATGAAGGAGTAATAGATGATGAATCAGAGACAGGAAACAAATCCGGAAGTGAATGGGTGTTTATTTCCATCAAGGAAGAAGAACCAATATCCTCTGTATCTATCAATCATAAAGTTGTAGAAAGAGCTCTGGCTGCCCAAGTTAAAGAAAAGAATGATTGGGTCATTAACAGTGGTTACTCTCACCACATGACAGGTGACAAGAATAAGTTCATAGATTTAGAAAGGTATGAAGGAGGAGTGGTGAAGTTTGGTGATAATTCTGCTGGTAGAATCAAAGGAAGAGGAACTATTTCTTTTAATGGAAGAAACAAAACTGGTAATGTACTGTATGTTGAAGGTTTGAAGCACAATCTTCTCAGTGTTGGACAGTTGGTGGACAAAGGCTATGATCTCTGATTCAAGGATGGAAAATGCAAAATCTTTGAAAGATCCAGAACAGAGATTGCATCCGGTACTCAAACTAAAGGTAATATCTTCCACTTGGTTGGTACTGGTAAAAGTTGCTTATTTGTTCAAGTTGATCAGAGTTGGTTATGGCATAGAAGGATGTGTCATGTGAATTTTGATAATATCATCAAGATAAGCAATAGTCAGGCTATAAGAGATCTTCCAAAATTGTTGAAACCTGCTAACAACTTGTGCAAGGAATGTCAATTGGGTAAGATGATCAGAGTCACATTCAAAATCAAGGAATTGTCTTCTACTGGACTGTAGGACTTAGTTCACACTGATCTTTGTGGTCCGACAAGAACCAAAAGTATTCAAGGTGATAGATACTTCATGCTGCTAATAGATGACTATTCCTGGATGATGTGGGTAACCTTTCTAAAGGAGAAATCAGAAGCTCTTGAGAAATTCAAAATATTCAAGGCTATGGTAGAGAATGAAACAAGAATAAAGTTGAAATGTCCGAGGTCTGATAGAGGTGGAGAATTCACATCCGGTGAGTTCATAGAATTCTGTGAGAAACATGGAATTAAGAGACAGTTGTCTACTCCGAGGACTCCACAGCAGAATGCAGTAGTGGAGAGAAAGAACCAGACTATCCAGGAAGCATCTAGGACTATGATGATGGAAGCAAATGTTCCTTAGATCTATTGGAGACAAGCTATCAGCACTGCAGTCTATACTCTTAATCAAGTTCAAATCAGAAGCAATACCAGTAAGACCCCTTATGAACTCTGGTTTGGCATTACTCCTACTATAAGATATTTCAAAGTCTTTGGTAGCAAATGTTACATCAAAAGAGATTAATATTTAGGCAAGTTTAATGCTAGAAGTGATGAAGGGATATTCTTGGGTTACTCTACTCAAAGCAAAGCATACAGGTGTTATAACAAGAGACTAAGAAAGATGATAGAAAGTACAAATGTAAAGGTTGATGAGGGAATAGAGAAACCCTCAAGGTTTTATGAATATGATGAAGATGATTAGAATGGTGTTCTAGTTCAAGGAGCCCAATCCTCTTTTGAAAATCAGATTCAGACTGATCCAGTAAATCAGGGAGAAGAGATAGGTCTGAATGAGCCTGATCAAGAAGCATAAGTGCAAGAAACTCCCAAAGTTCCAAGGTATGTAAGACTGAACCACTCTAAAGATCAGATCATAGGTGACAAAAGCAAAGGTGTGCAAACTAGAAGGAAAATTGCTCAAAATTTAGATGAATATTGTTTGATTTCAAAGATTGAACCTAAGACAATAAATTAAGCCTACAATGATGAAAATTGGACCAAAGCAATGGAGGAAGAATTGATGCAAATTGAGAAAAATCACACTTGGGATCTTTTTCCAAGACCTAAAAACAAGAATGTGATTGGAACCAAATGGGTCTTCCAGAACAAACTAAATGAAGTTGGTGAAGTAATCAGAAACAAAGCCAGATTGGTATGCAAAATCTACTCTCAAATAGATGGAATTGATTTTGAAGAAACCTTTGCTCCGGTGGCAAGAATTGAAGCAGTTAGATTATTTCTTGCATTTGCTGCCTTCAAGGATTTTAAGGTGTATCAAATGGTTGTCAAATCTGCTTTCCTGAATGGTGACTTAGAAGAAGAAGTGTACATTGAACAACCAGATGGATTTTAGTTATCTGAGCATGGTGATATGGTCTGCAAATTAAAGAAGGCACTGTATGGACTAAAGCAAGCCCTAAGAGCATGGTATGAAAGACTAGACAAACATCTTTTGAAGATTGGTTTCAACAAAGGTACTGCTGATAGTAACCTATATTTCAAAATTGATCATGAAAACATCTTGATTGTTGAAGTATTTTTTGATGATATCATTTTTGGACGAAGAGACAGTATGTGTAAAACCTTTGCAAATCAAATGAAAAGTGAATTTGAGATGTCAATGCTCGGTGAAATGAATTTCTTCTTGGGTCTACAAATTACTCAGACAAAGAAAGGAATCTTTTTTTCTCAGACCAAATATGTGAAAGAATTGTTGAGAAAATTTGAAATGGAAGATTCAAAGCCAATGGACACTCCCATGGCAACCGAATGTAAGTTGAGCAAAGATGATGACTCTCCTAAGGCAGATTAGACAAAGTACAGATCAATGATTGGAGGATTATTGTATCTCACTCAAACTAGACTAGATATAATGCAGGTTGTTGGTCTTATGGCGAGATTCCAGGCTGATCCCAGAGAATCTCATGTTATGGCAATCAAAAGGACTTTTAGGTACCTAAAAGGAACAATTGAGTATGGTCTGTGGTATCCTAGAGATCATAAGTTTTCTCTTCATGCATATACAGATGCAGATTGGGTAGGAGATGTGGATGATAGGAAGAGTACCAGTGGAGGAGCATTCTTTTTGGGAAAAAGATTGGTTTCTTGGCTAAGTAAGAAACAAGAGGCAATATCCCTGTCGACAACTGAAGCATAATACATTGCAGCAGCAGGTAGTTGCACTCAAGTTTTGTGGATGAAGAAGATGCTAAGAGATATTAAAGTAGAATATGAGGATCCTATCACAATTTTCTGTGATAATTCAAATGCAATAAATATTTCTAAGAATCTGGTGTTGCATTCTAAGACTAAGCATATATCTATCAAGTTTCACTTTCTGAGAGAGCAAGTGAACAAGGATGAAGTTAGATTGGAGTATGTGCCCTCCAAGGATCAGATTGCAGATATTTTTACTAAACCTATTCCCAAGGACTCTTTTGAGTATCTCAGGGAGAAGTTAGGGGTTATTACCCCTCCAGTGATGAACTAGGATGCACTGATGTGCATCAATCTGGTGGATATCACAGTCATATCTTGTGATCCAGATTGATGATAAGGGAGCTGCTACTCAGGGGGAGAAGCTAGTATGTTATGAAGTAATAGAGTTGCAAGTATGAGCCCTTTGCCATTGATGGAAAAGGGGGAGAGAAGACATGTGAAAAATAAGTGGTTGCTGCTCAAAGGGGGAGCAATAAAGGAAGATAAGACATGTGAATAGTTGTTGCTATTAGGGAAAGTTGTGACAGCAGGGAGAAGTTCTTGTTTTGATGGTTTTTCATACATATGTTGTCATCAATGACAAAGGGGGAGATTGTTGCAAGTATGGGCCTATCCGGTGTTGTCATTGATCTCAACATACTCATGTTGCATTAATGAGAAGGATTAGATGAGCTGTGTGCTGACAATATTGAGAAAATAGGTCTCAACCAGGAATAGTGAAGAACAGTCATGACAAGAAGGTAAAAGTCCTCAATAGGTTGAGGATCAGAGGATGCGGTTTAAAGGGTTTGTAGATATAAGTCTTAAGATTCTCCATTCAAGTTTTCAGAGGTCCACATGAAGATCTGAAGAAGTTATGGTCGCTCAAGTAGAATTGGTTTTGGTAGGTGTTCAGAGGTGACAGAGTGCCATAGATAGGTCCGGTGAGATCTGGAATTTCATTATCCCGTTCTATGGATTTGAGGGAGTGTTGAGGACATCCTTGTGAAGTATCAACTAGATTGGTTTGTGGGTTGAAGGTCTAGAAGAGCCTATTCATTTGTGACAGTGATGACAGACTGTGTTCTTGAAGCTTCGGATGAAGGAGAGAAGAATTCTAGTAGGATGATGAAGTGCGGATGTTCTTGGTGATTCAGGGAAGGTTATGATGATCGTTGGATCATGTCCAATTCATGTTAGTGGTCCGCATTGAAGTTAGAGTTTGCATTTGAAGAATAACCACAGATATTGGTGTTCTTCTTGAGACTGGCCAACCGGATGTATTACATGTCGTGCAGATGTTCTTATAGGTGTTTGCCGACTTAGATTATTGTTCCTAAGTAGATGCCTTGTATAAATAAGGGATTATGAAGTCATTTTGAAGTGTGTCTTGCGGTGATGAGTGTGTAGTAGCGAAGAGAAGTGCGAAAGGTAGAGTAGAAGTATTGGGCTTAAATGGAACTGATTCAAGCATGTTGAAGATGCTATTCTCCAATTCATAAAGGTGATACTTATTCCTTTGTAGACAGTGTGTCTCTTGTAGGTAGTGAGCCTCTTGTGAGCAGTGTGCTTGGGCAGTGAGCCCTAATTGACATGTGCCATTTTGTTCTATTCTTCTAACAGAGAATACATTCTTGGGTTAATCAGCCCATGGTTTTTCCCTTAACCAGGTTTTCCACGTCAAAATCTTGGTGTCATATGTGTTGATATGTTTCTGCTTTTAATTTGAATGTATTATGGTTCATGATTAATATTATGCTAATCACTAAAGAAGATTCAAGTGTTTAAAAGGAGAAAGTTTTCGTACAACTGATTCACCCCCCCTCTCAGTTGTATGCCCTAAGTCTAACATACAGGTTGTATAACCCTCGCACTAATAGTAATCTTGTTTCAAGAGATGTGGTTTTTGATGAAGAGGGAGTTTATGGTTATCAAAAAGACCATGTTGAGAAGTCTAAATATGTTTTGAATGGTGGTATTATTGCTGATATTGATCATGAGCAGCCAGCTAATACTTCAATTCCAAGTGCTATACATCCACCAAATAACCCCTCATCTAGTTCTTTAGTTTCAAGTAGAAGTCCAAATTCAAGTCCAAGTCCTACAAGGAAGGTAAGAAGCTTAAGTGATATATATCAAAGAAGTACAATCCAAGCACATGAAGAGAATCCTATAGGTGAAACAATAAATTTTGCTTTATTTTCACAATCTGTTTTTGAACCATCATGTTATGAAGATGCATGTGCTAATGAAGTTTGGGTGCAAGCAATGCAAGAAGAGATGGATGCTATTCATAGAAATGGTACTGGGGAGCTTACACATCTTCCTCATGACAAGAAAAAGATTGGCACTAAATGGGTTTACAAGACTAAGTACCATAGTGATGGGAGTGTTGAAAGACACAAAGCAAGATTAGTTGCTAAAGGCTTCACACAGAGGTATGACATTGATTATGAAGAAACATTTGCACTAGTAGCATGACAAGAGACTATTAGAATGTTGTTTTCCCTTGCAGCCCAAAAGAAATGAAGCATTCATCATATGGATGTTAAAAGTGCCTTCTTGAATGGGTACTTAGATGAAGAAATTTATGTGGAACAACCACAAAGTTTTGAGGTGCAAGGAAAAGAACATCATGTCTACAAGCTGAAGAAGGCTTTGTATGGACTCAAGCAAGCACCAAGAGCTTGGTATGCTAGGATTGATGGGTATTTTCAGCAAAATGGCTTCAAAAGAAGTAAGAGTGAGCCTACCCTCTACTACAAACAAGAAAATAATGATATTCTTATTGTGAGTTTATATGTTGATGATTTGTTGTATATGGGTAGTAGTTCTAAGATGAAGGATGAATTCAAGTATGCTATGATGAATGAGTTTGAAATGAAAGATTTAGGCCTTATACAATATTTTCTAGGCATGGAGGTTTATCAAAGTAAGGATGGAATTTTCCTTTGTCAAACAAAATATGCTAAGGATATGTTGAAGAAGCTTGATATGGTTGATTGTAAACCAGCCTCTACTCCAATTTCTCATGGAGTTGTGTTGTGTAAAGAGGATGGTGCTGAAAGAGTTGATGGGACAGCTTATAGAAGTGTTGTTGGTAGTCTAATGTTTCTAACCCACACAAGGCCTGATATTGCTTATGCAGTTTCTCTTGTTTCAAGGTATATGACAGAACCCTCTGAATTACATATGAAGGATGCTAAAAGAATTTTGAGGTATGTATAGTTCTAAGGGATTTAATCTAGTTGGTTTCAGTGATTCTGATTGGGGAGGTAGTGTGGATGACCAAAAGTCTACCTCTGGTAATTGTTTTACTTTTGGTTCTGGTTTGGTTTCTTGGAGTTCAAAGAAACAAAGCATAGTTTCTCTTTCTTCCACAGAGGCAGAGTATGTTGCAGTCACCTCTGCAGGTACTCAAGCATTATGGCTCAGAAAAATTCTTGAAGAGACCGGAGAAAACCAAGTTCAGCCTACAATTCTCTTTTGTGATAATATGAGCACAATCAAATTGGCAAAAAATCCCGTGCATCATAGTAGAACTAAAACACTTTGATCTGAAATATCATTTTATCAGGGATTTGGTGCAAAAGAAAGAAGTAGAACTCAGGTATATCAAGACTACAGAATAGCTCGCAGACATTTTGACCAAGGCAGTTGCAAAGGTTCAGTTTTTGATGCTTCGAGATCTTATTGTGACTCCTCTCCACTTCAAGGGGGAGTTTGTTGGATAACTGAGGCGAATATGGCAAATCTGCTTTTTTTGCTATTCTCACTGCTGTGTAGTTTCTATTTTCCAGTTTCCTTTTTAAAGTTAGTTTAGTTGTTAGTTATTTTTAGGAGTTGTTTGTTGCATGATAATGCATGTAGAAACATGCTATCATTAGTTTGTCTTTTTCTGTTTTTTCCATATAGGTTCCTTGTAATAAATACATTGTTGTTAGGACTGAAAGTAAAACTCAATTGTAGAAAGAGAAGTAAAAACAGCGCACAGATGTAATTAGAAAGCAAACAGAAAATGAGACCCCAGATTTATCGTGGTTCACCAAACTTGGCTACATCCACACTGAGCAGAGGAATTGTATTGATAATCGAATTGTGTTTTACAATGAGATATCAAGCATATATAATGCTTCGTTATACATCACAAGAGGAATGTGAAAGGTCAAGCAATTGGCGGGAAAAGATGTGTCCGTTGGTCTTCATTTCCTTACAATTGTAATAAAGAGCTATAGCTCTCTGGTTTTTTCAATTGCAATAATAAAGTGTATTCTCTGTGTCTGCATATATCTTGTATGGTTATTTTGTTTGTTCATTTTAAATCTGTTGTTATATTTGTTTGTTTAAAAATCTTCACGGTTGTAGAGCCGATCCTTGGTGAGAGAAGGTTGCACGCTTGTGGGAGGAGGAGGTCACATTAAAGGTTGCGTTCGGCATGGAAAACCTCTATTTCTGTGTTTACAAAGAGGGCCGACCTCGTTTTCGTGGTTGCTGGACACTATGTGGCATCCAAAGGCCGCCTAGACGCCTCGACCCTACTTGAATGAGAAGGCTTATCTGTGGCTTTTTCAAAGGCCTAAAAGGCCTGCGACTTGCATAGTGATTTATTTCCTTGTTTGGCGTATTTTTTTAGTGCCGTTGTATCTTTCTTTGGAGGTATATGTTTCTATGAGGGCGTGGTTTCTTTGGAGGTCCATGGCCTTTTGACAGTTCTGTGGCCTTCTCTATGGCCTGTGGCCTGCCTCAGCTTTCCATGACCTCTCTGATCTGCACCTATCAGACCAGCTCCACCCAACACTGCCCAGGGAGGTCTAAAGAGGTCGACGGGGGTGAAAGCCTATGTAGAAGGGGGGTCCAGGGAGGGCAACAAGTGTTATATTCTAGGCCCAAATCCTGGTTGAATCACTGTAGCGTTGAGGACGGCCCCTGCTCGATGTGGACGGAGGCCCTGCGTGGCGTGAGGTTCTCTTGCTCGGTGTGAGGTGACCTTGTGTCAAATCCTACCTTTCCCCAAGGTCGAACCAAACTCTTGCCTTTGTTCCAGTGGCCTGAGAGCAATTTGGAAGCCTAAACTTGCAAAAAGGAGGCATGACCTACTATCTTAGCTACTCCTACAGACATTCTGGCTGCCAGTCTCTCTTTATTAGTCACCCCTGCCAATTTTTGGTCAATTTCTTCCCTAATTGGCCCTTAGCCCTAATTGGGCTTCTTAAGTTTTTTTTTTTTTTGGCAAAACATTTGAAATTTGTTTTAGTGTTGCATTTAGGCAATTCTTTTTTATTGTCTCAAATAAGTGAGTAATATAAATATATAAAATAAGGGGGCACTTAAAATTAGGGGCAGATTTAGCAATTTCTTGCATTTCCCAAATTCCCTTCATATCTCTATGACTGAATCCATTGGGCATAATATCACACTCAATTTATAAAGTGTTCGTTTATGCTCCAATTCGACTAGTTTAACAGAACTACTTCTATAAAGTACCACATTTAGGGGGGACAAAATATGCAAAGGGGATTATTCATGCAGTGCGAAAATTTTGGGGGGCATTTAAAAATTATGGCAAACTTTATGTTCTTTTTAAAATTTCTAGTGCTAAATCAAGTCACCATTGTAAATAAGCTAAGTATTAGGGCACAATTTTAATCGTCATGCTTAGTCCTATTGCTCTACATGATAAAGTCCCTGATTCAAGGGAGTAATTAAGTAATTTGGGGCACAAAATCTTCAATGGGGTGTGTATTTGGGTTCCTATGGCATTTTCAAACAATTCTGAGATAAGTCGATGGATTCTTCACTCTGGTGCTTTCGATCACATGTCTCCTTATCTAGAGGTTTTCATGTCAATTGATCCTACTGACATCTGCAAAATCCTGATAGATGATTGTTATTATGTTGTTTGTGGACAAGGAACAATACAAATAGGTAAAGGATACATCCATAATGTCTTAAATTCATTCCTGACTTCACAAAAATCTACTTTCCATATATGAACTCACTTTTTCAAATAACACAATTGAGTTTACATCCACTACAACATTGATTCAATATTCTTAGAGTAGATAAATTGTTGCAATTGGGAAGATTTGTCACCTCTCTCGCAACTTCACATTTTCTCACTTTATGTTTGGTGGGGATGATGCTCCTATTGCCACTTTAGAGATTAGTGTTACTTTTTCAAGAAATTCAATTGATTATGTGCAATAGGATCATTGAACTATTTCTACCAAGCATTTCTTGTTTGAATAGATCTTTTTTGTTCTAGATTCCACTTCAAATGTACCTGTTACTACATGAGAGTTGTATGTTGCTTCTTCATGAACTTCTAGTAATTCTTTACAACAGGCTCATCTTACTCTTTTGACAGTACCTACATCTCTTACTACATGAGATTCCAGAGACGCTCCACAAGAGAGCATCCATAGATTCTTTCTAGTAGTTGTTCTTGTTCCTTTGCTACATGAGATTCTAAAGACGCTTCCTAAAGAGCATCCACAGATTCTTTTGAGCAAGACATAATTTGGAGCAGTTGGTCACCATTCAGAGAGTTCATCCTCTTCATGGGTGCATTCTAGTTCCTTCTTTTCTCTCTTTTGGAGGGTAATTTTTTCTCACAGGGTTTTCTACCTTATCTCCACTTCATGAGAGATTTTTATTGTATATGGGTACCTGATTAGGCCTAGTTTCTAGGACCCATCCATCTTTGTGTACACCTAAGCTAAGCTTATGGGGGGTGTTAGTGTAGATATTTAATTACTTATTTAAGTAATTATGCATGTAATTATCTACACATGCCATAAGTCATCTTAGGTAGCTTTATGAGTCGACTTAAATAGTTTTACAAAACTCTTCCAAGGTATGTGTTAGTATGTGGCATGTTCTCTCCATATTTGGATGAACAAACTAACCACCTCATGTTGAACACTCCTAGAGTGACTCAAACACCATCACCTTTAAGTACAAACTCATTCGACTATCAATCTACTTTGAATTGGTAATCAGTAGTGGCTTATTTATCTTGGCTCAACTCTTATACACAATATAGCTCCACAACCATCCTATCATCTCCATAGTGACTGTCAACTACTACAAGTAGGTGGTTTTGTATATATTTTTTGTTGTTTATTACCATTTTTTCATTTACATTTAATTGGAAACCGTAAACCGTAAACCTTAAACCTAAAACCCTAAAGTGTAAAACTCTAAATCGTAAACCTAAAACTCTAAACCATAAACCATAAATTGTAAACCTAAAACTCTAATCTATAAATCGTAAAATCTAAAATTGAAACTCTAAACTCTTAACTCAAAACCCTAAATCTTAAACTAAGGCCTAAATTTGATGGTTGAATGGTTGTATTTAGCTATTTTTGCTGTAAAATCCAATCACTATTTAAAAATTTATATTATATGAAAGGAGAGATTATTATTACCATATGGAATCATAATAGATTATTTCTCATCCACACTTGGCACAAGGGTAATCCATTAGTATACTTTTAGATTATTGTCACATTTTTATCTAATGATATCATGCATGTAGACAACCTTTGGTGATCATAAGTATTTATATTTATTACATGTTATAGTCATTAGGGTTTAGACTTGAAATAACATTTACTTTGGCCACTTAAAATTTCACAAAGTCCAAGATATGTTGAACAAAAGTTTCCTTGTAGGTCTATTTCTCCTCTGAAGTCATTCTTGATGCAAAAGATAGTTTAATCTAGTTAATTAGGGGTTTAATTTTGTCTGTACACCTTTTCAAGTCTTTCAATGTTTACTTAATTAGTTTATGTCTTACTTTAACTTTGTTGGCATAATAGTCATAGTAACAATGGTATTACATTGTTAAATTTGCATTTATAGTTTAGTTTATGCATATTAAATAAATGTTAGTAAATAAAGAAATAGTTAGTTATTAGTTTGTGGGAGTTACATTCCCATATGGAGGTTATGTAGGTAGTTATCAAATAGTTAAAGGGAAGAGGCTTTTATAAATCCAATATAATGCAATGTGAAAATCATCTAAAGACTATAATATATTATTCTATATTTTATGTTAATTATTGTACAAGTGCAATGATGTAAATCTGTGTATGCACACCATTTTTCAATATGGTATTAGAGTGGTCAATTGATCCTGTCTCTGTGCAACATAGAGGTTGAAAATTATGTGAGAAAGAAAAAATTAGAGATGCAACGCCTTGAGGAGAATTGAATCATTGTCTGACGTGTAGTAGCAGACTACGAAGGAAAAATGGAATAGAAGCTAAGTGGATTCATGGTATTTGAAAATAGTTTGAAGGAATTTTACTTATATTCATTGGGATTGCAATTATTTGACACAATTTATTTATAATCTCTAGTAAGTACTGGTTAGAATAAATTCCATTGATTATATGTGAACTATCAAAAGGGTGTCATTTAAATAGAGTTTGAGGACTATATGATAGAAATCCTTCTAAATGTGATGAGTCATGGAGCATAAGGAATGTATGAGCCATTGACAAGGTATATGAACTATTTGACAAAAGGTGCATAAGGAATGCTTAAACCGATGCCATACTTTTTGTGTAGAGGAGACAAGCCGTAACCCACTGCCATAATATGTGAATGATCTATGTACCTATATTCATGAAGAAATGATGCCAACATCTTAATTTTCTTGATGAACAAAGATACAATTAAGCAAAATTTAACATCTTTGGTGAATATTGTAGAAATCAATGGAGTAAATGGCTATGCAAGGGAAGAGATTTGCTAAGTAAACCCTAAAGTTTAATCAAAAATTTTATTCTTTTTCTTTGTGTCGGATGTTATCAATTGATACATAGGTGTTAGTTACTATATTTTCCATATTTGGATGTGTTGACTGTTGATGCCAAACCCTCGAGCAACATGGAGATTGGATATTAGTATTGGCTATAAATAAGATAGCACTTTTAAAGTACATTGGTATAAAGTGAAATAAGGCTTGTTTGTTGGAGAAATAAGGGAATTGTGGTGAAATAAGTGATAAAGAGGTATAAGGGGTTTTTTAAAGGAGAAATAAGTAGGATGTTTTTGTTAAAGTTGAAATTACATGTTTTGGAGTTATAAGGTTGAAATTTTTGTAAACATAATCATAAGAAATTATATGTGTTTACATCATATTGTAAAAGGGTCCATTATTGGTTGAAATTGATATCACCATTTTTTAATCATGGCTACACATATAACAAATGTTGCTTGTGCTTCTGAGGCCTTTAAACACTCACATGCTTATGATATCAAAGAGATTAATGTGACATAAAGTGTAGCAGGGTCAAATTGGAGGCAGGCGACATCGGAGGATGGAGGAATTTTCATTATCTCAAGTTAGGTTCTTGCTTTGAGATGATGCTTTGCATGAGAAGCATTTTTTGGCTTTAGCTTTTTATTTTTCCTTGTTGTTGCTAATAGATTTGAAGTATACATGTTTTGTGAAGGTTATGTTATGGAAACAGGTTTGGGATTTGGTGTTGAGCTCAATATGGATTGTTGTCAAGCAAGCTTCAGAGTATATGATCGAGAATTATACCCTTTCGCAGTCACTAGACAATGATAGAGATCTGTTGTATGTCTTAGGGATTATTGTCGAATAATTCAAGACTCTGTGATTTGAGAGTTCAGGATTGAGAGCTCAAGAACACAACTCAAAGATACACCTTTCCGAGGGTCAAGAGACAACTTGATGGAGCCCCACTTGGTTCAGGATTTGTTCTTTAAGGAGAAGATCTTCTATAAAATATGTATTCATATTATGTAATCAACTTTGTTTAGTATATTAGCATTCAGGGGGATCCCTTGGTACTATTTCAAGAACAATGTAATAAGGGGGGAATGTTGGCATAATAGTCATAGTAACAATGGTATTACATTGTTAAATTTACATTTATAGGAAATAGTTTATGCATATTAAATAAATGTTAGTAAATAAAGCAATAGTTAGTTTGTTAGTTTGTGGGAGTTACATTCCCGTATGGAGGTTATGTAGGTAGTTATCAAATTGTTAAAGGGAAGAGGCTTTTATAAAGCCAATGTAATTCAATGTGAAAATCATCTGAAGACAATAATATATTATTCTATGTTTTATGTTTATTATTGTGCAAGTACAATGATGTAAATCTATGTATGCGCACCATTTTTCAATAAACTTTAATGCCTAATTCTTGAAATAGGATATTTATATTATTTTGAGGTGCATTTAATTTATCTAAACTTCCAAGCATAGGGGAATTTCTTAACTAATATATGATTTATTATGTCTCTCCATCTACATGAGAAAGAAATAATATGTAGGTGAAATGGTAGCCTTTGGCAATCAATTGACTGGTTAATGATTCAAACTTTTATTACAATAGAGGAGAAGTGCTCACTTACATTTTTCCCACTTATTTTATGTCACCTTACATGTGGACATATTAAATGCATGGTCCTATCACTTAACATGTTACTTTGGTATTCTCATTAATCCTAAACTTAAATCAAGTACTTAGCTCATAACATTCCTGATCCAATTTTTGAAGAATTACTTTCCTAGAATAGATCATGCATGTGGCTCTATCCCCTATACTAAACTACAATTCTGTCCTCATCCCTTTTTTAAAATTTAAATTTATTCTTTTTCCTCGCTCATTCTTCCAAAATATGATTGTTATCAATCAACCATCATGCTAGAGGTTTCAAATTACATGTCCAAGGTTTTTTAAGAGGTATCACCCTAGTTTATTCTAAAACATAAAGATCATATAATTGATAATTACAATAACACATCAAAAGTATTTTGTGTTTTGCCAATTATAACTTTAGCTATAATTTAATCTACTCTATCTACATCAACATCTAACATCCTTGTGTCTCATCTATTATGACATGTTCCAATGATGTTTCTTAGCACAACCCAATTTTCATTATATATATCATCTAGAAAAAAAAATTCTACATGTACCAAAGGTCTATTTCTACTCAGATGAAACTGCACCTTTAGGATATAGTTGTGCCAATTAAAACAAACCACATGCATGACCCTATCCCACACTTTTAAATTCTTAGGTCTAATCTATGTATTAGGTCTTTTGCATCATATACACATACATATCAAAGTTTTTATCTCTCTTTCGTAGCATTACAATAGTTAAATTCAATATTAGATGAATTTAAGGTAAGACCTAGAATTTCATCTCAATTACTTTAGCACATCATTTTAAATTTCTCATCTTATTACGTATCATTCATAACTCAATTTATCTAATGTTTGAATTGTATTGATTTCTCATTAGAAAGATATATTTGTAGGGTGTTCTTTTATCCCTATATTTGAATGAACCCCAATGATCTTGCACTACTTAGTTTTTCTTCCTAGACATCTTCCTTTGATTTTCCAAGTTTTAGATTTGATAAGATCTTAATTTTTATCCTTTTTCTAGGTTTGTGATCTCCTTGTTTACTTATCATGTTATCTAGAGTTTGAGTTATTGGCTATGCCTAAAATTGCAAGTTTAATGGCCCTTTGTTGATAATCAATCTAAGAAATTTCTTTCCATGATCCCCATTAAAGGATCAAGTGCATGCCTCTATGTTTTTTCCCTAGACCCCTATTTTATTTCTCTATGTTGCACTTGTATGAAAATACATATCTCAATCCATGTAGGCTTGTTTACTATTCTTGGTAACTAAATGCTTATTCACTAAGTCTTGTTTCTCCATGGACATTCTCATATTCCTATGTTCTTTTGTTCCAAACCCAATATTTTTATATGTTGTACCTTACTCATGGCCTTGTGTCAATAGATCCCTAAACTTGCTCTACCTTGACTTTCCTTTGGTCTCATATTTGTTGGAATAGGTGTGTTGTACACCTTACATAACATTGTTTTTATTTAATTATGTAAAATAAATATTTATTTGCGGTGCATCCATGTGATGTGTTTGGCCACATTAAATATTTATTTGGTGCCACTTGCAATCATTGTATGTAACATTTGGTTAAATTTTTTATGTGTGTGGGACACAGAGTAATTAATTATTTATTTGTAATTATTTAATTATTAGGAAAAAGTTGAAAACTTACCACCAATAATTAAATGTGGGGGTTAATGATTTTAGTGTGCTCATGGTTTTGGGGAAGATGGTTTTACCATACTATATCTAGTATTTGTGTGAGCTTATCTTTATAAAAGAAAACACATGGGTAGTTATTGAGGATGGCTTGTTGGCTATTTCAACTATTGGTTGTGTTTGGCTTGTTTGATCATCTCTTGCAAGTTGCACATGTGAGGGTTTGAAGCATGGCATGGGATGTGTTCTTACATGCTTGTTCACATGGAGTGCATGTAGAGATGTTGATGCTTCAGGGGTATTCATGGAGACTCTGCATATGTATTGTAATCTTTATTGTTGAATAATACATGAGAGATTGATGTTATTAGAGGCTGGGTTTTCCCCTTATAGAGGGTTTTCCCACGATATATCTTGTGTCACCTTTGATGGTATGTTGTAAATGGGTAAAAGCACAAAGTTGTGTCACACTTTTGGCCAAAAAAATAATTTCAGGTGAGTTAATTTAGCCCCCAAATAATTTCTCCCAAATCCACATAGCCGCTGCGTGGTGCATATGTGGCAAGCTATTTTCAGGTGAGAATATCTGGGGGTGAGATAGTTTCACTCGAAATTATACTGTTAAAAATTAAAAAAAATTGCCACATTTCATGGCACCCATTTCTCTGACAGCGACATCATGGTAGGGTTTGAAGGTCTTTCACGCAAATTGCTTCCCATCCACCTTTTGCAATAGTATCATCACCAGGTATGCCATCTTCACCTTGGCATGCAAATTTTTTGTCAAATAGTTTGCATGGCACCATGTATATTATCTATCAAAGATTTTCTATGGCAATATGTATATTTTCTGTCAAAGATTTTGCATAGCACGATTGAAATAAACCTGCACCTTATATGATTGAAATTCTTCTTTATTGTATTTTGTGCATAAGGTTTTATCAAGGTTGTGGTGATAGAAAATTAATCACAATTTGAAACCATCTCTCTTCGTCTATGTATTCCTATAGTTGTTACAGTTTGTCCCATATAAATTTTGACAGTTTGTCCAAAATCTCTCCTTTCATATGATACAGTCTTTTTCAAATCAAGTGCTACAGCAATGCAGGACATGCACTTTTATCCCTTGTAAGGTTATCCATCCAAATTTGCCCATCAAATTCTAGGGAATAACATTGTTATTTAGAAGGAAACAACATACACTAATGATGTAAACTTAAGACCAATGTCCCAAATTATATCTTCTCTGACACCATCTACCCTTTATCACTGTCACTGTCCCTTTTCAAACTATGGAACTCTTTTGGGGGATCTCTACTTGTTCATATCAGGTCTTTTGAAGCTCTTATTGGTGTTCATAATATATAAACCCAACTGTGCTCACTAAGGGTATAACATGTAGAACTTTGTTTGTCTTTTCTTTTATGACTACACCACTTTCCTCACATGCTAACTATCACCATGTTTTATTGCATCTACATTTAGTTTTAGGTCTTGATCTCTTCCACATGTGAGAGCTCTTGGTATTGTCTCTCTCTACCTTCAATTTTTGTATAGGCTTTAAGGATCCATTTCAAACATCATGAAGTCTTCTAAAGCACATACAAACTCCTTCAAGTCGTTGCTAGATTTGAATGCCTTAAACTTTATCTCTACTTTCTTAGCTTCATCAATTAAACAAAAGGTATTGATGATTCTATCCCTCAAGATTCTTTGGCTCCATAACAACACATAATGACTGCATCCTGTGATGGCAACGTATACATTATTTTCTTATTTTGTCACTTTCTTAACTCATACATTTTTTCTTTAGTGTTATGCAAAGTTTAAACAGTTTTGACAGTCCTTACAAGGTTTTCTATGGTCTTATAACTATCTTAAAATAGCACACTATCTCTACTCAGATTTTTGGTATAAACAAATAGTCCATCTTGCAAGACTCCTTATCTTCATGCATTTATGATTGACTCTGTCTATGATACCCCTTGTTGTCTCTAAAGACTGTATGCCTCTATTTTGTGCTTGGTAAACTTCAAGGAAAACTGTCAAGTTATCCTTAGAACATCTAAAATTCAAATGACTTTCTCATTGTCCTTTGGTTGCCTTGTGTCCACACCCTTGCATTTTGCATCAATACAATGATGATATGAATGAGATTTAATATCAACATTAATTCAAATACCACTACAACTCCTCTATCATCTTTGACAACTTTGATAAGAATCAAGTTATAAGGACCATACCTGCTATGTCAGAGAGCAATGAGAACTCTAGTGAAGACTCTTTGTATCTCTATATCTATAATACATTGTCCTAATTGAACGTGCAGTCCTTCCTTGTTTGATATTGTCAATAGATCAAAAACTAATTTCATTCTTTTCAAAATCTCTCCTTTCATACGATATAGTCTTTTCAAAATTTCAATTGTATTTTACAACTAAAATGTTTAAATACAACTATATAACTGTCAAATTTCAGTTGTATTTTACAGCTAAAATGTTTAAATACAGCTATACAACTGTCAAATTTTAGTTGTATTTTATAGCTAAAATGTTTAAATATAGCTATACAGCTATGTTGTTTCCTAGCATTGGGTGGGAGTCAGTTCACACATAAAACAGGTCAAATCAAGTGCTACAGCAATGCAGGACATGCACTTTTATCCCTTGTAAGGTTATCCATTCAAATTTGCCCATCAAATGCTAGGGAATAACATGGTTAAAGAAGGAAGTTCAACATAGACTAGATATATATGACTCCAACTAGGGCTTAAATTTGACAGTTGTATAGCTATATTTAAACATTTTAGCTATAAAATACAACTGAAATTTTGAAAAGACTGTATCATATGAAAGGAGTGATTTTGGCCAAACTGTCAAAATTTATATATAGGATTATGATGATATATATATTTTATTTTTAAATAATTTACTTATACTAAAATATGTCATACTGTTTTAAAGGCGCTATTGAATAGATAGTTTTGTCATTAAAAAAATACTTGACAGGCAAGGTTGACTATCAAATTTAAGCCCTGAAGTCTCCAAAGTTACTATAGGATAAAATTTGATTTATATGAATTAGATGAAATCTGATTTATTATAAATTCAGGTATATGGTTGTCATGTCAATATGTTGTACACATGCTACATGTGACTTTAAATTTGGATTTTCTACATGCATTCCTAGTTCTGTGTTTTATGGTTGACCCAGATTTGGTTGATATGCCTATTATTTATGTATTTGCAAGCATCTAAGGTGCAAGTTTATTTTATATATCATGGATTTTTTAAATATGTATGTAGTAGTTGGAAAATTTATATGCAGATTTATTTACATCGTGACATACAATATGTTTGACATAAAATTTAATAATCATACTGCAGATAAATTTAGGTCCACATGGATGACCAATCTTCACATCAATCACATCAGTTAGGTCAACCTAACAGTGGTGATAATTCTACATTATATGATGAGACCATTCAGAGGTTTCAAAGGGCTTTGGATGAACTAAATAATACTACTCACAATACACCAAACCTCTCAAGTAGAGACAGGTTGGTTAGGATTACGGATGAGATAACATGTATGATCCAAGTTATTCAATCATACAATCCCTATGATGACATTAGTGTTGACAAGTTTTATGCATTGCTTTCTTAGAGTGTTGTCAGTGTGGAGAAATGGCAATCTATTTCTAAGCTGGTTTCAGTAGATAATGTTCTAAGCATGTTCCCTTGTTATAGGGAAAAGAGAGAGTGAGAGGCTATTCTCCCACTAAGTGTGTGGATGTAGTTGTCGGTCCTTTCATCTATCCTAGGTTTTTGGTAGCTCATCACCAATGGCCAAACAATGATGAGTTGCCATTGTATTTTTGCAAACAATTATATGCAGAGTTCTATTAAGATTTATCTGTCGATTATACATCTTTCCCTAAACATGCTAGTCAGGGGAAAGGGAGGTTTGCAGAGAGACTTAAGTATAGAAGACAAGATGTGCCACCTCTTCAGAACAAGAGGTCCTTAGTTGGCCCAAATCTTTTGGTTCTTCCAAAACATGTGGAACTAGCAAATGTCATCCAACCATCATTGACCCCCTCAAGATGCACTTTTTTTGACAACATGGTGACTATTTCCACTGAGGTTGATCAATTGTCATCTGATCGTGTTGGCAAGTATTTGTTACACCCAAGGGTTGACATTCCATCCACTAAGGCCACATCGACCAACTGTTCAAATCGTTACATTCTTGCTGATATACCATCGCCACATGATGTGGCATAGATTAGTGGAGAGAGTGCTTTGTAGAATATGATTAGATGCCTGGCCAGTGATTTGTTAGATTCATACCAATTCATCAGTGATCAGCATGGGATCCCACTTGATTCTATATCCTCACATCTCAAGCAATATTTTGGTAGATAGAGGAGGCATGGTGAGTCAGTTTCATAGGGTTTGGGGGGACACCAGGATGTTCCAGTTGGTCCTACAGGCTTCACCCCTCTGAATGTTCTAGTTGGTCCTAAGATTGAGGTTACTGCACATGTTATGGGAGGTGAGTATAGTAGGCTTCTTTTCGTCATAGAGAGTACACCATATACACATGTATCATTACATCTCCATGATTCTAACATCAGTGGGATTGGGAGGGCCTTTGCTAGTGCAGCTGAGGTATAATTTATTTAAAAATTATAATCTAAATTCATAAATTATATATTTAAAAATTATAAGTTCAATTTTAAATAAAATCAGCTACATCAAGAAGCTCCGACTCTTGATTGCAATCTTAAATGTACATGTGTATTAGACTTGTGCTACTATTTTACAACCTGGATATGGAGATTTACATCATGTTGGTGATCCTAGTCATTATCATGAGGTATTTAAAAACTAGGTCTATATATCACATGTACATATAAGTTTGATTTAAGTGTACACACACACACAGATATATATATATATATATATATATATATATATATATATATATATATATATATATATATATATATCAAGTTAACTTTCTACATATAGAAATCAAGTGTACAAGTTTTCTAACTAAATAGACATATGCTTATATATTTTATTCAACACATGTCATATATATAGGTTGTAGGATCCAGTCATACTTCTATTGAGACTCCTCTACATGATGCAGATCATGTATGTCAGGTAATAATTTAGATTTGTCACGTATGATTTATTTATTTAAAATCAAAACATATATTATATTTGTATATATATATAATTTGAAAATTTTATGGTGTTTCATGTGCAAATCCCAGACCCACAACTTAGCACAATGCTTGGGTCATGGATCAGTCGATGGCTCCAATTAGGGATCAAGATGTCATAGCTCGAGGCACAACTCAAGACACAATGATGCTCAATCCACTCATAGGGCGAGACATTTATGAGTTGTTATTATGATTCATGTATGTTTTATATATTTACAGTACATTTCCAGATATTACATGACTTACATGTTATATTATATTTTATCTAGACGTATTTGAGTCACATGTTTTATATTTGGACATTATATGTATGTACTTATGTTTTACATCTTAGAGACGTTCTTATTATGAGTCACATGCTTTGTATTTACATTTTGAAATTTATATTATGAGTTATATGTTTCATCTTAATTATATGGACATTTGGATTAATTATTTTGGTACACCTTGCCACTTGCACAGTAGAAACAAGAACTAACTAAATATACATTGAAAATCAAAGCATAAAGGAGAGGAATATAGATAGATGATGTAGTTGCAACCTAATTATTTGGACATTTGGATTAATTATTTTGGTACACCTTGCCACCTGCACAGCAGAAACAAGAACTAACTAAATATACACTGAAAATCAAAGCATAAAAGAGAGGAATTTTGATAGATGTTGTTGTTGCAACCTAATTATTTGGACATTTGGATTAATTATTTTGGTTCACCTTGCCACTTGCATAGAAAAAACAAGAACTAACTTAATATACAATGAAAATCAAAGCATAAAAGAGAGGAATTTTGATAGATGTTCTAGTTGCAACCTAATTATTTGGACATTTGGATTAATTATCTTGGTACACCTTAGAGTTTGGTACTTTATCTTTATATTTCTTAGTATTTCTTTTATGATGAAATTTCATATTCTTATGATTCTAATTAAGTTACATGTTTTAGTGTTAGTGTTATGCTTTATAAAGATTGAATTTAAAATAATATTACATTTTTATAAACAAATAAAAGAAATTTTTGTCATTTCATGGGTTTATTCAATGTCCATGTGTTATTATTCACCTTTGTTTATTTTAATTTTAAAAAAATTACAAAATTGCAAATCTTGTAATGATAAGTTTAAAATTAATGTGAAAAAATTGAATTAACATTTTTTAATCATAATTTTTTATTTAAAGCCTCCTAGATGGATGCTAACAATATTATTTTAATATTTCATAAAATAGAAGATGTTTATCAATCTAGCAATCTAATAGAATATTTTTTCATGTTCCTTACTAATCTATTCAATCCAAAGAGCAAACTAACATTATAGATTGAAATACAGAAAGGAAGGGGAAGTAACCCACAACCAATGCAATTAAGAAAATAATGGATTACACTAGTGAAGAGAAATAAATCTATTTATAAATCCAAGTGACTCTAGCTCTTGCATATTTATGTTGATGAATCTATGTTCATCAATAAATTCTCCTATACCTTTTAACAATCAAGATTCCAAAAACCCCCCAAAATCTAGTAGCAAAACTTGCCATCCACTCAACATAGGTCAATGCCATGGAATTTCTCCTCCCTCTTCAACCTCTTAGATTCTTGAGGGGATTTCATATCAAAATTTTCCTTTTGTCCACATTTACATGATCTATTAAATTAATTGTCCAAAATCCACAAAGACCAAGGTTCCCAGAGGAATAGGTAGGGTAGAATGTTGCAAATTGACCCTCTGGTGGGATTCTTCCACAAAACATGTTGTTAGATATAATGAAAACACTCATAAATGAGAGGTTTAGTAGTTCAATTGGAATTGCTCCATGTAGTTTATTATTTGAAAGATCTAGTGACTCTAATTGCTCTAAAGTTATTAATTATGATCTATTTTGATCTAGTCCCTCTTTTAGATCAAAGATAGAGAAGTTATTAATTATGACATGTACATTTATTCAAACTAGTCATATAGACCCGTAGTGGGAATAGCTTCTGCAAGTCCAAAATAGTGATTAGCTATCCTTATTATAAAAATGTACTATAACTATTTGGAAGAGTAAATCTAAGATATGGATGAGCATAGGTGGTATCATTACTTGATGTGGACTCCTTTTAGTATTGAGACCTCATATCAAGTTGTTTAGAGAGTTGAACATGTACAAATTATGAACTAGATAGATCTATCTAATGCACCTGTTTGTTAAGTTTGAGACCCCTACATGATAAAAATACAAAAAAAGAGCTTCCCTTAGCTTTGAGAAATATTTATTCTATATTGACAAGGCCAACCATGTGAAGGTGGAAGCTCAGTGGCCTCACCTAAGGCCTAAGACACCTAAGGTAGTCTAACATGCACCTAAAACCTAATACCTAAGACCTAGAACACAACTAAGACCTAGAAGACATACAGGTACTTGACACATTTAAGACACCTAGACACCTAAGTTCAACCTAAGACCTATAAGACACCTATACACCTCTAAAACACCTAGGAATTAAGACCTAGATCTTTAAGACACCTAAGAAACTTAAGACACCTAGACACTTAAGACACCTAGACACCTAAGATATTTAAAACACCTAGACACCTAAAACACCTAAGACACTTAATACCTAGATCTTTAAGACACCTAAGAAATTTAAGACACCTAGACACCTAATACACCTAAGAGATTTAAGACACAGGTAGACACCTAAGACACCTAACAATTAAGACCTAGATCTTTAAGACACCTATGAAACTTAAGACACCTAGATACCTAGACACCTAAGACACCTAAGACATTTAAGACACCTAGACACATAAAACACCTAAGACACTTAAGACCTAGATCTTTAAGACACCTAAGAAATTTAAGACACCTAGACACCTAATACACCTAAGAGACTTAAGACACATGTAGACACCTAAGACACCTAAGAATTAAGACCTATATATTTAAGACACCTAAGAAACTTAAGACACCTAGACACCTAAGACATTTAAGACACCTAGACACCTAAAACACCTAAGACACTTAAGACCTAGATCTTTAAGACACCTAAGACACCTAAGAGACTTAAGACATAGGTAGACACCTAAGAATTAAGACCTAGATCTTTAAGACACCTAAGAAACTTAAGCCACCTAGACACCTAGACACCTAAGACACCTAAGACATTTAAGACACCTAGACACCTAAAACACGTAAGACACTTACGACCTAGATTTTTAAGACACCTAGACACCGAAGACATCTAAGAGACTTAAGACACATGTAGACACCTAAGACACCTAAGAATTAAGACCTAGATCTTTAAGATACCTAAGAAACTTAAGATACCTAGACACCTAAGACACCTAAGACATTTAAGACACCTAGACACCTAAAACACCTAAGACACTTAAGACCTAGATCTTTAAGACACCTAAGAAATTTACTTGACACCTAAACACCTAAGACACCTAGACACTTAAGACACCTAAGGACTTAAGACACAGGTAGACACCTAAGACACCTAAGAATTAAGACCTAGATCTTTAAGACACCTAAGAAACTTAAGACACCTAGACACCAAAGATACCTAAGACATTTAAGACACCTAGAAACCTAAAACATCTAAGACATAGGTAGACACCTAAGACACCTAAAACACCTAAGATACTAAGACACAGGTAGACACCTAAGACACCTAAGAAATTCATGTACATTTTAGAATAAATCAATAGATCAATATAGATAATTCAAGTGCATATACCTTCATACTAGATGTAGTGATTGATTCAACTCGCTCTTCAATAATGTAGTTAGTGCTCTTGGTATATATAATCTAGATCTTCTCTATCTTTTATTATCTCTAAAATCTTTTTGTGATCTTCAATAGACAACCTCCACTTTTGATGGCCACATCCTCTTTTTTGTAATGTTTCCAAACTTAATCTTGTTGCTAAAACTAAGTGACTATAGTGTAGAACCTTTTGTCCTGGCATATATTCAATAAATATAATACCATTTTTATCTATATTTACTTGTTGATAATTGGTGCCTTCAACAACAACTGATCTAATAGGATATGATTGTCCATCACCATCTATCATTGATTCTAACAATTTTGATTTTACTTGTGTGCATCTTAGTAGATAGTAATCTACACCTTCTGTATTGTCAGGATCTGCAACCATAGCAAAAATATCTCTTGTACACACCACAAGTAAACATGTAAATATACATTTTAGTTGAATAATGTAAATCAAATGTTCATTGAAACTTTATTACAATCTCAAATATAAACCAATTCTGTAACTTACCTATAACAACTAAATCTAATACACATTCATAATCAGCTAAATATATAGGATCATATACATCTACAATAGCACTATCTTCAAAAGGATGACTTGATACGATTTGTTTCATTTCCCATTGTGAAACATATCCATCCCTTACATTTGGACATTGTAGAATATTTGCATTGTTCTCAATGCAATCAACACAAAAACAAGATTTTTCTCTCAATTGAATAGTGAGAGGCTTGCTATGTCCTATAGTCATGACTTGATGCAAAATTTTAACACCATTAATAGCTTGACAATTATATGGATTTGATCGATCAATATCTACATGTATGAACAAATTCTTGAGCATCTCAATTAAAACTATTTAAACCTGAAATTAAATCACACATGTACATGTACTTAAATTTAAATATTAAAGTTTTAAAATAACATAAATTCAATTAACATACCTTTAACTTCCCAAAAATAGCATTTGTTGTATATTGAGTCATGGGGTAACAAAATGGCTTTTGCACCATTCAACAATTTGACTTGCATTTCGTATGGTGTTACCTGCAATTTCATGTTGGTGTTCAATGCCCAAGTAAGAGGTTTAAGAATTTAAAAACTTTTTCACATGTACATCCAACTATTACAATACACATACATAGATTAATTACATAAATCATTGTAGAAGTATTCAACAATTTTAAATTAATTTTTATATATAATTACCTACAAGTTCATATTGGCAAAGTGCACATTTTACACATGCTCCTACTCCATCATTCTCTCCTTTTCCATGTCTACTCTCAAAAAAATTCCACAAAAACTTTATGCCAAATTTAGCATGTTATTGCGTTAACCAATTAAATGCTTTTGTAGACATAAATTGTCTTGTATAAATAGTTATATATAAACAACAATTTGAAAACCAAAAATTAGTTAAAAATTCAAGTCTTAAAATTAAATATAAATTTTTAAATTAAAATTTAGAAAAATTAAAAAAAATAATAATAAAATCAACACTTACCAGCACATCCATCAGACCAAATCCAGTGTTGTGATGCAACAATGCTACGTTGTCTCAAATCTTCAAAAAACATTTGAAAGAAATGTGCTACATAGCTTCTATCATGACTCATATCATCACTGATATAAAAGTGAACCTCCTTGATGATAATCCGTTCATCTTCGGTACTCTCTATCTCATCTACAAGTAACTCAGCATGTCTATAACAAACTTGTACAAAGATTGGGACTTTCTCTGAATGATAATATTGACTTTGAATTTTAGTTTGAGGACTAAATGTATAATTTTTAGAAAAATCTACAATAGAGAGAATACAACCCAGTGGAAAACAATTCTTTGAGTCACGAAATTGCTTAGCCTGCCAACTTGCACCATGACAATGTTGGATATGTGGGTATACAATGTTACGAATTTTTTATCATAAACTCATTGCAGGACAATTCACTCTCTCAAAACAATTTTTATAGATTCAAGTCCTGACTTCGTTGAGTATTTCTCATATTCAAATCTCTTCTAAATAACTGACATTGAATGATCGATATTCTCAAATGGTAAAAATTTCATCAAATTTTCACAATCTACACATATATTTCTTATACACTGTACATTAAATTCATCTGAATCTTCTAATTTTTCATGTAAGATAGACTTCACAAATTGTGTTGTACTTCCAGGGATGGCTACATTTGGATTAACTATTGCCATAATTTTTTTATATGACTATAGGTGTAGATCAAATTCAACATGATTTCGACAGCAACAAGTTTCACGTACTTTATTTATATGTACAAAACATGGTCATAAATTATCAAACATCCTTTGATAAATCTTCACTTGTGAAAATTCTTGCTTGAATGCTTAAAAAAATTCACTTTGTGTTGTATCTATAAAATGCTTTGGATGATTTTTTTTACCATATTCATCTTTTATTTGTATATTGTCCCTTCTATTAGAAGAAACACAGGAGTTTTTGGTCCCATATCCAATTAATTTTTGTTTTACATCTTCTAAAATTCTATCTCTCCAAGGGACTCGACAAATATTTGCCCAATTATTTTCAATATTTTTATCTAATCCGTTTCTCTTATTGATATATCTTTTAATAGTTCTCCTAGATACATTTACTAATTGGGCAATTGCTTTAACTTGTCTTCTATGTGATAATTTCTTACTAGAAATTGTAGTCATCAATGCTCTAAGTGTAGCACTTAAATCAGAACTTCGACTCTTGGTTTGAATAGAATCCAATGTTGTTTGCAAGTTTTCAATTACTATCTAATTTACTAAATTTGAATATTTTTTATTGTTATCAACTCCTAACAACTCCAAAACGGGGGTCATTTCTTTTTTCCTAAATAACTTTGTACATAATCGTGCTCTTCCAATTAGAGATTTATCTTCAAAAAACTTATCCCAAATTCTTTTAGAGTACAATTTTGTTGTGTTTTCAGGTAACATATATTTAGGTGAAATATTTTTGATAAGAGCATCCTCATCCATCTCCGTAAGATTTTCTATTCCATGCAAAAAAGTCTATCACTACTACGAATTTCATCTTTTACTTGTTTATTAACATGCTCTTCAACTTGTTCATCAATAATTTTAATGGGTTATTCTTGACTAGATGTTCCTATGGTTTTTTTTAGCTCTTTTTCGGTCATACAACCTTGATCTAGTTCTTTTATTCCCCATCACAAATTGCTTATTTTAATTCACCTACACACACATATACATCCTAATAAATAACACATGAAGTTCAATTTCTACATGGTAAAATGAGTAAATAAGTTGGGAATCATGTTACATACTTGAAACTTTTTAGCCTTTCTTGCCAAAAAAACTCCTTTTGTGTGGTTTCTCCAAATTCTTGAATTGAAAAAAAATGAAAAGATAAATTTTAGCCTTTATTGTGAAAAATTATGCTTCTTCTATTTTCTCCTTGATGCTTGAATTGAATAGAAACACAAAAAAAAAGCCCTATATATATAATTAAGTTAAAAAAATTCAAAAACAAAAATCGCCGATTGGTGGTGGTCATCAGATTTTTTAATTTCAAGCGAGATTATTTCGCCCCTAAATAATTTGGGGGCAAAATCATTTCACCTGGAATTATCTATGTGGCAGTCCACTTGGCAAACACCTCATCATTTTTTCTAGTTTTGTAAAATTATCAACTTCAATGAATATTTCTTCAATCAAAATGAATTATTTCAACAAAAAAAACCCTTTTGTAGAGCTCTAAATCTAGAATCCAAATATGTTTTTTTTTAATATTTTGATTAGTTTTAATATTTCTTTTTAAATTATTGCAAGTAGGTTGTTAAAATCATAGATAACACTGATTAGAAATTTTTAAAAAAATATCAAAACACATCCAATTTTTTTCAAAATTATATGGTTCACTAGAGGAAAGAATCCTCTCCAAAAGGGTATAATTGGCTTTGTGAAAATAATAAAAAAATTAGACAAAAGTTGATGTGGAATGAAAACAATCAGATTCTGTAAAGTTTGACTTGAAAACGATATTACAAAGAAAACATGTATCAAAAACTGATTTTTTTTCTCCATTCACTAGATATTGAACTCATCTATTTGGGAAAAAAAAATTAGGGAAAAATAAGATTGTTTGCTCTTTTTTTTTTTGACGTGGACTCAAAGTCTTTTTTTCCTGAAATTTTCAGCAATTCAAAAATTGGTTTTAAAGTTATAAAAAAATGTCAAAATAATTTTTTTAATTTTTTAAACATTACAAGCATAAAATTCATCAAGAGATATACATTTCATAGTTTACATCATTTTAAAATTCAAAACATAAATGCTACTTTTATGAGGTCGAAGTTTAGAAATTATTTTGCTGTTCGTCGATTCCTTTATAAAGTGTGACATAGGTTTGTGCTTTTACCCCATTGATTGTTTTGCATATAGATTTTGATTACTATGTTTGCATATTATTCTCTCATAGGGGTATGAGAAAATTGTCTATACCACTCTAAATTTCTAACATTTGGTATCAAAGCTTGGTTGCCAGGTTGTAGGAGGATATCCCTCTTTTAATAACCCTTGTTATGAGTGCATTTTGTGTATAGTTGAATCCATTAACTTGCTGGTTGAGAATAAAGATATTTTCAAGGTTATAAGGCTATTTGTAGACTTGGGTTGTTGAAGATTTGGCAAGTGGGTCTTCAATTTGGGCTCTTTGTAGGGGGGGTTTTGGAGGTGAGTTCTTGCAGGAAGCCTCTTGGAAAAAAGTAGACCCTGTCATTGGATTTAGAAGGCCCCGCAAGTGAAGAAAAACATATAATTTGATTATGTTTGGACCAAAAAAAAATTGCCCTATTTTGCCCTATATGGAATCTTTTAGGGAATCTAGTCATATAGCCATATAGCATCATAGGCGCTAGCACTGCAACCTACACAGGCTTAGGTATAGTCTTATAGATTTTTAATTTTAAAAAATAATAATATAAAAGTCTCTAGTTAAGAAAAAAATAAAAAAATAAAAACATTTTTTTTTTGTTTGGAGGGGGCCAACCCCATACCAAGGGTCACCCTGGATGATAGGACCTATACGGACCATAGGGGCTTGTCCCCTATCATCCCCAGATGGCAACATTGGAAAGCTTAAATCTTGGCCCCAGCCGCTGGCCCGAGGAATCCTGACTAGTCCGGCAGGACCAAGGCCCAACTAGCGAGCCTTTTACAAATTGTTTTTTTTAATTTTAAACTTAAAAATTAAAATATGTTTTAAAATCATTTGAAACCCACCACCCTTCCTCTTCTATAGCACCACCAAGGCATTTCCTAGGGGCTTCTGCCACCGGCAGGCCACCAACAGACCATGTTCTCGTGACTGGATGGCCACTAGGGCCTAGTTGTAAGCCTAGTTGCAAGTTTTTTTGAGAGGTGTAACTTGGTCCCACAATGTCAGATTTTAAACTTATTATAGTTGACATAAATCTCTCTCTGTGTACTGTGTAGTGTTTTTAGGATTTTTTTCTAGTTTTTTCTATTTTGACCATGTTTTGCTAGTTGGAAGCTAGATGTGTGTTTTGAGATTTGACGGGACATAACTTGTGCATATGAAGTTGGATTTTGGACTTCTTAATCTTATTGGAAAGGTATTTCTAAGAACTATGTAGTGGAGTAGGTTTAGTTATGATATTCTAAGGTTTATTTAGATCTTTTCATTTTGAGCTATTTTTGTGTCCTTTCATGTATTTTTGTGAGTTGATGGAAAATTAAATCTAAGGTGATTTGGTGTTGGAGTCATTGTATACTTACATGTATATTTCTGATATCCTCATTTGACATGGTTACCAATATATTGTTGAATTTGCATGTTGCATTGTGAGATCTATAGGTTGTGCAGTGTTGTAGGTTATCTATACTTATAGGTTGCATAAATAACTTGGATGTGCATTGTCTATGAGAAGGAATAACTCAAGCCTTGAAGGATTACATACATGTGATTGCTTGGTGATATGATGAGCTCAAAACATATGATACATCAATTATCACACACACCATTCCACTGAAGCTAGATGCAAATCCATTCAGGTAGAAGCAAAGGCTAGTAAACACCTTACTAGAAACTTTGATTTTCAAGGAAGTTAAGAAATTATTGGCAACACGTATGATTTTCCCTATCAGAAATTTGACAATGTGGGTCACCAATCTAGTGCCAGTTAGGAAGAAAATGGAGACATCCGATTATGCATGGACTTCTAGAATCTGAACAAAGCATCTAAAAAGGATAATTATCCTCTTCCCTCATTAGATGAGGTACTTCAAATGGTCAATGGAGCCTAGATGATGTCCTTTTAGGATGGATTCTTAGGATAAGATAGATAGATTAAAAACCCCTTTCACTACTAAGTGAGGAATTTTTGCATACAAAAGAATCTCATTTGGCCTAGTTAATGAAGGAGAAACCTTTCAATGTGCCATGGAGATCACCTTTAGAGTTCTAGTTGGTGAATGCATTATCATCTATATGGATGACTTGATTGTATTCTCCAAGAACAAAGGAGACAACATCGTAGATTATAAGGAAAGTATTACAAAGATACGAACAATATGGTATCTTTCTTAACCCAAAGAAATGCATATTTGGGGTCACTATAGGAAAGTTGTTAGGACATGTGATATTAGAGAATGGGATATCCATCGATTGTGATATGGTTAGTTCCATCATGGAACTCCAATTGCCATGGAGTAAGAAGGAATTAGAGTCATACTTTGGCAAGATAAACTTTCTTAGGAAGTTTAAAATGGTTTTGTTGAGATAGTAAGGCCATTCAATGTGATGTTGAAAAAGGACACTAATATAGACTGGACACCTGAAGCTAAAGATACATTTGAAGACATCAATAAGGCCATTGCCAATGCTCCTATGCCAAATAGTCTTGATTACACCAGATCCTTTTACATATATTCATTTGCATCTAATCACACATGTGCTACAGTCTTGACACAAAGAAATTATGTGAAGGAAGAGAAACCTAATGCTTTTTATGAGTAGCCCATTTAAGGATGTTGAGCTAAAATACCTAGACGTCGACTGACAAGCTCTGGCCTTCATAAGAGCAAATAAGAAATTCTGACATTACATAGATTGAGAAGTCAAGTGATCATTGTTGTACTTGATTCAATAGTTAAGATGCTTTTGATGCATAATGAACCAAGCGAATGATGAGCTAAATGGATCACCATCCTACAAGAGTATGATCTAGATATTACATCAATGAAGGTAGTCAGAGGATAAGCCCTAATGTAGAAGGTCATTGAAATAAATCCTAGCTTGGTAAGACAACAATACGTAGTTAGCTTAGGTAAAAAAGATGACTGGTACTCAAACATCAAATATTTCCTAATCACTAACAGATGTCCATCACACCTAAGAGCATCCCAAAGGTGAGCCTTGAGGATTAAAGGTCAAGGATACATGATTAAAGTAGACATCCTCTTTAAGAAAAATCCTGAAGGCATATATCTAAGATGCCTCAATCGACAAGAATCTTGGTGGGTTCATGTCAAGGTCAACTTGGTTAGTTTGTTCATCAAGAGGAGGAGTGATCTGATATAAATACTTCAATCCCATTTCCTGTAAAGGAGATGACTAATGTGATTGGAATTTTTGAGAAGATCTACAAAAGAGATCTTAGAGTGTGTCTTCTTTAAATCCTCTTTTAAGTCATAAGGTCTAATCAAGGTAAGTGTGATGGTGACTAATTGTCATTGATGTCAAAAATGTGTTAAGTTGATGATGATGCAGATATGGCAGGGTATCTTAGGATATGTTTGATCAGGAGTTAATTTTGTCACATGTTTAGACATGATGCTCTATGTTATGATGATCCAAGATTGTTTTAACAAAGTGTCATTTCATGCAGTCATGTTGAACAGATCATTTCGGGGTCATCAGGACATTAAAAGTGTGGTTGATCATGATAGACTTGTTCATATGCAAATGGTTCATATAAGAAGGTTTGGTGTTCATACTTCATTCTTTAAGTTTGGCTTATGACAAGGCTTGAGTTTTTGGTCACATTGATATGACAGGATGAAGATCATGCTTTCATGAGTTTACAAGAGTTCACTCTATGAACATCATGAAATTGCTTCATATGAGATAGTTTATGGTTCATTGTTGTTTAAGAAGATATCAAAGAAGACCTCAGTTGATTAAGGATTTGCAGTAGTTGGTCAGTGATTGTGGTTTGACATGTCACATCAACTTCTAGGTATCTATGTGTAAACTCTAAAGAACCTAAAGTAAGAGGTTTTAAACTCAAGGAGCCCATCATACAATTAAATTGCTTATGTTATAAAGTGATGTTGACCTACAAGAGTAGGTTATAGCACTTAGAGTTACCTGATAGAGGGTTGTTATACATACTATCACCGGCCCCTTAATATTTGAAAAACTGGCCTCTTTCATAACCTTTTAAATTGAAAAGCTATGGAATGGATTATGACTTGAGGGCCCAAAAAGTATTGAATATCATATATATATGAAGGTTTTAATTTAAAATGGGGAGCATGAAAAGCATCGGTCAAATGACTTATGAGCACGATGCATATTTTATGGAAAGTTTTTGAAGTTTTTAAAAAGCATCGAAATGCTTTATTTAAATGGAGTGCTAAGTTTATAAAAGCATTGAAGCCAATCATTAAGCCATGTATGGCTTTATTTTATTTTTAAAAACTTTGTTTTAAACCATGGAGTGGTCGGCCCCCACTTTATGTCATTTTTATGACATTAAATAAAGTATGATATTTTTGCAAAGTTATAAAAGGTGGGACAAATTTGGTAAGAAATATAAAAGATTTTTTTAAAGACTATTTTTAGTCTTTTTAAAAATAAAAGGAGATTTTTTTAAGGAGTTTTTAATGGAGATTTTTGTGGAATCTTTAAGGCAGATTTTTGTGGAAGATTTTCTTCTAATTTTTAAGTCTACATTAGTGAGAATTTTGTGGAGATTGAAGACAAAAAGATGAGAATTTATAAGAAGGGAAAATATATTTTGTGAGAAGATTATGTTTTTTTTTAAATGCTTTGACGAAGCATATGAGTCTTTATGACTCTTTATTTATACATAATGAAGAATATCTTGTGATAGGAATGGAGATGATTTTTTTAAGATTATGAAGAGATTTTATTTTTGAAGATATTATTATTGAAGACTAATCTTTTGCAGATTGGAGAAGACAAAGAGAATGAAGTTTATATTGAAGATGAAAATCATTCAAGATGAAATAAAAATGATAAAATAATTTGAAGAATATTTATTGATTTTGTTTGCAAACAGAGAATGTGATTTTGCAGGGGAAGATGAAATTAAACAGGGCAAAATTGATTCAAGTATACAGAGAGATTTGAAAAGTTATTTGGAGAAAATATCAGCGGAATATGAAATTTTTTTATTTTCTCTTACATGGATACAAAGAAGAAATATATATATATATATATATATATATATATATATATATATATATATATATATATATATTTATTTTTGCAAGAGGATAAAGAAAATCATTGAAGAAGAGAAATTTATAGGGAAGATGAGAATTGAAGAATATGAATGTGGAAGGTGAAGGGTTATTCAAATTGCATATAATTGTTTTACAGGTACACTGATGGTGTGAATGTAAGGATAAAAGTGTATTGAAGACATATTTGAGAAGATATTACAGATGATTTTTGTATGTATGAGATCATGTTTTTGTAGATATAGATAGTGACAAAATCATCAGATGTTTGTAAGAGATTTTGTGTAAGAATAAAAAATGTTGTGATGAACATCTCCTTATACAACAAACTTTTAGATTGAATCATAAAGACAATATGCAATTGACTGCATCAGGTGAATTGTTATGCAGAGATAATCAAGTGAATTGTTATGCAGAGATAATTAGTTGAATGAATTGTGAATTGATTGAACAGAGATAATGAGACTAGTATACAGATTGGTTTGAGTGTGCTTAGAGATGACAAGTCATGAATGGTGCAAATCAGATTGAGAAGCAATCATGTCTTGCACATTATTTTGATGACGACAATTGAATTGGTTAGTGACCTTCCTATGCTAGTGAGGCTTGTGGTCAGTGAGACCTTCCTATGCCAGTGAGGCTTGTGGTTAGTGAGACCTTCCTATGCCAATGAGGCATTGATATAAGTCAGTGAGACTTTTCTTTATGCTAGTGAGGCAATCACAGGTCAGTGAGACTTTGTAAAGTTGAAGATTTTATACTTAAGCCAGTGAGGCAGTTTGGGTGGTTTTTCTACCCTAGGAGGGTTTTCCACTCGTTAATTCCTCTTGTGTTGATGTCTTGTATAATTTCTTGTGTTGATGATTTGCATAATTTTATGTGTCCTATATAATTGAAAATTTGGTGAATGTGCTTTTGATAATTGATTCAATTCAGACAAATCTTATTGACAATTTTAGAGAGGAAATAAAAATTGGTTTTTGTGTATCAACATTGATTCACCCCCCCTCTCAATGTTGATTATACTCCTACAATTGGTATCAGAGCATAGGTTCCCTTTTGAAGCTTAATCAGCTTGGATAGGTCCTGTGTGTGGTGTACCATGGGAAAGAAGAATAGAAATAAGGTCTTGAATAGAGAAAAGAATGATGTTGTTCAAAAGATGGTAAAACAAGGCTCAATTAAGCCTAGCAATGATATGTTGCATATGTTACCCCTGAAAAAGAATGATCCTACAGTTGAGAATTTTGATAAAAAGGAAGAAATTATTGTGAATGATGAAGAAAAAGAATTAAATGAAAGAAATGTTTTTTCTATTGAGATTAATGATAAAGAAATAGGCCTCTTTGTTGATGAAGTTGATTTTGAAGGAGAGCTTCTATGTGCCCTGGATACAATCAAGCAACTTAGTAAAGAAAATAGGAGATTAAAAGACCAGCTTAAACAAGAGAAAGAATCCAAGGACAAAGTTGTTTTAGATCTTGAAGAGGCAAGAAATTTGGTTATGAACTTGAGAAGTCAAGTTGGTGAATCAAACAAATTAATTATCAATTTGAAGGTTGAGGTTAAAGATGTTAAGAGGATAGCTGATGTAACAAAGTCTGAGTTGAAAGGTAAAATTGTTGAATGTCAAAAGCTTGAAAGAGAAATAGTATCTTTAAGAAAAGATCTTGAGGATGTTAGGAAGCAATTGGAAAAGAATCTAAAGTTTGAAGAGAGCTCAAATAAGTTGGATGAGATGCTATGCAAACAGAAGCATCATAAGAACACAATTGGTTTAGGATATGAAGAAGGTGAGTGTTCCAAAGCTAGAGATACTCCTAGAAAGAAAATTGATCTTCATGCTGCTACCCTTGAAGACAAAGAAAATCAATGCTGAAATGAAGACCAAAAATGAGTTTGTTAAAATGCATAATCAAAGGAGGAGAAATTACAGAAGAACTGCTTCAATTAGACAAGCACATATATATATATATACACACACACATAGGTATAATTTATTCATTTAATGGCTATTGTTATACGTGTAACCATTTTGGACACAAAGCAGTTAATTGTAGAAGAAATCAATTTGCTTCAATAAGAAATACTAATCTTGTATGTTACAAGTACAATAATGTTGGTCATATTGAAAGGAACTACAAAATGGATAGAAGGAATGACCCTGCATGGAAGCATAACATAAATGCTCAAGGGATGTCAAAAAGGTATTATCAGTCATTTGATTCTAATTACAACGTAATTTGTTATAATTGCAACTCTCTTGGTCATAAAACACATAGTTGCAGGAAACCATCACCTATTTTGGAAAAGTGGAAATGGAAAGAGACTGAAAAATTTTGGAGGAAGAAGGATCCTATAAAAGTGTGGAAGTAGAAACAAAGTCATGAGAAGAAAAATCCTAAACTTGTGCATCTTGCAAAAGTTACATCATCAGTTGAATAATAGGTAGCATGAAGTTAGGGGGAGTTGTTCATGTTTTATCAATTAACCCCAAGAAGTTTCAGGAGGAGATCATTTGATGCTTATCAATATAATGATCTTGTTTTGTTTATTATGCTTGCTCAATAATGGTTGAAATGAAGTCCTGATTTTCAGTGTATGTCAATAATATAGGTGTTCATGATTAGTGACATGTTCAGTGCATGCAAGGTGTTGATAAGTTGTTCAAGAATTGAATGCACAAAGAGATTGATGATGTTGAATGTCTTGTCCTATTCATATCATGTTGGTGCTCACAAAGATTGAGTTGTTAGTATATTGCAATTCAAATGTTATTGATATTAATCTTTATGCATTTTGATCATGTGTGTCTTGCATGAGTATTGAGCTTTTAGGTGGATTGGAGATAGTACCAAAAGAAGATGGTGGACTAGATGTCAAGTTATGCTCATATGGAAGTGTTCTTGATGTGATAATATGGCATGTTTCTTTGATGGTTTTCATCATTAATATGTTTTAGAAAGGTATGTACATATTGTATGGTTCTAGTTTTGAAGTGGTATCAGGTATGTGCTTCAGGCTATGACATCTAGAAATGCTTATGAAATTGATGGTGGTGCCTTGTTTTTCTTCAAGTTCATCAGTTAATCAGAGGAAAGTAAAGGTCTTGAATCAGTTATAGAAGAATTGAGTTGTCACTATCATGGAAGATTTTAAAAAGTCTTATCAAAATTGTTCATCATGTCATCTTGTGTTGGGAATTGTGTAATGAGAAGTCTTCATGATTTTCACCTGCAATGTTGTTCATCAAGAGTATTGATATGTTTATGTCATCTTTGCATAGAGTTCAAGTTCATATGTGTCATATCAAAGGAGTTGGTATTTGATTGCAGAGATATGTCAAGTTTCTCATTTTCATCTTGGTGTTATGTCAAGAAGTGGTATTTTGTTGAGGTTGACATACATGTTTCATTCTAGCAGAACAGTGTTCTTTTGTACGAATGGTGTAATAGTGGTGTTTGTCCTTGTCAGTGATTGACAGTGATATTTATGAGCAGTGATTTGTTTATGCACTTCAACACAGGGGGAGAAAAATTGATTTGAGTCTTTGTCATCAGATGTCAAAAAGGGGGAGAAAGAGAAATTGCATCATGAAGTTTTTCGATCAATGACAAAGGGGGAGATTGATGGTGACTGATTGTCATTGATGTCAAAAAGGTGTTAAGTTGATGATGATGTAGATATGGTAGGATATCTCAGGATATGTTTGATCAAGAGTTAATTTTGTCACATGTTTAGACATGATGCTCTATGTTATGATGATGCAAGATTATTTTAACAAAGTGTTGTTTCATGCAGTCATGTTGCACAAATCATTTTGGGGTCATCACGAAACTAAAAGTGTGGTTGATCATGATGGAGTTGTTCATATGCAAAGGGTTCATATAAGAAGGTTTGGTGTTCATACTTCATGCTTTAAGTTTGGCTTATGACAAGGCTTGAGTTTTTGGTCACATTGATATGACAAGATGAAAATCATGCTTTCATGAGTTTACAAGAGTTCACTCTATGAACATAATTAAATTGCTTCATATGAGAAAGATTATGGTTCATTGTTGTTTAAGAAGATATCAAAGAAGACCTTAGTTGATTAAGGATTTGTAGTAGTTGGTCAGTGATTGTGGTTTGACATGTCACATCAACTTCTAGGTATCTATGTGTAAACTCTAAAGAACCTAAAGTAAGAATTTTTAAACTCAAGGAGCCCATCATACAAATAAATCACTTTATGTTATAAAGTGATGTTGACCTACAAGAGCATGTTATAGCACTTAGAGTTACTTGATAGAGGGTTGTTATACATACTATCACCGGCCCCTTCATATTTGAAAAATTGGCCTCTTTCATAACCTTTTACATTGAAAAGCTATCGAATAGCTTATGACTTGAGGGCCCAAAAAGCATCGAATATCATATATATTTGAAGGTTTTTATTTAAAATGGGGAGCATGAAAAGCATTGATCAAATGACTTATGAGCATGATGCATATTTTATGGAAAATTTTTGAAGTTTTTAAAAAGCATCAAAATGATTTATTAAATGGAGTGCTAAGTTTATAAAAGCATTGAAACCAATCATTAAGCCATGCATGGCTTTATTTTATTTTTAAAAACTTTGTTTTAAGCCACTAAGTGGTCGGCCCCCACTTTATGTCATTTTTATGACATTAACTAAAGTATGAGATTTTTGCAAAGTTATAAAAGGTGGGACGAATTTGGTAAGAAATATAAAAGATTTTTTTAAAGACTATTTTTAGTCTTTTTTAAAATAAAAGGATATTTTTTTAAGGAGTTTTTAATGGATATTTTTGTGGAATCTTTAAGGCAGATTTTTGTGGAAGATTTTCTTTTAATTTTTTACATCTACATTAGTGAGAATTTTGTGGAGATTGAAGACAAAAAGACGAGAATTTCTAAGAAGGGAAAATATATTTTGTGAGAAGATTAAGTTTTTTTTTAAAATGCTTTGATGAAGCATATGAGTCTTTATGACTATTTATTTGTAGGTGATAAAGAATATCTTGTAATAGGAATGGAGATGATTTTTTTTTAAATTATGAAGAGATTTTACTTTTGAAGATATTATTATTGAAGACTAATCTTTTGAAGATTGGAGAAGATAGAGAATGAAGTTTTTATTGAAGATGAAAATCATTCAAGATGAAATAAAAATGATAAAATAATTTGAAGAATATTTATTGATTTTGTTTGCAAATAGAGAATGTGATTTCAGAGGGGAAGATGAAATTGAATAGGGCAAAATTGATTGAAGTATATAGAGAGAGTTGAAATGTTATTTGGAGAAAATATTAGTGGAATATGAAAAGGTTTTATTTTCTCTTACATGGATACAAAGAAGAAATATATATATGTTTTTATTTTTGCAAGAGGATAAAGAAAATCATTGAAGAAGAGAAATTTATAGGGAAGATGAGAATTGAGGAATATGAATGTTAAAGGCGAAGGGTTATTCAAATTGCATATAATTGTTTTATAAGTACATTGATGGTGTGAATGTATGGATAAAAGTTTATTGAAGACATCTTTGAGAAGATATTACATATGATTTTTGTATGTATGAGATCATGTTTTTGTAGATATAGAGAGTGACAAAATCATCAAATGTTTGTATGAGATTTTGTGTAAGGATAAAAAATGCTATGATGAAGATCTCTTTATGAAATAAATTGTTAGATTGAATCACAAAGACAATATGCAATTGACCGCATCAGGTGAATTGTTATGCAGAGATAATCAGGTGAATTGTTATGGAAAGATAATCAGGTGAATGAATTGTGAATTGATTGAACAGAGATAATGAGACTAGTATGTAGATTGGTTTGAGTGTGCTCAGAGATGACAAGTCATGAATGGTGCAAATCAGATTGAGAAGCAATCATGTATTGCACATTATTTTAATGAGGACAATTGAATTGGTCAGTGAGACCTTCCTATGCCAGTGAGGCAATATTAAGTTAGTGAGACATGTTATGCTAGTGAGGCATTCATATAAGTCAGTGAGACTTTTTTGTATGCCAGTAAAGCAATCACAAGATAGTGAGACTTTGTAAAGTTGAAGATTTTATACTTAAGCTAGTGAGGCAGTTTGAGGGGTTTTCTACCCTGGGAGGCTTTTCCACTGGTAAATTTTTCTTGTGTTGATATCTTGTATAATTTCTTGTGTTGATGATTTGCATAATTTCATGTGTCCTATATAATTGAAGATTTGGTGAATGTGCTTTTGATAATTGATTCAATTCAAACAAATCTTATTGACAATTCTAGAGAGGAAATAAAAATTGGTTTTTGTGTATCAACGCTGATTCACCCCCCCACCCTCTCAGTGTTGATTGTACTCCTACAAAGTGTTGAGCCCCAAAATGACTACAATGCAAAAGCCTAAAATATTTTAGAAATCACCTAGACTAGGGGTGTCATCAAGGTGACTGAAAGAGGTTTATCAACAAGTTAATAGAAAATTTCACCAACTAAGAGGAGTGGGTAGACTTCTCTCCACTTCAAGTTCATCTTAAACTTTGGAGGGGTATTCCAAGGGGTATAACTAAGTAGGTATTAATATCAAAACTAGATGAACAACTTGAAATAGTTGGACAACCAAACCCAACTCATCATCTTGATCCCAATGTCATTGAGTCAAGAATGATTGGCTATCACAAAACCCCTATATGATGATTCAACTGTGCGAATTTACATGTACATGAAAGATGTTTTTTTTCCCTAAACCATAGGTGAATGATTTGCTTGTTTTTAAAAGAGTGATTGATCCCTTTCCAATATGGACTGATGCCTACTCTATTAGGCAACAGAGTCATAGAATGCAAGGAGGAAAGAAAATATATAGCAGAGGATCAATGGAACTAGACATGTTCCTAAATATGACTTTAATAGATTTTCATGTGATGGACATAACTAATAATCCAAAAGAGAATCACAGTGACTCAAATGCAACAAAAGAATGGCAAATACAAAGCTTTGTATTAACTTGGATGCTGTCACACACCTCCAAACCTTAGTTACAATCATACTAGCAAATGTGGTAAGGGAAAATATATAACTGGGTGAACCCACATAATTGGGTTACAATCGCATTAAGGACGGAAAATTGCCTGGTCTAAAAAAAAAGAATAGGTTCGATCGAATGGGCAGTGTTCGACCGAACCCAAAAATGGGTTCATTCAAACCCCCCATTTGAATAAACCCAACGTCATCTCAATTCATTGGGGGTTCGATCAAACCCCCCTGGATTGATTTTTAAGTGATAGGGTTCGATCGAACCCCCCTGAATTGATTTTATACCATTTTTTAATAGGGTTCAAATGAATAAGAGGTTTGAATGGACCCCCATTCATTTAAATGGGTCATGGTGGGTTCGTTCAAACCCCAATTCGTTCGAACCCCCTTATTTTTCCCTTGCCCCTCTTTAGTTGCAATTTTATACATATTTTTGGGTTTCAAAGCTCAGGTTGAAGATCAAAATGGAAGCAACTTGACAAACCCATCTGGAGGATTATAGTCCTTGAAATGAGCTTTCTATCAAGTATAAATTTAATATATTGTGGTTTTATTATAATTGTTTTTTTAGTTTAATTAAACATAGGGTTTTCATAAAAAATCAAGCTCTCTATTCTACACGTGGAAAAATAGTATATTACCAAAAAAATTATGAAAAATATCTATCCTCTTGGTATTCATGTGCTTGATCCAATGAAAAAAAAAGAATTTTGATACATACAAAAAAGTTTATGCTTTACACAGTACACCTATGTCTAAATTGTAATTGGTTTGACTTCAAAAGTTAATTAAAATAAAAATATTCAATAAAACATTATGAAACAAAATGCATCCTCTAGATATCATAGTTAAAAATCTAAATTTAAAAAAAAATAGGATTTTATCCTTCATAGAAAAAAGTTATGTTTTACACAGTACACATCACTCTTTAAAAATGGTGTTTACTGTTAAAAACTAGTTATTGAAGGAGATGGAAAAAGAAATGCAATTTGAATCCAAAAAGTTTAAAATATATATACTTAGAATCTACAGACAAAATGTGAAAAATCACTAGTTTACATCATCTTCAAATTCCTCACGGTTTAGCAACTATATGTGTTTGAAAGTGAAGATATTTTTTAAAATGTTAATTTCAATGTCAACTTTGGCCAAAAAGTGTAACGCACTATTGTGGGATCACTTGACTGTGATTATACATATGCCAAAATCATTACAAACTCTCATGGAGACATTCCATTACATTCATATCTACTTTACGTAACCTCCCTACAATATCCTGAATAGACACCTTCACTTACAAACCAGACTAACGTGATTTGATGCCAGAAAATACTCCTTAGGTGCTTCTAGACTAGACAATTGGTTTAATGACCAACCTTGAAAACATCTTTAAAACATATATATATAATAATTAGTTCTTGTGCAGCTCATAGGTGCTAAAACTGAGTCAACACGCCAAGCCTTATGCTGTAATAAAATTGGGCCAGAGCTATGTCAGAAGATCAACAGATTGGAAGGAAAGCCCACACCCTACATATTGATTTTTTTGTCCTTAGAAGGACCTACAGAAAATATGATCACTGAAACACATCATCCTCCCATTAAATTTGAGTACTTATCCACTGTTTTAGCCATTTGCAAGGTACCTTATTCTATAGAAAATAAATTTTAGGTACATATCTACCTACATCCTATTGCAATCATGGTGGCCAAGAGAAGATAGGCATGTGAAATACAATTTTCCAGTAATACGTCTGATTTTATATTTTTATTTTTCCCTTTAATCAATGAATTTTTCTTGGTACAAACCACTCCTCCTTGCTCCTTTGTCGATTTGTTCTTTTTTTGGTGGTTTCTATTTCAATCAGTGAAATATCGCATCGCTAAACCTAGCAATCGATAAACCAAACAATTCACAAACCACCTTCTCTTGGAACCTTTATCATTTGCTATCTTTTTCCACTGTATCGACAAATCTTTCATTTTACAAATACAACCTTTTTGTCTTTTTTTGCCTTTGTTTCATCCTTTTGCCTTTATTGACAAATTTTATTCTTCACAAACCATAGACTTTGTTGTTTTGTTATCAGAGAAATGGGTCAACGGTGAACTTGCCTTTCCCTTGTCTTTTCCTTCTTCACCACTTCCTTTAGTCAGCGAAATTCACCTTTCATGAACCACCCTTGTTTTTCCCTTTATCGGCAACTTTCATCTTTTTTGAACCATGGAAGAAGGTCCCCCTTTTCTCTTCGCTTTGTCAAGAAATCACCTTATTGATGAACTTTGAAAAACTAAAACTATTTGGTGAGTTCATATTTCTATTGGTTCCCTAATAAAGCCTTATCTTTCTTTGCCTTAGTCATTTTTCTTCTTTTCGATTAACCTTATCAGCAAATCTGGTCATTCACAAACTTTCCCCTTTCTTTGCCTTTTTCCCTTTATCTTCTTCATGCATCAACCTTTCACCCTGTCGGTGAATTCTTCCATTGGCAAACAACCTTTCTTTGTCAGTTTATCATTTGCTCTCTTTTTTCACTGTATCGGCTAATCTTTCATTTTATGAACTGAGCCTTTCCCATCTTTTTTTGTCTTTTGTCACCTTTTCCCATTATCGGCAAATTTTCCTTTTCATGAATGTCAACCTTAGCACCTTTCTCTTTTCCTCTACCTTCCTTTGTTTACAATTTCACCCATCAGTGAACCCAATAGTTCGTATACTCATCCTTTTGCCGACAAAGCACTTGTCTTCCCCTTTTTCTTTGTCTTCCTTAGAAACTTTTCCTTCTATGGCCCCTTTGTTTCCCCATTGCCTTCAATTGACAAATCTTCCATCAGAAGAACCTCTTATCGGTGAACTTGGAGGTTTGCAACCCTCCACTTTTGCCAACAAAGGACTTGGTTGATAACACACTTTAAATCTTTTTCATCTTTCTTCAAACTTTTCCCTTCACCTCATTGTAAAAAAAATGGAAAATCGGTGAACCAGGAAAAAGGTGAACTCCTAAACTAGTTTGCCAGTTCAGGAAATTGTTGATTCTCCGATAAAGGGTAGAAATGGACAAATTTTTCAAAGGGAAGGAAACAAAAGGAACATGGGAGATTTTACTTAAAAGTTCAGAAGGAAACCAATTTAAAATATCCTAGATTGGGTATAAATGATGGGTTTTGATTGCAAAGGCACAAAATGGGAAATTTGATGGATTTTTTAGGGTAAAATAAGGCATTTCGGGAGTTGAATTTTTTGGGCAACAACACTAGCTCTGGTTGGGGACGTGTGGCAAACTTGGTAATATAAGAACCTTAGAATATCTTTGGGTAGACCAAAAACAAAAAACACAGGAAGGGACACAACACAAAATGTATTTACAAAACAACATAAAGTCAAAAGACTGCATCCAAAATTTTGAGACAGTGCAGGCCACCCTTGTGAAAAAACTAGTGAAGCTACTTGCCTATGTCAAAGACAAGCCTATTGAAAGAGATGATCTCCCTCAATCCTTTGCTGCATTGATTACCCAACATCAACAATAAAAATGTTTTTCACATACAAACTACAGTCATTCATATCATCATGCTAAAAATGGAAATGATTATCACCAAAATAAGGCAGCCATAGATAATATGGCTCATCTTCATGCTAACTCACATAGAAATACTCACCTTCAAGTTCCATGTTAGCATAATGCATTTCTATATCTGCATAAATATCATCCTAAAGAAAAATATCAAGCTAATAATCATCTAGCTCAGGTGTGGTCTCATTCTGGACCATAGTACATGATTGTTTGAATTCTTGTGATCTAGTTACACTACAAACACTAATGTGCTCCTCCATGACTGAATCAAAGAGATGATTCAAATTTAAATCTGCATCATTAGGAAATAAATTAGAAATTTGAGGCATTTCAAGTGAAGACTCACAATCTTCAAGTTGCCTCTCTATTTTGTATTCCTTGACACCCTCTGCTATGTAAAAACTACTACTAAGAAAAATAGTCATGATTTTCTCCTCTTCACCCTATAGATCAACAACTTGACCCACACTAGAACACCCAACTTCAACATTATCAGGCCCAACCAGCGAGGCCAAAAATGTGCTCTCAACATGATCCACATCAATAAGAGATAACTACCGCAAACAAAGCTCTAGAAAATCATTTGTGACATAGTCTTCATAGTGGGAAACTATTACCTAAAAATCACTTGTAGTTGTAGTAGTGCCTTCAAGATGTCTAGCTGAAGCATAATCCACGTCATCCTCATGCAAACAAGCATTAATGGCCTCAATTTGATCATCAGGGATATATACTTGGGTAATACACTATACAAGAGATTAGCCTTGTGTTCACTTTCAATATCATTTTGTACAGATTCCTCCATGTCCACTTGGTGTCCATAGGTAGCTGAGTCATATATCATATGATCCTCCACTTTCAATGCTGACAACTCACATTCACTAAGTTCTCAAAGTTAGTTTGAAAAAGAGGATTATCCATACACCATTGATAATCATGAATTATGCCACTTGATGTGATGGGGATTAAGGTGTCTCAATCTTGGTAATCCCTAGCATTGGTTATTTAATTGTATATTTATTTATTTGTATATGTTGTATTTTATGTTGCACATCTTGTTTTATCATCTAGTGTGAAGTGGCATGGTGTGTTGTCACTCCACTTGGAATGTGACTAGGATGGTCAACTCATCCCATGTGGATATAGGCATCCCATATTGTGCTAGAGGTTTTCTTGTGTCGGCATCTTGAGCGGTGTGTAAGGAGCTATGGCATGTCAGTGTTATGATGGATTCTTATGACAAATTCTATGATGTGTAAGAGTCGTAAATAGAATATCCTATGATAGGTGAAGACAAGTGTCGAAGAGCATCTTTAAGGAAGGCATCTTTGGGCACCCAAGAGAGGTTATGACATGTTGTAAGAGGAATATGCTATTTTTAGTCAGTGTATGACATGTTATCTTACAACTGTAAGTGCTATCAATTATTACAGATTCTATAATAGTTGTAAGGTGTGTAAGAGCATCTGTTATAGCCTATCTTGGGACAAGGTGCCCACATTGGGATAGGGTGTTGTGACAAGTGTGAAATCGATGTTGTGATGTTGGACAAATGTCCATAGGCATGGGTTTTGGGCCATGAGGCCAAGATGGACGCCCATATCTAGAAGGTTCCATATTTGTCTTGTAAACTCTATTTAAATAGGTGCTTGGATAGGAGATGAATATAGTTTTTGATAGGTACTATTATGTTGCCAGAATATCTCCAAATACAAGTGTCGAAGACTCCTGCAAGAGCATTGGCTCTGAAACTGTATTGTAACCTTGATTGTTTACTGTAATACATTTGAGCTATGTTTTGGAGTGAGGTTTTTCTCCCAAAAGGGTTTTCCCCACAATATATCCTGTCTCTCTTTTATGTGTTGCATTATTGCTACAATTCTTATGTTATGTGATTAATATTGCTGCAATTGTAAGGCTTTAAAGGAATTTTCATACCTCTCCCCTCATTAGATTAGTGTAGGAAGCGATTTCCGCACACCTACCTTTCTTTCAGTTGGTATCATAACCTGGCCAGTTTTGGTCCTAGCTTCTGGGTAGGGGGTTTTTGTACTGATCTTAGATTGAGTGGGAGTCTATGTAGAGTATTCTATAATCTTATTATAGGAAGAAGATGGTAGGCACATCCAGAAGAGTATAGGTGGAGAAGTTTAACGACACTAATTTTGAGTTATGGAAACTCAAGATGGAAGACATGCTTGTTGCACAATTGACATCCATTGGTGTGAAGATGGAGGAGGAGGATCGTTGTATGACCTTGCTTTGTTCTTTACCAAACTCATGGGATCATCTTGTAATGGCCATCGGAAGAACTACAACTACCTTCAAGATGAATGAGGTAGTGTCTTCATTGTTATCTGAAGAGATGCAAAGAAAGTCATTTGAGTCAGCCAAAGAGGCTCTTGCGGTTCGTGGAAGACCCAAGGAGAAAGGGAAGAAGAAGGACAAGAAATATGAAAAGGGTAGATCCAAATCCCATGGGAGATCCAAATATCCTAGAAAGTCCAAGGCATTGTGTTGGAACTGTGGAAAAACTAGGCATTTCCAAAAGGAGTGTAAAGAGGAGAAGAAGAAAAAGAAGAAGAACATCTCTGATTCTAAATACGACAAGTCACAAGATGATGATGATGATGTTGCATTCATCACTGCCTTGGCCACCATGTTGGTATGTGGTGACTGATCATACAAGTATTGTACACAAGTTATCTATCCTCACCAGGGTTCAGGGCTGGGCCGAGCCCCGAGCTGGGGTTCGGGGGTAGTAACCCCCGAGAAGCGGGGGTTCGGGGGCGGCAGCCCCCAAAAGTAGGGGTTCGGAGGCACAACCCCCGAGAAATTTGTTTTCCCTCTTTTTGTACGATCGAAGTGGGTTGTTAATTTTTGTTAACCGACAAAAGAAAAATGACATTGCAAAACCCTAATTCTAGAAGCTTCCAAAAAAAATGTTATAAGCTGTTGGGATGTATGGTACAATGATGTATTTGTGCTTGATTGTAATCTATTTTGCACTAGATAATAAAATCATTGGATGGCTAAGTTTCTATGGATGTAGCCCATATTGGGTGAACCACGTTAAATTTCTATGTTGATCTCTTTTGTGTTATTTCCTCTTTGTTATAGTTGGGTTATTTAATCTACATATAATTATTAGTGCTTATTGCTTTGATCTGGCCTAACCCTAACAACTGGTATCAGAGCGGGTTGTATTTGATTATCGTCTGCAGGAAGGTCTCACGGTTGAGTGGGAGTCTCATGGTTAAGTGGGAGCAATGGCAGATGAGGGTAAATTGAAGGTAGATAAATTCAATGGGCAGAACTATCAATTATGGAAGATGCAAATGGAGGATTTTCTCTATTAGAAGGATTTATGGAGGCCATTGGAAGGAGTGGCCAAGAAACTGGCAGCAATGACTGATGAGGATTGGGAACTTCTAGACAAAAAGGCACTGAGAATCATTCAGTTGTGCTTGACACCATCTGTGGCATTCAATATAACAGAAGCGAAGACAACAAGTGAACTGATGAAAGCTTTGGCCAAATTGTATGAAAAACCCTCAGCCTCTAATAAGGTATTTCTCATGAAGCGTTGTTTAACCTAAAAATGATTGAAGGTGGATCTATGTCAAATCATTTAAATGAGTTTAATATGATTACCAGTCAGTTAACTTCTGTAAAAGTGAAATTTGATGAAGGGGTAAGGGCTCTCTTGGTTTTATGTTCTTTGCCAGAAAGATGGAATAGCTTGGTAATGGCTATAAATAACTTTGTCTCTGGTTCAAATACTTTGAAATTTGATGATGTTGTTGGTGTTATCCTTAGCAAGGAAATACGACAGAAAAGCATAGGTGAGACTTTAACATCTGGTAATGCTTTGACTGTAGAGAATAGGGGAAGAACAAAGGAAAGAGGAAAAAGTCCTACAAATCGTGGGAAGTCACAAGGAAATTTGAGGAAAGGTAGATCTAAATCTAGAGGAAGAATGGATTGCTGGCACTATGGAAAGCCAGGACACTTGAAGAAGGATTTCTGGTCTTGAAAGGGAAAACAAGGAGAAGGACAACATGATGATAGTAAGGAAGCTAGTGTTGCAAGTAATAAATTATAGGATGCTTTAATTTTATATTTAGATAATGCTAATGATTCCTGGGTAATAGATTCAGGGGCTTCATTTCATGCCACACCCCATAGGAAATATTTTGTAGATTATGTTCAAGGTGATTTTGGACATATGTATATCTGGGTGATGATGAACCCTATCAGATTGTTGGAAAAGGAAAAATAAAAATAAAGTTACATAATGGAAATGAATGGTTGCTACAGGAGGTAAGACATGTTCCAAATTTGAGAAGGAATTTAATCTCTGCAGGACAACTAGGTAGTGAAGGCTATATAGTTACCTTTTCAGATAAAATCTGGAAGGTCACTAAAGGTGCATTAGTAGTAGCGAAAGGTGAAAAGGTAGGCACATTGCATTTGTGTATTGGTAATACTTATTCTACCTTAGGTGCTATAGAAATAGTTGCTACTGAGACAGTTATAACACTTGCTGTAGGGACAGAAACAGAATTGTGGCACTATAGACTTGGGCACATGAGTGAGAAAGAGATGAAGATTCTTCACTCTAGAAAGTTGCTACCAGGTCTGAAGAAGATTAACTTAGAGTTTTGTGAAAATTGTGTTTATAGAAAATAGAAAAGAGTCTGATTTCTCAAAGTTGGGAAAGAGAAGAAGAGTGAGAAATTAGAGCTTGTGCATTCAAATGTATGGGGACCAGCTCAGGTATCTTCTCTTGGAGGCTCTTGCTATTATGTTACTTTTATTGATGATGCAACTAGGAAAACATGGGTGTATTTTCTAAAACAAAAATCAGAAGTATTTGAAACTTTTAAAAGGTGGAAAGCTTTGGTTGAGAATGAGACAAGAAAAAAGTTGAAGTGTCTCAGATCTGATAATGGAGGTGAGTATTACAGCAGAGAATTTGAGAATTACTATTCATATAATGGAATCCGCAGGAAAAAAAAGTTCCTAGAACACCACAAGAAAATGGTGTGTCTGAGAGGATGAATAGGACCATTATGGAGTGTGCATGGAGCATGAGATTGCATGTTGGACTACCCTTACACTTTTGGGCAGATGTTGTACATACTGCTGCTTCAAATCCTTCAGATGGTGGCATTCCAGAGGAGGCATGGATGTGCAAAAAGAAAAATTATTCATTTCTGAAAACCTTTGGTTGTGAAGCTTTTGTCCATGTTGATATTGAAAATAGAACCAAGATTGAGGCTAAGTCTAAAAAATGTACCTTCATTGGATATGGAGTAGATGAATTTGGTTATCGGTTATTAGATTATGAAAATAAAAAAATCATTCAGAGTAGAGATGTTATATTCAACGAGAAGTTCATGTATAAGGATCAGCTGGAGGAAAAGAAGCATGAACAGGCCATAAAGGAATATGTTGTGCTGGATGAGATTCCAGAAAATAAAATCTCAGTGGTACTTGATGCTTAGCAACAACAAGTTATCCCACAAACTCCTGCAAGTGTTAGATGTTCTACAAGGATAACTAGACCTCTTAAAAGATTTTCTCCATCATTATATTCTATATTATTAACTAATTCTGGTGAACTTGAAGGTTATGAAGAAGCAATGCAGGTAGATACCAAAAAGCAGTGGGAGCTAGGCATGAAAGAGGAAATGGATTCCTTACTACAGAATCAGACTTCGGACTTAATTCAATTGCTTGTGGGTAAAAGAGCATTGCCAAATAAATGGGTTTACAGGTTGAAGGAAGAAGATGGAGGCAAGAAAAGATATAAGGCCAGACTAGTGGTAAAAGGTTTTGCACAGAAAAAAGTTATAGATTTTGATGAAATATTTTCTCTAGTTGTAAAGATGACTTCTATTAGAACAATTCTAAGTCTTGTGGTTGCGGAAGACTTGCATCTTGAACAACTAGATGTGAAAACAACTTTTCTACATGGGGATTTCGAAGAGGAAATATACATGTAGCAACCACATGGATATGAGGTCAAGGGTAAGGATGATTTTGTGTGCAGGTTAAAGAAGAGTTTGTATGGCCTAAAGAAAGTACCTTGGCAATGGTATTTAAAATTTGATAGTTTTATGGCTGGACAAGGTTACAAAAGATGTCATTCTGATTATTATGTTTATTTCAACAAAAAGGGTAATGCAACTATATTATCCTGTTGCTTTATGTTGATGACATGCTTGTTGCCAGGTCTAACATGCAGCATATTAATGAACTTAAGCAGAAATTAGCAAATTTATTTTCTACGAAGGATTTAGGTGCAGCAAAACAAATCCTTGGTATGAGGATCACACAGGATAAGACAAATAGAAAATTATTTTTGTCCCAAAGTGAGTATGTAGAGAAGGTGTTGAAAAAGGTTTAACATGCAGAATGCAAAAGTAGTTAGTACACCTTTGCCTAGTCATTTTAAGTTGACTAAGGAGATGTGTCCAAAGACACAAGAGGAGGAAGACAAAATGTCTAAGATACCATATGCATCAGTAGTTGGTAGCTTGATGTATGCAATGGTATGCACAAGGCTAGATATTGCACATACAATGGGATTTGTGAGCAGGTATATGAGCAATCCGGGAATGGAACATTGGAATGTTGTAAAATGGGCTCTCCGATATTTGAGAGGTACTACTTCAAAGAAACTATGTTTTGGAGGAACAAATTCTGCTCTAAAAGGATATGTTGACTCTGATCTAGCTAGTGCTAGTGATAGCAGGAGGAGTACTACAGGGTATGTTTTTACTGTAGGAGGTACTACAGTTAGTTGGATTTCAAGGATGCAAAAGGTTGTTGAACTTTCAACCATTGAAGTTGAGTATGTTGCTGCTACAAAAGCTAGCAAGGAGATGATTTCGTTACAACATTTTTTGGAGGAATTGGGGCAACAACAAGAAGATAGCCCTTTGTACACTGATAGCCAAAGTCCCATTCATCTTTCTAAGAACTTAGCTCTGCATTCAAAAACTAAGCATATACAGCTCAGATACTACTTCGTCTGGTCAGTTTTGGAGGATGGGCAGTTGAAGCTAGAGAAAATTCACACAAGTGAAAATCCTGCAGATATGTTCACAAAGGTAGTTACATGGGAGAAACTGATTTCCTCATCAGTTTCTATTGGCCTTCATGACTGATAATAGTGGACATAAGAAACCAGTCAGGCCTGTAATCTAATGGGAGCTGTAAGCGCAACGGTGTCATCCAGGATCAGTCTCCAAGTGGGAGATTGTTTGGTGTGGAGCCTGATCAGCCTCCAAGTGGGAGATTATTGGTATGTAGTGACTAATCATGCAAGTACTGTACAGAAGTTATGTATCCTTGCGACTGATCATGCAAGTGGGAGATTTTTTCCCTCTTTTTGCATGATCGGAGTGGATTGTTAATTTTTGTTAAGTGACAAAAGAAAAATGACATTGTAAAACCCTAATTCTAGAAGCATCCAAAAAGTTTGTTATAAGCAGCTGGGATGTATGGTACATCGATGTATTTGTGAGATTGTAATCTATTTTGCACTGGATAATAAAATCATTGGATGGCTGAGTTTCTATGGATGGAGCCCATATTGGGTGAACCACATTAAATTTCTGTGTTGATCTCTTTTGTGTTATTTCCTCATTATTATATTTGGGTTATTTAATCTACATATAATTGTTAGTGTTTATTTCTTTGATATGCCCTAACCCTAAGACACCCATGTATCTGATGATGCATGGCTGATTGATTTTGGTACCTCTTTTCACATGACCTCGCATCAAGACTGGTTTACAAAGTATGAAGAGTTTGATGGTGGAAGAGTGTACCTAGGTGACGACTCTCATCTAAAGATAGTTGGTCATGGAAGAGTCACAATTCGATTCCCTGATGGACGAGTAAAGGGGATCTCTAGGGTTATGCACATACTAGGCTTGGCACAGAACCTGCTTTCTGTAAGTAAATTAAATGATGTAGGTGTGCATGTTGTCTTCTCGAAAGAAGGATGCAAGATGACTAGAGGAGCTATGGTGCTTGCGAAGGGTACTCAGAGAAGTACTCTGTTTCAGCTGGAGGCATGCATTTCATAATGCAATAGTTCTTCTGACTCAAAGAAAAGAGCTGCAGTCACTTCATCCCCACCATTGGAACTAGAAACTAAAAGATCTATTGTATAAACTTCTGATGGGAGTGCATTTTGGGTACCTAAGGGTGCTCATGCTTTGGAAGTTAAACTTCCTACTGAGAAGACAATGTTATGGCATAAGAGACTTGGCCACATTGGTGAGAAGGGTCTTAGAGCCTTGAAAAATAAAAACATCGTTGAGGGGTTAGATGATTGTAATCTCTATTTTGACTTTTGTGAACATTGTATATCTGGAAAAACTGTTTTCAATTTTACTCAAGTTCTCATAAGTCTTCTGGTGTATTAGATCTTATTCATTATGATGTGTTTAGTCTAGTTAATGTTTCTTGGATCTCTAAATCTATATATTTTGTATCTTTCATAGATGATTACAGTAGAAGGATATGGATTTATTTACTCAGAAGAAAATCTAAAGTCTTTAGTCAGTTCAAAGACTTTAAAGCTTTTTTTGAGAATCAGACTAGTAAAAATATTAAGAGTTTGAGGACTAACAATGGTGGTGAGTTATGTTCGGTAGAGTTCGATAAACTCTATAAAGAACATGGGATTGAAAGACATAAGACAACTCTATACACCCCACAGAAAAATGGAGTTATAGAGATGATAAACATGACGCTAATGGAGAAGGCTAGGAATATGCTTAGTGGAGTTGGTCTCGAACAAAATTTTTGGGCTGAAGCTGTAGCCATTGATTGCTACTTGGTAAATAGGTCTCCTACATTATCTCTTGTTGGTAAAACATCCAAGGAGGTGTGGTCTAGTAAGAAGCCATCAATAAGACCTCTTCATGTTTTTGGTTGTGAGGCATATGCTCATTTACCTAGGGAGAAGAGGTCAAAATTGGAGACCAAGCCTGTTAAGTGTATCTCCATTGGCTATGGTGTCGATGTGAAAGGGTACAAGCTTTGGGATCCTATGGTTGAAAAAGTGTTGTATAGAAGAAATGTTATTTTCAGAGAGCTAACACCTTCTTCTGTTGTTCTACAGCTAGAAGAGAAAGAAAAGAAAGAGTATGTGGTTCAGTTTCCTACTATCCCTGAGAAGACTAAATTGACAGACCTTGTGAGACTTGATGAGGAGGAGAGCTCTAGTAGCTCTAAAGGCTCAGAAGAAGAAGTAGAACCTCAACCTTAGCCTTTGAGGAGGTCTACATGAACAAAGAAGCAACCTGATAGGTTTGGTTATTCATTTCTTGATTCTAGTTATGCTTTTGCCTTGATTACTAACACTAATGAGCCTAGAATTGTGATAGAGGCTATGGGCATGAAAGATGTAGGTTCCTTGAAGGAGGCCATGGAAGATGAGATGACTTCTTTGGAAAAGAATAAAACTTGCGACTTGGTACCTTTTCCTGAAGGATAGAAACCCGTTGGTTGTAAATGGGTTTTCAAGAAGAAATTTAGTGTAGATGGCAGTGTTGAGAAGTACAAGGCTAGATTGGTTGTGAAGGGGTATTCACAAGTGGAGGGAGTTGATTATGGTGAAATTTTCTCTTCTGTTGCAAAGATGACATCTATTCGGTTCCTATTATCTCTTGCAGCAACTTATGATTTAGAAGTGGAACAGATGGATGTGAAGATAGCATTCCTTCATGGTGACTTGGAGGAAGAGATTTACATGTCACAGCCAGAGCATAACATAGAAAAAGGTAAAGAAAATTTGGTTTGCAAATTGAAGAAGTCTTTATATGGTTTCAAGCAATATCCTAGGATGTCGTTTATGAAATTTGATGCCTTTGTGTTGTCCATTGGATTTCTAAGGTCAAAATTAGATCATTGTGTGTAAATTACATATTTGACAATGATCACATTCTGATTATTGCATTGTATGTTGATGATATGTTGTTAACTGGGAATGGTAAGAATATGATTTCTAATTTGAAGTCTCAGTTCTCAACATAGTTTAAAATGAAAAATTTAGGGGCAGCTAGGTACATTCTGGGAATGGGATTCAAAAGAGATAGAGAAAACAGAAAACTTTGGCTAAGCTAGAGTAAGTATGTGAAGACCGTGTTGGATGGATTCAACATGGCAAATTGTAGAGCATTGTGTGTTCCTATTTCTTTTGGGACAAAGTTATCTGTTAATGATTTTCCAAAGTCTCCTTTTGAGATGGAGGACATGAGTAGAGTACCTTATGGTATTGTTGTTGGCAGTTTAATGTATGCTATGATCTATACTAGACCAAACATTGCCCAAGTAGTGGGAGTCCTTAGTTGGTTTATGGCTAATCCTGGACGGGTACATTGGGATGCAGTAAAGAGAGTGCTCAGATATTTGCGAGGTACTTTTGGGTATTCTCTATGTTATCATGGTCATCCTATAGGACCTTCACATTCTATATGTATTTGTAGATTTGTGAATTCAGATTGGGCAGGTGACATTGACAGCAGGAGATCCACCAGTGCTTATGTGTTTACTATGTTTGGTGGTGTAATTAGTTGGATGAGTAAGTGGCAACCTGTGGTCGCTTTGTCCACGACAAAAGCTGAGTACATGGTAGCTACTCATGCTTGTAAGGAATCCATTTAGCTTAAGAGGTTGTGTTTAGATATTGTTGTTGATGCATGACAGATTACTATCTATTGTGACAGTTAGAGTGTGATTTGCTTAGCAAAGAATCTAACTTTCCATGCCATAAAAAAGCATATTGATGTACAGTTTCATTTTGCATGAGACATGGTAGAGGATGGGAAGGGGATATTCTAGAACGTGGACACTTTGAAGAATGTTACAAATGCATTGATGAAACCAGTGGGCACAAATAACTTCAGATAGTGTTCAGAGGCTATGGCCCTCTCGACCTATAAAAATTGAATCATGTTATTTCTATTGGCTCCTACAAGGTGTTCGACAAGTGGGAGAATGTTGGGAATTAAGGTGTCTCAACCTTGGTAATTCCTAGCATTGGTTACTTAATTGTATATTTATCTATTTGCCTATGTTTTATTTTATGTTGCACATCTTGTTTTGTCATCTAGTGTGAAGTGGCATGGTGTGCTGTCACTCCACTTGGAATGTGACTAGGATGGTAAACTCATCCCATGTGGATATAGGCATCCCATATTGTGGTAGAAGTTTTCTACCAAGTGTCAGCATCTTGAGTAGTATGTAAGGAGTTATGACACATAAGTGTTATGACAGATTCTTATGATAGATTCTATGACGCGTAAGAGTCATAAATAGAAGATCCTATGACAGGTCAAGACAAGTGTCGAAGAGCATCTTTGAGGAAGGCATCTTTGGGTGCCCAAGGGAGGTTATGACATGTTGTAAGAGGAATATGCTATTTTAGTTAGTGTATGACAGATTCTCTTACAGCTGTAAGTGTTGTCAGTTATGATGTATTCTATGATAGTTGTAAGGTGTGTAAGAGCATCTCTTATAGCCTATCTTGGGACAAGGCATGCACATTGGGATGGGGTGTTGTGGCAATTATTAAATCCATGTTGTGATGTTGGAAAATTGTCAATAGGTGTGGTTTTTGGGCCATGAGGCCAAGATGGATGCCCATCTCTAGAAGGTTCCATATTTGCCTTCTAAAATCTATTTAAACATGTGCTTGGATAGGAGATGCATATAGTTTTTGACATTTATTGTTATGCTACCAGAATATCTCCAGATACGAGTGTCGAAGAGTCCTGCTAGAGCATTGGATCTGAAACTATATTGTAACCTTGATTGTTTACTGTAATACATTTGAGCTGTGTTTTGGAATGTAGGATTTTTCTCCTAAAAGGGTTTTCCCCACGGTATATCTTGTCTCTCTCTTTTATGTGTTGTGTTACTACTGCAATTCTTATGTTATGTGATTAATATTTCTACAATTGTAAGGTTTTAAAGGAATTTGCATACCTCTCCCCTCATTAGATTAGAGTAGGAAGAAATTTCTGCACACCTAGCTTCCTTTCATGATGGACTTGCATGTTCTTCATAAAGGACATTGTGCCTTATACTCATACCTTCATCATTATTTGCTTCATCAATGCATGTATGTTCTATATAATCAACTACATGAGCTGAGACATTCAATTTTTCATTTGCATACATACCTTCTAGGCAGTCCACAATACTACAACAAGCAACAAGGTCATAATTCTCTTCACTAAATTGGGTATCATCATTGATTTTCTCATCTTCATCGTCCATTGATGATTGATCCAATTGAAGGTAGGTGCAGTTACTTCTATTTTCATATGAATTGTTGTCATACACTACACTTACACCTTCCTCTACTATCTTGCACACACAATCATCACATTACATTGTGCCTAAATCATACAAGGCATCCATGTCCTTGTTGTCTACAACAATCTATTCATTACCAGCTACCTCTGCATCTGAGGATAGATATTTTGCAATCATATCCCTCTTAACTCTATCAACATAATTAATGAATAGGTATGCCTATTACATACTCATTAGATTGAACTCCTCCCATATAGAACCCAAGATTAAGGTAGCATCATAAGCTCTTAGATACATGTCAATACAAGAAGAAGGATCAGGTCTAAAATTTTTTGGGATGTGGGATAGGACAACTACAAATCTATTGCTGAGCTCCATGATAAACTCTCCTTCCTACCTTTTAATATCTTCTAGTTCTTGGACCAGAAAAACATGGTCTAAACTACTTGTAAAGTCTTCAAATGCAGGCACTAATTGATCTTAGGAAGCAAAATACTAGTCAGGGAAACTAACCAGCCACTATCTTGCAACTCCACCTGAGGATCTAACAAAGAATCTCATCTACATATCTTCATCTTCAAACTAGAACTTGCCCATGAAGTCTAAAAATGCCTCAATATGCGTCTTCCCATCATAAACCTCACACCCATCAAATAATGGCATCTGATAGTAGATCTTTTTAGGCATGGATTGCTTTTCATAATCAACCCATGAGAGGTTTGGTTATTTGTATGTGTTTTCATTTGCAATATGAGGAAACTGAGGAAAAGAGGAACTAGGAACAACAGGAAAAGGATTAGACTATGACCTGGATTGATGTAGCTTGATTCGGGTTTCTAATTCCTTTTCTTTCTGCAACAAAGATTCTAGCAACTGCTTCTCTTTTCGAATTTCATACTATAGCCTAGTTGATGCATTTTGATTATGTAAGGGTACAAATAGATTTGGGTTTATATAACCTACAAAACCACGATGGGAAAATGCATTGTTCAGATGGTCAAAAGCCATATAATTCCTAGGGTTTGTAACATAAGAAGATGCACACAAGAAGGAGCATTCCTAGGGTATCCATGTTCATACCAATTGGCCATGATTGACTACAAACCCCTTGTGAATGAAAAAGGAGAGCAAATTATAACATGTTCCTTTATAATCTATTTGAATCATGCACACAGTAGCAACACTTTATTTTCTTTGACAATAGACTTTCCACCTCACTGAATGAGGAAATCCCTTGAAATGTGACTGACCTTCAAGGCTTCAAAATAAATCTAGGTTCTCCAACCTGTAGAGTCTTCAAATTCTTCTCAACCCAGCAATAATATATGTAATATGTGAGCTTCTGGAATAGACTGTGTGTGCTTTTTTGAATCAATGTTTTGGATCACACTCTGTGATCCATCATCAAGATGAAAAAAAGAGAATTCCTAATGATGGATCCGTGATCCATTTTTAGTGATTTTTTTACTAATTCTCTTCTTTTCATACTAATGATGGATCACAAAGTGTGATCCGAAACGTCGATTCAAAAAAGCACACATAGTCTCTTCCAGAAGCTCACATATTACATATCATGGACTGTGGAAATATCATGTCTATAATAATCTATTCCTCGACAATGGTGCCAATCTATTGGGGTAAGTTGATAGGCTGCCACACTTACCGAAACTCATACAAAACTACAAATTGACTATTGCAGGGGTCTTCAAATTTCTTTGATCTTTCAAGTCCTCCTCGACAATGGTGCCAATGTGTTGGGTCCCAAAATGACTGCAACCCAAAACCTTAAAACATTTTAGAAATCACTTAGGCTAGGGGTGTCATCAAGGTGACCGAAATAGGTTTATCAACAAGTCAAGGGTGATTTTGGCCAACTAATAGGAGTGGGTAGACACCTCTGTACTTAAAGCTTAGCTTAAACACTGGAGGGATATTCCAAGGGGTATACCTAAGTAGGTATTAATATAAAAACTAGGTGAACAACTAAAAATAATCGGGCATAAAAACCCAACTCATCATATTGACCCCCAAAGGTGTCACTGAGTCAAGAACGACTGGTTGTAACAAAACCCCTATATATCTGATTAAACTATGTGAATGTGCATGAATATGAAAGATGATTTTTTCCTAAACCACACGTGAATGACTTCTTTTTTTAAAAGAGTGACTAATCCCTCTCCAATATGCACCAGTGCCTACTCTATTGGGCAATAGAGTCATAGAATGTAAGGAGGAAAGAAAATATACAGTAGAGGATCAATGGAACTAGACATATATTCACAAATATGACTTTAATAGATTTTCATGTAATGGACATAATTAATAATCCAAAAGACAACTACAATGACTCAAATGCAATAAAAGAATAACAAATACAAATCCTTGTATTAACTTGGATGCTGTCACACAACTCCAAACCTTAGCTACAATCATACCAGCAAATGTTGTAAGGGAAAACATATAACTATGATTATACATTTGTGAAAATCATTACAAACTCCTGTGGAGACATTCCATTACATTCATATCTTCTTTACACAACCTTCCTACACTATGTTGAATACATCCCTTCACTTACAGACTAGACTAACGCGATTTGATGCCCAAAAATATTCCTTGGGTGCTTTCAAAACAGATAATCTTTGAAACATGCATATATAGTAATTAGTTCTTGTACAGCTCCTGGGCACTAAAACTGAGTCAATACGTCAAGCCTTACGTTGTAATAAAATTAGGCTAGAGCTATGTTAGAAGATCAGCATATTGGAAGGAAAGCCCACACCGTATGTTAGGATTAAGGTGCCATCAACCTTGTAAATCCTACAGAATTAATTACTCCTAATATTGTAATGTGGAGAAAAGCCTTTTAGGTAAAAAACTCCACCAAGAAAATTGGCTCCAAGTTGTATTATATTCAAATATGAGATTATAATACATGCACTTCCTCTATTTCTTTAATCTTCAATCCAACACCGCCTGTTACTCTCAACTCTGATAAAAATGTAGTACAAATATCCTTATATAAGGGGGTTGCCTTCTAGGGTAAGAAAACTAAAAAAATATCAACCATCAGATATGTGACCTAACGACGAATAGTCCAAGTCCACAATGATAAAATATATGTAAAATGAGGTTTTGAGGGCATTACCCATGAACCCCCGTCAAGGTACGTGACCCCCCGCCGGGGAGATGATCCTCCGAACCCCTCGCAGGGGGGAAACCCCCTGTAACCCCCCATCACGAATGAATGAGCATCGTGTACTAGATATAAACATATATCTGAAACAAGATTGCTCCTAGTGAAACCTTTCATCCCTTATGGTTGATTTACAAACAATATTAGGAATAATTAATTACATAGGATTTACAAGGTTGATGGAACCTTAATCCTAACACCATTCAACTTAGTGGCCATTCCAATCAAGCTAGACATAAACATTCCTATGATTGAAATCATGACTAAAGAAGAAGAACCAACCTCATTTTCCTCTCAAAAGTTCAAAACAAGCATAGAAATTCAACAAGAACATACAATGATAAAGCTAGGGGGAAAATAATCAAACAATGAAACATGTGAGTACACAAAACTCCTCACTAAGTGTAAAGACATTCTTACAACAATTCTTTGAGTGTTGTTGCAAAGACTTTTGAGCCAAGTTCAAACCAGATTGGATAGGTCCATATATAGTGAAGGAAGATGTCAGAAATGACACTTCACTCTCATGCATTATGGAAGGAGAAGACTTCAATATCTAAAAATACTACAAAAACCTATAAAATCCAATAAATTCAAATATTCCAAAAATACAAAAAAATACAAAATCTCAAAAAGATCAACAAAATATGTTTAATGCATTTTTGCATTCTTTATTTTGTTCCATCATGCATTTTTTGAGTGTCATGCTCTTGTTTGATTTTTGTACTAGTAAGGACTCTATGGTTGCTTAGGTATAGGTTGATCTTTTTCAGCCTTTGAGATCTCATAATAAATCACATTTGCCACTTATCACTATTCTACCAATTCACATTTCCCAATTATTACAAGCCTAACTCTTAGCTCTACACTGATATCGATCTTAATGATTCATGTTGTTAAGTCTAAACAAAGTCAGTATTCAAACCTATAGTGTCCAAATGAAGCTTTCAAGTAGACCTTCCCAATTCTTCCCTAGTAGAAAGGAAGTCCAACTAGATTTTAAAACTTTTGGTGGCATTCAGGCCCTTATCCTTCTTGGCCAAAAACGTAAGGATGACCAAAACTTTGAAGGAAGCAATCTAAAATATGAGTGAATAAAAAATGAGTGATCAAAATAAGAGTGTTGAGAAAAGGTGAGAATTGAGAGATCAAATTATTTCATATCCAAAAGTTCCAAAAGCATTCATTTTCATAAAAGTCAAAAATCCAAAAAAATGAAAAAAGCAAGTCAGGCATTCTAGAAAATACAAAAAAAGAGTGAAAGAGAGATGATTGTTGAATATCTGTACTCTTGGGTAGAGATCTGTCTAAGCTCGAAGCTTCAAAGATGACATTCTACTAGAGAAAATAAAAGAGAAAGGTACAAAGCACACACACGCACTAGCTGAGCAAAGCTAATAATCTAATAGTCTTAAGGACCATTTTCTATCTAGGGACCATTTTTATTTCCCATTTACTTTTACCCCAAGTCTATCTTGATTTCCATCTATGATCTAAGTCTAGCAAACACCAATAATGTTTGTTATTTGTCCAAGTTAAAAGCTTGTCAAATTGTCTTATCTAGATAAGGATCAATGCTTAGCCTCTAGCAAAGCTCAAAATTTAGAAGCATTCTATCTCCTACCTGCTCCCACTTGAGTCCCTAATCCCATCCCAAAGATCAATAAGTTTCTTTATACCAAGTTAACTCGCAAGCTACTAGGTCAAATATCCTACTTAAGAGCATTCACATTGTTTGTTCCACATGCATACATGCTATCATAGAAAATCAAAAGCAATAAAACATGTCATAACATTATGGAATTCATACCACTTAGAGCATAGTACTTTGTATTTCATATTTTTGAATCACACCCAAATACTTTGCATGTCATTCATATTACAAAAAGACAAAAACAAATTGCATCATCCATATGTGATCATCTTAGGTATGTATTCTCATAAGGAAAATAAAATCTCTAGCCAACAATATGCAAAAGAGGGAAAGTGAAGTACAAGATGTCAACTAAAGCTACATATAGATCTCGGCCAATGAGGTCTCATTTGCAAAACAATGTCTGAGCATAAGTCACTCCTCCAACAAGTCAAAAGATAAAAATTGTGTACTCAAGTGTGCAAATCTCCCCATGCAAAGGGGAAAGGGTAGAAATATCTTAAATGTAGGTCTCTAAAAAAACTAAAAGAGTGTCAAATCAAACCTTTGTAAAATCTCCTGAAAAATCATAAAAATTAGAGAAATTGAAAAAACTTAAAAAATTGTAAAACATAAGAAATCCCTAAAAATTGAATATGTTCTTCAAAATCTACAATAAAAGGATAACTTGTTCTCCTCTCTAGCTTAACATGTCTTCTATTTCTTTTATGCATCTTTCATGATGTCATTTTGCATGCATTCATCCCTACAGGTCTCTCCGACAAAGGCAACCAACTAGTCAAACTCACACGATCTATGGTATGTTCGTCATTCCAATTTTCATTACTTGTTTTGATATAGTCAGATGTTGTACTAACACTATTTATTGTAGGTACTATGGTGGAAAATTCAACAATACATAAGGCCTAATTTGGGAATAATAACTACCATTCATGTAGACTACCGTCCTCAAGAGGGGAAATATGTAAGCACAAAAATCACATGCACAACATCCACGAGGACCCCTATGATGACTTACAATCCTTGTCACGTACATGTAAGTGTGAAATAATAACTTCTTAGCAATGATTCTCTTCATAGAATGTGATTTCTTCTTCCTTGTGTTCTTTCCTCCTTGTCATTTTATCCCTTCATTTTCGACACTTGTCAATTTATGTTTCTTGTGCTTGTGACTTCGTCCCTAAGCCTTTTATTCATCCATTTGTTGTGTTTTCAACTTTCCCTAGAGCTTTTCATCTATTCCCACCCCTAGAGGCCTTCTACAGGTCCTCCCAAGTGGTGCAGGAGCACCTCGAAGACATTAAGAATCTGAGGATTCTATACATTTTATGTTATGTCCAAAATGTTATGTTGTAAGGCCTTAGGCCACTTTGAGTCTTAGTTAGCCGCATAATGACATGTATGTCAAGAAACAGCTTAAAATCTTGTAACCAAACAAGGAGTGTAACTGATTGGCAGTGGTGATTCGTTTTCCACCGTGTGTAACTGTCAAGATAAGAGTCTTTATATAGTTGGGTTTCTATTCGTAGAGGACAGAGGTAGTTAGACGGATTTAAACAGAAGAATGTATATTATTTCTAAATAAAAGAAGTTTGTCTGGTTTAACCGAAAGAATGTAGATTGGAGTCATTCCACTGGTGGATTTCTTCGAAACCAGTGGAATGACCTCCATGTAGTTAGATTTATTTCTGTTCTATAGTTTCTGTAGTTTTTGTGTGTTCTGTTCGGTTGCAATGTGCAAAGAAAGTTAGCGGCGTGAATTTTGGGTTGTATCACGAAATGTGCATTCTATGAGTATATCACTTTTGTATGTAGGTGAGTATTTCCTGAGTATATTGCAGATGTATGTGTGTATCCAACAATTGCATTTCATGATTGTATGTATGAGCGAATGTACATTGTTAATGTACATTGGGGTAGATACAAATGTTTACCAGTAGTAGCGGTCGTAGCGGAAGGAAATACAAAGGAGTTACCGGTGGTAGGAGGTCAAGTATTGTATGGCCGAAGTCATCGGCAAAAGAATCGTCATCGGAGGAACTAAAATCGGCTGGCCCGACGGTGAAAGTCTCACCGATGATTGCCTTGACCTAAGGCATTAGGGTGAGAAGGAGTGTCGGTGGAAGAGCCTCAGGTCTGACCGAAGGAATGTATCTGACTGACAATGAAGTCTCGTTAATGCATCGACAAGAGTGACCACAACGGGAGACTCACTAAAAGTTAGGCCGACAGTATCGGTCTAGCCGATGGTTCTAACCATCGGGGAGAGGAGACTTATCGGCGAAGGAATTTATGAAGTGGCCGATGATTTATGTCAAGCCGATCGGGGTGAGATTTGAGAAGTCTTGCCGATGGATGGCTCATCGGTGAAAGGTGTGTTATCGGGGGATGCGGAAAATGTGCCGCCGATAGTTAGAGTCTTGCCGATAGGCAAGAATATGTATTTTTCGGTGTGACATTTAAATAGTCTTGCCGATATACTCTATAATGGCTATTTAGTGGGCTTTTCGAGGGATCTTCCACCTGTTTTGTATGTTATCTGGTTTTTCTCTGCATCAAATTGGTATCAGAGCTAGCAAAAGCTCTGGGAGGAGATGTTGTATTGATTCTGTCACTGAATAGACAGAAGAAGAATGAAGACGAAGGGAGAAGCAAGAAGCTGACAAGAGTGCTAGAAAGGAATTTTGCTGACTTCCAGTTGCAGGTGTAGATTCACTCGCTACGATAGGCAGATGAGAGATCTGTCATGGGCCTAAGAAGGAGGTCCAGTTGGTGTCGCCAAAAGTCCTGGGGTGAGAGGCGAGAAAGGACTCCTAGGTGAGGGACAGAGGTGTTGGTGTAGCATGAAGGAGTGGATTTCAGTTGTTACATTTCCGAGGTAGCCATTGATAGAAGGCACACTTGCAGAGACATAGAGGCAGCAGCAGAGGCATCCAGTTAGCATTTCAGACATCAAGAAAGTCAAAAGATATTGCAGGCTTTTCACTGAGCATTTCCATGGGACATGGAAATTTTTCAAGTCTGGGAGTATGGTGCAGGAGCACCTCGAAGACATTAAGAATCTGAGGATTCTATACATTTTATGTTATGTCCAAAATGTTATGTTGTAAGGCCTTAGGCCACTTTGAGTCTTAGTTAGCCGCATAATGACATGTATGTCAAGAAACAGCTTAAAAGCTTGTAACCGAACAAGGAGTGTAACTGATTGGCAGTGGTGGTTCATTTTCCACCGTGTGTAACTGTCAAGATAAGAGTCTTTATATAGTTGGGTTTCTATTCATAGAGGACAGAGGTAGTTAGACGGATTTAAACAGAAGAATGTATATTATTTCTAAATAAAAGAATTTGTCTAGTTTAACCGAAAGAATGTAGATTGGAGTCATTCCACTGGTGGATTTCTTCGAAACCAGTGGAATGACCTCCATGTAGTTAGATTTATTTCTGTTCTATAGTTTCTGTAGTTTTCGTGTGTTCTGTTCGGTTGCAATGTGCAAAGAAAGTTAGCGGCGTGAATTTTGGGTTGTATCACGAAATGTGCATTCTATGAGTATATCACTTTTGTATGTAGGTGAGTATTTCCTGTGTATATTGCAGATGTATGTGTGTATCCAACAATTGCATTTCATGATTGTATGTATGAGTGAATGTACATTGTTAATGTACATTGGGGTAGATACAAATGTTTACCGGCAGTAGCGGTCGCAGCGGAAGGAAATACAAAGGAGTTACCGGTGGTAGGAAGTCAAGTATTGTATGGCCGAAGTCATCGGCAAAAGAATCGTCATCGGAGGAACTAAAATCGGCTGGCCCGACGGTGAAAGTCTCACCGATGATTGCCTTGACCTAAGGCATCAGGGTGAGAAGGAGTGTTGGTGGAAGAGCCTCAGGTCTGACCGAAGGAATGTATCTGACCGACAATGAAGTCTCGTTAATGCATCGACAAGAGTGACCACATCAGGAGACTCACTAAAAGTTAGGCCGACAGTATCGGTCTAGCCGATGGTTCTAACCATTGGGGAGAGGAGACTTATTGGCGAAGGAATTTATGAAGTGGCCGATGATTTATGTCAAGCCGATCGGGGTGAGATTTGAGAAGTCTTGCCGATGGATGGCTCATCGGTGAAAGGTGTGTTATCGGGGGATGCAGAAAATGTGCCGCCGATAGTTAAAGTCTTGTCGATAGGCAAGAATATGTATTTTTCGGTGTGACATTTAAATAGTCTTGCCGATATACTCTATAATGGCTATTTAGTGGACTTTTCGAGGGATCTTCCACCTGTTTTGTATGTTATCTGGTTTTGCTCTGCATCAAATTGGTATCAGAGCTAGCAAAAGCTCTGGGAGGAGATGTTGTATTGATTCTGTCACTAAATAGACAGAAGAAGAATGAAGAGGAAGGGAGAAGCAAGAAGCTGACAAGAGTGCTAGAAAGGAATTTTGCTGACTTCCAGTTGCAGGTGCAGATTCACTCGCTACGATAGGCAGATGAGAGATCTGTCATGGGCCTGAGAAGGAGGTCCAGTTGGTGTCGCCAAAAGTCTTGGGGCGAGAGGCGAGAAAGGACTCCCAGGTGAGGGACAAAGGTGTTGGTGTAGCATGAAGGAGTGGATTTCAGTTGTTACATTTCGGAGGCAGCCATTGATAGAAGGCACACTTGCAGAGACATAGAGGCAGCAGTAGAGGCATCCAGTTAGCATTTCAGACATCAAGAAAGTCAAAAGATATTGCAGGCTTTTCACTGAGCATTTCCATGGGACATGGAAATTTTTCAAGTCTGGGAGTATGGTGCAGGAGCACCTCGAAGACATTAAGAATCTGAGGATTCTATACATTTTATGTTATGTTGTAAGGCCTTAGGCCACTTTGAGTCTTAGTTAGCTGCATAATGACATGTATGTCAAGAAACAACTTAAAAGCTTGTAACCGAACAAGGAGTGTAACTGATTGGCAGTGGTGGTTTGTTTTCCACCATGTGTAACTATCAAGATAAGAGTCTTTATATAGTTGGGTTTCTATTCGTAGAGGACAGAGGTAGTTAGACGTATTTAAACAGAAGAATGTATATTATTTCTAAATAAAATAAGTTTGTCTGGTTTAACCGAAAGAATGTAGATTGGAGTCATTCCACTGGTGGATTTCTTCGAAACCAGTGGAATGACCTCCATGTAGTTAGATTTATTTCTGTTCTATAGTTTCTGTAGTTTTCGTGTGTTCTGTTCGGTTGCAATGTGCAAAGAAAGTTAGCAGCGTGAATTTTGGGTTGTATCACGAAATGTGCATTCTATGAGTATATCACTTTTGTATGTAGGTGAGTATTTCCTGAGTATATTGCAGATGTATGTGTGTATCCAACAATTGCATTTCATGATTGTATGTATGAGCGAATGTACATTGTTAATGTACATTGGGGTAGATACAAATGTTTACCAGCAGTAGCGGTCATAGCGGAAGGAAATACAAAGGAGTTACCGGTGGTAGGAGGTCAAGTATTGTATGGCTGAAGTCATCGGCAAAAGAATCGTCATCGGAGGAACTAAAATCGGCTGGCCCGACGGTGAAAGTCTCACCGATGATTGCCTTGACCTAAGGCATCAGGGTGAGAAGGAGTGTCGGTGGAAGAGCCTCAGGTCTGACCGAAGGAATGTATCTGACCGACAATGATGTCTCGTTAATGCATCGACAAGAGTGACCACATCGGGAGACTCACTAAAAGTTAGGCCGACAGTATCAGTCTAGCCGATGGTTCTAACCATCGGGGAGAGGAGACTTATCGGCGAAGGAATTTATGAAGTGGCCGATGATTTATGTCAAGCCGATCGGGGTGAGATTTGAGAAGTCTTGCCAATGGATGGCTCATCGGTGAAAGGTGTGTTATCGGGGGATGCAGAAAATGTGCCGCCGATAGTTAGAGTCTTGTCGATAGGCAAGAATATGTATTTTTCGGTGTGACATTTAAATAGTCTTGCCGATATACTCTATAATGGCTATTTAGTGGGCTTTTCGAGGGATCTTCCACCTGTTTTGTATGTTATCTGGTTTTGCTCTGCATCAAATTGGTATCAGAGCTAGCAAAAGCTCTGGGAGGAGATGTTGTATTGATTCTGTCACTGAATAGATAGAAGAAGAATGAAGACGAAGGGAGAAGCAAGAAGCTGACAAGAGTGCTAGAAAGGAATTTTGCTGACTTCCAGTTGCAGGTGCAGATTCACTCGCTATGATAGGCAGATGAGAAATCTGTCATGGGCCTGAGAAGGAGGTCCAGTTGGTGTCGCCAAAAGTCCTGGGGCAAGAGGCGAGAAAGGACTCCCAGGTGAGGGACAGAGGTGTTGGTGTAGCATGAAGGAGTGGATTTCAGTTGTTGCATTTAAGAGGTAGCCATTGATAGAAGGCACACTTGCAGAGACATAGAGGCAGCAGCAGAGGCATCTAGTTAGCATTTCAGACATCAAGAAAGTCAAAAGATATTGCAGGCTTTTCACTGAGCATTTCCATGGGACATGGAAATTTTTCAAGTCTGGGAGTATGGTGCAGGAGCACCTCGAAGACATTAAGAATCTGAGGATTCTATACATTTTATGTTATGTCCAAAATGTTATGTTGTAAGGCCTTAGGCCACTTTGAGTCTTAGTTAGCCGCATAATGACATGTATGTCAAGAAACAGCTTAAAAGCTTGTAACCGAACAAGGAGTGTAACTGATTGGCAGTGGTGGTTCATTTTCCACCGTGTGTAACTGTCAAGATAAGAGTCTTTATATAGTTGGGTTTCTATTCATAGAGGACAGAGGTAGTTAGACGGATTTAAACAGAAGAATGTATATTATTTCTAAATAAAAGAATTTGTCTAGTTTAACCGAAAGAATGTAGATTGGAGTCATTCCACTGGTGGATTTCTTCGAAACCAGTGGAATGACCTCCATGTAGTTAGATTTATTTCTGTTCTATAGTTTCTGTAGTTTTCGTGTGTTCTGTTCGGTTGCAATGTGCAAAGAAAGTTAGCGGCGTGAATTTTGGGTTGTATCACGAAATGTGCATTCTATGAGTATATCACTTTTGTATGTAGGTGAGTATTTCCTGTGTATATTGCAGATGTATGTGTGTATCCAACAATTGCATTTCATGATTGTATGTATGAGTGAATGTACATTGTTAATGTACATTGGGGTAGATACAAATGCTTACCGGCAGTAGCAGTCGTAGCGGAAGGAAATACAAAAGAGTTACCGGTGGTAGGAGGTCAAGTATTGTATGGCCGAAGTCATCGGCAAAAGAATCGTCATCGGAGGGACTAAAATCGGCTGGCCCGACGGTGAAAGTCTCACCGATGATTGCCTTGACCTAAGGCATCAGGGTGAGAAGGAGTGTCGGTGGAAGAGCCTCAGGTCTGACCGAAGGAATGTATCTGACCGACAATGAAGTCTCGTTAATGCATCGACAAGAGTGACCACATCGGGAGACTCACTAAAAGTTAGGCCGATAGTATCGGTCTAGCCGATGGTTCTAACCATCGGGGAGAGGAGACTTATCGGCGAAGGAATTTATGAAGTGGCCGATGATTTATGTCAAGCCGATCGGGGTGAGATTTGAGAAGTCTTGCCGATGGATGGCTCATCGGTGAAAGGTGTGTTATCGGGGGATGCGGAAAATGTGCCGCCGATAGTTAGAGTCTTGCCGATAGGCAAGAATATGTATTTTTCGGTGTGACATTTAAATAGTCTTGCCGATATACACTATAAAGGTTATTTTGTGGGCCTTCCAAGGATTCCACAACCTGTGTTTTTTATGTTATCTGGTTTTGCTCTGCATCACCAAGCCATCTACAACTTTTCATTTTCAATTTCACTTAATCAATCCAAATCTCCCCATGTTATTTCCAGATCTCCCCTAGGAGATCCTACTTTTGCAAGTGGAGATTTGGTTTTTGACCCCTGATTGACCTTTTTTTCAGAGGTAGATCTCCTTCTTTTCTCCTCATCTTCCATCTCCCATCATGAACTTTGACCCAGGTGTCCTCCTTTGAGGGTCATCCATGGGTCACCCCCGGGCAACCCATGGGTGACCCTATCATGTTTTCCAGCCGTGAGTTCACTTGAGTTTCTAGCTCAAAATAGCTCTGTTTTCAACCATTTTTCTTCCTGTTTGCATGGAATTTTTTCCCTAAGGTTGAGTTAAGTATTTCATGCACCCAAGCATGCATATTTATCTCTTTTTCATATTTAGTTATCAACCCATGCATTCCTATGCATTCTTTTTCTTCACTTCTTCTTGAGTGATAAGTTATAATTGGGTAAATCACTCCAATTTTAGCCTAGATCACTGTTGTGTCTTCTAAGTTAACTTCTCAATCAAATTGAGTTAACTCTTCTTCTTCTTCACCTCTCATCCTTTCTTAAAACCTATAAATACCCCTCACCTCTTCATTATTTTTCAAGTTGGAGAATGCACTTCTCATAGATTCACAATATTCTTCAAGTTTCTTCATAGGCCTTTGAGCCTCTCTCTTCATTCCTTTCTTTAGTTTTCCAAAAATTCAAAGCTTTCATTGTTGCATAGCTTCAAAGCTCTCGCTTTTAGGAGGAAATTTCATTTGTGCACACAGTTCTTACAGGTTATTTCTCTCCAAATCAAGCATCTATATGGTCATATAGGATGTTAGAGCCTTTTGTTTATTTGTTATCTCATCTAGCTTTCATTAAAACTTGTTTTCCTTCCATACACTACTCACATCACAAGCCACAATGCTCATCAATCTCTCATTGAGATCATTTCAAAGATTCATAGATTCTTTTTCTTCTCTTTTCTTGTTTTTGCCAAGAGGATCACATTGCTGCTGCAAGAGGATTAGGGGTTGCCTATACAAGGATATCTGAGGGTAGTGGAGGCTCATGTGTCTCCAGCTTTGTTCATAGTTTTTTCATTTCATAGTAATTTGATAATAAAAAATTTGCTCTTGGGACAAGTAAATACATGTTTCTTTTTCCTTGATAGGGTAAGTAGATTTGAATTGTTAAATTAGATTCCCTTTCCGAAGTTCATAGATTAAAATAAATTTTGGGTTTATATAACTTACAAAACCACGATGGGAAAATGCATTGTTCAGATGGTCAAAAGCCATATAATTCCTAGGGTTTGTAACATAAGAAGATGCACACAAGAAGGAGCATTCCTAGGGTATCCATGTTCATACCAATTGGCCATGATTGACTACAACCGCCTTGTGAATGAAAAAGGAGAGCAAATTATAACATGTTCCTTTATAATCTATTTGAATCATGCACACAGTAGCAACACTTTATTTTCTTTGACAACAGACTTTCCACCTCACTGAATGAGGAAATCCCTTGAAATGTGACTGACCTTCAAGGCTTCAAAATAAATCTAGGTTCTCCAACCTGTAGAGTCTTCAAATTCTTCTCAACCCAGCAATAATATATGTAATATGTGAGCTTCTGGAATAGACTGTGTGTGCTTTTTTGAATCAATGTTTTGGATCACACTCTGTGATCCATCATCAAGATGAAAAAAAGAGAATTCCTAATGATGGATCCGTGATCCATTGTTAGTGATTTTTTGACTAATTCTCTTCTTTTCATACTAATGATGGATCACAAAGTGTGATCCGAAACGTCGATTCAAAAAAGCGCACACAGTCTCTTCCAGAAGCTCACATATTACATATCATGGACTATGGAAATATCATGTCTATAATAATCTATTCCTCGACAATGGTGCCAATCTATTGGGGTAAGTTGATGGGCCACCACACTTACCCAAACTCATACAAAACTACAAATTGACTATTGCAGGGGTCTTCAAATTTCTTTGATCTTTCAAGTCCTCCTCGGTAATGGTGCCAATGTGTTGGGTCCCAAAATGACTGCAACCCAAAACCTTAAAATATTTTAGAAATCACTTAGGCTAGGGGTGTCATCAAGGTGACCGAAATAGGTTTATCAACAAGTCAAGGGTGATTTTGGCCAATTAATAGGAGTGGGTAGACTCCTCTGTACTTCAAGCTTAGCCTAAACACTGGAGGGATATTCCAAGGAGTATACCTAAGTAGGTATTAATATAAAAACTAGGTGAACAACTAAAAATAATCGAACATAAAAACCCAACTCATCATATTGACCCCCAAAGGTGTCACTGAGTCAAGAACGACTGGTTGTAACAAAACCCCTATATATCTGATTCAACTGTGTGAATGTGCATGAATATGAAAGATGGTTTTTTCCTAAACCACATGTGAATGATTTCTTTTTTTAAAAGAGTGACTAATCCCTCTCCAATATGGACCAGTGCCTACTCTATTGGGCAATAGAGTCATAGAATGTAAGGAGGAAAGAAAATATACAGTAGAGGATCAATGGAACTAGACATATATTCACAAATATGACTTTAATAGATTTTCATGTAATGGACATAATTAATAATCCAAAAGAGAACTACAATGACTCAAATGCAACAAAAGAATGACAAATACAAAGCCTTGTATTAAATTGGATGCTTTCACACAACTCCAAACATTAGTTACAATCATACCAGTAAATGTTGTAAGGGAAAACATATAACTATGATTATACATTTGTGAAAATCATTACAAACTCCTATGGAGACATTCCATTACATTCATATCTTCTTTACACAACCTTCCTACACTATGTTGAATACATCCCTTCACTTACAGACTAGACTAACGCGATTTGATGCCCAAAAATACTCCTTGGGTGCTTTCAAACCAGACAATCTTTGAAACATGCATATATAATAATTAGTTCTTGTATAGCTCCTGGGCACTAAAACTAAGTCAATACGTCAAGCCTTACGTTGTAATAAAATTAGGCTAGAGCTATGTTAGAAGATCAACATATTGGAAGGAAAGCCCACACCGTATGTTAGGATTAAGGTGCCATCAACCTTGTAAATCCTATAGAATTAATTACTCCTAATATTGTAATGTGGAGAAAAGCCTTTTAGGTAAAAAACTCCACCAAGAAAATTGGCTCCAAGTTGTATTATATTCAAATATGAGATTATAATACATGCACTTCCTCTATTTCTTTAATCTTCAATCCAACACCGCCTGTTACTCTCAACTCTGATAAAAATGTAGTAAAAATAGCCTTATATAAGGGGGTTGCCTTCTAGGGTAAGAAAACTAAAAAAATATCAACCATCAGATATGTGACCTAACGACGAATGGTCCAAGTCCACAATGATAAAATATATGTAAAATGAGGTTTTGAGGGCATTACCCCTGAACCCCCGTCGAGGTACGTGACCCCCCACCGGGGAGATGATCCCCCGAACCCCTCGCAAGGGGGAAACCCCCTGTAACCCCCCATCACGGATGAATGAGCATCGTGTACCAGATATAAACATATAGCTGAAACAAGATTGCTCCTAGTGAAACCTTTCATCCCTTATGGTTGATTTACAAACAATATTAGGAATAATTAATTACATAGGATTTACAAGGTTGATGGAACCTTAATCCTAACACCATTCAACTTAGTGGCCATTCCAATCAAGCCAGACATAAACATTCCTATGATTGAAATCATGACTAAAGAAGAAGAACCAACCTCATTTTCCTCTCAAAAGTTTAAAACAAGCATAGAAACTCAACAAGAACATAAAATGATAAAGCTAGGGGGAAAATAATCAAACAATGAAACATGTGAGTACACAAACCTCCTCACTGAGTGCAAAGACATTCTTACAACAATTCTTTGAGTGTTGTTGCAAAGACTTTTGAGCCAAGTTCAAACCAGATTGGATAGGTCCATATATAGTGAAGGAAGACGTCAGAAATGACACTTGACTCTTGTGCATTATGGAAGGAGAAGACTTCAATATCTAAAAATACTACAAAAACCTATAAAATCCAATAAATTCAAATATTCCAAAAATACAAAAAAAATACAAAATCTCAAAAAGATCAACAAAATATGTTTAATGCATTTTTGCATTCTTTATTTTGTTCCGTCATGCATTTTTTGAGTGTCATGCTCTTGTTTGATTTTTGTACTAGTAAGGACTCTATGGTTGCTTAGGTATAGGTTGATCTTTTTCAGCCTTTGAGATCTCATAATAAATCACGTTTGCCACTTATCACTATTCTACCAATTCACATTTCCCAATTATTACAAGCCTAACTCTTAGCTCTACACTGATATTGATCTTAATGATTCATGTTGTTAAGTCTAAACAAAGTCAGTATTCAAACCTACAGTGTCCAAATGAAGCTTTCAAGTAGATCTTCCCTGGTAGAAAGGAAGTCCAACTAGATTTTAAAACTTTTGGTGGCATTCAGGCCCTTATCCTTCTTGGCCAAAAACGTAAGGATGACCAAAACTTTGAAGGAAGCAATCTAAAATATGAGTGAATAAAAAATGAGTGATCAAAATAAGAGTGTTGAGAAAAGGTGAGAATTGAGAGATCAAATTATTTCATATCCAAAAGTTCCAAAAGCATTCATTTTCATAAAAGTCAAAAATCCAAAAAAATGAAAAAAGCAAGTCAGGCATTCTAGAAAATACAAAAAAATGAGAAAACACAAAAAAAGAGATTTACAAAAAAAGAGTGAAAGAGAGATGATTGTTGAATATCTGTACTCTTGGGTTGAGATCTGTCTAAGCTCGAAGCTTCAAAGATGACATTCTACTAGAGAAAATAAAAGAGAAAGGTACAAAGCACACACACGCACTAGCTGAGCAAATCTAATAATCTAATAGTCTTGAGGACCATTTTCTATCTAGGGACCATTTTTATTTCCCATTTTCTTTTACCCCAAGTCTATCTTGATTTCCATCTATGATCTAAGTCTAGCAAACACCAATAAAGTTTGTTATTTGTCCAAGTTAAAAGCTTGTCAAATTGTCTTATCTAGATAAGGATCAATGCTTAGCCTCTAGCAAAGCTCAAAATTTAGAAGCATTCTATCTCCTACCTGCTCCCACTTGAGTCCCTAATCCCATCCCAAAGATCAATAAGTCTCTTTATACCAAGTTAACTCGCAAGCTACTAGGTCAAATATCCTACTTAAGAGCATTCACATTGTTTGTTCCACATGCATACATGCTATCATAGAAAATCAAAAGCAATAAAACATGTCATAACATTATGGAATTCATAGCACTTAGAGCATAGTACTTTGTATTTCATATTTTTGAATCACACCCAAATACTTTGCATGTCATTCATATTACAAAAAGACAAAAACAAATTGCATCATCCATATGTGATCATCTTAGGTATGTATTCTCATAAGGAAAATAAAATCTCTAGCCAACAATATGCATAAGAGGGAAAGTGAAGTACAAGATGTCAACTAAAGCTACATATAGATCTCGGCCAATGAGGTCTCATTTGCAAAACAATGTTTGAGCATAAGTCACTCCTCCAACAAGTCAAAAGAGAAAAATTGTGTACTCAAGTGTGCAAATCTCCCCATGCAAAGGGGAAAGGGTAGAAATTTCTTAAATGTAGGTCTCTAAAAAAACTAAAAGAGTGTCAAATCAAACCTTTGTAAAATCTCTTGAAAAACCATAAAAATTAGAGAAATTGAAAAAACTTAAAAAATTGTAAAACATAAAAAATCCCTAAAAATTGAATATGTTCTTCAAAATCTACAATAAAAGGAGAACTTGTTCTCCTCTCTAGCTTAACATGTCTTCTATTTCTTTTATGCATCTTTCATAATGTCATTTTGCATGCATTCATCCCTACAGGTCTCTCCGACAAAGGCAACCAACTAGTCAAACTCACACGATCTATGGTATGTTCATCGTTCCAATTTTCATTACTTGTTTTGATATAGTCAGATGTTGAACTAACACTATTTATTGTAGGTACTATTGTGGAGAAGTCAACAATACATAAGGCCTAATTTGGGAATAGTACCTACCATTCATGTAGACTACCGTCCTCAAGGGGGGAAATATGTAAGCACAAAAATCACATGCACAACATCCACGAGGAGCCCTATGATGACTTACAATCCTTGTCATGTACATGTAAGCATGAAATAATATCTTCTTAGCAATGATTCTCTTCATAGAATGTGGTTTCTTCTTCCTTGTGTTCTTTCCTCCTTGTCATTTTATCCCTTCATTTTTGACACTTGTCAATTTATGTTTCTTGTGCTTGTGACTTCGTCCCTAAGCTTTGTATTCATCCATTTGTTGTGTTTTCAACTTTCCCTAGTGCTTTTCATCCATTCCCACCCCTAGAGGCCTTCTACAGGTCCTCCCAAGCCATCTCCAACTTTTGATTTTCAATTTCACTCAATCAATCCAAATCTCCCCTTGTTATTTCTAGATCTCCCCTAGGAGATCCTACTTTTGCAAGTGGAGATTTGGTTTTTGACCCCTGATTGACCTTTTTTCAGAGGCAGATCTCCTTCTTTTCTCCTCATCTTCCATCTCCCATCATGAACTTTGACCCAGGTGTCCTCCTTTGAGGGTCATCCATGGGTCACCCCCAGGCGACCCATGGGCGACCCTATCATGTTTTCTAGCCGTGAGTTCACTTGAGTTTCTAGCTCAAAATAGCTCTATTTTCAACCATTTTTCTTCCTGTTTGCATGGAATTTTTTCCCTAAGGTTGAGTTAAGTATTTCATGCACCCAAGCATGCATATTTATCTCTTTTTCATATTTAGTTATCAACCCATGCATTCCTATGCATTATTTTTCTTCACTTCTTCTTGAGTGATAAGTTATAATTGGGTAAATCACTCCAATTTTAGCCTGGATCACTATTGTGTCTTCTAAGTTAACTTTTCAATCAAATTGAGTTAACTCTTCTTCTTCTTCACCTCTCATCCTTTCTTAAAACCTATAAATACCCCTCACCTCTTCATTATTTTTCAAGTTGGAGAATGCACTTCTCATAGATTCACAATATTCTTTAAGTTTCTTCATAGGCCTTTGAGCCTCTCTCTTCATTCCTTTCTTTAGTTTTCCAAAAATTCAAAGCTTTCATTGTTGCATAGCTTCAAAGCTCTCCCTTTTAGGAGGAAATTTCATTTGTGCACATAGTTCTTGCAGGTTATTTCTCTCCAAATCAAGCATCTATATGGTCATATAGGATGTTAGAGCCTTTTGTTTATTTGTTATCTCATCTAGTTTTCATTAAAACTTGTTTTCCTTCCATACACTAATCACATCACAAGCCACAATGCTCATCAATCTCTCATTGAGATCATTTCAAAGATTCATAGATTCTTTTTCTTCTCTTTTCTTATTTTTGCCAAGAGGATCACGTTGCTGCTGCAAGAGGATTAGGGGTTGCCGATACAAGGATATCTGAGGGTAGTGGAGGCTCATGTGTCTCCAGGTTTGTTCATAGTTTTTTCATTTCATAGTAATTTGATAATAAAAAATTTGCTCTTGGGACAAGTAAATACATGTTTCTTTTTCCTTGATAGGCTAAGTAGATTTGAATTGTTAAATTAGATTCCCTTTCCGAAGTTCATAGATTAAAATAAATTTTTGTTTCTTAGATAAAATTGATCCACTTGTTCAAAAAACAAACAAAAACATACATTCAATAGCATTAGGTAATCTCATACTAGTTTGCATACATTTTCTAATTTCTAGATTAAGAAAAAAACTTTGATTTCCAAAAATATAAAAAAGCACAAAAAAATGTTTTGCACTCATATAGGTTGCATGCATACAAAAAAGTAGAAAAAGAACAAAAACATTAGTAGTGTAGAAGGATTACAAGGTCAAACAAATCGATGTTAGTCAAAACACTTGGTTACATGACAAGGTCAAACAAAGTCAGCAAAGTGAAACCTTAGGTCACACAAACCCTAAGTCAAAACCCTAGGTCAAGTCAAGGTTAGATTAAACAATCTCTCTCTTGTTTAGGTTCATGAATGTGCCCTAGACTTAGAGGTGAGTGGGTGAAGGCAATCCTTGATGAGATGGAGGAGATCCACCCTAGATAACAACAAGACCAACTAGTCATTCAACAATAATAGGAAAGATTCAGAGAACTTCAAATACAAGAAATCATCCAACAACACGAATGCCAATGCCAAATGTGAACAAAGCATCAATGAGAACAATAGTCAATCCACACAACATTAGAACATCAAAAAGCCAAATAGGAGAATGATGACTAGTGACCCTTTGGGTCATATAGTTATCTTTACAACTACAATCATATAACACCACATTCAAACAAATGCACAACAACATAGGCCCCACAACTTGCCAAGCCCTCTCTGCAATGTCTAGCTCTCCAATGACCCAAACCACCCCCATGTCTCACCTCCACTCGACTGGCTACTTCCACGAGAGTGAGAGTAATGTGGGGGTCCACCTCATTGCAAGGAGAGAGGGTCCGTGTACATGCTAAAGCTGACTCAACCATCCTAGGCCATCGAGTCATGATTTTGAGTGTACAGGTCCAAACAGGAATACAGAGCTGGTTATTAAGGATGTTCATATTGAACAATCTGTTCAAGAAGGACATGCACCTGACGTTCCAAAATGGTTAGCCTTGGAGGTAATTAAGCCTCCTATTAATTTGATTCATTTTGATTTCAGGTTGTTATTTTCAATAGAAGGAATAAAGCTCAAATCAAAGGCAAGGGTAGTATTTGCTATCAAGAGGGATGCAACAGTTCATAGAAAAACCCAATTGGATGTTCCTACAGTAGACAAAACAAAAGGTGAGATAACTACAGATGAATACCAGATCACCACTTTGGACCTAAGACATGCCACTATTGAGAAAGAAACTGATGAGCTCATGGGTAGTGTGAAGGCTACATCAGCTAGAATCCATAAGGATAAGATGAAGAAGCAGGAGCTAAAGGGGCACATTGTCCAGCTTGAGGGTTTCATTAAGGGGTTATTAACTCCAGGAGTACAAATAACGGAGGTTGCAACCAATCTAGTGCTAGTGACATAGGGGAAATAACTATTTTGGATGTGAAGAAGCATTAGGCACATGTCATGGAAGGGTGGTTCCATAAGTTCTCAAAATATGAGGAGAAAGTAATCCAAACTATGCTTTCAAATTGGGACACCTGACATGCATCAAAGGAAAAGTTGATGCCTTGAAGACTGAGTGTGCTATGAGGCTCGATCGAAGTGATTGGGATCTCAGCAAATAGAAGGTCATTCACAAGCTGCAGAACAAGGTGCTGTTGAGATGGAACATCATAATGGTCCAAACAATGCCAAAAATATCAATATGGATAAAGGACCTAAAGTTATTGGTAGACATTTTGAAAGGGTGCAGGCATAAAGCCATAGCTATTAGCACCAAAGTACAAAACCTAATGATAGATGAGATGGAGATTATGGAGGAACTCCTTTGAAAAATGGTCAATGAAAAAGAATTATATGAAGAACAAGCTTCCGTTAGAGCATTTGAGGCTAAGTTTGAGCTAGTTTTGAAGGATCCCATTGGGCACTTTTTAGAGAAAATCATTGATGAAGTCATGGACTTATCAGCGAAGATAAAGGTATAAAAAGAGAAGTTAGATATCCAGACAAACAAATGGATATTAGTGGGTGAGCATCTCTAGATGTAGGAGTATGCTAAGGTTAAGGCCCATAATTTTGATAAGGCTGATATAGAGAAAATGATTGTAGCTTATGATCAGTATAAGACCGTGGAATCAGGAGGAATGTTACTCGAGGAGGACACAAGGTCAGATATAGAGCAGTTTAATGTTCAGAGAATGAATTTTGGAGTAGTAGGATATCAGTGCGAGGGATGCATATCATGATGAATATCTTGATGATTGGTGACACACAGGTAGTGGCAGGTCTGATGGGAATATTCTAGATGGACTTTGAAGATGCTGAGGAATATATGAAGCACCAAGTGTCACCCATTCCTTGATTGGCAATTGGCAATCATGTGCTCTGTTTTGTGGCTGTGGATATTTTTGATAGAATTCTGATCATTGTAAATAGAGAGATTGAATTAGTGAACTTTGCTAAGCATTAAGTTTGTATTTCTTACAACTTTGTGACTTACCTCATGGGTCTTTCTTAATCAGTGGAACATTTGTATATCTTTTGTGAACATAAAGAAATTGATGAAGCACATTATAGTTAATCATAAATTCTGAGTAATCTTTGGTTGATTTCTAGTATGGAATGTCAAATTGTTGCGTCCCTTTGGAGTGCGTTTGAATAGTTGCTTACTATTGTCAACTTTTCCTTTGAAGATTTGCATCTGTTATATGTAGCTATGGAATTTCTGGTGAAGTATAACTAGATTAGCTTCATTTCATGAAAGTGTATGGATATTCATGTGGGATCATTGAAAACATTAAATTCTTAGAACTTTTCCTTCTCAACCCAATCTTTTCCTTTTTATTTTACAAATCTTGGTAAATAATTACAAAGAATGAAAAATCCAAAGAAAATAATCATAAATACTGATGAATTTCATGTTTTAAATAAAATCATTGTAAGGAAATGATGGCATCTCAGAACATATTTCTAAGAATAGTGGTGTCTTCAACAGCTTTAAATACTTTTCATTTTCTTCAAAAACATGCACAACTATGCCACAAAGTAGAAATAGACATAGAACATTTCCAACATTAACCATTAGAGGAAAGTACAGACAACATTAACCAATTTCAATAGTAGAAATGCTAACTCAAAAGATAGAATAGAAGACACAGATATACATGGGGAAAACCCTTACGGGTAAAAAACCCCACACTCCAAAAGCCCAGATCACCATTGTATTATTCAGCAACAAAAATAGTTACAATATAAATCTGGCACTAAGCCTTTCATGGAGATTTACATCTTGCTTCATTTGAAGAATAATTAATAGCCCAATCCTGCTCAGTTTTCTCCAGCACTCAAATTAGTCTCTCGGCTCTGTTCTTTTCATCTCTCCTCAATCTTTTTACATACAGTTAACATGCAGTGTGTAACAAACTGTATAAGACTTCACAGAAGAGATAAAACACCAAACTATCTCTTGAATTAACTCTCACTCATAAGTCTATCAATTTTTCCATTGCTTTAGCAATCCAATCGACACATGCAACTCACCGTTTGTTCCAACTGGCATCACTCTTTTTCAACCGTTTCAAAACTACCAAACCGTTCGCACATTCATGATGACCTCTAGTCCCACATGCACTCGATGTTGGATAGTTTCTAGTTTATATACCTGACAGCTTGGTAAGACTATCATCGGCACTTTTGCCGCTGCCGACCCCAGTCTATCCCCATCGGTACAACCAAAACTATCGGCCAACCCTCCATTGTTTAATCTGACAGTTTCACTTCCCACCGATACCAAAGACTTCACTCTTTGTCAGTATGAACCACTGCCATCAGCCCATAAACTTAACACAACATTGATAGAAGTCCTTACACTGATGCCTGACTCCATCGGAGTAGGACATAGCTATCAGAGCGACTTCTACATCCTTCGCCGACAGTAAGTCTCATACCGATGACAAACCTTGCCAACACTTCATCGGATAGACAATTAGTATCGGAGCAACCTCCACATCCTTTGTCGATAGTGATTCTCATGCCGATACCAACTTCACCATACAATGCTTGACTCTGTCGGTTGTCACTTGCATTCAACCCATGTATGTGTGCAATGTATATTTACAGTATACATTCAGAAGGTGCATTCTTCCCATACATTCAAAACATGCATTTGACCGTTGAATTACCTTGTATCAGACCTGATGTACAGTCACAATGTACATTCGCAACATGCATCTGCAACATACAACCCCTGACATACAATTGTAGGATACACACAAAATGATCGTAGCATACATTAGTGATATACACACAAAATGTATATTCCCAACACACAATGCCAATATGCAATTACAGGATACACACAAAATGATAGTCACATACATCTGTAGTATACACAAGAAATGTTCTTCAACATACTTTTGCAGTATATACATAAAATGTATATTTAGTGACAGAACATGAATCTTAAGCCATTGAACCAAGGAATCATTGAAAACATTGAACCTGTAATCTGAGTCACAAGTACCCAACATTCTCCCACTTGATGAAGGAAATATAGGAAACCATCAATGCTCCAAGTCACAGAACCAAGCTAACACTACCTCCACTCCACTGTGCTTACTAGCTACATAGAAGCTCCAACTTCAAAACTTCCAGAAACAAGACAAAACATCAACTAAATCAACGATCAAAATCTGACTGCACCCATCTAACTAAACAATACCCACATGACTGAAAATAGCACACACAGCCAATGCTAAAATATTCAATCACTCATACCTTAAAGGTATAAACATTAGTAGACTCATGCCACATGCATATACACCCATCAGTTGCAAAAACAAGCTATATGTGTCAACCAGTTGAAGAAGACCAAACACATCAAGAATGCCCACTGCATGGATAATGCTGATTTGAAAAAGATCATGGCATACAAAAATCCACCAATAGCATCACATAGAAAGTGTCAACTTCATGTAGTAACAAGGAAACATCCACCATGATATGCAAAAAAATATGCAACAAATCTCCTCTCCAACCCACAACTCTCCCAAATTCTCCACATCCAACAAAAGAAAAAGATAAAAGAACTTCCATGTCATCACCCAAGAACATAAGTGAAAACACATGACCACAGACTAGTGATCACAATCAGCTCCAAAAAAATCTCAAACCAATATAGTGTGAAACAGAACATTTAGGAAGATAACCAGAACAAAGAGAGAAACACTGCACATCATATACCTGTAGAAAATCCTTCTACATACACCTCTGAATGCCAACTATGTCAAGTATGATCTTCTCTTCAAAACCCCAAAGAGAACAACATAACAACATCCAAATAAACATTCAATTTCTCAGATGATTATCTACCAAGTAGACCAAGAGAAGGGATAAGAATGCTCCTTCAAGATATACAAGTCATCATGACTCCTCCAAGAGCAATCTCTTCATAGGTCTCTGTTGAACTCACACTCAACCAAGGTAAAGACTCCTCAGACTTCCTGCTGCAAACTCTGAATAAGCACAACAAACTCAATCTCACCTTATTCTCCATGTATCCATGAGTACCTTTGAACAATCACCTCATGCTGAACTCCAACTGCATCACTACAACACTATGAAGTAATCAAGCAAAAGATAAATGTACCCAAACATAGAGAAGTTACCAGACCACTGTCAAAGCTCCAAACATCTGAATCAAAAACTTATCATGACATCATGATCTTATCATCTCCCTTAGGATATTCCATGCTCCAGGTGAACTTAACCAAAGTCTCAAGAGCAACATATCATGCCAAAACTCAAACGCTTAAACAAGAGTATATCACAACATGAACAATCAAACTCTAAACCAACATCACCTAACAAGCACTAAGAACACCTCAGCCAAGGATTTCATGTATCCTCCATGACTCCAAGATGTTACACATCCTCAAATAGTGTCCTTGCAAATGCGAAAGAACCCTTTTGCAGCAACAGGATCAAAGAGCTTCTCCTAGTAACATCTGCAACACTAAAGAAGATCATTCACCACTAAGTGATGAATCTGCAGTCGTTGCTAAAGCTCCCACTGAACTGTGGCAACTGAGCTTTCCAAGCAACATGACCAAACATCTCCTAATCTGAAAATCCACCAAGTCCACACATTAACGTGTCCATCTGACAATAAAACCAAGTGGCACCAAGATCTCCAAACCAAGGAAATAACTATCACTGTCATTACACAAACCTATGAGTCCAAACTATTCATGACACCATGCTACACATACTACAGGTCTCCATAACCAACTATTCAGATACTCTACAACATCTATCCTCTCTTTCCAAAACAATCACACTAATGCACAAGTGACCACAGACAAGGCCAGCTAACAAATCTGCACAATCAAATAATCAATCTTGTGGATATACACCGTCCACTTCCAAGTTATCCCACTACAATCAATAGGCTGTACACACCTAAAAACTGCATAACTCATAGACCCAGATATACTGAAACATGCAAACTCACTATTGCACTAGCAAAACTAAGATTTCAAGGAATAGATAACAATGTAGACAACATGACTTAAACACCAGATTACTTACAAATTTGATTTGCCAAATATGTCCACAACCTGAGCACCATAGTCAAGAAATCCAGAAGTATTACCACAGAAAAATTGAGTGACAAATCACTTACCAGCACTCCCATGTAGAGAAAGCATTTCACTTCCTCACACCATACACAAAGCATGTATGCAAAACTGCAACTATATCATCCAGCAACACCTCAAAAGTCAGGGTCTAGAAATAGCTTAACTGCAGCTTCACAAAATCATAGGGTTTTCTCTTGACCATGTAAAACCTGCAAAACCACTGTGTTTAAAAAAAAAACACCCATGCACATCCATACCCACTTCACATCTGGAAAACCCAAAAGTCTACAACACAAACTCCATAACAGTTAAACCAGAATAATGGATCATCATTAATATGCATAACCATAAATTTTAAGGAAAAACTATAAAACCCCTCAAAACCAATAAACATGAATCTGAGTCATGCAAGTACAAAATATCCATTTAAGGAAACAATAGTTCAAGAGATTCAGGTCCACTCGTAGACCAATTCCTTAACCACCAACATGCACATGCATTTGAGAGAGAAAGTCAGGTTATATCAAAAGCTTCCAGATCTCAAAAAAAGATCAACTCCATAACTGAAATGCAACCAAGGCAGCACATTATCAGCACCTTCCAATACCAAGAACAAACTCGAGCATAAGCACAATACTCCATGGCTGAGCAACAACACAAATTTCTTCATATCACAAGGAAGCCTCTCACACAGACACCCAATATGAAAGTTACTACAGCAACACAACCACAAAGCATAATCCACCCCATGCAACAGGATTATATACTATCAACTAAGAGCCTCAGGCCATATCATGACCAGCTCCATTCTCTTCATCTTCACCATCCTTCAAGCACTGTTGAATAAAATCAACTTCCAAACTTCACTCAAAACAAGGATCAAACACCAGATGATTCCTTCAGATTTCCTCAAGTTTGTCACACCAAGAAATCATCACAGAAGGAATACCCAGACCTTATACACTAGGAACTCTTACATGCAAACACATGCAGCACACAAATGTACATATGTGAACAACAAAGCATATCCCAGAAGAAGGCTCTGATACCACTTGTAAGGAAATGATGGCATCTCAGAACTTATTTCTAAGAATAGTGGTGTCTTCGACAGTTTTAAATACTTTTCATTTTCTTCAAAAACACGCACAACTATGCCACAAAGCAGAAACAAATATAGAACATTTCCAACATTGACCATTAGAGGAAAGTACAGACAGCATTAACCAGTTTCAACAAGAGAAATGCTAACTCAAAAGATAGAAGGGTGTGTGCAAGTTGTATCCACTTTTTGGCAAAAAAGTGGAAGTGTTTTCCCTGATTTTCAAAATTTGTCACATTTGACTTAAAAATTTCAAGCACTTAAAGATGGAATCTTGGAAAAAGTCACTAAATATGAAATGTAGTACTCGGAGTCTAGTTTCTAAATATGTAATTTTTTTCAATACCCAGATGACAGAAATTGATTTTGAATAGACATTTCTAAAAACCACTGTTTAAAAGTCACTTTTTTTTACTATACCATGTACATGTACGTCATCCATATTTTGACCTAAATAATCATATTTTTTAAAATCCTTTTGGGAAAAGATTTGTAACTCACTAAAGCATGTTTTCCATATTTATTTGTAATTTTTTATTGAATAATTTTTTTTATTAATTTTTTATTGGTCATTTTTTGTCTTTTAAAAAATCATCATGTACGTCACGCATAAGATGACCTAAACTTAACATTTTTAAAATTTTTTTTAAATTGAAAAGAATTGTCTAAAGTATGTTTTCATACAATTTTTTTTAGAAAAAAATATTTTAATAAAAAGTTATTAAAATATTAAAAAACCTTAATAATTCAAGTTTATGGACCTATTTCATAAGAAATTGATTAAAAAATAGAAAAATTAATCCAATTGTAAAAACAATTACATAGTTGGAATCATCATTGTCTCCTCTATAATGGGTTTTAATTTCGTCAAAATATTCTACAAAATAGACCTTTAGATATCTGCCCAAAGTCACTATTTTGTTGTGACATTGACAGGGCCTTCAAGTTACAGGTCAAACCAAGTCCAGAGGTCAGGATCGGGTCCCCAAAGCATTTTTCGAAGCGGGTTACAAAGCAAAACTTGAGCCTAAAATTTAAATTTTGAATAACGGGATCCCGTTTACTAAACGCAATCCCATCTATTAAACAGGATCCTGTTTCTTCATGCATCGATCGAAAATAAAATGGGATCCCATTTTTTAAATGGGATCCCGTTTATTATTTGCCCCTTTTTTTTAATAAGACTATACTATGACTGTCATTTCTGCAACTTGCTCTATAGTACGGCTGACAGCGACTCTTGCAGCATTCTTTGCCATATTTTTTTCTTTTGCAGGTCCATCAACTTGAAATATTGTTTGTATTTTGATAGAAGCCATCATGGAGACACTATTTGAGTGGAATTTTGTTGAATTGGTACTTGTTTGAAGGATTTGAAACACATTCATGTTTTTGACATTCATTTGTACATGCTTCATAAATTTTTTATTCTTGGGCTCACAAAGTCGTAATAAAAGGAAAGATAGGAAGCTATTAACCCTTGAGAAATTGAAGCAAAAAGAGAGAAGGAGGCAAAAAGATAAAGAGATAGAAGAATAAAGATTCAATCAATGAATAATGCTGAAGCATCCAATTCCACAACTATTGAAGATAAAACCATTGAGGAGACCATGGATGTAGACGATGCAAGTTTGCAAGAGGTGAATGTGGAAACTAATACGATTATACAAACTACTCCTGGTATGTCTTCAAATCCCTCTATTAATGCTATGGAGAATGTTTCAATAGGCACAAATCTAGGTACTTCTTCAAATCCACCTTTGAATGAAATGGAAATAGTGTTGATAGGAGATTTAAAACAAGCTGGATATAACAATGTTGAGATTGATAAAATTCGTAGAGATCAAAATTTGAAACAAATTGTTGTTGAAAATAAAAATAAAAATTCTTTTGTTGAAAATGAAAATGACAATCCTTTTGTTGTTGAAAATGAAAATGAAAACCGTTTTGTTTTTGAAAATGAAAATGAAAACCGTTTTGTTGTTGAAAATGAAAACGAAAATCCTTTTGTTGAAAATGAAAATGAAAATCATTTTGTTATTTAAAATGAAAATGAAAATCCTTTTGTTGAAAATGAAAATGAAAACCGTTTTGTTGTTGAAAATGAAAACGAAAATCCTTTTGTTGAAAATGAAAATGAAAACCATTTTGTTGTTGAAAATAAAAATCGTTTTGAAGTTGAAAATGAAAATGAAAATTTAGGATGTGATGTTGAAAATGAGAAATATTTTTTTAAAATTGAAAGAGATGTTTTGAATAATCTTCCTGGTAAAATTTCTTGGAGACAAATAAGAACACATGCCAATAGATTATACAAGGAATTTTTTTATCGTAAAAAACTATCATTTCAATGTCAACTAATGATGCAATTAATGAGAATGTGGAAAATGAGAAAAGTAATGAAAATGTTAGGCAGTTTTGTTAAACCAAGAAGAAAAGATCAATCACTAAAATGTCTATGTCTACTATTGCTAGTGCCATTGAGTCTATTGGAAGTAATAGTCGATCCAAAGATAAAAATGCAGCAAGATGAGCTATAACAACTATTATAGTGAATAAAATAACTTTGAATAGAAGAATGGTAAGCAATATTAGTGGAATTCTAAAAATACATCCTAAAACATTGGTAAGAGCGGTAAAAAGAAGAGAAAGTATAGAAAATGATCCAATTAACCAATGTTGGAGTTTAGTGTTCGACTCCCGAGATCTGACATGAAACTGAATGTTGAAATCAGATCTTTGATCGAAAAATATTGGCATGATAATACTAGGGTATCGTCTAATGCTAGAGATGTTTTAAAATTGGCATGATAATACTAAGGTATCGTCTAATGCTAGAGATGTTTTAAAATTAAGAGTGGGGTCCAAAGTTCATGATCCTCATCCAAAACACCTATTAGATACAACGCAAACTGAATTTTATAGAAAATATTGTGATGAATTAGTGTTACCTAGTAATATTAAGATAAGTCAAAGATCTTTTGAAAAATGCAAACCATGGTATGTAAAGATTAATAAGGAATGAATATATTGTTGTTGTAAAACGCATGTTCAATTTCGTTATTATTATGATGTGTTTCAATATATATGTTGTACTTTACATCGTAACATGATTATACAGGAATGTGATATTAATATGCCAACTGAAGCAATAAAAGAGTTTATATCAAGTTTGTTCTGTGAAAGATCTAATGAAAAATTATTTTATTTAAGTTCATGTATTTCTGGACAATGCACTAGTTGTGGCAATCTTTTTTTGTTAAGAGTTTGTATGCATGAAAGTGTTGAAAATAATTTTGGACAACAATTAGTGGATGTTAAAAGATTTAAGAATGTTGAATATTCTTTAAAAGATGGAAAATTTGGAAAGCGTTGTGATTTAATTACAGAAAAGGTTAGTGTGCATGCATTCATATCAGAATTTAAAAGTAAAATTGTGCCAAAATATGTCAAGCACTCTCAACAAGCTCGATGGCTTGATGGACAATTTCATGAATGTAGAAACACATTTCCAGTTAGTACTATACTATCAGTGATTGATTTTGCAGAAAACTATACTTTAGCTCCGCAAGAGGAAATTCAATCACAATATTATAATTCAGTGCAGGTTGCTATGTTTGTTCATATTATTTATAGACATGCAGATGATAGCACAGCAAATGATAGAAAAGTTTTGAGGGAGTATCATTTCTATTTGAGTGACAACCGGTTACGCTCATCAGAGTTTGTTCAATATTGTTTCAATATATTTTATACAGATTTAAGAGAAAGAGGAATCCATATGACTGAACATCTTATATGGTCAAATAATTATATAGGGCAGTTCAAGAATGCTCAAATGTTCTATTGGTTAAGTAGGGTTCACAAGGAGAATAATGTCCAACATATGTGGAATTTTTTTGAAGCTGGACATGGTAAAGGAGAACATGATGGAGCTGGTGTGTGTGTTAAAATAATTCTTGCTAGACAACAATTAAAATTTGAGGATGCAATAAAATTTAAAGATGCACGTGGGATTGTAGATTGGTGCAATACAAGATTATGTACACTTGGATCAAGCGAGTACTCTACAGTTCGTTGATTCTTTTGGTTGGTTGAAGAAGAAAACATTCTACCCAGACTTGATTGCCAGACAATCAGTGGATCTACTAAATGGCATTCATTTAGGAGTTCGAATGCAAGTACATGGACTATCTAGACAAGGGAGCTTGCATTTTTTTGTTAGTTTTGTATTTCAGGAGATTGGGAAGCATGTGAGAATATAGAATGGGTTGAAGAGTGGAAGCAAAGACCATTGACACTTGCACAAGCACACAATCAAAGTGAAACAACAATTGAAGACAATGATCAACTATTTGTATCAGACGATTATGACTGTGTTTCAAACCTTGTACAAGAAGGTAATTTAATTCAATTTAATTCATTTTATTTCACTTCATTACTAATTTGTAGTGCTTTTATTTATTTATGTGTACATATGAATGCATGTATGTTGATTGGTCAAATTTTATGGACATGTGCAAGTTATTGAATTAAAATTTATTTGTAGGACATGTGTATGATGTTGTTGCACCAAAGAATAATGAAGAGGAAACTGAATATTGGTTGGCTCGTTGTGTGGAGACTAAACATAAGTTAACAGCACCTCGAGAAGATGATGATGGCTTTCCTTATCCAACAAGTTTGGTGATCCCCTTAAGACATCCCCTTAAGCAAATTTTGATAACAAGTCTTTGATCCCCTTAAGCATATTTTAAGAACTTCTTTGATCCCCTTAAGCAAATTTTAAGTATTTCTTTGATGATGGTTGTATACACCTAAAATTGGCTCAGGTTAAATTAAGTAAATATTCTAATATTTATCTTAATTCTTATTTTCTTCTGTCAATTAAATAAATATTATAAGTTTATTTGATTGGTTTATTATCCCATAATTAAATAAAATTATTTTATTTAATTAAAATCTCTAAATTCTTCTAATGTCTCAAATCCTAAATCCACCTCACAAAATCTACTTCATCAATCCACCTCATCAATCCACCTTATCTTTCCACCTCATCTCTTCCACTTCACCATGTTGCACATATAATTAAATTGTGTCCCATATCACATAACCATATCTATACCATATCAAATTGTGTCCCATATCCATAACCATATCCATATCCATACTGTATCTAATTGCAAGTCTATCTTTAATCCATGCCAATCAAGTCAAATCAATCTTGTCAAATAATCTAATCACAATCAATGGTCTTGATCCTTGTTTGGTCGTAAACCAACTCGATCAATTACTCAATCAATTGTCTTAGACAGGATATTGCATTGTCGAAACCAGACCAACACATGCGTCTTACACGACATGCTTCATTTCCTGAAACCAGACACTATCCTTCGTGTTGCTCTAGGGATCCATCATTCCCTACCATGACAACACGCCTGCTGTGTTGGTCGAGGGATATATTGTTCCCTGCCATGACAACACTATCATATCAAATGTCTTAGACAGGATGTTATATTGTCGAAACCAGACCCAGAATCTTATACGACATATTTCATTCCTAAAACCAGACATCATCGATCCATATCATTGGTTTACCGCTCGACAGGGGCAATACCTTTTTTGTGCTTGTGTCATTTGTGCATACTTGCTTACTTGCTTGTGTGTGTTATCATTTTTATCTTGCATTCCATATCACTCATCCCTTTCATCTCCTGTCAACCTATCTCATTGTGAGATTGTCCGTCTCACGCCTTCTGCCTTCTCCCTGTCCGATCTCCTGAGGGAGCATCCTATCATCATAACCTATACCAGGGGCAAACTGGGGCATGTATCATTATCAGACTATTTATTCTTTGAAACAACGTGATAAAACACATTGCTTCAAAGAAGGGCAAAATGTATACACCTAAAATTGGCTCAGGTCGAATTAAGTAAATATTCTAATATTTATCTTAATTCTTATTTTCTTCTATCAATTAAATAAATATTATAAGTTTATTTGATTAGTTTATTATCCCATAATTAAATAAAATTATTTTATTTAATTAAAATCCCTAAATTCTTCTAATGTCTCAAATCCTAAATCCACCTCACAAAATCCACTTCATCAATCCACCTCATCTTTCCACCTCATCTCTTCCACCTCACCATGTTGCACATATAATTAAATATTCTTAATATTTAATTAGCTAATATCCTCTATTATCTAAAATTGAATTCTTAATTCAATTGTCCCCCACTATCCTCCACTCATTGAATTCTTAATTCAATTGTCCCCCACTATTCTCCACTCATTGAATTCTTAATTCAATTGTCCCCCACTATCCTCCACTCATTGAATTCTTAATTCAATTGTCCCCCACTATCCTCCACTATTGAATTCTTAATTCAATTGTCATAACCCATTCTTCTAAAAAAAGAATTTTTAATTCATCTATTATGAATTAAAGATTCACAAAAAATGAGAGCCATTGATCTCATCTTTTGATCCTCACCCTCCATTGCCTTTTTAGAAAATCTATAAATGAGACCCTTCTCTAAGCAATTAGGAGGGACTTCTTCTGAAATCCTTATCATGCCCAACTTCTTCTAGAAATCATCTTCTGGCATCCTCATAATGCCCACATTCTTCTCAATTTCCTTCTTCATACTTTCCTAATGCAAAAATCATTCTAGCCATCCCACATCCTCTATTCATTGTCTCTATGTTTGAAGCTCATCTTCAACACAACAAAATATCATAGCCATTCCATTCTTGTCACCGTCAACAAGCAAGGAAGCAAACTCACTGAGGGCCAATCTTCTTCATCATCAAGGTCGAGAACAGATAGGCGAACTATGGAAAATGCAAGCCAAAAGGTTGTAAGTATCTCTTTCTAATCATTTTCCTTTTCTGCTTCACATTTCATAGATGTTTGGGTTTTTTATTGTCTATCGATCAATCCATTTCCCCATTCACAATGGTTATCATTATCCAATAGGTTCGGTGGTGGTTGTTGGCACTTGGCTACGGAAATACCTAATAAGGAAGAATGGTTTGCCTGCATTCGAAGATTATTAAACACATAAGAAGATTATACACTACTCACATTTGGTGTTGGCAACAAATATAAAACTAGAGAGGTATCATGGAAAACCTACAAATAAAGAGTTATTAAACGTTTCTATGGAAGACCATGAGACAATCATCAATGCATTAGAAAAAAGAGAGGATAGAGATGGTACAATAGAATAAGTAAATACAGGTAAATATAGTTAAATAGATTTATATTGTTGTTTTAAATACATGTTTTGATATTTCTTGTGCGTTATTAGTTGAAATTGATTTAATTTGTCCTTTTATATCCTTAGGCCATCATCACAAATTCATCACATACTTTGAAACAAAAACTTGAGAGGCACTTGTAAATACAGGTACAAATTGTGTATATCTAGATAGTTTTATATAAATTAAAATACATATTTTGATTCAGATATATTGATAAATTGCTTCTATTATTTTTACATCAGGTGGCATGAAGACTTGCTACATTCCCCTCAAGTTTTGGATTTTCTTGAGATGGCATATAACCACATTTTGTATTTACATTATTTTGAGTTGGCATATATGTACATACACAATTACATTATTACACATTTTGTACAGAAATTTGTATACATGTGTATGTACACAATTTTATACTCTATAGTATTAAATTTATCAAAATTATTATTCTATGTATTCTGTTTGTTATTTATGTCCATGTTTTTCTACTTAGAATTTACTTTAAATTTGATTTTATTATAAATTGTTCAATTTGGTTGCCTTGGGAAATTTCACCAAATTTTGAGAACTTAAGACGTCCCCTTAAGACATTGTAAATTAGGACCCCTTAAGACATCCAAAAAGTTAGCATCAAGTTGTAGGTTAATTGCAAATGATAGGTGTCTAGGTAGGGAATGTAATCACATTTTCATTTTTTCAATTTTCATGTTTATATTTTTCAATTTTTGAGTGATCTAACGAGCAAGCTTCATTGGTGAGTAGTGTGTAGGAGCTCTCTACAACAAATCAAGTTGCCCTATGACAAGGTTGGATAGATAGAGTGGTGTAGGTTCCTATTGTGTTATCCTTATCACACATTTATTATGACAAGGTGGTACTATCAACACTACCTAGCTAAAGCTCTTTTAATAATCTTTTTTTTTTTTTGTCTTTTAATAATCTTTTAAGCCACATTGATTTTTTTACGTTTTTATTGCACTTTTATATTTGGCCTTCGTGGATGATAGAGCCCCTATAGGTTGATTTTTATTACTCCATGTGATAGTCCCTACACCAAATTTAAAGAAATAGTCCTGGAAGTATATTCCTTATGAACAAAATTACCAATATAGTTAACATCACAATAACCATATAAATTTACATTTTGGTGTAGGAAAAAAAAAAACATATTTAAAATTACTTTTAATATACTTCAATATTTTTTTAGTCATTTTCCAATGATCCACATATGGATCTTGCATGAATCTAGATGCAATACTTACTACATAAGTAATGTCTAGTATAGGTATGGTATGGTAAATAAGGCTTTCTACTAACTATCTATACAAAGTAGGATTGGTCTTTTCAAATAGAGGTTTGGAGTCAAGTTTAATACTCAATTCAATAGGAATAGCAGTTGGTTTATAGTCAACCATAATTGAATTTTTTAAGTATATATCTTATTTGTATCTTGCTTGTGATACCCTAATAGATTAATGATCCTAGAAGATAATCATTCCTACGAAATGATGCAGAAGCCCTAAATTAGTTATTCAAATATCTAGTTCAATTTATTTTTTATATTTGTGGATTAAATAAATAAGACTACTCATAATGAGTAAGTCATCCATATATAATACAACTATAATGATTTGACCATTTTTAACATTAACAAAGAGGTCATTATCAAAGTCACAAATAGAGAATCCAAGAGATTGGAAAAAATATTGAAAAGGGGCGACTTTCTAAAGGATTTCCCCTAGTACACTCCCATGCTACAAATCTACCTAAGATGTAGTAGAGGTTGGTCAAGGGACACTCCCATGGACTCTTACTCTAGGGACTCCTAAATTAGATGGTCAACACAAGAACAAGCACCAAGGCACTTGGATAAATATAACTATAACCATGCTAGGATCATTTAATATAACTTAGTTGATCTAGATGAGAAGATGTGAGAGATTGATCCCTCTTAGTAGGCAAGAGATTCTCATGAGTATCTCACTTTTTAATTCTTTGTTTTGATTTGCTTACCATTTTATTGCTTAAAATTTGACCAGGACCTAAATATGCATCTGTGAATGAATGGAGGAACTTTATTAGGACCTCATCACTACATATTCTTTCAATGCAATTTCTTCATTAAGCGCAAATCTAGATCAACACTCTGACACTTACATAGAGATTTATATATGACAATCGATTATTTCTATTGATGTCAATCTATATATCTTATTATGGTTGATCTCAAATGTTTACATTTCTTTTCCTTCATGCACATGGTTAGATTAGAGTTTGATTTATGATTAAATTTAGGGATGCTTGTATATACATATGTATGTGATGTTATGCTTTTATAGTTTATGATGTATATGCAATGTATGTATGCATGGATAAAAAATATATGTAGATGTTAGTTTTACATGATTATTACTTTGACATGTGTATGATTTTGTTACGACAGGATTGCATTTATTGTGTGACATGTAAATATATAAAGTCCAGGTTCAACAATATATATATATATATATATATATATATATATATATATATATATATATATATATATATATATATATATATATATATATATATATATATATATATATATATATATATATATATATATATAAAGTCCAGGTCCATGTTTAAATAATATATAAAGTCCATGACAAATAGTATATAACATATAGTCCATGAAATAGTCAAATTATACATGTAGCCCATGTTGAATAACCTATCACATACTATCTCTATCATCAAGAGTCCTCTTCAAACCATGCAAACTACTCAGATTACCTGAATCACTCTGCAAAAGAGAAAGATTTAGATGAAATTAGATGTAAGATGATAAGGAAATCTAATTTAATGACAATTTTTAAATTTATAATTTATCATAAAATTAAATTATCGTGTGAGGCTGAGAGGGATGCTCTGGTGCACCTGGACTTGTCTTTCCATGCTCTGAATCAATCTATTTAATACAAGAGAAAGTTCAAGTTAAAATTAGATGTACTTGATGATTTTAAAAATGATTTAATTCAATTTAATTTATAAGTTATCATATTTAAAAAAATTTATACCGTAAGACGAACTTGTGAATCCTCTATTCCAGGACCTATCTCTACAGGCTCAGCTCCATGACATGTATCAAGCTATAAAAGAAAAAGAATTTTGAATGTACATGTCATCATATATATATCAAGAAATTTACTTTAAGTTCACAACGTATATTTTAATTGTTCAATTTAAATATAATCTAAATTTTAAATTATACAGTATCAGGCTGCCTATCTCCTCTGTCCTCCTGCTCTACATGTGCTGTGTGTTGATGAAACATGACACTAACAAGCTCCTACAATGTCATTTATATTTAAGTTAGCACATGTGTGTACAAATTAGGTTTTAAAACATATATATAATTGACTTGTGCACATGTTATACGTTTTTCAACAACCTAAAATGCAGTCGACTCCTGATATAAACTTGGATTATCCAAGTGTGCTACAATGCCCATCCTCATTGTTGTGTCAACCTACATAGACATATTTATAAAATATTAAATAGTACATGTTTTCAGATACACTGATATCAAAATAGAAAACTTTAAGTATATATATAGTTTTTTAAAACAATATACATACTGTAAGAGTCTCATGTGAGATGCCCAATGATGGAGGAGTGCTCGAGACACCTTGAGATGGAGGATTCAATGTGGAAGAACCCTGAACCAGTTCATAAATAAGTTCATAAATATTTAATTGTACACACATTCAAGACTGAATTTTACAAATTTACAAATCATTGAAAATGTACCCCAAATGGGTGCCCGAGATGAACAGGTGTCGATGAAAAATTAATTCGATCAATGGTGACCCATGTTGCCATCATCTACACCAAACAATTTGATTGTTAAAATATTACAATTTAATTGATCTATATGTTGATTAAAACCATGTGGTTAAAAAATTGTTTTAAATTCAACATGTGTACATAACCTATATATACCTGTATTGAATGATCAGTGGGATGATCCTCAGCAAATAGATAATCAACAAATGATTCATTGCCCACATTATCAAATGATGCATGTATAGCTAAAGTGGGTGTAGCTGCCTGATAAGGTCCATAACACAACTGATTGCAACTCGTACATGTATGAGGCATCGACACATGTGGAGTGGTACTAGGACCACTTCCATCATCAACTCCTCCATGCTCTCTAACTTGAGCTACCATCATAGAAGTCTGCTCATGTAAGCTACCTGAGAGTGCACTCAATGCGCCTAGTGTGGATACCACTGCACGATGCTAGAAGGGCGAAGGAATGGCAGCAACAGGGGGGTCAATAAGAGGTTAAACAGGCACTGGTCATTGGGGATCAACCCGTGCCCCCAGCCTCTGTTGTGGCATGCCACCACCAATACCCTGGAATGATCTAAAATCAAAGTAGTTGGGTTTTTTATTCATAACAAACTCTACATATAATTTTCTCAAAAAATATAAAGGAACCTCACAATTAGCATGAGGTGGATAATCAAACACCATCCACCATCTATCCCCAAAATTGGTAGACATTCCTTCATGCCTACACCACCTGATTGATATTCTTTTCTTATTTGTAGGAATAGGTTCATTTGTAATGGGATGTCTAAAATATTGTGCTAAATGAGCTTTTGTGATTTTAAGATCCAAAATAGTCTTATAGGAGAGGCCATCAACATAAAATTGGTGCCTCTCCTCTCTCCATTTCTGGAATCCATCAAAGTCTGAGTCAATAGACCTCACAGAATCTACAATGTTTTGCATCAAAGATACAAAACGTACCACGTGAGGTGGCATGAATTGTTCATTGCGAATGGAATTCAATTTTTCCTGTATCAAATCCACATTTTCATTAATTACGGCTCGCAAGTGAGCCTGGTTAGTTCTAGGTGGGGGTGGAGGTGGAGGTGGAGGTGGGTCATCTAGAGGTGGGGCATTTGGCGCCGGGGGTGCGGGTGCGGGTGGGGGTGCGGCCAGATCATCCTGTGCATTAAGGAAGTCCTCAACATCAAAGTGAATATCATCTAGATTCATGATGTATATATAAAAATAGATATGAACCTGCATATATATACATATAAACATACAAACTTGAGTACAAATTTAAAATTAAATCAAGAATATATATATATATATATATATATATATATATATATATATATATATATATATGTTTCAAGAAATTACACTTGAAATAAATTTAAATTAAACATACAGATAATGTATACATGCATGTATAAATTTCAAAATGTAAGAGAGCTATTAGGACTACCATAATGAATTTGTTCTCAAGGTTTGTTATCATATGTTAGGTCCAAGGTTTCAATTTTGTTAATTTTTCTATGGAGTTGGCTATTAGTTTGATGTTAAGTACTCATTCTAGAGGAGATCCAACATTTCCTATAAGCTTCCAGGACCAACAAACAATAGTCATGCTTGCATTGGTTTGAGCATTGGATCAATCATGAATCCATAAATTGGATATATGTGTTCAAGAGTATGTGAAAATTTGAGTGAATCCTTACCATTTGATAGGACATATATATAACCATATACATGTGGTAATGAAATTAAATCTTCCACTTTTAAGATAGATGATGAGGTAAGAAGGTTAGGATGCTTTGTTTAACTTGTGATTGTAGGTATGATCTAACTAGAAAAAGATATTAGTTGATGGTGAACTAGCTTGATTTTGTTTCCTATTTCCTATTTGTAATTGTTGTTTTCTATTTAGTTGTTAGTCATTTGACTCTTATGTGTGTTATTTAGCTTCAGACTAAGCCCATTTAATTTAAAGTCTAAATAGTCTTAATTTACACTAGATCTTAACACTAGATGATTGTCCCAAACCTTAAGAACAATTTAAAACTCTATTTTACTATCAATATATATATCAATGAAGGCTAAATGTCTAGGATTAGGTGGATGGATAATAGGAGAAAATGGATTAGGATTGGGAGTGATCAAACTTAATAGAGAGGGACATGGCATATAGGTTTGTCTTTGTAATATAGTTCATAGTACATCTATAGAGGTCATTTAAGAGAGGTGATTTAAATTTAGGATGTGAAGTTGGAGGATTAGATGGTGGTGACCATAATGAAGGGATTGATGTAGGCTCTTCAAGGTTCTCATGATCATTGGGAGGAAATTAGGGACCTCTTAGGATTGTGACTTTGGGTTTGGCATGGTCAACTTGGAGAGGTTGTGTGGCATATCCCTATAAGAGGATGAAGGGTGATAGGAGGTTGTAGGATGGCTAAAAGCATTCACATGATGATAATTTTCAAGTTTAAATTTCAAGATATGCATCATGGTCTAAAAGATATTAGTTGATGGTTCTAGCTTGATTTTGTTTCCTATTCATACGTATTTACAAAATTATTGTTTTCTATTTAGTTGTTAGTCCCAATTCTTATGTGTGTTATTTAGCCTGAGACTAAGCCCATTTAATTAGTCTAAATAGTCTTAAAATTTGTACTATCTTAACACTATGATTGAACCCCAAACCTTAAGAACAATTTAAAACTCTATTTTACTATCTTGATATATATCAATGAAGGGTGAATGTTTAGATGCATCTATGCTATTGAATGATGTCATCTAGAAACCAATGGACTATCATACCACCTAGGTAGAATCATAATGAACATCTATAAGACTATAACTAGACTTGGAGAACTACCTGGAGGTGGATATCTTGTGCATGCCACATGATCTGAAAACCTAAATTTGGTGAAGTTGCCTATGGCAACCAAATTTGATAATGGAGATAGGATTGAAGTTACTAGTTGCCTACTTGACTAATCTGAGTATGAAGATGAATATATTCTGATGATTAAATATGATTTAAATTTAATGAAGAATTTGGTGCTTTGTTTTTAACTTGTGATTGTAGGGATTCAATCTAGCTAGAAATAGATAAATTAGTCAAGATGGTTCTAGCTCGATTTTGTTTCCTATTTCCTAGATTTGCAAAATTATTGTTTTCTATTTAGTTGTTAGTCCCAACTCTTTCCTTTTAAGAAGTATATCAAATCTAATGTAGTAGTAGATAAGTTTCTACATATACAAGTTTCTGTTAGGAGAAAATATCTTTTGCCAAATTTGTATAGAGTTGCCTATAGTGTGTTCTAGGGTAATCAAATGATGTAAGTCACAATTTAGAGGGTTGAGGGATAAGTTTGTGTTGAGTCTATAGGAGGTGTTTTCTTACATAGACCGAGCTCCATAATCTAGGTGTCTCCATGTCTAACTCAAATGTTTCAACTTTGTCCATATTATATCCAGATTAATGATAAAATTATATATATATGGCTATGAGATCCACGATCATATCAATGTTTGGTAGAGAAAAGTTATCTTTAGGGTAGATCCTTTTTTGATGTCTCAAAAGTTAGTGCAAACATGAATTCCCTTAGTTTTCTTGTTAACTAAGACCACATTAGAGACCCATTTAGGATAAGTAATAGTCTGAATGAACCCTGGACATCCAAGACTTTATACAATTCTTCTATGACCACAAGGGCTACTTGGGGGTGCATTTTGCGTAGCTTTTATTGATAGGTTTGGCATTGAGGTGAACCACAAGATGATGCATGACTTTAAAGATGAAGTCTCAAGGCATATCACCATAAGACCACATGAAGAAATCAACATAATCTTTAATGGTGACATGGTTATATGCCTTCTTTGATGTCAAGGTCCAGTGGAGCTACTATCTTGGAGAGTTTAGGGTCTGAGCTTCTCTTCACAGGTTGATGTCTATAGCATCCTCAACAAGGAGAGGGGAGTCATGTCTTGTATTTGAGTGGTATCTAATGGAAGGTGAAGTTTGTCAAATTGAGGAGCTCTTGGGAAGTGTCTATTTTTATTGTATCATTTTAATCGATCACATGTTTCTTCTTATATCTTGTTGCCATTCTCCCTAGACTAGGGTGCCTTAGGACTAAAGGGTTCTTTCTTTCTCTCCAAAATAACCATATGTAGGTACTAAGTATGGTGGAAAAGTCTTTCTTATGATTACAATGGGGATGTGGTCTTGATACTTCATAAGTTTCATGATGGCTTCATCATTTTGGAAAACATCAAATCATAAAGGGTCCTGTTGGTCCGAATCGATAAGCTCAAGGTATTATAGGTCTAAGGAGATGGTGAGGATAGTGACCTATCATGAAAGAGGTTAGTGGTGGAAAGATCTTTGTAAGGATCATGAGTGGAGCCTACATCAATGTCATTAAGATTAGGGGAAGCATTACCAATGAGGTTGAGCTCATATCACAATTAACATCATGATGTTCATCCCAGGGGCATAACCTAGCTAGTGAGGACAGCTACTTGAGTATATCAAAAGTTACATAAATGTTGGCAGCTTCATTTCATTCTTGATTAGTTGGTTATCACAAAAACTGTAAAATTTTCTCAATTCTTGATTAGTTGGTTGTCTCTAAAGGTTTGATTATGAAGGATGTGATAAAGGTTTTATTATGGTTTGTTGTAATTTTTTTACATGATAGTTACCTATTCAATAATGCCTTTAAAATACAATGACATACATCGTTATAAGTAAATTTTATAAAAACCAAATATATATATCATCCCAATGCTATATATTTTTTGACAGTTTGTTCAAAATCTCTCCTTTCATATGATACAATCGTTTCAAAATTTGAATTGTATTTTGCAGCTAAAATGTTTAAATACAGCTATCCAACACTCAAATTGAACTCAAATTTTGATAGTTTGTTCAAAATCTCTCCTTTCATATGATACAGTATTTTCAAATTTTCAATTGTATTTTATAGCTAAAATGTTTAAATACAACTATTCAACACTCAAATTGAACTCAAATTTTGACAGTTTGTTCAAAATCTCTCCTTTCATATGATACAGTATTTTCAAAATTTTAATTGTATTTTACAACTAAAATGTCTAAATATATCTATTCAATTCTCAATTTTAAACATAATTTTGACAGTTTGTTCAAATTCTATCCTTTTATATGATATAGTCTTTCAAAATTTCAATTGTATTTTACAACTAAAATGTCAAAAATCAGCTACTAATTTCATAAACAGAAACCCTAAATAACAATTCACAATTTAAATTTTGATTGTATTTTACACCGAAACAAATAAGGGAAGCTTAAAACGATTGATGGGTAATTTGTAGAAGTGGAAAAATCCACTTACCTGGTGGGCAGATGGTCACTCAACTCGGGATCCTATTTTCGCCTATCGACTGTCGCTGGTGAAAATGGGGTCTCTGCCATTTTTAAAAAAATTAATACTTTTTCAAAATGGGATACCATTCCATGAAACGGGATCCCGTTCCATAAAACGGGATCCTGTTTATAACGGGATCTCATATTATGGAACAGGATCCCATTTTTGGCATCTAGGTTCAGGATCCAGCTAAAAAATAGGATCGAGTTTTGTGTTTCAGGCTCAGGATCCCGATCCAAAATGGGATCCCGTTTTTGGTTCCCCGATTTTGGATTTTTTTCTAACTCTGAAACTTCCACCTTAAGTGGACACAACTTCTTGCATTTACCCAGAATAGAAGACATAGATATATGTGGGGAAAACCCTTATGGGTAAAAAACTCCACATGCTCCAAAAGCCCAGATCACCATTGTATTATTCAGCAATAAAAATAGTTACAATATAAATCTAGCACTAAGCCTTTCATGGAGATTTACATCTTGCTTCATTTGAAGAATAATTAACAGCCCAATCCTAGTCAGTCTTCTCCAGCACTCAGATTAGTCTCTCAGCTCTGTTCTTTTCATCTCTCCTCAATCTTTTTACATACAGTTAACATGCAGTGTGTAACAAACTGTATAAGACTTCATAGAAGAGATAAAACATCAAACTATCTCTCAAATTAACTCTCACTCATAAGTCTATCGATTTTCCCATTGCTTTAGCAATCCAATCGACACATGCAACTCACTGTTTGTTCCAACTGGCATCACTCTTTTTCAACCATTTCAAAACTAACTATTCGCACATTCATGATGACCTTTAGTCCCACATGCACCTGACGTTGGACAATTTCCAGTTTATATACCTGACGGCTTGGTAAGACTATTGCCAGCACTTTTGCTGCCACTGACCCCAGTCTATCCCCATCGGCACAACCAAAACTATCGACCAACCCTCCATCGTTTACTCTGACAGTTTCACATCCCACCAATACCAAAGACTTCACTCTCTGTCAGCGTGAGCCACTACCATCAGCCTAGAAACTTAACACAACACCAATAGAAGTCCTTACACCGATGCCCAACTCCATCAGAGTAGCACATAGCTATTGGAGCAACTTCCACATCCTTTGCCGACAGTAAGTCACATACTGATGACAAACCTTGCCAACACTTCATCGAATAGACAGTTAGTATTAGAGCAACATCCACATCCTTTGCCAATAGTGATTCTCATGTCGATACCAACTTCACCATACAAAGCTTGACTCTGTCGGTCCTCACTTGCATTCAACCCATGTATGTGTGCAATGTATATTTATAGTATACATTCAAAAGGTGCATTCTTCCCATACATTCAAAACATGCATTTGACCGTTGAATTACCTTGTATCAGACCTGATGTATAGTCACAATGTACATTCGCAACATGCATCTGCAACATATAACCCCTGACATACAATTGCAGGATACACACAAAATGATCGCAGCATACATTAGTGATATACACACAAAATGTATATTCCCAACATACAATGCTGATATGTAATTGTAGGATACACACGAAATGATACTCACATACATCTGTAGTATACACAAGAAATGTTCTTCAACATACTTTTGTAGTATATACATAAAATGTATATTTAGTGACAGAACATTAATATTAAGCCGTTCAACCAAGGAATCATTGAAAACATTGAACCTGTAATCTGAGTCACAAGTACCCAACAATCATTAAGTGAATTCAAAGTTTGTGTATAAAGATTAGTTAGCTAGACATAATTCAGAAGAACTAATCAAAGTTATGTTCAACACATGATATTCTACTCAAAGTTTAATAATCTATTGGTAAATTTGATGCAACTTGTTGATGATATGCACAGATTGTACATGACATATATGATATTTTGTGAAGTTTAACCGGATCTAGAAGAAGATGACTTAAGGTTATGTAAGGCCCCAAAATGGAAACAACAAAATACAACAAACCTTGAGTGAAGACTATACAACCAAGACTTGACAACCAGAGACATGGGATTTCAAATCTTTATGGATCTTGAAGCCTTTCAAGATAGATAGGGATTTATTGTGTAAACTTTTATCTGTGTGAACGTGACTAAAAACCACATCAACATGCCCATTAATCATATAGACTATTATACTTTCACTAACATTTCTCTTCATTTAATTAATTCAAGAAATTAACATATATTACTAAAATTGTTTATATATAGACATTATTTAATTTATGTTCAATTTGGTTTTTATTTTAACAATTCAATAGAAAATTTGTGTGCCCTAAATTTTGAAACAATATAGTTTTTTTAACATATATAAAAAAAATTACAAATGTTTGAGCATAAAGTAAATGTAACTTGTTATAGTTTAAATATAATGCTACACTTACTAGTGTTAGTCCCAACAAATATTAAAATAAATATATTTATATTTATTAATTAATTACATAACTAGGCAAAAATGCCTTTATTTTAATGCATAACTGAAAGTACAATAATATGTGTGTCTCTTTTATAAGACAAATACTCTTAATTCATTTTCCTACAAACACGAGCATTCTTCCAAATTCTACCTGGTTTACAAAAATATCCTTTGTGAGGTGCACAATGTTTGTCTAGTCTGCACTTACATAGCTTGACTAGAGCACACCCTTCTTTGAGCTCCTCCACTCCTCTCCCAAACAAACCATTTGTCCATTCATTGGAAAAAAGACCATGTGGATCAAATCTCTCCTTCACATTCAAGAACTTTTCTAAACTCACTGCTCTTTTCGCTATTCCTTCAAACAAGTAACCCCCTGATTTTCCCCAATGTAGTCCACCACCATGCTTTTCAACCAACATTTGCTCCATCTCTTGAAATACATCTCCATTCCATTGTGGATTATTAGCTTCCCTTGGTCTATAACTTCTCAACTCAATTGCTACCATATCCTCTGCAGGTCCCAAATATGCCTCTGTTTTTTTGATTGAACGTATAAGTATATCACCTACGTCACACAACTTTTGAGGATTCAAATCCCTGAGCTTCTTTATGTCTTGAAGTGCATCCACTAGATTAGACATGGGTACTCTCGTTTCCACATCAAAGTACATAACAGTATGCACTCGACGATCCCAAGGACAAATTGTATCATTTTTACCTAATGTTTTGGCATACTCAAAGTTATCAGAGCCATTCCCTTGGCATCCTCCAAATGATTGCATGCGATTGTTGAAGCCTACCACTGGATAGCCTGTGAAGTGTATTCCATCATTTAAGAACCCATTTCCGTTTGCCACAGATGAGATTGATTGACTTTCAAGTACATTGCATATTGCATCCACATCTTCTGCAGATTGAAATTTGTCATCTGAATGGCAAAAAATATATTTATCCATTAGAAAGTGTATATTTAAGAGAATTCAAGTTCTAATATTATAAAATAGAAGAAAATATTTTGTTACCGTACAAGTGTGATTTTATATGATAAGAGAAAAAAAAAATAGAGTATAATTACTGAAATCGAGGTAAGAAACCACAAGAAAACTAGAACATTGCTAACTAAATAAATGAAGGGGAAATAATTTAAAAAAAAAAATACAAACCCTGGGTACAAAACCTGGGCCTAAATTTGACAATCGACGTTGCTTGTCAAGCAATTTTTGTGACATTAATCTATACAACGATGCCTCTAAAATACTGACTTACCTTAGTACCAGTATATTTATATTTAAAAAAATATATCTACAGTACGTCGAGAGTTATCTTCCAATTTGTTGGTATTTATAAATTACTTGAAGTTAGAATATTTGATATGCTCACATGAGTTAATTTAAAGAGACTATGCTGCAAGACTTTTCATATTCTTCAAACGTAATAAGGATTTCATTCCATAACTGCCCAAGTTTTTCTATTTTTCTATCCACTTGGCTTCCACGAATTTATTTATTTTTTGTTTAACGTGATAAAGATTTCACTCCATAACTGCCTAAGTTTTTCTATTTTTCTATCCATTTGGCTTCCACGAATTTATTTATTTACACATTTTATAAATTTTGTTTACATGGAATCTGAATCTTAATTGTTTATGGGAATCTTAATCTTTCAGCCCAAGAACGCCTCTCGGCGTAATAACTAAATTATATAAAAACTAAATATATATATAAGCATAATCCTTTATAAACGATTCAGAAGCATTGTATTCCTCAATTCTTTATAGACTTCAAATTCTAATAATATAAAATATAAGGAAATATTCTAATGTTTTTAGTAATTACTGAAATCGAGGCAACAAAGAAACCATAAGTAGACTGGACTATTGCTGGATAATAAATGGAGGGGAAAAAATTTTTAAAAAGGGGGAGGTAAAAACGATTCAGAAAGAAATAGACGGGGGCATCGTATTCCTCAATTCTTAATTGGAATAACGGAATGGAAGCACACTCAAGAACCAAAACACACGGCAACATTTTTATAGTATGTAACAATTTGTAACGACGATTCAAAATGGAGGGCGATCGGGAATAATGATAATACTCACACTGAAATGCACCCGTTTCAACGTCGACAACTTTGGCACCATTAACAAGAAGTGCATTTTCGCCATTGCCAGGAACATCAACGGGAACACCATATTTGGCCATAAAAACAGCCTTCCGGTGGGAGGGAACCCACTCTATATCGGCAAACTCATAAGCTCTAAGGAAACGCTCGGCCTCATTTTCAAGATTGCTATCATCTCTCAACACCGCACTAACAGAGCGCTTGAACATAGGCCGCAAAGCGAAGGTTATTTCTGAAATGGCCCCGAGTGTCCCCAGAGATAATCTGGCGGCATTCAGATCTTCGTCAGCTTGTGTTAATGTCACGACCTTTGCATAGCCTTGCGAGCGAGACGCAGGGACGACTATTTTCATCGACACCACGTATTCATAAACGCCGCTGCCTTTTCCGACGAGGCCGCTGCCGTGGGCTCCCGTGGAAATAACGCCGGCCGCAGAAACTCCGTCCCAGTAGATCATGGCCGGCACAGCAAACCCATGCTTTGCAGCTTCCTCCATCACTTCTCTCATCATAATTCCCGCCTGCACAGTAATCGTCATGGCAGCTTTGTCGACCGCAAGAATGGAGGCGTAGTATTGGGTGTTTATGATGAGCCCTCCGCGGCCCGGGCACACCAGCTTTTGAATGGCGTGAGCCATTCTGCTCACCACTCTTATCTTTTGATGTTTCTTTACCGCCTGTGCAACAGCTTGCACCAGGTCAGATTCTGATTTGGGCCATACTGCCTTGGCCGCTTCGCATTTTCTGTGGTCCTCCCAAATGCCTTGGGAATTGAAGATGTTGCAGTGGCTTTCGTGGCTTTTGCACTCCACTGCTGGAGGGAGCTCAACCCCAAAGCCTGTCCATAACATTAAGGTTAAGCTACAGCAAAACAACACTACTCCTGCATGTGAAATGTGGAAGGCCATGATAAACAGTGCAAAATTTAGCTTCTTAGTATGAATTGATTGTCGCCGTTATAAATAGACCCACATAGCTGAATTGGCAAAATTGACTGGATAAAGATATTTCTATTTGTCAGCAGGCCCAGTCACGTGTATGTGACTTGGAAACTTTGCAAAATTGACCCGCATAATTATAAAACAATAGAAGAAAATCATATTATGGATCTTAACAAAATATAGTTTAGATTTGTTAAAGCAAGCCACAGACCATGAAATTACAGACATGTTTGTCAGTGCCAAAAGTCTTCTCTTTCTTATCACAATTTAAATCTCTGATCAGGTAGTGTAACGCTAAATTTAAGCGTAGATATTGTTGATTACACCTTGCCAGTTAAGTTTCTTCAAATTCAGGTCAGACAACGTGGGCGTTTACTTATCTAAAGTGGTAGTTGCTGATTCATGTCTATCTAAAACTGTATTTTATTTGGCTGTCTCCCCAGACCTTGACATGGAAAACCAATTCTAAACGCAACGAGTGCTCCAAAAGTCGATTGGCAGTGCCGTAAATAAGATAAGAGTAGGAAAACAACGGAGGAGGCCTGGGCGTAACTGCTTATTCAACAATCTGTATATCTTTCGAGCGTGCCTAGACTGTCTCCACGATAAATTTATTGTTTTTAAATGGCATCAAGAAGTTTACGGAATCATATCTCCAAAACCCAAAAATTTTGCTGGATCTTCCTTGTAACCCACTTGTAAATTATCTTCCATTTAATCATTGTAAGGGATAAAACTGCATATCCTGCACTTTTACATCTTCGTTTTATATTGTTTTAAAAAGGTGTCATGAATATATTATTATAGTTTTCAATTTGACTCTAAACAACTCTTAATTTTAATTCAAATTACATCAGTCAATCACCATCTCATAGATTTTTCTTTATTCCTGTTATACACGATTTATGACATTTTTAAAGGGGACTATGCTATGTTACATAACCTAGTCCTTAAAGTGGAATGCATGGTGAGATATAGCTTGAAGTTTGTTCAAAATTCTCACTTCTAAGATGTTTTTTTTCAAAAATTTAATTGTTGCTTTATTATTTTATGTACCAAATATTTCAAATTGAGAGACTAAGGAGTTGTATTTATAGGAATCTCCTAGGTTATTATAATCAAGTATTAGCATTATCAAAAGTGTTACTAAAAACTATAAAGACCTATTGTGGATTTCACAACATGACCCCTTTTTCAAGTTCAAATGGTTTAATGTGCTTTGGTTTTGGTTCTACGAGAATAGTCCTTATTATCCCTTTCAAGTATTCGTATGTTTTTTAATAACTATAAGAAATGGGAAATTATGGAGATAAGAAACAAGCACTATAAACAATGTCCAATATTGTATTTAGGTGACTCAAATTACAATGAGTATAAAGCCTTGCATATATAGGCAAGGAAGAGGCAATCCACCTATGATGTGGATTGACAAGTGCCCTATGAAGTGGCACAAATGAGTAGACAAGTGTCCTATAGGTGTCAACCTTGAGATTACTTGGAGTGTGCAAACCAACAACCTATTTGACCAAGTCATCAACCTTGATGCCAAGTGTTGAGTGACCTTTGAGGTGAGATGGAAAGTCTTCCAACCTCAAAAATGTAGCACATGAGATTAACCAAATAACTTGGTAACCTTTAGAGGTCTAAAAGGTTGCACATTTAGTTAGACAAGATGTTGTCTAACCTCATCAACCTAAGTACACTTAAGTATAGTGAATAGATAAATTATTCACTCTAACAACCCCCCTTTAAGTGATACTTGGGGAGATCACAAAAATGCAAATAGATAGAAATGGGTCTTGGCTAGAGGCCATGTTAGGTACCCATGTACAATGCATTCTCTCAAAAATGGGGAAAAAGGAGAAAATCCTATGGGAACAAAACTCCTCTCCAAAAAAGAGAAAGAGAAGGATTTAAGACCTTCTGAAAAGATGTCCCTTGATGATAGGAACATGATGATGAAGAACTCCTAAAGCATGTAGAAGTTGTAAACTCTAAAGATGATGAACTAGTGTATGTTGGAATCAATGAATCTCCAAGAAATGTAGATCAAGATAAGAGATACAAAACAATGCATGAGTGAACATACTAACACTACTCAACCAATGTACACAAAGTCAATCAAACTCTGTGAAGTTGAAAATACAAATAGTACTGTGATTAGGAGTACGAGAATCTCAAAATGTGATCCACTAAAATAATCCACCATACGAGAGATCAAGATAGAAGGTTCATGAGGCCCCCCAAAAAGAAGATTCCTCCATTGCTCCATTGAAAGACGCATTTGCATGTAACACATCATAGTCCCCACTTAATGCTTTAAGAGAAATAAGCAGAGCAACTGAAATCGAGAGTGTGCAAGGAATGTAGTCCAAGATGTAGGTCCAAAAAATGTACAAGAACCTAAAAAAAGGATGTGCATAAAGGCACACACGAATGAGGTGAGAATCACGAGGAGACATTGTTGTGATGTTAAATCACGAGAATTCACAACTGTGATGTCAAATCAAGGCTCTTCGTAACCCCCCATTACACTTTATAATTTAGTGTAAGTACAAATTTCCCAAATTCCCTCCATGTGGAACACACATTCAATTTTTTGGCACTTTATATGAATGCATTTACAAACTTATTTGCTATTTGAGTTTTTACAAGTTTATTGTCATGAAAGAAGACACACATTAAGCTATGTCTTGCAAGCCTCAATAAAAGACCAAAAAAACATAAAATAACACCCCCCCATACAAAGCTTGTTGAGTTATCCTAACAACTAGTTGTTAATGTGGCATAAAATGTGATTGTTTAAGGTAACCACACAGGCAGATTACAAACAATAAAAGCTACCACAGAACTGTTAGCCATTAGAAAGTGGCAGAGATTGAGCCAAGGAAATAGAGACCTCGACCTTAAATAGAAGATCAAGACCTCAACACAGATGTCGTTCTTGCCAGAGTTGAGACATCATCCGAACCACAAATGGTTACCTGCAATAAAAAACCGACCTTATCATGTGGAGAACTGCAGTGGGAAGCCGTGCATGATGAGGAAAGCACGCCTGTGACCGTGTTGAAGCAGCACTGTGATGGCAGATTTTCCGGCAAGAGCTTCGACAGTGACCGTTATTGGTGACAAGGATAAAGAGGCCGGATGGATGGAGACCCAAACCAGAGTCGAGGTCTTCTTCAATCGATCACCAGCATTTTTGTCAAACTGCAGGAGTGTTTGGAGGTGCGTGAACTGGAGCAAGGAGACCCTGAATCAAACACAAAGCTTGGTGCCCAAATACAGCCGCCTGGCAGAGAAAGGAGCATGGTTGAATGATGTTGACATGTAAAGGATGTGAAACCACGAACGACTACTGCTGGAAATCTGTGACCTCTGTAACTCAACGGTGGCTGCAAATGATGTGAAGCGGCATGTCTGTAGAGTCGACAGTTGATTGAATGGCGACCTCAGCTTGCGTATCTTTTGCCTTTTCCAAATAGTGATCACTTATTTCCCTTCCAAGTACACTCCAAATGCCTTCCAAAATGAGGCAACAACACCAAGGGAGTAAATTCACTGCTGTTGAGATCTGAAAGTGAGTGCAAAACGGTGCGGCCAGGCTATGAACATCTATACTTCACTTTATGCTCCCTTGCAGGAATGAAGAATGGTTTAACAAATGGCGGCTAGGTTTATGAAGCTCCCACACACGTTGCTATGGTCCAGTTGCATGATCAACAGAGGATTGTGTGAGTTGATCTGAAAGCTTCTGCGATTGCAAACTACCAGTACAAGCGCCCCCTGATCTTCAGGGATGGGCCCTCACTTTCGCCTAGCCCTGCTACACACCCCACCACAAACACGGCCTAAATTCATCAATTCAAGCCTGTGAATGGCCGCGTGAGCTTTGTGGACTGACAAAATGAGATGGGTTGATTTCTTTCTGCTGTGAGTTGACAGGTTGACTGCAAATGGTGCCCCGGCATTCTTCTAGAGACGCCTATCCATTTTCTTAAAATTGAAAACACACAGCAATGGAAACAAACTAAATACAACAAATTCGTTCAACTTAAAGGCCTGAAACTATCTCTCCCTATGCTTTGATACCATATAAGAAACAGGAAATTATGGAGATGAGAAACAAGCACAATGAACAATGTCCAACATTGTATTTAAATGACTCAAATTACAATGAGTACAAAGCCTTGCATATATAGGTAAGGAAGAGGCAATCCACCTATGATGTGGATTGACAGGTGCCCCATGAAGTAGCACAAATGAGCAGACAAGTGTCCTATAGCAGTCAACCTTAGGATCACTTGGAGTGTGCAAACCAAAAATCTAATTGACCAAGTTTGATATCAACCTTGATGCCAAGTGTTGAGTGACCTTTGAGGTGAGATGGAAAGTCTTCCAAATTCAAAAAGGTAGCACATGAGGTTAACCATGTAACATCGGAAAATGTCCCCTTGGGGGCTTTCCCCTCATAAGGTTTAGCTCCCGGGTCTTTAGAGTGCATTTAAGACATTTTAGTTCATATTTTAGCATCCCGATGGAATGAGACCTAAGTCCCATGGCAAATAGGACTTAGGTGGACCCCTTGAGTTGTACCCTACCTAAAATAGGGGGGGAGGACTTGGGTGCCCATGCCCTAGTCCTGCCCTATTTTGGCGCAGCCCCAATTTCTAGGTGTCAATTTATGACCATTAGGAGGTTATTTTGCCGACACGGTAAAGTTTGATTTTTAATATCTTGGCAGGAATGCTTGTAGGTGCATATATAAGCATGTGTAGGCATTCATTTGTAAACTAGATTTCAATTAGATAGCAAGTGTGATGTTCAAGTGTTCTCAAGGTGATTCAAGGCTTCTATTGTGTTGCAAGAGCATACTTGTATGTTTTGTGCATTGATATTTGTAGATTTGAGCTTCAATCTCCTCATGGCATGAAGAGCATCTTCCTCTATGAGAGATTCACTACAACGTGACTTATCATTGTGTTTTTATCATTGATTCCTTTAGTTTTGGCCTCTGCCTCACAAGGGCACACCCTCTTCATCTGACAATGGTGTTTGGAGACTTAAATGTCCTCCGGGGTTTGACTGAGGCAAGCCTATAAACACCACAACCCCCAAACCAAGTCTTGTGATTGCAGGTTACAGGTGTCACATCTGAAAGAAGTGGAGTTGCAGGAAGGAGTGGCAAGTGTTAGAATCTGAAAAGATTATTAACCTAGAAAACTAGTGCAAAGAATAGATATCTAAACTATGAATGCAAATGATATGAAATCAAAATAGCAACACAGAGTTAGTCTCCAAGAGAGTAATGCAAATGCTAGAAGTAAAATAGCATTAAGAGGATGCAAAAGTAAAAGATACCAAATACAAGCTAGGTAGCATGCTTATATAGACTAGGAAGAGAGAGGAGGTGGCAACACGGACCAATGAGGAGCAACCATCTGTTGGACTAAAGATAGCAAAGTATCTTCCCAAAATAGCTAATGGATGCTCACATGTAGGAAAGGTGACACCTCGCAACCACTCACCTAATAAGACATGCTTTATTAACCTAAGTGAGATTAATAGAAGTGTAGGAAAAACCTAGGAATATAGGGAAAAAATAAATAATCCTCTAGGAAAATAAAAACCTACACTAACACCCCTCCATAAGCGAAGCTTAGGTGGATGTAGAAATGGGTCCCGACGAATCAAGCCTGATGAGGTACCCATGTACATAAAGTTCCCCCCCAAAGAGAGAGAGAGAAGAGACCCCCCCAAAAGTAGAGAGAGTCAAGACTCCGAGTGAGAGAAAGAAGCCCCCCAGAAGATGAAGCATCCTACACCCCCATCAAAGCTTGCAAATGAAGGAACTTGCTCTCAGTGAAGGGTTTGGTGAAGATATCAGCAACCTACTTAGAATTTAGATAGTAGCGAAGGTTGATGACGTGGCCATGGATGAGCTCCCGGATGTAGTACATGTGGACCTCTATGTGTTTGGTCCGCTGATGATGGACTGGATTCCGTGAGATCTGAATGGCACTCTGGTTGTCACAAAATATGATTGATGGCTGTCTGATCTAGATACCAAACTTAGTGAGAAGATTCTGAAGCCAAATGGCTGCAGTGGCGGCATTCATAGCCCCCCGATACTTGTCCTCAGTAGAAGATAGAGCAATAGCAGACTGCTTCTTGCTCGACCAACAAACAGGACCTGAACCAAGTGAGAAGCTGTAACCTAAAGTAGACTTACAATCCTGAGAATCACCCACCCAATCTAAATCTGTGTAGCCCACCAAGTCAAGCTCAATACTCGCTACGTAGTGAATCCCAAAACTGTGAGAACCCTAAATGTAGTGAAGGATCTGCTTGGCTACTTTCTAGTGCAGCTCATGAGGCTCCTACATGAATCGAGAAACCATGCCTATAGCATATGAAATGTTAGGTCTCGTATGAGTCAGATAAATGAGACTCCCAACAAGCTGTCAGTACAAAGTGCCATCAACAAGTGGAGAAGAACACTGAGCCTCAAGTTTGACTCTAGAAAGGAAGGGAGTTGGAGCAAGCTTATAGTCAGCCATATGAAACCTCGAGAGAAAATCTAGAACATACTTGGACTGGTTGATGGTGATCCCAGAAGTAGACTGGTAGATCTCAATCCTGAGAAAGTAATGCAACAAGCCCAAGTCAGTCATCAAAAACCTATCATGAAGGGCAGTTTTGACAGCCCCAATGGTGGATGAAGAACTCCTTGTGATCAGCAAGTCATCAACATATAGAACCAGAAATAGGAGTGAATCATCCTGCTATAGAATGTAGACATTGGGATTAGAATGGCACCGAGTGAACTCAACTGATAGAAGGAATGAGTGCATCTTGGCATACCAGGCCCGAGGAGCCTGTTTGAGGCCATAGAGAGACTTCTGAAGATGACACACAAGTGAAGAATCTTGAAGGAACCCCTGTGGCTGCTCCATGTAGATCTCCTCCTGAAGGTCACCGTGAAGAAAAGCACTCTTCACATCCATCTGGTGTACTTCCCAACGATTAGCTACAGCAATGGCAAGAACAAGTCGGATGGAATTCATTCGGGCAACTGGCGCAATGTCTCAGAGTAGTCAATCCCAGGAACCTAGGAGAATCCTTTGGTGACCAAGCAAGCCTTATGCTTGTCAACCGACCCATCTGCTACAAATTTTGTCCGATAGGTCCACTTACATCGAACAAGTTTCTTCCCTTAGGAAGAGGGACAAGATCCCAAGTGTGGTTGCTCATCAAGGAACTATACTCCTCCTGCATAGCTGTATCCCACTCACGAATACCAGAAGCCTCATGAAAAGACTGTGGATCTAAGGCAGTAGCAATGAAGACATGTGGACCATCCTAGAACTGTGAACGAGTCCGCCTAGTGTCTGATGGATCCCCAACCCAATCATCTGCAGACTACAAGGTTTGTCTAGCCGAAAGTGGACCAGAAGATGGAGAATCTGGAGGAGAATCATCAACCTCTAAATGATGACTAGGAGAGGAAGGAGGTGAGTCCTCTAAATCACTCTCTGCATCAGAAGTGGAGGTAAAAGACTGCTTAGGTGAATCTGACTCATCAGAAGATCTGTCATGTATCCCAAGTGACTCCAATGTCAAAGTAGAAGGAGTTAGAGAAGTGATAGAAAGTGAGCTCAAAGAGCCCTCCTCAAACTGAACACTCCTCTCAATGAACAACTCATGTGTTGTAGGGTGGAGCAACCGATAACCCTTCACACCATCAGGATAACCTACAAATATGCAAGGTCTGCTCTGCGAATCCAAGGCCTTACGTTTCCATGCAGGAATGTGGGCACATGCAGGAGAACCAAAAACTCAAAAGTGCTTAACTGATGGTTTCCAACCACTCCAAGCTTCAAAAGGAGTGACTCCCTTCAAGGCTCGGTGAGGAACACGGTTCTGGATATAACAAGCACAGTTAATGGCCTCTGCCCAATACTGTGGTGCAAAAGATTTGGAGTGAATCATGCAGTTCGCCATTTCCTTCAAGGACCTATACTTCCATTCTGCTACACCGTTCTACTGAGGATTGTATGGAACTGAATGCTGCAAATCAATCCCCTTTGAAGTGCAAAACCTATCAAACTGATGGTTGACATACTCACCACCATTGTCAGTGCGTAAAACTTTGATGGCTTTAACGGATTGCTTCTCTACAAAAGTTTTGAAGTCCTGAAAATGATCAAATACCTTTGATTTTTATTTGAGAAAGTACACCCAAGTATATCGAGAAAAGTCATCAATGAATGTGAGGACATATCTAGCCCTACTGAAAGAAGGATGCTGAAATGGACCAGCCAAATCACTGTGAACTAACTCCAGTATCTGTGAAGCTCTCCATGCCTTACCTTTGTCAAACTTTTCCTTAAGATGCTTACCAAGAATGCAACCTTGGCAAACACCACTTGAAAACTGAACTGAAGGCAACCCTGTGACCATGCTCTACTGGTTGAGCTACTGCAAGTAGCAGAAGTTAAGATGGCCAAACCGCTCATGCCATAATCTACTCACATTATTAGAATGAGTGAGCAAAACAGTCGAAGGAGGATTAGGAACAAAGTAAGAAAATGGATAGAGCCATGATTGATGATCTGCTCTCCCAACTGCAACTGTAGAACCACTATGCAACTCATGAATCTCCACTAAATCAGGTGTGAACTCAACCCGCTCGCTTGAACCTGTGTGAGTGATCTGGTATACCAATAGGAGATTAGTTGATAATGAGGACACAAAGAACATCATGGAATGTGTCATCCCCCACATCAACAGACCCTCTCCCACACACCTCAATAGGAGTATCATCACCCATCAAAATAGAAGGCATAGTACATGGCTCCAAAGATGCGAGTTCTTCCTTAGATGAAGCCATGTGGTACGAAGCACCTGAATCAAGAACCCAAGTGGATGGTGAAGAAGCAACTGCAACAAGGGCCTTGCCCTTTCCTTTCCCCTTTCTATTTTCTTTTGCCTTATTAGATCCCTCATTAGAACTCTATTTGATAGACTCAAAAACACTGATATTATTCTTCTCAAGAATGTGTGTCAAGTGATCAATTTGTTTCTTCAGACATTTATGTTCATTATGACCGGGTCTTTTACAATAGGCAGATTGGACCCTCTCTTTCTTAGGCTTGTCGCCCTTGGAAGATTGGGTCTCATTAGTTGCTTTTGAGGCAACCGATATCTGATCCTTCTTCTCCTTGCTATTCTTCTATTTCTTATCCTTACTATTGTTGTTACTACTTTGTCCTTTTTGTTCTTTTGTGCCTCGGTTGGCAGCCAAGGCATGTGATTTAGAGGACTTAAGAGTGCTCATCTGGATTAGCTTGTCCTATTCCCTAGTGAGATTGACAACAAAATCATCTAAAGATGGCATGGTGAATTGAGTACCAAGTTCACTCTTAGTAGCATAGAAGGTAGAAACAAATATAGAATATTCTAAACTTAGCTTAGAGAGAATACTAAGAATCAGTTGTTCATCTTTCTTTTCAATTCCACATTGTTTTAACTGCAGCCTTAGTAATTTTAATTTAGTGAAGAAATCCTGGATTGTGTTGAAATTGCCTAGACTTAAGCTAATTAGTTCATTTTCCAACATATGACCCCTCATTGAATCTTGTGTGCCAAATAGTGTTTCAAGCTTTGTCTAAATTTTATTTGGTGTATTCAAAGACTCAATGTGAAAGAGAAAATCAGGAGAAATAGACAAACACAATGTTCCATATGCCTCATCACATTTGTTAAACCACTTAGGCTTATCTTCATCTTTAGTAGGTTTAGTTTCAAGTCCCATAGTTATCGTATTTAATCCAGCTTTCCTTAAGTGAATTGTCATGCATGATTTCCACTCAAAGTAATTGTATGGAGTTAGGATGGGCAATTTTGTTTAATCCATGATGAAGAAATGCAGAGAAGAAATGCTAAAAAGAAGAGAACCCAACCAAGACAACCCCCCCTTTTCACTCAATCAAAGGACCCCCCCAAAGAAAATATGATTTGGCACTTTATATTAGTGTGTTTACAACTGCCACTAGCAAGAAATACTAAGTGGTCTTGATTTCAATGCATTACAAAACCCTCATGAACAACATATGCTAAAAATACTACTTCGGCACAATACTCAGAGAAATAAATAGCACCACTGCGATCTAATAGAAAAATCATGCACTTTGAAAAAAAGAATCACCTCGATACGAGGTCGTATGTGAAAGTTATGATCCTCCGAAGTTCCTAAAATGAGAACTGTGCAATGTCACGACTGAGAATCTACAATTTCTAAAAAATATTGGCATCAAAATCAAAAAATGCCTGCACTAGTGCATAGAGCATGAAAAAATAGCCAAAATAAAAAAAAACATTCGTGGGAAAAGGAATCTGTATGAGCAAGAACGGAGCATTTGAAAACTGCCTTCAAAATTTTAATTGCCAACGGAGAGGGGTCTTGCTATAGCTTTATGAGTGCATTTCTACAAAATATACAGACTGCATGCAAAAATGGAAAGATACCCAGATGGTTTTTCTGTGCTGTAAACAAAACCCATAAGGTGTTTTTCTTGCAGATGTACAGAAGATGTTGCTCTAGTGTAAATAGAATGCCTTTAGCTACAAAAAATGACCCCAGCAACCAAAAAATGACATACAAAGGCTGAATCAAATGTTGGAACCTGCAATATTAATTCAAAAGACCAAATATGCAAACTAGTTGTCAGATTTGAGCTCGAAACCCCAGTTCCGCAACTGTGTATGACGATCTCTGATTTTGGTGAAACAAAAGCCAAATCTAACTTTCTCAATCCTCCTGGACACGTTGGAATAGCTGAAAATGCTACCAGTATAACCAAAAATGCTGCAATCACCCAGATTTCATAAAACACATGTGCAAACCCTAGAGATTAAAAAAGTTTCTGTCAAACTTTTTTGATTCTCAAGATCATCTAAAAATGCAAGAGAAGAGCATACTGGGTTTTTTAAAAAACTATAATAAGATTTATTAGCCCCCCCTGAATCTCTCAACTATGCAAACTAAAATCTACCCTTGCACATAGAACAGCTCTAATACCATGTTAGAATCTGAAAAGATTATTAACCCAGAAAACTAGTGCAAAGAATAGATATCTAAACTATGAATGCAAATGATACGAAATCAAAATAACAACACAGAGTTAGTCTTTAAGAGAGTAATGCAAATGCTAGAAGCAAAATAGCATTAAGAGGATGCAAAAGTAAAAGATACCAAATACAATCCAGGTAGCATGCTTATATAGACTAGGAAGAGAGAGGAGGTGGCAACACCAACCAATGAGGAGCAACCGTCTATCAAACTAAAGATAGCAAAGTATCTTCTCAAGATAGCTAATGGATGTTCACATGTAGGAAGGTGACACCTCACAACCACTCACCTAATAAGACATGCTTTATTAACCTAAGTGAGATTAATAGAAGTGTAGGAAAAACCTAGGAATATAGGGAAAAAATAAATAACCTTTTAGGAAAATAAAAACCTACACTAACAGCAGGCATCAAGGATTCAGGATCTGAAGAAAAGTCAGACAAAGGAGCACTTCCATGACTAGGGCACCCGCAAAAGTGTTCTCCGCAAATAGATCTCGAGAAACAAAAGTTACAGGGTTGATAGTGTCCGAAGGAGGTCCAGATTCCTTGAAAAAGTAGGTACCTTGGACTTAGGTGCCCATACTAATGTCCCTGACTGTTTTGTTTTAGAACCCCAAAAATAGGTATTCTATAATTTGGTATTTTACTCCCGTCTGCAAGAGCTTTTTCTGTTATTCATCAATTTGCTATCGTATTTGGATAATTAAGGTTTTAATGGTTAATTGAGCATAGTAGAAGGAAAAATTGATAATTAATTCCCTAATCCAAGCTTCTCCTCATTTGCAAATGACTCTAGGGTATGATAGTGCTTTCCATTTGACCATAGATCCTTCAATGTTAGGGTGAAAGGAGGATTTTAACATCTAAGCCACAAAAGATCGACAAATCCAATTTTACCCTAAACATTTTTGTGAACCCATGTCTTTGAACTTAAATTGTAACTTGTTGAGTGTTTGTCTACAGATTTGGTGTGATTTCATTCATTCATTTAGTCATTTAATTTGTTACATTGAGAAAATTTTGAAAAAATTAAAAAATTAGAAAAATACAAAAAAATTGCATTGTTGGGCTTACTAAATTATGTCAATTCTTTCTAATTTTTCCTAATTCATGATTTTTACATTAGATCTGATATAACTACAGAAAAATATAAAAATTCAAAATCTTACTTTGCATTTTCATGATTTAATTGCTAGGGTTTTGTGGAAATTTTGTCAATCTTTAGATAACCTGGTAATTCTAAAATCTAGGGTTCATAGGCAAAATCTTTTATTAGATTTTTCTATTGATTTTAGAGGCTCATTGAAATTTGCATTTGTTTGTAGTCTTGCATTTTAGTGTGAATTTGCAATTAAATTTAAATTATTTGCAATTTTGCATCAAAAATTTCAACAAAAACTAGTAATTTTGGTGCATTTTAATTAAATTTACATGGGAATATTGCATGATTAAGATTGAAAATTATTTTCAGATCTGAGAGTAGTTAATTCCCATCATAAATTAGACATTAAATCATTCGCATAGCATTTTGTTCCAAAGTCTCAAACCTAGGGCTTCGAAAACGATAATTTTTCACTAATTTTGGCCTTATCGACTCTCTAAATTTGCACTATAGGTGTGTTGTGAAAGATATTTTTGAATTAATTTGCTGTCTATCATAAAAATCTTTGCAACACCCTTTTTACGGGCTCTTGTAGTGAAAATTTGGCAAAAAACTACACATTTTGGCTATTTTTGCCCTAGGGTTTGATTTAGTTTGCACTCCATGTGTATTGTGATCAGTTTTATGGATTGAGGTGACTAATATTATTGATATTCTTTAGTGTCCCTCCTAAAATTCCTTACAACACCCCTTTTTGTAGGTCTTGGAGTTGAAAACTCGTGAAAAATTGCATATTTTGCTATATTTCACTAGGGTTTTACCTTAAGTGGTGCTACAATCATGTTGTGTTGAGTATTTCTACATCAAATGGTTGTTATCACTGATATTATTTTCTGTCCATCATCATTTTTCTCACAACACCCTTTGTTATGCTCTTTTGCATTGAATTTTGGTTAAAAAAATGCCTATTTTGACATAATTTCACTATATTTTGACTTGGCATTATCTTGGATTTGCATAAAGAGTGTGTTGAGAGTGACTATATTTCTATTTTGGACTGATATCAGACATATAACTTGCTTCCCTTGACTGAAATCCTCACAGTATCCTTTGTTTCATTCATTGGCTTTGAAAAAGTATCGAGAAATCAAGCATTCTGGGCTATTTTTGCTCTTGTCATTTGCACCAATTTTTGAAAAGCTTTCAAAAATCTGATTTTGAATTGGTTAGAGCAGTAAACATGGCCTCTAATCATAACAGCAACAATAGGTTCCCTCCTAAACCTTACATGAAAAGAAAGGCTCCCGAACATGAAATTGTCTTTACTCCTCATGATAGAACAACTGGAGAAAAAGAAAGACCTCTTTACATCACTGTGAAAATAATGGGAAACCCCGTGAATGGAACTCTTATCGATCCTAATTGCATGACTAATGTTTTCATTGAGGAGTTCCTCTTTTCACATCAATTAATGCAAGATTCTTATGACCTCTCGAGCATGATGATTAAGATGCATAAGGGAACCTTTATCAAGCCTTTGGGTAAGATATCTTTGTTAGTAACATTATTCAGAAAGCATGTCAAACAATGGTTTGATGTTGTCCCCATTTCTGACCTCTTTCACATTAAATTGGGACATCCTTGGCTAAAAGAAATGAAAGCCATCCCTTCAACAATACATCATTGTCTGAAATTCCCTCTGGATGGCCATATAATCATTGTCCCTCGAAACAAGTATATGGTTTAGGAAAAACATTACAAATTTAATTACTTTTGGGATAAAACTAAAGTACCTAGTCCTCCTATCCAAGAAATGACAAAAGAGAAACAACCCACATGTGAAGAGAACTTTAGACCAAAAGGACAAGGTCTCTATCCTAAGGTTCCTCCCCTGAAATCCTTACAAAGATCAGGAGGTCATTGTCAACAATAAAGTGTTCCACTGCAACAAATGAGGTTTGATCCCAGTGCTTCATCTTCTAATTTCCACAAGCCTATGAAAGAGGATAGCCCTATCTTATAGAAGATAAGTGGTAAAACAAAATGAAATAGAAAAGCAAGAGAAAGAAGGAGAAGAAGACAAGAATATGCTATAAACCTTGCCTCTCAACAAGAAAACATTGATCCTAACATTCAACCAAATAAAGACAATCCTAATGATGAACAACATGATGAACAAGATATGAATTTGGTTATGGTACCATATGTCCCACTATCCTCCATCATTAGGGAATGGGACAATGACAACGACGATTTACTTATAGACAACTTCTAGCCCGAAAGGGGCCCTATAGGTATGTATCTATAAACTTTTATTTCTATCATAATGTGCTTCCCCTGTGATGTGTTATATGTTGTTTAGGCCTCTTGGGATGACCTCGGATTCTTCCATAAGGTTTGGGATACCAGGAGACCACCTCTGTTGTGACCCTTCTTCTATTTTGTATCATCATTCTTCTAAATTGTTCTCTCTCTGATTTCATTGTTGTGTGTTGTGTCTTATAGACATAGCATTGTGGTTGGTGATTTGGGGGCACCCTCCTACGTGACTATCCCTAAGACACTTGTTTCTCCTCTCTTACTTATTGTTTCCCCTCCTCTAGTGTTTCCATCTAGCTAGTAGATGACGACAAACATTTATACTAATGTGGACCTAGTGTCCCTTTTGAGAGCAATCAAAAAATGGACTTAGTTCCTAATATAACGATGGGGTTGTATATCTTATCCGATGCTTGGCTAGTGGAAGCACTCGTGCTTTTCGCGTAGCGAATTTCATGATGTTTCTGTCGCATTTACAAACCTTAACTATACTGTTGCTCTGTGCACCCTTGTTTGCCTTTGAATCTAGCCTTGGCGGTACTCGATTCGGGGAGCTTCATAATATAGCCCCTAGTTATCCTCGAACTCCAAATTTGCTGTTTAACCTTAGCTCTTTGTGTGGTTAATCATATGCATTGATGTTGTTGTTTATCATGATTTTGTAGACACTAACATGTTTCTTGCAGGGATGTGTTTGTGAGAATATTTGGTGATTGTAAAGTACATGTCACCTCCGGGGGGCATGGGCTTTGCAAAAGTTGGTGTTCCCTCGTGTATTTTCTTCCTACCTTAATGTGCTTGATATCGACAACTGATATCAACCACCTTAAGGTGGGGGCATATAAGGTAAGCTGTCTGTTATAGATGTTAGCAATGTGTTTGACCTCATATGCAGTGACCTGCACCAGAGTAGTGCATCGTGCATCGTGAGCTTGTTTGGAATCAATCAATCAATCATGTAAACCCTCTACAGAGGTGGGATATCGAGCATATCCTTTTTCTTAAAGCCCTCTGTGGAGGTGTGGATGGTGTATTTCTTAGAGCAGACTACATCATCCTGTCATTTTTAAAAGTCCTCTGCTGAGGCGGGGAGCGGTTTTGTGACTAACTCAACCCTTAAGTGTGTCTTCAGTGATCATTGTGGTGAAGCCCAATCATCGGTGTATGCCTGTAATGTACCTGAGATGGCGTTGGACCTAGAAATAGGTACACTTCATCTCTTGTCTGCTGTGTTTTCTCCGTGTCTTCAAGTGTGTGTGTTATGGCGTGCTTGTTTTATATGGCATGTTTGTTGCCCCATATGCAGTGACCAGTGCTCTTGGGGAGGTTTTACGTGTCTTGCATGTGTGTTGCCCCATATACATAGACCTACACGATGAGTGCATCATGTATTATGGGAGGTTTGTTTACTTTCCAGTACTTGCATTTGTATTACATATATATGAGAAAAAGAAAAGAAAAGATATCATTTCTTTCTTCCATGCATTAATGTGTCTTCTATGCATTGACTGTTTGCTCCATGTTCTATGTGACTGTTACTATCTTCTCTGTGTTTTGCATGCCTGTTACTGTCTTTTATGCAGTTGGCGTGTCTTCTCCGTGCTTGGTGTGTTTATTGTGTTTGTGACCTTACTTTAATGCATGTTTGGGCCTTGCATTCATACATACATTAAAGTGGGGGCTAAATGTAACATCAGAAAATATCCCCTTGGGGGCTTTTGCCTCATAACGTTTAGCTCTTGGGTCTTTAGAGTGCATTTAGGACATTTTAATTAATATTTTAGCATCCTGATGGAATGAGACCTAAGTCCCATGGCAAATAGGACCTAGGTGGACCCCTTGAGTTGTACCCTACCTAAAATAGGGGGGAGGACTTGGGCACCCACGCCTTAGTCCTGCCCTATTTTGGGGCAGCCCCAATTTTTGGGTGTCGATTTATGACCGTTAGGAGGCTATTTTGCCAACACGGTAAAGTTTGATTTTTAATATCTTGGCGGGAATGCTTGTAGGTGCATATATAAGCATGTGTAGGAATTCATTTGTAAACTAGATTTCAATTAGATAGCAAGTGTGATGTTCAAGTGTTCTCAAGGTGATTCAAGGCTTCTATTGTGTTGCAAGAGCAGACTTGTATGTTTTGTACATTGATATTTGCATATTTGAGCTTCAATCTCCTCATGGCATGAAGAGCATCTTCCTCCGCGAGAGATTCAGTACAATGTGACTTATCATTGTGTTTTTATTAATGATTCCTTTAGTTTTGGCCTCTGCCTCACAAGGGCACGCCCTCTTCATCTGACAATGGTGTTTAGAGACTTAAGTGTCCTCCGGGGTTTGACTGAGGCAAACCTATAAACACCACAACCCCCAAACCAAGTCTTGTGACTGTAGGTTATAGGTGTCACATCTGGAAGAAGTGGAATTACAGGAAGGAGTGGTAGGCATCAAGGATTCAGGATCTAAAGAAAAGTTAGACAAAGGAGCACTTCCATGACTAGGGCACCTATAAAAGTGTCCTCCGCAGACAAATCTTGGGAAACAAAAGTTGCAGGGTTGATCAATTTCTGAAGGAGGTCCAGATTCCCCAAAAAAGTAGGTACCTTGGACTTGGGTGCCCACACTAATGTCCCTGACTTTTCCGCTTTGGAACCCCGAAAATAGGTATTCTATAATTTGGTATTTTACTCCCATCTGCAAGAGCTTTTTTCATTATTCGTTAATTTGCTATCGTATTTACATAATTAGGGTTTTAATGGTTAATTGGGCATAGTAGAAGGAAAAATTGATAATTAATTCCCTAATCCAAGCTTCCCCTCAATTACAAGTGACTCTAGGGTATGATAGTTCTTGTCATTTGACCCTAGATCCTTCAATGTTAGGGTGAAAGGAGGATTTTAACATCTAAGCCACAAAAGATCAACAAATCCAATTTTACCCTAAACAAACCAAATAACTTGGTAACCTCTAGAGTTCTAAAGGATTGCACATTCAGTTAGACAAGATGTTGTCTAACCTCATCAACTTAAGTATGCTTAAGTATAGTGAATAGATAAATTATTCACTCTAATAATAACTAATCAAGACTATACAATTAAATTATGAATTTGAAATTTTCCTATAGTTTTTCATGAGTTTCAATCATTTAGTTTGTCCCTTGATATGGCTTTATCTTGTCTAGGTGTCTACTATATTCACATTTTCAATATCTACTATGTGATTGAGCTTCTCCTTTCATACTGCTATAAATTTCACCTTCAGCATTGTACTTTTGTTCTAATCATTCATTGACCTAAGATTGTTAATTTAAAATCACTTATTGCTTCACATTATAAAGATGACCAATCATGTTACATGATAACATACAACAAAAATAAATCATTCTGTAACTTTGGTTATGCAATTTTGTTGTTGATTAGATATCTTCTATTGATAAACCGAAGCTATCAAATGCAAGCACTACATAGTGAATCTTAATGTGGAGCATAATAAATCAAATGAAACTAGCACATCATCCACATAGGTTTTGTATGGGTATATATGTCTTCATCATGTTGAAATGATAAAATGTAATATCAAGAAATGATGTTTCATGCATATAAGTCTAACACACACACACACACACACACACACACACACACACACACACACACACACACACACACACACACACACACACACACACACACACACACACACACACACACACACACACACACACACACACACACACACACAGATATATATGCAATTTGGTTGTTTTTCTTTATCTACATGTTCTTTAACTCATTTTAGCAATAATCCCTAATGAAATTAGTTTTTATGTTAATATTGGGTTGGTGGGTTTTATTATAATCATGTGTTATTTGAGTAACAAATACTTTTCAAAGAATGGAATAGCTTAAAATGTTTTATGAGACCTATATGTCTCATGAATTTTAAAGATAAAACATAAATTCCCACATCTTCTCTTTGGTTGTTTAAGCCCTAGTTGCTGAACATCTCAAGATTAATTTGTGCCATTGATTGACATAAAGAATTAAATGATAAATGATGAATTGATATAATAAATTTCATGGATATGTGTTAGTTATGCATTTAACCAATGAACCATAATAGAGAAATCTATTTTCAAGCATTTAAGCCCTAATTATTTATCTCAATGGACCATTTATCTACTATTCATTTTTTTGGAAGTTTAACAAATAAGATAAAGGGTTTTCAGATAATGAAATCATATGTGGAGGGGCATGAGTACATAGGATCCCAAGCACTATTAGATTGAAATGTATCTATTGACTCACATTGTTCTTAGATTTTTAGGCCCTAAAAACATTTGAACTCCCATACACCCTTCAATTGACTTAGATCAATAGTCTTAAATGCTAGACATTCCCACATAAAATCTCAATGATAAAAAAGTTGACAACCAAACATAAAATAGGAATGCCATGCATGTAAGGAAAAAATCATGTCAACCCCTTAGAAATGGAATTCAAAAAAACAAATTTAACTACTAGAAGTTTAAGTATTTCCACATTAACCTTATGAGGAGAACTTGTAAAAGTTAGTTTATAGAAATTTCAATAGCATAGTGGCATGCAAAACAATAATTAGAAAGAAAATAATGAGAGAGAAAGAATAGAATTCAAGAAAAGAACAAGAAAGACATAGATATAGCCTAGGAAAACCTTTTAAAAAATCTAGCCTCCAATGTAGTGAAACAAATGTATTCCTAGAAACAACATAGTTACAATATAATATTTTACAATATAATATTAGGATTCCTACATTTTATGGAGAGCAATGTCTACAACCTAGAAGAAAATTGATAGCATACCCCTACAATACACAATCCAAAATGCCTCCATCTCAAGCCATTAATATGTAGACCTAAAGAGGCCCAAAAACCATCAAAAAGTAATACAATGGACCAAAACAAGGTCCCAAATAACATGATAATGATCCTCAAAATCCACACCCCATGATCGGTCAATAGGATATTAATAACATATTCCCTTATGCATCATTAATATGGCATAGCCTCCCACCAATCTAGGAAGCACCATTTTATCATTTACCTCCTTTAGTAGGATGCTTTATGATGCATCATTTTTACATATCATAAGTGGGTCAAGATTCCTAGTCCACTTTATGACCTCCCTCTTATATGCTCTTATACATGTTATAAAATCTCTTACACATCTTGCAATGTCATAGATGCTATTACACAACTTACATGACATAGATGCTCTTACAAAGTCTTACGCACACATCATACCAAAGAATATACATGGCATATTGGAAATGTCAAAGTGGGACAAACTTTTTCATGTGGGAATAATACAATAATATAGCTATTAAATAATTCACCATTAGGAACAAGGTGTATGAAACCTAATCCTAATATTCTTCCACTTGTCATATACCTTGCAAGAGTAAAAGGAAACACCAACAAAATGTGAACTAATCATCAAGGGTACAAGCATGTTATACCAAATGACTTCATTGTGCTCATGTGCTCAATAAATTATCCAGAAAATCCACCAAGTGAACTACCATCTAGACCAAACTAATCTCATCCTCCATCATGTCCAAGCATGAATAATAAGCAACCAAATCCAAGATCATTTTATTTTATTCCATATAGAAACCACTATATCATTCTTCAACCTAAACCTAAACATTGAATTCCATCTCTAGAATAGGACCAAGTTTCCCATATACCCAACTCAATAGTTTGATTAGAAACCACAACTTATTGGTAACACATCCAACTAATCACACCTCATAACAAAGAAAACACATCATATGTAGATCTTTTGTTATCCACATATCCACCAAATCTACAATCACAAGTCCTTGTATATATGTTGTCCTACACAAAGTAGTCCTCCTAAGTAGCCAACTCACAATGTGTAACCAAACTTAAAAGACTCTCATACCCATAGTCTAATGAAAAGTATCCAACAAATGTAACGCCTATAACTCCCACTACTTGGGTAAGCTAGTTTGGAATAGACCGTGACATGTAAAATTCCACCAATAAAACTCATATAAAGATTGTATATTATGTCCCATATATCATCTAGTATCAAAGAACACCCACTAATTTTTAAAATTGCAAACTATGAAAGATATCCAACAAACTAAAACATGTCCTTCTACAACATTGACATGTGCTCTAGCTATGACAAGTAAGATCTCTACCCCCAAAATCCCAAGATAAAACAAAATAGAAATAGATCTAAGCTTCTAAAACCAAATTAATAATAAACTAAGAATCATTCTCAAGATGAAGTAATATGCCCAAAACTACTAACCATCTCTTATACTCCTCAAACTCTACCCTTAGAAACTAACTCCACAACTCAAGACCCAAATATAAGGAAAAATGGAAAACCATAACTATGCATCTACTCAAACAACCGCTTAGAACCAGCATCCATAACTCAAGACTCATACACATGAGAAGACAAGATACAAAGAATGAATGAATCTAAAAACTAGGTCAACAATACCTTTTAGATCATTCACCATCAAGTGGACACCCTTGAGAGTAGGGATGAGATTGCTCAACCTATGAAGCATAGAGTCAAACTAACTCTCAATAGGAACGATATCCTTAACAAGTCCATGATGAGCTCATGTTTAGCTCCATGTGTAGACTCTTCAAATGGTCTTTTTGGTAAAACCAAGGCAAGAGACTCTATATTCCAACACTTGATTTCCAAAATCCAAGAGATCTTCAACCTCACCAAAATCTAATATAGGTTCATAACCAATAATCTCATGCCAACCAAACTCTAACTATAACACTACAATATACAAAATCTCAAAAGGCAAAATAATCACAACACTCATGTAGGAGATTTACTTCCTAAATCATGATGAATGCTCCCACTGCATAGTAGGAATGGACACATACTCCAAGAATTCCCTTTGGCTCCATGATTTGCATCTTCACCAAATAAGATCATTTATCTTCAACTAATAGATATGTTCAAAATAATCCATACCATGTGTTATGGATTAAAAAGTGGAAACATGCCTTTTTACCTCCTAGTTTATCTCCTAGGTCCCTGTGTTTACACTCTACAAGAAAATTATTCATCCCGATGAGAAATCCCCCAAAACCCATGTAAAATGGGGACTAGGGTCCTATTTACTATTTGAGTCTTGACCAAAAAGGCCCCTTGGAACTTGGGTGTTCATGTCCAAGTCCACCCTGATTGGTCGAGGTAAAATTAAATGTATGCCAACATCCCTTATTGGCTCTTTCAATTAATTTGTTAAAGTTTAATGGGATAGAATATATAAACAAGTGTTTGGATTCATTTGTAACTAGGTTGATGATAGACAAGTTGATGATTGCAAGGTTATGATATTGTGCAAAGGCAAATTCACAACATGTATTGTGTTTGTGGCAGACTTGTGTTAGTATTGTGTTTGTTACAAATTTGGAATCATCATCAACATCCTTATGAGTTGAAGAATCTTCATCCTCTTAAGGGCTTCACTACCAAGGTGACATTATCATTGTGTTTGAATCATTTCATCATCATTTAGATTATATTTAGCCTCTATCCTAGAAGGACACAATCTCACATTAACAATAGTGTTGGGAAAGCTTGAATGCTAACCTAGGATTTGACTGAGGCAAATCCCTAAACACCACAACCCCCAAACCCCTTTTCTTCTTGTGTGTAGGTTACAGGTGTAGGAATTGTAGAAGTGAAGGTACAGGGAGGTTGTTTAGGAGATCAAGATTCTAGATCTAAAAAAAGAGTTCAAAAATTCACCTGTAGTAGACTTGGGCACTAGCCCCAGTGTCTAGTAGGCAAAACAAACCCTAAAATCAGTATCAGAACATCATTTATAACATTTTTCTAGTTTTGATTTATTGGAGATCTAAACTTTCTGAACTCGGGCACTAGCCCCAGAGTCTTTCAACATTTCAATTTCTTAGAGACATGTTTGGACATCTTACTGATCATCCTGGTGCTTTTAGATCTTGAGTTGTTATTTTTTTCTCTGTTATAAGCTAATTATGATAATTCTAGGGTTTAGGGCATTGATGAGCCTAGGGTTTGATAAAAGGCTTGGTTGAATCATATCTTTCCTCTACAAACAAAAGCATGAAATCAGTAGCTGAGCCCTCTTCCATCTTTTAGTGGCTCAGCTCAGTTTTGTCCTTGAATATTGTAGTGAAATGACGGTTTGATCTAGTGCACCAACATGCTTTGCATCTCATCATCCCCCTTTTTACACTTAACATTTTGCTAAACTCGACAAGCAACACCTTAACAAGAAAACAATCCACCAACTACTATTGAATCAAACAAAGAAGAGCTGAAGGTTGAAGAGTTAAAGGACAATTATTTAAGTTGGGAAATTGTACCTTATGCACCTATTTCCTCTTGCATTTGAGATTGGGAGGAAGATGATTTGCTTGATGACAACCACTAGCCTGGTTGTGTAAGTAGTTGAGTATCTCTAACCCTTTTTAGTCACCTTTGATGTAGCATCTCTATGAGTTGCTCACTTACATAGCCTCTTCTTACAAGTTGTGTTATATGTTGTTTAGGTCTCTTTGGATGACCCTTGATACTCTTGTAAGGTCAAGGATATAAGGAGACCACCTTTATTGTGACCATTCTTCCATGTGTTTCTCCATTCTTCCACTTTGCATAACATCGTGGAGGATGTCTTGGGGGCATCTTCCCATTTTGTAAACCCAAGTCACTCTTGTCTCGTCTCTCATTTTATTGTTTAACTTCTTCAGTGGCTCATTTTATTGTGATCTTTGCATAACATCATGGAGGATGTCTTGGGGGCATCTTCCCATTTTTTAAACCCAAGTCACTCTTGTCTCCTCTCTCATTTTATTGTTTAACTTCTTTAGTGGCTCTACTAGTCGATGGATACCAAAAACAAACAAATATTGATAAGGACCATGTGTCCCTTCAGAAAGAAATTAAAAATGGACCTATTCCATATATGAAGATGGGATTGATTTATATATCTGATGCTTGGCTAGTAGAATTACTTTGTGTGATGTATCGTGTTGTGAAATCAGTTGTAACAAACTTTTACAATACTCTAAATCTGCTTCTATGCACTTTGGATTGTTTTGTATATCACCTTGTTGCTACACTCAGTTTTGAGATACCTGTAGTATCACCCAGTGGTTGTACTCGGTTCTGAACATGCTTGTGTAGCCTTGGTCTTTGATGTGATCTAATATAATTGATGCATAGCTTCTATGAATTGATTTGGTTATTATCTTAAAGTAAGATTTTCTAACCAAAGCTTATATCTTGTTGATTATCCTAGTGATTTATAATGATGTGTTTGTGGGAACATTCGATGATCGTGGCACATGTCACCTTTGGGGCATGGGATTTGTGAAACCTCTTGTTCCCTTGTGTGTTTTCACTCTACCTTAATGTGCTTGATATCAGCAAGCAAGATCAACCACCTTAAGGTGGGGGCATATATGGTATCTTCTTGATTATATTTTACACTGACAAAGCATGTTTGCATACACTTCCTTTTCATTGTAAGGTGTCTCCATGATGTAGGTGGGGTTGTGTATTTTATTTTTTGCACACATACCTCCTTTTCATTATAAGGCATCTCTGTGATGCAGGTGGGGTTGCATTTTAAAAGCCCTCATCGTGAGGCAGGATGGTGTATCTCTTGAGCTAGTGCACATCTTTTTAAAAAAAGTCCTCATTGTGAGGTAGGGTTGGATCTTGATTCATTCACCCTTAAGTGTCTCTTTGGTGGTTGTGGTAGCATAGCTCAACCATCAGGTATGTTTGGCATGTTTTAGATAGGAGAGTAGTGATGATCTCCTCTCTTTCGCTCATGTTTATCATGTATAAGATGTATAGTGTGTCAATGGCATGTTATGCAACGCTCATGTATTCTGTCTTTCGTGTGTTTTATGTGTCTTCCTTGTGTGTCTTGTGTGTTTGTAGCATGGTCTACAGTTGTGTGGTGATGATTCCCTCCCCACACTATATGTGTTTTACACGTCTTTACATGTGTGTTTTGTTTACTTTAGTTAGCATTATATATATAGATATGTAATTGCTTCATCATGTCTTCTCTTCATGTATTCTTTGTGTAGACACTTAAAATTGCCTATGTCCTACAAGTGCCATTTTATCCTAATCCCACTCCTAATCCCATCCTAATCACCTAGACAATTAATTAAATAAATCTTTATTATTTAATTAATTTCGCTTTCACATGTCCTAACTAATTCAAATAAAATATAGGCCCTTAGCTTTCACCACATTCCAACATGTCACATAGTACATTTTTCATTTAATACACTTCACATGTACCACTAATTTAAATAAAATATTATTTAAATTAGGTCCTCCCTACACTTGTCACATGACTACAACTCCTCATGGAGTAAATGACTATAACTCCTCATGGAGTACATGACTACAACTCCTCATGAAGTGGGAAACCCTATTCGATCCTAGTCGTTCACATCATTGAAACCAACTTTCAATCATAGCCCTTCATTTAAATCATTCACTTCCTATAAATCAACCCTCAACCAATCTATTTGCATGAAGAAGTTTCCAAGCAACCTTATGCTATCGAAATGACATTAGAACCTCTCATCATCTAGTTTTCAAGTATCGTTATGCTACTGGAATGAGAAACCAACATTCTTCCAACATTCATCCTTTGAAATCATGCATTCCAGATGCAAGACAAGAAGAGAAATGGAGGCAAGCCAATCTTAGTGTAGAGATCGGTGCTTGGTTTGCTTTGTGTTTTTGATCTCTTTTCTATCGTGTACTTCATTGTGCTTGTTAGGGTTTGATGATTTGTTGTTCATGACCATAGCCCTGATTTTTACCCTAGCTACATTTGGTGAACCCAACTTGAATCGTACATGCTAGTGGTTAGTAAGTAAATTGCCCAATAATCACCAAGTTTAAATGTTATCCCCAAGTAGTGCATGTGACCTCTACGCAAATGAGCACTAGCAGTTAGTCATTTAAACTACCAGGACTACCCTTGCTCCTCCTCAAGCCCTAATAGGGAACTATTTTTACTTTCTTCATAACTTCATCATACGAAGTCAGAATTTTGTAAAAAAGGACTCCTTGGAAAGGTGACTCCACCAGCTTCACAGTGGTGTAGGTTTCATTGTTAGATTCTTCCAGGTTTTCCTATTATTCATACTCAAAGTCAACCCTAGTTTTAAACTTCAAGCATGAGCATAACTTGATCAATTTTTATCAGATTTTAGTGCATTTTTTTTAAAACAACTTAGCATTTCCAAAATTTTCCAAATATGCAATCCATTTTTCTTTAGTTGTTCATATAACATCATATTTCATCAAATTTCTCATTTTTTCACATAATGCACTAGGGTTTGCACAAGTTTCTTGTTTGTTCTTGGTTTTGGTGACTTTCAGGTTTTCATACAATGCTGGAATAACATCAGTATCAGTTACAATAGTAGATTTAAGAATGAAAATATTTAGGTGCACTCCATTCATCTTTCATCTCTTTCCATTTCTTCATAATCATTGTTTGCAAATACACTTCAATTTGCGCATAAAACGAATCATCTTGTTTGCATTCACATTTGGATTTTGGGCTCTAAAATGAACTCTTGTCTTCATTCACACATCGAAATCAGGCTGAAAATGAACTAGTGTCTTCTATCACACATTTTGCTTTGGATTAAAATGAATGAGTGCTTTCATTTCTTGGTGAATTTGAGTGAGATTAAGGGTGTGTATGCTCGTCTCATGCGCTTCATGCGATCTTGAGAATCACAAACACCTTTCATCCATTCACTTTCACACCACGCATTTTGTTTCTAAGGGGAATTAAAAATTACGAGTGTGAATCTAGTGTGGGTGAGTATGCTCTCTCCTCTCACCCACTAGATTTTCTTTTGTCACCTTCTTAGGAGGCCTGCTTGGAGACACACCACTCCAAGGGACAACCTCAACTCTAGCATTCTAACAGAGTCTAAATAGCGAGGTGTGAATCGAAAGACACCCTCTTGGAAGTCAAAATCTTGTCATTCAGGCTAAGTCCCAAAGAACTTTATACCTTGGGGAAGTGAAGGTGAAGGGTGGGTTACACCTTTCTCCTAGTTTTTTGGTATTATTTTGCTTTCATTTCACATAATTGGACCCCCCTACCTTGAGTATATTGGGGACATCCTTAGTCAAACTTGTGCATCCTAGAGTAAGACCAATTTGGCCACACCTAGTTGACTATTCTTAGGGTTTTTTATGTGTCTTCAAGTGCTTACCTAATCATCACATTCAAATTTCAAATTTGAACTTGCTTATGTGTCTTACGTGTGTGATTCATGTGTGTATATGTGTAATCATTTGTTTGTAAATTGCCAAATCAAGATATCAACACAAACACACAAACACATCATTCTAAACATTATCTCCAACACATTCACTCTAAGACAAGTAATCCTAACCAAACCCTAATCATCCTAGTCATTCCATCCTAATCAAACCTTAATCATCCTACTTGTCCTATCCTAATCATTCCACATATCCAATCAATTTCATCCTAATCATATCCTTGTCATTCTACATCTCCCAATCAAATTCATTTTAATCATTATCCTAATCAGATCCTAATCATTCCTAATCATCATCCTAACCTACTTCACTAGTCAAAATGGTCCTAATCCTTAGCAAGCATATGCCCAATCCTAAGCCCAAGTTCATACTTCGAGGAGGCCATCTCTTTAGTCTTAATGATGAGAACAATTCAAAGCCCAAACTTATACTTCAAGGAGGCCCTCTCTCTAATCCTAACAATGAAAACAATTCAAAGCCCGAACTTATACTTCGACGAGGCCCTCGTTTAAGTTATAGTGATGAGACAAGTCCAAAACCCAATTCATCCACACATCAAGTCAATGCCACATCAACCAATCCCACTTCTTTCCATGTCAATGCCACATCAACCTATCCATTCACTTCCAAACAAGAACATGTGAGCCCAAGTCACCCCTTGAATCAAGATAAAAGGCCTTTAAGTCCTAATGCCACCTTTGACAAGGTAGACATCAACCTATCTCATGCAAGCCATTCATTATCTTTTCCACAATCTAATCCTCCAACTCCACATCCTAGACTCAAACATTACAAAAACAAACCTAGGGAGTCATCCAAATCCACCAATCCTTTCAATCCATTTGACCCTCCATCCAACCAAAGTCAAAGCCCTAAGTCTAATCCATCCAACACCCCTTTTATCTCTTTAACATGGGATCTTTCCACTCCACCTAATCCTAATCCTTCAACTTCCTCCCTTGTTAACCCTTCATCCACCTATACCCTTACAAAGGATATAATCAAAGGGCTACTAGCAAGGAATCAATCATCGCCATGTCAAACATCTATCCTTAAGCTTATCAAGGAGCCCTGAAACATCATGTCCATTCCTTCAACCCCATCATGTAGTCCACTACCCATTGATCCTATTGAAGAGTCATCTACATCTACTTCCACCCAAAGTCAAGAGCTATATCAAGGGTATAATCCTATGCATGTGGAATCATTATCCCCTCACTCTAATCAAGATCAAATCACCTCCATCCAACCCACCCATAATACACTTAATCCTATCTATGATCAAGATCCTACTTATGATCAAGAAGGCCATGATGATCCTCTTAGTCAACTTTATGCATTCCATGGTCAAGAACTTATCACCCCACCTATCCATGATACACCAACTTCAACTTCCCATGATGAGATACTTGGCTCCCAAGAACACAGATGATCAAACCAACAGCTTGGATAGTAGTGAACATAATTTGGCTGATAGGCAATTCTATATGTGCACACATCTTGTAACTGCCAAAAATTTGGTAGTCTCATTTTTTGGTCATCCAAAAATTAAAAAAATAATCTTCCCAAAAAAATGGTTGTCAAGAAATAAATTAAAAAACCTATTTGTAGGTGGTGGAAGGTGGAGTGGGGAAGGTGAAGCCCAAAACCCATCCTGATGCTCCCAATCAAATCTTGTAATGTTCATTTAAAAACAAAAAAGAAAAGATCATAAAGTATTATTGAAAACCCTACACATATTTCAAAAAGGTGTAAAAAAAATATTTGGAGTAAAAAAACAATCTTTACAGTAATAAAAATGTCATGGAGTTTATGAGAATATTAAGAGAAGATTGTAGTGCTAAGTTGCCAACAATGCCATTATGAGATAAAGATGATTAGAATGAAAAAATAAAAATAAATTAAAGAATTTAAAAACTTAAAATGGATATTATAGGTAGAGATTTTATATTTTTCTGTTGATATCACCATTGTGGAGATTAGCTTTTTTTTTAGCCAAGATGAATTTATCCTTTTGAGACATCACTGGAGTTTAATTATGAGTTGAATATAAAAAGATGAAATTTCCTGAATGAAACATTGTCTCTAGAAGATTACCATGAATGTTAAACATAGTGTTAGGAACCCGTGTTTAACCCTTCTCTTTACATTGTTAGTATATTACATTTGGACACATATGCTTTGTAAGTCGTCCTGTGAGTATATTGTATTATCCCACATTCATGGGAAGTAATAGTTGTTTAGATTAGACTTAGTATATAAGTACGTGTTGAGGCCAATGAAGGCATTCACGAATTTATTGTATTGAGCTTGCTCTAAGGAGGTTGCCCCCTCAAAGTGGCCTGTGATCAATAAATTCCTTCTGTGTTTCTACTATTTCTATTATTTTGTGCATTTTCATTATATTATTGTAGGAGGTTCATCTCATCTAGTATCAGAGTGCTTTCTTAGGCTCGTTGGGTGGAATTTTTGCTGAAATTTTTTTCGCAGTGGCCTCCAGGCGTTGTCATTATTGCAGTAGTTCTTTTTTCTCTACATCTGTATTGTTCATTTCAATTGCAGGTTCGGATCAAGGAATAATCCCTATCTGCTTAACTATGGGAAGTGCCTGGGCATAGCCCTAAAACACATTGTGAGGAGTACCACAAGAACCCCGAAGTAGCTGGCCCACTGAGAGGACCTACCAGTGAAAAGGGCAATGGCCCCTACCTGATTGACTAGTTCCCATTCATGAGGTAATCCAAGAGCTATCATTTGTGGAAAAGTGGTTATCAATTTTACCTAAGTCATGGAGTGAGGGGTACTACCCCAATACGCAAGCCGTTAGATAGCATTGGTATCCGAGTGAATCCCTTGAACCTTTAGGAAGCTGAACATACTTGGGGTCCATATCTATTGCCAGCTAACAAATTACAGATTGAATCTGTCTAGAGCCATTTGTAGATCCCATTGCAGATCGTTTCCAGAAAAAAAATTCTATTTTTTTGCCATATCTTCCTTGCCTTAGCTCCATTTCCTCTGCAAATTCATTGGAACCCCTGAAATTCCATTCTGCATATTTCCTTCCTTGAGGACCCTATCCCAAATTCTACTTATCGAAGCCAGAAATCCCACGTGTCTATTTTTAGGGTTTTCCATAACTTCTTCGATTCTCACCCAATTGCCTTCAAATTTTGCCACAGTGTTCATTTCCTATTTCTACTCCTTTGTCCCTCTTGGACAAATTTTTCCATTCTTTCACCCTACTTTTGAAATCCCCATTTTCTGCTTCCCTATCCCTCAGAAAGTGTCCAAAACCTAGTCAAACCCCAATTACCCATTCGAGTTTTTCCCAAATCCAAATTTTCCTTTACAAAAAAAGGTTTTGTTTTTGTTTTTCTAGCCATTCCAAAAAAAAAAATCCTAGTTATGGTTGTCACCCGCGTAGGACCGAAAAACATGGAGGAGGAACTTGCAACGATCAAGACCAAACTCCAAGATCTGGATGACAAAATTCTCAGTGTCAATCTTCAGCATTCAACCATGGACAATAGATGACAGTCAGAGTCTTTTCCAGATATAGGGTTTTCTTCTTCTAGCAATTTTCATGGACCGAAGCTTGATTTTCCTCGCTTCAATGGTGATGATCTGACTGGATGGCTATACTGAGTAGAACAATATTTCAATATGCATAATACTTTTGATGTCAACAAAGTGCCACTTGCCTCCGTTCATTTGGAACATGAAGCCCTTAAATGTTTCCGTTGGTACATCAAAGCTCATGAAGAGCCAAAATGGACAGATTTTTGCAAACTCATTTTGCAACGATTTGGCCCTAGTGCTTTTGATGACTTCACAGGAGCACTCACAAAACTATGCCAAATAGGCACTGTGAGAGAATATCAGACAAAATTTAAAAAACTGGCAAATCACATAGAGGGATTGTTTGATGAAATCTTTAGTAGTTGTTTCGTCAGTGGTTTGAAGGATGCAATTCGCTCTGAGGTTAAAATGTTCTATCCAAGCACAATGATGGAAGCCTTAGGGTTGGCTAAGTTGGTGGAGGACAAGATCACAACTCAACAATGCTCCAAATCTAATTTTGTTCCATTCAGAAATATGGATCCCCAAAGCCCTCAAATAATGCCAGCTCCTAGAACAACTCCTATCAAGCATTTGACTAAAGTAGAGATGCGGGCACATAGAGAAAGAGGTCTTTGTTATAATTGTGATGACAAATTCACTCGAGGACATAGATGTGTTGATCAAAAGCTCTATCTCTTGGATGTGGATTTTCTACCTGAAACTAAAGTTTATACAGATGCTCAGGATACAGTAGCTGATCAAGTTGAAATTCAATAGTCACCTGTTGACCCTACTTCTCAGGAAGACCACCTAGAGATCTCTCTCCATGTCCTAGCAGGAGTCACCACCCCACAAACCATGTAGGTCAAGGGTTACTTCAAGAAGCTCCCTCTTACAATACTCATTGATTCTAGTAGTACTCATAACTTCATTGACCCTCGAATAGCCAAACAGGTTGATTTTTTTGTTCATCCTTGCTTGAACTTTGAAGTCATGATTGCCAATGGGGGCACAATACTTTGCAAAGGGAAGTGTCGCAATGTGTGTATCTCTATTGGAGATTATAGCCTATGCTCCGACATGTTTTCCTTTCCCTTAAGTGGATGTGATGTGGTTTTGGATGCCCGATGGTTATGCACACTTGGACCCCTCTTATGGGATTTTGCTAAACTTTGGGTGTAATTTTCAGACAATGGGCACAAACACACATTGAAGGGCTTACAACTGGGGTCTCTCAGCATCATAAGTTCACATCGCCTAGAAAAGCTTCTTAAGAATAATTCACGTGGTGTCATCACTCAGCTTCACTCCATTCAGATGCAACCATCTATGGTCTCCACTACTTCCGCTCTACAATGAATGATGGCTATTCTACATGCAGTACAGAAGTGCCGGCCATACCTATTAGGGAATCATTTTTGCATCGGGATGGCTCACCAGAGCCTGAAATATTTCTTGCAACAATGGGTCTCCTCCCCAGCACAACAGAAATGGATCAGCAAACTCATGGGTTATGACTATGAGATCACTTACAAGAAGGGTAAGGACAATATTGTGGTAGATTCTCTTTCTCGCACATGTGATGACCAAGCTTCTCTTTCATCTATTTCTATGTCTGTTCCAAATTGGTTGGAATCTGTCATGTAGGATGTCTTCTATGAACTCTATGTTTCTCCATCGGTAGGGCACTCTGGGTTCCTCAAAACTTATGGACGGGCATGGTGTCACTTCTTTTGGAAGGGAATGAACAGGGTAATTCAACAGATTGTGGCTACATGTGATACCTCAGAACAATAGCATTAGTGGGCAAAGTGGCTCCCTCTCACTGAATAGTGGTACAATACATCCTACCACACTACATCTAACATGACTCCATATGAAGCAGTCTATGGTCAGGCACTGCCAGCACTCCTTCCATACTTCCCCAACAGTTCATGAGTTTAGGCAGTCGACATGGTTCTTTGTACCCATGATCAGATTGGGGATCATAAGCTGGTTCCTTCTTCCTGCATTCATCCAATATTTCATGTCTCTTGTCTAAAGAAATTTCTTGGTGCCAACGACACAGAACAAACCATTTTACCACAACTGGATAATGAAGGATCCATCCTTTTGGAGCTAGAGGTAATCCTTGAAAAGCGCACTCATCCTCTTCACTCCCAATCCATCACAGAGGTATTAATTCAGTGGCCTGGAATGCACCCATAGATTGCTACATGGGAACCACTCCTTTAGATTCAACAATAATTTCCACATTTTATGCTTTGAGGACAAAGCTTTTCTATGAGGGAGGGGATGTTAGGAACCCGTGTTTAACCCTTCTCTTTACTTTGTTAGTATATTACATTTGGATGCATATGCTTTGTAAGTCATCTCGTGAGTATATTGTATTATCCCACATTCATGGGAAGTAATAGTTGTTTAGATTAGACTTAGTATATAAGTACATGTTGAGGCCAATGAATGCATCCATGAATTTATTGTATTGAGCTTTCTCAAAGGAGGTTGCCCCCTCGAAGTGGCCTGCGATCAATAAATTCCTTCTGTGTTTTTGCTATTTTTGTTATTTTGTGCATTTTTCATTATATTGTTGCAGGAGGTTCCTCTAACATAGAAACTCCTTAAAACTAGGGACCAAGAGATTGTTTTAGGCTATAAAACACCTTGAAAAGTGGAGTTAAAATCATTTCTCCATAATACTTTTTTAAAAACTCAAACACACAATATTCATAATTCAACTCATAAAACCATGTGAACCTTTATTTTTCTAAAAACCATATTAAGCTGGTATTTTATTTGGCAAACAAATTTCTGTTTTGACTAATTAAATTTCTCTTTTGAAAAGTAGGAAAAAGAGTTATTTTATTTTATTTTAGAACTCTTTATTTTATTTTATCTATATTGTTTACTTTATTTTTATTTTTTAGTTTTGTTTTACTTTGAAAAATGTAGTAAATATTATATACTTATATGTTACTTTTTAATAGTTTTAATTAAAAAAATTCAATATATTTTAGTTTTTGTATACAATAATGGCATGATACTCCTATTTATTTGAATGGATATAATTTTATATAAAAATAAGATTAAATAAATAATTATAATAATATAATAAAACAAGTTTTAAAAAATAAAAACAAATCAAATATGTAGTAAACTATTTAGTTTTTAAAACAATAAATAAATATTTATTTTAAATTTTGTGTTGATCTATTATTTACAAAAGAAAACACAAATCCTCTCTTAACAGAGATTTCATATTATTTTTATTTGGAGACATACATATTTAAATCTTCTTCTTCCTCTGCACATAATTGTATATATGGAAATAACCTATGAATTTATTTTTGTAGACCATTTTTACATCATGTGATACTTAAAGCTTCTGATATGTGATCTTTAACACAACAACAGATAATTCAAAGGTAGGGTTTCAAACACAAAAAATAATGCAAATTAATAAACACATAAAGAGGGAGTGACAAAAAATGTAGCTCCCAGAATGGAGTAAGGAGGTGAGAAGAGGGCATTTCAAGATTGTTCCAGAAGCTTCTCCTCCATTGTGCATGTAGAGATAAATGAAACATAAGAAAATTTTGAGAAAATGAAAAGGCATTGAGTAAGATATGTTTTATATGCTTCTTAACTAATTCTATTTACTTTCCTTAAATTTAGCTTCATATGCTTATTCCAAGAATTTAGGTTACCAATTTATTTATTTAGTGGTCTTTTAATTTATTGGAATTAGTGTTATTTTTATTATTTCTTTTCAAAATTTATTATATCTATATTTAATTAAGTTTTTTTTTGGAAATTACGAGATGATTTACTATGACATGCGTGCTTTTTAAATTAATTTAGCGATGATTGCTTTCATTTTGTTTATTATTGTATATTTCTAATTTAGTATTAATGGTAGAAAATAGTGTATACAAATAATTTTAAAATGGCATTATTATTTTATTTAATTCAAACAATATTAGGGGTAAGTCACTATTGAGTGCAAATGAAATGAGTATCTAAATTCTTTTTAGGTTGATATAATACATGAATTGGTATTTCATTTTGATTAAAATAGAGCAAAGTAGAGTATGGAATGCACTATTTTTAAATTCTATTGGGTGTTTTACACATTTGACAAATTTGGGTTAGGTTAGCATTAGAGTTAGAATTAGGGTTAGGGTTTGAATTATGGTTATGGTTAGGGTTAAATTAGGGTTAGGTTACGACTATAATTAGAGTTAATGTTAGAATTAGAGTTAGGGTTAGGGTTAAAATTAGGCTTAAGGTTAGTATTAAGGTTAGGGTTAGGGGTTGAATTATGGTTACGAGTAGGGTTAGAGTTAGGGTTAGGGTTAAAATTAGAGCTATGTTAAGGGTTAGAATAAGCTTTAGGGTTAGGGTTAGAATTAGGCTTATGGTTAGGGTTACAATTAGAGTTAGGGTTAGGATTACAATTAGGGTTAGGGTTATAATTAGGGTTAGGTTTAGAATTAGGTTACAACTATAATTAGGGGTAATATTAGAATTAGGATTAGGGTTAGGGTCACAACTAGAGTTAGGGTTGGAATTGTAGTTAGAATTAGGGTTAAGATAGGGGTTAGAATTACAATTAGAATGAGGTTTACAGTAAAAAATAGGGTGAGAATTAGAATGAGAATTAGGGCAAAAGTAGGGTTAGGGTGAGAATTGAGGTTAGGGTTAGAACTAAGGTTAGGGTTAGGGTTAGGGTTTGAATTATAATTAGGGTGAAGATTAGAATTAGGGTTAGAGTTAGAATTAGGGTTTGAATTATGGTTAGGGTTAGGGTTAGAATTAGGGTTACAGTTAGGGTTAGGATTAGAGTTAGGATTAGGGTTACGACTATAATTAGGGTTAATTTTAGAATTAGAGTTTAAAGGTTAAAGTTACAATTAGGGTTAAAGTTAGGCTTAAGGTTAGTATTAAGGTTAGGGTTAGGGGTTGAATTATGGTTATAGGTAGGGTTAGAGTTAGGGTTAGAGTTAAAATTAGAGCTATGTTAAGGGTTAGAATAACCTTTAGGGTTAGGGTTAGAATTAGGCTTATGGTTAGGGTTACAATTAGAGTTAGGGTTAGGATTACAATTAGGGTTAGGGTTATAATTAGGGTTAGGGTTAGAATTAGGTTACAACTATAATTAGGGGTAATATTAGAATTACGGTTAGGGTTAGTGTCAAAACTAGAGTTAGGGTTAGAATTGTAGTTAGAATTAGGGTTAGTATAGGGGTTAGAATTACAATTAGAATTAGGGTTACAGTCAAAAATAGGGTGAGAATTAGAATGAGAATTAGGGAAAAAGTAGGGTTAGGATTATAATCAGGGTTAGGGTGAGAATCAAGGTTAGGGTTAGAACCAAGGTTAGGGTTAGAACTAATGTTAGGGTTAGGTTTTGAATTAAAATTAGGGTGAAGATTAGAATTAGGGTGAAGATTAGAATCAGGGTTAGAGTTAGAATTAGGGTTAGGGTTTGAATTATGGCTAGGATTAGGGTTAGAATTAGGATTACAGTTAGGGTTGGGATTAGAGTTAGGATTAGGATTACGACTATAATTAGGGTTAATTTTAGAATTAGAGTTAAGATTAAAGTTACAATTAGGGTTAAAGTTAGTATTAAGGTTAGGTTTAGGGTTTGAATTATGATCATTGTTAGGGTTAGAGTTAGGGTTAAAATTAGAGCTATGTTTAGGGTTACGATTAAAAATAGGCTAAGAATAACAATGAGAATTAGGGTCAATAATTTTTAATTTTTAAATAAGGATATTTTTTAAAATAGTAGGTTGGTTTATTTTATTTGTGTTTTGTTTTGGGAAAGTTGGATGGTTTCCATGGGAGATGGAGGGGTTTCTTGCCTCATGGCATCATAGAATTTAATGGAGTATTTTAATTCCTCTAGAGCCCTTTTGTGGGAACCACAGATTTGAAAAAAATAAGAATTCTAAGCAACTCCTAGATGATGATCAACACATTGCAGGTAATTTACAGCAGAACAAGGAGGAAGGGAGTAATGGTGGTGAATTGTAATTAGTTCTAGATTCTTGAATTTTAGTGATGATCATAAAATTTGTATTAAGATTTTTCTAGAAGTTCTCTCTCTAAATATCTACTATGGATCATGGACCATGAAAGTTTGAAGTCTTCAGTATTTTCTTTTTGTTTCTCAAATAATAAATCTCATAGATTTTAAGGTCAGATGTTGTATTTTGGGAATTTCAATTTCATTAAGGGGTTATCATATTTATTTTAGTACTCAACAGAATTCATTCTACATGTATAGTCTTATAGATAAAGCATAATGCATAACTCAATTAAGTAACGAGATGAACATCTTACAAAATATGATGAGGTTGTCTCTTCGAAGCAGTTATTTTTTTAGCATTATAATGGATCAATTTTTTCATGTTAGTTTTGTTGTTTGTTAGATTCATTTCATTTTGTTTTGTCTTTGCCTATCTACCTATGGAGTTCACTCTATATAGATAGACAACTTCAAAATAAATACCTATTTTTGGAAAATTTTGTATTTCCTGCACAAGTCTTTATGGAGAAATTCTAATCCCTTATACTCATGTTTAAAACCCTTTGCACTGATTTTACTTTTAACATGGACCTGATCTTTGACTACCATGTCCTATAAATAATGATTTTGTGGTATCATATTATCTATAAAGAGTGTCACTATCTTTGTGCATGGAGTTTCAAGGGCAAAGGATTTTAGAGTCCACTATTGATAATCATTTTCTAGATATAATTCTACTAGCTCTAGATCATAGATTAACTCCTCAGAATGATTATGCTTTTAGTGAGGAATGCAGAACAATTATTGGGAAATGTTTATTTATTTATTGGGAAATATTGAATTATTAATATATTTATTTATTGGGCAAACTGACATGTGATAAATGCTAATCCACCAAATACTACACATAATAACTTTCAAATAAAAATATAAATGTATATTAATTAGTGATAGGCCTATAAATATTTGTGCTTATCGGCCATTTGATAGCACCTTTGGTGCTTTTACTAGTGATAATCAAGATCCTAATGATCCTTCCTCAACCACTATCAACCATATTTCAAATCCATCATATCCCCTTGGTCTATCTACCTTCATTCATGAATGTTCTTCCTTAGGACAACAAAAACCTTTGTCCATCACCTCACCTTGTCCATCCAATAATGAACTCAAGTCTAATTCCCAAAATACGCCTAGTCCCATTGTCCATCACATACTCCAAAACATGAACTACCAAAGTAAAGGCTTAGGCCTTCATGAACAAGGTATTTTGGAGCCTATCCATGTCACTTTCCCTCCACGCTCATATGGCCTTGGATATAAACCCCAAGGACAACAATCTAAAGATGTTGGTACTTCTTCCATGCCTCCCAAGTCTACCATCATCCATCACAAGTCCTATCCTACTCCCAAGACATATGTTGCCATTCCACCTCCATTATCCTACAAATGTCAAAAGTATGTGACCATACAGCTTCTGTTGATAACTGAGAGGGGGGGGGTGAATCAGTTATTCTAATTATTTCCCTTATTGAACTTTCCTTTTAATTGAAGCAGCATAAAATTAAACACAAAACATTAACCATGAAATAAGAAACACATGACACAGTATTTTTGACGTGGAAACCCTGTTAAGGGAGAAAACCACGGGGTGATTAACCCAAGAATTATTCTCTGTTAGAAGAATAGGAAATTACAAAAATGGCACTTGCCAATTAGGGCTCACTGCCCGAGCACACTGCTCACAAGAGGCCCACTGCCTACAAGAAGACACACTGTCTACAAAGTGATGAGAATCACAGTCTTGAACTGATTGGAAGCATCTGCATATGCTGGAGTTCAGTTCCGGTTAGGTTCAGTACACTGATCTGCTGCACTTCATCTTTCCTCTGTTCTTTATTCTGCTATCTTTCACATACCGGATCCTTTTTGCTATCTCTGCTCTTTCTCTGGACTTATTCGCATTTATCTCCACACTAACACACATTTCACAACTAAATCCATCCTCTATATATATCCGCACAAGTAATTTCATCACCTTTCTAGTCGGCATCCGGAACAGTCTAGTTTCTTACAAACTCTCATTCTGTCGGCTGAATCCTTCCTCACCAAGCAATGCGGATCAAGCATATACTTGTAGATATCATTAATCATGTCGGCCAAACATGATTCATGCCTTCACAACTTCTGTCATCAACAGTAACCCATCCGGAAAGCAGTCTGATACTCTATCAGTCAGTTCTTCCTCTATTTTTACTTTCTCTCAGGAATCCGGTACTCAACCATTCATATCTTTTTCCTTGTCCATCACCGGAGGCTAAATCCTTGGAATATACCACTCAAGGTAGTCCTCTTGACTTCCCCAAATCCGCACTGCACCAAGACACTTCCTCTGAGAGGTCCGGACCAATCTATCGGACCTTGCCACATGCTCTGTTCTTCTTCACCGGACCACAACATTCTTTATTTTGACTTCCGGTAGAGACATATCATGTCTTGCGGATATGTGGGATGACCTTTGTTGCCATCAATGACAACAACCATGAATCCATATAGTGTCTCTTGCCAACAATCTCCCCCTTTGGCATTGATGGCAACACTTAGTGAAAAATGACTAAGTGTTTTCACTGTGCTCCCCCTTTGCTGATGCTCTGTCTTTATATACAATTTCCAGAACTCCCCCTTAGTTGGATTCCTCATTTTCACTGCTCCTCACTCCCCCTTTGACATCAATGGCAAAGGGTAGGGTCCGCATATCAAAATTTTCAAAAATTTCTTATACTTAGCCGCATATTTACATACTCACATATATTGAAGAATGTCTGCAAAGGATGTCTGTAATTGAATCATTTCGGTAGCCCAACTTTGCTTCATTCTGTCCAAAATTGAAATGTGACCACTTAACAAAAATGCAAACGCTTCTGCCCGCTTGAGATCTGTCGGATCTTTTGTTTGGGCGGTGGTCCTAGCATCACTGATGGCCTCATGCATGGTTTCCAACTTAGGGATTATAATCCTTCTAAGTTCTCCCATCCGGTTGGTGATGTTCTTCCTTTCCTTCTCAAGATTCTTTATTTCGTTCAAGACTGCAATAGTCTGACATTCTTGATTTATTATAGAGGAAGAGAGAGGATCAAAACTTTGAGATAAGCTTTGTAGCTTATCCTGTTCCTCTTTTATTTTCTTGTCAAATGCTGCTGTTGCCTTTGACCAGGATATACAAAATTTATAGATATCACCGCCATCCTTAAGAGCATTCTCTAAGCTCTTTATTCCAATGCTTACAATCTTCCTATCTTTAGAAATTAATTCTAATATCTCTGAAAATCTCTTATCCAAAAATTCCTTCCGGACCTTTTCTTCAGCTGATTTTTCTAGAGAATCAAAATGTGTATCAACACTGCTGACTAAGGTTTTTAGATTACCGGAAGTGGAGGCTGTCGGATCTATTTGGATTGATGGCATGATCTTCACAAGTACTCCGGAGGCAGCCTCTATCAACTCACAGTCTTCCATATGAGACTTCAGGAGCTTTTCATTTGCCTTGGCATTTGCAAATGAAGCTATCTTCATTGTTTGTACCGGAGAGAGAGAGTCAAAATCAAATGGGCCTTTTAGAAGCTCCGGTTCATCAATCTCTAAAGTTTCTTTACTCAAAAATTGTTGAACAGTTTGTGTAGTGTCTCTTGCCGGAGACAGATGTTTCTTTTCTTCTGCAGTCTTAGAACTGTCAACCTCTTTGTCTTTCACCACTGCTTCCTTCTCCTGTAATTGCTCTTCTTCTTTGGATCCGGAGACTGTAGGGGAAACCGGAGGAGAGATGCTAACTTGTTCATGGGCCACTTCTTCTGGAGCAGAGGGTCCCAAGTCCTCACTTGTCTGTTCAGGGCTCACTTCTTCCGGAACAGAAGATTCCAAATCAGCAGCTGTTTCTGCACCTAAGTCCTCTACAACAGGAAGATTGAACCTTTTGAAGGCCTTCCGGAGGATCTCTTCTGTTTCTTGGGCCACTTTGTCAGTCTCACCAAGCATGAGTTGATTCATCCTGGCTTTGCTTCTGAACTCATCTTTGCAGTCCTTGAAGATAATGTTCATTGTCTTGGGATCAATTTGTGGATATAGCTGAATAGCTATCTGCTCCCAGATCTCAAGATCTTTAGCATGAGCATTATTCTTTCTTACTTCCATTTCCTTCTCTAGGCTTTTAGGAATAAGAGATATGATCTCAATGAAAGCCTTATTGTATATGTTCAGATATTTAACTGTGGCTTCCTGCAGAGTCTTTTGGTCTGCCTCACTGAAGTCATCATAGGATTCAGTCATTGGTTGAAGGTTTCCATCCACCGTGACCGACTTGATTATGCTCTCTAGTGACAGAGTGGGCTTTTCAACAGTTACCTCTGCCATTTCATCCTTGTCTTGGCCTGTGGAGGGCTTACCGGATCCTTTCTTCTTCTGTTTCTTTACTTCTCTTACTCCCTCATCTGATTCTGTTTCCTCTTCATCCTTTTGGCTTCCATAAGCCCTTGTGGCTTTTGTCTTGGATCTCTTACCGGATGCCTGGACTTCCAGTTTTGAACTTTTGGTTGAGGGAGGTGCAGATCTCTTTGTTGATCTGGTCCGGGTGGGAGCTCCAACCGGAGCACTTTCTTTGCTTTTCTCTTCTTCCTCGGCCTTCCTCCTCTTTTCCCGGCTGGCATCAAGTGCCTCCTTTGAGATACCTAGGCCTTGAGCAATGTGCTCTACTTCTTTTCTTACCTTTCTTTTAATCTCAGGTTCCCTGAGTTCTACATGTATTTTTACACTCAGCTCCTCAAAGGTTCCAAACCTTTCTGCCTTAGGATCTTTGGGCTGACTTAGCATGTGTTGAACATGCAGCTCCACTATCTGTTCATCAACTTCATACCCCATGGGCATGATCCAGACAGTCCTTGGCTCCACTGCCTCCATTAGGCACTGATCAGTGTCAACCATAAAGCACACTGAGTCCTTGTATTTCTCAATGAGAGACTGGGGAATTCTCTCTCTTTCTTGCATCATGCTCTGAAAGTTTTTGAAGTATCCCCATAGAGCTGAATTTCTCGCTTTTGCATCCCCAAGTTCATGCAAGTAGTCTCTTATCTGGACTGCAACAGGTTTGTCATTCTGCCATACCCATCCACTTGTTCCGGGTAGCTCATTCATGAAATAGAAGAATAGACATACAATAAGAGTACCATACTTGAAGGAATTCTTCTTATCCTTCTTGATTTTCTGTATGTTTTCCATTAATTGGCTTAGTAGTAGTTCGCAGAGATCATATTCTGCATTCTTTCTTAACATTTCATAAGCAGTGTATATTGCAGTTCCGGATACAGAATTCTCCCTGCTGGAGTGATAGATCTTGTATCCTATTATCATTGATGCATATTTGATATCCGGATCCGAAATATCTTCAATGGTCATTGCCCTCTTGTCAAATTTTGATCCGGTGGCCTCAGTTACAATGTTGTTCTTGACAGATTTGAGGATAGGTACCCCTCCGGAAGAGTATAGACCAGTTACTGCTCTAATTGCCTCTTTTGTAATCTTGCAGGGTCTATCTAACCATAGAAAGTTGTCATGCATCCTGCTCAGCACATACCGGACCCATTCATCCTCTTCAAAACAGGGGAAATGAATAAATTGCTCAAATTGTTTCTTCTGAATATCCTTATACTCTGGTTTAAGCTCAAAAGCATTGTCAATCAGCTGCTTGTGATAGAGGTCTCTTAATTTGAATTCCCCAAATTCCTCAATGTTTGCATGTATGTAAACCCTAATGTCTTCGGTGTGTAAAACTCCGTGAGGAACACTAGAGAAGGCTCCTAGTGGGTCTACCTCCAATGATTTGTAGGGATGTTTCTTGAATGAGGGGCGAGGTCTATCAGAGATCTTAACTATGTTTGGAGTAGCCATTCTTCAAGGATTTGCAGTGAGGTAATGAAAAACGGAGAATACCTTATGCGCCTTCGGTTTGCACGGAGTGGTTGGATTGATTTCTTTATCCAATAGCTTTGGCAGGAGATCCTTGGTGTGCTTGAAGAACCTTGTTGCAGAGCTCCACTTTTCGCTTCTTCTCAAGTACAGAATGAGCAAATGACCTTTGAGAAATCCCTTAAATTGCTCCGCGAACCCTAATATCTGTCTGCAATAAATGCTTCACCTACATCATTCCGGTTTGCCTTGTCTGGATAGTTTGGAGTATCCCGGATTGGTTCTGATCTGAGGATATCATCCGGATCTTTCAATCATGAATAAATCGAGGTAACATATTACAAGAGCATCCCAAACACTCTGTCCAATCCGCAGAACAAGATAGTACATTTTCGGATCTTTCCGGACCTTTTTGTAATCCTCTATCATACCGGAGCATCTCCCTGAACAGGTCTTATTTGATCGATCACAGCTTCTTCATAACTTCATGCGGACCTCTGAAAACTTGACTGAAGTATCTCAAGACTCATATCTACAAACCCTTTGATCCGCATCTTGTGCCACATCCGGTACCACTTGTTTGGCTGGGGGAACAAGATTTTCTTTGAGTCCCCCCCTGAGCCTGAGCTCACTTTTTAATTTCTGGAAGAAATATCAGCACCAGAGTCTGGTGCGGATCCAACCTCTACATTCTCTGAACTTTTCTTCACCCATATCTTGCTCATCTGATTCCTAACCTCATCCGCATTCATCTTTTGTTTACCCTTGTCTTGATTCTGATTATACACCGGACCTCTTTTGTCCTGATTCTTGTTTCTGCAAACTTTAGCATTATGACCGGACCTATTGCAGATTTGGCAAATAACATTTCTTTGCATATTTGACTGATATCCTCTTGATCTGCATTGATTAGCCATATGACCTACTCTATTGCATGTGAAGCATCTACCTTTGAATGATTTGTTTACTTGCATACTTCTGCATTCATGGGATTTGTGTCCATACCTTTTGCAGTTGAAGCATTGTCCGGAGAAGGATGAATTAATCTGATTCATTCTCATTCTGCACTGATTAGCTTTGTGACCAAAGTGGTTGCAACTGTGGCAGTATCCATTGAAGGATGGATATCTTTGAGCATTTGGCTGTCTTACCGGAGGTCTTCTAGGCCTGCTCCTTGGATTTTTTGATCCAAGATTCTTCTGACCAGATCCGGAGCTTTCTCCTTTCTCATATCCCAAGCCATACTTGTCATCTGTCCTCTTTTGACTTCCAAGAAGAACTTCAAGTTGAGCAGAACTTATCTTGAATTTCTCTTTATATTCATTTGCTGTTTGAAGGTCTCTTTTGAGAGAGGCAATTTGATCCTCAAGTTTTCCTTCATTATCTTTGGCATCTTCAAGATCAGATTCAAGGTGTCTGATAATCCTATCCATCTAGTGGCATTCTTCTGATTTTTCTTTAAGAGATTGTCTTAGATTGTCTTCAGCCTTTCTTTTTTCTTCAATCTCTTGAGTAAACTTTATAGTTCCTGATTCCATTTCATGTCTTAACATAATGACTTCTTTTGATAACTTTTCACATAACTTGGTTTGCTCAGTCAATTCCTCATTTGTATTGCTTTCTTCACTTTGTCTTGCCAATTGTTGAAGCAGCTCCTTTCTCTTTTTCATAGAGAGACTTAATTTGTCTTTTAATTCTCTCATGAATTCATCAGCCTGTTTGAGTCTTTCCTTTAATTCACTGACTTCAGAATTTGACTGTTCAAGATCCTCAAGGGCAGTCTTGAGTTGCTCCCTTAAACCATATGCATCCATTTGAAATCCCAGATCTTCCTCAAGCTGTTAGGCTCTATTAGGAGGAACTTAGCTCTGATACCAATTGTTGATAACTGAGAGGGGGGGGTGAATCAGTTATTCTAATTATTTCCCTTATTGAACTTTCCTTTTAATTGAAGCAGCATAAAATTAAACACAAAACATTAACCATGAAATAAGAAACACATGACACAGTATTTTTGACGTGGAAACCCTGTTAAGGGAGAAAACCACGGGGTGATTAACCCAAGAATTATTCTCTGTTAGAAGAATAGGAAATTACAAAAATGGCACTTGCCAATTAGGGCTCACTGCCCGAGCACACTACTCACAAGAGGCCCACTGCCTACAAGAAGACACACTGTCTACAAAGTGATGAGAATCACAGTCTTGAACTGATTGGAAGCATCTGCATATGCTGGAGTTCAGTTTCGGTTAGGTTCAGTACACTGATCTGCTGCACTTCATCTTTCCTCTGTTCTTTATTCTGCTATCTTTCACATACCGGATCCTTTTTGCTATCTCTGCTCTTTCTCTAGACTTATTCGCATTTATCTCCACACTAACACACATTTCACAACTAAATCCATCCTCTATATATATCCGCACAAGTAATTTCATCACCTTTCTAGTCGGCATCCGGAACAGTCTAGTTTCTTACAAACTCTCATTCTGTCGGCTGAATCCTTCCTCACCAAGCAATGCGGATCAAGCATATACTTGTAGATATCATTAATCATGTCGGCCAAACATGATTCATGCCTTCACAACTTCTGTCATCAACAGTAACCCATCCGGAAAGCAGTCTGATACTCTGTCAGTCAGTTCTTCCTCTGTTTTCACTTTCTCTCAGGAATCCGGTACTCAACCATTCATATCTTTTTCCTTGTCCATCACCGGAGGCTAAATCCTTGGAATATACCACTCAAGGTAGTCCTCTTGACTTCCCCAAATCCGCACTGCACCAAGACACTTCCTCTGAGAGGTCCGGACCAATCTGTCGGACCTTGCCACATGCTCTGTTCTTCTTCACCGGACCACAACATTCTTTATTCTGACTTCCGGTAGAGACATATCATGTCTTGCGGATATGTGGGATGACCTTTGTTGCCATCAATGACAACAACCATGAATCCATATAGTGTCTCTTGCCAACAGCTTCCACCATCCAATTTACCTCCACTTCATTCAACTCCTAATATCTTTCTATCCACTCTACCACCATTGCTTCGAACACCTAATATCCCTATCATCCAACTCCCTCATCCATCCATCCATAAATCCCCTAACATTCCTAATCATGACCAACAAATGCACATATTGTCTAAGCATAAAGCTTCCACCATGTCTATGGGATACAAAAATAAACATTTGGATGCCTTTACTGGGTAAAAGAAAGAAGTTGGGTCCACATATAGGGGAAGTGTCGTGCAAAACAAAAATCCTGACAGGAACAGGTACCTGTTTAGGAATGGGCACCCGAGCCTAGAACGGGTACTTGTTTTAAAATGGGTACCTGTTTTGTTTTTTTATTATTTTTAGAAATGGGTACCCATTTTATTTTTTTATTATTTTTTAGAATGGGTACCGGTTTTGTTTTCTATTGTTTATTTAGAATGGGTACCCGTTTTAAAACGGGTACCCATTTCTAAAATTTTGAATTTCACACCCACGCTTTTGGTTTGGTTTTAGACTCGAGAAAGGCATGGGTAGCCAACCTTGAGCCTTGGACCTACAAGTATTTGTCTAAGTATAGAACAAGAGGAAAGACTGACTTTACCTATATGGTTGACGACATTTTTTTCTAATTTTTTTTACAAAATTAAAATCCATTACAGATGACAGTGTCTAGTTTTCAAATATGTATTTTTTTATTCGACTTGTTTTTCTATTTATTATTTAATTTATGAGCAAACTGGTCCAAAAACTTGAAATGACAGGTGTTTGTATTTTTTAATAACTTTTAATTTTAAAATTTGTTGAAAAAAAAATGTCATCAATCTACACATCATTCTTTAAACAATGAAAAAAATTTATTTTATGATTAGTTTTGCTCAAATTATGTTGGTCGTACACGAGGATTTTCAAAAACAACAATTAGGGCTAATAAAAAATTAATAAAAAAAATATTTGGAAAAAAGTTATAAAAAAATATCCTCATCAAACTTCACTGTACTACACATCTTTCCCCAAAAGGATTTAGAAAAATACTTTTATTTAGGTCAAATTATTTTGGTTGTACACGTGCATGGTATGGTAAAAAAAAGTGACTTTTAAACAATGGTTTTTAGAAATGCCTATTGAAAATCAATTGTATCATCTAGGTATTAAAATAAATTACATATTTGGAAACTAGACTCTGAGTACTACATTTCATATTACTAACTTTTTTAAGATTCAATCTTTAAGTGCCTCAAATGTTTAGGTCAAATGTGACAAATTCTAAAAATTAGGGAAAATACTTCCACTTTTTGGCCAAAAAGTGGACCCAACTTCTTGCACTGACCCTAACCATAAAGCTAAAAATCCTAGGAATCCTCTTTCCTTAGGACATAAATGCAAATAATCAAAGAAAAATATATCCAAAAAGCTACCCAAGCCCATACCTCCAAAAGAAAAGTCCAAAACTAAAATGGTTTGGGTCCCTAAGAAAAAATAAAGCAAGTCAAATGAAGCATCCACACCTCTTACATCCAAAAATCCCATTCCATTTAAAAATATCAAATTCCTTCATCCCACATGAAAAACAAAATCATAAAAATACAAAGTCTATATGGGTTCCTAAGTCACTAAATCGCCCATCTCATAAGAAAACATCTCCATTCCTTCCTACACCACCTTCCAATCAAAAGCTTCGACATTTATCACAGTGTGTGCAACTATTGGTCATGGTTCCATTCCCTTCCACAATATTTCCACATACCCCCATTTCCCCATCTTTCATCCACTATCCTACATATCTTCCCCATCATATTCCTATGGTCCATGCTTTTGCATAAACCTTTCACCTATCCTTTTGTATAAGTCCTCAATGGTCCACATCATAACCCACTATCCTTCCATACATGATACACATCATAACCCACAATCATAATCCACATCTCTAATGGGACTATCACTTTTCATGGAACTAGACACTTAAGTCCCTCTTGTCCATATTCTCGTTCTCCTATTAAAAAAAAAATCAAAATAGTAAAGAGAAATCCCTTCATCCAATGGTGAAAACCACCCTTGGTGGCACCTTGGATAAGTACTGATGAAAACCTGGCAAACAGGCATCATGTGTAGGTTGATCTTCTATGTCACTTACACTTGGGGGCATGTTGTCTCATCCAACCTATAATTTTCATCCTATCATTTCCCATCTTACCAACCTTATCCATACACATACCTATCCTATTGAATCCATTTATCCTTCCTTCCTCCTTTTCATCTTGATAAAGATATAGGGGTAAAATGTTAACACATGTTGGGATATCCCTTGATATACCTCATCATTTCCAACCAATCATATCATTATCCTATTTTCATAGGCTTTGTCATGAAAAATCCTAAGTATTGCACCTAGAATGGGCATGTTATTCCTATATGACATAGTCTTTGGGATCATATCCTAACTCCCTTATGACCCATCCATCCCATCCTATCATCCACCCTTTTATCCATTCTATCCATCTTACATTCATCCCTGCACCTAGACTTGGTTTTCCCTTGTCATTGGTATCTAGTGTAAAGGCTATCCAAATTGTCATCCAATGCCATCCTGAAAATATTTCACAAAATACAAAAAACCAAACACTTCAAAAATCCAAAAAAAATATCAAATATTTCCAAAATACAAAAAGACCAAAACATTCAAAAAATTAAAAAAAATAAAAATATGTAAAAATCCAAAAAAAATCAAAATATGTCAAAATCCAAAAAATAATCAAATATTCCCAAAAATCCAAAAACATCAAATATTTCCAAAATACAAAAAAAAATATCCAATAAAAATCTAAGCAATAAAATTAATTCATCAATCCAAAATTCCAGTCACATCATTCCAATCCAACCAAGTCAATTCATTCAAATCAAATTCTTCAAATCACTCCATCAAAATCAATCAACTCAATCACATTAATCATCTCATCAAATTAATTCATCAATTCTTCCAATCAATCAAATCAAATCAATCCAATTAAATCAATTTATCAAAATCAATTCTTCCAATCATCAATTTCAATCAAATCAAATCCATTCAATCAATCAAACCAAATTCATCAAATCAATCCAATCATCAATTCTTTCAATCAATTCAATCATATCAAATTCTTCAAATTAATTCTTCAAACAAACTCACTCAATCATCAAATCAATTCATTCAATTCATCCAATCAAATCAAATCAAATCTATTCTTCCAATCAATCCATCAAAATCAACCCAATCATCGAATTAACATAACCTCCTCATCAATTCTTCAAAAAATTCAAATTAATCCAATCATCAAATCAATTCTCCAAATCAAATCATTCGATTCATCAATTCAATCAAAATCAATTCTTCACACAAATTCTTCCAATCAATCAACTCAACCCATTCTTCAAATCAATTCAATACAATCATCAAATCAATTCAATCGCATGCTTCCAAATCAAATCAATCACATCATTCAATTCATCAAAAATAATCAAATCTTCCAATCCATTCAGTCCAAACATATCAAACCAAATCATTCCAAGTAATAAACTCAAATGCAAGTCAATCATCAATCCATACCAATCAAGTCAAATAATCCAATCACATCAATGGTCTTGATCCTAATCTTGATGTATCAATCAATCAATCCATCAATTAATCAAATCCTAGTGTTCATTCATCTGGCCAACAACACTAGTATCAATCAATCAATCAATTGTCCTATATAAGATGTTGCATTGTCGAAACCAGACCAGGCATATTATACGCCATGTTTCATTTCCCAAAACTAGACATTATTATCAATCTAATCAATCTTCAATCAATCAACAATCATTCATTTATAGCTTGACAGGGGCAATACCTTGTTTGTTTTTGTATCATTTGTACATGCTTGCTTGCTTTCTTGCATGTGTTATCATTTTATCTTGTATTTATATCACATCCTAATCATTTCTAGCTAATATTCATATCTTGTGTATGTTGGGATGACTTTTTGCATAATTAACCTTTGCATCTAAGGTCATATCATACCTTTTGTGCATTAGGACTTTAATGCTCTAAGTTTACTTCCTCATATGTTTAGACAAGATTGTATTATGCTAGGTGCACGAGACACATCGTCACCATGGTCCTTGTAGCTTGGTGTGTAACGTCTAGTGCTATATCAAACTCCATGTTTTCTCACCTTCATTGCAGCATAACACATCATTCATTTCTTCTATCCATTCCCTTATCTTTCTTCCTTGACCAATTCCTTTCATTTACAGAGCCTACTCGTGTTTGTCCAACCCGCCTATCCTTTCAAGGGGGAATCATCATCCTATCTTTACATCATCATCATTTTCCTCTATCCATTTCTTATCTTCTTTGAAATGATTTTGCTTCTCTTAGTCACAACATTCGCAACATCATCTCAAAGAGGGACAAAATGTAGACACTTAAAATTGTCTATGTCTTACAAGTGACATTTTGTCCTAATCCCATCCTAATCACCTAGACAATTAATTAAATAAATCTTATTTATTTAATTAATTAATTTCCCTTTCACATGTCCTAACTAACTCAAATAAAATATTTGAATTAGGCCCTCACCTTTCACCATTTTCCAACACATGTCACATAGTACATTTTTTATTTAATACACTTCACATGTCCCACTAATTTAAATAAAACATTATTTAAATTAGGTCCTATTGTGTGGTTACACAACACGCCCCATTTTGACTTGGCAGAACAGGGACCCAACTTTTGGCTTGGCTTGTGTTGGCAGTTTGGTAAAAGTAAGTCGTGTGCATCATCATGTAGAACCAGGATGAGGTAAGTCACCATTATGAGGTTAGTTTGTCAAAATTTGTATTTCATTTCTGTGATCTCATATTTTGAAAGAACATCAAATTCCATGCAGGTTTGCCTTTTACACCACATTGATATTCATCAGGATGTGAAAGTTATGAACAGTCAAAGTTTCGGTCAAACCTGATATTTGCAAGAGGAGGATCATGTTTTATAACCTTAGTCATGTTGTCGAAGATAATCCTAATCTTGGTGCATCATATAGCCAAACATCCCCCGATAAGTCATGTGGCCCAGATATCCGGACGTCAATTTTAAGTGGTAGTAAATCTTCCCCGTCAAGCGGTCTTTTGTATCGCAGGCGTCATGTTTTTGAATGTAACCTGATATTTCTTAATATCCTCCTGCAGCGAAATATCACCCTAGGCCAATATCTTGATGACGTCATCCAAATCGGATAAATGACGAAACAAACATGACGATGACATCATCATCACATTTACATTTCGACAGGATATTTTCTAAACATGATCATGTTCATCTAATATGACGATGACGTCATGATGCCTTTCCGATACAAAGAACGAATATCAAGATGACGTCATCCTGATATTCCAAAGAAGGGACATGTAAGTTTGTCTCGTCATCATCATATTTGAGACATTACCTGATACATCGAAATATCCTCCTGATGTACCAAACATAACCAAACGGTGCTTTTGTCACCCGAGTCTTGTCGCGATAACAATTCCAATATAAGGGAGGAGGATGATATTGAAACTCAACCTAATATATGTAAATATCATCCTGTCTTCATGATATCCTGTCATATGGATACCCCCCCGCTCTTGTTGCCGCCATTATCATTTAATGCACGCAGACATGGTAGGTGGTTCCCGCTGACCCCGGAACCCAATGAAACACCTGGCGAGATCCTGTGTTTTCGCATGAATAATCAAGGAATACAATCTAATTTGTCAGAGTTGCCCTAAACTTACCCTAATTGCAAGGTTAAAAGGTAATTCAACTGTCATTTTTACATTTACCTTGCGATAAAATTGTTTTATAGAGCACTAGCTTCCATATCCGCATACCAGCTACTGTTGCACGATTTGAGCTCATAGACAGAAGGAAGGAGGTGATCATCAGCTGAATTAAGAGTGTCTTAGTAATCTACTAGTATAAAAGAGAAATCTACATAACCAAGTAAGTAAATGAAACCCTCATCATGTTGTTTCTGTTCTGGTATGATGATGTAAGTTCTAGTTTATGCATCCATATGATTAAGTAGTATTGAAAAGATACAGTAGGCATGGTGGTTTTAATTGCAATATGCATGCATGTGTATACCTGTTGTGAGATAGGATTTTGTTACTTGCAGGTACTCATGGCTGACAAGCGGTTTGTCAAGTGTCAAGAGGAATTCAGTAGGCCCATGTTCTCTTCTCAGAGGGGGGTCCTGTTCAAATATGGAGCAATTACAGACACCCATCAGGGAAGCACCAATCTGGAAGCCTGGTTAGCTAAGCTGAATGATGGGCACGACAAGAGTCCTATGCTGGACGCAGTGTTCGTATCAGGGATGTGGAACGCTGCTGGTTTTCCATACTCCATGGAATCTCCGGAGCTGGTCATAGAATGTGCCTGGAATTATAATCCTCAGACAAGGCAAGTGGTGAAGCATGGGAGGATATATGCAGACCTCTCCATCAAGGGTCTCTCCCGGATATTTGGATTGCTATTGGGCAGTAAAGTTAAGAGCGTGGACCTGAAGAAGTCTAAAAAAGAGTATGAAGCCAACAAGAAATCGGCTAGGAAGAATATGTATCAATGGCATGCTGAGAATAGCACCTATCCTGCAGCAGCCAAACTTCCTGTGCACATGTTCAAATATGATTTCAATGAGGAGTACCAATACATGATTGCACTCTTGAGTAGAGTAACAGGCCAGCCTGATGCTGGTAGTTTCAGAGATTAGATGTATGGAATAATCATGATGTGTCTATATTCATACATCAAGCCACTATGGGGCCAGATAATAAGTGATGCTTTGCATGAGCAGCTGATGAACCTGGGAGATTCAAATTGTGCATTTTATATGACATCTTACATTATTTATTCTTGTTCTTATAAAGGCACTTTTGATTCCATAGTTACAGATGGAAAGCTCATAGGCACAAATGCGGTGTATATCTAAGATCATCATCCCCAGCTGCAGAGAACCATCTACCTCAAAGATTACAAACTGGTCAATGATGCATTCTCCATGCATCTGGTGAGGACCATGGAAGAAGATAGAACAAAAAGATTGAGCATGGAAGCTCAAGAGATAGTTTACAGGCATGGGGCCTAGTACATACAGTTTGCAACCTTTTCGTACATAAGGGTTGAAGGTTTTGAGGGACATCCCCTGATGCTGCCGAGGTATCCTACTAATGCAGTAATATTAATGGAGTTTATCCGGCAGGGTGCCACAATGATAAAAATGTATAAGGATGCCAAGAAGTTGCCACCAATTTTGTTCCCAATCAGCATCGGCTGCTATATGTGCCCTGACTCAGACAATATAAAGAAGGTGATGGTCACCCTAAATAAAATGAATCTGCAGCCTTTCCCACTAACAAGACCATATGATTCTTACGACAAGATACAGAAGATACTAGGAAAGCCTATCCACCAGAGGCACCTAGAGGATTTTTGGGCTGACTGTGAAGATGAGGCAGAAGCCAGGAGAAGAAGGTATCAGATGTTAACTCTGAACCAAGTTAGAACTTCTGATTGCATCTCCCTTCCCCAACAATTGAAGAAGGATGATGGCAGGATCATGGCAGATGAATATGAGTAGAAAAAGATATATAATGACACCATCTCTGTGCCTGACCTCACCATGCAGGAAGACATATCTTTGGACCCATTCATTGCCAGGGCCATACAACTAATTGAAGCTTGGGTTGATGAGCAGGTGGAGGCATTGAAAAAGAAAGGTGTTGCCATTACGATGGACAACAAAAAGAAGGGACAAGATATTCCTAGAGATGAATATGATGACTTCCTGATTGAGAAGAGGAAGACCAAGGGAGATAGAATTCCTCCACCACAACAACAGAGCAAAAGACCCCCAAGGGGCAAGAAGGTGGATAAAGGACCAAAAGGGATTATAATTGAAAGGGCAGTATTTGTAAATGAGGAGGCAGCCAGATCAGGATTAGGATCAGAATCAGAATCCCCTCCAAAGAAAGAAAAGCCCAAAAAGAGTAAGACAACAGAGGCTAGAATCATTGAGACCCTAGAAGTGGGTCAATCCTCAAGAAAACTTGGAGAAGAGGATATCCTCATGGAGGAAGAGCTTGAAGAAGAAGAGGCTCATTTAATTATAAAGAGAAAGAGGAGAGCTCCACAGGTGTTGGTGTCCACCACACCTAAGAAACAAAGAACCTCCATGAGAGGTGGAATAAGCCAACCCCCTACACTATTACAAGGGGCAGGTAGTGAAGTACCAAAGGAACTTCAGCATAATGTTCCACTTCCTACCATCGTCAAGTTCAAAACTGAACTTGCAGAAGAATAAATGAAAGAAGCTGATCAGACACAAGCAGAAGGGCATGTCTTGCTAGATGAGACAATAAATCTATATGATGATGAAGTCATGTAGGATGTGGCTGCATAGAAGATGGAGACACATGCTGCTGATATAAGTATGACTCCTCACAAGCCTCCAATAGTTCAAACTATGCTTGAGGAGATGAAGCAAGTGGAAGAAGAACCAAAAAAGAGCCCAGAGCAGGTAGCTCAAGAAATAGGGCTGGAAGCATTAATTACAGAGGTGACAAGTCCTGCAGTGGTAGACCTAACAGAGAAACAGGATGCAAGTCCTGAATAGCCAGCAGGATCACCTGACAAAGGGCACTCAACAGAAGAAAGGCAGAGTTAGAAGGCCATGCTCCTAAATTAGGCTAACAAAGACCATAGGATACATCAGCAGAACCTACTATAGTAGAGGTTCAAGAAATAAAGGCTGATGAAAAGGAGAAAACAATGGAGGGTCCTATTGCCAAAACACAAGAGGTTAACAGTGCAGGCCCGGAACAAATAATGGCCACAGAACAAATGCCAGCACCTTAGGCAGAATCCCCAGTATCTAGCGCAGTGGATAAACAACAAGGGAAAGATTTGAAAACAGATGAAATAATGATGGAGAAAGATCATGATCATCATGATCAACATATAGATGCACCGCAAGGTTCCCCATCAAGAAGATGCTCCTCCAGAGAAGGAAATTCCTCAACAGGAGGAGGTGCCGCAAGATCAACAACGAAGTGAGCATCAAGAAGAAGAAATGAGAAAGTCACCATCTCCACAACACTTGCTGACAGAATGGGAGATACAGGTGAACATCATGATGATTTTGAAAAACATGATCAGGTGCCTCCGTGGTTAGCAAAAGAAGTAAATATTGAGGAAGAACTTGAAATTCAAGAATTTGATGTCTCCACCTTGTTCTCCGTGGATATAATGAAACCTAGGAGGAAGGCCAGAATGACATCGGCCATCAAGAGAGATCTGGCAACCGGGAGGAGGACCGCACAAATTGCCATACCTGCGGTGGAGAAAGAAAAAGGTAAAATTACTATTGATGAATTTCAAATTAGCACAGTAGATTTGGGTTTTGCCAATGAAGACCAAGAAGGTCAAGAGGGCAAGGACATTATTGACTCTCTAATTCAAAAGGTGAAAAGAGAGAAGGAGAAGAATAAGCAACATAAAGAGCACATTGCTCAGTTGCATGCCTACATTAGGGGGCTAACCAGTCCTGATGATACTACAACTGAACATGCAGTCCCATTGACTGCCATTTCTCAGGAAGAGGTAAATAAGTTAGACCTCATGAAACATGAGGCTTCTGTGATCAAAAAATGGATGTCATCCACATTGGATGATGCTATAGAAATAGTGGAGGCCTCTTTGAAGAGGTGGAGCATTCTAAGTGACTCCAGGACCAAGGTGGATAAATTGCAGATGCAGACTGGGAAAAGGTCTTATAAACTAGAAAGGGTCCTGAGCCTTTTGGGAGAAATAAAGGGGATAAATCCTCAAATGCTTATCAGTAAGTAGGTGCTGAACAGTAATACCGTATTGTTGGTAGACATCTGGTATAAAGATATTCAGTTTGAATGCGGAGTCCTCAAAAGATGCAATAATAAGCTGAGAGATATCAGCATGAGGCTACACGATTTAATGGCTAAGGAAGCGGAGATATTAGAAACATTGGAAGGGAAGGTGGAAGGTAAAATAGAAAATCAAGATGAAGAGTCTACTATCAAGGCTCTACACAGCAACTTCCAATCAGAAGCAGATGGTCCACTTGTCCACTTGACAGAGGAACTTATAGACAAAATAATGAGGATCAAGGTCACGATGGAAAGATATAATGAAACATTGCAGGATAGGAAAAACAAGCTGGATAACAGCAGAGATAAGTATGAAGCACATAAGCATGCCATCATCAAAGCAAAGACTCAAGATGGCGGAGGAATAGATCAAGTTGTGCATTCATATGAGCAGATCAGGAATAGCATGCAACCCCATATGCAGCATCATCATCATCAGGATAGCGAAAGTTCAGGAAGCGATGCACATGATGATGACCCACATGAATCAGCTGAGGAGCATGATGAAGACACATCATGAAGGGGATATAAGCATAAGTAATATAGATAGTTGCTAGCTGGCAACTTGTGCCATTTTGTAAAAGTCGATAAAGTCAAGAAAATCATGACTATAGATTTGTATTGATAAATCAAGATCGTAGATCTTTTTGTAACGGCTTCCTCACCTTATTCTATAAAAGGTGGTGGGATGCCTTATTGTAAACATTCGAAACTTAATTGAAATCCGTCTGCTGAAACATTCAGAGCTCATTTCAAAGTTTTTGTATACATTTATATTTTTGCATGCTTAATGAATGAGAAGACTATGTCGATTACAATTCATAGAAAATCTTGAGTAGTCAGTGTATGATTTCTGGATATATGTGGTGATTTGCTGCGTCCCTTGGAGTGCATGTCTACTTACATATGTTGTCTTCATACAAATTCCTTTGAAGTTAGCATCAACTATATCTAGCTGTGGAATGTCCTGGTTTTCTTCTCTTAATGGCAGTATCTAATATACATGTGGTTCAAAAGCTGAAGGTTCAAGTTTAATTAGAAGCATTTCTTCAATTTCTTTTAAATTTTAGAGCACTTCATCTCCATAATTGCAAATAATTGATGATCTTAAGCAAATAACACAGATATGCAGACATCCCATAGATAATCATAAATATTTAGCATATTTGAATACGAAGCATGCACAATTGAAAATATCATGCAAAGATTGAGGTATTTCTACAACTTTTCACCAAATGACTGTATAATATGACTTCTCTGTAAAGAATTTCTGCAGGAGAATCATGATGATGATAAACTTCTACGTAAGGCCCCAAAATGGAAACAGCAACTCACATTAACCTCTGAGTAACTTTAGGTGATTAAGACCTAATCACCGGAGACTTGGGATCATGAATTCTTTGAATTCATAGTATCTTTCAAGATGAATAAAGGTTAATGTGTACTTTTATTCTATGCTTGTTTGTGACTAACATCATGACCAACATAAATTGGCGCTAGAAGGAGGGCCCTGATCTGGAAGACCACGTTCATCATCATTATTCTCAGGTTTGATGATACAGAGAGTAAGGTAACCTCGGATCATCTGTGAATTTCAAATATTACGCAAATATTTACTATAAAAGGCTCGTATATGCTCATTATGTGTAAAGATTTCCAGATCTCACATAAATATTGCAAGCTTTATAGTAGATCATTCTGAATTCACTAATATCGGCCAAAGATACATAAATTTGTTCAAGCTTTGAAGAATTTAGGCCTTAGAAACTTGAGATCTTGTGCTAGGGGTCATTATACTTCAAATATCCTTGCGTATTTGCAGTATCTTTGCAAATATTTCATAAATATCTAGTTTGATCAGCCATCTGACTGCAAATATCACCTCATCTGGTGAAATTCAGCCAATATTTGCAAAGTTTCAGCCAATTTGCCTCAAAATTGAGAAATCCTGGCTCACAGGATAAATACCAGGTCTAGACCTAGTGGAATTTTCAAAGAATTGCCTGTTAGAGGTTTCAGACCTAGGACTGTAGACATTCATCATACCCCAGGGTCCAGTACACCAAGAGCTTCACCAGAACCTCCTCCTGTAACTCCCGTGGGTTTACAAATACCTTTTGGGATATCTGTGACACCTCCTGTTCAGCCTCAGGGTGTACCTTTAGTTCAACCTCAGCCAGTTGCACCACCAGCTCAACCTCCTCTGGCTGCAATGTCTTTCTTTGTAGCGGAGTCACCTTTGACCTTCACTGCATATCATGAGTTACCAAAGAATCTGGACAAACTTTGTCCAAAATATCATCCTTATCAAGATACTGAAGATCATATTAGGACCTTTAAGGAAGCTTGCTGCAAAGCCAGAATAGAGCATCAAGATGTGGTGTACAGATTATTTCCCTTCTCCTTGGGGGAAGAAGCTTATAATTGGTTCATCAGTCTTGGTCAGGGTTCTATTAATTCCTGGGCCTTATTAGAGAAAGCTTTTCTTGATAGATTTAAGGTTCCAGTCAATCCCTCAATAAACTATCACTTATTCGCTACTATCAAGAGATTTGAAAATGAGCCTATTGCCAATTTCAATGCTAGGTTTCAGAAAATGTTGTCCAGAGTGGTCACTCCTTATACTATGTCTTATGAAGCTGCAAGGAGTATTTATTATTCAGCTTTAGATCCTTTGACTTCCATGTTCATAAGGAGGACACATCCCCGAATCACAACTTTAGCCTTAGCTTTTCAAGAAGCTATACAGGTAAATCAGTAGTTAATACCTACTCCTACTCCAAATATGGTATTTCCTACCTTGCCTGGCATGCATCCACAATATCCTGCATCATACTCTGCACAGTATCCTACACAATATCCTAATGGAGCAGTGGTACCCCCAGTAGTCATGCCTGCACCTTTGCAAGTACCTCCACTGAGCATTATGCCCCCTCCTAATGGAAATGGCCAATCGCCACAATATCCTACACAAGCTCAGACACCTCAGGGTGCTGACTTGTCCAATAGTAACCATGGATCCTCTTTCTTCAAGCCTCAGAATGAAAATGTGGTGGCCAAAGCTTAAGAGGAAAAGGAGGAAATCAAAGAAATTTCTGCTCAATTGAGAAAACTCACCACAGAAGTAACACATTTGAGAAATCAGGGTTTCTATTCCCAATCAAACCAGAATAGAAATTATCCTAATGATAGACCAAATTATCCTGACAGAGGATATAACACCAATAATTTCAATAATGGTGGTCGAAATAACAATAATCCTTAGAGACAGCCCAGAATATGGAACTCTAGGCCCAATAATGGCTCATTACCATCACCCCTAGACAATCAGCCTCCTGGTGAAGCCAAACAGACTACTAGAGTCAATCTTGCTGAGGCAACTCTTACTAATTGGTGTAGGATCCACAATACAAATGCACATGTAGAATTAGATTGTCCACAATTTCGAATTGCTGCCAGCATCTTTCAGACTGAAGTGTCTAACACTTCAGCAAATCCACCTCATGCAGAAGGAAATGAGATTGTTCCTTGTGGATATGACTCAACTTTTGTGCTAGAAACCTATACTAATCAACCTCATCAGAGTCATAACCAGACATGTGAAGAGTCTGCCTTAACTTTTGAAACAAATTATGTTTTCCCCTTTGAGGATGAAAATGAACCTGCAAGAGAACATGAGGAAGTACATGCATATCAACAACAATATCCTGGTAAGCATAATTATAACTTGAGGAATAATGCCAACAGACCTGCTGGTCCATTGACATCATCCCTACCTCCAAATAACTTCAACACACCTCCTGATCCTAAAGCTAGTAATAACCCTGGGTTCCCCAAGGTAAATGCTCAGTACTTGTCTCCTCAGAACACATGATCAAAGGTTGTAAATGCACCTCATGAATCTGACAAGTTAGTCACCTATCTGGCTGATGAGATGAAGAAAATTAAGATCAGCCTATCCCTGTCTGAGTTACTGAAAACTCCTGCCATCAAAAAGGCATTCATGAGGTCACTAGATGATCCTGCTCCTAAAGAGGATAATCATCTTTCAAACCAATCCAGTAGCAAAGATCATGCTGCTAGGGATAATATTGTTAAGCCTAAAGTGTCAGCTACAGTCCATGCTGCTGAGACCTCCCACATGACCTTGTATAGGGATAAAACTGAATCACCCCCGTTCCTCCTCACCATAAGAATGTTCAGCAAGAACCTGCATAATTGTCTAGTTGATTCAGGGGCCTCCACGAATGTTATGCCCTTGTCAATATGTAATGCCTTAGGACTACATCCTGCTAAATCCTTAAAGAAGGTCACTCAGCTGGACAAAACAGAAGTAAGTGTAGTAGGAGAGTTAACTCACATCCACATGCAATTAGCATCTGATCCTAGGATCTAATATTACATTGATATTCAGGTAGTTGACATACCTAATACTTACAGGATGTTCCTTAGCTGAGATTAGTCCAAGACACTCAATGGATATATGTCTACAGATTTCAGTCACATGTGGTTACCATGGAAGGGTATACCTAATCAGATCAGGATTGATGCTGAGCCTAGAATGAAACATATGATCACTGAGTACAACAGAACAAATGAGATCATGTACGTAGACGTAGAGCCTAGAGTTTACTGTATCAGGCCACAGACTGTCAAAATAGAAGAGATCCTGATGCTTGACCTCCATCATCATGATGATGATGATCATCAGAAGGATATGCCAGTTGTAGAACCTGATAATAATCCTAATAATAAGAATGAAATAGATCGTTTTAGAGACTTTGAGATGCATCTATCTAATCAAGTAAAACGTTGTCAATTATTAAATATACCTGCTAATGATATTTTGATTGATGGATGGTGCAGATTACACGATGAAGCACACTTAGAAAGGACTTGTGAAACATGCTTAGATATGATGATGCTGGAGTAGACATGTAGTGAGGCGTCATCATCATATTCCAAGGTAAATGCTACATCTGATGATGATGACGATGATACTAACTCTTATCTATCTTCTACAGAAACAGAGAAGTCGACAGATCATGATGAAGATCATATTCTGAAAATAGAAGAAGCCCTGGTGTCTGATCAGATAAATCATGTAAGGAAAGAAAGGATCACTCCTGGGAGTGATTGTTTTATGGAACCAGATTATGAGTTGTCCGATGAAGACAAAGGTAGTGACCTGACTAAGTTCGAAGAATTTCTAGTAAAAGAAATAGAGAAGATGACACGACAGCATAAATCTCCCCACGAGGTTTTAATCAAAGGTTGGTGTAGGTTGCACGAGCCACCTCACTCAGAAACAACTTGTTCACTATGTTTACACATTTTGAAAAAGCATGTAGCCGCAGATCTGGAAGATCATCCTCCTGCTGAAGCGAAAGGAAAGAAGAAATTATAGCACGATGACATCCCTAAGTTAGAATGGATATCAGGCGGAGCAGCAGCTAGAGCTACAAAGAGAAAAGAAAGTTTAGCTAAGTGTCCTGCTGAAGATAAACCTTGGATCCTGAGGTTTGATGGATCCAAATCTAAGCAAGGTGCTGGGGTAGGAATTGATCTGATTGATCCAACTGGGAGATCCTACTTAGCAGCTTACAGATTACAATTCCCCTGCACTAACAATGTAATAGAGTATGAAGCTCTGATTCATGGGATGTTGTTTGCTCATAAGAAGAAAGTAAAGATTCTGCATGTCTTCAGAGATTCAAAACTAGTTGTGAGACAAGTAAGAGGAATTTACTCCTGTAACTACAAAAAGCTATCCAATTATAGACATCGTGTGTGGGACTTGATTGAAGAGTTTGATGCCTTTAATATCACTCATGTACCAAGAGAACAAAACCATAGGGCAGATGCACTTGCCCAAGCCGCCAGTACATTGTAGCCACTGTCTATATCTGGTCTGAAAAGATTTTCAGTAGAACTGGTGTCCGTACCTTCAGTACCTGATAATGTGACCAACCTCCAGGTGTTTGATGATGATTAGCATATTCTGTACTTCATTTCAAATAGAGATATATTTGAAGCTTAGATTATAGATGAGAATGGTATGGAAGATCATGTCTGGGAAGAAGATGAGATATTAGAATTACCTAGTAACAGGATTCCCAAAGGTATGATTGAGTTAGAAAGTGCTTTTGATTTGGATAATATGCTTAAACAGAAAGACCTGCCCAAGGCAGATGGAGGTCAGTATTCACAAGTGAATATTGGACAAGATGAAGACAAGAAAAATATTCTGATAGGTAAGGTCTGCACATTAGAAGAGTTAGAAGGAATAACTCAAGCACTCAAGGATTACATCCATGTAATTGCATGGACTTATGATGAGCTGAAGACATATGACACCTCTGTCATAACTCATACTATACCTCTCAAGCCAGATGCTAAACCTTTCAGACAGAAGCAAAGGCCAGTCAATGCCTTGCTCGAACCAATAATTCTTGAAGAAGTCAAGAAATTGTTAAATGCCAAGATAATATTTCCTGTCAGGCACTCCACTTGGGTAGCAAATCTCGTGCCAGTCAGAAAGAAGAATGGAGACATCAGGTTATGCGTAGATTTCAGGAACCTGAACAGAGCATTAGAAAAGGACAATTATCCTTTACCCTCATTGGATGAAGTTCTGCAGATTGTAAATGGAGCTAAAATGATGTCCTTCCTGGATGGCTTTTCAGGATACAACCAAGTAATGGTTGATAAAATTGACAGATTGAAAACTGACTTCACCACAAAGTGGGGGATATTTGCATATAGACGTATGCCATTCGGCCTCATAAATGCTGGAGCTACATTCCAGCAAGCAATGGACATAGCCTTCAAAGGCTTAATAGGAAAATGTATAGTCATATACATGGATGACTTGACAGTATTCTCCAAAGAAAGGGGGAATCATGTCGTTGATCTCAGAAGTGTACTGAAAAAATGTGAAGAGTACCAAATATCATTGAATCCTAAAAAGTGCATATTTGGGGTGACAACAGGAAAATTACTAGGCCACCTGATCACAGAAGATGGAATTATCATTGATCCTGACAGGGTGGAGTCTATTATGAAGTTACAACTCCCGGGAAGCAAAAAGAAACTCAAGTCTTACTTTGGTAAGATAAACTTTGTGAGGAAGTTCATCACCGGCTTTGCTTAGATTGTCAGACCACTAAATGCTATGTTGAAAAAAGATGCACAAATTGAGTGGACACCAGAAGCCAAAGCTGCATTTGAAGATATAAAAAAGGCCATTTCAGATGCTCCTGTCCTTATCAGTCCAGACTACACAAAAGATTTCTACATTTATTCATTTGCTTCAGAACACACCTCTGCAGCAGTGTTAACTCAAAGGAATGAAGAGAAAGAAGAGAAACCAATTGCTTTCATGAGCTGTCCTTTCAGGGATGCTGAATTGAGATATGTAGATGTTGAGAGACAGGCACTTGCATTAGTCAGAGTAGTAAAGAAATTCAGACATTACATACTAAGAAGCAAAGTAATTGCTATAGTACCAGATGTAGCAGTGAAGATGCTACTGATGCAAAGTGAGCCTGGTGAGAAAAGAGCCAAATGGATTACTGTATTACAAGAGTATGATATGGAAATTACACCAATGAAGTTGGTAAGAGGACAAGCTCTGAGCCAGATGATATCTGAAATTGATCCAAACATCACTAGTCAGCAGTATGTGATTAATGAAAGAGACAATAAAGAGTGGTATTCAAATATCAGGCACATCCTGATCACTGGAAGATGTCCATCAAGAATGCAAGCTTCACAGAGAAGAGCCTCAGAGATAAGATCCCAAAAGTATATGATGAAGGGAGGAACCTTATTCAAAAAGAATTATGAAGGAATATACCTGAGATGCTTAGAAAAGCCAGAAGCAAATAAGGTCATGTCAGAGCTACATGACAAGTTTGGAACGGCACATGGATCATCCTTGGCCACAACACATGCAATCCTCAGAGCGGGATATTTCTGGCCTACAATTTTTAAAGACACAGCTGATCATGTTAAATGTTGTCATATTTGCCAGGTTGCTGCCAACAGAGAGAAATATGTTGCACAACCCTTGCAGCCAGTAATGGAAGAGCACCCATTTGCACAGTGGGGCATGGACTTCATAGGACCAATCAATCTTTCGTCCTCCTCAGGTCATAGGTATGTCTTAACAATTACTGACTATTGTACTAGATGGAGTGAGGCTATTAACAGCAAAACTTGCACTGCAGATGATGTCATTAAATTTTTGGAGAGCAACATTGTCACCAGATATGGAACTCCTTATGCATTGGTAAGTGATAATGGTTCTGCCTTCATTTCCACCAAGTTATCAAGTTGGGCTTTTGATCATGGGATCATACTCAAGTTTTCATCCAACTATTGTCCCCAGAGGAATGGATTAGCAGAATCTACCAATAAAAATTTATTGAATATCATAAGAAAACTGATAGAGAAAAACCCTAGAGAATGGAACTCATTTCTAAAGTATGCTTTATGGGTTGACAGAACTAAAATGAAAACTGCATTAGGAAACTCACCCTTCCAACTAGTATACAGGGTGGATCCCATCCTCCCTGTAAACTTAAAAATTCCTACTCTATAGTTTGCCCAAGAATACCTAGGCATAGACAATAAGCAAGAAGTCAGGTTGCTTCAGTTGATGCACCTGGAAGAAAAAAGGAGTCAAGCAATTGACCAATTTGCAAAACATCAGGCTGTTGTCAAACGTTGGTTTGACAAGAGAGCCAGAGTTAAAGCTTTCAGGATATCTGATTTGGTCTTGATGTGGGATAAAGCCCACGAGAAGAAAGGTGACCATGGTAAGTTTGATAGACTATGGATAGGTCCCTTTCAAATTTCTAAGATACTAGGAGACAGTACTTATAGGCTTAGGAACCTGACAGGTGAGGATGTCCCATTGCCAGTCAATGGACAGTTCCTCAAGCATTATTTCTAGGCCTAAATGACTTCATGACAGTCATATGTATCATATTGTATATTTGTATAGTTGTTTGTACAGTTTTGTTTGTTTTGTTTGTTTTGTTTTGTTGGTTGGGACGTTGTTCTGGTAAGTCAGGATGATGCACTTCATCACCAAAGAAAATAACTAAATTGTTAGGATTCAAGTGATGAGAACACATTTAGACATAGGTTATGATTCATTTTAAGAAGTATTCATGATCAGGTTTGTGATATCTTTTCATCAGGGTGCCCTTTCTTGGTTAAAGTGAATCAATCACAATGAAACACCTAATAGCCTCGGGTTTGTCGAACACACAAGTATAGGTGTTAAGTGAAAAATCTAAAGGGACTCCCTTGCTACCAATACAATCTCCAACCTAAAGCTGCAAGTGACTGTACCTTGTACAAATAAGATGACATGATGATATCAGATACAAATTTTAAAGGGAAAATCAAAAAAAAAAGTTAGGCCACCTAAGTAACTCTACCGGGGCTATAGACGCCTACTGGCAGTGGGGCTCTACTTAGGGAGATTGTATAGATAACCTTGCCGAGGCTATGAACACCTGCTGGCAGCAAGGTTCTATCCAAGTTGGCTATGAGGGATGATCTCCAACTATGTAGTTTAACACTAGTTACTTATGTTTTCAACTTGCTTTCAAGATGAGGATAATTAATCATATGCACACACCTGATCCATTGTTAGCATTGTTACCATGATGAAACTTTATCATTCAGAGGATCATGATGCTTATGCTTAGATGGAATTAGAATACTATAGATGAATGTGATCACATCACTTGAATCATTGGAATTTGTTTGTTTTCTTTGGTGGCAAGTTGTTGTGTGGTTACACAACACGCCCCATTTTGACTTGGCAGAACAGGGACCCAACTTTTGGCTTGGCTTGTGTTGGCGGTTTGGTAAAAGTAGGTCGTGTGCATCATCATGTAGAACCAGGATGAGGTAAGTCACCATTATGAGGTTAGTTTGTCAAAATTTGTATTTCATTTTTGTGATCTCATATTTTGAAAGAACATCAACTTCCATGCAGGTTTGCCTTTTACACCACATTGATAGTCATCAGGATTTGAAAGTTATGAATAGTCAAAGTTTTGGTCAAACCTGATATTTGCAAGAGGAGGATCATGTTTTATAACCTTAGTCATGTTGTCGAAGATCATCCTGACCTTGGTGCATCATATAGCCAAACATCCCCCGATAAGTCATGCGGCCCAGATATCCGGACGTCAATTTTAAGTGGTAGTAAATCTTCCTCGTCAAGCGGTCTTTTGTATCGCGGGTGTCATGTTTTTGAATGTAACCTAATATTTCTTAATATCCTCCTGCCATGAAATATCACCCTAGGCCAATATCTTGATGACGTCATCCAAATCAGATAAACGGAGAAACAAACATGACGATGACATCATCATCATATTTACATTTCGACGAGATATTTTCAAAACATGATCATGTTCATCTAATATGATGATGACGTCATGATGCCTTTCCGATACAAAGAACGAATATCAGGATAACGTCATCCCGATATTCCAAAGGAGGGACATGTAAGTTTGTCTCGTCATCATCATATTTGAGACATTACCCGATACATCGAAATATCCTCCTGATGTACCAAACATAACCAAACGGTGCTTTTGTCACCCGAGTCTTGTCGCGATAACATTTCCAATATAAGGGAGGAGGATGATATTGAAACTCGACCCGATATTTGTAAATATCATCCTGTCTTCATGATATCCTATCATATGGATATCCCCCCACTCCCGTTGCTGCCATTATCATTTAATGCACGCAGACATGGTAGGTGGTTCCCGCCGACCCCAGAACCCAATGAAACACCTGGCAAGATCCTACGTTTTTGCATGAATAATCAAGGAATACAATCTAATTTGTTAGAGTTGCCCTAAACTTACCCTAATTGCAAGGTTAAAAGGTAATTCAACTGTCATTTTTACATTTACCTTGCGATAAAATTGTTTTACAGAGCACCAGCTTCCATATCTGTATACCAGCTACTGTTGCATGATTTGAGCTCACAGACAGAAGGAAGGAGGTGATCATCAGCTGAATTAAGAGCGTCTTAGTAATCTACTGGTATAAAAGAGAAATCTGCATAACCAGGTAAGTAAATGAAACCCTCATCATGTTGTTTATGTTCTGGTATGATGATGTAAGTTCTGGTTTATGCATCCATATGATTAAGTAGTATTGAAAAGATACAGTAGGCATGGTGGTTTTAATTGCAATATGCATGCATGTGTATACCCATTGTGAGATAGGATTTTGTTACTTGCAGGTACTCATGGCTGACAAGCGGTTCGTCAAGTGTCAAGAGGAATTTAGTAGGCCCATGTTCTCTTCTCAGAGGGGGGTCCTGTTCAAATATGGAGCAATTACAGACACCCATCAGGGAAGCACCAATCTGGAAGCCTGGTCAGCTAAGCTGAATGATGGGCATGACAAGAGTCCTGTGCTGGACGCAGTGTTCATATCAGGGATGTGGAATGCTGCCAGTTTTCCATACTCCATGGAATCTCCAGAGCTAGTCATAGAATGTGCCCAGAATTATAATCCTCAGACAAGGCAAGTGGTGAAGCATGGGAGGATATATGTAGACCTCGCCATCAAGGGTCTCTCCCGGACATTTGGATTGCCGCTGGGCAGTAAAGTTAAGAGCGTGGACCTGAAGAAGTCCAAAAAAGAGTATGAAGCCAACAAGAAATCAACCAGGAAGAATATGTATTAATGGCGTGCTGAGAACATCACCTATCCTGCAGTAGCCAAACTTCTTGTGCACATGTTCAAATATGATTTCAGTGAGGAGTACCAATACATGATTGCACTCCTGAATAGAGTAATAGGCCAGCCTGATGCTAGTAGTTTCAAAGATTGGATGTATGGAATAATCATGATGTGTCTATATTCAGACATCAAGCCACTATGGGGCCAGATAATAAGTGATGCTCTGCATGAGCAGCTGATGAACTTGGGAGGTTCAAATTGTGCATTTTATATGACATCTTACATTGTTTATTCTTGTACTTATAAAGGCACTTTTGATGCCTTAGTTACAGATGGAAAGCTCACAGGCACAAGTGCGGTGTATATCTGGGATCATCATCCCCAGCTGCAGAGAACCAACTACCTCAAAGATTACAAACTGGTCAATGATGCATTCTCCATGCATCTGGTGAGGACTATGGAAGAAGATAGAACAAAAAGATTGAGCATGGAAGCTCAAGAGATAGTTTACAGGCATGGGGCCTAGTACATACAGTTTGCAACCTTTTCGTACATAAGGGTTGAAGGTTTTGAGGGACATCCCCTGATGCTACCGAGGTATCCTAGTGATGCAATAATATTAATGGAGTTTATCCGGTAGGGAGCCACAATGATAAAAATGTATAAGGACGCCAAGAAGTTGCCACCAATTTTGTTCCCAGTCAGCATCGGCTGCTATATGTGCCCTGACTCAGATAATATAAAGAAGGTGATGGTCACCCTAAATAAAATGAATCTGCAGCCTTTCCCACTAACAAGACCATATGATCCTTACGGCAGGATACAAAAGATACTAGGAAAGCCTATCCACCAGAGGCACCTAGAGGATTTTTGGGCTGACTGCGAAGATGAGGCAGAAGCCAGGAGAAGAAGGTATCAGATGTTAACTCTGAACCAAGTTAGAACTTTTGATTGCATCTCCCTTCCCCAACAATTGAAGAAGGATGATGGTAGGATCATGGCAGATGAATATGAGCAGAAAAAGATATATAATGACACCATCTCTGCGCCTTACCTCACCATGCAGGAAGACATATCTTTGGACCCATTCATTGCCAGGACCATACAACTAACTCAAGCTTGGGTTGATGAGTAGGTGGAGGCATTGAAAAAGAAAGGTGTTGCCATTACGGTGGACAACAAAAAGAAGGGACAAGATATTCGTGGAGATGAATATGATGACTTCCTGATTGAGAAGAGGAAGACGAAGGGAGATAGAATCCCTCCACCACAACAATAGAGCAAAAGACCCCCAAGGGGAAAGGTGGATAAAGGACCAAAAGGGATTATAATTGAAAGGGCAGTATTTGTAAATAAGGAGGCAGCCGGATCAGGATCAGGATCAAAATCAGAATCCCCTCCAAAGAAAGAAAAGGCCAAAAAGAGTAAGACAACAAAGGCTGGAATCACTAAGACCCTAGAAGTGGGTCAATCCTCAAGAAAACCTGGAGAAGAGGATATCCTCATGGAGGAAGAGCCTGAAGAAGAAGAGGCTCCTTTAATTATAAAGAGAAAGAGGAGAGCTCCACAGGTGTTGGTGTCCACCACACCTAAGAAACAAAGAACCTCCATGAGAGGTGGAATAAGCCAACCCCCTACACTATTACAAGGGGCAGGTAGTGAAGTACCAAAGGAACTTTAGCATAATGTTCCACTTCCTACCATCATCAAGTTCAAAACTGAACTTGCAGAAGAACAAATGAAAGAAGCTAATCAGACACAAGCAGAAGGGCATGTCTCGCTAGATGAGACAATAAATCTGTTTGATGATGAAGTCGTGCAGGATGTGGCTGCACAGAAGATGGAGACACTTGCTGCTGATATAAGTATGACTCCTCACAAGCCTCCACCAGTTCAAACTATGCTTGAGGAGAGAAGCAAGTGGAAGAAGAACTAGAAAAGAGCCCAGAGTAGGTAGCTCAAGAAATAGGGCTGGAAGCATTAATTACAGAGGTGACAAGTCCTACAGTGGTAGACTTGACAGAGAAACAGGATGCAAGTCCTGAACAGCCAGTAGGATCACCTAACAAAGGGCACTCAACAGAAGAAATAGAGATGGCAGAGTCAGAAGGCCATGCTCTTGAATTAGGCCAACAAAGCCCACAGGATACATCAGCGGAACCTACTATAGTAGAGGTTCAAGAAATAAAGGCTGATGAAAAGGAGAAAACAATGGAGGATCCTGTTGCCAAAACACAAGAGGTTGACAATGCAGGCCCGGAACAAATAATGGCCATAGAACAAATGCCAGCACCTCAGGCAGAATCCCCAGTATCTAGCGCAGTGGATAAACAACAAGGGGAAGATTTGAAAATAGATGAAATAATGATGGAGAAAGATCATGATCATCATGATCAACATATATATGCACCGCAAGGTTCTCCACATCAAGAAGATGCTCCTCCAGAGAAGGAAATTCCTCAACAGGAGGAGGTGCCGCAAGATCAACAACAAAGTGAGCATCAAGAAGAAGAAATGAGAAAGTCATCATCTCCACAACACTTGCTGACAGAAACGGGAGATAAGGGTGAACATCATGATGATGCTGAAAAACATGATTAGGTGCCTCTATGGTTAGCAAAAGAAGTAAATATTGAGGAAGAACTTGAAATTCAAGAATTCGATGTCTCCACCTTGTTCTCTGCAGATATAATGAAACCTAGGAGGAAGGCCAGAATGACATCGGCCATCAAGAGAGATCCGGCAACTGGGAGGAGGACCGCACAAATTGCCATACCTGCGGTGGAGAAAGAAAAAGGTAAAATTACTATTGATGAATTTCAAATTAGTACAGTAGATTTAGGTTTTGCCAATGAAGACCAAGAAGGTCAAGAGGGCAAGGACATTATTGACTCTCTAATTCAAAAGGTGAAAAGAGAGAAGGAGAAGAATAAGCAACATAAAGAGCACATTGCTCAGTTGCATGCCTGCATTAGGGGGCTAACTAGTCCTGATGATACTACAACCGAACATGCAGTCCCATTGACTGCCATTTCTCATAAAGAGGTAAATAAATTAGACCTCATGAAACATGAGGCTTCTGTGATCAGAAAATGGATGTCATCCACATTGGATGATGCTATAGAAATAGTGAAGGCCTCTTTGAAGAGGTGGAGCATTCTAAGTGACTCCAGGACCAAGGTGGATAAATTGCAGATGCAGACCGGGAAAAGGTCTTATAAACTGGAAAGGGTCCTGAGCCTTTTGGGAGAAATAAAGGGGATAAATCTTCAAATGCTTATCAGTAAGTAGGTGCTGAACAGTAATACCGCATTGTTGGTAGACATCTGGTATAAAGATATTTAGTTTGAATGCGGAGTCCTCAAAAGATGCAATAATAAGCTGAGAGATATCAGCATGAGGCTACACGATTTAATGGCTGAGGAAGCGGATATATTAGAAACATTGGAAGGGAAGGTGGAAGGTAAAATAGAAAATCAAGATGAAGAGTTTGCTATCAAGGCTCTGCACAGTAACTTCCAATCAGAAGCAGATGGTCCACTTGTCCACTTGACAGAGGAAATTATAGACAAAATAATGAGGATCAAGGTCAAGATGGAAAGATATAATGAAACATTGCAGGACAGGAAAAATAAGCTGGATAACAGTAGAGATAAGTATGAAGCACATAAGCATGCCATCATCAAAGCAAAGACTCAAGATGGCAGAGGAATAGATCAAGTTGTGCATTCATATGAGTAGATCAGGAACAGCATGTAGCCCCATATGCAGCATCATCATCATTAGGATAGCGAAAGTTCAGGAAGCGATGCACATGATGATGACCCACATGAATCAGCTGAGGAGCATGATGAAGACACATCATGAAGGGGATATAAGCATAAGTAATATAGATAGTTGCCAGCTGGCAACTTGTGCCATTTTGTAAAAGTTGATAAAGTCAAGAAAATCATGACCGTAGATTTGTATTGATAAATCAAGATCGTAGATCTTTTTGTAACGGCTTCCTCACCTTATTCTATAAAAGGTGGTGGGATGCCTTATTGTAAACATTCAAAACTTAATTGAAATCCATCAACTGAAACATTCAGAGCTCATTTCAAAGTTTTTGTATACATTTATATTTTTGCATGCTTAATGAATGAGAAGACTATGTCGATTACAATTCATAGAAAATCTTGAGTAGTTAGTGTATGATTTCTGGATATATGTGGTGATTTGCTGCGTCCCTTGGAGTGCATGTCTACTTACATATGTTGTCTTCATACAAATTCCTTTGAAGTTAGCATCAACTATATCTAGCTGTGGAATGTCCTGGTGAAAATATGGTTTGGTTTTCTTCTCTTCATTACAGTATCTAATATACATGTGGTTCAAAAGCTGAAGTTTCAACTTTAATTAGAAGCATTTCTTCAATTTCTTTTAAATTTCAGAGCACTTCATCTCCATAATTGCAAATAATTGATGATCTTAAGAAAATAACATAGATATGCAGACATCCCGTAGATAATCATAAATATTTAGCATATTTGAATACAAAGCATGCACAATTGAACATATCATGCAAAGATTGAGGTATTTCTGCATCTTTTCACCAAATGACTGTATAATATGACTTCTTTGTAAAGAATTTCTGCAGGAGAATCATGATGATGATAAACTTCTACGTAAGGCCCCAAAATGGAAACAGCAACTCACATTAACCTCTGAGTAACTTCAGACGATTAAAACCTAATCACCGGAGACTTGGGATCATGAATTCTTTGAATTCATAGTATCTTTCAAGATGAATAAAGGTTAATGTGTACTTTTATTCTATGCTTGTTTGTGACTAACATCATGACCAACAGGTCCTCCCTACAATTGTCACATGACTAAAACTCCTCATGGAGTACATGACTACAACTCCTCATGGAGTGGGAAACCCTATTTGATCCCAGCCGTCCACATCGTTGAAACCAATTTTCAATTATAACCCTTCATTCAAATCACTCACTTCCTATAAATCAACCACCAACCAATCCATTTGCATGAAGGAGTTTCCAAGAAACCTTATGATGTCAAAATGACATTAGAGCCTCTCATCATCTAGTTTTCAAGTATTGTTATGCTGCTAGAATGAGAAACCAATATTCTTCCAACATTCATCCTTTGAAATCATGCATTCCTATGCAAGATTGAGAAGAGCAATGGAGGCAAGCCAAGCTTAGTGTAGAGATCAATTTTTGGTTTCCTTTGTGCTTTTGATCTATTTTTGTTATCTTGTACTTCATTGTGCTTGTTAGGGTTTGATGATTTTCTATTCATGACCATAGCCCTAATTTTTACCCTAGCTACACTTTGTGTCTTGTGTGACTGTGCTCATGTCTTCTCTATGTATTGTGTACTTTCACTATCTTCTTCATGTATTGTGTGCCTCCTTACTGTATTCAATGTGTCTTATGTGACTGCTAAGTGTTTTCTCATGTTTGCCTAAGTCTGGGGACTAGAAATAGTCCTTCAAACTTAAGGTGTGTATTCATTCTAGTGTTTGAGGTGTTTGATGTGTTTTGATATGCTTTGTCCGTACTTTAATGCATGTGTTGTATCGTAGGATCACACACACATTAAAGTGGGGGCTAAATATTATGGAGTAAAAAGTGGACACGTGCCTTTTTACCTCCTAGTTTATCTTTTAGGTCCCCGTGTTTACACTACAAGCAAATTATTCATCCCGATGAGAAATCCCCCGAAACCCATGTTTGATGGGGACTAGGGGCCCATTTAATGTTTGGGTCCTGACCAAAAAGGCCCCTTGGGACTTGGGCACTCGGTCCCAAGTCCACCCTGATTGGTTAGGGTAAAATTAAATGTATGTCAGCATAGGACTTTTAAATGGGTCTTCCCTTGTTGACTCTTTCAATTAATTTGTTAAAGTTTAACAGGATAGCATGTATAAACAAGTGTTTGGATTCATTTGTAACTAGGTTGATGATAGACAAGTTGATGATAGCAAGGTTATGATATTGTGTAAAGGTTAATTCAAGGCATTCATTGTGTTTGTGGCAGACTTGTGTTAGTTTTTTGTTTGTTATCAACATCCTTATGAGTTGAAGAATCTTCATCCTCCTAAGAGATTCACCGCCAAGGTGACATTATCATTGTGTCTGAATCAATTCATCATCATTTAGATTATCTTTAACATCTATCCTACAAGGACACACTCTCTCATTAACAATGGTGTTGGGAAAGCTTGAATGCTAACATAGGATTTTACTGAGGAAAATCCCTAAACACCAGAACTACCAAATCCTTTTTCTTCTTATGTGTAGGTTACAGGTGTGGGAATTGCAGTGGTGAAGTTACAAAGAGGTTGTTTAGGAGATAAAGATTCCAGATCCAAAAATAGTGTTCAAAAATTCACACGTAGCAAAATTGGGTGCTAGCCCTAGTGTCCAGCAAGTAAAACAAACCCTAAAATCAGCACCAAATCATCATTTATAACATTTTTCTATTTTTTAGTTATCAGAGATCTAAACAATCCAAACTTGAGCACTTGCCTCGAAGTCTTCTGACATTTCATCTTTTGAGGGATAGGTTTGGACATTTAATTGATCATCTTGGTGCTTTTAGATCTTGAGTTGTTTCTATTTCTTCGCTATAAGCTAATTATCATAATTCTAGGGTTTAGGGCATTGATGAGCCTAGGTTTTGATAAAAGTCTTGGTTGAATCACATCTTTCCACTATAAACAAGAGCACAAAATCAATACCTAAGTCCTCTTCCATCTTGTAGTGGCTTGGTTTATTTTTTTCCTTGAATGTTGTAGTGAAAGGAGTGTTTAATCTAGTGCACCCACATGCTTTGCATTTCATCACCCCCCTTTTTACACTTAACACCATGCTAAAACTCTTAGTAGTTAAGAGGCAACCATGGTATAATAAAACCATCCTCTAAACCAAGGATCATGCATCTAAAACTAATAGATCATATCTAAAACTTAAAGTGAATTAAAGATCACCATGACAACAAGATATCTACATCCTCATAAAAATGAAGATAACCATCCTCTGTTGAGGGAACAAAAAATGTCAAAAAGCTCACTGCTCACATGAAGCAACAGCCAAGAGCTCAACATGGCACCAACATCCACCACAGAAGATACTCCATCACAAAGTGATAGATCCACATTACTGCTAAATATCCCATTAAAAGTGGCATATAGATACCCATTGCATCATGATAATAATATCTTAATAGAAGATCGCCCATGGTCCTCACACAATCAATGAACACAAAATAATACTAGGAGCTCCGAAAGGGAAAATTAAAGCCACAATATCTAACTATGGAGATTCCAACTAACTATGTAACTACATAAAGCTCCCACCGAATCATGATTTGGATTCTTTCACAATAACACAATTAAAACCATAGGTTGTAAAGTGCAACTACAAGAAACCCAAAGTACATCTATTAGAATTCCACAAGCATCCCAAAGTACTGCAACCAAAATCATATGTACTCCAAACATCAATCTCTCTATCTCTTTGTAATGAATAATCCAAAGCACGATGATGGCCAAAAGGATAACCAAAAAAAACTAACATCCCCATGGCATCAAATAAAAAACCATATTGCAATAAGACACTAATAACACACTAAATATTTGAAATTAAGTTTTTTGTAGCATGGTTAAGGACAAAATATGCACATTGTTATGTAGAAAAGATTGATCTAGCCTAAGGAATTGAACTAGGTCTAAACCCTCTTCTACAAACATTAGCACATGAACTGAGCTTGTCTTCTACCCAAGAAGGAGAGCCAAACTATAGGGATTCTGCCCTTTTGTTATAAACAAAAGAAATTAACCAAATCAAATCAATCAAGCTAGAATCAAGACATGAAACCCTAGTTGACTAAGATCAGTGTAAAATAGACTGTTAGAAGTAGAAACTGAGAAGTCAAATAAACAACAAAGATTAGGGATCAAGTCAAGACCTAGATCTGGAGGCTGAACTACCCAATAAAAGGGTTCTTGGGCACCCTAGACCCTAATTATGTTTTACAGAAACTAGTAATTTCAATGTCTTTGCCTTCTTGTGCTTCTACTCCCTACAACTTGTCTTTGGCCAATTCCTCCAGATCTGACCTAGACATACACAAGAAGGAAAATAGTTGGGTGCTATTTAGGAGCTTCCCTCAATCAAGCTCTGTGAATGGTATTTCCACCTCCACAATAGCAAAGATGATAGATAAAGAGTACGTGTCGTAGGAGGGCAGAGGCAAATTTGAAGTAGAATGGAATGCTAGAATAAAGCATGAAGGATAGAAGCCACCACGAGCATCGAAACCCTAGCATGCTTGAAGTGACATCACAACTTGACACAAGAAGTTGGTGTAGCCCAAAGAAGTAGAAAGATCTTCACAAGACCTGCAATATGTTAGTGTTGCAACAATAATCTACAATAGAGAGCTTTCAAGGAGTTAGAGATAGATTAGAGATTTTCAAATCAATAAACTAACTTTCTTTTATATGCATTCCTATTGATTTCCAGAGAGTTAAACCACATGAGTCCAACATTGGGAATCATTTAAGAGGTCCCAAGCTGATAAGCCATAATTTAGGTTAGGGATAAAAAGGGACAATGGCACTTGGGTGCCCTAGTTGGTTATCCCCAAACTCCCGAGATAAGGCACTTAAAATGTGCTTAGCCCCACCTTGTAATTACTTTTCTAGGTTTTGTGCATCAAGATCAAGAATTACATGCTTAATGCTCAAAAAGGTGTTATAATAGGTCCTAATTAACAAATGTAAACATTTAAGGTCCATCCAGGTGCTAAACTATTTGTAAAATGGTAGTGTACACATTTTACTCTATAACACACACATGTGACATCCTAAAGGTGAAAAACAAATATCGCCAATAATTTAATTGAAGCCAAATAAATTACAAATCTCATATATCTCAAAAAATGTATTATATAGAATTAACATGTAGATTCTCCTCGATGCCAACATAAGATTAAAACTCAAATCCAAAAGATCACAAATCTATAATAGAGCAACCATAATTCAAGAACTGAACATGCAACTCCATAAAAATTTTAAGTGATTGATCACATACCAACACTTTTAAACTGAGGAAAGAAACAAAGGACTCCTCAAACCATGCACAAAGCATGTATGCAAGTCTAAAGCTATCTCTATCTAGAAAACACTCAGCATTTACAATTTAAAAAATAATCTCATAGATCTAGAAATCCATAGATTTTTATTAACATTAAAACTTGTAAAACCATACAAGTCAATGACATCCATGCAAATATGAATCCACTAATCATCTAGAAAACTTGAAAATCTAAAACATCAAATTTAAAAATTAAAATAATGGAATATCATAGATATTCAAAACCACAAATTTGGAAAAAAAAATACAAAACACATAGATCCAAATAACATAAATCTACATGTAAGTACAAATATTTGAATGGATTAGGGAATTGTCTAGGAACTCTAGTCCACCAAAAGATCCAACTCTACAACCTGCAACAAGAACATGCAAAAATAAGAATGAGGTTGTCCATGAGCTTATAGATCTTCAAAGACCAACTCCACAACCTTCATGCATCTAAGGTCTAATCATCCAATACTTTCTCATACCAAGAGATAAAACCAAGAACCCAACATAAGAACTCCAAATAGTACCCAATATAGCTAGTGCTCTCCCATGTGACCAAGGGACCAAATAAAAGTACCTAACATTAATACTCTTTCATTGCACATGATTATAGGATGAAGAAATAGAACCACACTAGAGAGTAGTCCCATACTACCAAACAATAGCTCTAGGTCAACACCATGTAACATGTAAACACATTCAAACAAATTTAAGATCCTCCACCTTGAGCATTTAAACCTCAAATGTGGTTACATTTAACCTATTTACCATTGGAGAAGTACTTTCCATAATATTTCTTAAAAATAAGAGAAGATCCATATTTTGATTCCCACTCAAACAAGGATCAATACCATAAGGAGAACAAGCACTTCTATAGACAATACTAGGTTCTAATACATGCAAAGATATGCAACCCACATGTAAGTACATTTAAATCACATGTAGGTACATGGAACCCATTGAATCAACTTGACTCTTGTAGACACCTAAAAATGACTAACACATTATCATCTTGTCCTATGCATCGTTCTTCTCTCATCAATTTCCCCTAATTCAACATTAATTAAATAATTCCTAATTGTTTAATTAATTTAACCTTTTCATCAATTTATTCCCCCTTCCAACAATAATTAAAATATTTCAAATTATTTGATTAAATCACTCATTCCCTCCAACTGTATTCTTCTATATATCACATTAATTAAATAAACCTATTATTTAACTAATTCACCACTTTAAAATACCTCTTATCCACGAACAATTAAATAATTTCAATTATTTAATTGCCTAATTGTTCCTCCAAAATTAAATAAATTATTCTAATTTATTTAAGTTGACTTTTCTTATATCTTGAATAAATAAAATTAAGTATTTTATTTATTTCCTATTATCCTCCATCATGCACAACAAATTAAATAAATTTATTTATTTAATTTCTAATTTATCTTCTTGTCTTCTAATTTATCCTTTTCTTATAAATGTCTTCCATGCACATAAATTAAATAATTTAAATATCTTCCTTGCACATAAATTAAATAATTTATTATTTAATTTTATCTATTGCATGTCACAAAGAAAATAAAAAATTGAGTTTAATTGGCTTTAAATCTTTGTTTTCCTCAATCAATTCATTAAATAGAAAAAAAATTATATTTTATGAAAATCAATTCTATATTTAGTCAATAAACCAATTAACTCTTTAAATCAAGTTTTTTTGCATGGACACTTGTCATGTGCACATTCACTCTTGATCTCTCAATTTATCTCATCCATCAATTTCATCTAATTTTCTCCACCATTGATCAAACTAGATCTTGAAAGCTATAAATATGTCCATTCTCATCTTCACAAACATTGAGCTTTTGTCATCCAGATCATCTTCTCGATCTTTGAGTATTCGTTGAAGCAACCTTGCATCCATTGACCTTATCATCCATCCATTTTGAAACCATGGTAATGTTATGTTTAGAGAAATCCACATATCAATATACCAAGGAATAAATATCATTGTGTGGTAACTTATATTGTTGTTTTCTTTGGATTTTGATTATTGTCACTTTGATTATTTCTTGAGTTATGTAGACATTGGAATAGGATCATTATGTGTCTTGTTTGCATTCTGATTTCTAGCACATACATTTTGGCACGCCTGGTGGGACCCACTCCTTGATTTTTAACAAATTTTGGCTTGAGAATTTGTGTTTTTAGGCTATAGGTATAGATTTGTGACCTTGATTGATAGAACGACGCTTCTGAAATATAGTATAGAATTTGTGTAGAATAGAATGATGCATCTGATGAAAATTTAGATGCTTTTGATGAACAATATTGTGCATATTATCCGTAGTGTGGTGCTTCTAATTTATGAGTTATGTCATTAGTTTCTGACTTTCCTGTGGGGTTGTTAGGTATTTATTTTATCTTATTTTCTTGCAAGCTAACTTATTTGCAGGCACTGATCTTGGTTGTTTCACAAGTTGATGTATTTGTGGGAATACCTAATTACTTTTTGACCCGATTAACTCCATGTTATAGTTTTTTTTCTTTTCTTTCTGACTGTGTAGAACTAGTAGAGTAATGCTTCTGAATAGCTCCCTGGTGCATCTAATACATTTTGATTCACTTCTGAGTAAAATAATTATGCTTTTGACTCTCTGTGTTTTCTATTTTGTAGGTCAGGATAGAGTTACACTTCTGAGGAATAGTGTTGCACATTTGATCAATCCTCTAGCACATCTAATAGGTATAACATCTACTTCTAATTGATCCTGATATCAATTTTGATTAAACTCTATTTGCATCTAATAATAATCTTTGTGCTTTTGATTAGTAATGTCTATGCATCAGATACATAGTGTTGCACTTCTGATTAATTATGTGTCACTATTGATTATTGCACTAATACTTTTGATTTTGGAAAATCTTGATTTCATATTTTTAGTCTAACAAGTTTGTTTTGGAATCTAACATCATTTGTGTAGCATCTTATCATTGGTCAAAGAACCTAAAATTGAACTACTAATATATCTAGTGCAGGACATTTGATGAAGATTTGATTTCTCACTAGCTTAGTAGAACACTTCAATTTCATTGAGGAAATATACATTTTGTGGAAACTAAGAACATTCGTGGAAGATTACAAACACTAACATGAGTCATGAGAGATGAACAATCACACACTCAATACTATCAAAGACATAAGCAATATGCAAAGTAAAACCAGATGATGTATTATCTCACATGAGAAAGTACATATAGGCATGAGTCTTCTAAGAATAGATGTGCCATAAGTAAGAAAGCAAGCCTAAGAATAGTAGTGGCCCAAATATAGGCATACAACTACTTAACTTAGGATAAACTAATTTAGACACCTATTCTAAACATAGATGTGCTAATTAAAGCACGGGTACACCTAAATTTAGCATAGCTAAATATAGTTGACTAAGTGAGATTAATAACACTAAGTTAACAACCCCCTCCCCTTTAATCAAATCTTAGGTGACAAAAGAGGATGGGTCCCGACAACTAGGCCTGATTAGGTACCCATGTACAGTACAATACAATGCAATCTCTCATAAATTGGAGAAATGAAGAAAACCATGTGGGAAAAAACTTCCCTCCAAAAGAGAAAAGAAAAAGAAGACTAGGAAACCTCTTCGAAGATGATAACTCTGCACCAAGACTAGAAACATGTCACTCAGACTATGATGATGCATTTATGACCCCCCCCCATAGGAGAGTAAAAGAGACTATGTAGCCCCCCACAATGAAGTAGAGCCTATGCCAAAAGAGAATGCCCATGTATGAATACTGAAGATGATCCATTTGCGGCAAATCACATTTCTACCCTTAGGAAGAAATAACTCCAATGGTGAATGCTCAAAGAAGCAAGGTGAGGTGGTAAGTCTCATGAAGTACCCTACTTCAGAATACTACTCAAATATCATCATGCTAGTGTCAAAATGAGTCACAATCAAATCAGGAGGCTCAGGCCTAATTGAAACAAGTGACCTCTCAAAACCATTTGAAGATTAATGAAGAATAGGATCCAAAGAACTAATGTATAAAAGTGGAATGTTAATGCATACCATGTGGCTACAAAGAAAATCCCTTGAGATGTCTTGCAAAGAATCACTGGAAGCCCTCGGTGAAGCCTCTCTAAACTCTGTAGTAGTAGCAGGTGTAAGATAACTGTCATCAAATAGTAAGATGAGATCCTCTAAGGTGTTATCTAGATCCAATATCTGAGACTCTACAAACAACCAAGAGATGTCTGGTAGAAATGTGTCCCAATGAAATGAATCTTGAATATGACCCTGCTATAATGAATCGTTGGAAACTCTCAAATGAGCAACATTAAACTCAGAAGTGGAGGCATAGAAAGCATGAGCCTTGTAATGTGATAATGGATTTCGTCCACCAATTGGATCTTGTACCCTAGTACCTACACTCTAAAGTGGTTGTCTAGCCCAAAGAGAGCTAAATGTGGGTGAGTCATATGTGGAATCCTCATCCTCCAAAATGAGCATCAAGATGGATGGAGATGGCACCCCATCACTATCCTCGCTATTAGAACTAGAAAAAGAAGACAACTCTGCCTCAAGAATTTGTTGTGGATGGTTAGAAGGAAAAAAATTAGGGGCAAAGTGTGAGAATTTGTATAACCTAGCATGGTGATCTACCCTTCCCAAAGCCACTAAGTTGTTGCTATGCAACTCTCTGATCTCAATTGAATCTAGAGTAAACTAGACTCAAATGCCCTTCCCTATGTGAGCAATCTGATACACTGATAGGAGATTAGTTGAAAGTGAAGGTACATTGAGAACATTAGTGAATGTCCCCACCTCAATTTCAACAGACTCTCTCCTTGCAACTGTTGTTGGTGTGTCATTACCCAAAGTGATGCTAGACAGGTTATAAGGCTCTATGGAAGAAAAATCAATTTATGAAGAAGCCATATGGTGTGAAGCATCTGAGTCAATAATCTAAGATGGAGCTAATGAAGATGCTGAAGAGCCAACTGCAACAAGATCCTTGCCCTTGAATTTCTCTTTACCTTTTGACTTAGAAGTTTTTGGGGTGTTTGAGGATACTTTGAAGGATTTAAGTACACCTATGTTGTTCTTCTCTAAGAGATGAGTGAGGTGATCAACCATTTTCTTCATACACTTTTGCTTATCATGCCTTGTCTTCTTATAGTACACACACTGAACTTTGTTCTTTTTAGGTTGCCCTTGTTTGGATGAAGTTTCTATGTGATTTTTAGATGTCTCAGGTTTATGTTCTTTCTTTGTCTCCTTGTCTTCTTTATTCTTCTCTCCTTTTTTATTTAAAGCATTATGTTCCCTATTCCTAGTAAAGAGAGCTTGAGGTTTTGATGCCTTTAGGGTAACCATGTGTATTAACTTATCTTGCTCCCTAATTAAGTCTACAATGAAGTCATCTAAGGATGGTATTTTCCATGTGGCTCCAAGAGCTCTTTTAGTGGAGTAGAAAGTAGATACAAATACAGAATAATCAGGTCCAAGTTTGGAGAGAATTGAGAGAACTAGTTAGTTATCTTTTTTATCAATACCACATTCTCTTAACTACAACTTGATATACTTAAACTTGGTAAAAAGTCTTCTAGTGTGTTAAATGTGCTTGGACTCAAACTGATTAACTCATTCTCTAGCTCATGAGCTCTCATCTCATCTACCTTCCCAAAGAACTTATCAAGAGTGAGCTATACCTCGTTGGGGTTTGACAAAGATTCAACATCAAAGAGTAATTTTAAAGAGATTCTAAGACATAAAGAAGAGAAGGCCTAGTCACACTTGTTAAACCATTTCACTTTAGCATCATCTTCAGATGGTTCCGTTTTGGTGCCCAGTGTAACCCTGTATAACCTTTTGTTTTTCAACATAAGCAGGATTTTGGATTTCCAGTCATGATAATTAAATAAGTTTAATGGTGAAATAGCCTAATTAGAATCCATATTGCAAGTTGAAATGAAGAAGTGTGGAAAAAGACAACCACACAACATCGAGTCAAATCCCTAGTATTATTATGTGACCCCCCTAATTTTGGCACTTTATAAATAGTGCATGGGAAAAAATTGCCTATTACACAATTTTAAATGCTCTTTTAGTTTAATTTGCCAAAGAAAATTTGGATAAAAATATAGTCGACTAAGTGAGCTTAATAACACTAACACATTTGTTTGCTATGTCTTGAATGTCTATGTGTGTATGCTCTCTCCTCGCACTGGAAGGTGACATTAGAGATCAAAAGCACTAGATAATTCACTTTACTTGCTTTATTTCCTTTATTCTAAAGGACCCAAGATCAATACGTATGCTCTTCTCTCATGTTGAAAGGTGATCTTGAGAATCAAAATTACTTGGTATCCTTTATAGAAGGCCTATTAAGGAATTTCATCACCCTTAAAGATGGCCTTAACCATGTGTTATGTTGATCATGATGTTAGTCACAACAACATAGATAAAGAATTCACAAAAAAAACCATTATCATCTTGAAAAGTATGATCAATTCAAGGTAAATTGATAACTCCAAGTCTCCGTTAGTCAAGTCTTGACCTTCTGATAATCTCTTAGTTAGTTTGATGTGAATTGTTATTTTCCATTAGGGGCCTTACGTTTCTACTTCGAAGTGATTTGCATCCATATATGTTTTTGTTTCTCCTGCTTTCTGTGAATTCTCATCAAATGAAGTTAAATCCTACTGTATCTAACCAAATCATGTAGATATTTATGTAAGTTTAATCAATTCTTCTACATATCATTCTTGTGAAATTGATTCATGATGATTTGAAATAATTCTTCTGAAACTATCTTCAATTTACTTGTCCTGAATAATTTCTACTTCATTTCACTTTTGCACTGTGAATTTGTTTAAATGATGTGACTGCAACCATGTATTTCCTTGATTTCTACCATTATTTATGTTCACTTGCATGCTATTTTCTATTTTGTATGCCCTTTATCTAAATATGCTTGAGATCTTCATGTGTTTACAAAATCTGCATATTTGATGTTGATCTACTTATTATTTTCTGTGTAATTTGTAGTTATGATGATGATTCAATGAAATTAAAGAAATTTGAACTAAAGCCTTTTAAATTTACTGAAATGAATGAATCTTCAGTCATTGATCCATATATATCCTTGATACTATCATGAAGAGAAGGAAATCAAACCATATTTTCACCAGGTTATTCCACAGCTAGATATGATTGATGCTAACTTCAAAGGGAAGGAATGAAGACAACATGCATAGAATGAGATGCACTCCAAGGGACATAAATCAAAGTAACATGTATAGAATTCATCCATAGATTACTCAAAGTTTACGATTAGTTGTAATCACAGGTCTTCATCTTCATTAAGTATACAAAAGAGTATATATTTACAATTGACTTTGAGAATTGGTCATGACATTAAACAATCCAATCTCAGTTAATTTTTGAATGAATCTATAACTAAGATCCTCCATCCTTTTATAGGACAAGGATGAGAATCAGTTACAAAAGATCCTACAATCAAGATTTAGCTATTACAATCAATGGTTCATATTGCATTGACCAAGTCAAAATACAAAATACATGGCAGAATTTGCCAGTTGGCAACTATTTGGTGGAATACAGATGGCAATCTAGAATATTCTAGAATCTTTGTTGAGTCTACCAGACTGTAAGTGTCAAATGGACAAATTATATGGGTTGCACATGCAGTAATATCCTCTTCATTTGGATGTATCTTCTTCATGTAGCTGCATGCCAATGTCTACCTTCTTGTAATTATCATATGCCTAAGAAAATGTTTCCACTTGGAACTTACTGATTGTTTGATCTCTCATTTTGGTATACTTTAGTGCCTTTATCTATTCTTCCAAGGATTCCAACATGGATGTTCTTCTTTTTGCTTCCTTTTCATATCCTTTTATCTTCACCTTGAGTTTAGCCATCTCATCCATGAAATCCTATGTAAATAACTTTATGGGATCTTTTGCTACTTCTTTGAATTTTTCTTTAAATGTTTGTACAACACTATCCATGTCTGGCATTTCTTCTTCTCCTACAACATCTTCTAGAAATTCTATTAGGATATTCATCTCCTCTGCTAGTAGGTCATGCACTTTGACTTGAGTATCCATCACTTTGATCATGTTGGCCTTCAATACTTTTATTACATATACCATGTTTCAGATAGCCATGTATCCATAAGTGGCAATGTTACCTAGGTGACGATCTTATTTTTCAACAATTCTTGTCCTATCATCCCTTTGGCTCTCTCGAGTCTGCTTATTGCATAGTTACACTTTGCTATTCTCTGAGTAAATTCACTCTTCATAGAATCAATGTCTTTTTGCAATTTGGACAATGTGTCCCAATTGGACTTGGATGTCCTTATTACTTTTTCCCCATATGCCATAAATGTTATGAACCATTTATCCATAATGTGAGATTGATGCTTCTAGACATCTAGACCAGCTATGTCCTCTTCACTTATTAATGTTAGTGCAGTAAGTTTCTCTATAGCCTGTAGAGTTGAGACTAAGATGTCTGGCTTTACCAGTCCTTGTATAAACTGTTGTAACTGAGCATTCTACTCCTTGAGCTCTTTCCTTCTAGCCTTGAGCTTCTTTATTTTGGATACTATAGCCTCTGTGCTTTCAATATGTTTGGTATTTCTTGCTCAGTGGTGACATGACCTAAGTCATAGTGTGTCACCTAAAATTCTTTTGGCCTGATCTCTCCTTTGGCCTTATCTACTATAGGAACAACAACTTGAGCTATCCTTTTCCCTATTTTAGGGTCTCTCTTGATGGTAGAACCCGTTCTAGCTCTTCACTTTTCCTTAGATCACTAGTACAAAAAGATCAATATATTACTAAAAAACCTACTAAAAACTGTTTATAAATGACCAAACATGGTCATGTGACCATTAGTAGTTTATTGTCAATCATTTATAACATGACCAAATTGATGACTAAACCATTTTTAATCATATATTGGTTTTTTTTTATTAATTGATTTGGTAGTATATTTAGTCGTTGATTTACTCATTGACTACTATAATCTGGTCACTTATTTAGTCATTTTTATCACTAATTTCTATCCATTGGTAGTGTATTTAGTCATTAATTTTAATCATCATTTTGATCAATTTGGTAGTATATTTAGTCATTTTTATTCACTGATTTAACATTGGTCATATATATTTAGTCATATTTATTCACTGTTCACTAATTTATGTCAATTGGTAGTATATTTAGTCAATTTAATTATTAATTCACATCAATTAGTAGTATATTTAGTCATTTTGAAGCTTGCAATCTATGTAGATTTCCATCTAGCATTAATTGTTTACTTCGCACATGTCTCTTTGATTTTATTCATTGAATGCTCTGTAAGAGGAGTGTTGCGAGCTGAGCAATATAATCCACATTTGGATCTCATCTGCCTTGGTTTTATTTCCCCACCGGCTTGAATGACTTCAATTCATTATGTTGGTTTGTGCAATCCTCTTTTTATGCAAGAGACGATGGTATCTGTGTTATTATTCATTCTTGCCTCTTCATTTTCCTCTTGCTATGTATCTACAATTTCTATCTATCCTCACAATTGTCAACTTCATTTGCCTGTTCAATCATGGCAACAATCAATGCATGGAAGCATCAACTCAGATTTCATGGCTAGGGCCTTCAAATTGCTTGATGAAGAGCCGGTGGAGGATGCTTTGATAGATGTATGTGATAGAGATTTTCTACTGTAATCTAGGGTATATTATGCTTTGCATCTAGTATCTCATTTTCTCTCAAATGCGATGGACTTATTTCATCAGGTTGATAAGGTTAAAAGGATAGCATCAATGTTTGTTCATGACTCTCTAGTCCCACATGTCAATTTATTTGAAGCTTTTTCTACTTATAATCTCCATGATGGCTCAGCCTTGGTAGTGGGACTCTTCCTTCATGAAGATATCATTAATAAACCCAGTTTTAACTGTGTTTATCAAGCAATGATTTCAAGTTTACAAATAGGTAATAGAAAGGTCTTTGATAATTCATTGCAGGTTCACAATTCTGCATTTGGAAGGTCCAAGAGGGAAAGGATAGAAGAAGTATTCAATTCATGGAGCTTCTTGTCAAATTTCCAACCATTGGTAGTTCCCTTCACTAATGATGACATGGTCCTTTCTCAAGAGAATCCAACTAGGGATTCATGGCTTTAGGGTTGCAGATTTAAATATGGACAACATGTGAACCACTCTTTATGCTTTAAGTTTTTGGCTTCGCTATAACTTTGGTTTCCTTTTTGGCCAGGAAGGGCCTTTTAGATCTGTAGCTCTGTTCATGGCTCTTAGTTAAAATGCTCTTTTATGTTATCTTTTTGGCTAGGAAGGGCCTTTCTTGTAATCTGTAAAAATATTTTTATTAATATTAATATATTATGATGCTCTAAGCATCCTTACAAATTCAAAACAAATGTCAACCTTCGTTCATGTGTTGTCTCAGTAAAGACCTACACCATGAAAGAATCCATTAATTATACATAAATTCCAAATTAAGTTGATGAGAAAAGATCTTTGATATCCAACCGGGAAGCCTTAACATCCAAAAATTACTAACCTAATGTTTCACAACAAGTTTCCCAACTATGACATCATCTTTACTTAAGAAACTAGATATTGATCCATTGCCATATTGGATCTCACAAGATTTTCCTTCACAAACAACAAATGATATATATTAATTGTTTAACAACTTCCTTAATATCCCCATGTAAGCATACTAAACTAAGTGAGGTTGAGGGTTTGAAGTAAAGTACCATCTTCTTGGTATGTGCTTGACTTTGATGACTTGTATCTTGAATGAAAATAGCAAGCTAGCTGCACTGTAAAATCATTGTTAATCATTGTTACAAAAATAACCACAAAATCCTCTTTAATAAAAATAATCCTTCTAGATATTTCAAGACAAGTTATTTCAGTTAATTTCTAAGAAAGCTAATAATTTCACTATCCAAACAGCCATCAATCTATTTACTATATATAATTTCCCAGAATTTAGAATTTGAATGTAGGCTGATTATTCTAGCAACACTGCTTTTTTAGTTGGATCCTAAAAATGCTACAACTTATGTTCTTCTCTAAAACATCTATGCAGAAGTGGGCAGGTATGGTGAGGTTCAAATAGTAAGGAGATTGATGAAAGATAGGGGAATTAAAAAGATACCTGTATGTAGTTGGATTGAAGGGCATAAAATGGTACATGTTTTTGTGTGTAGGAGACAGATCACATCGACAAACATGGGAGAGCTATGCAAAATTTGAGAAATTGGCTTGGCAAATGAAGGAAGTAGGATATTTCTAGATCCAAGACTTTTACTTAATGTTGTGGAATAGAAGAAAAAAGAATCATTTATTTTTCACCATAGTGAAAAGTTAGCAATTGCATTTGGTTTGTTAAACATGGCCCCTGGTACAACCATTAGAGTTGTTAAGAACCTTTGAGTATGTTCTGATTTTCACACTGCATCTAAATTCATCTCCAAGACTGTTGCAAGAGAAATTGTTCTGAGAGATGTGAACCATTTCCATCATTTTAAACATGGACAATGTTTTTGTGGAGAATATTGGTGATGCTAAATGAAACAATCTGAAAAATAGGCTTGCACTATAATAATGTGCACTACATCAGATATCCATTAATAATGAAGGGACATCCATCAAAGCATAACAGCAGGGATTTTTTGTCATATGTTGTAGTTACAAGTGTCTTGCTAGACATACATGAAAATGTGGAAGCATAGACAAGGCAAGTGAATTGTTTCAAAAACTGCCTCAAAGAAATGTGATACATGGAATGTTGTGATTAAATGATATGCTTAAAATGAGTTTTTTTCTAAAATGTCCTTAGAAAATTTTAAGAAAATGCAACCAATGGGTGTAAAGCCCAACTCCTCAACCTTTGAAAGTGTCCTTCCTACCTGTGTGTGAATTAGAGCTTTGGATGAGGATATGAACATCCATCAAAAGCATATTTGGAAGTAGATTTTTATCAGATATTATAGTTGCAAGTTCCACTTTGGATCACCAAAGCCTTCACAAATATTTCTGCACAAAATTCAATAATGAATAATTTATGCACAAATTCTCTTTTGAATGATGCACAAAGCCTCCACCGCAACACCACACAGTTTGTTACTGGGCCTTGTGGTGATGTCAGGATCACCCACATCACCGCAAGGCCCAACAACAGTGTGGTGTTGCGGTGGAGGCTTTGTGCATAAATTCTTCATTATTGAATTTTGTACAGATGTTTTTGTGAAGGCTTTGGTGATTCAAAGTGGAACTTGCAACATTTCTTCTTAAATAAATAGGTTGATAAGGTACACCCTCCATTCCACCAGCTCTAATACCTCCAACTAGACCTATGACAAGTGATTTGAAGGAATAAATTACAAAAAATATCATCTTATCTATTTATGATGTTTTTCTAAGCATAAAAAAATTAAACAAACAAACTACAAAGTACACAAGTACATCTCTTAGTTGTATAGACTAGGACAGTTCAACCACCATTATACCACTCAATGAATACTAACCGGCTCCTAAGTCATGATCCAGATGACTCCTTTGGTGCCTTATAGGTGGTCCTACATATGAAAGCTTTGGGTCCTAACAAAAAACCACAAAATCAAGGAGTTCAAACCAAGAATAAATAATATAGGGAAAATAACCTACCATAAAGATACCTTCATATATTTGATAAAAGAACATTTGATAAATCTATAAATCCATGCAAATTTCCTTCCATAAATCCATCTTAGGGATCCATATTTATTTTAAAATTATTGGACAGGAGTCATTCATAAGCACCCCATACCAAGGCCATGTGAAAGATATTTGTATTTTTTACCATTGATGTGTTTTTGTCTCTCACCGTAGTCCCGTATGTCACTCAAAAGGTCTTGGCAGGTGTATGGGAACCAAGGATAACAAGGGAGTAGTTATCACTATCCCACAGCATGAAGAGATTGCATTTGCGTCATTGTGGGATGCAGAGATCGATTACCGCAACCCCGCAGTGGTCTCAAAATGAAGTGGCGGGCTAACGGTATAAATTTAAGTGGCATATGATACTTCACCGCGGTCCCATGGCAATCAAGAGAATAATCAGCGGTAATGCGGTAAGAAGGAGTAGAGGAAAATAGTACACCATGCCCCCATGGTGGCCTCAAGTGAGACTTGTGGTATGGAGGTAAGAAGGAGCAGAGGAAAATAGTACACTGCACCCCTGCGGAGGTCTCAAGTGAGGCTTACAATATGGCGGTATAAGGAGTTTAAGTTATGTAAGTGTTGAATACCACCACCCTGTGATAGTTTCAATGAAGGAGTGTGGTAGTAAAGTGAAAGGCTTCAAGTGATGTTTAGTATACTGCGGTCCCACAATGGTCAAATAAATAGTTTGTGTTACTGTGGTAGGGAACAAGTCATGGTGATATAGTTGATTTTTTTAGACAATATTTCTGAAATGGAGATAGAACAAACTATGAACTTTCTTAGACACATCCAAGACATGACTTACACCATCTACATCTTCCATAGAGTTGTCTTTATGGTAGAGATAAGTCAAGGGATAGTAGTTTACAGTCATTACATTTCATGAAGGAGTGGGATTCTAAATATTTTTTGGTGTTGAGATACCCCCGCTACCAAGATAAGAATCATGTGAGGATCTAGCTTAAGGCAATAAAGAGATATAGAGCTATGCCATGACTTACACCCCCTTGACAGCTGAACAAATATAATTAGAAGCAACAAAATAAAAGATCATTAACCATGCTTAGACATTCACTTTAATTTTGCATCTATGGCCCATTGGGTCCAATAGTTACCATCCTATCTTGTTTCTATTGTTGATTCTATGTGTTCCTCAGAGTCATAAAAGCAAACATGACAGACAATTCCATCACAGGCAATCGATAAAATCATGAGCCCCCAAAGCCAAAGCATTAGAAGGCCTTATTTGGTTCAAAATCGATAGTCATGACTTAGAAAATGATAGTCAATAGAATGATCATAAAATCCTTGGTTGACACTTCACATTAAAAACTCATTTGTTAAAATAAGTCAAAACAATAGACAATCACTGCTAATCTCATTTTTTCAATGCCTATTGGTATCCTAGATGATATCACCATTAATAACATTTTGTGGATTGGGTCTAGATGTATGATCTATTTTATCTTTTGGTATTATCCCATCTCCAGGGTCATATGCATGTCTTAGTAAGATATATCATTTCTCTTTGTCAAGCTATCTTAGTGAAGCCTCAAATCAATTTTTATTTTTGCCCATAATGCTCTTCATTTGTGTAATAATGTTGGCCAAGGTATTGGTAACGAAGTTGCCAAAGACATGGTGATATAGTTGAATTTTTGAGACAATATTTCTCATTGGCCCGATCAAATCAAAGAACACTTTTTCTCCCTTTTCTTCACTATTCTTTTATGAGCTGAGTAATTTCAAATTTGATTGTGGTAATTTGCAATACATTTATATTGCATTTAAATTTGAAATGTTTGATCCATTGTTGGATTGTTGTCACCTTTATAGACATAAAAATGTACTAGTTCTAATATTTTGAACTTATGACTAGTCAAAGTGGGTTGTGCTCGTTTAGCAGCTAGTTGAAATTTAATTTGAATGTACTGCTTCTTGATATTCCCCTTAACTCATTATCATTTTTGTTTATCATCTTACTTTTTTTCTAGCAAAAAACATGTGAGGCATCTATTGTGATGTCCTATGGATGGTGGCTTTTTCCAAATTATTTTCAAACTATTTTAAGTTTTGGGTGTACACCTTTTGGAGACTTATGGCATATGTCTATGCTTAATTTTTTTTTCAAGGTTACAGTGAGCTAAGAAATTCAATTATTCCAAAGGTAGTGGAAATAATTTTGGAACAATTATCTAAGTTCTCTCTTAATGTTTAGATTTGTGTAATTTTTCATTTTGCAGATTTTTAATAGCCTTCTTTGATGAGTCTTGGAAATTGGTTTCAATTTACAGGGTAAAGCTTCCATCTAGAGCTAAGAAGATTGCACCAAGTAGTTGCAAAGCCATGATTGGTTAGGTTACTAGTGGTGGAAGGATAGAAAAGCCAATGCTCAAAGTTGGAAATGCATATCACAAATATAGGGTCAAAATAAACTATTGGCCCAAGGTTCGTGGTGTGGCAATGAATCTTATTGAGCATCCTCATGGTGGTGGTAATCATCAACACATTGGGCATGCCAGTTCTATGCATCGTACATAGAAGGCTTAGCATGTACACGCACTTAATCATAATTAAACAATTATAGAGCTCTGATTATTTAAAAATGTCATATTTTAGTTTCTTTTTTCTTTAGGTTACTTTGTGTCAACAATTTATGAGGACCAGGTCGTAAACCATGTTTCCTATTATTGTTTCTTATCATTAGTGGTTTACTCTTGATTTAAAATTTTGGGAAAGACTTCAAACTAGGTTGTAATCCTTGTTTCCTTGTATTGTTTGAGGCTTACTTTAGGCTGCCATATTAATTGACTTTGTTATTTTTTATTCTTTCTTGAGTGCTTTTTATTTGCTTTCACATCATAGAAATGGCAAAAAGATTGATGATTTCTTAGTATTATACACTATGAACTTTCTATTTTAAAAAAAGTAATTATCATCATGCTAAAAATACATTTAGTTAGATGATCATCAGGGAGAGAAACATCTGAAAGGGTGACTTCCATATCACATAAAAAAAGCTAGAAACCCTAGATTGATTTGCAAGCTCAGCACTTGGGCATTTTAAGCCAAACTGAACCACCTAAGATGACCCCAATTAAGAAAAATAAAACCCCATTTTAACAACCGAGCATATTGAATACTCTTTAGAACACACCAATACTAGTATTAATAACCAATACTTCAACACAATAATGACTATTCATGGGACTAAACTGCAATAGGGCTGGCAAAAACTGAAATGGGTATTAAGCAATATAAGATTATTTGTTGTTTTATTTTTAAAAAGTTTGCAAGGTTGAGGCAGTTCTTCTATAATTAGGTGAAACCCTAATCCTTCACAACTGAGCTTTGAAATCTTGATCCCTAATAAGAGTGGGGTACTGTTTGAGTATTAACAGTCAATAGATTGAATTAGATTTTGGTGTATGTATTTATAGCATTTGACAAATGACATAACTGAAACAGAGTACCAAACACAACAAAAAATTATAGTTTAAAAAATGCATGAATACCAAACCTGCTAGTAAGGTTCCTTAGTGATTGAATGCAATGCATCTGGCCATGCCCTTCCCTAGAAATTCTTCTATCACTTCTGGGAAATCCCCCTAAAATGGGTCTGCCCAATACAGAATTTAACAAAATACAATAAAATTAACATCTTCAAGCGATTGTGTTCCAATTCATCAATGCAAAAAGAGGGATATCAATGAGCCTTACCTATTTTTGAGCACGAATTCAACCCCTGTATAGTGTGTCCAATGCATGAACAATGTCTTAAGTGTAGAGGCGGTCAGGTTTCTTTTGTTTGAATTATTTTTCATGCAAAAAAATTCCCTCTCTAAATTTCCCTCTTTCCAATTCAAAATATTCTTTTAATTTCCCTCTCTTTCTAGTTTTTACTTGTGTGACTAATTATTTACTCATTTATTTAGTCATTTATAGCTGTGTTTTTTACCCACCATCAAATTAGTCATTTATTTAGTCATTTATAGATATGTTGCAAAACATGACTAGAATTTAATCATTTTTAGTTGTCGTGACTAAAAGTTTTACTCATCTAGTCATTTATTTGCCAAAATTCTACTAGTGGATGGATCAAGAGTGAATAAAGTCTTAAATTTAAAAGGTACCTATTGCTTCTGTCATCCACTTGTCTCTGATGACACCAATGATAATACATCTAATTGTGATCCTCCTTGATCAAGTTGCTCAAGTCAAGCATCTTCTTTCTCCTTTTCTACATTCTCTTGTTGTTGATCTAGGAGAGGATGATTAGTCTGCATTTTATCACCCTGTTCCTCTGAACTCTTGCCATCTTGAGATTCTTGGTCTTTCTTTGCTTCATCCTCATGGTGAGATTCCTCCTTAGATTTATCCAAGTCATCCCTTGTAGTAGCAACTAACTCTAGTACTTTCTCTTGTTCAGGCTTATCCATCAGGATATCCTGTTGTTCAAGTTGTTCATGTGTATCATCTTTTTTAATCATCTACCTCCATTGGGATTCTTTCTCCTTGTATCTACCTATCTTTAATAGCCTCTTCTTTGGTATTTTCCTTTTCTGATAGATGAGATAAATTCACTACCTCTGGGCTTGTTATGCTCTCAATTAAAGTGCTGAGAGGTCCAATGTGTACCTCTACCTCCTATAGTTCAGGTGAGTCTACCTTTTCCATCTCTTCTTCATGTGTCTCTATTGTTGTAGCCCCACTTGTGGACTCTATATGTTGTAGCATGGTTTCTATGGGGTGATTGGTGATGTCCTTGACCACCTCATCTTTAGTTATGTTAATTGTTTGACTCAGTGGAAGGGCTCCTGCTACCTATTCTTCTTGGGCCTTGTCCTTTACTTCCTTTGCCATCTCAGTTTTTACTTTTATTATAGTTTCCACAGGCACGTCATGTTGTAATTCTTTGATTATGTCTTCAAATGGATTAGATGATCCTGATGCTACTACCTTTGTTGGTGAAATGGCACCTCTCATACGTGGGCTTTGGCATCTAGAGTGCTTGGGAACTTTTACACCTTATAACAAATCATCCCTCTTTCTCTTCAATGTTTGAAGATGCATCCCATCTCCTTGTTAGATTTAGGGTAGACAACTGAGAGGGGGGGGTGAATCAGTAGTCCAAAACTTTCTTCCAATTAAACACTTAAATCCACTTTGTAATTCAACAGCATAATGATAAATCAATCATGAAAACATAATGCATTAAATCAAGAGCAGAAACACATTAACACACAGGACACCAAGATTTTGACGTGGAAAACCTAGTTAAGGGAAAAACCACGAGGTGATTAACCCAAGATTGTAATCTTTGTTAGAAGAATAGAAAGAACAAAATGGCACATGCCAATTAGGGTTCACTACCTTAGCACACTGCTCACAAGAGGCTCACTACCTACAAGAGACACACTGTCTACAAATAATAAGTATCACATACATGAACTGGAGAATAACATCTTCAACATGCTTGAATTAGTTCCATTTAAGTCCAATACTTCTGCTCTGCCTTTCGCTCTCCTCCTTGCTACCACACTCACATCTCCACAAGTCACACTTTGAAATGACTTTACAACTCTAGATATATACAAGAAAACAACTTAGGAATAATCATCTAAGTCGGCAAACATCTACAAGAACATCCGCAAGATGTGTAACTCATCCAATCAGCCAATCTTCAGGAAGAACACCATCATCTGGAAGTTATTCTTCAATTGTGAGCTCCAAATCCAATGCGGACCACCAACATGAATTGGACATGATCCAAAGACCTCCACAAGATTGCCTGAATCACCAAGAACATCCACACTTTATCTACTTACTGAAATCCTTCTCTCCTTCATCTCGAACCTCAAGAACATAGTCTATCATCACTGTCACAAAGAAATAGATGCTTGTGGACCTCCAGACCACAAACCAATCAAGTTGATACTTCACAAGGACTTCCTAAATACTCCACCAAATCTGTAGAATAGGATAATGCATTTCTGGATCTCACCAGACCTGTCTATGTCACTCTGTCACCTTCGAACACCTGCCAGAACCGGGTTTACTTGAGTGGCCACAACTTCTTCAGATCTTCATATGGACCTCTAAAATCTTTACTGGATCACCTTAAGACACATCCTCTGATCCTCATCGTATCTTGGACTTTTACCTTACTATCTTCATTGTTCCTGATATGACTAATTTTCTCAATATCCTCAGCAAACAGTTCATCCAATCCTTATCATTAATGCAATAGGAGTATGTTGACATCAATGACAACACTATCCTCCTCCCTAGCATTAGTCCTCACTGGACTTTTCTCTACATCCTTTGAAGTCTCTCCTTGCGTTGTAACTATTTTAGGTGTAGATATGGAAATGGTTGTCAGTGGGGTATCCTTAGGCGGAGAGGGTGGTGCATACACCAATGAGATTCCCTCAGTAGTGAACTACTTTGTGGCTCTAGATGAACTAGGTTATGCTTGTTTTACCTCAAGGACTTGCCTCTTCTTTATTAGGAAATCATCAAAACAAGGTCCCTCTATTTCTTTCATCTTTTTCTTCTTATCAAAGGTAATCACGATACCTTTTCCTTTTAATTCATTGATTTTCTTATCAACCCAACTCTTTGTCCTCGCCATGACTGTGGTTGTGAGGGCATCAATTAATGTTTCCTATTTTTGTTTCAAGTCCGGGGAAGATATTGTATCATTATATATCTTTTTCTCTTCATACTTAGGATCCATGAGATCATCATCATCCTTTTAGATTTACGGAGGTACCTCAGGTTGCCCCATGGTCTTCATTTGATCTAGAGTTAATATCTCTTCTTCTTACCTCATGATCATCATCACAATCTGCCCAATAATCTTCCAAATGGACAGTGTGTTTATATTTCTTGTTAAATCTCTTCTTGATCTCGTGAAATGGATCATACTCTCTGTCCAGAGGAAAAACCTTCAAATTTAAGCTTTTCAAATTTGCCTCTTCCGTCTTTGCATTTTCCATGGACCCTACAAGGAACCAGTTAATATCAATGGGAAACTTTCTATAAGGCCTTCCCTCTTTGGCCTTGGACAATTCAAATATAGGCAGCTACTGCCTCATCATCTCCACCAGTACTACCTTATTCGAAGGATACCTTGGTAGCATATAAGGTTTTCTGCTGAAACCCTCCATCTGGATGTATGAATATGTTTTGGCTCAGATGAATCAAGAGTCATACCTATTGATTGCTTCTATGGTGCCAACTAAAAATCTCTTAGTTTTTTCCACTTCCACATGAGTCTAACTATATGCATTCTAAAATAAACATTTACAAATTTATAATTTTGTATGGATAATCTCCTCTCCATCTGGGGATAGTATTCCTAGGGAGTCTTCTCATTGGGCATTTTTCCTAACTTTCCTGCAGTCTACAAGCCATCATATGTGCCCTTCGATGCACAAGCATATACAAGATAGGAAGTTATTCTAAAAATAGTGATCTTATTTTCTTTCCATTGACAATTTGATCATGCATAGTGTCACTGATGATTTTGGCCCATTGGACCTTGGCTTGGTCTTCTTCATATTCAACAACCATCCTAACTAACCCGAATATCCAGGGTTCAAATATTCCACAATTTGCCTAGCCTATCATCCTGCTAAGCATGAAGATTATGTATTGGATTTCCTCATTTAAGTCAAACTTATATAGGTGTTGTGCCATTTTAGTAGGTGTCATGGCTGTGTTATCTAGGCTTCTCCATCCCTAATATATGATTTTTTTACATTTTTTATTGCTGGCCTCAAATTCCTTTGCTAACAAGTCCAAATCTGGCACATACATAGGTTGGGTTATTGGCAAATGGAGCATTTCTGCAATGCCATCCACCGAGAGATCAACATACGGTCTTTTTCTATTTCTCCACTCTTCTAGTGGTGATGTAATTTTGTGCACATTCTATCATCATCTCAAAAGCTTCTATGGAGTATGGAAACCTAGCTACATGATATAAGTCAGACGCCACTATATTCTATAAGATGGGATTATCTTCCCCAACCTTAATTCTCACTCTAAATTCTTCTATGTTTGTACTACCTGAATGAGTATCTTCCTGGTTACCCAATTTACTGTACACACTGCGCATTCTAGGGAACATGAGGGATTTGAACTCAATGTTTCGCTTATCCATTCGTGGTTGAGACATTTTGTCCTATAATTTAAATGCACCAGTCTTAAACAACAACATATCTTTATCCATGGTTAGCATAATAGTGACTTTATCTGAATCTCAAGAATCTAATTAAACATTGCATTGTTAATGTTCCCTTTTACTCCTTCTCGACTTGATTAGGGCATGATCCATAAAATAATTAGAGAGATAGGACTTATATATACCTGGTATGCTTCCTTAACCTATGATTGATGTAGAGATAGTTGAATTAATGTTTAGTGTGTAGTGTTCCCTTGCAATTTTGTTCTCTATTTTAGCTCTGGTTCACAGTAAGCTCAAAATAATGAAATTAGGGCTCTCAAATGCAAGTGTGTCCATTATGAAAATGAAATTCCCCTTTTATCTTAGGTAATTTGTGATTTTAGGGCACATTAATGGTCTCAATGCGATATGACAATCAAAATTAGTAACATTGTTTAGGATTATCACAAGTGTTCATTGGCACATGTTTAAATTTAAATGCCAATGACCAATGGCATCGTATTTAATGCAAAAAGCATGGGTAATATGGAGTGGATATCCTATGGAGGAATATCCCTATGAATATCCAAATATAAAATATCTGGATGACATTATCATAGGTCAAGTCAACCTCAGTTGACCAAGGAATTATCACCAGTTAAAGGTCGGGGTATTAAGGTGTGAAATATCTATCCGGTTGAAGATATTCATATGACATCGTCAAGGTGAAAGTCTCTCATTATCATGTGGTGAGATGATGTCATCGAGATAAAGATCTTAAGAGAAGGTCTAGATGTTAAGTTTAGATCCGAATGGTATGTAATATTGGGATGACGTAAACTAGCTTATCATTTTTCATAATGTCTGGATGACATGACATCATCAAGATAAAGATGTTATCGTGGGTCAAGACCTTAAAATAAGATCCATATATTAAGATAAGGTCAAGGCACAAACTAATATCATGACGTTTGATGTTTAACTCATTGTGTTGTTTAAATTTGACATATAGATCTTAATCGGTGTCAGGATATTAACTTAAGATCAGGATGTTAACTAATATCCTGACGTTTGACGTTTAGCTCATCAAGCCTTTTAAACTTGACGTCTGGATACTGATGCATGCCAGGATATTAAGTTAATACCTAGATGGCATGAACTATGAATATCTGGACAACCATTTTGACCAACCATAACTTTCTGGTTTTAAAGAATTTCAGGGTGCTTCAAAAAACAAACCTGCTTGAATTTTTATGGTCTTTCACTTAGCACGATCTATTATGTGAAATTTGAAGTTTGAAAATTGGACCTCTATCCTAAGGTTTGGATATGCACAAGATGACATCCTGGTGTGCATTTGATACCGATTATTTTACCATACCACCAAAAAGCAAAGGATAAACAAGCCAAGCAAAAGTGGGTCCCTATTTTGCTGGGGCAAAATGGGGTGTGTTGTGTAACCACACAACAACTTGCCACCAAAGAACACAACCAAAATTCAAACAATTCAAGAGATGAGGACAAATTAAAACATAATGTTCTTACTCATATCTAGTATAAGCATCCTAATCTTCTTGAATGATATCATGTTCATCAATATAACAATTCTAAGAAGGAATCAATTGTGTGCATGTGGTTCATATCCTTCATCTTGTAGATAAGTTGAAAACACTAGTGACAAGTGTTAAGCTACATAATTTGATTTAACCCTCATAACCAACCTGGATAGAGCCTTGCTGCCAGTAGCCATCTATAGCCTCGACAAGGTTATCATTGCAATTCTCTCAAGTAGAGCCCCACTGCCAGTTAGGCATCTATAGCCCCGGTAGAGTTACTTGGATAGCCTAATTATCCTTTTGGATATTCAATATATTTCTTTCTTTTTTGTATCAATATTCATAAGATATCATCATGTCAGCACATTTTGCAAGGTGTGGACACTTACTGTTTAGGTTGAGAATTGTAATGATAGCAAGGGTAACCTTTAGATTTTTCACTTAACACTACACTAGCATGTTCAACAAACCCAAGGCTATTAGGTGTATTTAGTGAAGATCTCCTTGAACAAGAAAAGGCATCACTGATGAACAGGATATCACAGACCTGATCAAATATACTTGAGCAACACGAGTTACAACCTATGTAAGAAATGTATTCATTTCTTGAATTCTAACAATTTTAGTAGTTTTCCAAAGTGAGAAGGTGCACTATTTTTCTTGACCAAAACAAGGACTCACCAACAAGAAAAGAAAAGAAAAACACACAAAAGCAAATTGTACAAACAACTATACAAAAATATACACATGGTACAATGTCATGGTATGACCTATCTAGGCCTAGAAACAATGTTTGAGGAATTGTCCATTGACAGGCAATGGGACATCCTCACCTAATAAAGTTTTAAGCCTATAGGTGCTATCAAACCACCATTTGATAGTAGCCTGATGTTTTACGAACTGGTCTATCGCTCTATCTTGCTTCTCTTCTAAATTCATAAGCTATAGTAACCTAACCTCTTGTTTATTGTCTATTCCTAGGTATTCTTGTGCAAATTGTAGGGTAGGGATTTTCAAATTAACAATGAGGATAGGATCCACCCCATAAACTAACTGATAGGGAGAATTTCCTAGTGTAGTCTTCATTCTGGTTCTATCTACCCATAGGGCATATTTAAGTAAGGTATTCCACTCTGGAATTCTTTTCAATCAATTTCTTTATGATGTTTAGTAAGTTCTTATTTGTTGATTCTACTAAGCCATTACCTTGGGGATAATAATTTGAAGAAAACTTTAAGATCACCCCATGGTCAAAAGCCCAACTAAGCAATTTTAAAGATGTAAACGTTGGTCCATTATCACACACAAAGGCATAAGGAACTCCATACCTAGTAATAATATTGCTTTCTAGGAATTTGATAACATCCTTTGCAGTACAAGATTTGCTATTGATGGCTTCAGTCCACCTGGTGAAATAGTTTTTAATTGTTAATATGTACCTGTGTCCTAAGCAGGATGGAGGATTGATGGGACCAATGAAGTCCATGCCCCATTGTGCAAATAGGCACACTTCCATGATAGGTTGCAGAGGTTGTGCTGCATATCTTTCTTTACATGATGCAATCTGGCATATATGGAAAAATTTGATGTGATTGGTTGTGTCTTTAAAGATAGTTGGCTAGTGATATCCCACTCTTAGGATAGCATGAGTGGTGGCTAGGTGGGATCCAAGAGCTATTCCAAATTTGTCATGTAGTTCAGTGAGGACCTTGGAAGCTTCTGGCTTATATAAGCACCTAAGGTATATCCCTTCATAATTCTTCTTGAAGAAGATTCCTCCTTTTATCATATATTTCTTTGATTTAATCCTCAAGGCTCTCCTCTGAGAAGCTTGCATCTTTGGAGGACATCTCCCAGTAATCAAGATATGTCTAATATCAGAGTACCACTCATCTTGTTCTTTCATGTCTACAACATACTGCTGGCTTACCAAGTTTGGGTCTATTTTAGCAATCATTTGGCTAAGGGCTTCTCCCCTAACCAGCTTCATCAGATTTATGTCCATGTCATACTCTTGAAGCACCATTATCCACTTCGCTCTCTTTTCTCCAGGCTCATTCTGCATCAAGAGCATCTTAACGGCTGAATCGGGTACCACAACAATTATTTTGCTTCTCAAGATATAGTGTCTAAATTTCTTCACTACTCTTACTAAGGAAATGGCCTACCTTTCAACATCCATGTACCTGAGTTCTATGTCCCTAAATGGAGAACTCATGAAAGTGATGGGTTTCTCTTCCTTTTCTTCACTCCTCTGCATTAGGACTGTTACACAGGTATGTTCTGAAGCAAACGAGTAGATGTAAAAATCTCTTGTGTAATCTGGGTTGATCAAGATAGGTGCATCTGCTATGCATTTCTTAATATACTCAAATGTAGCCTGTGCTTCAGGTGTCCATTCAATTTTGGCATCTTTCTTGAGCATGGCATTGAGTGGCCTTACTATCTCTACAAATCCTGTAATGAACTTCCTCACAAAATTGATCTTACCAAAGTAAGACTTTAATTCCTTTTTACTCCCTGGAAGTTACAGTTTCATTATAGAATCTACCCTAGTAGGGTCAATAGTGATCCCATTTTTTGATATGACATGAACAAGAAACTTACTTGTGGTCAATCCAAATATGCACTTCTTTGGGTATAATGAAATACCATGATGTTCGCACTTCTTAAGAACATTTCTAAGGTCTTCTATATGGTCACCTCTCTTCTTCAAGAAGACCATCAAGCCATCCATGTATATAACTATACACTATCTAACTAGGCCTCTGAATGCTATGTCTATTGCATGCTAAAATGTGGCTCTAGCATTGATCAGGCTGAACGACATATGACTGTAGCCAAATATCCCCTATTTGGTAGTGAATGTTGTCTTTAGTCTATCTTATCCACCATGACTTGATTATATCCTAAAAAACCATCCAAGAAGGACATCATTTGAGCTCCATTCACTATCTTTAGAACTTCATCTAGTGAGGGCAAAGGATAATTGTCCTTTTCTGATGCTCTATTTAGATTCCTGAAGTCTACACACAGACGTATGTCCCAAATCCTTTTCCTGAATGGAACTAGATTGGCTAACCATGCTGAGTGCCTAACAGGAAATATGATCCTTGCATTTAGTAACTTTTTGACTTCTTCAATGATAAGGGGCTCTAGCAAAGCATTGACTAGCCTATGTTTCTACCCTAAGGGTTTGGCATCAGGCTTTAGTGGTATTGTATGGGTGATCATACAAGTGTCATACATTTTCAGTTAATCATAGGTCCAGGAAATGACATGGATATAATCTTTTAATGCTTGAGTTATTCCTTCTTTCTCTTCTTCAAAACAAACATTGTCGATCAGGACATTCCTTGCATCTTCACCTTGTCCTATGTTGACAAGTGAATATTATCCTCCATCTGTTTTGGGGAAATCCTTTTGTTTAATCATGTTGTCTAGATCAAAGGCTCTTTCAAGCTCAATCATGCCTTTGAGAATTTTATTACTTGGTAGGCCCATAATTTCTTCTTCTTCCCATACATGATCTTCTAAGTTCTTCTCATCCAGGATCTATACTCCAAATACATCTCTATTTGTAATGAAATCCAGGATATATTGGTCTGTTGAAATGAACCAGACAACTGAGAGGGAGGGTGAATCAGTTTTCTTATTACTTAAACAATTCTGCACCTTAAAACATTAAACACTTGTCCACTATTTGTTATGATTAAGTCATGAAAGCATAAACTCAGAAACATAAACACAATTGTAAGATCATACACAAGAGACACTAGATTTTTATGTGGAAAACCTTGTTAAGGGAAAAACCACGATGGGGGTTAACCTACAAGATATGTATGTAAAGCACAATACCAAAAATTAGAGGCTCATTGTCAATAGGGCTCACTACCTAGAAAAAGGCTCACTGCCAAGGGGTGGCTCAATACCAAGGGATGGCTCACTGCCAAGGGTTTTGAACTAAGATGTTGACATCTACTCCATGCCTAATATTAGTTCCATTGAAGCGTAATACTCTTCTACTCTGCTCTACCCTTTCTCTTCCTTTCTTATCTTCCCATTTTTCACACAAGACACATTTTCCTTGACTCAATTTCAAGTATTTATACACTATATCAACCTTGGAATGAACATCAAGGTTGGCATTACAATCATTAACTGCTGGAACAATCTCCAAGGTCAACATTACAAACATACATAAAATAGGTCTGGACCTAATACCAAATTAGCTAAGGAAATGTAATAAATATTTTTGTGGATCACTCCATGCCTTAGCTAGGACTCAAACATGACCTTCAATGCCACTACATGCTTCTGTAATCTTCAATACATCTCCGCAATCACTGGAATTAACCAAGTCAGCTAGGATTGGTTACACGCTACGTTAACTGGGAACAAACTTCAAACATGATCTCAATTCCTTAACGTGGACCCATGTAAATGCAGGAACATGATTAGGAGGCATCCACAAGCATGTTGTAATCATCAGGACCAACCGCACAAATTCTAGTCACTTTACCCATGAGATTCTTCACACTGGAGCACATGAACTTCACTATCTTCAACTGTCATAAAAGAAAGATAGCTTGCGGACCACCAAATCATGAACCATTGTAGTTGTAGGCACTTATCATCATCCCAGACTTTCCTCTAGAACTGTAGAGAAAAATACTTAAATGCAGAGAAAGACAAAGAAAAGTACTTTCTCCCTGTCACCAGTGAATAATCAGAAAAAGTAGGTTTTACTCTGGTGAATGTAACCCACTCAATTCTTCATACCACAGGCTCAAACTTAGGATTTAGTATCTTTATACATGCCTCTAAATAACTTCCAATCAGCAAACTAAGATCTTCACTCTCCAAGAAATGCAGAGCAGTCTTCTTGACTGTTCTTCGGTATGCAACTCACTATCTTCACTGTGATTCACTATTCCCTTTCTGATTCTTCTGGAGGGGCTAATTTTCTCAATATCCTCAACATATAAAGCTTCTAACCAAATAACAAAATAGGATACCATTGACACCAATGACAAAAAAAATATGTTGACATCAATAACAACACCGATTAGGCATATACTTGCAACAATCTCCCCCTTTGTCATTGATTGCAACATATGATGTGAAAAACTGCAATAGCCATCAAGACAAGATTCTCCCCTATCTCTTTACACATCTACACTCTTTCTCTCTAAGTTTTTCACATGATTTATTTCCCCCTTTGACATCAATGGCAAAGGGCACATACTTGCACTCTACTGCTCTGATCCAATCTCTCTTCTGTACTCTCTTCATCTAACTACTCCCCCTGAGAAGTAGCCCTTACAGGCATCAATCTAGATTTGGAGATGGATTTTTAGGTACCTCCGAATTGATGCACTTCTGTGCATCTTAGTTTAGAGGAGGGGTGATAACCCCTAACTTTTCTCTGAGATACTCAAAATTATCCTTAGGCAGAGGCTTAGTGAAAATGTTTGCAATCTGATCTTTTGTACATACATATTCCAACTTGACTTCATTCTCTGTCGCCTTTTCTCTTAGAAAGTGATATCTTATGGATATGTACTTTGTCCTTGAATACATTATTGGATTCTTTGATATGTTTATGGCACTTTCATTGTCACAAAAGATTGTAATTCGGTCTTCATACACAACTCGGATGTCCTTCAATGTCTGCTTCATCCATAACACTTGAGTACAACTACATGTTTTTACAATATATTCTGCTTCTACAATAGACAGAGATATTGAGTCTTGTTTCTTTCTTAACCAGGATAACATCCTTTTTCCTAAGAAGAATGCACCTCCACTTGTACTTTTCTTGTCATCCACATCTTCGGCCCAATCTGCATCAATGTATGCACTAAGAGTGAAATCATTGTCTTTTGGATACCAAAAACCATAATCCATTGTGCCTTTCAAGTATCTCAGTATTCTCTTGACTTCCATCACATGTGATTCTTTAGGTTATGCTTGAAATCTTGCCACAAGACAAATTGCATGCATTATGTCAGATCTGGTTTGGGTTGGATAAAGTAATCCTCTAATCATAGATCTTTATCTTTTCTAATCTGCCATAGGTGAGTCATCATTTTTACTCAACTTACAACCAGTTGCCATGGGAGTGCTTATCGGTTTAGAGTCCTCCATCCCAAACTTCTTTAACAACTCTTTCACATACTTCTACTGAGAAATGAAGATACCTTTATCTGATTGATTGATTTGTAGACCTAAAAAGAAATTCATCTCACCAAACATGGACATTTCAAATTCATTTTGCATTTCCCCAGCAAAAAATATGCACATACCTTCATTGCCTCCAAAGATAATTTCATCAACAAAGACTACAACAATTAGGATTTGTTCATTATTGATCTTGAAATAGAGATTATTGTCGGTAGTACCCTTACTGAATCCTAACTATATCAGATACTTATCCAATCTTGCATACTAGGCCCTAGGGGCTTAGTTTAGTCCATACAATGCTTTTTTCAATTTGCACACATGTCACCCTGATTTGACGACTGGAATCCTTTCGATTGTTCGATATGGACTTCTTCTTCCAATTCTCCATTCAAGAATGCAGACTTTACATCCATTTGATATACCTTGAAATCTTTGTAGGCTGCAAATGCTAAAAACATTCTTATTGCTTCAATCCTTGCCATTGGTGCAAATGTTTCTTCAAAATCTATTCCTTCAACTTGAGAGTATCCTTTGCATACCAACCTTGCTTTGTTTCTTACCACCTCACCATTCTCATTCATTTTGTTCCTGAAGACCCATTTGGTGCCAATTACATTTTTATCTGTTGGTCTGGGAACAATATCCCAAGTTTGATTCTTCTCTATTTGCATCAGTTCTTCTTCCATAGTCTTTACCAAATTTTCATCATTACAGGCTTCATTTATATTTTTAGGTTCCACTTGAGAAATCAAACAATAATTAACATGTTCATCAACAGCTCTTCTTCTAGTCTAAACTCCTTTACTCTTATCTCCTATGATTTGATCTTCAGAGTGATTTAACTTCACATACCTGGGTGTCTTAATGATGGTTTTAGGAGCTTGTTCTTCTTCTTCCTCTAAGTTTTCTTCTTGCTGCACTACTACTTTGTTTGTAGGGACATCCGATTCATTAGATTTAGATCAACTTGATACCTTTTCCTTGGTTTCATCAACTTTGACATTTGCACTCTTAATGATCTTCTTCAACCTGTTATTGTAGCATCGGTAGGCCTTGCTCTTGGTAGAATATCCAAGGAAGATACCTTCATCACATCTTACATCAAACTTACCTAGATCTTCATCTCTTCTAATGTAGTACTTACTACCAAAAACTTTGAGATATTTGACAGTAGGAACTTTACCATACAACAACTCATAAGGAGTCTTAGAGATGTTACCTTTTCCTTGGACTCTGTTTAGGATGTATATAGTAGTGTGAATTGCCTCTCTCCAATATACTTCTGGTAGGTCATCCTCCTTCATCATTGTTCTAGCAGCCTCTTGAACTATCCTATTTTTCCTTTCAACTACTCCATTTTGTTGTGGAGTCCTAGGTGCGGATAATTGTCTCTTTATCCCTTATTCTTCACAGAAGAATTTGAACTCATTTGATGTAAACTCTCCAGCTCTATCAGACCTCAAGCACTTTATCTTCAAGTCTAGCTCATTCTCAACCATTGCCTTGAATGCTTTGAACTTTTCTAGGGCTTCTTATTTTTCCTTTAAGAAGGTAACCCAAGTCATTCTAGAATAATCATCAATCAGCAACATGAAATACCTATCTCCTTGTAGACTTCTTACTCTAGTAGGTCCACATAGATCTATATGCACTAATTTTAGTAGTCCATCAACATATTGGTCCTTGCTCTTGAAACTTATTCTTGTCTATTTTCCAAATTGGCACTCCTTGCACAAAATATCAGCAAGCTTCACAAGCTTAGGCAAATCTCTTACAGCCTAAGTGGAACTTATCTTCACAATGTTGTCAAAATTGATATGACACAACCTTCTATGCCACAACCAACTTTCATCATTCTAAGCCAACAAACAATATTTAGTAGTCCCTTTCAAATGACAAATGTTACCTGTTGTCTTCTTACCAATTGCAATCACTATTTTGGAGCTTTCCAAGGTCTTGTATCCATTGTCCTTGAATCTAAGATCATAACCTTTCCCACACATCTAACCAACACTCAAGAGATTGTTCTTTAATCCCTTCACATATAAGACATCATTAGTGTTGTGCTTGCTATCAAAAGAAATGGATCCTTTTTCACAAATCTTACCAGTTGTATCATCACCAAACCTAACCAGTCCTCCATCATATTTTTCCAAACTTATGAACTTACTTTTGTCACTAGTCATGTGATGAGATCATCCACTATCAATAACCCAATCATATTTGTCTTCAACAACCTAAACAGCCAAGGCACTTTCCACTAGTTTTTCTTCCTTCACATAGCTAGCATGAATAGTAGTCATAGGTTCTTTAATAGAAATACACAAGCATTCATTTCTAGAAGTACTAGCATTATCTGGTTCACCATCTGATACTCCTTCATCATCATCAAGATCTTCAACATAATAACATTTCTTTGGAATCCTAGGTCTATCTAGTCTTGGCTTGGGAACTCTTGTGGGGCACCTAGAAGCATAATGACCAACTTTACCACAACTAAAGCATTTGAAAGGTAATTTTCCTTTGAACTTACCAGTACCTCTAGGTAGACTGTTAACAAAGTTGGCTTCAAGTTCTTCAAGCTCATAATCTGGTTCAACCTTGTACTTTTCAAATCTGGGGGTTCTTTATGAAGTGCTAGCCTTGAAAGAAGTCTTTATCTTTGGAAGTGAATCACCAAGTTCTCTCATTTCAAAGGTTGTCAGCTTCCCTAGCAGCTAATCTTTTGTAATCTTTGTTACTGTCATTATTTCTTCAATTGCTGCCACTTTATGACAATAAGATTTAGGCAGTGATCTAAGAATTTTGTTCACAACTTCAATATACTCAATTTTTCCTCCTACACTTCTAATGCTACTCTCAAGTTTGTCGACCTTTTGCATCAAGGATGTTATGTTGTCATCTTCGCTCATGTTCAAACATTCATATTTTGCCTTCAAACTTTGCAACTTGGCACTATTCATAGATTCATCTCCTTCATATAGATTCTTTAGCTTATCCCAAATTTCATAAGCAATTTCTAGCTCCATGATCCTTGTTACTTCGACATTAGATAAGACGCTCACGAAGGCGTCTTTAGCTTTTATGTTCAACTCAAATTGCTTGATCTCATCTTCAGTTTGCAAACCATTCTTCGGTATTTCAGACTTATTTTAAGTTATTTTCCAAACATTGTAACCCAAGCAGAGGAGATGGGTTTTCATGTGTATCTTCTAGATGAAGTAGTTTGTTCCATCAAATTGTGGACTTTCCTTTTTATATGACATTCTAGATCAAGTGGTCAAGCTTTCTTTTGAGGGACTTGGCTCTGAGACCAATTGTTAAAATGAACCTGACAACTAAGAGGGGGGTGAATCAGTTGTCTTATTACTTAAACAATTCCGCACCTTAAAACATTAAACACTTGTCCATTGTTTGTTATGATTAAGTCATGAAAGCATAAACTTAGAAACATAAACAAAATTGCAAGATCATACACAAGAGACACTGGATTTTTGCGTGGAAAACCCTATTGAGGGAAAAGCCATGGTGGGGGTTAACCCACAAGATATATATGTAAAGCACAATACCGAAAATCAGAGGCTCACTGCCCATAGGGTTCACTGCCTAGAAAAATGCTCACTTCCAAGGGGTGGTTCACTTCCAAGGGGTGGCTCACTACCAAGGGTTTTGAACTGAGATGTTAGCATCTACTCCATGCCTGAAATTAGTTCCATTGAAGTGCAATACTCTTTTCTCTGCTCTTCCTTTTCTCTTCCTTTCTTATCTTCCCATTTTTCACACAAGGACACATTTTCCTTAACTCAATTTCAAGTATTTATACACTATATCAACCTTTTAATGATCATCAAGGTCGACATTACAATCATCAATTGTTGGAACAATCTCTAAGGTCGGCATTATAAACATACATAAAATAGGTCTGGACCTAATATAGAATTAGCTAAGGAAATCTAGTAAAGATGTATGTAGATCACTCCATGCCTTAGCTAGGACTCAAACATGATCTTCCATGCCACTACATGCTTCTACAATCTTCAATACATCTCCACAATCACTGGAATTAACCAAGTTGGCTAGGACTTGTTACACACTATGTTATCTGGGAACAAACTTTAAACATCATCTTAATTCCTTAACACGGACCCATGTAAATGCAAGAACACGATTAGGAGGCATCCACTAGCATGTTGTAATTGTTGTCACATGAAATTGCACCCTACTTCAATGGGATTCCAAGCATTCCAATGACACAATGGGATTGATCTCTAAGTGTGGGACTTTGCTAAATGAGATCAAACCTCCGGAGAAGGCCGGCTTCCTTGTTTAGTTATCACCTAAAACTACCATATTTTGGGGTGAAAAGGGAAAGAGATGTGCTAAAATGAAAGATAAAGCAACAATACTTAAAAACATGAAAGGGTGATGCACCAGACAGTTCTAAAGAACCTTTGCAAAGATTGAAGCATGCATAATATAATCAGATACAGGAAGCAAATATACATAGAATAGATGATTCTAACAGAGGTAAGGAGTAAAATGATTGAGAGGAATAAGAAATATTCACAGACAACCATATGCAGATTCACACAAAGATAGAAAAATCAGCAAAAGGCATGATAGCTTTCATATATCTAAAGAAAGGCAAAGTTACAATATGAAAAGTTCTATTTGGAGACAGGGAGAATAGAATGTTTCCAAAAATTTCCAACCCTTATTACATCATAAGCCTCAGCTTATATAGCACTACAAAAACTAACCTAGGTCGGTTACAAAATCCACTCAGGGAGCTGTAATCAGAAATATCTTCCTGAAGAGACATCCACCTGCCAAGAGTAATGGCACAAAAGATCTGGAATAGGGGCAGGTGGGAGATATTTGGGTCTTCAATGCAAATAGCCGCATCATCAATCTGATCCTTAGAATGGTAGAGGATAACCTAGCATTGAATGCTGACAGCTGCTTGCCACATCTGCTGTAATGAATGCCCCCAAAAATCTCCATCTGTCAGAAAAGTGTCACAAAACCTCTTGAAAAGCCCACCAAATGAAAGAGGGGATGAATATACACAACTTTACCTCTTACAACATGTGAAAATTCGCTAAAACAGAAGAGATACAGGCGGTCAAAGATCGGTCAATCACCTATGTATATCGCTTCTACATCTATGTGTATATTGCTTCAATATCTAATCCATGTCTCGGCATATACAACCCTAAATGCAAGCTGTGGACCTGAAGCTCCTTATGAAACTATTGAAAAATGCCGTCAGGTCCAGGTTGTGTCTATACAAGAAACTGGGCCCGCCAAAACTCTTTGGGAAGCCTCTGTCAGAAACAAGTGCGGAAGCTGACATGTGTCGAGCCCCACGGTGCCTTGTATGATACACGTGTTTCTCTCCACGCCCACGCCGAAAATTTCTAACTGGGCCTCCGCTACTGACATGTGTCACAACCCGCAGCAATATCCGCAGCAACCGAGCTCCTATTGGGACCCACCTTGCCTACACCAAGCCTTGAAATAAAAGGAAACATTGCAGAGGCCGCCACTTGGTAGCTTCTGCGGAAATGTTAAGAGGCACGTGGCATCCTCCGCTACAACGTTGAAACTTTTAGAAACTTTAGCGGATGGCAACACGTGGCAATCTCCGCGTTGCCATGAGAAACAACATAGGCTCAGCTGGGACTCAGGCAGAAGTGGACATGTGTCGTCCCACGCGGTACTCCTGAAACTTGAACAAAAACTTAAACTTGCAACGAATAGTGACACTTGGTGCTGTCCTCTTATCTTTTGAGAAACATATAAGACCCTCCACAGCTGACACATGGCGCTTTCCGCACACACTTAGAACATATAAAGGGGCCCTTTGAAACTTTGGCAGAACCCACCACTTGTCACCGTCCGCACAGAGAGAAACAAGATAGAAACTTTTTAAGACCCACTTAAGAGTCATGCGGAAGTCGACACGTGGTGAACTCTACTTCACTTTAGAAATAATAAAGGGGCCCGCCACCTCTCTTAGACTCACACCAAAACAAAATAGAAACTAACGCGGAAGCTGACATGCGTCATCTTCCGCAGCAACTGCAAGGGACACGTGGAGCGTTCAGCCCCACCTTAGAAACATTAAAGGGGCCTCAGCGAAAAGCAACACGTGGCGAGCTCCACGTGACTCTGAGAAACAATAAAGGGACTCTCCACTGCAGACACTTGTCGCAACCTGTGGCACTGACAAACAATATAAAAGGGGCTCGCAAAACTTGGGCGAAAGCTGAGAAACTTTTAGAAACATAGTGGAGGCTGACACTTGTCTCCATCCGCGGGGCTCTTGAGAAACTTTATGTGTCCCTCGGGTGGCTCCACGTGGTACCATCCGCGCCACTCTCAGAAACTTAAAGAAACTGCGAGTTAGAAACTTAAAGAAACTGCAAAGAAACTGTGGCAGAAGCTGACATGTGGTGCCTTCCGCGACAATGTTGAAACTTTTAAAAACTGTGCTCCACCGTTGACACGTGTCATGATCCGCGGTGATCATTTTCAAAAGACCGATGGAAATTTGCAAGCCCGCCAAAATGCCCATTTGAACTATCTGTTGACTGAAACTTTGACCATGCATAACTTCTTCATTTGGATGAATTTCAGGGTGCTATCAAAAGCAAACCTACCTATTTTTTTGAGCTCTTTATAATGGTAAGGTTTTTTAGGCAAGGCTTTTGGGAATTTTGGCACTTTGCTTTATAGGGACCTTTTCAAAGGGATTTCCAAGGAAAATATCAAGTTAACTATTTAGCCCTGGACAGAGGGAAAAAGGTTAACATTTTTGGTGACCTCTATGGGATGTTTGCCTACTAAACATGAGATTAGTGGCCTCAAGCATCCATTGGGCAAGGAGTCAAGTCTAAAATATGCTGGGAAACTCAGACTTGCCTCTCAAAACACAAAAAAGGGGGGAAGGCCTACTTTCTCCTAATGACAAAGCAGCCTATGCAGAAGCACTTAGGGAAGTAAAAGAATCTAAACTATTGGGCAATAGCACTTATTGAAAACAAGAAGTCTAACCTACTAATTTACAAGGTGCTCATACCTCAACTTCTTTTCAAATGTATCCCATTAACTGGGATATGCAGATTTTCTCCATTCATGTTGGACAACTGAAATGCATTGTGCTCCTTGCATTCAGTGATGAGAAAGGGGTCACTCCACATGCTATCAAATTTGGAATGCTTTCCTGATCTACTCCTTAGTTCATCCCATTTGAGCACCATATCACCCACTCTAAAATGTCTGGGAGTGGCCTTCTTGTCAAAATTTCTCTTTGTTTGCAGCTGATGATGTTCCATGGTTGCCATAGCTTTGTCTCTACTTTCCTCTAGCTCCATAAGCTGAGCATACCTTACAGCCATGGGGCTTTCTGCTTCAAGCATTTCTAGGTGATGCATAATGTCTAATGCTGGTAGCTCCATAGACATAGGCAACCTTGCCTCTTTTCCATACACAAGTAGATAAGGGGAGTTCTGAATAGACCTCTTAGGAGTTATCCTATCAGCCCACAGAGAAAACTTCAAATCAGTGTGCCAGGTCCTCTAATTGCTCTCCATTGCCCTCTTAATAATCCTAATGAGATTTTTGTTTGTAGACTCAGCCAAACCATTACCCTGTGGGTAATAATTTGACGAAGTATTCAAATAAATCCCATTCTTGACAGCCCAGTCAGTTACTCTCAGGCCAATAAAAGCTAGAGCATTATCGGAGATGATTGATTCAGGCACTCCAAATCTGGAGACCAAATCACAATAAAAATTCAAAACAACACTCTCATTAGAATCTTTCAAAGCTACTGCTTCAGTCCATCTTGTGAAGTAGTCTGTGGCTATGAGTATCCACCTATGGCCTGCACTTGATGGTGGGTTGATAGGTCCAATAAAATCAATGACCCATCTCATAAAGGGTTGCTCTACCTGGATTGGGTGTAGAGGCAAAGCTGACAGCCTCTCTTTTCCTACAAAAAGGGCACACTTAACACACTTTCTAGCCAATGCATGGGCATCCTTAAATAAGCTAGGCCAATAATAGCCAACTCTCATTACTTTCCAAGCAGTAGTTCTTGGGGTAAAATGTCCTCCTGTTGTTCCATCATGGAATTCATTTAGCACCCTGTCAGTCTGATCAGTATCAATGCATCTAAGCAATACACCATTAAAGTCTTTTCTGAAAACGATGCCTTCAATTAAAACATATGGAATGGATTGTAGCCTGAAGTATCTTCTTTTAGCTTTATCTAAGCCTGTAGGACACCTACCAGTTTGCAAAAATTGGGTCATATTATTAACCCAACTAGTACCTACTACTGCTGTACCATCTTGATGCTCCTCTTCTATGATCAGGAGCACCTCTTCTTCCTCTTCTACTTCATCCTTAGAACTAGTGACAAGCTGCTCATTGAGTCCTCTGCCTCTGACCAGCTTGGTTATCTTGATCTCCACATCATATTCCATGACCTTGGTGATCCAACCGGCCCTTTTCTCATTAACATCTCTACTCAGCAGGAACTCCTTCACACTAGAATGAGCCACCATCAGGTGTATCTTGTTATTTGAAACAAGATGCCTAAACTTTTTTAGACCCCTGACTACTACCAAGACATGCTTTTCAACAAAGCTATACTTCTGCTCATACTCCTCCAACCCTTAGCTGAAGAAGGCGATCAGTTGTTCGAAACTGTCCCTCTGCTGTTGCACCAGAATAGCAGAAATGGTATCCAGGCCACCATAAGCATACAGGATGAAGTCCTTGGAGAAATCAGGATTAATCAAGGTTGGCGCAGCTGCTAATGTCTCCTTTATGGACTGGAAGCTATGTCTTGCCTCTGACGTCCAACTGAAAGTTATGTTCTTTTTCAACATAGACGTCAAGGGTTTTAAGAAATTTGCGATATCAGGTATAAACCTTCTCAGAAAAATAATTCTGCCAATGAAGCGCCGCAGTCCCTTCTTATGACTGGGTAAGGGCAACTGCAAAATGGCCTATATTCTCTCTTTATCGATGGTAATACCCTCCTTTGACACAATATGCCCCAACAACTTGTCCTCATGTACAACAAAAATGCATTTCTTTGGATTGAGGGATATCCCAAACTCTGTGCATCTTTCAAAGACTAGCCTTAGGTGGGATAAATGCTCAGATGCATTTTTAGAGAAAACTATTATATTATCCAGGTATACCAGCACTAGCTTATACATCAGACCCTTAAAGGCCATGTCCATGGCTCTTTGAAAAGTAGAGCCAGCATTTGAGAGACCAAAAGGCATCCTCTTATAGGCCATAGTACCCCACTTGGTTGTGAAAGTAGTCTTGAATTGGTCCTCTTCCTTGACTAGCACCTAATTATAACCAGAAAATCCATCAAGAAAAGAAACCTTTTTGAACCAGCCACCACCTCCAGAATTTGCTCCATTGAAGGCAATGGGTAGTGGTCTTTTAGGGAGGCTCTGTTGAGGTCTCTGAAGTCAACACACAACCTAATCTCCCCATTTTTCTTCCTCACAGGCACAAGGTTAGAAACCCAAGAAGTGTGCTTGATTGGAAAGATGATCTTCCCCTCAATCAGCTTGGTTAGTTCTTTGATCATCAGGGGCTCTAGCTTTGGATTCAGAGGTATTTGCTTCTGCCTCATAGGCTTTATACTTGGCTCTAACTCTATGGTGTGTTGGGCAATATGAGGATCAAATCCCTTTAAGTCTATATAGCCCCAAGCAAACACCTCTTCAAATTCTTTACAAAGAGCAATGAAAACTCTTTTGTCTTCAACTGAGTAGATTTTACCAATTTTAAGGAGTCTACCCTTGAAAACTTCTAGCTCTTCATAATGCTCCTCCTTTACCTGCATACTGGTTTTTGTCTTCTTCTTTTGGTCATCAATGCCAAAAATAGATTCCAAGGTGACCAATCCCTTGGGTAGCTTATTTGTTCTTAGCTAAATGATTTGATCATTGTCATATTGCTGTTTGAGTTTATCCTGATTCATCATGGAAAACTCATCTTCCTCTAATAGGAATCTCAAGATCTGTTCATCACTGTCAAAAACTTGCCAGTGAATATTATTATCAGGGATAGAAGGCCTAGAAATTATTTTTACATGAGGTTGAACCTTCTCCCTTTGAATGTCACTGGGGATGTCAAAATGAGCCCCAATTGAAGCTAATTTGTCAGCATGATGGTTCTGACCTCTTGGAATGGAGATCAGATTGAAATCATCAAACTCTTCAATCAAATTCCATACCCTGTGTTTGTAGCACTTCAGGGCATCACTTTTTGTAAGGTGAAGTCCCCTTACCTAATTCACAATGAGCTCACTATCTCCAAACACCTGTAAACAACCAATCTTCCTCCTTCTTGCCCACTGCAGAACTTGGATCAACCCTTCATACTTAGCAGTGTTGTTAGTACAAGAAAAGGCAAAATGAAAAGCAGCATAATAATTTTCACCTTGTGGTGACACAAGCATTCCACCACCACCAGATCCATTTCTACCCCTAGAACCATCAAAATACATTTTCCATACCTCATCATGGTGCTCTATCTGTTGTTCAGCTTTCTTCAGGAGACTTGGTATTGTTGTTTCATGCTCATGCAATATGTACACTCCCATGCCAGCTTCTTGGATATGTCCCTCAGGACCCTCTACAACATTTTCAGAGGCCCACTCCTTCAAGAGTACCTTTGGTATGCTCTCAACTTGTAGTTCCTGAGCAGTAACTAGTTCAGGGTCATCAGAGATAATGCAATTTGCATTAACAACACTGGGCGTGTAAGGTTCTATGTGATAGTCTAAAAGTAACTTAGATTTCAAAGTTACTTTGGTGCTGTATCTAGTCCTAAAAAACATGTGGGACCAGTCAGAAGACAAATATCCTCCTATTTTGGCTGTAAATTCCCTTGATAAGCACATGGCAAAATGAGGAGGCAAATCTATTATGAACACCTCTTGTGAAATAGAAACATTGGGGCAGGCATGTAGGGTGAGACCTAGGTCTCTTATGATACCCACAGTATTAACAGATGTTCCATCCAACTGGAGTACACCTTTCTCAAGTGGCTGGTACTTAAGCCCTAACTGATCTGCAATCTGCTTAGGCATGACAGAACTGCTTGCTTCACTATCCACCATGCAATTGTGTACCAGTTTGTCCCCAATTATCAGTGATACATAAAAGGGAAGAGGTTTAACACCTTGGTTATGCTGCTTGACGTCATCTTGGGATGAATTAGTAAAGGCAGTCCTATCTGGGTCAACAGTGGTATCATTGGGTACCTTCAAATCAGACAAAGCAGACTGCAACATCTTCTTTTAGCCAGGGATCTCTAAAGAATCCCACATAGACATGGTTACACTCATCTTTTTCATGTTTTCAATAATATTGAAAGGTGGAGAGGCACCTACCTTCTGACTTGACTTTGTAGTAGCAGTATCAGCCTACAAATGAGGTATCTCCCTTGTTGTTGCTGGTGCACCTCTTTGCAATATGCGAGGAATGTGGGATGTGGAAGCATCAGTATGTTCTCTACCTTTGTTTGCTGCTGGCTCAACCTCATAACCCCTCTTCTTAGCTCTTGTATTGGCAGCAACTGGACTACTATCATTGTTTACCCCACAAAATTCTCCTTCCTGCCAATTCATGAAAGCAAAATCATTCTAAGGTTGCTCTTGTTGTTGTGCAGCTCCATCATTTTGTGTGCATGGCTATGTCGCTACCACATTTTGTGCCATCAGAGCCTGATTTAGGACTCCACTTGAACAGGCTGACTGATTGTGTGGCATATGGCATGGGACACACCAATCATAATCAGCTGCAATGTTATTCTAGACAAGGACAAGGTCCCTTGCTGTACTAACAGGTGCTGGATTGTAAGGCTAAAAAGGCCTTTGGTTCATATTTTACTTAGCACCTTGGTAGCCGTTCTGATAAGATGGCCTATTGGCCTGGTAAGGTTGATCCTACCCCTGATATGCTTGGTTCTGCCCCTGATATTGTTGTTGATAAGGCTGCCTACCTTGAGACTGCTGCTTCTTGATGTTTACTAGATCATTCCCAAAAGTCTGCAGAAGATTTTCTATTTTTTGTTGGCTACTTTTTATCTCTTTTAGCTCTTGAGATGAACTAGAGGCAGCAGGCTCAGAAGTAGAGGTACTTGGTAATGCTGCAACAACAGGTGTGGGGACAAAATATGGGGTAGGTAAAGGCATAGAAGCCTGGATCTCAGGAAAAATGGGCATAGGGGGCCTAGGTACTATTTTTCTAGCCTGAATTAGACTGTTCTCTGCTCTAATGGCAATTTCATAGGCATTAGGTAGTCTTACACCTCCTAGTGATTGTATCATCACCGAAATATTACTATTTAAAGCTTTTAAGAAATATAAGAATGCATACTCAGTTGGAGGTCTTACCGTGGTAGGGATTCTGTCCCATGTCTTCTGAAATCTGAAGTTGAAGTCCATCATTGGTTCCTGAGGAGCTCTCTTTATGGTGGTCATCTGTTCCACCAATGACAGATAATCTAATTTATCCTGAAACTGCTTATTCAACTTGTCTCCTAGTTCATCCCAGGTCCCTATAGTCTATACTGGTAGACTTCTGAACCATTGTAATGCCTTTCTTTTGAATGAGGCAACTAGTAATTTGATGGCCACATTTTCTTGTGTTACATGATGTACTCCACATAGAGAAGCCACATCTCTTATGTGTTCAATAGGCGTAGTTTGGGTCTCCCCTATGAAATAGGGCAAGCTCTTCAAGGCTGCCATAGGTATGGCATCATGTACTATTAAGTTCAAAGGGCTTCCCCCATCAAAAGCCACAAATGGCTGATTTCTTGCCATCTAAGTAGCTGGAAGTGGGTTTGTTTGAGTTGCTACAAGGACTACAGAGGCAATTGGTCTAAAATTTGGAGGAGCTGACAAGGTCCTCTTAGAATAGGGAGTTCTTACTACAGTTCTACTCTGCCTCCTAGGTGGAGAAAGCTGTAGATAATCAAATGAGCTGGAACTTGAACTCCTAGTTTGTATCCTTCTCATAAAAGTATATCAGCAAAAATGGTTTGCCTGATCTTCCTCAGTATGAGTCGCCAGATATGCAATTTTTAACCTCTTATAGGTCAGAAAAATCACCGGTTGCACATCAAAACCAGTAATAAGAGTTTGTCTTGTCCCACCGGGCGTGTCAGAAACTGTTGTCACATGAAATTGCACCCTGCTTGAATGGGATTCCAAGCATTCCAATGACACAATGGGATTGATCTCTAAGTGTGGGACTTTGCTAAATGAGATCAAACCTCTGGAGAAGGCCGGCTTCCTTGTCTAGTTATCACCTAAAACTACCGTATTTTGGGGTGAAAAGGGGAAGAGATGTGCTAAAATGAAAGATAAAGCAACAATACTTAAAAACATGAAAGGGTGATGCACCAGACAGTTCTAAAGAACCTTTGCAAAGATTGAAGCATGCACAATATAATCAGATACAAGAAGTAAATTTACACAGAATAGATGATTCTAATAGAGGTAAGGAGCAAAATGATTGAGAGGAACAAGAAATATTCACAGACAACCATATGCAGATTCACACAGAGATAGAAAAATCAACAAAAGGCATGATAGCTTTCATATATCTAAAGAAAGGCAAAGTTACAATATGAAAAGTTCTGTTTGGAGATAGGGAGAACAGAATGTTTCCAAAAATTTCCAACCCTTAGTACATCATAAGCCTCAGCTTATATAGCACTACAAAAACTAACCTAGGTCGGTTACAAAATCCACTCAGGGAGCTGTAATCAGAAATATCTTCCTGAAGAGACATCCACCTACCAAGAGTAATGGCGCAAAAGATCTAGAACAGGGGTAGGTGGGAGATATTTGGGTCTTCAATGCAAACAGCCACGTCATCAATCTGATCCTCAGAATGGCAGAGGATAACCTAGCATTGAATGCTGACAGCTGCTTGCCATATCTACTGTAATGAATGCCCCCCAAAATCTCCATCTATCAAAAAAGTGTCACAAAACCTCCTGGAAAGCCCTCCAAATGAAAGAGGGGATGAAAATACACAACTTTTCCTCTTACAGCATGTGAAAATTCACTAAAACGGAGGAGATACAGGCAGTCAAAGATCGGTCAATCACCTGTGTATATCACTTCTGCATCTGTGTGTATATCGCTTCAGTATCTAATCCGTGTCTCGGCATATACAACCCTAAATGCAAGCTATGGACCCGAAGCTCCTTATGAAACTATTGAAAAATGCCATCGGGTCCGGGCTGTGTCTATACAAGAAACTGGGCACCAAAACTCTTTGAGAAGCCTCTGTCAGAAACAAGTGCGGAAGCCGACATGTGTTGAGCCCCATGGTGCCTTGTATGATACACGTGTCACTCTCTGTGCCCACGCTGAAACTTTCTAACTAGGCCTCCACTGCTGACATGTGTCGCAACTCACCGCAATATCCGTAGCAACCGAGCTCCTATTGCGACCCACCTTGCCTGCGCCAAGCCCTGAAACAAAAGGAAACATTGTGGAGGCCGCCACTTGGTAGCTTTCGCAGAAACGTTAAGGGGCACATGGTATCCTCTGCTATGACATTGAAACTTTTAGAAACTTTAGCGGATGGCAACACGTGGCAATCTCCACGTTGCCGTGAGAAACAACACAGGCTCAGCTGGGACTCAGGTGGAAGCGGACACGTGTCATCCCCTGCGGTACTCCTGAAACATGAACAGAAACTTGAACTTGCAACAGATAGTGACACTTGGCATTGTCTGCTTATCTTTTGAGAAACATATGAGACCCTCTGCAGCTAACACATGGCGCTTTCCGCACTTAGAACATATAAAGGGGCCCTTTGAAACTTTGGCAGAACCTGCCACTTGTCACCATCCGCGCAGAGAGAAACAAGATAGAAACTTTTTAAGACCCACTTAAGAGTCATGTGGAAGTCGACATGTGGTGAACTCCGCTTCACTTTAGAAATAATAAAGGGGCCCGCCACCTTCTTAGACTCACACTGAAACAAAATAGAAATTCACGCAGAAGCTAACACGTGTCAGCTTCCATAGCAACTACAAGGGACATGTGGAGCATTCTGCCCCACCTTAGAAACATTAAAGGGGCCTCAGTGAAAAGTGACGCGTGGTGAGCTCCGCATGACTTTGAGAAACAATAAAGGGACTCTCTGTTGCAGACACTTGTCGCAACCCGTGGCATTGAGAAACAATATAAAAGGGGCTTGTAAAACTTGGGCGGAAGCTGAGAAACCATTAGAAACATAGTGGAGGCTGACACTTGTCTCCATCCGCGGGGATCTTGAGAAAATTTATGTGTCCCTTGGGTGGCTCCACGTGGTGCCATCCACACCACTCTCAGAAACTGCAAAGAAACTGTGACGGAAGCTGACACGTGGTGCCTTTCGCGGCAACGTTGAAACTTTTAAAAACTGCGCTCCGCTGTTGACATGTGTCGCGATCCGCGGCGATCATTTTCAAAAGGCCGATGGAAATTTGCAAGCCCACCAAAATGCCCATTTGAACTGTCTATTGACTAAAACTTTGACCATGCATAACTTCTTCATTCGGACAAATTTCAGGGTGCTGTAAAAAGCAAACCTGCCTATTTTTTTGAGCTCTTTATAATGGTAAGGTTTTTTAGGCAAGGCTTCTGGGAATTTTGGCACTTTGCTTTATAGGGACCTTTTCAAAGGGATTTCTAAGGAAAATATCAGGTTAACTATTTAGCCCTAGACAGAGGGAAAAAGGTTAACAATAATCATCAGGAGTAACCACACAAACTCTAGCCACTTTATCCATGAGATTCTTCACACCGAAGCATATGAACTTCATTGTCTTCAACTGTCATAAAATAAAGATAGCTTGTAGACCACCAAATCATGAACTATTATAGTTGTAGCAACTTATCATCATCCTAGACTTCCCTCTAGAACCACAGAGAAAAATACTTCAATGCGGAGAAATGCAAAGCAAAGTAGTTTCTCCCTATCACCAGTGAATAATCAAAAAAAGTAGGTTTTACTCTAGTGAATGTAACTCACTCAATTCTTCATACTGGAGGCTCAAATGCAGGATTTAGCATCTTTAGACATGCCTCTAAATAAATTACAATCTGCAAACCAAGATCTTCACTCTACAAGAAATGTGAAGTAGTCTTGTGGACTGTTCTTCAATATGCAACTCACTGTCTTCACTGTGATTCACTATTCCCTTTTTTATTCTTCTGGAGGAGCTAATTTTCTCAATATGCTCAAGATATAAAGCTTCTAACCAAATAACAAAATAGGACACAATTAACACCAATGACAACAAAGATATGTTGACATCAATGACAACACCAATTAGGCACATTGGTGCAGGAGCACCCCAAGAAGACTAGCATCTTATGCATTTTCTATATTTAATGTAATAAGGTCTGTTTGAATAGACTTTTCATTAGTGTTTGTAATTTGGTTTCTATTTGTAATTCCCTAGGACACTTATTGAGCTATCATGATAAGGTTGTTAGTTTGTTAAGAGTTTGTTAGCTGGTTATCTCTCCCAACCGTTTGGAATTGTCTCCCAGCCACTGGGAATCATGTCGGTACTACTATTGGAAAGTAGATAAATAGCTCAGCTCAGATCGATTAGAGAGATCATTGAAATAGATATAGAGAGGGATAGGGATCAAAGAAATAGTGTGTAGTTAAGTTCTAAAATTGTAAAATCAGATATTTGTATTTCATTTTTGGAAGTAATAAAAGAAGATCCTATTTTGTGTTTGATTTCCTTGTGTAGTCAATTTTCTGGTTTGCAGCTGAGATGGGTTCTTAACCCATTCCACCGATTGGATTACTTCGTAATCGGTGGAATGGTTGTATATAGTAGTTTAGATTTTCTATTTTGTTTTTGTGTTGACAGGATCGATTTGCAGCATGCATTGAAGATGAACCCTAGCATTCTCATGTGCTAGGTTATTAAAGTTAGAAAAATCTATATGTTTGTAGGAGGAACATTTTGGTGAAGTCATGAGGGGTTTATCTTGGCAGATCGGCATTGTAGATAATTAAAATTTCTGCGTTTGAACCAATTTCAAAGGTTCAATGGTCTTTCAAGTCAATGGAGGAGGCGTCGATATAATTTTTTATTATCGGGTTCCACAGTTAGCTGAAACCCAGTGGAAGGTCTTTGATTGAACCTTTGGTGAAAGGTTCAACGGTTCAATAGTTTGACTGACCGTTTGGTTCAATTGTTTGGTGACGGAGACAGTGCTAAAGAGCTAGAGACAGTTGAACCATTCGTTGAACCGGTTCAATGGGCCGGTGGTTTAACAATGCAACTGTGAGTTGCCAATAATACTTTAAACTAAGTAATTGAACCGATAGCATTGGTTCAAAGGTAAGTAAGGTTCAGAGGTTCAATAAAAATGAAGTACCCACATCGACCTATCGGTAGGAGTTAAAAGGAGTTTGTCAATAGCGACGGTCCTGCCGATAGGTGCAAAGTCAATTTTCCTTTGGCCAGAAGAAGGGGTTCGGCATGACAAGGTTTAAGCTCACCGATAGAAGTGGGTTTTGCCGATGGAAACACATACGCAAGAAATGTATGTTAACAGCTGGTTAACTGCCGACTGCTAAACAATTTTCCACGACCCGCTGTCCGCTCTGCACCATATTGGTATCAGAGCGAAGGATTGTAGCGATTGGGAAAAGGTGAAGACAAAATGTCTGATACAGAGGGAACATTAGAGTTTCTAGTAAGGATGACCAATGCTGAATTGGCTATCCTGCTAAAGAAGTAGATTGCTGAAAGCAAACCAGTCAAAGCTCAGAATGAGGCTTTGGAGGATGAGTTAGATAAGTTAAGGGACAAAGTAGGAAAGGGAAGAAATGATTCTGGTGAGAAAGATGGGGATGAAGAGGAGATCCCTAGGCAGGAAGAGATAGAGGTTCCTGTAGACCAGAGACCCTTACTAAATGCCCTCAAATCCATGGAGCGAAGGACCATGGACATAAAAATAGACCTGCCAGTATTTGTAGGCAAGATGGATCCTGATTCAGTGATGGAGTGGATAGACTCCTTGAATAATTTCTTTGAAACAAAGGAAATACCAAAACATCAAAGAGTAAAGATGGCCTAATCCAAGATGAAAGAGGCTACACTAACTTGGTGGAATTTCATCCAAGATGACAGGGTGAAAGAAGGAAAGAACAAAGTTGGTACTTGGAAGAAGATGATGGCTTTAGTGAAGGAAGCCTATGTTCCATTGGATTACAACATCCAACTACATAAGAGGAGGCAAAATTTGAAGCAGAAGGAGTTAGATGTCAGTTCATACACTAAAAAGTTCATGAAACTCTGTGTCAAGACAAAGGTCAAGGAGAATGAGGAAGAGATGGTAGCGAGGTATCTCAATGGGTTGAGATTTGCCATCCAAGAAGATTTAAATCTACATAGTCCAGATACAGTTCAGAAGTGCTACCAATTGGCACTTAAAGTGGAAGAGAAATTAAAGAGAAGACAAGAGAAGAATAGTAGAGGAAGATAGCAAAGAGGGGGAAGAAGTCCTTTAAGAGGTAAAGGAAATGGATTTGGACACCAAGGTGAATCCAATCAAGAAAGCAGCAAAGGAGACAACAATCAAACTCAAGGAAGTTACAATCAAAAAGGAAATTTTAGAGGCAGAAGACCACCATTTAGAGGGAGATCTCAAGATAGAGGACCTCTCAGATGTTACAATTGTAATCAAGAAGGCCACATAGCCAGCAGATGTGCAAAAAAAGCAACAACTTGAATGGGAGATAGGAGGACAAATATGATCCAAGAATCTAATTGTCAAAGTATGACAAGCTCAAACACTTATCAAAGTGTGAATGCTCCTGATGGTTATGGATATCCTAAAAAAGGAGAATCTTTGATGATTAGAAGAACAATGACCGCCATGAAGGTGCTTGACAGAGAACCCCCATAGAGAAAGTCTCTTTTCAAGACCACTTGCAAGGCAGGAGGTAAGGTATGTAAAGTTTTGGTTGATTCTGGATCTACTGAAAATTTTGTGTTTGTTGAAATGGTAGAAAAGCTTAAGCTTAGGAGGCTACCACATCCTTACCCATACAAGATTTCATGGCTCACTCAAGGCCAACAAACAATTGCAGAAGAACAGGCTTGGGTAGAATTCCAAATTGGACCATACAAGGATAAATTGTTATTTGACATAGCTCAGATGGATGCTTGCCATCTCTTATTTGGAAGACCATGGAAATATGATTTGAGAACAAAACATGATGGAGTTAGAAATACTTATTCAATCACCAAGGATGGTAGGGTGGTAGAATTACTACCATTGATGGAGAAGGAGGTTGAATCAAAAGGAAAATAAGTCAAGGTAATGCTGGTAGAAGGCAAACAGTTCATGACAGAAATAGCAGAAGGAGCAGTTGCATATGCTCTAATTCCATGCCTAAAAGTGAACGAGGAACATCAGCAAGAAGTCAAGGGAGAGAAAAGACAAAGGTTTATAGATCCAGCTATTGGACAAATACAAAGGCATCATCTCTGATGGAATGCCAAGGTCTCTACCACCTATAAGAGATATCACCCATTGTATAGATTTGATCCTAGGATCTACACTGCCAAACAAAGCAGTATACAAGCTCACCCCAGAACAGAATGCAGAGGTAGCAAGACAGACTGAGGAATTGTTGGACACTGGCCTAATTGGAAGAGTTTAAGTCCATGTATAGTACCAGATGTACTAGCACCAAAGAAAGAAGGCACTTAGAGGATTTGCACTGATTCAAGGGCTATTAACAAGATCACAATCAGGTATAGGTTCCCAATACCTAGGATAGAGGATTTGCTTGACTATTTAGGAGGTGCCAAATATTTCACAAAGATAGACCTCAAAAGTGGCTATCATCAGATCAAGATTAGGCCAGGAGATGAATGGAAAACTACATTTAAGACCAATGAAGGGTTGTATGAGTGGAAGGTCATGCCTTTTGGTTTATCCAATGCTCCTAGTACATTTATGAGATTGATGAATGAGGTCTTGAGAGAATTTATAGGCAAATTTGTCATAGTATATCTTGATGACATTCTAATTTTCAGTGATACAAGGGAAGAACACCTAAAACATGTAGACCTAGTTCTCAAAAGGTTACATGAAGAACAGCTCATGATAAACTTAGAGAAGTGTTTGTTCATGCAAGAGGAAATTATCTACTTGGGTTTTGTCATCTCCCAGAGAAAGCTGAAAATGGATCAAGAGAAGGTAAGTGCCATATTGTCTTGGCCAACTCCCAAAACAATGAATGATGTCAGAAGTTTCCATGGGTTAGAAACCTTCTATAGGAAGTTTATAAGAGAGTTAGTCATGTCTGTGCACCCATGCTTGACACCATAAAAGGAGGACAGAAGTGCAGATTTATTTGGACAAAGGGGGTAGATGATTCATTTGAAATGCTGAAGCAAAAAGTGGCACAACAACCAGTCCTTGTACTTCCTAATTTTAACAAGATTTTTTAGGTAGAATGTGATGCAAGTCACATGGCAATTGGAGCAGTACTTAGTCAAGAAGGTAGGCCTATTGCATTTTTCAGTGAGAAACTCAATAATGCTAAGAAAAGATATTCATCCTATGATTTGGAGATGTATGCTCTAGTCCAGTCACTCAAAAAGTGGAGGTATTACTTGATGCCAAAAGAATTCATAGTGTTCATAGATAATCAGGCCCTTAGTTTCATAAACAGCCAAGAAAAGATGAACCATAGACACATGAAGTGGGTGGAAACTTTGCAAGCTTTCACTTTCACACTCAAGCACAAGAAAGGGGTCAAGAATAAGGTAGCAGATGCTTTGAGCAGGAGGGCTCTCACCATAAATTAGATTCAATTGGAAAGTGTTGGGATTGATTCCTTAAAGACTATGTATGATGATGATGAAGACTTTGGAGAAATCTACAAAGTATGCACTTCTTTTGGAGACAAATATCATGTTGAATTCTCTGAATTTCTGATACAAGATGGATTACTTTTCAAAGGTGGATAGTTGTGCATTCCATGGTGTTCTATGAGACTGAATATCATTAAGGAGAAGCATTGTGGAACCATGGCATGACATTTTGGTCTAGATAAGACTCTTGACCTAGTGAAGAGGCATTACTTTTGGCCAAATCTATAGTTAGATATCAAAAAATTTGTGGAGACATGTGTGATATGTCAGAAGGCAAAAGGAAGATCCACTAATGCAAGTTTATATCAGCCCTTGCCCATTCCTTCTAGACCATGGGAAAGCATAAGCATGGATTTTGTGTTGGGTTTACCTAGAATAAGGAAGGGGTATGATAGTGTCTTTGTTGTAGTTGATAGATTCAGCAAAATGGCACATTTCTTGCCATGCAAAACCCCCTGTGATGCTTCATATGTTGTAGATATGTTTTTCAAGGAAATAGTGAGAATACATGGATTTCCATTGAGCATAGTGTCAGATAGAGATGTGAAGTTTATTGGTCATTTTTGGAGGACTCTTTGGAAGAAGCTTGGAACCAATTTGTCTTTCTCATCAGCTTATCACCCTCAAACAGATGGACAAACTGAAGTGGTCAATCAGTCATTGGGAAATCTGCTTAGATGTTTGACAAGCATGGAGAGAGATGGGATAACATCTTGTCCCAGGCAAAATTTTCTTATAATGACACCATCAATAGAAGTACAGGAAAATCACCTTTTCAGGTAGTAAATGGAATTCATCCCAGAGGAATTTTGGAGTTAAGAGACATACCTGCAGGAGAGTCTATTAGTGCAGATGGAGAAGCCTTTGTATCAACCATCAAAGAGGTCCATGATCAAGTCAAACACCAACTCCAGCAAACTACTTTGAAGTACAAAGCATATGCTAATAAAAAGAAGAGAGATGTACAATTTGATGTTGGAGATTTGGTGTGGGTTAATTTGAAGAAGGATAGACTCCCAAAAGGAAAACATACCAAACTAATGTAGAGGAAGATTGGACCATGTTAGATTTTGAAGAAATGTGGACAGAATGCTTATGAAATCCAACTTCCTTCTGATCTTGGATTGTCACCTATTTTCAATGTATGTGATTTGACTCCATACAAACATAATGCAGATATAGAACATGAACCATTGCAGAGTATAGCAGAAGATGACATTCCTAAACATGATCCACTAATATTGAAAAAGATTTTAGACTCAAGAGTGGCAAAGAAGACCAGGACCAAAGAGTATATGGAATACTTGGTGGCTTAGAAAGGGAAACCTAATTCAGAGGTAGTTTGGATGCCTGAAGAGTAGATCATCAAACAGGGTGCAAATCTTCAAACTCTCATCTCAAGTGGACTTGAGATTTCTTTACTCGGGGAGTATGGTCTAGGAGCACCCCAAGAAAACTAGAGTCTTATGCATTTTCTACATTTAATGTAATAAGGTCTATTTGACTAGACTTGTCATTGGTGTTTGTAATTTGGTTTCTGTTTGTAATTCCCTAGGACACTTGTCGAGCTGTCATGATAAGGTTGTTAGTTTGTTAAGAGTTTGTTAGTTGGTTATCTCTCCTAGCTATTGGAAATCATGTCGGTACTATTGTTGGCAAGTAGATAAATAGCTCAGCTCAAATCGATTAGAGAGATCATTGAAATAGATATAGAGAGAGATAGGGATCAAAGAAATAGTGTGTAGTTAAGTTCTAAAATTGTGAAATTAGATATTTGTATTTTATTTATGGAAGCAATAAAAGAAGATCATGTTTTGTGTTTGATTTCCTTGTGTAGTTGATTTTCTGGTTTGTAGTTGAGATGGGTTCTTAACCCATTCCACCGGTTGGATTACTTCGTAATTGGTGGAATGGTTGTATATAGTAGTTTAGATTTTCTATTTTGTTTTTGTGTTGACAAGATCGATTTGCAGCATGCATTGAAGATGAACCCTAGCATCCTCATGTGCTAGGTTATTAAAGTTAGAAAAATCTGTATGTTTGTAGGAGGAACATTTTGGCGAAGTCACAAGGGGTTTAGCTAGGCAAATCAGCATTGCAAACATTTAAAATTTCTGCGTTTGAACCAATTTCAAAGGTTCAATGGTCTTTCGAGTCAATGGAGGAGGCGTCGATATAATTTTTTATTATCAGGTTCCACAGTTAGCTGAAATCCGGTGGAAGGTCTTTGATTGAACCTTTGGCGAAAGGTTCAATGGTTCAACTGACCGTTTGGTTCAACCGTTCGGCGACAGAGACTGTGCTAAAGAGCTACTGACAGTTGAACCATTCGTTGAACCAGTTCAACGGTTCAATGGTTAAACGGGCTGGCGGTTCAACAGTGCAACTGTGAGTTGCCAATAACACTTTAAACTAAGTAATTGAACCGATAGCATTGGTTCAAAGGTAAGTAAGGTTCAGAGGTTCAACAAAAGCGAAGTACCCACATCGACCTATCGGTAGGAGTTAAAAGGAGTTCATTGATAGCGACAGTCCTACCGATAGGCGCAAAGTCAATTTTCCTTCAGCCAGAGGAAGGGGTTCAACATGACAGGTTTTAAGCTCATCGATAGAAGTGGGTTTTGCCAATGGAAACACATACATAGAAAATGTATGTTAGCGGCTGGTTAACTGCCAACTGCTAAATAGTTTTCCACGACCCGCTGTCAACTCTGCACCACACATACTTGCAACATGGTCATCATCAAACACTTGGAAATTAGTAACATTATCAGGTATGGAAGGCACTGATACCAATTCTACTGAACATCTCTTCATCCTTGAAATGGATAAAGGTTCTAATGTGTTGGCAGCCTGTGCTAGTGCATCAGCTTTGTGATTTTGTTCCCTAGGAACGTGCATGATATTGAAAGCATCAAAGCTTTATATTCAATCCCTGACTCTATGTCTATAATTGGACATCTTTTTGTAATTGCAAGTGTAGATACTCCTAACTTATTTTACTACTAATTCTTAGTCCCCATAGACATGCATAATTTTGACTTATTTCTTGAGAGAAAATAGAAACCCATGAATCAAAGCTTCATACTCAGCCACGTTATTAGTACAGGGGAATTACAATCGGTGTGCTTCTAAAAATGATTTTCCTTGTGGATTTATTAGGTCAACTCCAACTCCAACCCCTTGTTTTGATTTGGAGTCATCAAATCTCAATATCTAGGACTTATCTTCAGTTAAAGGCTTATCATGACCTTCTCCTTTTTTCTTTACTCTTCCAGCTACACCTGAAGATATCCATTTCATCTTTTGTGGTTCAGTCTTTACCACTTCTGGATGTTTTGAAGGAGATAGAACATATTCCTTTAGTTTCTTTTGAATAGACTCTTGTTGATCATCTAGGGATGTTGCAATCTCTTTTCTTTCATCTTTCTGGATATCCCTAAGCTGAGGCATCTTGTTATCTAAATATTTCTTCTCTTCTTTGTTTAGTATATGCAAACACAAGGCACAAACCGTCTCTGTGTGTGGTTCTTCATGAATCCTACACCATCCCTCAATCAGTGCATGATGTGAAGGAACTCCTTGTAGAATATGTCTCTGAACTTTCTTAGACAAAAACTCCTCAAATTGGGTTAGGTGACTCCCTTTGTCTTCATCTGATAGATCATAATTAGATTCGATGAGACAATCAAATCCTGGGGTGATAATATTTTTCTTCTCATGGGTGTGTGTCTCCCCACATATCAAAATCTCTTCTAAAGCCAGTGTCAACACATTATGTTGATGTACTTCATATTCATGTTCCCCTACATCTAAAGAAAACAAATAAGCATCAGTATCATCATCATCAGCTATTTCACTTACCTCAGCCAATGACGATCCACCTTCCAAATTTACTCTTTCTAATTCGATCATATCTAGACATGTCTCACAATCCTTTTCTAAGTGTGCATCATCATGTAGTCTGCACCATCTGGATATCAGGATATCCTCAATGGATGTACCCAGTAACTAACATTTTTGTATTTCCCTGGATAAATACTTTTCAAACTCAGTAAAGTAATCAATTTCCTCTTCATCAGTGGAACTATAATTAGATTCAATGATCGTCTTTCCCTCTTGGTCACTATTTTCATGCATGTGCATATTGCACATCAGGACCTCTTCAATTCTAATAGTTTGTGATCTTATTACATAAATCCCTGGTTAAACGTCTACATACAATATCTCATTGGTATTATTGTACTCATTAATCATGTGTTTCATCCTAGGTTTAGCTTCTATTCTTCTCTGATTGGGAATTCCTTTCCAAGGTAACCACATGTGACTAAAGTCGGTGGCCATATAACCATTAAGTGTTTTAGACCAGTCCCTACTAAGAAGCATTCCATATGAATCAGGTATGTCTAGTACCTGAATGTCAATGTAATAGTGTACCCTTTGGTCTGATGCAAGCTGCATGTGGATATGAGTTAATTCCCCCACTACACACACTTCTATTTTGTCAAGTTGTGTGACTTTCTTGAGGGATTTGGCTGGATGTAGACCTAAAACATTGCAAATGGACAAAGGCATCACATTCATTGATGCACTTGAATCTACTAGATAGTTGTGTAAATTCTTGCCAAATATCCTCAATGTGAGAAAAAATAGAGGTGATTCTAACCTATCTCTATATAGAGTCATCTGTGATGTTTCAGCAACATGGATTGTAGCTTGCACTCTAGGCTTGACAATGTTATCTTTGGGTGCAGGATCTCTATTCATGATGTGGCTAGGGTTATGACTTGGATTGTCATCTTTGGGTGTAGGTTCATCTAAAGATTTAAGAAGGCTTTCTTGATGACTGGGGTCTTTAGCAACTCTGATAGTGACAGGTTGTTTTTTATCTTTTTCATCTCTTCAGCCAAGTATGTAACAAGTTTATCTGATTCAGATAGCTAGCTGATAGCTTTTGAAACTGTATTCTATGGTGTAAAATACTGAGTATTTACCTTAAGAGGTCCAGAGTTATTACTGGCTTTTGGATGTGGTGGTGTATTAAAATTGTTAGGAGGAATAGATGTGGTCAATGGACCAGCTAGTCTGTTTGTATTACTCTTGAGGTTGTAATTATGCCTACCCTGATATTGTTGTTGATAAGCATGAACCTCTTCAGGTTCTTTCTTAGGCTCATTTTCATCTTCAAAAGGGAACACATAGTTAGATTCAAATGCTAAGGTAGACTCCTCACATGCCAGAGTATAATTTTCATGAGTTGAAGTCATCTGATGATGTTGATGACCGCTAATACTTTCAAGCACAAGGGTAGACTCATATCCTAGGGGAACAATTTCATTTCCCTCAGGAAAAGGAGGATCTCTTGCAGTATTTGATACCTCAACCTGGAATATATTGGCTTCTATTTTGAACCGAGGGCAATCTAGTTTAGCATGTGCATTGGTGTTGTGCATTCTACACCAATTTGTGAACTTGCAACTTCTGCTAAATTCACCCTAGTAGTCTGTTTGGGTTCAGTAGGAGGTTGGTTATCCAGTGGTGAGGGTAATGAGTCATTATTTGGTCTAGTGTTCCATGTTTTAGGTGGCCTAGGGGCAGCATTGTTACCACTATTGTTATTGAAATTCCTATCATTGTTATATCCTCTATCAGGATATCCAAGTCTATCATTGTTGTTTCCATATCCTCTATCAGGACATCCTCTATTCTTATTGGACTATGAGTACAAATTTTGACTCCTTAGATGAGTGACCTCAGTGATCAATTTTCTCAGTTGTGCAGATATCTCTTTAATGTCATCTTTCTCTTCCCGAGCCTTGGCTACTACATTATCTTATTGAGGCTTGAAGATAGAACTGACATTGCTATTGTTTTGTACAGCATCCTAGGATGCATGTGTATGATGATGTATAACTTGACCGTTTCCATTTGGAGGGGGCATGATACTAAGTGGAGGTACTTGTAATGGGCTAGGCATTATGGCTAGAGGTATCAAGGATTCATGAAATTGTGGTTGTCTAGGATATGCAAAATATCCTAGATTAGGAGAAAAGCTAGGTGTTACCTATTGATTGACTTAGATGGCTTCTTCAAAAGCACCTACTAGTGTTGTGATAGTAGGATGTGTCCTCCTAATGAACATGGATGTCAAGGGATTTAAGGTAGAGTAGTATATTGACCTTGCTGCCTCATCACCTACATTATAGGGAGCAACTAGCTTGGAATACATTTTCTGGAATCTAGCGTTAAAATTGGAGATTATCTTTCCCTCTCCTCTCTTTATTATGGCAAACATGTGATATGTCATGGCAGGATCTAGTGGTATTTTGAATCTTCCTATCAAAGCTTTCTACAAAGCATCCCAAGTAACTACGAAAGACTGAGAAAGGCTAATGTACCAACCATAAGCCTCTTCTCCTAAAGAATAAGGAAATAACCTACACATGACATCCTCATACTCAATCCGTGCCCTGAAACAAACTTTTTTGTACTTTTGGATATGATCCTCTGCATCCTAATAAGGATGATATTTCAGACATATTTTATCTAGATTCTTTGGCAAAGGATGACATGCTGTAGAGAGCAAAGGTGATTCCACTATAAAGAAAGACATTGAAGGAGGTGTTGGAGGTATTGGAGGTAGTACTAGAGATACTAGACATGTTACAACAGGTATCACAGGGGATACAGGTGGACTAAGACTAGGACTATGATGAATATTTGTCGTACGGGGTCTAAGTCTGTAGATTGGCAATTCCTCCAAAGGTCCAGTGGATCTTGACCTAGTATTAGGTTTGTGAGCCAAGGATTCACAACTTATGACTAGATATGGATATTTTGACTACATCTTTGCAAAGATCAAGGTATTTACCTATCTAAACTAGATATTTATGATCAAATGTCTAGGATGATAGGATATCACTAGGATATTTGTAGAAGTGGTAAATATTGACTGGAATTATGGAAATTTAGATGACCAACCATAAAGATCAAAGTATTTAACCACAAGACTAAGATATTCACAAACAAATTCCTCAAATCATGAAAAATAAATGTAATCTTTGCACAATTACTCAAGATTTGATGTATTCCAAAGAAATTTTGAAAATACTTTCACTTGTTCAAGTGGGACATGATGTCCAGACAACAAATGCTCAAACCAAAAAGCTTTAGGCTCTCCTTCTAGCACCAATTTATTTTGATCATGACGTTAGTCACAACAACATAGATAACGAATTCACAAAACAAACCTTTATCATCTTGAAAAGTATGATCTATTTAGGGTAAATTGATAACTCCAAGTCTCTGTTAGTCAGGTCTTGACCTTCTTATAATCTCTTAGTTAGTTTGATGTGAATTGTTGTTTTTCATTAGGGGCCTTACGTTTCTACTTCGAAGTGATTTGCATCTAGATTTGTTTTTCTTTCTCCTGCTTTTTGTGAATTCTCAATAAACAAAGTTAAATCCTACTATATCTAACCAAATCATGCAGATATTTATGTAAGCTTAATCAATTCTTCTGCATATCATTCTTATGAAATTGACACATGATGATTTGAATTAATTCTTCTGAAACTATCTTCAATTTACTTGTCCTGAACTAATTTCTACTTCATTTCACTTCTGCATTGTGAATTTTTTTAAATGATGTGCCTGCAAGGATGTATTTACATGATTTCTATCATTATTTATGTTCATTTGCATGATATTTTCTATTTTGTATGCACTTTATCTAAATATGCTTGAGATCTTCATGTATTTACAAAATCTGTATATTTGATGTTGATCTACTTATTATTTTCTATGTAATTTGCAGTTATGATGATGAATCAATGAAATTAAAGAAATTTGAACTAAATCTTTTTAAATTTACTGAAATGAATGAATCTTCAGTCATTGATCCATATATATCCTTGATACTGTCATGAAGAGAAGGAAATCAAACCATATTTTCACCAGGTTATTCCACAGCTAGATATGATTGATGCTAACTTCAAAGGGAAGGAATGAAGACAACATGCACAGACTGAGATGCACTCCAAGGGATGCAGTAAATCAAAGTAACATGTATAGAATTCATCCATAGATTACTCAAAGCTTACGATTAGTTGTAATCACAGGTCTTCATCTTCATTAAGTATGCAAAAGAGTATATATTTACAATTGACTTTGAGAATTGGTCATGACATCCAACAATCCAATCTCAATTAAGTTTTGAATGAATCTATAACTAATATCATCCATCCTTTTATAGGACGAGGATGAGAATAAGTTACAAAAGATCCTACGATCATGATTTAGCTATTACAATCAATGGTTCATATTGCATTAACCAAGTCAAAATACAAAATACGTGGCACAAGTTGCCAGTTGGCAACAATCTGGTGGAATACAACTGACAATCTAGAATATTCCAGAATCTTTGTTGAGTCTACCAGACTGTAAGTGTCAAAATGATAAAATATATGGGTTGCACATGCAGTAATATCCTCTTCATTTAGATGTATCATCTTCATGTAGCTGGATGCCAATGTCTACCTTCTTGTAATTATCATATGCCTGAGCAAATGTTTCCACTTAGAACTTACTAATTGTTTGAGCTCTCATTTTGGCATACTTTAGTGCCTTTATCTGTTCTTCCAAGGATTCCAACATGGATGTTCTTCTTTCTGCTTCCTTTTCATATCCTTTTATCTTCACCTTGAGTTCAGCCATCTCATCCATGACATCCTTTGTAAATAGATTTATCGGATCCTCTGCTACTTCTTTGAATTTGTCTTTTAAATGTTTGCACCACACTATCCATGTCTGGTATTTCTTCTTCTTGTACAGGATCTTCTAGCAATTCCATCAAGATATTCATCTCCTTTGCTAGTAGGTCATGCACTTTGACTTGAGTATCCTTCACTTTGATTATGTTGGCCTTAAATACTTCTATTTCATATATCATTTTAGTTAGCCATGTATCCATAAGTGGCAATGTTACCTGGGTGACGATCTTATTTTTCAACAATTCTTGATATGTCATCCCTTTGGCTCTCCTGGGTCTTCTTATTGCATAGTTACACTTTGCTATTCTCTGAGTAAATTCACTCTTCACAAAATCAATGTCTTTTTGCAATTTGGACAATGTGTCCCAATTAGACCTAGATGCCCTTATTAGTATTTCTCTAGATCCATAAATGTTATGAGCCATTTATCCATAATGTGAGATTGATGCTTCTAGACATCCAGACCATCTATGTAATTTTCACTTATTAATGTCAATGCAACATGTTTCTCTGTAGCCTGTAGAGTTGAGACTAAGCTATCTGGATTTACCAGTCCTTGTATAAACTATTGTAACTAAGCATTCTGCTCCTTGAGCTCTTTCTTTCTGGCCTTGAGCTTCTTTATTTTGGTAACTAAAGCCTCTGTGCTTTCAATATGTTCTTGTATTTCTTACTCAGTGGTGACATGACCCAAGTCATATTGTGTCACCTAAAATTCTTCTGGCTTGATCTCTCCTTTGGCTTTATCTACTATAGGAACAACAACTTGAGCTATCCTTTTCCCTGTTTTAGGGTCTCTCTTGATGGTAGAAACCTCTCTATCTCTTTGCTTTGCCTTAGATGGATCAAGAGTGAATAAAGACTTAAAGTCAAAAGGTACATGTTGCTCATGTGATCCACTTGTCTCTGATGACACAAATGCCAATAGATCTAATTGTGATCCTCCTTGATTAGGTTGCTCAAGTCAAGCATCTTCTTTCTCCTTTTCTACATTCTCTTGTTATTGCTCTAGTGGAGGATGATCAGTCTGCATTTTATCACCATGTTCCTCTGAACTCTTGCCATCCTAGGGTTCTTGATCTTTCTTTGCTTCATTCTCATGGTGAGATTCCTCCTTAGATTTATCCAAGTCATCCCCTGTAGTAGCAACTAACTCCAGTATTTTCTCTTGTTCATGCTTATCCATTAGGATATCCTGCTATTCTAGTTGTTCATGTGTATCATCTTTTTTATCATCTACCTCCATTGGGATTCTTTCTCCTTGTATCTGGCTATATTTAATAGCCTCTTCTTTGGTATTTTCCTTTTCTGGTAGATGAGCTAAATTCACTACCTCTGGGCTTGTTATGCTCTCAATTAAATTGTTGAGAGGTCCCATGTGTACCTCTACCTCCTCTAGTTCAGGAGAGTACCTTTTGCATCTCTTCTTCATGCATCTCTATTGTTGTAGCCCCACTTGTGGACTCTATATGTTGCAGCATGGTTTCTATGGGGTGTTTGGTGATGTTCTTGACCACCTCATCTTCAGTTAGGTCAATTGTTTAACTCAGTGGAAGGGATCCTACTACCTATTCTTCTTGGGCCTTGTCCTTTACTTCCTTTTCTATCTAAGTTTTTACCTTTTTTATAGTTTCCACAGGCACATCATGTTGTAATTCTTTGATTATGTCTTCAGATGGATTAGTTGATCCTGATGCTACTACCTTTGCTGGTGAAATGGCACCTCTCATATGTGGGCTTTGGTATCTAGACTGCCCAAGAACTTTTACACCCTATAGAAGATCATCCCTCTTTCTCTTTAATGTTTGAAGATGCATCGCATCTCCTTCATCATCACTATCCTCCTCCCGAGCAGTAGTCCTCACTAGACTTTGCTCTACATCCTTTGAAGTCTCTCCTTGTGTTGTAACTATTTTAGGTACAGATATGGCAATGGCCTTCAGTGGGGTATCATAGGAGGCAGGGGTGGTGCATACACCAATGAGATTCCCTTAGTAGTGAGCTACTATGTGGCTCCAGATGAACTAGGTTCTGTTGCTTTTGCCTCATGAACTTGCCTCTTCTTTATTAGGAAATCATCAATACAAGGTTCCCCTCTCTCTTTAATCTTTTTCTTCTTATCAAAGGTAATCACGATACCTTTTCCTTTTAATTCATTGATTTTCTTATCAACCCAGCTCTTTGTCCCCGCCATGACTATGGTTGTAAGGACATCAATTGATGTTTCCTCTTTTTGTTTCAAGTCCGGGGAAGAAATTGTATTATTATATATCTTTTTCTCTTCATACTTAGGATCCATGAGGTCATCATCATCCTTTTTGATTTGTGGATGTACCTCAAGTTTCCCTATGGTCCTCATTTGATCTAGAGTTAATCTCTAGTATTCTCTTCTTCTTACGTCATGATCATCATCACAATCTACCCAATAATCTTCCTAATGGACTGTGTGTTTATATTTCTTGTTAAATCTCTTCTCGATGCTGTGAAATGGATCATACTCTCTGGCTAGAGGGAAAAGCTTCAAATTTAAGCTTTTCAAATCTACCTCTGCCTTCTTTGCATTTTCCATGGACCCTACAAGGAACTAGTTAATATCAATGGGAAACTTTCTATAAGTCCTTCCCTCTTTGGTCTTGGACAATTCAAATATAGGTAGCTCTTGCCTCATCATCTCTATCAGTACTACCTTATCCGAAGGATACCTTGGTAGCATATAAGATTTTCTACTGAAACCCTCCATCCAGATGTATGAATATGTTTTGTCTTGGATGAACCAAGAGTCATACCTTTTGATTGCTTCTGTGGTACCAACTAAAAATCGCTTAGCTCTGTCCCCTTCCATGACTCTAACTATATGCATTGTAAAATAATCATTTACAAGTTAATAATTCTATATGCATAATCTCCTCTCCATCTGGGGATAGTATTCTCATGGAGTCTTCTCATTGGGCATTTTTCCTAACTTTCCTACAGTCTGCAATCCATCATATGTGCCCTTCATTGCAAAAGCATATACAAGATAGGAAGTCATTCTAAAAATAGTGATCTTATTTTCTTTCCATTGACAATTTGATCGTGCATAGTGTCACTGATGATTTTGGCCCATTGGACCTTGGCTTGGTCTTCTTCATATTCAATGACCATCCTGACTAATTCGAACATCCAGGGTTCAAATATTCCACAATTTTCCAACCCCGTCATCCTTCTAAGAATGAAGATTATATATTGGACTTCCTCATTAAAGTCAAACTTATACAGGTGTTGTGCCATTTTAGTAGCTGCCCTGGCTATGTTATCTGGGATTCTCCATACCTGATATATGATTTTTCTGCAATTTTTATTTTTGGCCTCAAATTTCTTTGCTAATGAGTCCAAATCTAGCACATGCATAGGCTGGGTTATTATAAAGTGGAGCATCTCCACAATGCCATCCACTGAGAGATCAACATAGAATCTTTTTTGTTTCTCCACCCTTCTGGTGGTGATGCTGTAACTTTGTGTATATTCTATCATGAGCTCAAAATCTTTTGTGGAGTATGGAAACCCAGCTGCATGATATAAGTCAGATGCCATTATAATCTGTAATATGGGATTATCTTCCCCAGCCTCAATTCTTACTTAAATTCTCCTATGTCTGTACTACCCAAATGAGTATCTTCTTGGTTACTATTAATGATGATTGTTAGTCATAACCACATGCATAAAAATTTTCACAACAAACCTTTATTATCTTGTAAAGTATGATTAGCTTAGGATAAGTTGATGACTCCAAGTCTCCATTGATCAGGTCATGATCGTCTGACATTACTCAGAGGTTGATGTGACATGCTGTTTTCCATTTCAAGGGGTCTTACATTTGTCTAGATGATCGGTATTGCATTGTTTCCGGTAAATTCACTCCACATAGAGGTTAATTCTACTCTATTTTCAAAGATAGCTGAGATATTTGTAGGTTTGATAAATTCTTCTGATCATTGATCATTATGAACTTGTTCTTTCTTCTACACTATATATTTATTCAAATGATGTGTCTATAAGTGGATATTTACATGCATTTCATGGATATTTTATTTGAATTTGCATGATATTTGTCAATTTGACATGCTTTTACTCTAAATATGCTCTGTATTTTCAATTATCTACTAGATATCTACATATTTCATTTTATTTGCTTTTGATTCTCTGTTATTTGCAATTATGGAGATGATCTATTATGAAATTCAAAGAAAATTGAAAGAATGCTTGTACTTTTAGTGAATCTTTAGTCATTGAATCACATACATACAAGATACATTCATCAAGAGAAGAAATCAAACCATAGGTCACCAATATGTTCCACAGCTAGATATGGTTGATGCTAACTTCAAAGGGATCAGGAATGAAAACAATACATGTAGACTGAAAAACACTCCAAGGGACATAGCTAATCAATGCATATATCTAGATTTCAAACACAGATTACTCAAGATTTATGATTATTTGTAATCAAATATACTTCTTTTCATTAAGTATGCATAACATGTACATTTACAACAACTTTGAAATCAGTCTTGAATTTTCAGTAATCAAATTTCAATTAAGTTTTGAATGTCTAAAATATTGCACCCCTGCACCTTTTATAGAATAAGGTGAGGAGGCAGTTACAATTGACCAATGGTCAAGATTTGTCAATTAAGATCAACGGTTAACAATTACCCTATGACATCAACTCTTCCTCATGGCACAGGTTGCCAACTAGAAACCATCTGTTTGACTCATTATTGATGAGTACCTTATACATATGTTCTCTTGGTGGTCAATCTTCGATCACTCTTTAGGTTCCTCCTCTTCATTTCTTTCTTCATCATTCTCCTCATCCTCATCACTTTCAGCATCACTATCACTTTGATATACATCTTCCTGTACGTGGACCTTCATCAATGTCCTAATGTGCTCATATGCCAGTACTATTTTATCCACCTCTCCCCCATCTTGGATTTTGGCTTTTGTTATGGCATGCTTATGAGACTAGAATTTAGCTTTGAGAGCTTCTAGCTTACCTTTCCTGCTATTCAAAGTCTCATTGTAAGTTTCTACTTTGACTTTTATCCTCATGATTTTATTCATTACTTCTTCTGTCAGGTGGGTGATGGGGTCATCTGGTACTAATTTAAAATTATCATGCAGAGCTTTAATAGCAAATTCTGCATCCTAATTTTCAATCTTTCCCTGTATTTTACCCTCCAGAGCCTCAAGGATCTCTGCTTCATATGCCATCATGCTATGTAGCTTTACACTAATATCCCTGAGCTTGTCACTACACTTCTTCAAGATATCACATTCAAACCTGATATCTTCATTCCATATGCTTATCAACAGGGCAGTATTATTATCCAACACTTGATTACTTATAAAGACTTGTGGATCGATTATCTTCATTTCACTTAGAGCAGTTAGGTCCTTTTCCAATTAGAATGACCATTTTCCTGTTTCATTTTGTATTTTATCTACCTTTCTCTTCAAACTGCTCAAAGAATTCCATCTCTATAATGAGGTTCTCAAAACATCCTCAACCCCAGTGAGAGTTGACAACATCCACTTCTCCATGATCATTGCCTCATGTTTCATTAGGTCAAACTTGGTGACCTCTTCCTGGGATATGACAGTCAATGGGACTACCGGATCAACTGGTGTATTATCAGGCTTAATCAACCCCTTTATGTAAGAATGTACTTGAGCAATGTACTGCTTATGCATTTTATTTTTCTCTTTCTCCTTCTTTACCCTTTGGGCCAAAGAATCAATAATGTTCTTCAGTTCTTGACCTTCCTAGTCCTCATTGACAAAACCCAAATCAACAGTTGTGATTTGGAACTCCTCTAGGGTGATCTTGCCCTTCTCCTTTTCTACCATGGGAAGTGCTACCTATGCAGTCCTTTTAGCTGTAGCAGGATCTCTCTTTATGGCCAATGTTAATCTAGCCTTCCTCTTTGGCTTCATCATTGTCTCAGTAAACAAGGTGGAAACATCAAATTCCTAAATTTCAGACCCTTGTTCCATACCTATTTCTCTTTCTAGCCATTGAGGTACATCATCTCCAGATCCTTGATGCCCTTTGTCAACATCATGTCTGCCCTATTCTCCAGTATTTGCTTCTATTCTTGGTGGAGAAGGTACTTTCTTAATTTCTTCCTCATGTAGTTCTTCATGAGGGGGATCTTGTTGCATTTCTTCTTTTTGAGGGGCTTCCTTCTCCAAAGGAGGAGCCTGTGGAATGTCCACATTATGATCCTATGTCTGATCTTGGACTCCCTCCTTCTGCCTTTCATCTTCTTTATTGTTTTCCTCATCCCGAGGCATATTGACATATGTGGAAGTGTGTGTATTTGGCCCCTGTGCATCACCTTGATCAAGGGTCCTTTCTTGTTCTCCACCTGATGCACCGATATCCTATGGCTTAGGGTCCTCGTGATCTGATTTATCTTTTTCTGTTGAGGCATCTCCCAGATCTCCCTGAGTTTAAGCAACAACAACACCTAATATATATTTATCACCTCCCTTCTTCTATTGAACTTCTACTATTTTTGGCTTTGCAGGTATCTCATGTTGTTGCTGACCCATATCAGGAGCATTGCTTTCTTTTTCTACCTACTTGGCCACTTCAATCTTCTCTTTTTCATCAGGTGCACCTTCTTTATTCTTAGGGATTACATCACCCATGTATGTTAAATCTACAATGGCAGGGCTAGTCACCTAATCAACCAAATTATCAAGCCCTATCTGTTGGGTTGCCCTCTTTGGGCTACCTTGTTTTACTTCATCCGTTTGTTTTATTTCCTCCAACACTGCCATCTGTGCTAATGGGGTCCCATGAGGGGTCATGTGGGTGTTGGAAGCAAGAGTCTCCATTTGTTAAGAGGCCACACTTTGAACTACCTCATCGTTAGATAAGTCCATGGTATCCTCTAAGGAGAAAGGACCACCCTGACTTGCTTTAAACACTTCTCTTGTTTGTTCCTCTACCTTCTTAGTTTTGAGTTTTATTATGGTGGGAAGCGGAACATCATGTTGCAGTTCCTTCCTAAATGCTTCACCACCATCTCCTCTTAATATAATAGGGTCAACCCTGATATCCCCCCTCATGGATGTTCTTTGCTTCTTGGGTGGTGACGTCAGTGACATTGCCCTCCTCTTCTTACTGACCACCATGAGGTCATCACCTGTAGGTTCCTTATTTACCTACTCTTCTTCCAAAGGGATGTCCCCTCCAACTTCCTGTTGCAAGGCTTGGCTCTCTACCTACACTTCTGTAGTTTCAACAATGGGCCTCAAAATCCTCTTAGTCTTTGGCTTTTCAACAGGAGGTTGTGCCGATGATGTGGATGCTTGAGCTGATGTAGATGCACCTACAGCTGACATGGCAATTCATTCAGTTATCACCCCCTTCAGTTCATCTTCACTTTTCTTACCTCTAGGGGACCTTTCTTTTATTTTTGCATAGGCAATCTTTCCCCATTGGATTTTCTCTTTTCATTGAGGAAATTATCATATTCCTCATCAGCTATTTCTTGCCTTTTCTTTTTGGCATCAACTATAACGGCAACACCCCTTTTCTTTAATCTATTTATTTCTTCATCCACCCAGGCCTGAGTTAATTGGATCACCCCACCTATCAGCTGATCCAGGGATATATCCTCCAACTGTGTAAGATTAGGGGCTGATATGGTGTCATTATACACTTGTTTGTCCTCATATTCATTGGACATTGTCTTTCAATCATCCTTCCTCAGCTGCACTGGCACCGGGATGCAGTCAAAGGTCTTTATTTGGTTCAAGGTGAGTCTCTGGTACTTCCTTCTCCTCACCTTAGCTTCATCCTCACAGTTGGTCTAGAAGTCTTCCAGATGCTTCTGATGTATCAGTTTTCCTAATATTTTCTACATCCTGCCATAGGGATCATAAGATTTGGCTAAGGGAAATATAGATACATCAATTTTAGCCCTCTTATGACATGTTTTATGCTCTCTGAGTCTGAGCCTACATACCAGCCCATAGATATTGGGAATAACACTAGAGGTATCTTCTTTTGTGCCTTGTATGCTTCAACTATGGTAGACACTTGCCTGACAAATTCCATCAAGACAACCCCATCAGTAGGGTATCTTGGTAGCATAAGAGGTTGGCCTTCAAATCCCTCAATCCTGATATATGAAAAGGTGGCAAACTGGATGAACCAGGCCCTATGCCTATAAACAACTTCCTGAGCTTCCAGACTCAGCCTTTTAGTCTTGTCATCCTCCATGGTTCTAACCAGATGCATAGAGAATGCATCATTTACCAATTTGTAGTCTAGGATGTAATCTTTTCTTTGTAACTAGGGATAGTGATCCCATATGTGTGCATCATCTGCATCACCACTAGCCTTACCCACTGTCTTCAAGGTATCAAAAGTTCCCTTATAAGCACATGAGTATACCACATATGAGGTCATATAAAATAAGCATGTTTAGCCTCCCAGGTTCCTCATTCCCTCATCTAGTGCATCGCTAATGATCTTGGCCCATAATGGCTTGTTGTCTGCATATAAGACCATCTGGATGATTCCAAACATCTAGTTCTCAAAATTTCTAGCATGAGGTTTACTTGTCATCATGCTCAACAGGGCAATCATATACTAGTACTCATCATCAAAATCAAACTTGTATAAATGTATGGGTAATTTGGCTGATGCAATGTATGTGCTCCTCTTTGACCTCCATTGATACATCCTCTTCCTTGCATTCTTCTTATTATTATTGTATTCTATTTCCAACTTGCATAGGTCCACACTCACCACCTTCTTCCAAACTGGTAGATTAAAAGTGGCGGTGATGCCCTTGATTGAGAAGTCTGCATATATTCTTCCATGTTTTTCCATCTATTTGGTTTCAGGGTTTAATTCCTTGCACATTGCACTACCAACTCTGAGGTATCCATAGCATATGGAAACCAGCTGCATGCCACTTTCCTGAAACATATACTCCAGCCAGAATGGGATTATCCTTATCATGATCTACTCTCATTGACCATGCTGCCAGGTCCATATCTCCTTGGTGCGTATCACTAATAACTCCATATTTAAACTGTACCCCCTCGGGTTGAACAAACATTGGCTTGAGAAACTCTGAGTTAGACCTATTCCTTCTGAGATCCACCATGGATTCCTGCAACAAACATGATTTGTCTTACCTTACAATGTCCACATGCATTCATACAACATTATATACTTTTATATCATGCATACTCTATCTATTATTCTTTACTTCATCATGATATGTATATTCACAGAGCCAAAGCACAAGAAAAAACAAATACCCTACCTGAAAACCCAGAAAATGACAAGAGGTTTACTGTTACTTACCTGACAATGCTTTCCTCCTAGATTAGATGACTGATTACGGAAAAGGGCTATGAATACTGAAGATCACCTATTCCATTATACTGAAGGATCTAATCTATTAACAGGTAGATGTATGAGGGTTTGACTTCTCTGGAGCTCTATAATTTCTCATTTTTTTTGCAAGGTAAATAAAAATAACCTTCAAAATTTACCTTTAAAGCAGGTCCATAGGACAAATTAGGGTAAACTTGTGTTGTCTTGATCAAATCCGTTGATCTTCTATAGGGAATTCATGGATGCTGCCAAGTGTTCAATCTACATTCATAATCGGTGGGAAGTCATCTACTGGATTTAAGTGCATTTAATGTCAGGAAACAAGGGGGGGTGATCTTCAAAAGATTGAGGGATTTTCAAAATATGACCCCCTTTGGATAAAATGACCCCCTCGCCTTTGAGCGGCAAAACTGAATGTAAAAGGATCGAGCAATGTGGTCAACATTGACCATGTGTATATCGGGTCACAAAATTAAGATCAGGGGATGTTCAAAATATGACCCCGTAGATAAAATGACCCCCTTTGAAAAAGATCAGGGTGATGTCACCAAGTCAATGACATTGTTTAATTGCTATGTTTTAATGACGTCACTGTCATGTTAAGGAATATAATGGACATCAGATATATACCTCCGTGGGGTAGAATGGAACAATGACATCATCCTCAGAGTGATTTCTTCATTTATCGGACTTGGATGACATCACTGTCATATTTGACATAGGTTAATATTTGCAAAGAGGGTGATATTCGTAAGATGACTAATGTTAAAAATATGACCCCCACAGATAACTGAAGTCATTTGATGGGTAGATACTGACTCTTTTACTTAAATTTGATGTTCACACTTCACGGATCAAGTGATTATTAGCTGATAAACTTATATCGGGATATCAGGTTTGACTGAACTTTGACTCAACATAACTTTCTTTCCTTAGACTATTTTGGGGTGATCTAAAAGGCAAACCTACATGGAATTTCATGCACTTTCCAACCATGAGGTTAATAATGGGAACTACTAATTTTGACAACTGACCTCATCATGGTGATAAATCCACCCTCTTAGAAGGGTTACATGCATGACTGATTTTACCAAACTGCCCAAATCAGAAAACAACAAGCCAAAGTAGCAAAAAAAGTTGGGTCCCTGTTTTGTCAAGGCAAAATGGGACGTGTTGTGTAACCACACAACAACTTGCCACCAAAAACCATAACCAAATTCCAATGATTCAAGTGATGTGATCACATTCTAACATAGTATTTTAACTCTTTCTGAGTATAAGTATTATAATCTTTCTGAATGATAAGGTTTTCATCATGGCAACAATGCTAGCAAAGGATCAAGTGTATGTAGATTATTAGTTATCCTCATCTTGAAAGTAAGTTGAAAACATGAGTAATTGATGTTAAGCTACATAGTTTGGGAGCATCCCTCATAGCCAACCTGGATAGAGCCTTGCTACCAGCAAGCGTCTATAGCCCCGACAAGGTTATCTATACAATCCCCCTAAGTAGAGCCCCACTGCCAATAGGTGTCTATAGCCCTGGTAGAGTTATTTAGATGGCCTAACTTTATTCCTTTTGTATTTTCAATATTTATTCTTTCTATTCATATGATGTCATCATGTAATCTTGATGTGTAAGGCATGGTCACTTGCTGATTTAGGTTGGAGATTGCATTTGTAGAAAGGGAGTCCCTTTAGATTTTTCACTTAACACCTATACTTATGTGTTCCACAAACCCAAGGGTGTTAGGTGAATCATTGTGAAAATTTACTTTGGTTAAGAAAACGCACCCTGATGAAAAGGATATTATAGACATGATCACCAATACTCCTCAAAATGAGTCATAACTTATATAGGAATTTGATCTCATCACTTGAATCTTAACAATTTGGTTATTTTCTTAGGGTGATGAGTTGCATCATCTTGACTAACCAAAACAAAACTCAACAAGCAAACAAACACACAAAATAAAACTGTACAAACAACTATACAATATGCACACTATGATACACTTGACTTACATGACACTATTTCAGGCTTGAAAATAATGCTCGAGGAACTATCCATTAACTGGTAATGGGACATCCTCACCAGTTAAAGTCTTAAGCCTATAGGTGTTGTCTCCTAAAATTTTTTAAACTTGAAAGGGACCTATCCAAAGTTTATCAAATTTACCATGATCTCCTCTCCTTTCATGTGCTTTGTCCCACATAAGGACTAAATATGAAATTCTAAAAGCATTGACTCTAGCTCTTTTGTCAAACCAACGCTTGACAACAACCTGATGTTTAGAAAATTGATCAATTGCTCTATTCCTTTTTTCTTCTAGGTGCATCAACTGAAGCAACCTGACTTCTTGTTTGTTATATATACCTAGATATTATTGTGAAAACTGTAATGTGGGGATCTTTAAGTTAACAGGGAGGATGGGATCCACCCCATATACTAGGTGAAAAGGAGAATTTCCTAATGCAGCCTTCATCCTAGTTCTATCTACCCACAAGGCATACTTTAATAGGGTGTTCCACTCCCTTGGGTTCTTTTCTATCAATTTCTTTATGATGTTCAAAAAATTCTTGTTTGTAGATTCTACTAATCCATTCCCTTGAGGATAGTAATTTGAAGAAAACTTTGAAATAATTCCATGGTCAAAAACCCAACTTGATAATCTTATTGATGCAAAGGCAGACCCATTGTCACATACTAAAGCATAAGGAAGTCCATACCTGGTTACTATGTTGCTTTCCAAGAACTTGATTACATCCTCAACATTGCATGTCATAATACTGACAACTTCAGTCCACCTGGTACAATAATCAATAACAGTCAACACATACCTGTGGCCTAAAGATGATGGAGGGTTCATAGGTCTGATGAAATCCATCCCCCATTGAGTAAATGGGCGCATCTCCATCACTGGTTGCAAGGGCTGAGTAGCATACCTTTCTCTATTTGTAGCCAACAGTATCTTTAAAAATAGTGGGCCATTAATACCCTACTCTAAGGATAGCATGAGTGGTGGCTAAGTATGATCCATGTGCGGTTCCAAACTTGTCATGTAATTTTGTTAACACTTTGTTTGCTTCTTATCTTTCTAAGCATCTAAGGTATATTCCCTCAGAGTTCTTCTTGAAAGGACTCCTCCTTTTATCATGTATTTTTGTGTTCTTATCTTCAAGGCTCTCCTCTGTGAGGTCTGTAACCTTGAAGGGCATCTTCCAGTAATCAAGATATGACTAATGTCTAAATAGCATTCTCCAGTTTCCTTTGTATTTATGACATACTACTGACTCATGATGTTAGGATCAATTTCAAATATCATCTGACTCAAAGCTTGTCCTCTCACTAATTTCATGGGTGTTATGTCCATATCATACTCTTGGAGGACAATTATCCATTTGGATCTCTTTTCACCTAGTTCACTTTGCATTAAAAGCATCTTTACTGCTGCATCTGGTACTATAGCGATCACTTTACTTTTTAAGATGTAATGTCTAAAGTTCTTGACTACTTGGACCAGAGCAAGTTCTTGTCTTTCAACATCCATGTATCTGAGTTCTGTATCCCTGAAAGGACAACTCATGAAGGCTATAGGCTTTTCTTCTTTAGCCTCATTTCTTTGTGTTAATACTGCTGCAGATGTATGTTCTGAAGCAAACGAGTATATATAAAAATCTTTGGTATAATTTGGACTAATTAGAATAGGAGCATTAGATATGGCTTTCTTGGTATCTTCAAAAGCTGCTCTAGGTTTAGGTGTCCACTCAATCTTGGCATCCTTCTTGAGAATTGCTTTCAATGGTCTGACAATCTCTGCAAAACTAGTAGTGAATTTTCTAACAAAATTGATCTTACCAAAATAAGATTTGAGCTCTTTCGTACTTCCAGGAAGCTGTATCTTTATGATTGATTCTACTCTCTCAGGGTCAATGATGATCCCATTCTCTATTATCAGGTGACCTAATAACTTCCATGTGGTTACCCCAAATATACATTTCTTAGGGTTTAGGGATATTCCATAATGTTCACATTTCTTTAGTACCTTCCTGAGGTCTTCCACATGATTCCTTCTCTCTTTAGAGAAAATTGTCAAGTCATCCATGTATATGATGATGCATTTACCAATTAGTCCTCTAAAAGCTATATCCATTGCTCACTGAAAAGTGGCTCCAACATTTATCAATCCAAAAGTCATGTGCCTATAAGAGAATATTCCCCACTTAGTGGTGAATGTAGTCTTCAATCTATCTATCTTGTCCACCATCACTTGGTTGTAACCTGAAAAACCATCCACAAATGACATCACCTTTGCACCATTTACAATCTGCAAGACCTCATCTAGAGAAGGCAAAGGATATTTATCCTTTTTAGAAGCTCTATTCAAATTTCTGAAGTCTACACACAACCTAATGTCACCATTCTTCTTCCTTGCTGGGACCAAGTTAGCCACCCATGTAGAATGTCTCACAAGAAATATGATCCTGGCATTAAGCAATTTCTTAACTTCCTAAAAAATGATGGGCTCCAGCAACGCATTAACAGGTCTCTTGTTCTATCTAAAAGGTTTGACATCTAGCTTTAACAGTATAGTATGAGTGATGATTGATGTATCATAAGTTTTCAACTCATCATATGTCTAGGTAATAACATGAATATAATATTTAAGAGCTTGTGTTATCCCTTCCATTTCTTCTTCTATACATACCTTTCCAATCAGGACATTCCTCTTTTCTTCATCATGTCCTATGTTAACTTGTGAATACCCTCCTCCATTTTCTTTAGGGAGATCTTTTTGTTTCAACATGTTATCTAAATGAAATGTTCTTTCTAACTCTATCATTCCTTTAGGAATCTTGTTACTAGGAAACTCTATGATCTCTTCTTCTTCCCATATATGATCTTCTGCATTTCTTTGATCTATGATCTATGCATCAAACACATCTCTATTGGATATGAAGTCTAAAATGTGTTGGTCATCATCAAAAGCTTGAAGGTTAACTACATTGTCTGGTATAGAGGGTACTGACACTAATTCAACTTAAAATCTCTTCAAACTAGATATGGACAATGGTTCTAAAATACTTGTGGCTTGGACCAAGGCATCTGCCCTGTGATTTTGTTCTCTAGGTACATGGGTGATGTTAAATGCATCAAAATCTTCTATCAGATCCCATACCCTATGTCTGTAATTAGACATCTTCTTGTAATTAAAAGAATATATGCCTCTTACTTGCATTACTACCAATTCTGAGTCTCCATAGACATGCAGAATCTTTACTTTCTTTATGAGTGCAAACAATATCTCATGAATCAAGGCTTCATATTCTGTCACATTATTTGTGCATGGGAATTGTAATCTATATGCTGCTAAGTAGGATTTACCAGCTGGATCAATAAGATCTATTCCTACTCCAGTCCCTTGTTTTGATTTAGATCCATCAAACCTGAGGATCCATGGCTTATCTTCAGTTAAAGGCTTCTCTGGGCCTTCTCTTTTCTTTTTAGCTCTAGCAGTTGCATGACTTGATATCCATTTTAATTTTGGTGTTTCAATCTTCTCAAACTTCACCTTATCTGGCTGATGTGAAGCTGATATTCCTTCTTCTTCTTTATCATCAGAAGGAGGATCCTTTGGACAAGGCAACATCTACCTTTTCAGAATATGCAAACATAGTGAACAAGTAGTTTCTGAATGTGGTGCCTCATGTAACCTGCACCATCCCTCAATTAGGACATCTTGTGGGGATCTTTGCTGCTATATCATCTTTTGAATTTGTTTTGATAAGAATTCCTCAAACTTGGACAAATTACTGCCTCTATCTTCATCAGATATTTCATAATCTGACTCAACCAAGCAATCAATTCCTGGGGTGATATTCTTGTTACTCTTAGGATTACTCTTGCTACACACCAATATCTCTTATATCATCTGGATAAGACTTTCATCATGATATGTGTTTCCTTCTGTTCCTGCAAATGACAGACAAAAATCAGTATCACTATCACTATCTATAGAACTTACCCCGGATGATGATGATGGTGCCTCACTGCATGCTTGTTCCAATTCCATCATGTCTAAGAAAGCATCACAGGTCTTTTCAGAATGCGCCTCATCATGTAACCTGCACCATCCTTCAATTAGAACATTTTCAATAGGCACTTTTAACAATTGGCAACATTGTACTTCTTTAGACACATGCATCTCAAAGTTCTTGAAGTTATCTACTTCCATCTCATTTTTAGATCTACAATCAGACTCTAAAATTATTCTATCATCCTAAAGATTGTCATTACAAACATGAACATCATACATAAGGATCTCCTCTATCTTGATGGTCTGGGGTCTGATGGAATACACTCCGAGTTCAACATCTACATACATGATCTCATTGGTTTTATTGTATTCAGTGATCATATGTTTCATGCGAGGTTTAGCATCTATCCTTATTTGATTAGGTATTCCTTTCCAAGGTAACCACATGTGACTAAAATCAGTGGACATGTATCCATTGAGTGTTTTTTACGAGTCCCTGCTGAGCAGCATCCCATAGGTATCAGGTATATCTACTACCTGAATATCAATGTAATATTGGATTCTTGGATTTGATGCTAACTGCATATGAATGTGAGTTAATTCTCCTATTACACCCACTTTTGTTTTATCTAACTATGTTATTTTCTTCAGTGACTTAGCAGGATGTAACCCAAAGGTGTTACATATGGACAGGGGCATTACATTAGTAGATGCTCTTGAATCTACTAAGCAATTATGTAAATTCTTACTAAACATCCTCATGGTAAGGAGAAAAGGAGGTGACTCAGTTTTATCTCTATAAAGAGTCATGTGCGAAGTTTCTACATCTTGAATAGTGGCTGGAGATTTGTGTTTAACATTAATATCCTTAATGGCATGATCTTTATTCCTAGTCTGGCTTGAGGCATGATTATCCTCTTTTGGAGCAGGATCATCTAAGGATTTCATGAAGGCTTTTTTGATAGATGGGGTTTTGAGTAGTTCTAACAATGATAGACTGATCTTGATCTTTTTCATTTCATCTGCTAAGTATGTGACCAATTTATCAGACTTAGGGGATAGATTACCAGCTTTTGGTACTGTATATTGTGGTACTAAGTACTAAGCATTAACTTTAGGAAATCCAGGGTTATTGCTTCCCTTAGGATCAGGAGTGTTGAAATTATTTGGAGGCAAGGATATAGTTAAAGGACAAGTAGGTCGGTTGGAGTTATTCCTTAGGTTGTAATTATGTCTACCCTGATACTGTTGTTGGTAAGCATGTATCTCTTCACGTTCAAAGGATGGTTCATTTTCATCTTCAAATGGAGAAAAATAATTGGTTTCAAAAGTCATGGCTAACTTTTCACATGCTAAGGTGTAATTTTCATGAGGTGACATTGTCTGCTAATGAGGATGATTGATGAAACTTTCTAGTACAAGAGCATAATCATATCCATAGGGGACAATTTCATTTCCTTCAACACAAGGTGAATTACCTGTAGTATTAGATACTTCAGTTTCGAATATACTGGCAGCTATCCTAAACTGAGGACAATCTAGCTCTACATGAGCATTGGTATTATGTATCCTACACTAGTTTGTAAGAGTTGCCTCTGGAAAGTTCACTCTAGTGGTCTGCTTAGGTTCACTAGGAGGCTAATTATCTAGGGGTGATGGCAGAGAACCATTGTTTGGCCTAGTGTTCCACACTCTAGGCTGTCTAGAAGGATTATTGTTACAATTGTTGTTATTGTAATTGTTATTGTATCCCCTATCAGGATAATTAGATCTATCATTGGCATATCCTCTATTCTGATTTGGTTGAGAATAGAAATTCTGACTCCTTAAATAAGTGATCTCAGTGGCGAGTTTCCTCAGTTGTGCTGATATCTCTTTAATTTCTCCCTTTTCTTCCTAAACTTTGGCTACTACATTCTCTGTTTGAGGTTTAAAGAAGGAAGATCCATTGTTATTATTATTAGATTGTTCCACAACCTGAGGTACCTGTGTATGTCCTAGATATTGTAGCATTTGACCATTTCCATTTGGAGGTGACATGATACTTAGTGGAGGTATCTGTAAAGGGTTTGGAATTATAGCTGGAGGTATCATGGCTCCATTAGTCTGTTGCTAAGTAGGATATGTAGGATAAATAGGGAGTGTAGGAAATGCAATATTAGGTGTTGGAGCAGGAATCAACTGTTGACTGACTTTGACAGCTTCTTCAAAAGATCCTACCAAGGTTGTGACACCAGGATGTGTCCTTCTAATAAACATAGAAGTCAGGGGATCTAAGGCTGAGTAGTATATACTCCTAGCAGCTTCATTTGTTACAGTATAGGGAGCAACTAGCTTTGAGAGCATCTTTTGGAATCTTGCATTGAAATTGGCAATAGGTTCTCCTTCAAATCTCTTGATTATGGAAAATAGATGATAATTCATTGAAGGATCTATAGGCATTTTGAATCTATCCTTAAAGGCTTTCTCCAAGGCAGCCCATGAACCGACTGAACCTTGACCAAGACTGATATACCAATTATATGCCTCTTCCTCTAAGGAAAATGGAAATAACCTGCATACCACATCCTGATGTTCAATTCTAGCCCTACAACATGCTTCCTTGAATGTTCTAATGTGATCATCAGCATCCTAATATGGATGATATTTAGGACAAATCTTATCAGGATTTTTAGGTAATGGATGATATGTAGTGAAAGTCAGAGGTGACTCTACAGTAAAGAATGACATTGTGATTGGTGGAGGTTGGACTAGAGGTGTGACTGGTGGTCCTGTAGGTGTTTGCAACCTGATAGGAGTTATTGGAGTGTGCTATGGTGAAGATTCTAATGCACTAGAACAAGGAGAATGATGAATATCTATTGTTCTAGGTCTAAATCCCTAGATAGGCAATTCTTCAAAGAGTCCACTGGATCTAGACCTGGCATTTGGCCTGAGAGCTAGGATTTCTTAAATATTAAGGAAATTTGGCTTGTTTACTATAGACATCAATTAAAATATTCTAGCAAAGGATGTATTTATGATTAGAATCTGAAACTGACTAGATATTTGTGCAATATTTGCAAAAATGATGCAAATATGAGGTGGTGTGAGGCTTTTGGATACAAGCAATAGGATATCAGGTCTCTTAAGCAAATTACCTCAAAGCTTTTAGTAAAAAGACTTGAAATAGAGCTTATCTTTTGATTATCTTAGTGATCAAATGCAAAGCTTGAAATACTTACGCTCAATTTTGAAAACTTTGTAAAGGATAAGCATAAACAGACTCAAAACAATAAATCTTTGCACACAGTTTTGAAATACAAAGCTGCATGAGTATTACCTTTCTGTTTATGTCATCAAATCAGATAAATCTACTGATGAAAGGCCCTCCTTCTAGTGCCAATTTATGTTGATGACGATTGTTAGTCATAACAACATGCATAAAAATTGCACAACAAACCTTTATTATCTTGTAAAGTACGATCAGCTTAGGATAAGTTGATGACTCCAAGTCTTCGTTGATCAGGTCATGATCATCTCATGTTACTCAGAGGTTGATGTGACATGTTGTTTTCCATTTCAAGGGGTCTTACATTTGTCTAGATTATCAGTATTGCATTGTTTCCTATAAATTCACTCCATAAAGAAGTTAATTCTACTCTAACTTCAAAGATAGATGAGATATTTGCAAGTTTGATCAATTCTTCTAATCATTGATCATTATGAACTTGTTCTTTCTTCTACACTATATATTTATTCAAATGATGTGTCTATAAGTGGATATTTACATGCATTTCATGGATATTTTATTTGAATTTGCTTGATATTTGTCAATTTGACATGCTTTTACTCTAAATATGCTTTGTATTTTCAATTATCTATGGGATATCTGCATATTTCATTTTATTTGCTTTTGATTCTCTGTTATTTGCAATTATGAAGATGATCTATAATGAAATTCAAATAAATTTAAAAGAATGCTTCTACTTTTAGTGAATCTTTAGTAATTGAATCACATACATACAAGATACATTCATGAAGAGAAGAAATCAAACCATAGGTCACCAGGATATTCCATAGCTAGATATGGTTGATGCTAACTTCAAAGGGATCAGGAATGAAAACAATACATGTAGACTGAAAAGCACTCCAAGGGACGCAGCTAATCAATGCATATATCTAGATTTTAAACATAGATTACTCAAGATTTATGATGATTTGTAATGAAATATGCTTCTCTTTCATTAAGTATGCATAACATGTACATTTACAACAACATTGAAATGAATCCTGAATTTTCAGCAATCAAATTTCAATTAAGTTTTGAATGTCTAAAATATTACACCCTTGCACCTTTTATAGAATAAGGTGAGGAGGCAGTTACAATTGACCAACAGTCAAGCTTTGTCAATTAAGATCAATGGTTGACAATTACCCTATGACTTAGTCAACTCTTCCTCATGGCATAGGTTGCCAACTAGAAACCATCTGTTTGACTCATTATTGATGAGTTCCTTATGCATATGTTCTCTTGGTGGTGCATCTTCATTCATTCTTCAGGTTCCTCCTCTTCATTTCTTTCTTCTTCATCATTCTCCTCATCCTCATTGCTTTTAGCATCACTATCACTTTGATATACATCTTCCTGTATGTGGACCTTCATCGATGTCCTGATGTACTCATATGCCGGTACTATTTTATCCACCTCTCCCCCATCTTGGATTCTGGCTTTTGTTATGGCATGCTTATGAGACTAGAATTTAGCTTTGAGAGCTTTCAACTTACCTTTCCTGCTATTCAAAATCTCATTGTAAGTTTCTACTTTGACTTTTATCCTCATGATTTTATTCATTACTTCTTCTGTCAGGTGGGTGATGGGGTTATCTGCTACTAATTTAAAATTATCATGCAGAACTTTAATAGCAAAGTCTGCATCCTGATTTTCAATCTTTCCCTCTATTTTACCCTCTAGAGCCTCAAGGATCTCTGCTTCATACGCCATCATGTTGTGCAACTTTACACTAATATCCCTAAGCTTGCCGCTACACTTCTTCAAGATATCACATTCAAACCTGATATCTTCATTCCATATGCTTATCAATAGGGCAATATTATTATCCAACACTTGATTATTTATCAAGACTTGTGGATCGATTCTCTTCATTTCACTTAGAGCATTTAGGTCATTTTCCAATTGGAATGACTATTTTCCTATTTCATTTTGCATTTTATCTACCTTTCTCTTCAAACTGCTCAAAGAATTCCATCTCTGTAATGAGGTTCTCAAAACATCCTCAGCCCCAGTGAGAGCTGACAACATCCACTTCTCCATTATCATTGCCTCATGTTTCATTAGGCCCAACTTGGTGACCTCTTCTTGGGATATTATAGTCAATGGGACTGCTGGATCAACTGGTGTATTATTAGAGTTAATCAACACTTTTATGTAAGAATGTAACTGAGCAATGTGCTCCTTATGCATTTTATTTTTCTCTTTCTCCTTATTTACCCTTTGGGTCAAAGAATCAATAATGTATTTCCCTTCTTGACCTTCCTAGTCCTCATTGGTAAAACCCAAGTCAATAGTTGTGATTTGGAACTCCTCTAGGGTGATCTTGCCCTTCTCCTTTTCTACCGTGGGAAGTGCTACCTGTGCAGTCCTTCTGGTTATAGCAGGATCTCTCTTTATGGCTGATGTTAATCTGGCCTTCCTCTTTGGCTTCATCATTGTCTCAGCAAACAAGGTGGAAACATCAAATTCCTAAATTTTAGACCCTTGTTCCATACCTATTTCTCTTTCTAGCCATTGAGGCACATCATCTCCAGATCCTTAATGCTCTTTGTCAACATCATGTCTTCCCTATTCTCTAGTATCTGCTTCTATTCTTGGTGGAGAAGGTACTTTCTTAATTTCTTCCTCATGTAGTTATTCATGAGGGGGATCTTGTTGCATTTCTTCTTGCTGAGGGGCTTCCTTCTCCAAAGGAGGATTCTATGGAATGTCCACATTATGATCCTATGTCTAATCTTGGACTCCCTCCTTCTGCCTTTCATCTTCTTCATTGTTTTCCTCATCCAGAGGCATATTGACATATGCAAATGTCTGTGTATTTGGCCCCTATGAATCACCCTGATCAAGGGTCCTTTCTTGTTCTCCACCTGATGCAACGATATCCTATGGCTTAGGGTCCTCATGACCTAATTTATCTTTTTCTTTTGAGACATCTCCCAGATCTCCCTGAGTTTGAGCAACAGTATCACCTGATATATCTTTGTCACCTCCACTCTTCCATTAAACTTCAACTATTTTTGGCTCTGCGGGTATCTCATGCTATTGCTGACCCATATCAGGAGCAGTGCTTTCTTTTTCTACCTGCTTGGCCACTTTAATCTTCTCTGTTTCATCAGGTGCACCTGCTTTATCTTTAGGGCTTACATCACCCCTATATGTTAAATCTACAATGGTAGGGCTAGTCACCTGATTAACCAAATTATCAAGCCCTATCTATTGGGCTGCCCTCTCTAGGCTACCTTGTTTTACTTCTTCTATTTGCTTTATTTCCTCCAACACCGCCATCTGTGCTAATGGGGTCCCATGAGGGGTCATGCGGGTGTTGGAAGTGAGAGTCTCCATTCATTAAGAGGCCACACTCTAAACTATCTCATTGTCAAATAAGTCAACGGTATCCTCTAAGGATAAAGGAGCACCCTGACTTGCTTCGAACACTTCTCTTGTTTGTTCCTCTACCTTCTCAGTTTTAAATTTTATTATGGTGGGAAGTGGAACATCATGTTACAGTTCCTTCCTAAATACTTCACCACCAGCTCCTCTCAATATAATAGGTCCAGCCCTGATATCTCCCCTCATGGATGTTCTTTGCTTCTTGGGTGGTGATGTCAGCGGCATCACCCTCCTCTTCTTACCGACCACCATCAGGTCATCACCTGTAGGTTCCTTATTTACCTACTCTTCTTCCAAAGGGATGTCCTCTCCCACTTCCTGCTGCAAGGCCTAGCTCTCTACCTGCAATTCTGTAGTTTCAATAGAGGGCCTCAAAATCCTCTTAGTCTTTGGCTTTTCAATAAGAGGTTGTGCAAATGATACTGAGCTGATGTAGATGCACCTGCAACTAATGTGGTAATTCATTCAATTATCACCCCCTTCGGTTCATCTTAACTTTTCTTACCTCTAGGGGGACCTTTCCTTTGTTTTTGTGTAGGCAATCTTTCCCCATTGGATTTTCTCTTTTCATTGAGGAAATCGTCATATTCCTCATCAACTATTTCTTGCCTTTTCTTTTTGGCATCAATTGTAAGGGTAACACCCCTTTTCTTTAATCTATTTATTTCTTCATCCACCCAAGCCTGAGTTCACTAGATCACCCCACCAGTCAGTTGATCTAGGGATATGTCCTCCAGCTGTGTAAGATTAGGGGCTGATATGGTGTCATTATAAACCTATTTGTCCATGTATTAATTGGACATGGTCTTTCCATCATCCTTCCTCAGCTGCGCTGGCACTAGGATGCAGTCAAAGGTCTTTATTTGGTTCAAGGTGAGTCTCTAGTACTTCCTTCTCCTCACCTCAGCTTCATCCTCACAGTCCGTCCAGAAGTCTTCCAAATGCTTCTGATGTATCGGTTTTCCTAATATTTTATGCATCCTTCCATAGGGATCATAATATCTAGCTAAGGGAAATGGTTGTAGATACATCAATTTTAGTCCTCCTATGACATGTTTTATGCTCTCTAAGTCTAAGCACATATACCAGCCCATAGATATTGGGAATAACACTGGAGGTATCTTCTTTTGTGCCTTGTATGCTTCAACTATGGTAGACACCTGCCTGACAAATTCCATCAAGACAACCCCATCAGTAGGGTATCTTGGTAGCATAAGAGGTTGGCCTTCCAATCCCCCTATCTTGATAAATGAAAAGATGGCAAAATGGATGAACCAGGCCCCATGCCTATAAACAACTTCCTAAGCTTCCATACTCAGCCTTTTAGTCCTGTCCTCCTCCATGGTTCTAACTAGATGCATAGAGAATGCATCATTTACCAATTGTAGTCCAGGAGGTAATCTTTCCTTTGTAACTGGGGATAGTGATCCCATATGTGTGCATCATCTGCATCACCACTAGCCTTACCCACTATCTTGAAGGCACCAAAAGTTCCCTTATAAGCACATAAGTATACCACATATGAGGTCATATAAAATAAGCATGTTTGGCCTCCCAGGTTCCTCATTCCCTCATCCAGTGTGTCACTGATGATCTTGGCCCATAATGGCTTGGTGTCTGCATATAAGACCATCTGGATGATTCCAAACATCCAGTTCTCAAAATTTCAAGCATGAGGTTTACCTATCATCCTGCTCAGCAGGGCAATCATATACTGGTACTCGTCATCAAAATCAAACTTTTATAAATGTACGGGTAATTTGGCTGATGCAGTGTATGTGCTGCTCTTTGACCTCCATTGATACATCCTCTTCCTTACATTCTTCTTATTATTATTGTATTATGTTTCCAGCTTGCGCAGGTCCACATGCACCACCTTCTTCGCAACTAGTGGATTAAAAGTGGTGATGATGCCCTTGATTGAGAAGTCTACATATATTCTTCCATGTTTTTCCACTCGTCTGGTTTTAGGGTTATAATTCCTTGCACATTCCACTACTAGCTCTAGGGTATCCATAGCATACGAAAAACCAGCTGCGTGCCACATTCCTGAAACATATACCCCATCCAAAATAGGATTATCTTTTTCATGATCTACTCTCATTGACCATACTACCAGGTCTGTATCTCCTTGGTGCGTATCACCAATAATTCCATATTTAAACTGTACCCCCTCGGGATGAACGAACATGGGCTTGAGAAACTCTGAGTCAGACCTATTCCTTCTAAGATCCGCCATGGATTCCTGCAACAAACATGATTTGTCTTACCTTACAATGTCCACATGCATTCATACAACATTATGTACTTCTATATCATGCATACTCTATCTATTATTCTTTACTTCATCATGATATGTATATTCATAGAGCCAAACCACAAGAAAGAACAAATACCGATCCTAAAAACCCAGAAAATGACAACAGGAGGGTTTATAGTTAATTACCTAACAATGCTTTCCTCCTAGATTAGATGACTAATTATGGAAAATGGCTATGAATACTGAAGATCACCCGTTCCATTACACTGAAGGATCTAATCCATTAATAGGTAGTTGTATGAGGGTTTGACTTCTCTGGAGCTCTGTAATTTCTCATTTTTTCAACAAGGTAAATGAAAATAACCTTTGAAATTTACCTTTAAAGCAGGTCCATAGGACAAATTAGGGTAAAACTGCGTTATCTTGATCAAATCCGTTGATCTTCTGTAGGGAATTCATGGATGCTGCCAAGTGTTCAATCTACATTCATAATCGGCAGGAATTCCTCTATCACATTTAAGTGCATTTAATGTCATGAAACAAGGGGGTGATCTTCAAAAGATTGAGGGATATTCAAAATATGACCCCCTCTGGATAAAATGACCCCCCTGCCTTTGAGCGGCAAAACTGAATGCAAAAGGATCAGGCGATGTGGTCAACATTGACCACGTGTATATCAGGTCATGAAATTAAGATCAGGGGATGTTCAAAATATAACCCCACAAATAAAATGACCCCCTTTCAAAAATATCAAGGTGACATCACCAAGTCGACGACATTGTTTAATTGCTATGTTTTAATGATGTCACCGTCATGTTAAGGAAAATGATGGACATCGGATATATACCTCCGCAGGGTAGAATGGAATAATGACATCATCCTCATAGTGATTTCTTCATTTATTGGACCTGGATGACATCACCGTCATATTTGACATAGGGTGATATTTGCGAAGAGGGTGATATTCGTAAGATGACTGATGTTAAAAATATGACCCCCACAAATAACTAAATTTGTTTGACCGGTAGATACCGGCTCTTTTACGTAAAGTTGACGTTTGCATTTTGCGGATCAAGTGATTATCAGGTGATAAACTTATATCGAGGTGATCTTGTCTAAGATGACTAATGTTAAAAATATGACACCCGTCCTTGGGATATTAGGTTTGACCAAACTTTGACTCACATAACTTTCTTCCCTTAGACTATTTTGGGGTGATCTAAAGGAAAACCTATGTGGAATTTCTTGCACTTTCCATGAGGTTAATAATGGGAACTACTAATTTTGGCAATTGACCTCATCATGGTGATAAATCCACCCTCTTAGAAGGGTTACGTGCATGACCTATTTTACCAAACCGCCCAAAGTAGAAAACAACAAGCCAAAGCAGCAAAAAAAGTTGGGTCCCTATTTTGTCAAGGAAAAATGGGGCGTGTTGTGTAACCACACAACAGTTACCTGATTAACTGTACACATTGTGTATTCTAGGGAACATGAGGGGTTTGAACTCAGTGTTTCTCTTATCCATTCATGGTTGAGACATTTTATCCTACAATTTAAATGCACCAGACTTAAAAAATAGCGTTATCTTTATCCATGGTTTGCATAACAATGACTTTATCTAAATCTCAAGAATTGAATTAAACAGTGCTTAATTAACATTCCCTTTTACTCCTTCTTGACTTTATTAGGGCACTATTTGTAAAATAATCAAAGAGTTAGGACTTATATATACCCGGTACGCTTCCTTAACCTGTGATTGATGTAGAGATAGCTGAATTAACATTTTCTGTGAAGCGTTCCCCTATAGATTTGTTCTTTGTTTTGGCTCTAGTTTGCAATAAGCTCTAAACAATGAAATTAGGGCTCTCAAATGCAAGTGTGCCCATTATGACAATGAAATTCCCCTTTTGTCTTAGGTAATTTGTGATTTTAGGGCACATTAATGGTCTCAATGCAATATGACAATGAAAAATAGTAAGATATCTTAGGATTATCATAGGTGTCCATTGGTGTGCGTTTAAATTTAAATGCCAATGACCAATGGCATCATATTTAATGTATATCCTATGGAGGAATATCCCTGTGAATATCTAGATATGAATATCTAGATGACGTTATCATAGGTCAGGTCAACCTTAGTTGACCAAGGAATTATCACTAGTTAAAGGTCGGGGTATTAAGGTGCAAAATATCTATCCGATTGAAGATATTCAAATGACATCATCAAGGTGAAAGTCTCTCATTATCATGTGGTGAGATGATGTCATCATGATAAGGATCTTAAGAGAAGGTCCAGATGTTAAGTTTAGATCCGGATGATGTAAACCAACTTATCATTCTTCATAAGGTCTGGATGACATGACGTCATCAGGATAAAGATGTTGTTGGGGTCAAGACCTTAAAATAAGATCCAGATATTAAGGTAAGGTCAATGTGCAAACTAATATCATGATGGTTGACATTTAACTCATTGTGTCATTTAAATTTGACGTCTGGATCTAAATGGGTGTCAAGATATTAACTTAAGATTAGAATGTTAACTAATATCCTAACATTTGACGTTTAGCTCATCAAGCCTTTTAAACTTGACATTTGGATACTAATACACACTAGGATATTAAGTTAATATCCAAATGGCATGAACTTCAAATATATGGACAACCCTTTTGATCAAACATTGACCGACCATAACTTTTTGGTTTTAAATTTTTTTAGGGTGCTTCAAAAAGCAAATCTACTTAAATTTTTGTGCTCTTTCACTTGGTAGGGCTTATTATGTAAAATTCATAGTTTAAAAATTAGACCTCTATCCTAAGGTCTAGATATGCACAGGATGACATCTTGTCATGCATTTGATACTAATTATTTTACCATACCACCAGAAAGCAAAGGACAAACAAGCTAAGCAAAAGTGGGTCCCTATTTTGCTAGGGCAAAATGGGGCATGTTGTGTAACCACACAACATGTTACATGTTATAGCAGGGTATATAAAGGGGGGGGAGTGAAAGCTATACCTCAATGGTGAACCTGATGCATCCAAATTGATCCCTGAGACCCTTGGTCCACCAAGACTTGCTTTGGTGACATTTGTGGCATATCACTGTGGAATCTTATTCATAGACTTGGACCCTGCTATACCTAGTGTATATTGAGGGCTCCCTAGACACCTTGTTAACCTAGATAATACCTTCAGCCATCATATCCTACAGTGCATCACTACAGCAGGGAGAGAAGAGCTCACACTACTACCTTTGTTGTTTGAGATGGAATAAACTTTGCGAAAGACATTAGTCTCCAAAGTAAGGGGTGTAAGATGGTACATGACCTTCCATTTCCTACCCATCCAAGCAATGGTAGATGGTATCAAGGGGATAGAAATCACCATTATCTAATAGTGGAGGTTGAAGTCTCATTTGAGTGAGTCAATAGGATATGATACTCCTTGATTCAATAAAGCTAGGAATGTACAAGATTGTTTGGCGTGTGTTCATGTGATATACCTGTACAAGCCACTTGTTATCTGCAGGGGTTAGAATCCTTTCACATCATTATACACCTTAAAAATCATCAATTATTGTGTTTTTGTTTGATCTATTGCAAAAAAAAAGCCGTCCTCAAGCCATTTTAATCTTTTTTGCCAATTCTGTACTTATGATCAATCTTGGGGTGCTTCTAATTATCTGTGAGCATTTGATTAGCATATTGGTTCTTTTATTAGTATCTTGGTGCTTTTGATTAGTATCTTGGCACTTTTGATTACAAGTATGGTGCTTTTGATCAGGTCCTGAGTTTCCAACTTTTTTGTTGACATCTTCATCCTAATTTATCCAGTTTGACACAACTCATCCTCTATCTATCTAGATCACTTTCATTTCATCCCAATTCATCCCAAAACAACTTCAAATTCACCCCAAAACAAATTAAATTCATCGTAAAACAATTTCAATCCACATCTATTAAAACATTATCCCTAATCACTTAAAAAACCATTCCCAATTGCTTCCTAATTCACACTCTAAACCACCCCTAATCACTTCCAAACTACTTGACTTCATTCCCAAAGCACTCCAAAATCAAACCTTAAATCATCCCTAATCACTTCCAAACCACTTGACATCACTTCCGAACCACTTCAACATCAAACCCTAAACCATTTCCAATCATCCCTAAACAATTTGACATCATTTCTATAATAATTGCCATAATTCTTAAACCACCTAAAACCATCCCCAAACTACTCTAAACCATTCTAATCCATTCCTAAACTACTTCAATTATCCATTCCAAATCCAATGCATTTTAACTTCCTGTCTAATCATTTGAAGCAAACTATTGAAACCCTCACAACCAAAAACCATAATAATTTCACCTAGAACTTCAATAGCACCATTGTAGAAATCATTTGCACCATTCTAAGCCTTAGTAGTTCCATATTGTTCCTTAGAAGTGCCATACCTTTCATCAGTAGCACCACTTTGCAATTAGGCTTCCAGGAGTGAACATTTACTCTTTGATAGTCCTAAAACCCTTGGAACTTCAATAGTTCCATCCTAGTAATTATTTGTTCCATCCTATGCATCAGTATCACCATCCTATTCATCATGAGTGCCACTACATCCCTCAGTAGCACCACTCTACTCTTCAATAGTACAACTCTACATTTTGGTCTTTAGAAGTGCCATTATGGGCCTTGGAAGCGCCTATCCATCTCAAAAGTGCCTAGACAACATCATTTGCACCACTTTGACCTTTAGAAGTGTCTAGCCATCTCAGAAGCACCATTCTAGGCCTCAGAAGTGCCTAGCCACTTTAGAAGCACCATTCTATGTAGTCTATCACCACTAGCCCTCTAATTAGTCACACAACTATCTTTGAGCGTACACCAAATCCACTCTTAGTCATATCACATAGAAACCTCATCAAGATGGTCCTGATAATCAATGGACCTAGGTTCAACCCCTCTCCATCATACCTTGATGATGCATAAATAGAGGAACTTAAATGCCTATAAGGATCTCATCCCCAAGCTATGTCTTCAATCCAACACATGTCACTATCATACCAACCTCCATCATACACATTTCCTAGTCAAGCACAAATACAACAACTTAAGCATGACTATGAGAGCTTGCATCCTATCACTAAGGAAAAATGCAGAAATATCATCCATGGTGACCCCTATGCACATCTCATCACTGGAGATCCTCCTAATGCAATCACATCAACATCATCATCTTACATGTCCATGCAAACTGCAACTCATTAGGTCATAAATCCATACTTGGACATACAAGCCACTTACAATCAACCATTGGCTAGCACAAGTTACAACCCTATGTCATGCCCACATTTTACATGTGGTCATGAAAACCTAGATATCAATAATTTTTCCAACCTGACTCTAAAACCCCCTTGGTAGCTCTGGACAAATGTAGGAGGATGTAGACGAAGCATGTCTCTAATCTAATCTTCAGGGTTGTGAAGCCCTAAACTAGATCTTTTGCCTCTAGATGTCACTCAAAATCCAAGGGGTTGACGTGAACTAACTCCATGATGACCTCCTCCTCATGATCCTCTTGATGCGGCGGAGGAATCCTACTATGTTCCCTTCAAGTTGATGTGTGCTCCTTAGCTGACGTCAATGGTACATCCACTCGCGGTCCTACCACAGTGGGTGGTAATCTATCCAAAAAGGCCTGAAGTGCCTTTAAAATCTGAGGCCCTATGTCAGGAATTACATCCTAGTTTCGGGTTCTTGATGGTGACACAGAATGAGTGGCTCGAGACTGATCCTCACTAGAATCATTGATGCGTGAATGTCCTTTCCTAGTTCTATATGGAATCCTACATGAACAAGGTACTTAAATTAAAATCAAGTTGTGGAAAACAAATGTGCCCTAATTTCCCAATGCTGAAACTTGCTCGCTCTGATACCAAATGTCAAAATATAATCCATAGAAACAAGTCTCATAGTTGAATTAGGAGGTGTAATAAGGGTGGGCCTCACATCCTCCACCCTAAGACTAAACTTTCTCCTAGAATTCAGCAAACAGGTGAGGGTGGAATGCCCTCAAATATGTAGCATCCTCCCAAGTGGCTAAAACCTCATCATAGCGGTCCCACTGCACTCTAACTTGGTCTAGCTCTCACCCTCAAAGAGCCAGCGTCTGACAAGCCAAGATGTGAATGGGCTCCAAAGCTAATTGCTCGTCTGAATCTACCTATAATGCACCCCAATTCGAAACATGAGCCACATCAGATACATAATGCCTCAACACATAAATATGAAACACATCGTGGATGCACAACAGGCTAGGTGGCAAGGTGAAATGATAAGCTACAAGTCCTATCCACCCCAAAATCTCAAAAGGTCCAATGAATCTCGATACAAGCTTAGAGCCCTTTCCATAATAGATTGGACTCTTATGTGGCCGCACTCTCAAGAACACCTTATCTCCAATCAAGAAGATTTAATCCAATCTCTTAGCATCCACATACTTCTTCTGACGATCATGTGCCTCCTGTAAATACTGTCTAATAAAAGTAACCTACTGCTCCATGTCCTGTACTAACTCTGGTCCAATCACAACTCTATCCTTAATGCAATCCCAACTCAAAGCAATCTTGTAAGGCCTTCCATACAATGGTTGATAAGGAGGCGAGCAGTGATGCCCATTATTGTAGGCAAACTCAATAAGATAAAGGTAGTCCTCCCATCTTGACTGGTGATCCATAACATACATGTAAAGCATGTCCTCTAAAATCTAATTCACCCTCTCAGTCTGCCCATCTTTCTTAAGGTGATATGTTGAACTAAAGTTGAGCTGAGTGCCCAAAGAATTTTGTAGTGCTCTCCAAAATGCTGATGTGAAAACTAAATCTCTATCTGAAACGATGCAATGAGAAACCCCATGAAGTCTCACTATCTCATTCAAGAAGATCCTTGCCACTACTAGTGCATTATACGTAGTACAAACCAGTGAGAAATGTGCCACCTTGGTCAACTTCTCAACCTTGACCATGATGGCATCATGGTGGCGAGATGACAAAGGTAGACCAATAATAAAGTCCATGGAAATGGTGTCCCATTTCCAATTTGGTATCTCATGGGGTAAGTCCTATTAGATGGTGATGCTCAGTCTTGACCCTTTGGTACTCGAGGAAATGAGCTACAAACTCTTCTATGTCACATCTCATCCATGTCCAATGATATAACTATCTAAGGTTTGCAAACATCTTCTTCACCTTGGGATGTGTTGCATATGGTGATCTATGAGCGTTTGTCAAAACCATTGTGCGAAGATCTCCTGCAAGGGGCACATCAATATGGGCTCGATGTCACAAAAGCCCATCTACCTCAATGGAATATCCTATAAACTCTCCCTTAACGGCCCTCTATGATTGAATCTCCCGCTGAACCTCTAGGAACCACTCATCCTCTGCTAGATGCTGCAAGATACTCCATCTCAAGTCTACACTCAAGGTCAAGGTTAGGATCTCATGTCGCCTCCTACTCAAGGCACCATCAACCACATTCTCCTTTCCCTTGATGTAATATACATCAAAGTCGTACTCACACAAGAACTCCATCCAACGCCATTGGCAGGCATTTAGATTTGGATACGTGACAATATACTAAAAACTATGATGGTCTGATTGCAACTCAAAATGACATCCCAAAAAAAAAATATCTCCATGTAACTAGAGCGTGAACTACCACTACAAGCTCCAAATCATGAGTGGGGTAGTTTAGCTTGTGGGTCTTAATCTTCCATGACTCATACGTGATTGCTCAACCATCTTGCATAAGGACTGTGCCTAGTCCCTCTAACAATGCATCAGTGCATACCATAAAATCTATTGCGGGGTTTGGTACTATTTGAATAGGAGCACTAGTGAGACAATCCTTGAGGACCCCAAAGGCCCTCTCACACTGCTCATTCCATAAGAACTTCTTCCCTTTCCACTGAAGAGAAGTGATAGGGTGAGCTATCCTAGAGAAGCCCGCAATGACCCAATAGTAATAACCTATTAACCTCATGAAGCTCCTAACCTTTGTCACACTGGTAGGTGCTAGCCAATCCATAATCACTCTAATCTTCAATAGATCTACTAAGATACCATCTCTAGATAGAACGTGCCCTAAATATTGAATCTCTGAATGGAAGAAGGCACACTTCACCAAGTTGCAATATAGCTATTGATCTCGTAAACACTGTAATACTAGATGCAAGTGCTCCTCATACTCCTCCTCAGTCCATGAATATATCAAGATATCATCAAGGAATATTAATATGAACCAATCTAGGTAAGTGAAAAACACCCCATTCATGAGACTGATGAATATTGCAGTGGCATTCGTCAAATCGAAGGGTACCATGGTGAACTCATAGTGACCATAACGAGTCCTAAATGTTGTCTTATTAATCTCCACCTCTGCAATCCTTAGCTAGTGGTAAGTGGACTTTAGGTCAATCTTAGAGAACACTTGGGCTCCCTGCATTTGATCAAATATGTTATCAACCCTAGGCAAAGGATAACAGTTCTTCACTATCACCTTATTCAACTGCCTATAATCCATGCATATGTGAAGGAACCCATCATTCTTCTTAATGAAGATGACTAAAGTGCCCCAAGGTGAGACATTAGGTTGAATGTGACCCTTCACTAGCAACTCCTCTAGTTTAATTTTGAGTTCCCTAATTTCATGTGTAGTCATCCTGTATGGTGCATGAGACACTGGCTCAACACCTGGTACAAGATCAATATGAAAATCCACCTCTTGGCGAGGTGACATCCCTAGAAGGTCTGGTGGAAGCACATCTCTGAACTCTCTAACAATAGGATGGTCATCAAGTGAAGTCCCTAACTCATCCTCTAATCTGTCACTCATGGTGATCACAAACATCTGACATCCCTTTCGCATACAACACTTAAGTTGGATAGAGGAAATCATACACAAAGCTATAGGCCTCTAAATGCCCACAATATCTACTGTGGTGCCATGGTCGTTGAGACAATCGATCACCTTGTGGTGATAATCAAGCTTGGATCTATGAGTTGTAAGCCAATCCATACCTAACACTACACCATAGAATCCTAAAGGTATAATCCTAAGGTCTACAATCGTGGTGAAGGCTCTGAGTCCTAACATGCAATCTTGAACTACTAAGTCTACAACCATCTTATCCCCTGTGGCTAACTCAACCTCTCACCTATCATCCTACCTAGAGGCTACTAGCCTGCAACACTCCACTACCTATGCAGATATAAAGGAGTTTGAAGCTCTAGAATCAAACAAGATAGTAATAGGAATACCTCCAATCATACCTGGGGTCTCAATTACCATGGCCTGATAGTCAGCCTGACAGTTATCAACCACTTCAAAAACATAGTGGGATCTACCCACATCACCTATAGTTTGCTCTGAATCTCTAGTGCATTTTCCTCCTATAGAAAACCCCTGGGGACACTCTCTAGCTAAGTGTCTAGTGCCACTACATATGTAGCATGGCCCTCTCATCTAAATATGCACCGACTGCATCCTGCTGGACTTTTGAGCTCATAGCCTACTTGAACTACTTTGGGTACCTCTAAAAGATTGTTGTGATCACGCTGGTCCTACAACCTATCCATAATGCCTCTGATCTCTATGAGGACCCAAATATTGCCACACTCTAGTGTGGCCACCTTATGTTCTCTGCTGCAGTATAGACCTCTACCCTTGTTGTGGTGGGGGCCTAGGAGGCAAAGATGCATCTCTGAAACCTCCCTTTTGAGGGAGTGGGGGTCTACAGAAGCTATGATCCTATTGTTATTGGGTATGATTATGAAAATATGTGTATGACTCATGGGTCTTCCCATGAATCTTCTTAGCAATATACACCTTCTCGATGGCCTCACGTATATTCTGGGGATTAACCATACAAACTTGTCCTGCTATCCTGACATTTAAGCCTTTAATAAACTTATTCATAATAAGATTCTCATCCTATAGGTACTCAGAATATTGTATAACTCTAAGAATCAACTTTCATACTAGCACCAACAAAAGTAGGAGGATGTAGACAAAGCAAGTCTCTAAGCTAATCTCCAAGGTCACGAGAGCCCCGAACTGGACATTCTGCCTCCAGCTGTCTCTTGAAATCCAAGGGGTCAAAGTGAACTGACTCCACGATGACCTCATTTTCATAATCCTCTTGATACAGTGGAGGACTCCTGCTCCATTCCCTCTGAGCTAATGTGTGCTCCTCATCTGATGTCAATGGTACCTCCACTCACAGTCCTCCCATAGCGAGTGGTAGTCTATCGAAAATGACCTGAAGTGCCTGTAAAATCTGAAGCCCTATGTTAGGAATTACATCCTGGTTTCAGGCTCATGATGGTGACACATAACAAGTGGTTTGAGACTAAGCCTCACTAGAATCATTGATGTGCGAGCATCCTTTCCTATTTCTAGGTAGCATCCTACATGAACAAGGTGCCTTAATTAAAATCAGCTTGTAGAAAAGAAATGTGCCCTAATTGCATAGTGTTGAAACTTTGGCTTTGATACCAAATGTCATAATATAATCCATAGAAACAAGTCTCATAGTTGAATCAAGAGGTGTAATAAGGGTGGGCCTCACACCCTATACTTAATTGTATATCCTATGACAAGGGACATAAAGGTCTTCTATATCATCCTCTTGTTTCATATGTTGTCGTTGATGTCAGCAGAGTTGTGATGTGGAAGGCATAATATTGTATATGATGTCAAAAGGGTCATTATCATTGATGTCAGAGGAGCATATCAGAGGAGCGGTGATGGTGAAAGTGATAAGGGATCAATATCATCTATACATAGTCATACCTTATCATTTAAAGTTCATTGATAAGTGTAAGTTGTCAAAGTACTTAACATGTTGTCTTTGATATGTTGTGCTGTCATGGAGAAAGTTTGGTTGCATTTTTTGTATTTTTGATGATATGGACTCATGGTAGTTGGTGCTTGATATAGAAAGTTGCAAAAAGGTTGAAGAAATTTGTCTAAGTAAATTTTTAGTTATAATGAAAACTATCATAGGCTCAGGGAAATGTACCGCATATCTCTACAAATGAAGTTATGAGCCCGCGGATTGGAAGATAGCTAGATATAGCTATAAGGTTTGTATGATTCAATTTTGAGAACATAATACCGACCACATAGTGTTTTAGTGTTAGCAGAATGAAGATAGTGGTGAAACATGGTTGTTGCAGTCACAAAGGGATAGAAGAATTTTCCACACTTCTCCACTCTTGAAGATATGATATGGTGGTTTGGAGGATAGCTAGATATAGGTCAAAAGTATGCATGATTCAATTTTCAAATGAAAAAATGTATCGCAGTGGTTTCCGGAGACAACTGAGTGAAGACAAGTCTTGTTGCTGGTTAAGATTATTAGAGGGAGAAAGTAAAAGCCACTGCATTTCAACATGTAGACACCCAAAATTGATCTAATTATCATTAGTATCAAATATTGCATTAGCTATCATCTGCATTTGTCTAACACACTTGAGCAATTTCCCTATTTTATCAAAATCACCTATTTCTTCTATTAATTAAGTAAATTTTATATTTATTTAATTAATTCATTATCTATTTCTTCTAATCTATAATTAAATAATATATAATTATTTAATTATCTCTTTATTTCTATCTATTTTAATTAAATAAATCTTATTTATTTAATTAAAAATCCCTTCATAATCCCACTTTCCAATTAATTAAATAAATTTTATTTATTTATTTAATTTTCCTTATCATTTATCTTCACAAGCCGACATGTGTATCTTTTATTTAAAAACATGTGTGGTACTACATCTTTTATTTAATATCTTTCACATGTAGTACTTTTTATGTACACGGTCACACATAAGCCTTATCCTCTCTCCACTTATCATTTAATCTTAGCCATTCACATAGCCACCAAATCTCCACCGTCGATTGATTTTGGTTGAGGTCTATATAAACACCCTCTCATTCCATACTACATCTATCCATTATTTTCATATAGCGTCTACATTATCATCTTGAGCATATTGAGCCCTTTAGCATCCATTTAGCATATTATCATTATCATCCATCCATCATGGCAGCTTTTATGTTCATAATTGTTCATTGTTGAGAAGCAATCCACAACATAAACAAGGAATCATACAATCTAGGTGATATTGTTCTTGAATTGCATGCTTTTGATTTTACTTGGATTTGATTCTTTGATAGTGGTAGGATTAGGTTTTCAATTATATGCTTGATCTTATTAACCTAATTTTTACCTATCACACACCACACCATGGTATTTGGCTTTGTTGATTGATAAATAATCTCAAATGACTAGTATGTATACTCTTTTCAAGTTTCAAGTGTCTTTGTTCACCACAATTATATTTTTCAATCTTCTATAGCAAAACAGGATGACTAGACTATGTTAGGGTTACCAGCATCAGTGTTTGACAGTTTATACCAGCAAGAAGTAGCATGAAATGGTGAAAGGAGTGTATGAGAATGTTTTTGCAGGTAATATAATTCTTGTGACATGATCCACATGATGTTATTTTTGTTTCTTTGGTACAACTTTAGGTCTAAGATAATGCATGGAAGGATAAGTGTCTATTGAGCTGACTTGGTATGTATAGATGATTGCACTGTATGTTTGGAAGTGTGTGCCGGCTTTGAAATTTTTTCTGAGGTGAAATGGGTCAAGTTTATCACTTGGTTTGAACCACATAATGGGATTTGTTCCCTACATTACCGTAGATGACTTGGATTCTGACATGTTTGGCCAATCACACATTTCATTTAGGTTGAAAATGGTGTAGTTTTGAAGACTTACAGAGCATATAAATGAAAGATCAAGATTGTTTCAAGTGTGATAAAGGCATGTGTTGTGTTATTAGAAATAATAGTGTGTGAATAAGATAACTATAGAAGAAGTTTGATGCTGAAATGTGGAAAGGATCAATTCTTACAAGGTAATACAAAAGTGATGTTGATTGAGAGATAGTTAAGGAAGTTGTGATGAAAGAGAAGAGGTACTTGAAGGATTTTTTATATTACAGAGCTTTATATAGTGAGTGAGTAGAGGTAAATGGCAAGAAGATAGTAGTACAGAGTTTGGAAAGGTCAGTACAAGCTTAAAGTTGAAGCAGGTTATTTTGAGAAGAATCATCTGAATTAGATAAGTATCTTGGTATAGAGGTTGGAGCCTCATTTTGCAAATGTTGTAAGTGTTGTAGCACTTTAGGGAGTTGTAAATTCCTTTAGGTTGAAGCCCATAAAACTGTGTATCAGGGAGTTGTAGCTTCTGTGTATGAGGAAAATCAATTAAATTAAAACTAATAACAAATCAAAATACCATAACATAAAGAGAACTAATCTAAATAAAAGCCATTATCAATAAATCCAATGAAATAAAAAAGATTTTACCCAGATTTGTGCTGTTCCCTTTGTTGGATGTGGATTGCTCAATATCGTTGTGAAACCATGTTTGCAACAAGCAAGTAAAGTGCTCAAAGTGCTCAAAGATCAATGTCAAAAGATCATAAAGTTTCTCAATCAATGCGATGTATGCTCAAAGTGCTGTAAAGGATGCCTGAGAATAAGTGATTGAAGAGGATTTGTGAAGGAGATGAGGGGGGTTTATATAGGTTTCAACATAGATTGATCAACGGTCCAGATAATTCAGAAGAATCAACAGATGAGATAAAACAAATAACCATGATGAATGTGCACATGACATGTGTCAATCCATAAGGATATTTTTATTAAGATATGATGAAAACAAGATTGATTGAATAGATAACTCAACATGTAATTTTGCCTTTTTTAGAGTTCTAAAAATAAGACTGATTGTGCACATGAGTTAACAAGATATTTTAAGAGGAATTGGAAGATAATTGAAATTAAATAAATAAATTTATTTATTTAGTTGTGCATGATAGACGAACATAGGATTATAAATAAAATATTTATTTTTATTTATTTTTAGAGGTTTGAAACAATTTAAATAAATTTGCATGATTTATTTAAATTTAGAAGAACAAGTGATATAATTAAATAATGTAGAATTATTTAATTATAGATAAGATAGAATTGGATGAGTTAATTAAATAATTGGATTTACTTAATTAATGTAGACTTGAAATTCGAAAGAGGATAATGATTTAATTAAATAATAAACATTATTTAATTTTGGAAGAATATAGTTGATTTTTATGAAATTAATTAAATAAAGGGGATTTATTTAATTAATGTCGAAATTATGTGATTTGGAAGAAACGGATGAAATTAATTAAATAATTAGATTATTTAATTAACACTGAATGCAGGTGATTAGACAGATTAGACGAAATGCAAGTGATTCAAAGACATGGTCATTTTAGGGTGTCTACAGCTTCTTTGGGTTGTGGCCCATAAAACTTATTGTAAACTTGTTTTTATTTGTGAGGCTGGATTTGGATAGTAGATCCAAGCAGCTTGCTCACTGTGGTTTTTCCCTTCTAGGGTTTTCCATGTAAATCTAGTGTTATGGTTGTGTGCTTGTGTGTTCTTTTTTCTCTCATGGTTTAAATAATTACATTTGATTGAATTCTTTTAGAAGGAAAGAATTTAATTAAGTACTAATTCATCCCCGCTGACAAGGGTTGTGGTGTCCTATCATTTAATCATATTTCAAGTGTCAAATCTAGGGTTGTATCCTTAGCTATCTGCAATTAGGAATCCTATAGTTGCATGTTTTATCTAACTAACTCTAATGATCTTTACTGATTAAAGAAACTAATACTACTGGTCTATTTGCTGTGAAATGAATTCCAACAATATTGAAAACAAAATTGAATAATGAATTGCTTAAAGTAAATCTATATTATTCCTTTCAACTAAAACATGCATCTATCTATGAAAATAGTAACTATCTTAAATAGAATTTGAAATAAAAACAATAGTACTAACCTTCTACCTTGGTGGTGAGAGTAGGCCCTTGCTCCACACCCTTAGGGCTAAAGACTAAAGTAAAGAATCAACATAAGAAGATAATATCACAACTCATTTCTAGTCCAATTCCATCAGCTTTGTATTCATAAAATGTTTATATCCAAATAAGATTACAGAAATCATAAATTAATCATTGTGTCTTCTGCTGGTACTTCTGTAAGTTTATATCTAAATCTATACTGAGATATCACTTACCCTATTCTACTAGTTCCTCTATGAGATAACATCAATCTCATTATTCTACTAACTATCTAACTACAGAATGAATATCCATGCAATTAAAATAGATTTAGTGGAATAGTAGTCCACACTAAATTTGAGTCTTAGTTTTAAATACACTTGGGTAGCAAGGCCCTAAAATATAGGTATTTAAATCAGTTTATCAATAACTCATGCAAAATCAAAAAGAGATAAAACTACCAGTAGTTAACTATGGTTTGCCCTCAATTACTCCTTGGTGATTATTTGAGTAAGATCAGGAGCATCCCGATCATTACTAGAAGTGTTTGACTGACAGCTGTGCTGGAAATGTGCACTATTCTAAAGAGGCACCAGAGATGTATGTTTCTACCTATGGCTCCGGAGATATGATTGTGACCTTCTTATTCATCTCTGGAGATGCTCATGACTTCAGTCCAACTCCAGAGATGATTCACCTCCTTATCCCAAAATCTCTCCAATCAATTTGGAAAACATTAGAGACTAGTCGTGGAGTTCTGATGTCGGCTCCAGAGATCATTAGGACTACCTCCAGAGATGCACAAAATTGTATACCCAAACACCTACACCTATTGATTCAAAAAGAGAATATTTTCTGCATATTTCCATCAATTCATTGCACATTAGTCCTTCAATCAGAAATCATGATTCTAAGTAATTCATCTCTTATTAATCATCATTAGAACAATCTTGTTAGGCTATTTAGGTGCAACCATTAGGACAATGGAATAAGAAAGGAGAAAAAGAGGGGTAAAAAGGGTGTATTTCATGGGTGCTACCTGGCACTCATCACCCCCTCCTAGTACTCCTATGTGTTCAATAATTTGTATCAGAGCCAAAGTTCCTTGATATAGTCTAATTGCTGAGGTATATCTTGGATTGGAACACATGGGAAATGAAGTTCTAAATAATATTAAGCACCATGTGGAAGATGATGAAGATATGATAGCCATTAATGAAGAAGAATGTGAAGTTGATTTTAAAGGAGAACTCATTTCTGCTCTATAAGATCTGGAAGTAGCAAGAAAATAAAATGAAGAATATAAGGCCAAGCTTGAAGATTCAGAAGAAACAATTGTCAACATGAAAGTTCAATTTGAAGAAGGTAAAAAGGTTGCAGATTGTCTAAATGCCAAGCTCAATGCCAAATCGGTTGAATGCTCCACACTTGAAGAAGAAATTTTCTCTTTGAGGAAGAAACTGGAGAAAGCAAAGCATTAGATAAACAAGAGTCTAAAACTTAAGAAAAGCACCAACATCCTTGATGAGATAATCAATAGTCAAAGACCACTTAAGAATAAGGGTGGTCTTGGATTTGAGAAAGGTTAGAATTCAAAAAAAGATATACATAAAGGCATATATGAAATGAAAAAGGAAGAACCCTACACTGAAGTCTCTGAAGAGTCTAAAAATTAGGAGTAGGAGTTGGATGATGACTTCATAAAGGTCAGTGATCTGAAGAAGAGTTTCAAGGGTTCTTCTATTAGATAGGCTGATACTCCCAGGTTCTCTCAATCCTTTTATGGTTACCATTACTCATGCAATAAGTTTGGTCATAAGGCTATTGATTGTAGAATTAAGACAAGAAGAAATTATTTCATGAGCAAGAATTTATTTGTCTCCAAAGTATGATGTTATGATCTCTCATTCCTTTTATGGTTATTGTTATGCATGCAATAAGTTTGGTCATAGGGCTATTGATTGTAGAACTAAAATAAGGAAAAATGGTTATATGAGTGTAGACTCATTTTTTCCTCTAGAATACAATGTTGTTTGCTACAAGTGAAACAACTTTGGACATAAAGCAAGATTTTGCAAAAGTGGTTTTGTGGAACCACCTATTCAGCATAGGAAGTTAGAGGAAACATTGATTCAACAAAAGAAGGAAATGGAAAATATATGTAGAAGGAAATCAAAACAAGATAATGAGAAGAAGGAAGAACTTGTGCTTCTACCTCATGCAGAAGACTTGATTAAGAAAAGGCATAGAGATAAGGAGAGCTAACCATTGCACATCTATTCATTCCCCCTAAATGATTGTGGCTTATACAAATGGAAGCCAGGCACACAGATGATTTGACATGAAGTTGACATATGAGAATGTTAATAAGGCAAGACAGGCTCAATACCCCAAATTTCTAGAATGAAAACATGAAATGCAGAGTAATGTTGAATGAAATCAGGTCTCTGTGAATCTAGAAAGCTCATTGATAGTAGATAACCTAACAAGAAAAGGTGCATTAAATGTGAAAATTTAGGGAAAATGAAAGTTACTTATGCTTCATTTGCACGATCTAACTTCATTTGTGTTCAAAGCAATTTGCAATCTTGAGCTGAGAATAGAAGAAGGCAAACCCCAACATTCAAAGTGTTTGGCAAATTTGAGAGAAAAGGAGCTGAAGGTGAAACCCTACCTACAAAGCACAAAGGTATTTTTTAGAACTATTATTTCATAAAGACCTAGTTACATAATATAGAAAATATTGAGATAGCAACACCACAATTGGTTGATGTTTCTGAGAAGCTGAGGTTGAAATACAAGAAATATACATACAAGGCCATGGAAGTGGACAAGGATGGAGAATTTTCAAATGTTCCTCTAGATGTCATGCACACTAAGCATGTAAGGATATACATCCACTCTTAGCTGAATGAAATTAATCATATGAAGTTTGAGGAGCTAAGAAATACCCTCTTGGATGATGATAATTACAAACCAGAGCATGCAAACATTACATCTAAATGACTAGACGTGTAGAAAGATTACCCTAATTTCTATGATGCACATGAATGGGTAAGCTATGGCTTAAGCAAAATTCATGATGAGTTTTTATATCTTGGCAAATCCTACCAGATCACCAAAAAGGCATTTAGGGTTGTTACTGCTTTAAGCTCAATTGGATCGGTACCTGTAATGAAAACAATTAAGAATGAGAAGGCTACATAATTGATTGGGGCAAAGTTTGACAAAAGAAACCTAAGTGTGAATGATATAATCAATCCAGGGGTTTAATATACCACAATGGGCATTACCTACAAGGTTTACTATACAAACAAAGAGGGTTCATCCACTGGTACCACAATTCACACTACTTATCAGATGGTGAAGGAAGGAAAAGACTTTAACCTCTGTGAGGTCATGAGAGAGCAATTGTTGGAGAATCTAAAGAGAACAAAAGATACAAGCTATAATTTCAAGTATGGTACTCTTATCATTTTCCTTGTATTTTACTTCTTGAATGAGTTGCCAGGATGTAAGGGAAAGGTTTGGCAACAATACATTTCTAAATCAAGAATCATATGAAGGGTTTTAGTGACACTAAAAACTATAGCACAATGTACTAGGGTTTTTTCAAAACTGTACAATCTGACATGCAAGCCAGAGACATAATTCCATATAGTATTGTAAGTCAATATAAAGAACAAATCACCTTCCTAGTTGACAAAGATTACACATACATGGAAGCGGTAGAGCCAAGGATAGCTTGGATACCTAAATTGCCCTATAAGGTCTTTACAAAAGAGATAAAGACTTATGCTGATATTATTCTCACTAAACCTACAGATACAACTGTAGAAAGGTTTGATACATACAAAGAAATAATGGACAAGATGAGTAAGAAGAGTGTGGAGGAGAATCTTGAAAAACATATAGAAGAATTACATAAGCAATGGCGTATACCACCTAAATCTTCTTCACAAACCTTTGCGGTAGTTCCTAAAACTGGTCATGTCAATCCGCCAGCTACCCAAGTGCCAAGGACTAGTAGGTCCACCTCTATAGCTGCAAATGCTCTACAACCCTCTGGCTCAACATAAATTGCATACACTGGAAGAAGAGCTGCATATGAAACTTTGGTACAGATGAAAATAGAAGAAAAGAAGCATGCAAGGCCTAAACAGCCAGCCAAAAGGAAGAAGGTTCAAATAGAGGAGGTTAAAGAGGATGAAGAAGAAGTATAAGAAGGCACCTCTAAACTAAAGAGGAAAGGGAAGAAAACTAAGAAAACTCCTTCGGTGGTCCCTCCACAAGATCCTCTGTAGTTAGAGGCTATTTTAAATGGGATTGTGCATCATGGATTTCTAAAGGAGACAATAGAACTACATCCAAAATTACCTCATATAGATCAAAAGACCATTGAGAAGGTTGTGGTCATGTACATGATCAAATACAATGTGCCTTTCAATGAAATCATTGAAAAGGTTCTGGAGAGTCTAGCTCAAGCCTTGAGGTAGAGGAGAAAAAGAGCTATAGAAATGGATGAAGAGCTGAGACAAAAGCCCTAGATAGGGCTAGAACTGCTGTCTCCTAGGAAGAAAAGGATAAACTCTCTCAAATGTAGGTTCAAGAGCTAAGGACTAAACATAGGGTAGACACCCTAATGAGCATGAAAAAGGATGAAAGAGATAAAATTCAAAAGGAAACTGAGGAGGTGACAATAAAAATTGTTGAAGGAGTAAAAGAAGTTAAAAATGTGGAGCAACAACAAGCATCTCCTCCCCACAACATAGAATCTCCTCCGCATAACACAGATCAGTAGGATCAACAAGAAGAGCAAGAGGAGAAAGTTGCATAGGATGAAGGAAAATCATGTCCTTCTCATAATACTAAGCAAGGAAACCCTCCTCTAGATAATACAGAGCAATAGGTTAATCCTGATTAGTAAGAGGAGTAGGTAATAGTTGATGCAAAGGAGAGTTCTAAAAGATTACATGAAACATCTTCCTCCTCCTCTCCTATAGATTCTATTAAGGAGTTTCTGGAACAATAGATGCAAATTCAACCCATAGTTACTCCTTAGCTATTACAAATGATAGTGCTTGATGGACAAGTCAACTTATCCAGTATATCTCCTCTTCACAAGCTACAACTTGGAGATGTACTACACTCCACTACAAGGGAGGAGTTTTTACAACAACATATTGAAGGAGTTGAACTATTAGAAGGAGTAATAAAAATAATTCAAGAGGAATTACCAGAGGTAAAAATGGATCCATCTTTGCCTCCCACACAACAATTGAAGTTGTTATTAGAATCTTTTAAAGCACATTCCTCATATCTAGAGAAATAGGTAGAGCTAAAGGTGACTGGACAAGTGAATATCAAAAGAATGGTTGATGCATTCGAAAGATGTGCTAATACACATACTAAAATGTAAGAGAATGTAAACAAATTCATAAATGCTTATAAGAAGCAAAAGTGCTATATCAATTTTGTTTAAAATGGTTGTCAACTACTAAGAATATAAAGCATCAAATCGAGTCTGCTAAGGTGCAAATCACACAGGTGGCCAATGTATATGTTCTAGTTAAGGAAAAAGATGCAGCCACAAGGGCACAAGTAGAAAAACTTCACTCCCAGCTGAAGTAGCTACAAGACTAAAGGGAGCAAATCAAAGGTGAAATTGGTTAGCTGAGGGAAGTAATTAATTTAAGGCTAGCATCTTTGACTACAATTTTGTCAGAAGCAGATAATTTTTCTCAGAAGGTAAAGGTGCCATCTACATTGGAAGAGGTAGAAGACTTGTATATTCAACTTTCAAGCCAAGTACACATTCTATCTTCAGGAAAGAAACATTGGGATACAACACTAACCTAGTTAAAAGCCATATACAAGAATGTTCTACCATTAAAGTAAGTAGAACATATTTTGAAGGTAAGACAAAATTTTGATGAACATGTATAGGTATGTGGAGAGTAAAACAAGCATAAATAGTGTCATTTTTGGTATGAACACTTGGCACTATGTGTGTATTAACTATGTACATTATAAGGAAAATGAACAAAGTTTTTGCTACATTAGTTTTGTAGTGATAGAGGCTACTTCTCAAGGGGAGTAGATAGACAAAGCGACTACTGAGGATGACAGGAATTGTATAGACAAGGGGAACTCATATATTTTTGCTAATACAAAGGAAGACTACTAGCCTATTGTCCATGATGTCAAAAGGGAAGAAAAATTTGCATATCAGGTTTGTGTTTCCATCAATGACAAAGAAGGAGATGGTTACATATGTTGTCATTAATGTCAAACGAGTTGTGATGTGGAAGGAATAATATTATATATGATGTCAAAAGGGTGGTTATCATTGATGTCAGAGGAGAAAATCAAAGGAGCAGTGATGTGAAAGTGATAAGGGATCAATATCATTTGTACATAGTCATACCTTATCTTATGAAGTTCATTGATAAGTGTAAGTTGTCAAAGCACTTAACATGTTGTCTTTGATATGTTGCATTGTCATGAAGTAATGTTGGTTGCATTTGTTGTATTTTTTATGATATGGACTCATGGTAGTTGGATCTTGATAAATAAAGTTGCAAAAAGGTTGAAGAAATTTGTTTAAGTAAATTTCCATTTATGAAGACTTGTCATAGGCTCAGGAAAATGTACCACATATCTCTGCAAATGAAGTTATGAGCCTGTGGATTGGAAGATAGCTAGATATAGCTATAATGTTTGTATGGTTTAGTTTTGAGAGCATAATAACTACCACAGAGTATTTTAGTGTTGGTAGAATGAAGATAGTGGTAAAACAGGGTTGTTGCAGTCACCAAGGGACAAAAGAATTGTTTGCACTTCTCTGCTCTTGAAGATATGACATTGTAGTTTGGAGGATAGCCAAATATAGGTAAAAAGTATACATGATTCAATTTTCAAATGATAAAATGTATCGCAGTGGTTTTCGAAGTCAGCTGAGTGAAGACAAGTCTTATTGTTGGTTAAGATTATTAGAGGGAGAAAGTAAAAGCCATTGTGTTTCACCACACCATGGTATTTGGCTTTATTGATTGACAGATAAGCTCAAATGATCAATATGTATTAGTTGTTCAATTTTCAAGTGTCTTTGTTCACTGCAAGTACATTTTTCAATCTTCTACATCAAAACAAGGTGTCTAGACTATGTTAGGGTTACTAGCTCATCAGTGTTTGACAGTTTGCACCAGCATGAAGTAGCATGAAATGGTGAAAGGAGTGTATGAGAATATTTTTGCAGGTCATATAATTCTTGTGACATGATCCACATGATGTTATTTTTGTTTCTCTGGTACTACTTTAGGTCTAGAGCTAATGCATGGAAGGATAAGTGTCTGCTAAGATGACTTGGTATGTTTAGATGATTGCACCGTATGTTTGGAAGTGTGCACCATCTTTGAGATGTGTTTTGAGGTAAAACAGGTCCAATTTATTAGTTGGTTTGAACCACATAATGGGATTTGTTCCCTACATTACCGTAGATGACTTGGATGCTGCCATGTTTGGTCGTTCACATGTTTCATGTTACATGTTTTATTTAGGCCAACAATGGTATAGTTTTGAAGACTTGTGGAGCATATAAATGAATGACCAAGATTGTTGCAAGTGTGACGGAGGCATGTTTTGTTTGATTAGCAATAATAGTGTGCAAATAAGATAATTATAGAAGTAGTTTGATGATGAAATGTGGAAAGGATCAATTTTGACAAGGTAATACAACAGTGATGTTGCTATGGAGATAGTTAAGGAATTTGTGATGACAAATAAGAGGTACTTGAAGAATTTATGATACTACAGAGCTTGATATAGTGATTGAGTAGAGGTAAATGCCAAGAAGATAGTAGTACAGAGTTTGGAAAGGTCAGCAGAAGCTTGAAGTTGAAGCAGGTTGTTTCGAGAAGAATCATTTGAATTGGATAAGTATCTTGGTATAGAGGTTGGAGCCTCATTTTGCAAATGTTGTAAGTGTTGTAGCACTTTAAGGAGTTGTAGCTCCCTTTGTGTTGAAGCCCATAAAACTATGTATCAGGGAGTTGTAGCTTCCTTTGGGTTGTAGCCCATAAAACTTATTATAAACTTGTTTTTATTTGTGAGGCTAGATTTGGATAGTAGATCCAAGCCATTTTCTCACTGTGGTTTTTCCCTTCTAGGGTTTTCCATGTAAATCTGGTGTTATGGTTGTGTACTTGTGTGCTCTTTTGTCTCTCATGGTTTAAAGGCTTACATTTGATTGGATGCTTTTAGAAGGAAAGAATTTAATTAAGTACTGATTCACCCCCCTCTTAGTACTTCTCTATGTTCAACACCTCTATCTATATATTCACCTCCATCCATTTCCTAAGAACCATTTTCCTATGCAATTACTCAACCTCCTAATCCTAATCCATTCATTCACATACCATATAATCCTCCACCCAATCTACCATATCATCCTTCACCTAATCCAAAATATAATCCTTCACCCAATCTACCATATAATCCACCACCTAGTCCACTACGTAATCCACCATCATATCCTTTTATCCCTCCACGTGATACTAATCCTAACCCCACAGCATCTACGATCATTGCCCCTGCACAATATAAATATCTTACTCTAGAACTCATGAAGGATGTGCCCCAAGGACTCTTAGAACATAATAAAACACTATCATAAACTCAAATGTCTATCCTTGAGCCTAACAAAGAACCTCCTAATAGCATGTCTACCACTCCAACACCATCATCCACTCCTATTCATATCCATCCTATCGAAGCATCTGCTACCATGAATGCAAATCAAGACCCATCAAGTAGCCATTTTGTCGACCATCTGGAGCTTCTTAAGTATATCCAAGAACCTTCCACTTCTATCCAAACTGAAGAGCTATATAATGAGTCTAGTCCAAAGCATGTGGAAACACCAACCCCTTATCCTAATCAAGATCAAAATAGCCTTGTTTATCCTAATCATAAGCAATTTCACAATATCCATGTTAATCCCCTCTATGATCAATATAATATCTATGATCAAGATCCTATCTATGATACTAAAATACATGACGATCCTCTTATCCCACTTTATGCATTACATGAGCTAGAGATTTTCACTTTACCCATCCATACTCCCACAACTATCCATGAACAAGATATCTAAATTACTCCTATCCATCTATCCATAACATCCTCTTCCAAAGATAAGACACTTGGTCCCTAAGCAAACATTGGAAATCAAATAAATAACTTGGATCCTATCACTTCCCACCCTAATGAACATAATGTTAGTCAAGATCCAAGTATCCCAAGTCATCCCTTGCCTGATCCTACATTATCTCATGTTGATCCTCCATCAACCCTTATTGATCCTTCACCATCTCCTATTGAACCCATTCAAAATCCATTATCTTCTCCCATTGGCCCCAATACCTTCATCCATGGTGGTTCTCTTGTCAAAGAGGAACCAACTTCATCCACTACCCCACCTTTTCCATATAATAACAAAATCGCATCTTGTTTATAAAACAACAAACATCACATCACATATCATATGTTCCAAAACATGAAATATCAAGGAACAGGTTTAGGCCTTCATGAACAAGGCATCTTGGAGCCCATCCATGTCACAATCCATCCACAAGCACATGGCCATGGTTTTACATCCCAAGAAACACAATCTGAAGATGTTAGTACTAACTCCACACCTTCAACACCAAACCTAGTGTACCTCATTACACCTCCAACTCATATGTTGCTATCCCTGCTCCATTGTCATACCATTCAAAAAATCATGTGACCATACATCTCCCTCTATGCACTCTTCTTCCACTCCTTCCCACTCCTAATATTCCTATCCTTCAATCCACTAATCCCTTCATCCATCAGTACACTCATCCCTCCATCCATACATCCCATTCCCTTAAATCCCCTCCCATTCCTAATCTTGGCCAACAAATGCACACATTGACCAAACATGAAGCTATCCCCAACCCAATTAGATTCAAAAATAAAAACTTGCATGCTTCCACACATACAATAGAATATTTGCAAAAGCCTCAATAATATCATGTCATAGGGCATCAATACACAAAATCAAAGTCAAATCCATTTCAAAATCTACAAATGCCCACACTCCTAAAAGAAAAAATGAAAACGGTGTGAGTCCCCAAGCAACAATCTATTAATCCAAATGAATAATCCACATTTCAATCCATCCCCAAATCCCAAAAATCTTGTTCTAGATTAAAAAATCTTGAAAATCCTAAGTCTATTTGGGTTCCTAAATCCCTAAATCAACGATTCCTAAATCCCCTATCTCGATTCCCATTACTCCCTACTCCCCGTCAAATTCAAAGGCTTCAAAATCTATCACGATGTATGCAACCGTTGGTCTTGGTTCCTTGAAATTCCATGACATTTCCACATACCTCCATCGCCCCATTTTATATCCCTTATCCAAAATATTTCCCCCATCATACCCTATGGTCCATGCTTTTGATCCATCATCCACATCATAATCCACCATCCATTCCATTTCCATATTCCCACATCTACCAACATCCATGCACATAATGCTCACCTATTACCTTGGTATTGGAAACACAAGATTGACGAGCCCCATCCTCCATCCCATCCAAATAGTCAAAAAAATGAAAATGAACAAAAAAAACATAAAGAGAAATCATTTGTCCAAAGGTGAAAACTTGGCAAAAAGGTACCTTGGATAAGTATCATTATGAAAACCTAGAAAATAGGTATCATGTGTAGATTGATTGTCTATGTACCTTACACTTGGGGGCATGTTGTCTCATCTACCCATCCCTTCATCCACTCATCCTATTATTTATCCTATCTTCCTTATCCATTATATCCGCATACTTATCCCATTGATCCACTTCATCCTCTTTTCCTCCTTTTAATTTTGATAAAGATAGGGGCAAAATATTGAAAAATGTTTTGGACACATCTTGATGTATCTAATACTTACCAAAATATCCTATCAATCTTATCATTGCAAGCATTGTCATGTCATATCCTAAGTCTAATACCTAGAATAAGACATGTTATTCCTATGCAACATAGTCCTTGGAGATCACATCCTGCATTCTTCCATCCTTCTATCCATTTTACACTTCCCATCTATTAACTTCCACTATCGCCCATCCTTCTACCTATCTATCCATTTTACACTTCCTATCCATCCATTATCCATTATCACCCATCCATCTACCTATCCATGATGTTTCCTTGTCATTGGTATCTAGCACTATGGCTATCCAACTACAATCCAAAAAATCCAAAAAAATCAAAACATCCAAAAAATCCAAAAAACTCAACACATTCAAAAAATATAAAAAATTATATCAAAACATTCCAAAAAGATCCAACTACATGGCTCAATGTGATTATTTGAGATAGGTTCAGCTATTATGGTTACTTTTGTGCCATACCTAGTCCTAAACAACATATGAGACCAATCTAAAGATAGATATCCTCCCATTTTGGCTATGAATTCTTTAGATAAACATATGGCAAAATTTGGAGGAAGGTCTATTACTAAAATATCTTGTAAAACAGACCAACTTGAGCATGCATGTAAGGTGAGTTTCAAATCCTTAATGACTCCTAGTATCTTAACAACAGTACCATCCAATTGTACAAATCCCTTAGACATGGATTCATACTTAATATCAAGCAAATTAATCACTTTCTTTGGCATTATCAAACTACTAGCCCCTCAGTCAATCATGCAATTGTGAACAAAATGATCACCAATAATCAAAGACATATAGAAGGAGGTGGCTTACTAATTTTACTTTTCTTTCCTTCCTCCTTTAGCTAACATAGAGTTGATTGGAACTATTGTACCTTCTTTTGTCAAAGCATTATTTTGTTGATTGAAACTTTTAAATACCTCTTGAAGTAAATCCCTTTGAGTTGGAATGGACAAGGCTTCCCAAATAGTAACATTAACGAACTTAGATTTCTTCATTTGATAAATAATACTAAATGGAATATGACCAACTATTGAAGGAATTTTTGTGACAAAAGGATCTCCTTTTACTTGTTGATTGATTTGGGGTTGATTTTGTGTTTGATTTCCCTTGCCAATAGCCTAGTTTGTTTGTAGTTTAGGAGTTCTAATTGATATACCTTCTTTTACAGCTCCTTGGAGTGCTTGTGAGGTGGATTCTTGACTAACCATGGAAGATTATCCATATTCCATTACTCTTTTCTTTGACCTTGTGTTATGTGCCACTAAATTGATGTTTTACTTAATGTTTCAGCTTGATTGATACCATAAAATCACCTTTATACCATTTCATTAGATTAGATTCACCTTGCATAGGTTCTTTCCTTCCTATACCCTCTTGACCCGATTCAACTTGCTATTCTGAAAGTGTTGATGCATTTTGAACCATTAGAGCTTGACTAAGCACACCATTCTGACATGAGTTTTGGTGATGAGGTGGTTGCATGAATAACACCATTCATGGTCTTGAGCTAAGTTATTCTACACTAGAACAAGGGCTTTAGAAGAGGTTCCAATAATTTGGTTCAGTCTTGTAAACTTCATATTTATTTTTCCCCAAGTTGATGTCTCAAGTTTGGGTTTGGTATGCATTTGTCCTATGGTAGCTTTTTAGTGGTTCAACTCACTTATTTTTAGTGCCTATTGAATGGTGGATTTCTTTGTGGAAAACTTTTCTAAATTAAACTTCTACACATGTTCTGATTCTCATCTTTATCCATGTAACATCGGAAAATGTCCCCTTGGGGGCTTATCCCTCATAAGGTTTAGCTCCCGGGTCTTTAGAGTGTATTTAGGACATTTTAGTTCATATTTTGGCACCCTGATGGAATGTGACCTAGGTTCCATGACAAATTAGACCTAGGTGGACCCCTTGAACTATACACTACCCAAAATAGAGGGGGAGGACTTGGGTACCCGCGCCCTAGTCCTGCCCTATTTTGGTGCAGCTGTAATTTCTAGGTGTAAATTTTTGACCATTATTTGGTCCTTTTACCAACACGGTAAGTTTTGATTTTCAAAATCTTTGTGGGAGTGCTTGTAGTTGCATATATAAGCATGGTCAGGCATTCATTTAAAAAACTAGATGGCAATTGTGATGTTCAAGTGTTCTCAAGGTGATTCAAGGCTTTCATTGTGTTGCAAGAGCAGACTTATTTTTTTTGTGTGTTGATATTTGCAGATTTGAGCATCAATTTCCTCATGGAATGAAGAGCATCTTCATCCCATGAGAGCTTCAATACAAGGTGACATTATATTACATTTTCATCATTGATTCCTTTGGTTTTTGCCTCTGCCTCACAAGGGCACACACTCTCTATCTGACAACATTGTTCAGAGACTTAAGTGCCCTCCAGGGCTTGACTGAGGCAAGCCTCTAAACACCACAACCCCCAAACCAAGTCTTGTGATTGCAGGTTACAGGTGCATATTTGGGAAAAGTGGAGTTGTAGGAAGGATTGGCAAGCATTAAGGATTCAGGATCTAAAGAAAAGTAGGACACATGAGCACTTCTAGGACTTGGGCACTCGCTCTAGTGTCCTCCGCATTCGAGTTTTGGGAAATAGAAGTTACAAGGCTGATCAGCGTCGGAAGGAGGTTTGGATCCCGTGAAAAAATTGGTACCTTGGACTTGGGTGCCTGCTCCAATGTCTCAGACTGTTCCACTTTGGAACCTTGAAAATAGGTACTCTGTGATTTGGTATTTTACTTCTATTTGCAATAGCTTTTTCTGTTATTCATCAATTTATTGTCATATTTTGATAATTAGGGTTTGAATGGACAATTGGGCATAAGAGAAGGAAAATTGATAATTAAATTCCCTAATCCAAGTTTCCCTTCATTTATAAGTGACCTAGGGTATGATAGTGCTCGCCACTCGACCCTAGATCCTTCAATGTTTAGTGGAAAGGAGGGTTTTAACATCTAAACAACAAAAGATTAACAAAATCTAATTTTACCCTAAACATTTTGGTGAACCCATGTTTTTGGACTTAAATTGCAACTTGATAAGTGTTTGTCTTCATATTTGGATTTATTTCATTCATTCATTTGGTCATTTATTTTATTGCATTGAGAAAAATTCAAAAAAATTGACAAATTGGGAAAATACAAAAAAATTGCATTGTTTGGCTTACTAAATTTCATGAATTCTTTCTAAATTTTCCTAATTCATGATTTTTGCATCATATATGATATAAATTATAGAAAAATATAAAAAATCAGAAATTTACATTGCATTTTCATCATTTAATTGCTAGGGTTTTGTGGAAATTTTGACAATTTTGTATAACCTAGTAATTCCAAAGTCTAGGGTTTGTAGGCAAATTTTTTTATCATATTTTTCTACTGATTTTAGAGGTTCATTAAAATTTTCATTTCAATTTAGTCTTGCATTTTAGTGTGAATTTGCATTTAGATTTAAAATATTTGCATTTTTGTATAGAAAATTTCAACAAAAACTAGCAATTTTCATGCATTTTCATTAAATTTGCATGGGCATTTTGCATGTTAAGGCTCGAAAATAATTTTCATATATAATAGTATGTCAATCTCATCATAAATCAGACTTCAAAGAATTCACATAGAATTTTGTCCCAAGATTTCAAACCTAGGGCTTCAAAAACAACAATTTTCACTAAAATCAGCCTTATCGACTCTCTAAACTTGCACCATAGGTGTGTTGTGAAGGATATTTTTGCATTAATTTTATGTTAATAGGTTAATAATTTTCTTCCCCTCATAAAAAGCTTCAAAACACCCTTTTATCGGGCTCTTGTACTGAAAATTTTGCAAAAGACTACATATTTTGGCTATTTTTGCCCTAGGGTTTGACCTAGTTTGCACTCCAAGCATGTTGTGATCAATTTTATGGATTGAGGTGACTGATATTATTTATATTATCTTCTGTAGCTCCTAAAATTCCTTACAACACCCCTTTTTCTAGGTCTTAGAGTTGAAAAACTGTGAAAATTTACATATTTTGCTATATTTTCACTGGGGTTTTACCTTAAGCGGCACTAAAATCATGTTGTGTTGGGTATTTTGGCACCATGTGGCTATTATTACTAATATTATTCTCTGTCCATCATCATTTTCCTCACAAAACCCTTTGTTATGCTCTTTTGCATTGAATTTTGGTGAAAAAAAGTGCCTATTTTGACATATTTTCACTATATTTTGATGTGACATTATCTTGAATTTGCATCAAGAGTTTGTTGAGAGTGATTATATTTCTATTTTGGACTTATATCAAACATAGAACTTGCTTCCCTTGATAAAAATCCTTATAGCACCCTTTGCTTCATTCATTTGCATTGGAAAAAGTATCGAAAAACCAAGCATTTAGGTCACATTTTGCATATAGTGTTGCATTTGACTTTTGCATAAAGTTGGAAAATCTTTTCAAAATCTGATCTTACATTGGAATGGCACCTTCATGTAATTTCTCAATGGTATCTTTTCATGCATGTATCAAAGATCTTGATTTTGACCAATTTTTAATTCTCGTGGGTGAACATCCTTTGATATTAGAATATTTAACCAAATTCAACTCTAGGAACACTCATGAGAAAGATGAGAGTGAAAAGACTTATTATGCCATAGAGTATGATGATGATGATGTACCTTCCTCTCATCCCATTGCTCTCCCTGGCCAAGATGTAGCATTAGTGGATGAGAAAGGTCTCTCACATTAAATACTTTAGGGATGGATGTTGGGTGCAATCAAGAGGGAAACAATGTTAATTCAATCGTCATTAATAGACCTTGTAGCAATATTCCTACTATGATTGTCTGAGGGGCACCTAGTGCACCCTCTTGTTTAAAGCTGGTAATTATTGTTCAAGGTCAACCCCCGGATAACATCTATAAATATGCGCAACAAATTGCTCAACTGAGTCAAGGTGTTCAAAATGTGTTACAACAACCACACCACAATGTGATTGCTCACACATACAACACTCATAATAACAAGAAAAGTAACCAAGCACTGCATGTGCCTATCTGTCTTCCATGCTCTTAACCTATGCTCCCTCAACCACCTTGTCTTACTCATAAAAGTGGTCAAGAGTATGATCTTATCAAACAGCTCTGCACTACTCTGGCTAAGATCTCTCTTTGGGATTTAATACAAACATCACCTACATACCATGGAATGCTCCAAGAAGTTTTACAAAAGGTGATCGTGCCACCTGTTGTTAAGATGAATGATGTAGCAGCCATATTGGATAGTATGCATGCGACGAAATAGATATTCTCTTTCAACCACAAGAATTACCATCAATTGAAGTTCAAAACCAATATGATACTCTTATAATCTTTGTCACAATAAACAAAACATTGGTTAAGAGAGTTATGATTGATAATGGATCGGCTCTTAATGTTTGTGGCATAGACTTATTACATAAGATTAAAGTTGATACATCTGCCATCAAGCTAGAACCGTTAAATATCTGTGGTTTTGACAATGTTGGATGACAATCTATAGGTACTATAACTTTAATACCTATACAAGTGGGACTTGTGGCTATGCTTACTCTGATTCATGTCATGCCTAGTTCTTTATCTTACAACATGATTCTTGGTAGACCTTGGATTCATGCATTGGGGGTAGTCCCTTCCACTCTACATTGTTCAATCAAATTTATAGTCAAAGGTAAACTTCATACTATTCATGTTGATCCTAAACCAGATAATTGTTTACACATTGAAATGTAAAAACCAATTTACAATCATATAAGCTTAAACAACTTGCGAGGTGATCCATCAATGACTAATGTTGTGCAAGACTCTCAACCATCGAATGCACTTGTTGATGTTGATTGGGGTTCATTAGATTTTAACCCTTGCAACACAGGGGAATACAAATTTAATAAACCTAACACATCAAAAGTCACATCGATCTCGTCTAAACAATCTTTTGAAACATCTCAAAAAAACAAAGTTTCCTTGGTTGAAAATAAAGACAATACCCTTACCTATACTACAAAATATGATACCTATGAGGCTTCATCTTCTTCTAAACAAATGGACTCTCTATATGGTCATGGATTTCAAATCTTGTACAAAAATTACAACTATGTAGGCAATGGTTGTGGTGTAAATCAACAAGGAATTAGAGTACCTTTACAAGATACTAGAATTAACTACACAACTGGTATAGGATACCATTCTTTGAAACCCACCAAAGCCTCTTGTCATCCTAAACTTAATGTTAATACAATATTAAAACAACATGAGAGATATCCTAATTGTGTATGTTCTAAACGATGGTCCTACAGGTAAGTATCTCTAACCCTTTATCTCTCTCATGATGTGCTTCCCCCGTGATGTGTTATGTGTTGTTTAGGCCTCCTGGGATGACCTTGAATTCTCCCGTAAGGTTCGGGATACCAAGAGACCACCTCTGTTGTGACCTTCTTCTATTTGTATCATCATTCTTCTAAATTGCTCTCTCTCTGATTTCATTGTTGAGTGTTGTGTCTTATGGACATAGCATCATGGTTGGTGACTTGGGGGCACCCTCCTATGTGATTCTCCCTAAGACACTTGTTTCTCCTCTCTTATTTATTATTTCCCTTCCTCTAGTGTTTCCACCTAGCGGGTGGATGACGACAAACATTTATACTGATGCGGACCTAGTGTCCCTTTTGAGAGCAATCCAAAATTGGACTTAGTTCCTAATGTGATGATGGGGTTGTATATTTTATCTGATGCTTGGCTAGTGGAAGCACTCATGCTTTCTGTGTAGTGAATTTGATGATGTTTCTATCACATGTACAAACCTTAACAATATTGCTGCTCTGTGCACCTTTGTTTGCATTTGAATCTAGCCTTGGCGGTACTCGATTCGGAGAGCTTCGTGATATAGCCTCATGATTATCTTCAAACTCTATATTCATTGTATAACCTTGGCTCTTTGTGTGGTTAATCATATGCATTGATGTTGTTATTTATCATGATGTTGTAGACACTAACATGTTTCTTGCAGGGATGTGTTTGTGGGAATATTTAGCGATTGTAAAGTACATGTCACCTCCGGGGGGCATGGGCTTTGTGAAAGTTGGTGTTCCCTTGTGTGTTTTCTTTCTACCTTAACGTGCTTGATATCGATAACTAATATCAACCACCTTAAGGTGGGGGCATATAAGGTAAGCTATCTGTTATAGATGTTAGCAATGTGCTTGACCTCAGATGTAGAGACCTGCGCCCCAGAGTGGTGCATTGTGCATCCTGAGTTTGTTTGCAATCAATCAAATCATGTAAGCCCTCTATGGAGGTGGGATATCAAGCATATCCTTTTTCTTAATCCCTCTGCAGAGGTGAGATATCACGCATATCCTTCTTCTTAAGCCCTCTGCAGAGGCGGGGATGGTGTACTTCTTAGAGTAGATTGCATCATCTTGTCATTTTCAAAAGTCCTTTGCGGAGGCAGGGAACGGTTCTGTGACTAACTCAACCCTTAAGCATGTCTTCGGTGATTGTTGTGGCAAAGCCCAATAGTCACTGTGTGCCTGTAATGTGCTTGAGATGGTGTTGGACCTAGAAATAGGTACACTCCATCACTTGTTTGCCATGTTTTCTCCATGTTTTCAAGTGTGTGTGTTTAGGCATGCTTATTTTGTATGGCGTGTTTGTTGCCCCATATGCAGAGACCAATGCTCTTAGGTAGTGCTTCGTGCATTTTGGGAGGTTTTGAGTGTATTGCGTGTGTGTTGCCCCATATATATAGAGACCTATGCTCTATGGTAGTGCATCATGTATTATGGGAGATTTGTCTACTCTCCAGTACTTGCATTTACATTTCATATATATGAGAAAAAGAAAAGAAAAGATATCATTTCTATCTTCTATGCATTAATGTGTCTTCTATGCATTGACTATCTACTCCATGTTCTGTGTGACTATAACTATCTTCTTTGTGTTTTGCGTGCTTGTTATTGTCTCCTATGTGATTGGTGTGTCTTCTCTGTGCTTGGTGTGTTTGTTGTGTTTGTGACCTTACTTTAATGCGTGTATTGGCCTTATGTTTATACATACATTAAAGTGGGGCCTAAATGTAAAGTTAGAAAATGTCCCCTTGGGGGCTTTTCCATCATAAGGTTTAGCTCCCGGGTCTTTAGAGTGCATTTAGGACATTTTAGTTCATATTTTGGCATCCTGATGGAATGAGACCTGGGTTCCATGACAAATTGGACCTAGGTGGACCCCTTGATCTGTACCTTGCCCAAAATAGGGGGAGGACTTGGGCGCCTGTGCCCTAGTCCTGCCCTATTTTGGGGCAACCCTAATTTCTGGGTGTTAGTTTGTGACCGTTATTTGGTCCTTTTGCTGACACGATAAGTTTTGATTTTTAAAATCTTGGTGGGAGTGCTTGTAGTTGCATATATAAGCATGTTTAGGCATTCATTTGAAAAACTAGATGGCAATTATGATGTTCAAGTGTTCTCGAGGTGATTCAAGGCTTTCATTATGTTGCAAGAGCAGACTTGTATTTTTTGTGTGTTGATATTTGTAGATTTAAATATCAATTTCCTCATGGAATGAAGAGCATCTTATTACCATGAGAGCTTCACTACAAGGTGACATTATATTGTGTTTTCATCATTGATTCCTTTGGTTTTTGCCTCTGCCTCACAAGGGCACACACTCTCTATCTGACAACGGTGTTCAGAGACTTAAGTGTCCTCCGGGGATTGACTGAGGCAAGCCTCTAAACACCACATCCCCCAAACCAAGTCTTGTGATTGCAGGTTATAGGTGCCGTATTATGGAAAAGTGGAGTTGTAAAAAGGATTGACAGGCATCAAGGATTCAGGATCTGAAGAAAATTAGGACACAGGAGCACTTCTAGGACTTGGGCACTCACTCTAGTGTCCTTCGCATTTGAGTTTCAGGAAATAGAAGTTACAAGGCTGATAAGTGTCGGAAGGAGGTCCGGATCTCACGAAAAAATTGGTACCTTGGACTTGGGCACCCGCTCTAGTGTCCTTGACTATTCTGCTTCGGAACCCCAAAAATAGGTACTCTATGATTTGGTATTTTACTCCTATCTGCAAGAGTTTTTCCGTTATTCCTCAATTTGTTGCCGTATTTACATAATTAGGGTTTTAATGGTCAATTGGGCATAAGAGAAGGAAAATTGATAATTAAATTCCCTAATCCAGGTCACTCAACCCTAGATTCTTGAATGCATATTGGAGAGGCAGATTTAAACATCTAAACAATTAGAACATTAACAAATCCAATTTTCCCCTAAATAATCCATCACACTAAGGTAAATGATAGCATAACATAAAAATATCAAAGATATCTAATCTACGATTTCTTGTCAAAAAAGATTATGCTATTGACTTGAGATTTTTTCAACTACTTTGTGATAGTTGAATTCCTTCATGAATCGTTGAGGGTAGAGGAGCTAGTAGTTGAATGGGCTAACTTTGTGACCATGTAGCTATTACATGGAATATCGTAGGACCTCTATTTTTTAAAGAAATGTGATATGGACTCTTATCTATCTACAACTAAGTTTAGAGGTGTGACTCATCATGCAACTTGCCACATCAACACGTCTAGTGAGAAGTGTCCTTAAAATGAATTTTCAAAGGTTTGACCAAAACTTTATATGGAATCTCTAGTTGTTGAACAAAAAAATATTATTTGGTGTTAGAATAACATCATATTCTTATTTAATGTATAAATTATATGCAACCTTAATAATCTCAATTCCTTTTGGTAACCATAAATCTTGTTACCTCTAACCTTTATATCCAACACAATTGACCTAATAGTTGAACACAAATTACTATTTATTGTTGTAAAAATAACACATTCTTATTTAAAATAGAACTTATATTCAACTTTAAATGATCACAAAACCTTTTTACAACCTTTTGCATTTCATGACAAAATACAAAGTATTTATTATACTCACCTTTTACATTTGTCATAGGACAAACATATAATATGAAGTATTCCAATGCATGTGCATTGCCACCCAATAGTTGTACACATCATAATAGCATTTGTCCACATAGCAACAATAATTGTTTAGATGAGCACCTTATTTTATAAATGACACACTTATAGTGGATAGTTATGATATTTTATATAAAACAAAAAAATATTTATATTTTATAAATGACACACTTATAGTGGATAGTTATGATATTTTATATAAAGCAAAAAAATTATTTATATTTTATAAATGACACACTTATAGTGGATAGTTATGATATTTTATATAAAGCAAAAAAGTATTTATATTTTATCAATGACACACTTATAGTGGATAGTTATAGTTATGATTTTTTATATAAAGCAAAAAAATATTTATTGCACTTGTTAATGGGTGTATTTATGATTTTTATATGACATTCATATGTTCCCCTGTGTTCATGTAAGGGTCCATATTGAACATTTGGACATTTTCTGATTTACATGTGGAATAATTATTGACAATTTATAGTTAGTCGATAGGCTTTTATATGTGAGCACTATAGTGCTCGGAATTGTCTCATGTCAAAAAAAAAAAATCACGCCAAAATTTTTTCTAAAGTTGTCGGTTGTTCCTATCGGTGTATTTCTTAAACCTCCTATGTGTGTTAGTATATATTGTCTCACACCGTAAAAAAAAATTCACGTGGAAAATCTTCTAAACTCTGTTCCTATCGGTGTATTCCTTGAACTTCCTATAAGTGCAAGTGCTAATATAAATATATTGCAAGACTAAATCCTATAAACATGAGCACTATAGCAACAATTGGATTCAGTGCTATCGGCTCCTCTCCCCTATCTAAATCAATTTTTGTGAAGATATTATCTCTAACAGTAAAACCCGTGTGCAAGGTCATGAGTCCCATATGAGAAATTATAAGGACGTGCGTTATAATCAATACAAAAGCATTGAAAACTAATGATTATTGTATTTGTATAGACACAGACATCTTTGTATTATCAATTCCGTATGACATGACCTCAATCTTTTCCCTACAATCTCTCTTATTTCATGAAAATACTGGTTAATGTTTATTTAGTAAGTGTATTATTCTTGATTTTAGTGTTTGGCGGTATTCGTGTTGCTTGCAAGTTGAGGCATCCTACTTTTTCTGTTTATAAACGTGATTTGTTTGTACTGTTGTACTTGTATAATTCTTTATTTTTGAGTTGTCGTTTCTTTCAATTTTAGAATCAATACTAAAAGTATGGACAGTGGTATCTGATCCAGATACAGAGAATAAAGGGTCTTCTGCAAGGCCAATCACAGAGACACTTCATCATAACATGTGAGTATAATGACATATATCTTGCAAACGTGAAATATACCCATACAAAGATAAGCCAGGCTACAACTCAAATAGGCATTGCATACAGTTATACTTATAAGCAAGCTCACGTTAAAGCAGGCTTCTGCTCTTGTCCTCTCATTTCGCTACCAGTTATAAGGTGGAGCAGACACGGCGGATTTTTCCATTCGATCCGCTTTTAACACCAACCTGCCCCATTTTTATCATTGATTCTGCAAAGTCGGACGCGAAGTTCGGTCCAAGAAGGCCGCCCAACAAGCCAAAGTAGGAATCAATAATCGGCCTTGTAGAGGAATCCTCATAGAGGTTGGAATCAGATTGCAGAACGCCTTTCCCCTCTCTCACATTCTCTAAAAACTGCGTGTCAAATTCCAACTCGGAGCCGCTATCCAGAGACACCCGCACATTCACATCCCCACCTTGTGGGCAAGTCTGTTGCAGCTCCGACAGAAACTCTGGGTTGATTGACGGGTCCGCGTTTCCGTTGGTGCCAAAGTTGTAGAGCCGATCCTCCACGAAGAAGCACGCAGTCGTTCCAATCGTATGCGCCGCTGAAAACCGAAATACTCCAGTATTAAAATCATATTCTAAAGTAAACTGGATTCGTGCAACCGATGTCACGCAAAAATGGCATGGCATGGTAAGATGTTTCCATCCTCCAACGAAAGAAAGAAAAAACACATGGTTGAAGACATGATATTGTAATGGTTGAAGACATGATATTGTAAAGCTTCTAGTGAAAAATTGCATATAACTCTTTTTTTATGACATGGTAAGAGGTTTCCATCCTCCAACAAAAGAAAGAAAAAACACATGGTTGAAGACATGATATTATAAAGCTTATAGTAAAAAATTGCATATAATTTTTTTGTATGGCATGGTAAGACATTCCATCCTCCAATAAAAGAAAAAAAATATAGATATAATATTGTAAAACTTCTAGTGAAAAATTACATATAACTTTTTTGTATGACATTTTGGATCACACTCTCTAATCCATCATTTTCATTCTCTTCCTGATATAAACATTCATGAAAAAAGCTATACAAAACTTTACAATTTCACATAATGATGTTAAAGTAGTTACCATTAAGCACAACGAGGTCTTTGATAGAGAGGCCTTTTGAGGAAAATTTTCGCCGGAGCACCTGAACCGAGTCCGTCGGGTCCGGCATGTCGGATGCGTCACGGGCGGACGAGACGAACCCGTCTCTGCGGCCCGTCGGCACACTGTAGTCGGGTCCATTACTCTGTTTAGACAACACAGAAAGCACGCATTTCAATTACTCAATTTAATGTCTGTATCAAAAAAGACAAGCCAACCTTAACCCAAAGCTTTCTTTTTTACCAGTCCCACAGCGTCTCGGGCAGCGAGAGCAACGATATCGGCACAGGAAACTACACCCGGACAAAGCTGTTCAAGGCGGGCCTTTGCGCTGTCTATTACGTCGAACCCGCGCAACCCTGAATGACCCGGGGCATTTCGCTCAGCATTCGGACCCGAAATCAGGATAGACCCGTCACACCCCTGAAATGGAGTGGCAAATGTAGGTAATCAATAAATCAAACAATCAGATTGCTCCCGGACTTCTATCACAGATAACGAATGCTATTATCTTACCTGAACGAAGCAGTCATGGTAGTGAAGGCGTAGAAGCGAAGCTGCAATCGTTGAATCGGCGCGGACGTGCTCTTCCACAGTTGATTTCACGACGGACTCGGCATTGGGGCAACTGAAGGAGTAAAATCCTAGCTGAATGGCCCCGCACAAATTCAAGCCCAGGCCCATCATACAAACTATAAGTAAAAGCCGACATAAAGACTTGTTTTCCATTATTCCTGAGCTATAACTCTCTGAAAAATGCTTGCCGTCTGCAGAAATAAATAGGCATAGAATTTGCCCAGTCTGTAGAGATATTCTTTCTGGTCACAATCCCAACTAATTAATTTCCCGATTCTTCTTCACCATCATATGCTGCAGACAAAGTGACAATTAATAAAAGGTACACGTTGGCAAAGCATGTGTCATGCACGTTCGCAAGTTGTGAGTCCCAATCAATATACCACCGAATCGAGTAAACAGCAAATTTGTGCCGACCATAGATTAGTCCAAACAACAGCACCGCTTTACATTTTTTGTGACCCATCTGTTTCACGCTTTCAATCCCTTGTCATCACTAAATTTGGAGTACAACTGGAGAAAACATTATGGTCCAAAGATGGTGACATCCTATATACTAAATACAAATACTAGTCATTTAAATAAAAAAATATCACAACTATTTACAACTTTATATGTTCTACGTCCTAGTTCAGTGAATGAACTGAATCTGTCGGTACTTAAGACAAGTCCAAACAGTCCGAGTATCACCAAGGAAATATCTTTGGTAGGCGACCTGGGACCTCATCCATCCTTGACTTTAGACTACCAGCTTCCCTAAACTATCTTATCTTTCCATAATAAAAAAGTTATTTAACTGCCAATGTTCTATGTACATGATATATTTCTGATTAAGGATGTGTACAAATTGTCAGAATTGACATATCTGGATCAGAATTTGGTATCTGTATACAAAAACAAATATTGCAAGCTGGTTTGAATAAATGTGATGACGCGGAGTAAGGCCCGGGAAGGCTCAGGAAGGGGACCCCACTGGGGAAGGAAGTATCGCATGTTTCCAAAAACAATTGAAGGATTTGGGAGAATCCTTATGGGAGCTTGTACATAGTATTAAATTCCTCTTTTATGGAAAACGAGTTGCTGAATGAACAAGAGCTAATGACATCAATTGAAACAATTTGTAGTGTAGACAATCGAATATTGTCACTCCCAAATGATTTTACCCCTATGACTATTCTTAACAAGAGAGTTGTCAGTTTTTACTGTTGGTTAGTTTGTGTATTGAGTGGGAATAAAGATTGTGATAGAAATAATAATAGGCCATGTGTAAAGTAGTCAAATGAATTTTTGTGTGATGTAATAATAGGCTGTGTAAAGTAGCCAATCAAGAAAAAATGAATTATTAGTATTATATCCATGCGACGTCAAATCATAGGATGGAGAGATAAAAATATAACTAATTTTATTGATGAAAATGTGAAAGATAAAATATTGTGATTAAAATAAAATTTTATTTTCAATAATACGATAGTCGGTCAAAGCTATTTTAGTTTCAATGTGGAATTGTGATATTTATATCAGGATTCAACTCCATAGTTTTTGAGCCAAACTCATTTACCCATATTTCATGACTATCACCTATATGCAATGTGTAGACGCCTAAAATTGGCTCAGATTGAATTAAGTAAATATTCTAATATTTATCGTAATTCTTATTTTCTTCTGTCAATTAAATAAATATTATAAGTTTAATTGATTGGTTCATTATCCTATAATTAAATAAAATTATTTTATTTAATTAAAATCCATAAATTCTTTTAATGTCTCAAATCCTAAATCCACCTCACAAAATCCACCTCATCTTTCCACATCATCTCTTCCACCTCACCATTCTTAATATTTAATTAGCTAATATCCTCCAAAATCCAAAATTGAATATTTAATTCAATGTTCCCCACTAGCCTTCACCAATTGAATATTTAATTCAATTGTTCCCCACTATTCTCCACTCATAGAATTCTTAATTTAATGTTCCCCACTATTCTCCACTCATTAAATTCTTAATTCAATTGTTCCCCATTATTCTCCACTATTGAATTCTTAATTCAATTGTCATAACTCACTATCCTCTACCATGAATTCTTAATTCAATTGTCATAACTCACTATCCTCCACTCTAAATTTTTAATTCATCCATTATGAATTAAAGATTCACAAAAAATGAGAGCCTTTGATCTCATTTTTTGGTCCTCACCCTCCATTGCCTTTTAAAAAAATCTATAAATGAGACCCTTCTCTAAACAATTAGGGAGACTTCTTCTGGCATCCTTACTATGCCCAAATTCCTCTAAGGAATCTTCTTCTTTTTCTCAATTCTCTTCTTCATACTGTCGTAATGCAGAAATCATCCGAGCCGTCCCATATCATCCATCATTAGTGTGTTGAAGCCCATCTTCAATCACACAAAGTATCATAGCCATTTCTCCTTGTCATCTTAAGGAATCGAAGCAAGGAAGCAAGCTCCCTGAGGGCAAACCTTCATCATTCAAGATCAAGAAAGAATAGGCGACCAATAGAAACTGCAAGGTAACAGGTTTTGTAAGTTTATACTTCATTTGTTTATTCTTGTTATTCGCACATTTCATTGTTGTTTGGGTTAATATTATCTTAATTGATCAATCTCATTTTCCCATTCAGATTTTGGTGCCATGATCTTGAGATTGGGGATTTGTAATAAATTATCTTCAGTGCTTAGCGATATGAGCTACCCATGAAACATCTATACTAGGCCTCAGGTCCATTGTCCTTAAATCCACTGTAGGCGTCATCATGTAGAGAAGAAAAGTTGCATAGATGGCAATGGAAAATTGCAAGCATGTTAGGCATGTACCCAAATGTGTCAAAGCAATCTTACTTGGCCTTATTCTTCCTTTCATTGCTACGTAGTCAGGAAGAATCCCTTCCAAATATTCAGTGCTCCTCATACTTGGATTGCTTCCAAATCCCATCTCAATGTGCGCACGTTAAGTCTTAATGTTAGATTGAATTTGAGGTGAATCAAATGCTAAACAATGTCTGCCACGCTCTCAGCCCCCCAATCCCTCGGAGTGCAAGAAATCCTTCTCTGGAACAAAACCAAAAGCCGTTCATGAAGGCGTGGAATAGGCCAAGGCCTACAATTGTGCTGATGCTCCATATCACATTAGGAACTATAATTTTTCTTCACTTTCGACATTTGGGTACTGTTATTTTATCAAATGGGGTATTGCTACAAATGGAAAAACTTAATTCCAGGACAAAAAGTACCCCTATGGACGTGATCTGAGCATGTGGGCGCAGCAAGAAATGGCCCAACTATCACAACTTGCATCAAAATCTCATTTAAGAAGCTAAACCACCAAACAAGGTTAAAAAAAAAAATCAAAATAACAAAATAAAAAAATAAAAAAAAATACAAATCATGAGGCATTTTCTTTTCTATTTTTTATTTTTTATTTTTTATTTTTTATTTTTACTTTCCACATAGCATTATAGGCAGTTTTTTTCAAATTTTCACAACTTTCACATACAACATCGAAATCACACAAATTTGGACTTTCTGAAAAGATGACGAGACGACCTTTGCAACCGTGAGGACATTTTTAGGCAACGATACCTTCTACCAACCTTTTTTTGTAGTCAAAGTAAAAGCTCTGTTAAAACTTCAAATCATCATAACTTGAGCAAAACTCAGCCTTTTTCAATGAATTTGTTTTCAAAGTGTATGAAATTTCGTCTAGAATATGATTATGCACTTCATTTTCCTATATCAGTTCATTTTTAATTAGATTTTATCAGATTATCAATTTTTGCATAACGATCATTTTGGCTAGTCTACGTGCTTCGTTTTCGATTATGTGACTTGCAGGTGATCATTCAGGGCTGGAACAACATCAAGATCCACAAATATAGAAATTTGGATAGCAAAAACAATCTAGGTGCACTCATTCTAATCCTTTATCTCTCAATCTTGTTTGCAAACACACTTCAATTTGGGCTCATAAAACAAGCATTGATTGATCACATATCATTGAAACTTGGGCTTAAAATAAACCAGTGTCTTCCATTCACATCTTGATTTGGGCTTTAAAAAGAACCTGTGCTTGAAGTGCCTTCCTCACACTTCCATTTCTAAGGGATAATTTACAACTACAAGTGTGAATCAAGAGTATGTGTGTATGCTCTCTCCTTGCATCGCAAGGTGACCTTGGAGATCAAAAACACCTCACTTGATTCACTTTTGTTTACCCTTTCCTAGGAGGCCTACTAGGGGATTTCATCACCCCTAGGGACAACCTCAATCGAGGCTAAATCAAAAGACACCCTCATTAAAATCAGAATCTTCTCACTCTTGGCTAAGCCCCAAAGAACTTTCTACCTTTGGGAAGTGAAGGTGAAGGGTGGGTTACCCCCTTCTCCTGGCTCTGTGACCAGATTTCACTTTCAATCCCTAGTCAACCTCGTGTAAACATTGGCCATACCCTACATCAAACTAGACATTAGGGCATGTTGATGTGTCTTCCACATGTGCTTGTTTACTAATCAGCATATTCTTCAAATTCAACAATTCAAAATTGCTTATTGTGTCTTGTGTGAGTGACTCATGCTTGTACATGTCTAATCATTGAGCATTGCCAAACCAATCAAAAACTAGAATTGGCACACTTGTCTTGACTTGTGACACATCTGCACTCTATTATGGCACACTTACTGTTACACATTCCACACTAGTAAGCTTTTCCAATCTTGTGTCCATGACAAACCACCTAAAATATATTGATCAAGAAATCTAATATCTAAAATTGCAAATAAACTTAGATCCCTCACCCCAAGACTGTATAGCAATTTGTCAACATATCTAAGTCTTAAAACAAGAATTAACAATCTTGCAAGCTGCACGTACCAGCACTAGCTATGCCTCACCCCAAGCTCCTATGTCTTTTTCCCACACTCATGATAAGGCAACCGCCACCTCAAGAGGGAAATTGTATACCACTTTGGCTCCTAGTCCTCCTTCACTATCTCTAAGACACACATCTCAAAGCATATCGGTTCTACACCAACACCGCCATCTAGTTACTCAAACTTTAAATGGCACACCAAAAAAGAGTCAAATGAATGGTGGAAAAAATGTCTTCCACATTTATACAACAAAAGCAAAGCTAGAGAGAAAGCAAAATCCATTCATCCATTACCTCATTCATCTACCCATACACCTACGAAGGATGTGCTCCAAGGGCTATTAGCAGAGAGTCAACCATGTCCCCAAACTCTGATCGTTGACCGTACCAAAGATTCTTCCAATACCATGTCAAATCCTACAACCCCTTCATGTCATCCACAACCCCTTGAGCTTCTCAAAGAGCCTTCTACCGTGCACCAGAGTCAAGGTCCGTCACACCCTCATGCTGTTGACCAAGAGCCTATCCAAGAGCCCTCAATTAACATTCTTAGCCCTTCAAGCCTATCATGTGACCAACAAGCCATCAAGCCTATTCAAGAGTCTCCTATTATGAATCCAAGTCAAGAGTCATCATGTTCTCATGTTGTTGACCAAGAGCTTATCCATGAGCCTTCCACTTCCATTCAAGCAACCCAAGAGGTATGTCAAAGGTTTAATCCTAAGCATGGGGAAACATTAAGCCCTCATCTAAACCAAGCTCAAAACATTCCCATCCGACCCCTGCATAACCTTTACCTCTTCAATGATCCTGTACCTATACATGAGCAAGAGATCTAATTTCCCACTAGGCATAACCTATATCTTTTCCATGATCAAGATATTACCATTGATGAAGATGCTATCCATGAGCAACTTGATCTTATACAGGAGCAAGACCGTATACATAACCTATAGCTCTCTTATGATCAAGATATTATCACTGATGCGGAATCTATACAAGAGAACATTAATCCCATCATGCTAAATCCTATCTATGATCAAGATCCCATCTATGATGATGCACCTATCTATGATCAAGTAGACCTTGATGATCCTCTAAGCCCACTTTATGTGTCCCATGGTCCTGAGCCTATCACCCCATCTAGTCCTACCCAAAATCCAACAACTTCCACTTCCCTTGATGAGACACTTGCCTCCCAAGCAAGCGTAGAAGATCAAACTAGTAATACTCCTCTGCCATCTGTTATGGACCAAGTGGCAAATCCTCCACCATATATCCTTGGTCTTAATACCTTCATGCGTGAATGTTTTCTCTTAGAACACCAACTACCCTTATCCGCTATCTCGCCTTCTCCATCCAATCAGAAACTTGTGTCTAGTGTTCCACCTACACATAATCCTATTGTCCACCATATACTCCAGAATATGAACTATCAAGGTAAATGTTTAGGCCTTCATGAACAAGGTATTTTAGAACCTATTCATGTCAATGTTCCCCCACCTTCATACAGCCTTGGATACATACCCCAAGGTGAGCAAACTCAAGATGTGGGTACTTCTTCCACTCCTCCTAAGTCTACCACTTTCCATCGCAAACCCTATCATATCCCGAAAACATATGTCGCCATTTCACCTCCATCAACCTACAATTGTCAAAAGCATGGGGCCATACACCTTCCACCATTTAAACTCCCTCTGCTACTTCCAACTTCTAATATCCCACCTCCCTTATCATACACATCCCAAAAGCATGTGACCATACACCTTCCACCATCCAACCTCCCTCCGCTACTTCCAACTCCTAATATCCCACCATCCAATCTACCTCTGCTACTTCCAACTCCTAATATCCCCCCATGCCGTTTGCCACCACTACTTCCAACACCTTATCCATCTATCTATAAATCCTCTAAATACCCCAATCATGACTGACAAACACACATATTGTCTAAACAAGGAGCTTTCACCAACCTCACTTCTACCATCCCACGGGGATTCAATGACAAATATGTGGATGCCTCTACCTATAAAGTAAAAAATCCTAAGATTCCTCATGACCTAGGATATAAAAGCCAAGAATCAAAGAAGTATCCATATCAAAAGCTACATACACCTATACACCTCAATGCCAAACTAAACAAGGTGTGGATCCCCAAGCAACAAATGATTACTCCAAAAGTTGCACAACCGCTGCATACACCCATACATCTCAATGCCAAATTGAAACAGGTGTGGGTCCCCAAGCAACAAAGGATTACTCCAAAAGCTACACAAAAGTTGCATACACCCAAACCCATACCTTCACAGGTACTATCTAAAAACAAAATGGTTTGGGTACCTAAGCAAAAATCCCTAAAGATACATGAGGCATCCTCCTCCCAAAAATCTCAACCATCCACTTTCTCCTATTCCATCCCAAAGTCTCAAATTCTTCCATCCCACATGACGAAAAAAAATCGGGACAATACTCAGCCTATATGGAACCCTACATACCTACGTCATTCATTCACGAGCAAAAGTCTCTGTTGCTTCCTACACTACTTTCTCATCACTAGCTTCAATGTTTACCATGGTATGTGCAACCGTTAGGTCATGATTCCCTTCCATTCCGCAACACTTCCGTATAACTCCATCTCCCCTCCCTTCCACTACTATCCTACACATCTTCCTCATCCTATGCCTATGGTCTGTGCTTTTGCATAAGCCCTCCCTCCATATTCTGCATCATAATCCACTATCTACCTATGCCATATCACTTTCATACGTTCCCCTACCAACATCTATGAGAACACTTGACATGGTCCATGCAACAATATCTATCTAGCAGGACAATCACCTTTCAAGGAACTATATACTTGAGTCTTTCCATACCCACCTTCTCCTATCTAAATATTCAAAAAAAAAAAGAGAAAAAAGTCAAGAAAAATCCCTTCATCTAATGGTGAAAACCAGGCAAATAGGTGCCTTGGATAAGTACCATGATGAAAACCTGGTAAACAGGCATCATGTGTAATGTTGATCTTCTATGTTACCTACACTTGGGGGGCACCTTGTCTCATCGGCATATCAATCTTCTCCTACCAGTTTCCTTTCATACCATTTCCTATCCTATCCTCTATCCATTACATACCTATCCTGTCCCATCCATTCATCCAAACTTCCTTTCCTCTATTCTTTGGTCTTGATAAAGATTGGGGGCACAATGTTGACAAATGTTTTAGATGTCTCTTGGCACACCTTATCCCTCCATACCATGCAAATCATTCCTCATTAGCATTATCATGAACAATCCTACATACTCTACCTACAACGGGGCACATTATTCTTATGTGACATAGTCCTTGGAGATCACATCCTTGGTTCCTTCTACCTACCTGTTCCATTCACTTATACATCTACATATCCATGGTGTTTCCTTGTCAGTAGTATTATCTGTTTCATATCTGATCCATATCCGTTCCATATCTGATCCATATCTGATCCATATCCATTCCATATCTGATCCATATCGATTCCATATCATGTCTTATCTGGTTCATATCAGTTCCATATCGCATCTCATCTGATCCATAGCTTAGGTCCATCAAGGTTCTTGTCGAACTATGTTGCCTCTACGTCGTCACGTAGGTAAGGCCATTGTCAATGCACCCCTGAGGCTCTGCTTCCCTGTCCATCTCATATCTTGTCGTCTATCCTCTAGTCCATTTATGGTCCAAGCCCTGAACTATGCTACCGTTGCGTTGTCATGTAGGCAAGGCCATTATCAATGCACCCTCGAGGCTCCGCTTCCCTGTCCATCTCATTTCTTGTCGTCTATCTTGTCATCTATCCTCTAGTCCATCTATGGTCCAAGCCCTGAACTACGCTACCTCTGTGTTGTCACATAGGCAAGGCCATTATCAATGTGCCCCTGAGGCTCTGCTTCCCTATCCATCTCATATCTTGTTGTCTATCCTCTAGTCCATCCATGGTCCAAGCCTTGAACTACGTTGCCTCTGCGTCGTCACGTAGGCAAGGCCATTATTCTCATGCGCCCCCAAGGCTCCACTTTCCCCTCCATTCCATGTCTAGTCCTTCTATCCATCTGAGTCCGCTCTGCTTCCCTGTCCATCTCATATCTTATTGTCTATCATCTAGTCCATCCATGGTCCCAACCCTGAACTACATTGCCTCTGTGTCGTCACGTAGGCAAGGCCATTATTCTCATGCACCCCTGAGGCTCCACTTTCCCCTCCATTCCATGTCTAGTCCTTCTATCCATTTGATTCCGCTCTGCTTCCCTATCCATCTCATATCTTGTTGTCTATCCTCTAGTCCATCCATGGTCCAAGCCCTGAACTATGTTGCCTCTGCGTCGTCACGTAGGCAAGGCCATTATTTTCATGCACCCCCGAGGCTCCACTTTCCCCTCCATTCCATGTCTAGTCCTTCTATCCATCTAAGTTTGCTCCACTTCTCGTCCATCCCATGTCTTGTCGTCTGTCCCACCAATAAGGATTGTGATACCTTCTACTAGACAAACAAGAGCAACAAAGCCTACTTCCAAACAAAAATCTTGACGAAAAACATCAACCTATCCCAGGCAAAATAGAGCACCATACCAAAACACTCAAGCTAAATCTCATATCAATTATGGCAAAAAGACACATCTAAATGCAAGAATGTTTTGTGTTGGTTAGATTAAGAGTCTTGATTTATGCTATCATGCCTTTCTATGCTACTCGAGGATGCCAAAAGCTAGAGATGCTATGATGGGGGCATGATTATTTTCTTTGTCTGCTGCTTGTGGATTAAACTTTAGTAATGTGACGATTTCTGTCTAACGACATAATCGGTAAAAAATCATCAAGGACTCTGAGGTCTAAACATGAAAAGGGGCAATCCTTGTCTGTTGAAAAATCCATGTAAATAATACTCAGGTCATCTCGGTTTAATTATACCTAGATGCTTGTATTTTATTACAACATAATAAAAGCCCAATGATGAAAGCGCTTCAAAATACTTGCTATATCAAGGTGACAAATATCCATATCCATACTGTATCAAATTATGTCTCATAACCATATCACATCTCATATCCATATCATATCCAATTGCGCCTCATATCTGTACCCATATCCATATCCATACCATATCCAATTGCAAGTCTATCCTTAATCCATGCCAATCAAGTCAAATCAATCTTTTCAAATGATCCAATCACAAGCAATGGTCTTGATCCTTGTCCGGTTGTAAACCAACTCAATCAATTAATCAATCAATTATCTTAGATAGGATGTTGCATTGTTGAAACCAGACCAACACACGCATCTTACACGACATGCTTCATTTCCTGAAACCAGACACTATCCTTCATGTTGCTCTAGGGATCCATCTTTCCCCACCATGACAACATGCCTGCCATGTTGGTCTAGGGATATATTGTTCCCCGCTATGACAACACTATCGTATCAAATGTCTTAGACAGGATGTTATATTGTTGAAACCAGACCCTGAGTCTTATACGACATATCTCATTCCTGAAACCAGACATCATCGATCCATATCATTGGTTTACCACTCAACAGGGGCAATACCTTGTTTGTGCTTGTGTCATTTGTGCATACTTGCTTGCTTGCTTGTGTGTGTTATCATTTTTATCTTGCATTCCATATCATTCATCCCTTTCTTCTACATCCAACCATTTCATCTCCTGTTAACATATCTTATCGTAAGATTGTCCCTCTCACGCCTGCCGCCTTCTCCCTGTCCAATCTCCCGAGGGGGCATCCTATCGTCATAATCTGTACCAGGGCCAAGCTGGGGCATGTATCATTATCAGACTATTCTTATTCTTTGAAATAATGTGATAAAACACATTGCTTCAAAGAGGGGCAAAATGTAGACGCCTAAAATTGGCTCATATTGAATTAAGTAAATATTCTAATATTTATCTTAATTCTTATTTTCTTTTGTCAATTAAATAAATATTATAAGTTTATTTGATTGGTTCATTATCCTACAATTAAATAAAATCATTTTATTTAATTAAAATCCATAAATTCTTCTAATGTCTAAAATCCTAAATCCACCTCACAAAATCCACCTCATCTTTCCACATCATCTCTTCCACCTCACCATGTTGCACATATAATTAAATATTCTTAATATTTAATTAGCTAATATCCTCCAAAATCTAAAATTGAATATTTAATTCAATGTTCCCCACTAGCCTTCACCAATTGAATATTTAATTCAATGTTTCCCACTATTCTCCACTCATTGAATTCTTAATTCAATTGTTCCCCACTATTCTCCACTCATTGAATTCTTAATTCAATGTTCCCCACTATTCTCCACTCATTGAATTCTTAATTCAATTGTTCCCCATTATTCTCCACTATTGAATTCTTAATTCAATTGTCATAACTCACTATCCTTCACCATGAATTCTTAATTCAATTGTCATAACTCACTATCCTCCACTTTGAATTTTTAATTCATCCATTATGAATTAAAGATTCACAAAAAATGAGAGCCATTGATCTCATCTTTTGATCCTCACCCTCCATTGCCTTTTTAGAAAATCTATAAATGAGACCCTTCTCTAAGCAATTAGGGAGACTTCTTCTGGCATCCTTACTATGCCCAAATTCCTCTAGGGAATCTTCTTCTTCTCAATTCTCTTCTTCATACCGTCGTAATGTAGAAATCATCCTAGCCATCCCATATCATCCATCATTAGTGTGTTGAAGCCCATCTTCAATCACACAAAGTATCATAGCTATTTCTCCTTGTCATCTTGAGGAATTGAAGCAAGGAAGCAAGCTCCCTGAGGGCCAACCTTCATCATTCAAGATCAAGAAAGAATAGGCAACCAATGGAAACCGCAGGGTAACAGGTTGTGTAAGTTTATACTTCATTTGTTTATTCTTGTTATTTGCACATTTCATTGTTGTTTGGGTTAATATTATCTTAATTGATCAATCTCATTTTCCCATTCACACAATGAGTGCTAAGTGGACCATTCATTCTCATGGGAGATGCATTTGTGTGAACCACTACTCATGAAATTTGGGTCAATAAGTTTGACTCAAAAACTACGCAATTGAATCTTAATATAAATATCATAATTTGACACATTGTAGAAAATACCTCTTACTTATCAATTGCTGAACTATAGGAGCTCTATAATGAATCTTTCATAAGGCACACCACTTGCTAAAGGTTTTGCAAATAGTGTAATAAAATAAGTGGGCTTGTTCTTAGGGGAAACTCCATGGTTAAGCATGCTTAAGTCAAAATACTACTGGGACGAGTGAACTCTCAAGAAATCCTAATGCTTAACCCTTGTGAGCATCACCTAAATGTAGTGAATGCTAAGTGGACCATTCATTCGCATGAGAGATGCATTCATGTGAACCACTAAGCATGAAAAATGGGTCAATGAGTTTGACTTAAAAACTACACAGTTGAATCCTTGTATACATATCATAATTTGACACACTATGGAAAATACCTCCTACTTATCAAGTGATGAGCTAAAGGGGCTCTATAATGAATGGTTCATCTTGATCCCAATTTTGGCTCAAGTTTTGGTTTTACATTTTGATAAAAAGGTGCGTGATGTGGCACCAATTTTGAAGAAGGAAAGGGTGTGAAAGGAACTAGTCATTAGTTTTGACAAGTGGCAAAAGATGAAAGGTAATTGATTCTTACACATGGAACTTGTGCATAATTGACAAGTTAAAGTGGATGAAGGTGGTGCAGATCTAGCAAAACATCAAGGGAGCCATTGCCAATGCCCCCAGGAGGAGTTATTGCGAATATAGGAGGCATGAGGAGAATGAAGCATGGAGGACAAATGTAGGGAGTTGTAAGTGGATATTTAGATGCCCACAATAGTGGTAAACTAGGGGAAGTTAATGGTAGTTAAGAATTGTATTTACTGAAGGGCAATGCCCCACTAACTTATATATATTCCTCTTTATTGTTATTATTATCAATGTAAGCGTTAATAAGAATGTACCACTCTGGTTGTCTCTCATAGAGGGATATTAATATGAGGTTTGTATGAACATGGAAATGTTGATAAGATCCTTATGAGTAAATATAATGAATAGTCAATATTTTATCTGTGACTGTGCTTTTTAAGATTTTATATGCTTGTCAAGTTATTATGGGTCATGTGACTGGAAGGGCTTAACTAGCCAGTGTGTTGTAAATGATCCACTGGTTGAAGTCTGTATGACACCCCAGAAATAGTCAAAAATCACCTGACAACCTATACATTTGAACAAGTCATGAGCTGGTGATTGGCTATAGTGCTTAGTCAAAAAATTTTGTCAGAAGCAGTCAAAAATCTGTACAGTCGGTGAGTTACAACTCACTGACTATTTACAGTGGGCATATGTGACTTGAGTCAAGTCTCCTTGGACATCATTGTGATGCAATGAACTCAATGTAAGCTAGTAAACTCTGACGCTTCAGGTGAGCGCTCAAGTGTAAACATTGGGTGATATGCTAGCACAAAAGTATGAAGTCTAATAAAGCATGTTTATTCAAGTTCTAGGCTGGCGCACCTTGTCACATTTGTGTCTTGTGCACCTTGATTATTCCAAAGAGAAGGAAGCATTGATCATAGGTGAGAAACACTTTGCGCACATAATATTTTAGTTATGTTGTCAGGACACATTGCACTTTGTTACTACAATGGTGAAATAGGATGTTCTACTTTTCACTAGAAAATATTGAGCACTAGATAGAATGAGTCAAGGATGAGTTCACTTGCCAGTACAAAAGTGACACCCATTGTAACCCAAGGAGGTGGGTAAAATTTTGTCTATATGATGATTTATACGAGATGTTTTTCAGTCAGCTACCTACACATTTGAATGTGTGGTTGGAAAATTACACATTAGTGTGTGGTATAAACTTGGGCCAAAGATACCATTGGACAAGGGAGTGCCTTGAACAACTCATGGCACTAGATACTACTTAGACCTATGTAGTTGATGGCTAGTGAAGTGCCACAATTCATAGTTATACTCTCGAGTACACTATCTCTACATATTCTTTCTGTGAGGAAGTAGAATTTCAATTCCTTTGTGAGTTGCATAGATCATTCATCAACCATCTTCCACTTGAAACAAAGAAACTCCTAGTGGATATGGGTGTTGAGACTCTTCTCTTGGCCAACTAAACATGAACATGCTTGAGCTATGAGAGAGGGTGGGGCTGAATGAAAGGCAATTGGTAAAGAAAAAGAATAAGCATGAATGGACCCATAGTCATAAGTCATGGCATCACAAGTACAAAGAGATTTGACACTACTACATAGAGGGGTTTAAGAAATTAAGACAAAATAAAATATTAATTTTGTCTTAAATAAATATTTTATGTTTAAATTACATTTTTAATTTTCTAATTGTCTTAAATTAGGACAATAAAAAAAAATAGTTTTTCTAAAATATTTTTTTATTTCCCTCTCCTCATTCATTTTCCCTCCCTCATTCAACATGTATTTTCCTTTTTTAGCAATGGCATCAAAGTAAATTACTATAGTAGGCAATAGAGTTTTGAGAATTCTAGTTGGAATTATAGTGCGATGAAGAATCTAAAGAAGAATATAAGTGCCCTTGTTGTGTAGAACCATCTCAAGAAGGTTTATTTGTCTTTGAACTATGCTCTGATTGTTGCTTTGGCAGTGGTGGTTTACTTGCACCTTCTCTAGAATATCAGTGGCGTTCTCACAGTGCTTGGAACCATTGTCACCAATATTTAGACCAACGAAGAAGTTGCCATCAAGCTTGTAAGCTTCTAACCCTGTTTTACATTTATCGTTAATGTGGATTGCAAACATCATAGTTGATGCCGTTGCAATTGTTTCTAAAATCTGTGGTCTGTATAAATATATTTTTCTCATATGGTTTCATAAAAAACAAGCAGTGCAGTGATTTTATCTGTGTGGATTCGTGGGCGACTAATTATAATTTTCTGCCTTACCATTGAGATTTGTTTCATTTAATTTTTTTGTGATCTATGGGCATGTAATTTAGTTTTTTTCTTATTGAGAAAGATGATTTTGAAAAACAACAATAGTACTGTGAATGAGCCCATAATGCCCAGTACACAGGTTACTTGCAATCAAACCCAAGCATGGCCAAGCCCATTGACTGTCATGCTGTCTCACGAAGGTTAGGTATTTTAATTTCCTACCTAATTGTCCATCTGCTATAAATCTAGGGTATTTGTTATTTTGGTTGGTTCAGATTAAAAAACTTAGTTGGTCTTATGTTGTTTGAGTTCTTTTTGGGTTAAAAATTAATTGAGTGTTTGTTCTTTCAATTGGGTTGGGTTAAAAAACAAATTGGGCATCTATTCTTTGGATTGGTTTGGGTTGAAAATTTTTATTGGGTGTCTGTTCTTTAGTTAGTTTGGGTATAAAACTATATTGTGTGGGCTTTAAGTTTTATCGGTTTGGTAAAAAAAATTAATGGGGGTGCTTACTATCTTGATTACTTTCAATGAAAAACATAAACATGCATCTATTTTTTTAATTGATTTCAGATTAGGAAAAACTTGTTTCTTCTAATAGAGCAGAGGGTTTAATTAGGTAAGAATGAACACTGGGGTTGATTTTGGGTTTATAACTAACCTTTTTTCTCACTTGGTGTGTGTTTTATATTGCTATTATGTTTGCTAGTTATATGTTTGTAAAGAACCTAATAAGAATTTATGTACTTTAGTACATAATAGTTTCTAGTGTGTATCATGAGGAAAAAATATTTTGTAGGCTAGGGTTTGATTATCTATTGTAGAAATAGAGAAATAGCGCTAATGGTACTATGAAAGTAATTGTAGGTTGGGGTTTTACTTTTGAAGAAGTTTCTTTTTGTGTGTTTTGGACAGGTTGCAATTTTTAGCTGATGGCATTGATGGTATGCTATTCTTAATGCACTTTTTCTATTTTCTTAAGTATCTGTAAATCAATGAGACTTTGGAATTTATTTTTGTACTGTGATGACACCGTGATTATTTCACTATTTTTTTTCAAGTTTTTTGGTTCAGTAATATTTTAGGAACCCAAAAGGAAAAAGGAGATCAACTGTAAATACATTCTAGAATGGTTTAATCTATATGGTGAAGGACCTTTACTCTTGTAACCTGGTGTTATGTGATGTATTGATTCTATTAATTTAGGTGACACGTACTCTGAATCCTAGAGATTGCTATGTGGAAACTTGATTTTATATTTTTTTTTTGTCTTTACAGATTTTTTTGGGAAATATCCTTTTGATCAAGGAAATGCAGATGGTTCTTCTTAGGACTTAAGATTTTTACTTGCAATCATTGGAATTGTAGAATAGTAATGGTTGGAGTAAAACCTAAGACCAGATTGTGAGATAATTATAGTTGGGGCCAAGACATATATCCAGATTAGTAAATAATCAAAACATTTTCATCTACTATTAGTCTAGTTTTATTTCAAGCCTTACAAGAAGAGAACACACTTCATTGTTGATGCATGTTGCTTAAGGTGATGGGTTTTGAATACTAAACTAATATCACTCATAGGGAAGGGCATTTCCTATCATAATAGGAAGAGCTTATAGTTTTTTGGTCCTTCTTTCTAGCAAGCATATCAAATTTTAATATACCTTCCATGAGCAAAAGCTCATCGTCTCCCAGTTCTCACATATTAGCTGGTAGCCATGTTTGTTTAGTTGAGAAAATTAGGAAATGATAGTTTGATTTCTATGCAAGTAAAACCCAAGGCATATGTTTTTCAAAATTTCAAGAGGCTCACTATTTTCAACTTCGTTCCATGACAACTTTGCTTAACATTTTGTAAGTACATAATGCTTCTTTCTTTGTAACCCTTCTGTATGTTATCATACACAGCTAATTTTTTTGTAGATCTGGGACACTATGTATATCATGAAACTCTAATAATTTCAACAAAGGTATAGAAATTATTTTCTCATGTAGAATGCCCTCCTGATTTTAGTGCCTCTATTGACAATTAATTTAAGAAATTGCCAAATGCGGCAAATTTCACAATCGGCATTGGTAAATTTTATCCACCCCATGTGTAAGGGATAAATGATTCATTATGTTGTTTAAATATGTATATTGTACTCTCATTTAGTACTTCATACTGGCATTCTTATAATCCTATATTGTTCCAAATCAGGGGGAGCTGTAGTGGCAGTTGGATAGTCAGTTCTGGGCCTAGGAGTCAGTGCATCTAATTGGTCAAATTAGGGGTTATATTGAATGACATGTCCTGAAAGTGGGGTAAAATAAAAATTCTAGAATGAAGTTGTACATACACCCACACATGGTCTAGGAGAAGTCTTTGCACATAGACCACCACTAGAAGTCGAACAAGTTGCTCCTAAAAGAGAGGCCAATTAACATTCAACCCAATCCCAATCACTAGCTGACTCCAAACCATGTTAATATGGAAGAAAAGAGAATAGAAAACCAAACCCAAAAGGAGATGAACTGAAATGTGTCCAATGTCATAGAATGGTTTGATCGTAGATCTATATGGTGGACCTCTAGTCTTGTATGTGTGCATGGTGTCTTTGAGTTGTAGGATGTGTTGATTTTATTAATTTAGGTGGCAAACATTCTCAATCCTAGAGAGTTACTACATGGCTTCTATAACAATTGATATTTTGATTATGAAAATACAGATGGCTCTTCTTAGGACTTATGTGCTCTACTTGTAATCATTTGTAAATGAAAAGTTAAAACCAAAGGCCATTGCGATATTATTATATCTTGGAATAGCTTTTTGGATCATGGAAATGTAGATGGCTTAAGCTCCAAATTTCACTCCAATCACTAATATTCTACAACTCCGATGATCTCAACACATTCAAAGCATTTTCATTTTCTGTTATCTCAGTTCCGTTTCAATCCTAGAAGGAAGAGAAGGGTTTTGTTGTTGATGTTTGATGCCTAAGGTTATGGAACTTCAATCCTAAACAATATCTCCCATGGGGAAGGTGTTTTTTACCTTGGTATTACCTTGGTAGGAAGAGGATATGGTTTATTAGTTCTTCTTTTCAGAAAGTGTATGAAATCTCATAGCTTCCCAGTTCCTACTTATTAGGTGGTGACCATCATCTTGTAGATGACAAATTATGGAAATGGTAGTATGGTTGCAAATAGAAACTCAATGCATGTAATGAGATCACAATGTTCCATGATAGCTTTGCTTCACATTCTGCAACTGAAGAATGCTTCTATCCTACAGTATGTGATCTAGGACAAATTGACAGTATGTGTGTAGCATAAGAATCTAATTAATTTAATGAAGGCGTAAAAACTATTTTCTTCTCTAGAATTAATTCTTAAAAATTATTTTCTCCTTTAGAATGCATTCCTGATTGTAGAGCCTAACATTTTTGTATTGATAATTAATTGAGGAAGCTGTTGGATGGTGTAAATACACAATTGGCATTGATAATATTATCCGTCCTGAGGAATAAATGATTCTTACTATGGTCATTTATCTATACATATTGATCTCTTTTAGAATTCCAAGATTGCATGTTTATATGATTATCCTACAAGTTAGGATAGAGTGAAGGGCATTGATATATATATATATATATATATATATATATATATATATATATATATATATTTGAGTCAGTATGCACTATGCACAATGGTACTAATATATTTGAGTTATGCTTCTACCCAGAAAAGTGTTTCTTCTATATGTCTACATAAAAACATATGTTTTAGGCCTATGTTCATATTCCATATGTGTTAGTGAGAATAATTAATAGATTCACTATACTTAAGTGTACTTAGGTTGATGAGGTTAGAGAACATCTTGTCTAACTAAATGTGCAACCTTTTAGACCTCTAGAGGTTACAAATTTATTTGGTTAACCTCGTGTGCTACCTTTTTGAGGTTGGAAGATTTTCCATCTCACCTCAAAGGTCACTCAACACTTGTCATCAAGGTTGATGACTTGGTTAAATAGGTTGTTGGTTTGTACACTCCAAGTGATCCTAAGGTTGACACCTATAGGACACTTGTCTTCTCATTTGTGCCACTTCATGGGGCACTTGTCAATCCACATCATAGGTGGATTGACTCTTCTTTGCCTATATATACAAGGCTTTTTACTCATTGTAATTCAGGTCGTCCAAATATATTATTGGACATTGTTAATTGTGCTTGTTTCTCATCTCCATAGTTTCTTGTTTCTTATATGGTATTAGAGCATAGGGGGAGATAGTTTCAGGCCTTTAAGTTGAACGAATTTGTTGTATTTAGTTTTGTTTCCATTACTGTGTGTTTTCAATTTTAGGAAGATGGATAGGCACCTCTAAAAGCATTTTGGAGCACCATTTGGAGTCAAGTTGTCAACTCAGAAAAAAAAAATGAATCCCCTACTTGGTGTATTGGCCGCACGTTGAAGCTCGTGAGCAAGTTCAGCTTGTTTGGCAAGATTGTTTGCTATAGTGGAAGGAGTAATTTGTGTGGAGGAGGACAAATGGATGACTTCCTAGGCATGCCATTGCTTCTCTTGATATCATAGGTGCGCTCAGGTGCACTCCTAGCACTCAAAAGGGACAACCCACTACTTTTGTAGGTAGATTAAACCTGCTAAGAAGTGCTTTTGCAAGCTAATTGAACCTGTAAAGAGGCCCAATCCATTCCTACAGAGGCTATATTAACTGTGGAAGGTCGATTGGGGTTTGAAAGGTTTGAAGGCATCTTGCAGAGAGGCCCAATTACTTGCTAGAAGGTGTTAAGCCACACCCGGACTGACGATGGACTGGTCCAAAAGGGGCTAGTAGCTCAGTGGTAGAGCACTCCAGCAGCATATGGAAGGTCCTAGGTTCAAGTCCTAGATGGTCCATGTCTCAACATGGTATCAGAGCCAGGCCCAGGCTAGGAGCCCCAAGCACACAAGAGGTGTGGCTTAAGGGGGGGTGTTGGTGTTGGAAATAAGCCACACCTGGACCGACAATGGACTGGTCCAAGAAGGGCCAGTAGCTCAGTGGTAGAGCACTCCAGTAGCGTATGGAAGGTCCTAGGTTCGAGTCCTAGCTGGTCCATGTCTCAACATGGTATCAGAGCTAGGCCCAGGCTAGGAGCTCCAAGCACACGAGAGGTGTGGCTTAAGGGGGGGTGTTGGTGTTGGAAATAAGCCACACCCAGACTGATGATGGACTGGTCCAAGAGGGGCCAGTAGCTCAGTGGTAGAGCACTCCAATAGCGAATGGAAGGTCCTAGGTTCGAGTCCTAGCTGGTCCATGTCTCAACATTTCATAGAGAGAAGACACAGTTTGACTGTGAAAAGAGGCTGTGTAAAGGGAATTCTTGGCTGCAGTTTGTCATCCAAACACTTCTATATAAGCATTGAAATGTGTGTCTCAATGCCTATAAGAGTACACCCCTACGCCTACCCTCACGCCATCCCTATGCCTGTCCAATGCTCTTGTTTGGGGCCGCCACGCCCATTCCGGGCTCTTGACGACCTCTTCCACAAGAATCTACACAACATTCCAGGGTCTCACGCATTCCACACTCTACAAGCTAGGTTTTAAGGTCCCCAGGCCCACAAGATCGCCTCAACACCTCCATGCCATCCACATGCCCATTAGAATCAGTCTCACCTGCCACTCAACCTATTCTAACTATAATTCCGGCAATACAGGCCCTTTTTTTGGGATCGCTCGGCAAAATTGGTCTATTTTTTTGGTCTTTACAGGCCATATCAGGCCCACTTCAGTGACCTTTGTGGTTGCAATTTGTAGGCTTCTCTTTGGACTCTTTTATTACCTACGGTTACACTTTTTTTAAAGAGTATTTGTAACCTAAGCATAAAATGTGACCATTAGTAGTTACCTAAGCATTAGTTTGTAAGGGAGGGATTGTTTTCGTTTTGCAAAGGAGGGGTCAATTTTTTCATTTTGTCATAATTGGCAAGGGGGGGTTGTAATTTTATGTTTTTTTGTCTTTTATTGAGGTTTGCAAGAAATAACTTAATCTATGTCTTCTTAATCCACCTCATGACAATAAACTTGTAAGAACTCAACTAGTAACTATGTTTTTAAATGCACTCATATAAAGTGCCACAAAATTGAATGTGTGTTCCACATGGAGGGAATTTGGGAAATTTGTACTTATAATGAATTATAAAGTATAATGGGGGCTTGTACCAATCACAACAATGGATCCTTGTGATTCTCACCTCATTCGTGTGTGCCTTGATGCACACCCTTTTTCAAGTTCTTGTACATTTTAAAGACCTACATCTTTCTCTACATTCCTTGCACACTTCCGATTTCAGTTGGTCTGCTTGTTTCTCTTAGCATTTAGGGGGGACTATGATGTGATACATGCTAATTAATGCTTCTTTCCATGAAGTAGTGGAGGAATTTTCTTTTTTGAAGGTCTTAAATCCTTCAAATGTTTTACCTCTCACATGGGAAATTATTTTAGTGGATCACATTTTGAGATTCTAGTACTCCTAATCATAGTACTATCTATATTTTCAACTTCAGAGAGTTTGATTGACTTTGTGTACATCATTGAGTAGCGTTTCAATGTTCACTCATGCAATATTTTGTATCTCTTATCTTGATCTACATTTCTTGAAGATTTGTTAATTCCAGCAAACACCAGTTCATCATTGGCAGAGTTTACAACTTCTACATGCTTCAAGAGTTCTTCATCATCATATTCCTACCATCAAGGGATGTATCTTTTTAGAAGGTCTTAAATCCTTCTCTTTCTCTTTTTTAGAGAGGGGTTTTGTTCCCATTGGGTTTTCTCCTTTTCTCCATTTGCGAGAGAATGCTTTGTAAATGGGTACCTAACATGGCATCTAGCCGGAACCCATTTCTATCTAATTGCACTTTTGTGATCTCCCCAAGTATCACTTAAGGGGGTGTTCGTGTGAATAATTAATCTATTCACTATACTTAAGTGTACTTAGGTTGATGAGGTTAGACAACATCTTGTCTAACTGAATGTGCAACCTTTTAGACCTCTAGAGGTTACCAATTTAATTGGTTAACCTCATGTGCTCCTTTTTGAAGTTGGAAGACTTTCCATCTCACCTCAAAGGTCAATCAACACTTGGCATCAAGGTTGATGACTTGGTCAAATAGTTTATTGGTTTTCACACTCCAAGTGATCCTAAGGTTGACACCTATAAGACACTTGTCTTCTAATTTGTGCCGCTTCATGGGGCACTTGTCAATCCACATCATAGGTGGATTGACTCTTCCTTGCCTATATATACAAGACTTTGTACTCATTGTAATTCCAGTCATCTAAATACATTATTGGACATTGTTCATTGTGCCTGTTTCTCATCTCCATAATTTCTTGTTTCTTATAAGATGTCCTTCAAGTTGTACGCATACAAAGAGTTATCTTGTATTGTTCTAGACTACTCACATTAATGATTCCCGTACTTATGAACATGCGTAGCTCTTCAGTGAGTAATTATTCCATAGGGTGTTGTAAGATGTTTTGGTGTTGATAGATTTGATCATGTATTCTTTTATCAAGAAAAGTTGAAAAAGTTACTTCTACATGTATATACACAACTATATTTAGATTCATCTAGAAATGCTAGTGTAAGGATATGATCCTCTCACTTTCCCCTACACACCACATGTTTTACTGACTATATTTATATATAATATATCTGTAGTTGTACCCCCAAGTCTATAGGTCGATATGTCAAACACATCAATGTCATGTCCTCAATTTTCTGGTGTCATAGTTTTACTAAAAGCGGTATATCCTCATTGGAGCCCTAAACTCAATAATTATGACTACGGGTATGCACTCTTGTATATAAAAAACACATGCACATCCTTTGATTAACATAATATCATTAGGAAAGATGTGGAAGAGTTCATGAAATCCATGGTAGTGTAAATATGTAAATTAGTTTATATCTAGATTTCTCATAACCAAAGACTTGTTGGTTATACCACTGTGCATCTAATTTTCCTTATGTTGGAATCATAGCTTTCTATTTTGAAGCATGGCCTAAGTATGTTACTTTCTAAAGAAAATTGGTCTATCTACTACATTAAATTGCTTACATTGTGGGTTTAATTATCTATTTTGCCTCTTGTTCTACCTTCGACAGAAAATAATTCCAAGTACTTTAATCTTTTGAAGAAAATTGGTCCCTCTATAGCATTGAATTGCATACATTTTTGTTTGTTGTTGAATTAATTGCTGTGTTATAGATTATGTATGCATGTGTACACTAGACCATTGGAATGAATGGCCCTACTTCTTGATGATGCTTGCAACTATATTCACCATCGTTAGTTTGAGCATTGTTGTTACTTCAACATTGAAGTATGCATTAATATATGCAAAGGGAAATGCAAGATCTATTTTGGGTATTGTATCTTATTTTAGATTTAAAATCTCTATGCCTAGTTTGGGGTTTATATGTAGCATCATTTGGGTTGATATGTCATCTAAGTTGATTGGACAAGTTTTATATTCTTCTAAGATAGGTGTAATATAAACAAATTTCAAAGAACCCTTGTTTTAGAAGTATCTCATGGGATTTTTTCTCTTTTGCAATGTGGCACTTTTTTTTCTCTTTCTTGATTCTACATTTCCTGCAGGTGATCTAGAGCCTAGTTTTTAGGAATAGGTTTGAAGAAAGTTGAATGGCACTACTAATGATGCATGTCAAGTTACTATTGCTTGCTATTGGATAGTTCAACCAAACCGGTAGATGAATTGGTCAAGATGAATCCAATAAGTGAGTATGTATTGAGACTATAGGGTACACTTTGATTCTGACAATGGAGGGCATAACAATTGGTAAATAGAATACTGGTTACAAGGTAGGTGATTTTTACGAGCCGATCATCAATTGCTTGTATTTTACTATTTGTAGATTGGTAGGCACATGTAGAAATTTTTAGATTTCATATGCATTTGAACATAAACTTGTTTATTTGCTATGATAAAACATAAAATGATGCATGCTATGCTTTCAACTTGAATGTCAACATCATATCAATGTTCTAGTTATTCAAGTAAGAAGATGATGAATTTCAGGAAATTGATGAAAATAGTTACTATGGATCATTCTTTAAAAAATGTAATGTATATTTCACCAAATCAAAATTTGTAACCCAAATTCTTTACTTCCTAAGTGAAGTTAGTTTTCCTTTTGGCAATCTATTTAGTATTCAATGTAGTTCTATTTTTTAATAGTGGAGACCAAAATTAAAGCTTCTCACTTAAATGAATACAACAAAATTGCAATGCAAAGGACAAAAATATCCAATTATATAAAGGACGTGATCAGTTTGTTTGATAATTTTTACCATTTGAAATGGAGCTTCAAGTAGAATTAATATCTTTAATTCAAGTGAGATGGTTTTTTGAGATAAAAAAGGATTTACATGTTTTACATAATGCAGATCTGTGGCAGCAAACCACAAACAATTCCTTTTGACATGATTACTATGATAGAAGTATGCCAAAACATTGTAAGAAGAGGCTATTATTCATTAATTGGACTAAGCATTTTTTCATTATCTATATATGTAATTTGTGTAGGCTTACTTCTTAGGAGACTTATTTAGAGTTCTAATGTTATGTTTGGCTTAGAAGTATGCCAAAACATCATAAAGAGAGGCTATTATTCATTAATTGGACTAAGCATGATGTCATTATATGTGTGTGTGTGTGTGTGTGTGTGTGTATTTTGTGTATGGCACTTTTAAACATATTCTATTTTATAAACTGTACCTTTAGAAAATAGATTCTTAGTATTTTATAATTTGACATGGTGCTTGTCTTAATAATATTTTTTACAATTTCTTTTGAGCTTTTGGCCTTAGTGTTTTTGTATGACTCTCTTTTGTTTATCTTCCAATAATTTAGTAGTTTGCTTTGGCTTTAGTCATCAACACTAGAATATTTTAATATTTATTTTTTTGCATGCATTGGTAAAGCCCTTTTAAGTATCTTTTAGGAATCAAATTCACATTCTATGTGCTTTAAGATTAAACCATTCAATCTTTTCAATACCAAAGGCATAAAGGAAAACCATCACCTTTTCTATAATGGTTATGCTATGTACCTAGACATGATATAGTTATTTGTATGGGGTTATGGAGTAGCTATCATATGGGGTCATTTACTAATTTGTGGCTAAAGTTATATTGACCAATGTTAGTGTATATATATATATTACTACACAGACTTAAGCCTAATTAGGTGTTCCTTTATACAATCTTGACACATACCTCATTGACATTTCAAGGTTTTTGGGTGGTTAGGAGAGGTGTTGCTGAGTTTCCCACTAACTAGCCACCTCATGCTAGTTTTTAGGGAGGCAACTCACCACCATTCATAATTGAGGAGTCCTTTCCTCAACTAACAACTTCCTCTCCTCACCTATATGTACAAGCTTATTTAACTATCAATATACTTTGATTTGATAATTTCATTTGACTTAGTTGATCTTGGCTCAACTCTAAGATGATATTAGAGCAGTTCTAAGCTCTTTGCTTGTTCATTGTTTAGGTTGCAGTCCATATCAAAGGGTAGACTTTTTTTGGGGTGAATTTCATTCCCCTCGTTGGTTTCATTTATTTCATAGGACTTACTAAGTTTTTTGTAGGGATCTATGTCTTTGTGTTTTTTTTGCAAAGGTTTTCTATGTCAACCATGCACACATAATGATCAATTATAGGTGTAATACAATAAGGGTTACTAATCTGATTGAAGCATGTACAACCCTCATCCACTAAACCTACATGGCTGCATGCACATAGAACACAAGTAAAGCTTACAATGTTAGGATATGTTCCAAAGTGCTTCATTAATTCAAATATTTTGAGAGCATCCTTGCAAAATCCATTTTGTGCATATCTTCCAATCATTGCATTCCAAGAGATGACATCTCTTTGAGCCATTCCATAAAATAGTTCACATGCCTTATCTATACTTCCGCATTTTGCATACATGTCTACTAGAGCATTTCCAAATATAATATTTGACAAAAACCCTCCTTCCATTATGCTATGATGGATGTGCATACAATGTTCCAAAGCTCCCATATTGGCATAGCCAAGGAGGATGCTGACAAAGGTTGTCGAATTTGGCTTTACACCTGCTAATTGCATTTGCTTGAAAGTTTCTAAAGACTTTTCAACAAATCCATTTTGTGCATAGCCTGCAATCATTGCATTCCATGAGATGACATCTCTTTGAGGTATTCTACCAAACAGTACACATGCCTTGTCAATGCATCCATATTTTGCATACATGTCTACCAAGGTAGTTGAAACTACAACATATGACAAAATTCCTCTATCCATTACTTTTTGATGGATATCCATACCTTGTTCCAAGGCTCCCATTTTGGCGTAGGTAGTAAGGATGCTGGCAAAGGTTGTGGAATTTGGCTTTACACCTATCAATTGCATTTGCTTGAAACTTTGTAAAGCCTTTTCAAGAAATCCATTTTGTGCATATCCAACAATAATTGCAATCCAAGAGATGACATCTCTTTGATGCATTCTGTCCAACTATAATAACTGACAAAAATTCCCCTTCCATTATGCTTTGATGGATGCCCATTCCTTGTTCCAAAGCTTCCATTTTGGAATAGGTAGGGAGGATGTTGGCAAAGTTTGTGTAGTCTAGCTTTACACCTGCCAACTGCATTTGCTTGAAAGTTTCTAGAGCTTTTTCAGAAAATCCAATTTGTGTGTATTCTACAATCATTGCAGTCCATGAGACCACATTTTTTTGAGGCATTCTATCAAACAGTTCATGTGCCTTGTCCATGGTTCCACATTTTTTATACATGTCTACCAAGGCAATTACAACTACAACATCTGACAAAATTCCTGTATCTTTCATGCTTTGATGGATGCCCATACCATGTTCCAAAGCTCCCATTTTGGTACAAATAGGGAAGATGTTGGCAAAGTTTATGGAGTTTGGCTTTACACCTACCAATTGCATTTGCTTGAAAGTTTCTAAAGTCTTCTCAAAAAGTTTAATTCGTGCACATCTTGTAATCATTGCAATCCATGAGACCACATTTCTTTGAGCCATTTTGTCAAACAATTCATGTGCTTTGTCTATGTTTCCATGTTTTACATACATACACGTCTACCAGGACAGTTGCCACTACAACATCTGACAAAATTTCTCTATCCTTTATGCTTTGATGGATTTCTATACCCTATTGTAAAGCTCCCATTTTGGCACAGGCTAGAAGGATGCTGGCAAAGGTTATAGGATTTGGCTTTAGACCTTCGAATTGCATTTGCTCAAGAAAGTTTTGAAAGCCCTTTTAACAAATCCATTTTGTGAATATCTTGCAATCATTGGATTCCATGAGATTACATCTCCTTGAGGAATTCTATCAAATAGTTCACAATCTTTTTCTATGCTTCCACATTTTGCATACATGTCTACCAGAGTATTTCCAACTACAGTATCAAAAAAAAACCTCATTTCATTATGCTTTGATAGAGGTCCATACCGTGTTAGGTAGGGAGGATGCTAGCAAAGGTTGTGGAGTCTAGCTTTGTACCTGCCATTTGCATTTGCTTGAAATTTTCTAAATCTTTTTCAACAAATCCATTTTGTACATATCCCACGGCCATTGCATTCCATGAAACCATAGTTCTTTGAGGCATTTTGTCAAAGAGTTCATGTGCCTTCTCTATGCTTCCCCATTTTGCATACATGTCTACCAGGGTTGTTGCAACTACAACATCTATCAAAATTTACTTTAAGATGGTTGTGAGGATTCAGTACAATATAATTAACTCTTTACAGGTTAACTATTGTGTTTTTAATTGTACTGAAAATGTAATGGAAATTAAGTAAATTGAATGTTGAGTGTTTTTTTAGTGGATGTTTATAACGTCAATGAATATAGCTTGAATTTTTTTTCAATTGGATAAGTTGTTTCATTTTATTTTTTTCACTTCTTCAACAATTTACTTGAAAGACACTTTTGTGTTTGGAAACTTTATGCAATCAACACCTATGCACTTTATGCAATTGGCCCCTAGGCAAGAGAAACACAATATCATAAAGCTAAAAAAACTTTGGAAGTTGAGCATTGTTTATATTTTTCTTATTTATTGAAACATAATGAAAATTATGTATGTTATTGTTCATGTGCTAGTAAATTTGACTTATGTTAGTAATATCACTTGCATATGTTCTCTAATTAATATTTTGTCATTTTATGTCATTATGTGTTTCTTTAAGAATGTGCCTATGGGTGCTCCATTGAACTTAAATGGTCTAACTGAAATGCTAAGGAATGAGCAAGGGAAAAACATTACTATGATGGTTCATGAGGTAAGTTTGAAAATTGTCTTTTATAGGTTCAATTATCTTAAGTTCCATATTATATTATGTTAATTTGTGTTTGTGGATTGTAGGCCATCTCTAAAGTCATTCCAACCCCTATCACGCCCTTTAGTATCTAGTATTTAATTAACTTATTTCACCATTTATATTTTGTTAATATTTATGTTTTTGCCACATGGCATTTCTAGAGTAAGTCCACCAAGAATGCATCTTGTTGGCATGTAAGATCCGATTATGCCATCTGATACACCCAATGTTATGCAAAAGGTAAGATTTAATCATATGTTTGTGTGGGTTTGATTATGTTATTTCCCCTATTATACCACTTTAATATTTATATTTGTGCCTTGAAGGATGTTTCAAGAAGATGTGTCATGCCCTCTACATCTAGACTGGAAACACCTATCACAAGAGTGGCATCAAGCACAATACCTCATAGCATGCCCTCTACATCAAACATGGATGCTCCTAGTATCCCTGTTGAAATGGACATGCATGCCCTTGTTAGGAGTACATCACAAATAAATAATCCATCATGTCTGGGTTCAGTCATAATTCTCCCACCAACACCTAAACAAGTTTCCTTGAGGAGTCTTATAGAATGACAATCAAGAATACTAAGGCTCCTACTAGAAACTCTTGAGAATGTTGAAATTAGAAAAGAAATACTTAAACAAATTGAGTTATGGGAGAGGACATTGTTGGGGAGTGCAGGGCTTACTTCAGATGAATAGGTAAAATTATGTCTTATTATTCTTTTCTAGTTTATATTTAACTTTTATCATTGTAATAGCATGTTGACTGGTAAAAGCATCATTGATGATTACATGGTTGCTTTGTGATGCTAAAATGTGATTACATGGTTGCTTGATGATCTCAGTGTAAATATAGGACATAAATGACAAAGTGACTGATGTACCTATAGGGGCATCTACCTCAACCTTTAAGACTAGAATAATATCCTCAATGATTACAAAAGGAATGCAAGAAGTTACAATCTTTCTCACTTCAGAAGGAAATGTCTTGAAGGATGAAATGGGGTTAAAATCCTTTCACTTTATTTTTCATCGTGCACAACAATTGTTTGGTAATACCATTCAAATCGATTGGAGGAAGCAAGCCAATGCTAAGAAAGATGAACTCTTTAAAGATTTCATAATAGCATTTGGAAATCTTGGTTTTAATAAGGAAATTATTCTAGATATTGCAGGGAAATACATTCACTCTAAACGAGATAATTTAAGGTCAAAGCTGACAAAAGACTTGAGATATCAACATCCAGCCTAGATCATAGACCAAGTGACATGGGATGAACTTATGAAAGATGCCAAATTTAAGAGGAAAACCCACAATAATCCAAGCTATAGGCCATCTGCACGAGGAGGATCTAAAAGATGCCTTCAAGATACAATAAGAGCAACCCAAGCTAGGGTGTCAAGTATTGGATCCCATAAATTAGGATCTAGTGGGTACAATAGCATTCGTGGTGGCTTGGTAAGTGAATATTTTCATCTATTGTATTCTCTATTTCATAAAAAAAGTCATGACAAACTTGTGAGTTAATTGTATCTTATGAGTCATTATACCTTATAAATTTGGTTATATTTGTTTATGTAGGTTTGCCAATTTGAAAAGGAAGCTTTAGAGGAGTTCCTAAAATATGCTTTATTACATGGTTTCCAATGCCTTCGACAACATATGCTAGACGAGGGGAGAAATTAGTCACTGGTCATGAATATGAGGTATGTTCTTTGCATGTTGGGCTATGATAAAATCTCAAATTTTACCTTCATTTCCACTGCAAAGCAAATGATATAGATATTAATCTAGATAGATACACCTAGAATTATAATAGTTTTTTTTTTCATAGAGAAATGAAATAAGCAAAGATAAAATTGTGATCTGAGTTGCTACAAGATTAATAACTAGCAATTTACATAGCAAAAAGCATAGATTTTCATGGTTTATTAAATTCTATGCTTTGAAGCAAGAAAATAAGTTATGGTATGTTATTTAATGAGTTAAATTGTGTTGTGTATAGGAAACCCAACAATCAAACTCATTAGGTAGTGAGCGTGAAGAGGAGCTAGAGCAACATGATGAATTATTTGTTGCACACAATGATTTGATTGTCATTCCTAAACCTCGGCAGGAAACCATCCTTGAATTTTAGCAAGTGGGAGACAAGAATAATGAGGAGGGTGTTCAATGTGATGAACAATCGACACCCACAATTAGAATAGTGCCCCATAGAAAGAGGACACAAAGGAAGAGGATGGATAGAAATAAATGAACAAAAGAAATATTTACTTCTTATGTTTGAGAAATTAGTGTCAATATTCAATAATGGTTATGCCATATCCATGGTATGTTTTTTTGGTTGTGGAGAAACTCCCACATCATTTTTTAAGATACAGAACATTAGAAATAATTACAATTAATATGGTATTTCTCATTGTTATCTTCAACTACGAATTTACTTTTTCTTTTTGTAAATTTGTTTCAGAAAGAGCAATAGCAGCTGGTTCTAAGGATTGACTTTCTATTTGAGCCTATTTACCTTTGCTGATCTTCCACCTTTTTTGGAATCTATTTATTTGGGTTCTCCAACATAGTGTTCATTTTTTCTCTTGGAAAGGTAGATTTATGGTACGTATAACCATGACTCCCTTCTATTACCATTGCCCTTCTATAACTTTGTCCATCTAAAATCTTCTTTATTGTTTCCTGAGCTTTAGATTGCAAAAGAGGTGGTACAATTGGCGAAGTGCTACTATCTAGTCTGACCCGCTTCTTTATTTTATGTAGATGAGGATGTTTTTTTAGTACACAGATCAAATTTCCATTGTAATTGGAAAAATAAAAATAAAAATTCCAGCAAGTAAGAGGATGACAAGAATCTGGAATCATTGAATGTTGAAAACCACACTAAAAAAATATTTAAAATAAATTTTTTTTTTTTTAAATACATTTTTTCATATTGTCTCTAAAGAGACAATAGTTGGTATTAAAGACATATTGTCTCTAGAGAGACCATATGTCTTTAATCCCAACTATCATCTCTAAAGAGACAAAAGTGAAATTGTCTCTAAAGAGATAAAAATACTTCTATTTCATATTGTCTTTACAGAGACAATTTTTTAAGACAATCATTTGAGACACTTGCTTAAACATAATATTTAAGATAATACACTGTTGGAAACTTGGAAAACATCGTTATAAGAGAGACATTGCTAGTATGATCACTGTACATAATGTTTGAAGATGTTTTCATTGATAGAAACAAGAAAAGCAATAAGGTTATGACAAAGACTTTGGCCTGGTGAAGAAGACTTAGTCGTTTGGGCTAAGTGTTCACAGTATACAGAGATAATGATAGAGAGACAGTGTTTGGATTAGCATTGGTCCACAATTGCAAACCTAGCCCTATGGTTATGGTATGATGATCCCAACTCCTAGATGATCTTATATGCCAAGTTTTAGACTTTGATCAGTTCCAAAAGTACATCTTCAAAGAGCTTAAGTCTGGCAGAGCAAAACACAGTGCTAACCAGAGCAAAGCTCTCACTTGTTTTGGTTTGCATTCCTCCAGTGTTATATATCTTGTAATGAGGTTTTGAGGTGTTGTAAACACATGTATGAAGTTTCTAAATCTAGAGTTTCAATTTCTAAGGCCCACTAGAAAGATAGTTACAAGCTGCTGAGTATCTCTACATGGCTTAATAGAGTTTGACTATGACATGGTCCGAGTTCTAATGGTCCACATTTTGCCACAAGAAGATGTTTTTCTTCATAGTTTTGAAGGTATAATCTCTAATATCTGAAGAGTCTTTGATATGTTTTTAAGCAAGCCTTGTGGTCCACAATGAATGTTATAGTCTGACAGATGTACTGAACCAGTGGCAGTCTATATTTAAGGTCGACATGACAAGTTTAATTTGTATGCAGTAAGTTCTATTGTTTAAAATTTAATTGTAAGTGGTGGATGAGTTGAGGATGACATATGAGAAGGTATTTCGAATGTTATTTGGGTCCACTGTGAATTTTGGTAAATGAATTTGGTCAACATAGTACATAAGGCATGACTACACACTACACCTTATTAGGCCGACCTGATAAGAAGATTCTAAGTGTTGTGGATATGTGTGTGTGTGTGTGTGTGTGTGATTGAATTTGGTGTTTGTGGTGTGTGGTTCAAATGTGAATGTGAAGTACAGTGTAGGTGACAAGAGCAAAAGAAGAGAGATCTTGATTAATGTAAAAGAAGACGCATGAAACAGAGCAGTCAAGATGAAAAGTTTTGAGACAGTGTTTCTAAGCTTCATTGGAAATATAACCATGCATGTGTAGATGCAATCTGAGTAGTTCAACCTAGCAGTGAGCCATTCTTCTTCCTTCTTTCATTCTATAGGTAATGAACCTATTTTGGAAGTGAGCCTTTCTTGCAGTGAGCATTTCTTTAGGCAGTGAGCCTTCTTGTAATTCGATATTGTTCCTACATAATATATTGTGAGCTAACACTCACCGTAGTTTTTCCCAGTTTTGGGTTTTCCATATAATAATCCTGGTGTTCATGTGTGATGCATCATGGCTATTTCTTCTATGTTTAATTTGCTTTGTCATTGCATGTGGTAAATGGATTACTAGTTTAACAAGTAAGAAGTTTAATATAATACTAATTCACCCCCCCCCTTCTTAGTATTTTGGGTGTTCAACAATTGGTATCAGAGCCTGTTCCTTGGAAGAAGTCTAACAGCTTAAGGAAGATCTTGGAGACTGAACACATGGTAGGTAAAAAACATCCTACTCCTCCTAAAGAAATTGATTCAACTGAAATTGAAGAAGAAGAATGCATGCTTGTCAACAAAAAAGAACTCAAGATTGCCCTTGAAGATCTTGAAAAGGTTGAATTAGAGAACAAGGATCTGAAAGATAATGTTAAAGAAGCAAATGAGTGCATCCAAAAATTGAGAGAGCAAGTCAAGAAGTTCAAAGAAAAATATAAGGAACCTTTAGCAAACAATTGATATCTGAAAATGACACCTTAAATGATCTGAAAGTCGAAGTTGTAAAAAGAGAAAAAGTAGAAGAAGACCTGAATCGGTTGGTGAAAAGTAAAATTGAAGACTGCACAAAGCTTGAACAAGATGTTGTGGATCTGAAAGTTGATCTAAAATAGACATGGATTCAGGAAGATAAATTCAGAGTGAGTACTTCCCAACTTGATAGAATGCTTGCAAGTTAGAAAAGTCTTGATGATAAAGAAGGCTTGGGATTTGAGAAAGGTGAAAGATCTAAAACCAGTCAAGAAAAGAGTGCTGAGATCAAGAAGGACAAAAGAAAACAAATCTAGAATCAAAGGAACAGACCTAGAAGACCACTTATCAAGTAAATAAATGCTCAAAGGTACCCTTCTTTCAATGGTTATTGTAATGCATGCAACAAATTTGGTCATAAGGCTACTCAATGTAGGAGCAAAGTGATTCAAAATGTTCTATCATTCTTTGATCAGTGTTTCACTTGCAATAAAGTAGGTAACAAAGCTAATGAATGTAGATGTCAAATAAGGAATGGGTTCAAAAATGGAAGGAATGCTAAAACTTTCAAAGGTAACTGCTTTATATGAAAGAGATTAGGTTATAGAGCTAGTGAATGCAAAAGTCAGATAAAAAACAACTACAATAATGGAAGGAACACTCAATATTTCAATGGGACTTGTTTTACATGTAATAGATTTGGACACAAGGCTAACTGATACAGATCAAGGATGAATGAAAGGAACAATGGATAGGGAAATGTTATATGCTTCAACTGCAACAGGCCTAGACATATTGCAAGGTTCTACAAAAGTAAGTAAATGAAGAAGGAGAATTAGGTAGAGATGAAGAAACTTGTACAAAAGGTAGATCTGATAGAGATCAAAAAAGAGATGAACAAGATTTGGGTTAAGAGGGAAGCACATGAGGTCAAGGATGTGTCTGCACTAGATTCTGGTGTAGATACTTCCTCCAAGAAGTAAATTGGAAGCTCTAGCTCAAGGGGAGCTTAAATGCAAAATCTTATTCCCCCAACCAAAAGTGTGGTGCCGATATTCAACATGAAGATATGGGATGTAAGTCAAAATGATAGACCTCTTGGAGAAGATTCTGGTAGAAAACAACCTAACGTGGTGGATTGCAGAGTAGTTTAGATCGACTATGGGTAGCAGAATAAGGGTTTGACAACATTTTGAAATAAGCATTTATGATGATTGAATCTTGATGAAAAGAGGATATAAGGAATTCATTTCAAAGAAAAATCACTTTACATTCAAACTTTCAAGTGACTAAAGAGATCTGAGAAGCTAGCTAAGGCAATTTCAAGCATCCCGTGAAGAAACCCTAATAGAAGCAAAAGGTATTTACCATTCTCTCCTTTAAAAATTTCATGTGTTGAATCTGTAAAGATGTATACTCCTCAAGTAGTTGAGATAAAAAAGAGGCCTCACCCTAAGTTCAAGAAGTACCCATTCAAATCAATTGAAATTGATCTAGATGGTGCATTCTCTGAAGTCCTATTTTGGGTCATGCACACTAAAGATGTTAGGGCATACATTCATACAAATATGGAAAAATATGATCATATGAAACTAGAGCAAGTTTACTTGAATGAGTTGACCAGAGATAATTTGAATTTAAAGGAACAATACAGTGTCCTACATGAGAAGAAGTTAGATGTGTGGATTGATATTCTGATATTTTTTGAAGATGCTTGGGTCCGGTATGCCCTAAGCAGAATTCATGATGAATTTATGTGGTTAGACATGACACACATGATCACTAAAGATGACATTGAAGCAGTAATTGGCATGTGCTCCACCAGAAAGGTCATTGCCTTGAAAACTATGAAGAATAATATAGTAATGCAGTTGACAGGTGTAAAATTTGATAAGACGGCACTAACTGTAAATGATATTGTGGATCTGGACAACGGTTACATTTGCATCAATGGTTATTGGTTCTAAGGTCTAGTTCTCCAACAAGGAAAACTTAGTCTCTACAATAGCCATATACACAACATATGATATGGTTAAGAACAATACAAACTATGACCTTTGTGAGTTGCTCTGGCAACAACTATTGGAAAATCTAAAAAGAACAAAGGACACTAAGTACCCTTTTAGGTATGGTACTCTAATTATCTACCTTTTGTTCTACTTCCTGAGAGAATTACCAGGTATAGGCAACATTGGGTGGTTAAATCATTCTCTGGTAGCAGTTCAAATTAGAAATCATATGTAGAACTTAGGAGATGTTAATAAACAAAATGTAGCATTGTGGGCTTACTTTAAGAATTTCCAAAAGAAAATGTAGACTAGGGCTAGGATCCCTAAAAATGTTATAATGAAATATGAAAAGGAGATTGTCTAGACAAAGATAAATGCTTCATGGAGGTAGTAGAACGCAGAATTGTATGGGTCCTAGCAATGGGATATGAGGTTACAAAAGATGTTCTGACTAGTTTGGCTGAATTGAGGTTGAGCAAACCAAAAGATCCAAATGAGGAAAGGTTTGGAACCTATGAAGGGAAGCCTCTTAAAGCGCACTTGGAACAAAGGCAACCTGAGAATCAGAGGAAAGTTAGGAAGTATGTAGAAGAGTTTGCAAAAAACAAAGGATTTATAGATGAAGAAATAAAAAGGGCAAGAGCTAAGTCTGATGCATCCAAGATAGCAAGTTCTCTAGAAGGACAAAATTTAAAGGCTCCGAAGAAGAAAGAGGAGAAATCTGAGAAAGAAAAACTTGCATCTAGCTTTGGGAGAAGAACAAGAGCCTCATCCTCAACAGTAGCTACCTCTAAGACCTCATGACCCTCTATTGAGGTTGAGAAAGAAAAGGCAAAGCATGTAGATGCTAGGAAAGAGGTTCTTGAGAAGAAGAAAAGAAAGAAAGGTAAGGCCACCAAAAGAATGTATATGAGCCTTGGTGGAGGAGAAGAAGAAGAAGAAGAGATAGAGACTGATGAAGAAGTTAGAACAAAAAGGGCAAAAATAGATGAAGCCACCTCTGGAAAAAAGGAGAAGCCCTCAGAAAAGGTTAAGGACAAGAAGAAGAAGAAAGGGGAAAAGACTGATACCAAAGTAGATGAAGCTACTATGTCCTTGGAAGCCACCATTGCTACAATGGTTGAGCATGGGAATTTAAAGCCCATTGTTAACATGTATGATGAAAGCTTAGATGTTGATAAGGCAACAATTGAGGCTGTTGTGATAAAATATTTAGTCATGTTTAGTAAAGCCTTGATTGAAATTATTGATGATCTTTCAGACAGTCTAGCTAGCATAATGAATACAAGAAAAGAAGGCTTAGGTATGGCAAAAGATGTTGAAATAAAAGAATATGTTCTATTAAAACTCTATCCAAGCATCACCCCTAAAGAAAGAACCAAAGCCACTAAGATACTCAATGAGAAATTTAGAACAAAGAAAAGGGTAAACATTTTAATGTTCAGTGATGTTGAAAATTTGAAGGAAACTGAGGAAATAACACTAAGTGTGGTCCATGAGCTACAAATTTCAACTATGATGGACACTAATGAAGAGGAACCAAACATAGAATAGAATGTTGATAATGTTTCTCTAGAAGTGAATATTGAGCAGAGCATGGACCAAGGTAAAATCACTCCTCCAAAAAATCTAGGAAAGGATGAAGAAATGAAAGATTCTGAGAAAGAGAAGAGATCTGAAGAAGCAAAGGTAGATCCAGAAGAGAATATCCCTGAGAGTAGAGAGAAGAGATAAATGAACAAATAATGGATAATCCTACTCTAGAACTAGAAGGAAATGAACAAGAAGACATTCAAGATCAACCTCTAGAAAGACAAGAAGTGGAAGTGTTTCAATTTAAAGAGAAGAGAGACAATGTTGACTCCTTGAGATAGTTTTTGGAGAAACAGAAGGAAGCTCAGATTTCGACTACTCCTGAGCTACTGCAAGGACTTATCAACCTTGCCTCTATGTCCCCACTACAGAAATTAAGAGTTGGGACAATTTTTTAAACCACTGCATAGGAAGAGATATTGAAACCTCATATGAAGGACAGCGAGATGATAGAAGATGCATCAACAATTTTTGAAAAATTAATGCCCAGAATAAGGAGAGACACATCATTAACCCCTGCTACACAAATGAAAAGGTTAATGGAATCAATCAATTCTCACTTTAAGTCCTTAGAACAAGTAATAGAGAATAAGGTAAGGAGAGAGATTGATGATAAGAGATTAGTTGAGCCTATTGACAAATTTGCTGAAGACAAATTTTTGTTAGATAAAAGTATAGAGTATGCACAGATGGCCATTAAAGAAGCCAGTGAATTATATCAATTTTGTCTTACATGTCTTGATAAGACAAAGAAATAAAAGAGAAAATAAATAGATGGGAAACTCAAATAATGAAGATCTCCAAAACTTATGACTCAGTAAAAGGTGATATTGGCAATCAAAGGGCACAAGTTGAGACTATTCATTCTAATATACACAAGTTGCAGAAGGGTCATCCCACAATGATAGGTTACACTTTTTGGCCAAAGTTGACATTGAAATCAACATTTTGAACTAAATCTTCACTTTCTAACACCTATAGCCACTAAACCATTAGGAATTTGAAGATGATGCAAACTAGTGATTTGTGCGATTTTGTTTGTAGATTCTAAATATATATTTTTAAAAAATTTGGAGTTAAATTGTTTTTTTTTTTGCATCTCCTTTGATAACTAGTTTTTAATAGTAAACAACATTTTTTAAAGTGATGTGTATTCTGTAGCACATAACTTTCTTTCTACAAAGGATGAAATTATGATTCTTTTGATTTTTTTTGGATTGTGAATCGTGCACAAATTGTATTCAAAGTTAAGGAAGAGTTACAACTTTGTGATCAAGCAAACCACAACAAAATAGTTGTAGCTTACAACAACCCAAAAACACATAAAACTTCACTAATCATACAGATAGTTTTAAGTTTTTAAAACATAAGTATATATTAGAGAGAAAAAAAATTTATAGTAAATATTTTGCTACTACTAGAAATCCATAATGTTTAAAACTTCTAAATCAGACCATTCTTGTACTCTTTTCCTTGCTAAAAATCTATCCTAATTGCCACTAACTGCATCAATATCCATGTCCTCAGCATCAACTCTTGGCCTTCGAACATTATATTCTTCTTCTTAGTCTACAAACTAGTTATAGTAACCTTGACTGTCATGTAACTCTGAGTCTTCTGCCCTTGGACTTCTCATATTGTTCTAAAGGTATGCTCCTCTATCTTTGAGTTTTGCACAATCTTTAATCATCCTATTTCTTAAGCTGTCATAGCCCTTAGCAGGAGAGCGGTCCCCATGAAAAGTGTTGGAGCTAAAGTTTTGAGACACAATCTCCCACTGCTTATCAAGTTCACTTTTAGCCAGGTCCTGTTGTAACTTCTTGCAATAAAGCTTCTGGAAGTCAGTGTACATGTTATAAAATCTTGGATCAAACCTTTTCATCTTCCCTGTATAGAAATCAGATTGTTTGACATCCTCTTTGTGGAACATAGCTCTGGTTTCCATTAATTGCTTGAACTTATCAATTGAGATCTCCATAGTAACTGCCACCTACTTAAAACAATCAAAATTTATGAGATCAAAGAAAATCCCAGTGAGTTGCCTTACCCTACCCTGGAAATATTCCTCATTCCTTCTCTTCCAGATAAACCATAAAATCTCAATAGACAAAATAAGCCAAAATGAGTTTAACTTTTTGTCCAAGGCATCAACAAAATCACATATAACTTCTTTTTTATTTGCATGAAGGGAAGAATTCCATTGAGAGATATTACCCATGAAGAAGAGCCAGACTTTTTTAGCAAAAAGACAATAAAAAATATATGGAATGCAAACTCTTTGACATTACACATTAGGCACTAGACATCACTTACACCAAGACTGAGTTTATTGAGTAGAAGCAACCATTTAAAACAAGATTTTTTTGGTTCAAGGATATTAGACCAGTTCCATTTGAGGTATTTTGATAAAGTTTTTAGGCAAAGGGTGTCACCCCTTGGATTTGTTTGCACAATTTTGTTTCCATTTGCCCAAGACAACAAGTCTAAATCAAATTCCTTATTAATGACCACCCTTAATTGAAACTTGCACAACATGGTTTTGAACAAGGTTGAAAAAGTTTTGAATTGTTTAACATTTAGATGGAAATCCCCTTTAATTTGGCTCTATTTTTTGAGATGTCCATCATTAAAAAAGATCAGTGAGTTTTGAAATCCCTATAGTGTTAAAGTTATTAGCAGAACAACCCTGAAGTAATGCAAGAGGTTTATTTTTGTATTTAATGTTCCACCAGATCAATCTCTGACCCCATATGCATTGGTTATTAAAATCAATAGCTACCCTTTGTGGAATGACATTTTAATTTGCTCCCAAGCTTTCCAAATGCTCTTGAAGATGGTAGATTCCCCAGGCTTAACAGCGAAATCCCCAAACAGAGTATCATGGAGATGCAATGTGCCCCAAGATTTCTTTTTAATAGGGATGACATTTAACATATTGGTTCTTATTCGTACCTTCCAAGGTTCATTACCTATCAAAGCATTGATAATCCATTTGGCTGCTAGGGCAAGACCCTGGAGCCTCAGATCTTTAAGTCCCAGACCCCCCAATTCCTTGTTCATACAACACCAACTCCATTTGACTAGATGTTTTTTTGATTTACCCTTACTATCTGACAATAAGAAATTCCTTATTAACTTATGAATTACATCAAACTGATAGTTGGCAAAAAGCCACATAGAAGAATAGTATATTGAATAAGCTGACAGGATTTTCTGGCACACCTGCAATCTGCCTACAAGAGATAAATGCATTCTATTCTAATTTTTGAGTTTCTATTCAATTTTAGTAAATAGCCAATGCCACATGAGTTTCAAAGAAGGATTAAGAGAAAATGGGGTTCCAAGGAATCTGACCATAACCTTAGGGCCTCCCCACTACCAATTCCCAAGATCAAGCCAATAAGGAGCAACAGAGTCCCAGGTGAGTAGAATAGACTTTGAGGGAGAGATCTTTCAAATTCTAACTTATTAGTCCTTGGAAAAAGTGAAGTATCATCTACAAACTATACACTAAGAAGTTTCTCACCATTGGGTAGGAGGATACCATGCAACTCACCTTGAATGTATTCAGTTCTCAAAAGAAAATGCAAAGCTTATGATGCAATTACAAATAAAGAGGGGGCAAGGGGACAACCCTACTGGATTGACCTTCCCATTCCAAAGGGAGCAGATAGTTCCACATTAAATTCCACTTGGGGTGAGGTATTCCTAAACAACATCATGACTATACTACAAAATTTACTAGGAAATCCAATGGCCTTAAGAATCTTAAGTATAAATGACCATTCAACCCTATCATATGCTTTTTTGAAGTCCAAAAGAAGAACACCTACATTTTGAATAGATTCCTTAGCCCAACGTAGCTCTTCCCAACTTGTAATTAGGTTCTCAAGAATGTATTTGCTTTTGATAAAGCCAGTCTGTGTGGAGCTTATCACTTTTGGTAGAATGTCTCTGACTCTTAATGTAAGCACTTTAGCAATAATTTTGTAAGAAACATTCAAAAGTGTTATGGGTCTCCAATTTTTTATAATGGTCTTATCATCTCCCTTAGGAAGAAGCTTGATGATTCCTTTAGTGATGTTCTCCCCTAAGGAGCCTTTGGCAATAGACTTAATATACAGCTCAAAAAGATCATCTACTATCCAATCCAAGTTAGCCTTATAAAATTCTATAGGGAGGCCATCTGCATCAAGGGATTTCCCATTTTTCATGGATTTTATCACTGACTCAATTTCATCTTTTGAGATTTCTTTGTCAAAATGACTTTTCATCTTCTCATTAACTTTCTCCATGCAAATTCTTCCACATAACTCCTGGGCCTCACTGAAACCGACTCTAAAGTCCTCTGCTTTAAAAAGATTTTCATAGAAATTCTTAAATCATTTAAAATATCTTCTTGACTATTCAAGGTAACTCCATTCTCAACAATAGTTCCTATGCTCTCTTTGATGTTTTTGGATTTAAGGAGATTAAAAATATATTTTGTACCTTTGTCCCCATCTTCTAACTAGTTCAGTTTGGCCCTGATCTTAGCACTTTGAGCCTTCCTAATTTGAACCTTCCTTAACCTGTGTTTGATATCTCCCAACCTTTTGACTAAATTTTCCTTATTGGGGTTCACTTTGACTAATTCTTTAAATCTAAGATATTCTTTCTATAATATCAGTTCCTCTTTTTTCTTGTCTAATGCAAATTTCTTCCCAACAATTTGGAAAATAGCCTTACAGGCCTCAGTTAATCTATTCCAATATAAAGAGGCACCTTTACCCTTCAACTAAGAAGAACAAATATTTATAAGAGATTTGATTCCATTCATACAATCTTGATGTTTAAGAAGCTCACAATTTAGCTTGAAGGAGGTAAACTTCTTTTTATTTTATTTAAGAATTCCAATCTGATTCTTGATCTGCAACACTATTTTGATAGGGTGGTGGTCTGAAAGAGGATTTGGGATTACTTGCACTTTATTTGCATCTTTTATAGACTGGCACAAAAAGACATTTTTGTCAAAGTAAAATCTATCCAATCTACAGTGAATTCTTTTGTTTGCTTTTTGACAATTAGATGAAGAGAACCACATTCCACTACTATTTCCTTTTTCACCTTCTAGTGGATCAACCAAGTTCAAAGATTTTTTTAACCTCTTCCAGAAAAAATTTTCATTACCCTTCCACCCTAGCGGGTTACCTCCCTGTTTATCCTGTGGATGCTCTATCATGTTGAAATCTCCCCCAAATACCCAAGTGATCTTTGGTAACTCAGTAATCAACCAATTCCATAACTTTTCTCTATTATAGTATTCATTGGGTGCATAAATTGAACATAGACCAAAAGTCATTCCTTGCAAATTTAAAATAATCCAGACACATCTATTGCATGGAGAGTGTCCTAAGCTTTGGATAAGCTTCTAGCACTTCTTATTCAACAAAATAGAATTACCACATTTGCCTTTAATATGATTAGTAGTGAAAAAGACAACATCTATAAAACTAAATCGAAGAGTATTTTCCATCATAAATCCTATAGCTTTGATTTCTTGTAAGAACAAAATATCCATAATTTTGCATTTGTTACAAAAATCTCTAACTACATATTTCCTCTCAGAGGATTCCAAACCTCTGACATTCCAACTAAAACATCTTAGACAATCCATAGAGGCTTAGAAGTAAGGGTAAATTTCTCCTTAACTCGAAAGCAACAGATCAAGGCAAATCATATTTGCCTTTCTTGCCCAGTATAACCGAGCTATTAGATCTACTCATATTCTTCCTTTTCTTGTTATCCTGATCAAAGGGTACAATATCAAGTGCAACTTTCTTTCCTTCAACATCTAAGACTTTATTATGGGTTGCATCTTTCATAGACAGGGCAATCATATTTCCCTACTTTTTGAGGTCCATTGCTAACCCTAGGGGATCTACTTCTTTGATTTTGATAAATTCATCTCTGAGCATATCTAATTTCTTCCTTTGATCGGCTACCTCCCTAATCTTGTCTAGGGCTAACTATTGAGGATTTTTCTTCTTTCTAATTGTAATGAATCCATCCTCAGAGGGGATGTCAGGTATATCAACTTCAACATGATTATCATAAACAATCTTGGACTACTCAATCTCATCAATTCTATCTATATTACCAGACTCAGAAGTTGGTTGAGTCTCTTCAATTTGGGAGATAAGAGTAGGATCCTCATCCATTGAGTCCATCTCCCTTGATTCATCTTTAGAGAAAAAACTTAGGTTTTCATCATGGGTACTGTCAAATTCACCTATAATTTGTTGCTCACCGTCAAAAACTACAGAAGGCAAACCTTCCCTATTATTTAAATCTACTTCAACAGAATTATCAATTGATTTCTTCCCTACTTGAAAAGGATTGTGGTCATGGGCTAATCGAGCCTTAGAGATCTCTAGGGGCTAGCTCCTAGATTCTGACACCATATTAACTATGGGATCATTAGAGTTTTTCTCTTTTGTTTCAAATACTAAGTTATCTTTTTTGAATCTCCTAGATATAGAAGGACAGTCCTTCCTTTGATGTCCATCCATTTTACATAAGAAACAAGAGTTAAGCCCTCATAGCCCAACAAAATCACATTGAATAGATTTATCTCCCCAATTAATCTCCAAAATTTCAGGGATTTGAATTCCTGTGTTAAAGGCTACCAGTAATCTTGCATCCAAATGAGGTAAAGTAGACCAAGTTTTGTCTATCTTAATTATTTTTCCAAAGGGTTTTAAAATTTGTGGTAGAAAACTCCAAAATTACATAGGAAGGTTTTTATTAAGAACCCATCTAGGAATAGAACAAAACTATATCTCATTGTGAGTAGTGTCTAGTGTCTAAGGAAATGCTTTAAATAGAGCCAACTCAATATTCTAGTAATCTTTTTCCATCACTCTCTTTTGCATAGTATGGCTCTTAAAAAAGATAACAAATATTGCAGTTTGAATTGTTCTACAAAATGAGAAGTGTATGCCTAAATTCCTTCCCCAAACAAAAATTAACTAATTATCAAAGAATCTTCTTGAAGGCATTTTTTCCATATTGATGTAGGTAAAGAAAATGGCAATGTTGTTTAATATAACTTCTTCATTTCTAATTGCATTAAGCATATCATCATTAGGACATAAGGAAATTTTCCTGGGCTAGGCGTGGAACTCACCTTGAAGTTGTTCATTAGCCTCACCATTCTCAACCCTTTTTGCAGCAAGTCCATCAAAACCTCTAAGTCCAAAGTTGATCTCGAAGCCTACATTTTCAGGTAGAGCTTCAACATTTTCTACTCTCAAGACTTTTCTGTATGATTTTGAATGATCATGATGGATATTCTCATCTACCCCACTTTTAATTTCCACTAAAGATTAAATGCCTTCATTAACTCTAGGCTTATCCTCGGAAGAGCACATCAGAGTAGCCGGGTGACACCAGGTACACCTTATGCCAGGAAGAGCACATCAGAGTACTCGGGTGACACCAAGGTGACACAAGCATCAAAAGGACATCAAACGGGTGAATGCCAAATGAAAAAATAAATCAATATAGAGAAGAACAAATGTAGGCAGACCACTCATGCCACAAATACAATCAAAACAACTAACAAATACCACCTTTTTAACCCTAAATCAAGGCAAATGTCATCCACGAAAAGAATACAAATTATCAAAGAAGACCAAAGAACACAAAATATTTCCAAAGAAAGGAAGGAACCACAAATAGGATGCACATGGAGGATTTCCAAGAAACCCTCATGCACTCTTTGGGATTCCTTCAATTCTTTTAAATTTAGATTGTTAACACCGATATATAGAGCATGCATTTGGTTTCATAATGTTTTGTTGAATATTTTTTTTAATTAAGTTTGAAGTCAAACCAATTATAATTTAGACATAGGCATATTCCATAAAACATAACTTTTTTTGTATGTATCCAAATTCAATTTTTTTTTGTTAAAATAAGGACATCAATACCTATGGCATAGATATTTTTTAGAATTTGTTTCACTAATTTACTAATTTTCCATGTGTGTAGAATAGAGAACTTGATGTTCAGTGAAAAACCTACATTCATAAGAAATAAAAAAGTAAATATAATAATCAAATTAAATATATTTAAAATTATACTTTTTGGGAAGCTTATAATAAGGACTACATACTTACATAACATAAATTTTAAATGAATTCATTTGATACCCCAACAGGTAAATCAAAAGTGGTTTTTTTATCAGCATTTTGATATGTGTAGAGGAGACTCCATTATAGGTATGGTTTAAAACTAGCGGGCTTCTATCCAAGGGGGTTTGAATCTAAGGGGGTTTGATCAAACCCTCTTCAATTAAAATCCTTTAAATGGAACATTTGAAGGCTTAAATCATTATATTTTTCTAAAAATATGTGATTTTAGCAAAAATTAGGATGTCCCAGAAAGTGTAACTCATTATTGTGGCAGCACCCAGACTTAGAGGGAGGCAATAAAACATAGAATGAGTCATCTCTGGGAGATAGCAAGTTTTAAAATTGCATCCCTAACCAAGCTAGTAGCAGCAATAGATAAGATAAGGAAAATCACTGAGGCCCCTTCTACTGTGAAGAAAGCAATAGAGTTAATATCGCAGATTAATGGGCACATACTAGTCCTGAGTAATGCTAAAGCTAGTTGGAATGAAGAAATGGTGCAGCTAAAGAAGATCTACAAAGATGTTCTCCTTGAACAATAGTAACTTAAGCATTTTTTATTTCACCGATATATATGCAGAAAGTAGAAAAATAGTTTTTGAAATTTTGGCAACTTGTACATATCCTTGTATGATACACCTTTTCCATTGATGTCAAAGGGGGAGAAGAAGCATGTGAAAAACATTTAAAAAGTAAGAAGAAAAGAATGAACCTAGGGGGAGTAGTGTGTAAAGAGAAAGGGGGAGTTGTAACAATTTTTCACATCAAGTGTTGCCATCAATGCTAAAGGGGGAGATTGTTGGCAACATGACAAACATAATTATAAGAGAGACACTGCTGGTATGATCAATGTGCAAGATGTTTGAAGATGTTGTCATTGATGGAAACAAGAAAAGGAATAAGGTTATGACAAAGACTTTGGTCCAGTGAAGAAGACTTAGTCATTTTGGCTAAGTGTTGACAGTATACAGAGACAGTGACAGAGAGACAGTGTTTGGATTAGCATTGGTCTACAATTACAAACCTAGTCTTGCAGTTATGGTATGATGATCCCAACTCCTAGATGATCTTATATCCATATTTTTAGACTTTGATCAGCTCCAGAAGTACATCTTTAAAGAGCTTAAGTCCGGCGTAGCAGAACACAATACTAACCAAAGCAGAGCACTCACTTGTTTTGGTCCACATTCCTCTAGTGTTAGATATCTTGTAATGCGGTTTTGAGGTATTGTAAACACATGTATGAAGTTTCTAAATCTTGAGTTTTAGTTTTTGAAGCCCACTGGAAAGATAGTTATGAGCTGCTGAGTATCGCTACATGGCTTGACAGAGTTTGACTGTGACAGGGTCCAAGTTCTGATGATCCACATTTTGGCACAAGAAGATATTTTTCTTTGTGGTTCTAAAGGTATGATATGTGATATATGAAGAGTCTTTGATATGTTTTTGAGAAAGCCTTGTGGTCCACAATGAATGTTGCAATCTAACAGATGAACTGAACCAATGGTAGTCTGTGTTTAAGGCTGACATGACAAGTTTAATTTGTATGTGGTAAGTTCTATTATTTAGAACTTAATTCTAAGTGGTGGATGAGTTGAGGCTAACATATGAAAAGGTATTTCAAATGTTGTTTGGGTCCACTGTGAATTTTGGTAAATGAATTTGGCTGACAGAGTACTTAAGGAATGACTACATGCCAGACCTTATTAGGTCAACCTGATAAGAAGATTCTAAGTGTTGTAGATATATATATGGGGTTGAATTTAGTATTTGTGTTGTGTGGTTTGAATGTGAATGTGAAGTACAATGTAGGTGACAAGAGCATAAGAAGAGAGATCTTGCTTAATGTAAAAGAAGATGAGTGAAATAGAGCAGTCAAGATGAAGATTTTTGAGACAGTCTTTCTGAGCTTCATTGGAACTATAACCATGCATGTGTAGATGCAATCTAAGTAGTTCAACCTAGAAGTGAGCCATTCTTCTTCCTTCTTTCATTCTCTAGGGAATGAGCCTATTTTGGTAGTAAGCCTTTCTTGCAGTGAGCATTTCTTTGGATAGTGAGCCCTAAGGCAGTGAGCATTCTTTTAATTCGGTATTGTTCCTACATAATATATTGTGAGTTAACAGTCACCACGGTTTTTCCATGTAAAATTCCTGGTGTTCATGTGTGATGCATTGTGGTTGTTTCTTCTATGTTTAATTTTCTTTTTCATTGTATGCAGTAAATGGATTACTAGTTTAACAAGTAAGAAGTTTAATAGAATACTGATTCACCCCCCCTCTTAGTATTTTGGGTGTTCAACATACACAATTTTTTTTGTTTCAAGTTAAGATAGTTTGCTAAAAAATTGTCATAAACCCCCCTCTATGTAGTAGTGTGGAAAAGAATTTTAGCTAAGAAAGACCCCAAACAAAAGGCAGAGTTACATTCAAGATGTGTCAAAAAGATCCTAGGAGAAAGGAAATGGTGCAAGGATGTACATCTAACATGGAGTCACTTGGGAGAAGCTAACTTGCATGTCTCTATGACTTAGGTAGAAGGTGTTGTAATTCTTGAGAACCTTACAAGAATCTAATCTCCACCGAACATGCTTGCTCATGCACCCAAGTACATTAGCACAAAAGAAGTTCTAATCGAAGAAGATATTGAAGATATTCCAACACCTATTGGCCAATTATTCTAACAGGAGTTGTTAGGTGATGATCCATTTGTTTTAGAGCAAATTATACCCTACAGATTCTGAAAACTCCCAACACAAACACAAGCACCCAATGGTCATAATTAATGGCATCACAAGTATAAAGAGATTTGGCAAATAATTTTAGCTAAGAAAGACCGCAAACAAAAGGTAGAGTTACGTTCAGGATGTGTTAAGAAGACCATAGGAGAAAGGAAATGGTGCAAGGATGTACATCCAACATGGAGTCACTTGGGAGAAGCTAACTTGCATGTCTCTATGATTAAGCATGGAGTCACTTGGGAGATACTAACTTGCATGTCTCTATGACTAAACTAGAAGGTGTTGTAATTCTTGAGAACCTTACAAGCATCTAATCTCCACCTAACATGTATTCTCATGCACCCAAGTACATTAGCACAGAAGAAGTTCGAATTGAAGAAGATAGTGAAGATATTCCAACACCTATTGACCAGTTATTCCATTAGGAGTTGTTAGGTGATGATCCATTTGTTTTAGATCAAACTATACCCTAGAGATTCTCAAAACCCCCAACACAAACACAAGCATTCAAGATGATTGGTAGAAAACCAATCACTCAACCAATTATGATCACACCAATTGGAGGTATTAGTATATCCCCAACCTAGTTAGTGCCTATTTTACACACCATTGGGATAACCTCTGGAGCAACAAATAGCACCACCCTTATTGGGAAATTACCACTTACAACCAGGAGTGCAAGGAACTCCAGTGCAAGGTAGATTTCAAGCATAATTAGATCAACACCTACTAATTCTATGCCATAGTATTTATATGAAATGTCTCTATGTTTCCCAAAATACTAAGGGGTGGAGAATTCAACATAACATGTCCGCAAATGTGAACTACTCTAGGACAAGAAGTGTGTCATTACCTATAAAAGAGAGGTAAGTCAATTTCTAACTGTCCTCATTGACTATGCCCAGTCTTGGTACAAAAAGTATGATCCTCAACAAGTAGTTATGGATTATGATTAGTTAGAGGTAGCTTTCCCAAAAGAGGTTGATATCCTAGAGTTTGAACAATAGTGCATCTCATCTCTGAAGGATATCAGGCAAGAATTGACTTAGAGTGTGTTGTCTATGATGCCTAGTTCAAGACATTGACTTCTAAACTCTCTTATGAGATACACCCTGACCAACATGCACAATGGTTTGTTGGAGGCTTATTGTTTCCTTTCCATCATGCCCTCTCACAAAGACCTTCATCAACCCCATTGAAGCATTGGAGGCATTGCTTCATGGTGAAGTAGTTGGGAGCATTGATACCAGGCTTAGCCCATTTATGGAGGCTCAGCTTGCTATAATGGCCTCACAGATTGAAAAAACTCATATCTAACAATTCCCATGGTACCCATTGTGGTATCTAGTGTGTAGATTGTGATATGGAAGGGTACACTATGACAAACTACCCATGAAGGAATGTGTACATGTTGCTCAAGGCATGTGAAATGTGTAACGAGGATCATGATGTAAGAAGTTGTTCATTACTGCAATGCACAAGCTAGATAAAAGTATCCAATTATTGTAAACTTTGTGATGTGCACACCCATATCACTGAGGATTATAGGGTCATCTACCAAATCCATGAAGTCAAGACCTTAGGACTCTATCGGGTAGTAGTAGACAACATTTAGGAGGGTTAGGGGTATATGCAACCAAGATGAGGATGAGGATATGGGGGAGGTAGATTTCCACCCCAAACATGCTACAAGTATGGTTTACAATATTTTTGTCAATGAGATTATTCAATTTTCCCAACTTGCACATACTTTTGGGGAGATCACAAGATCAAAGAGTGCCCTAACTTGTATCCTACAACATGACAAAAGACAAGAATAAGAAGAGCACAAGTATGATCTCAATAGAGCATGCACCACATGCTGAGGGGAAAGCACAATCCACCACACCTATTGTTAGCCATGGTCCTAAGGTAAACAATGTCACAACTTGTATCTCCACAGCTCATGTCCATAATGCAAATAACCCTATGAATACCACACAATGTGTTCCAAACTAGTAACTGCTGAGGATTATCCCAATGGGTGCTAAGAAAAGCCTATCCAACATGAGTTTATGGGTCTTATTCAGGAGTTGCAAGGATAAATTGAATAATTGAATGAGGAGGCATGGGCATCTTAGAATGGTTTACATGTTCTAGAAGTTGAAAAATAAATAGGGATGAGATCCAAGAAATATTTCCATTACTTGGGTAATGGTTGTCACAATAGGTTAAGCAACTGGATATTGACAAGACATTGGTGCATGCACATAATCAAGAAGTCAAGTCCACTCAAAGCATGAAATATGATTAAGAAGTAATAGTAGATCTCTAGCCATTGATGAGTGGCTCATTAAAGACATCTTGGTAGATATTGGTGCTAAAGTGAACATGGTAACAGTTGATGCCTAGATGAAGATGGGATTCCCAACACTCCAACCCTCTCCACATGTGTTGTATATGGCCAATAAGGCATGCACCTTAACCATTGGGGTTCTAAAGAATGCCACCATATGTATTATGGGAGTTCACATTCATGGGGACTTTAAGATCATTGAGTTGGTTGAAGTAGATGACTTCCTTGCTTTATTGGGTTGACCTTGGTGTTATGAAAACAATGCTAACCTATGTCTCAAGAGATCCTACATTAGATTTGATAATGGTAGTTAGCAAGTAGTTATCCTTTTAGATGGTGACCATGGAATACCCTATGTTGAGTATGTCACTACTGATGAGGAAATCAACCACATCTATAACATCATTGCTCAAGGCATGGAATAGTTGGATCCCACTACTAATGGCATTTTGCATTGGGATGATGCCCATTCTGTATCTGACACCACAAATTTTTCTTATGACAATTGGGCATGCGGGTACTATGAGTTAATTGGGTACGATTATGGAACCATTAAAACAAATCAATGCTTGACTCCAAGAGTTTAAAAATTTATGTGGGAGTAGTATGTTAGATGTGTGGTAAGGTGCATTACTACTCCACTAAAATATTAAGGGAACAGAGATATTTAGGACTTCCTACAAGCAATATTGAAACATTTACCTAAAGAAAATGTACACCTAGATACCTTGGTGTTTTCCCAAAAGGGGATTGCATCACAATGGTGGATGACCCACCTACCTATGCTCCATTCCTAAATACAACTACATGATTGCATGAGCATCAGATTCGGTAGGAGCAATCAAGATATCTCACTACCAAGCTACAATAGTGTTACTACATTTGAGGAGCATATTTAGAATTATGACTTTTTGGGGACTCTAAAAAATGAATCCCTAAAATGGTATATGAAAAAATACCCTAAACATGATAAGGAATGGTAAGAGATAAAGGATGCATTCTTAGCCAACTTTGGATCTCATGAGGTTCCATAAGATAGAATCAACAAGATGAGAGAGATGGTATAGGAAGAAAGATAAACTATTAAGGAATTTAACCATAAATTCAAAGAAGTGGTAAGAAAAAAATGGAGGAGGCACTAATGGAGAAACAAAGGATTGAATGGTTTATATCAAGACTATTACCAAAAGTTAGGATTACATTAGATGGAAAAAATTTTGAGTATTATTCAAGTATGATAGAGCTAGCATACAAAATAGAAGCATAGCCTTGGAGAAGAAAAATTAAAAAACAGATTGCAAGGAGTTAGATAAGATGAGATTGGAATAATTTGAACAATTAAAAATTAAGTAGGATATACTAGCTAAAGTGGAAAATAGCCTAATGCACCACCATCCTAGAGAAAGAAAATATGGTGTACCTACTATACCGAAGAAGACCATTCATGTAATGAATTCTTGATGATGAAAGGAGAAAAAATGTTTGAAGAACTCAAAGTTGATCTATAGTCATCTCCTAAGAAGATAAAAAGTGTTTATTATGGAATTTGTAGTGAATGGGATGGCCACGAGATATAGATGATTGTCCATCTCTATTGTTTAGACTATGAGAGGATGAGGAAAATGAACCTTGGTGCAACCACAATTGTGTAGATAATGACCATATAGGAATGGCTAGAGTTAAAGGATTGATAGAAAAATCCTTCCATGACCATGGGTATAAGAATCTAGTCTGGAAGAACCAACATAATGTTCATGTTGAATAATATGTTCCACCACAAATTGCAAATGATAAACCTCCAATTAGCTACCCTTCAAATGATAATAGAGGATATTACAATAACTAGAAGTGAGGATGTGGCAAAGGAAGAATCCATGAAAAAAGGAGAAGATGGGACAATACCTATTTTAGGTGTAGAAAGATGGGACATGTTATGCTAATGAATGCCAAGAGAAAAACAAGAAGAGTTGCAGATTCTATAGTGACAACTCTAGTCTTGATCTTTTCACCTATGATAGAGCACAACAATATTTTAGGATTACTCCACTGCAAATAAAAAGTGAAGAGTTGCCTATTCCTAACGTCAAAAAAAGAATTAAAATTCTAAGAAAGGTACCTAAACAAAATGCTCAAGAAGCTAGAAGATGTGTGAAAATTAGAATAGATGAAGGAGATATAAGAAACCAACTACTAATAATATAGGAGGAACAATTGGACAAAGAATATCGAGCAACAAAGGAAGAACTGCTTGGAAGCAAGTTATTAAAAAATATAGGAAGAAAAAAAAAGTCATGGTAATAACTAGAGCAGGGATTGACAACAAAAAAGTAAGAATACAAAGAGGTGAGACAAAAGAAGAGGAAGAAGAAGATAAAGAAAGAGAGTATTGTAGACATTTGAAAATGGTCACAGTGACTTTCATCAACCTACACAATCTGAACCTATTTCACCTACATCATTCAACTTGGTCCAAATATTAATTAAATAATTTTTAATTATTTAATTAATTTATCTCGTGTCCTTTCCCTTTCACAAAAATCAAGTTCCACTATAGTTCAAAAATTAAATATTTTTGTGACTATAGTTCATAATTCACACTCCAAAAATTAAATAAATGACCATATTTATTTAATTCCTATTTTGTTCACTTTTGATTACTTATTGTAATCATCATTATTTCCTTCTAACACATGTGCACATGAATTAATTTTAATTAATTCATCATTGCAAACACCCATGTTTCTAGAAGCCCACTTGTCATCTTATCTACATGTGTGTACATGACAAGTGGTACTTTGGAAGCATGGCCAAATCTTCTAAAATGTGTACATTTGTTCTCTTTCTTCCACCCCACTCCATGTGTCACTATTCATACAAATTTAAAATTACATGTGGCACTATTTGGACACTATTCCTCCAATTTTTAATTCTTCACTAAATCCAAGCTTTACATTTTCATACATGAGGCCTTCCATGTAATACACCTACCCAATCCTAGCCATCCATGCATTCAAACTTGCAATCTCATCCATTAATCATCCCTTGAATCTTGGAGCAAACTTTTAATCCAATCATAGCTTGCCATTTGTCCAATTCTCCTTGCTTGAGGATTGTCAAGAAATCTAAACCATTGATCTTTCAAATTGATCCTAACTCTCCATTTTTATCCCCAAAAATCTATAAATTGAAGCCTCCACCTCCATTTTTTGAAAAGCCATCATATGTAAAGACATTTAGTTAAATTAAGTGCTCACATTCATCTAGATTAGTGCAATATTAAGCTAGCATAGTGTAATTTCATTTCCATATAGAGAAAATCATCATTAGTAATCTTAGATAGGGTGCATTAAGTGTTTAAAAGCATATTAGTGATTTAGCTCAATCTTGAGGTCCCTTGGGCTTGGGATTGGGTACAATTTAGGATAGTTTGTATGCAATTTAGGATCCCATCTTTTAGGTAGAAATTCTTGGCATGCCCAGTGGGACCCCCACCACATTTAGGACTAACAATTGTATCTTTGTTTGCATGTTTTCTTGTGATAGGTCGAATCAGTGTCAGGTTTCTACAAAGTAGCACCTATTCTGCATATCAGTGCCTAGCTAGGATTTCAGTGTCTATTTCTGCAAAGGTATAACTTGTCATTTTTAGATGTTTTTGGTCAAATATTTGAACTATACTTGTGAATTGGGTCTTACATGCATTCCTACTAACTTTTTGTGCAAATTATCTCTCTATTTTGCAGGAAAAAATAATTTTACAAGGGGGAGGTGTTGATTGTCACATATCAGTGTCTATTTCAGCAAAGCAGTGCCCATTGTCCAGAGTGGCACCCAGTCTACATATCAATACCCATCTTTATTTAGAATAAAAATAACTTTTGTTGACATGTTTCACTAACCCAAATGTCTAACAGAGGTTTTTACGCTTCTAATGATCCTTTTCTGCAGATTGTGCTCTCTGTTTTGCAAGAAAAGTCCATTTTACAAGGGGGAACTCTATCAAAAGAGGATCAGTGCCTAGTCTTGCATATTAGCACCCATCCAACATATCAATGCCTAGTCCAGTATATTAGCGCCCACCTTCAGGTATAGAAAACTCTATAAAGTAGTGCCTATTTCTTATGGGGGCGCCTATTTTTCTAAATTAGCACATAGTTTCCTGTATTGGGGCCTAGTTACTGTGTTAACATAAAGTTGATTTTCTTCATTTTGTCTTGGACTAACATCTATCTTGCAACCTCAATCGATTGTCCAAGACAAAAATCAAACTACTAACACATGTCATTGTAGGGTTCCTTTTGTATGTGTGTGCATGTTAACATAGGAGCACTTCGTTTGGTGCACCTAAAATGAACTTTTGTGTTTAAAGTAGGAACATTTTCAACTTGGTGCTCTAGAAAGAACAAGTGTTTGTTGTGTTTGATGCACTTGCATACTTTTTGTTAGTAGATCTTAAGACAGAACAAAATTATCCTCTCCTCTCACCTTTTAAAGGATCTTGGGTGTAAGAGAAATTATTCTACCTTCCTTTTCTCTTTTTAGGAGAGCCTGCCTTGGTGGAAAAAGAGGTACTCACCCCAAGGGATGACTCTAAGCAGTTCTTTCAATTCAGTCTGCTACATAAATGGTTTAGGTGAAAGTTGAAGACTTCTTGGTGAAGTATTCTTATTCCAACAGTTCCCCAATATCCACACTTACGTGTGTGATACGATAACCCCATTCTTTCCTTGGAAAAGGATTGATGTAAGTGGCTGGGATAGTCTCTTAAGTGAGTCACTACGGCATGTCAAGTCCCTAAATTTCCACTAGACACCTTAAGTTAGAAGCCTACCCTATTGACTTGTTGGTGTCTTGTTCAATGCAAGGGTACAACACCCCCAAGATTACTCACCATATGGCTCCCCTGAGATGAGACATAAATCCTCAACTTATCATAAGATACTTGTTAGATTTTTGAGGAGAGGGTGATTGGGTTATCCTTCCATTCCCAGAGGCCCCTACCTATCCTCTCTTGCAAAGACAAAAGTGTATACACCCATATTAGGTGTTCCTACATTTGCATTGACAGAGATTCCAAATTGTGGGATTGAACAAGTTGTCATTCGCCATTGACCTTAGGTAGACTAAGCATTGTTTTCAAGTGTAGTTGATTGTGTCTAGACTCATGGAAATTTGGCCTTGAGGGGTTATTAGACATACACACAATGATTATACTTCTTACCAAACATTTGACCATTATGTTCTCTTGTGTGATTTTTGTCTACTTGCCAAGGAATTTCATCGACATTATCCAAAACCATTTGAATCATTTGAAAAATCAAACCATCGCATGAACTGACTTCAAGATACCATCACTGTCCTGAATTAGCACCTGCTTCAGTAAAACAACACCCATTTCCTGCAAAATAGCACCCATTTTATGAATCAATGCTCAGTTTCCAAATCATCACCTAACTGTGTAAATCAATGCCCAATTTCAAATCTATTAAAGAAGTCAAAATTTTATCCTTTTGGTTGTCAAAAATCCCCTTTCCATGTCATCCCTCAATATTACATGCCACCTCATCCATATCCATGTCCATTTATCCCTCTTATCTTGTGATCCACTATAATCATTGATCATTATCCTTATCATCATCCTCATTAGTTTATAGATTATCCAAGTCATCCATAGTTAATTAGCCCTAGTGCATCATTAACCCCATAATCTATTGCCTAATCATCTCCCTTAATCATCATCACCCTTCATTAACCATTGTCCTTAATCCATAGTTTATCATAACCTTTGATTACCCATCCTTGATTAATCCATAGTCAAGTCCTTAATCAATCCAACCTTTACCATCCATAATCATCATCCTTAGATTATAATCTAGAATTACACTTGTAAAGACCAATCATTATCCTTAATCCATCCTTAGTCAAATCTTTGTTTATCACCCATTATCATCCCTAATTGATCCTATCACCCTTAATCAATCCCTATCAATCCCTAATCAATCATTATCCTCAAATCAACCCAATCCTTATCCAATCATATCATCCCCATCCATAATCAATCCTTATCTAAATCCATAATCAATCCAAAGCACATCCAAATACTAAGCTTAGAATGTAGATCAAATTATGCTTTTGTTTATAGTAAGCTTAAGACTTTGTCTATAGCTTAAGTTTAGTATAAATTAAACATCATCCACCCTCTTGGATAAATTAGCTTGGGAACTTAGACAACCCCTAAGTTAGTTGATTTCAAGAAATCCCATTTTGCTTGGTGTAGCTGTTATGTAAGAAAAAAGTAACGTTGGGGGCTTTTTCCTATTAAGATTTAGATCTCGGGTCCTTTAGAATGCATTTAGAGCATCTTGCATGATTTTGATGACTCTCGATAAGAAAACCCTGAAGTTTCATGGAAAATGGGACTCACAGGATGCACTTAACATAAATATTTCCTAGAATAGGGGGGGAGGACTTGGGCACCCGTGCCCTAGTCCTACCCTATTTTAGGTTAGGACTAATTTCAAAGTTTCAGTTTATGACCGTTATTTAGGTCCTATGCCGACACGGTAAGTTTGAATTACAAAATTCTTAGTGGGAATATTTGTAGTTGCATATATAAGCATGATTAGGCTATCATTTGTAAACTAGATGGATATTTTTGATTGACAAGTTTATGTTAAGGTGATTCAAGGCATTCATTGTGTGGCAGAGAAGAATTTGTATTGTTCTTGTGTTTGTATTTGTAGATTTGGCATCCATCTCCTCATGGCATGAAGAACATCTTCCTTCCATAAGATTTTCACTACAAGGTGATATCAATTGTGTTTTCTATCATTTATCATTTGGATTTTACCTCTATCCGCAGGGATACACACTCTTTTTTTGACAATGGTGTTCGAAAGACTTGAATGTCTCTCTGGGGCTTGGCTGAGGCAAGCCTCTAAACACCACAACCCCCAACTCATTTTTCTATGATTGCAGGTTACAAGCTGTGAAACTAGAAGAAGCAGAGTAATAGGAGAATAGTACAGACTATCAGAATTGTAGATCAGAGAAGAAAATAGGGACCTAGACTTAGGTGCCCACTCATTAGTCCTCTAGATCCCGCAACAGAAAAACCTTCGAAACAACAAGAATAGGTTGTAGACAAGATTCCCAGATCCCAACAAAAACTGTGGCACTAGACTAGGGTACTTGCTCATTAGTCTTTGACTTTTCTATTCTCCAAACATCAAAATCTGGTATGCATTTGATTGTAATTTGATATCTCCATGTGTGATAATTTTTCGTAATTTGTCCATTTGTTCACGAATTCATGTAATTAGGGTTTTGAACTTAATTGGACTTAACTGAATAACAAAATCATACAATTCCAACCTTTCCCTATGTTCCAAGTGTCAAGAATCCTGTAGTAGGCTCCTCTACTTGGCTGAATGTCCTTGAATGTTTAGTGGTGAAAGGAGGATCAACATAAACCATTGAAAACAAACCCTCTTCAAATTTCATCCTAAACATTTTGGTGAACCCATGTTTTTGGAATTTTTGGCACCTTGCCGAGTGTTGTGCTTCATCTTTACATTCATCTCATTCATTTATATTATTGTTCATCTTATTGCATTTGGAAAATTACAAAAAAATTGAAAATTTTGAAAAATTAAAAAAAATTGGCATTTTTAGCTTGTATTTTCAAATAATTTGAGTTAGTTGCATTTAATTTCAATAAATTTCTGTCATTATCATCATATCTGATTTAAAATACAAAAAAAATTCATTCATCATTCATTTAGATTGCATTTTCATGCTTAAATTGATAAAAATTGCTTGAAATTGTGCATTTTTCCATATAACCTAGTTTTGTATTAGATAGGGTTTGTAGTCAAAATCTTGTTTCAGATTTTACTACCCTTTTTAACACTCATTAGGACTGATTTCTAACTATATTTTTGCATCATAGTGGCTTGTTTGCAAAATTTCATGCCTAGGGTTTGGAAACCTTGATTTTTCAATAGATTTGGCCTTATCATCTCTCTAGATTTGCATCATAGGTGTGTTGTAAAGGATTTATTTGAACTAATTGGATTTTATCATGGTTATTATCTGCTTCTCCTCCTAGAATTCTTTACAACACCTTTTTATTGGGCTCTTACATTGAAAATTTGGTGAAAATTGCATATTTTGTGTATATTTTCCCTAGGGTTTGACCTATATTTGCAACAAAAGCATGTTGTGATAGATTTTATGGATTTAGGTGACTGATATTACTATTATAATCTGATACATCTCCTAAAATTCTTTACAATACCCTTTTTTATTGGGTCTTTGCATTGAAAATTTGTGAAAAATTGGATATTTTAGTGTATTTTCATTAGGTTTTGACTTGTCATCACTCTAGGTTTGCATCAAAAGTGTGTTGTGAAGGATGTTATTGATTTATTGGACTGATATTATACATATTACTTGCTTCCCTTTATCAATTTCCTTACAACACCTTTTCTTTCACTTACTTGATTTGAAAAAAGTTGAAAAAATCAAGCATTTTAGGTCATTTTCACACATAGTTTTGCACTTGTCTCTGGCACAACTTTTGAAAATGTTTTAAAATATGATTTTACATTGATGTTACAAGAAATTTCACCATGGAATCTTCATCTGATTTCTCTTTGGTATCTTTACATGCATAGATCAAAAACTTCGAGAGTTTCTACAAATTTCTTAATATAAATCTTCATGTCCTCACTTATATACTGGCTATGTATCACAAGGATATACCTAAATACTCTTCATTTGAAATCGTTGATTATGTATCTGATTTTGACAACTTCACATATCTCATGAATACATACCCTTGGGTAGTAAAAAATTTAACAAGGCACATTAAAAATAATGAGTGTGAAACTCCTCTTAATGCTTTGGAATTAATAGCTAAAACATATGGTGATGATGATGAAGATGATTCCATAAGTTATCCTACTTATCTTATAGTTTAATGTCCAAGGACCTTAGATGAGAAGACTATGGATAACTCTATAATGACACAATACCTAATCTCCCTACAAACATTGTAACTTCCTCTCATTCCAATGCTCTCCCTGGCCAAGATGTAGCATTAGTGGATGAGAAAAAGTCTCTCATATTAAATCCTTTAGGGATAGATGTTGGGTATAATCAAGAGGTAAAAAATGTTAATTCAATCTTCATTAATAGACTTTGTACCAATATTCCTAAGATGATTGTGGGGGGGCACCTAGTGTACCTTCTGGCTTAAAACTGGTGATTATGGTTCTAGGTGCCCAACAAGCACACCACAATGTGATTGCTCACACATACAACACCCGTAATAACAAGAAAAGGAAAAAATCACCTCATGTGCCCATCTCTCTTCCATGTTCTCAACCTATGCTCCCCTCGTCACCCTGTCTTACTCATAAAAGTGGTCAAGAATATGACCTTGTCGAGCAGCTTTGCACTACTCCAACTAAGATCTCTCAACTTTGGGATTTAATACAAACATCACCTACATACCATGGAATGCTCCAAGAAGCTTTACAATAGGTGATTGTGTCACCTGCTATTAAACCTAATGATGTAGCAGCTCTATTAGATTGTATGCATGTGACAAAAACAAATATTCTCTTTCAACCACATGAATTACTACTAATTGGAGTTCAAAACCAATGTGATCCTCTTATAATATTTGTCACGGTAAATAAAAATTTGATAAAGTGAGTTATGATTGACAATGGATCAGCTCTTAATGTTTGTGGTATTTATTTGTTACATAAGATTAAGGTTGATGCCTCTTTGATTAAATTGGATATAATTAGCATTCGTGCCTTTGATAATGTTGGTAAACAATTCCTAGGTACCATAACTTTACCCATAAAGGTTGGACCTGTGACATTATCTACCCTTTTTCATGCCATGCCCGGTTCGCTTTCATATAATATGATTCTCGGTAGACCATGGATTCATGCCATGGGGCAGTTCCATCTACCCTTCATAGATCAATAAAGTTTATCTATCAAGACAAGATCTACATCGTGAAAGTTGATCTTAAACTAGATAATTGTTTACATATTGAAAAGAAAAAATAATTTAACAATTATATGAATCTAAATATATTACGAGTTAAGGCATCAATGCCTCTTGCCACAGATAATTTTGTGCAAGACTCTAGACCATCGAATGCACTCTTTGGTGATGATTGGGGTTCATTAGATTTTAATCCTTGTCGTATAGGGGAATATAAAATTAATAGCCTTGACACATCACAAGTAGCATCGATCTCACCTAAGCAATCTTTTGAAGCACCTAAGAAACCTAAAGTCCTCTTGGTAGAAAATAAAGACAATACTCTCACTTATACTACAAATTACGAGACCTATGAGGCTTTATTATTCTGCAAAGAAATGACATCCCTTTATGGTCGAGGTTTTAAAATCCTTTATAAAAATTGTGAATATGTAGATAAGGGATGTGGTGTAAATCAACAAGGGATTTGAGTACCTATAGAATCTGCTTTAAGGCATTACTCAAGCGGTATTGGATATAATCCTTTTAAAGAAAAGAAGGCTTCTCGTCGTCCTAAACTCAATGTTAATGCAATTTGAACAAGACTAAATCAACATAAGAGATATCCCAGATATGTATGTTCTTGATATTGGATTCTATCAGGTAAAAGTTTCTAACCCTTTACCTCCATGTTGTGTTTCCCTCGTGAGGTGTTATGTGTTGTTCAAACCTCCTAGAATGACCATTGATTCTCTTGTAAGGTCCAGGATACTAGGAGACCACCTATGTCATGACCTTCTTCTATTTGTATCATCATTCTTCTATATTGCTTCTCCTCTATTTTCACTATTTTGTGTTGTGTCTTATAGATATAGCATTACAGTTGGTGGCTTGGGGGCACCCTCCTACATGACTATCCCTAAGGCACTTATTTCTCCTCTCTCGATTTATTGTTTCCCTTCTCTAGTGTTTCTATCTAGAGAGCGGATGAAGAAAAACATATTATACTGATATGGACCTAGTTTCCCTTTAGCGAGAAATCAGAAAATGGATCGAGTCCATACATGAAAATGGGGTTGATACATATTATCCAACGCTTGGCTAGTACAATCACTCTGTGTGATCTTGATGGTGTCTTATCGCACTTACAAAACATAACAATACTACTTCTCCATGCACTTTGTCTATCTCAAATCTTGCATTCCTCAGTTCTTTATGTGATTGATCATATGGATTGTTGTTTATCATGATTATATGGACACTAACACTTTTCTTGCAGGAATGTGTTTGTGGGAACATTTGACGATCGTAAAGTACAATTCACCTTTGGGGGGCATGGGATTTGTGAGAGCTTGTGTTCCCTTATGTGTTTTCTTCCAACCTTAACATGCTTGATATCAATACATGATATCAACCACCTTAAGGTGGGGGCATATATAAGGTAAGCTGTCTATTTTAGATGCTAGCAAAGTGTGTTTGTTCTCAGGTGCAGTCTTAAAAATTGGTGGCAATGAGTCCCTCCTAAACACTGAGATTTGTTTGAAATCTATTGCAATTATTTAAGCCCTCTATGGAGGTGAGATATTTTGTATATCCTTTTTATCTTAAGCCCTTTGCAGAGGTGGGGATGGTGTATTTCTCATGGAGAGTACACATCCTATCATTTTCAAAAAGTCCTCTGTGGAGGTGGGAAGCGGTTCTATGACTAACTCAACCCTTAAGTGTGTCTTCAGTGATTGTTGTGGTGAATCCCAATCATTGGTGTGTGCCTGTAATGTACTTGAGATGGTGATGAACCTAGAAATAGGAACACTCCATCACTTGTCTGTTGTGTTTTCTCTGTGTCTTCTAAGTGTGTGTGTATTGCATGTTTGTTTCCAAGCATAGTTTAAAGACTGGTGGTGATGAGTCCCTCCTATGCTTTGGGATTTATATGGCATGCTTGATTTGTATTGCATGTCTATTGCCTCATATGCAGTTTAAAGACCGGTGGCGATGAGTGCCTCCAACATTATGGGTGGTGTGTTTACTTTCCTTGTAATTCATCTGCATTTCATATATATGAGAAAAAGAAAAGAAAATCATCATTGTCTTCACTGCATTCACTATATTCACTATGTTTTGCATGTCTTCAATATTGTCTTCTCCTTGTTTTGTGTGCATGTTACTATCTTCATTGTGATTGGCATGTCTTCTTTGTGCTTGGCGTGTTTGCTGTGTTTGTTGACCATACTTTAATGCATGTATTGGCATTGCATTTATACATACATTAAAGTGGGGTCTAAATTTTATGTTGGAAAAAGTAACCTTGGGGGCTTTTTCCTATTAAGGTTTAGCTCTTAGGTCATTTAGAATGCATTTAGAGTATCTTGTATGATTTTGATGACTCCTGATGAGAAAACCCTGAAGTTTCATGGCAAATGGGACTCAAGGAATGCACTTAACATAAATCCTGCCTAAAATAGGGTAGGAGGACTTGGGCACCTGCACCCTAGTCCTGCCCTATTTTAGGTCAAGACTAATTTCAAAGTGTTAGTTTATGACCATTATTTAGGTCCTATGCCGACACGGTATGTTTGAATTACAAAATTCTTAGCAAGAATTTTTGTAGTTGCATATATAAGAATGATTAGGTTATCATTTGTAAACTAGATGGATATTTTTGATTGACAAGCTTATGTTAAGGTGATTCAAGGCATTCATTGTGTGGTAGAGTAGAATTTGTGTTGTTCTTGTGTTTGTATTTGCAGATTTGGCATCCATCTCCTCATGGCATGAAGAGCATCTTTCTTCCATGAGATCTTCACTACAAGGTGATATCAATTATGTTTTCTATCATTTATCATTTGGATTTTGCCTCTATACCATAGGGATACACACTCTTTATGTGACAACGGTGTTCAGAAGACTTGAATGTCTCTCTGAGGATTGACTGAGGCAAGTCTCTAAACACCACAACCCCCAACACATTTTTTCGAGATTGCAAGTTACAGGTTGCGAAAGCAGAAGAAGTGGAGTTGCAGGAGAGTAGTGCAAACTATTGAAATTCTAGATCAAAGAGGAAAATAGGGACTTGGACTCAGGCACCCACTCATTAGTCCTTTGGATCCCATAACAGAAAAATGTTCAGAAGAATAGGAATTGGTTGCAGACAAGATTTCCAGATCCTGAAAAAAATTGTGGCACTAGACTAGGGTACCCACTCATTAGTCCCTAACTTTTCTATTCTCTGAGCTTCAAAATCTAGTACGCATTTTATTGTTATTTGATATCTCTGTGTGTGATCATTTTCCATAATTTGTCTGTTTGTTCACGAATTCATGTAATTAGGTTTTTGGGCTTAATTAGACTTAATTGAATAATAAAATCATATAATTCCAATCTTCCCCTATGTTCCAAGTGACAAGAAGCCTGTAGTTGACTCATCTACTCAACTGAATGTCCTTGAATGCTTAGTGGTGAAAGGAGGATCAAAATAAACCATTGAGAACAAACCCTCTTCATATTTTACCCTAAACAACATCTTGTCTACCCTAGGTAAGATAATCCTATCATTCTTTTTCTTAGGCTCTTTGTCCACCCTCAGTATATAGGATTAATCCTTGATCTTCAATCATTTTGATCTAGATTATAAACTTAGAATTTATCCCCATTCATCATCATTGGTACCTCATCATCCAAATCCTATCCGAGTTCACATTTTATGCCTCCCATCACACGATCACAAGCTAAGAAGCAAATGGCTCCACGCTACCAACCCCTCTCTCCGCATGACTCTACCACAAGTAATATAGAGGGATATGTCAACCAACCTGAAGTGGGTGAAACATGCACTCATCATCATCACACTTATTCCCCCACCTTTATCAATTTTCTCATTGAAAAGGGATTACATGATAAATTTGATCAATTCATTGACAACCATAAGGATGAATATATCAAACTTCTCATTCAACATGGTGCATGCCTTCCATACTCATTTGACCATGACAAACCACCCTCACCGATCCAAGATCAATAATGGGGATGTGTCCCTAATCTTAATGAAGCCATGTAAGACAACCTATGGGCTAGTTATGCCTCCAACACTAACATCGTCCACACTTTAGACCAAAACATGAGGGTTAGAAATATTTCACAACAACAAGTGTCAAATCCCCCTTTTGGATTACCTTATAACATGTTACCCTTCGATGTGCCCATTTTTGTGATTCCATCCAATGTCAACATATCTACTATACCACCTCCACCAAACAACAAACAAGAAGCATCCACTATCATGCCACAACCCCTCCCACCTTTGACCATTCCTCAAAGATCAATAATCACACAAATGGCGGTACCACCCATGACTCAAACACCCATTGCTAATCCATTTAACCAACCACAAAATCGCTTGACAAGCTATGCCAATCCGATGCACACATATCAATCTTACATGCATCAATAACCTCCCCATGGATCATTGATGCAACCTCCTTACTTCACCAAAAACAACCACCACTTCAAAATCAACAAATCATCCCACAACAACAACAACAAACATATAGGTCTCACATTTACACACAAACTATAGGCTACCTCCATACACCCAACAACAACAATACATCCATCCCCAACATCAACTATCGTCATCACAACAACCTCCAGTCAAGCTCATGTCACAACAACCTCTTGCTAATCCTTTTGATCAAGAATGGAAAGAGATGAAAATGCACTCAAGAACATTCAACTAGGGACTCAAAAGAAACATTATAAGTTTGAAGACTTATGTCCCTATCCATTTGATAGAAACATTGCCATCACACCTTTTCCTTAGTACTTCAAAATGCCAAAATTTAATAAGTACAAAGGAAAAGGAGACCATCATGACCACATCAAGGAATTCTTCATGACATGCCAAGAAGTAGCCTATGATGATTAATTCCTCCTTCATATTTTTCCATGAAGCCTAGGAGGACAAGCCCTTGAATGGTTTATGCACTTGCATTATGGCTCCATCTTAACTTTCATTGATCTTTCAGAGAAATTTGTCACCCACTTCTCATATAATGTAGAGCATGAAATCACTATGCTTGACCTTTGCAACACCAAACAATGAAGTAGTGAGAGTTTCACCACTTATCTACAAAGATGGAGATCCATTGCTAGTAGCTTACCTTAGAGAACCCCCAAAAAACAAATCGTTCACATTTTCATCCAAATCTCAACCAAGAAATGACCTTCCACTTGCAAGTACATTTTACATCAACCTTTGATGAAATCATAGAAAAAGGGGTTATGATTGAAAAGGCCCGTATTGCAAAAGGCTTGGTCAAAATCTACAATAAGAATGACAATGATAAATCATCCAATGACAAACCAAAATTTTGGGCTAACAATAAGAACACTGTAGGAGATGGTGCTATCAATTCCATGTACATCCAAATCACTGCTCCTAAACCAAAAGAAACAAATGTAGTCCAAAATGTTTTAAACAATGTCTCAGTTCCCTCTGCTCCTCCAAAGAGGAATCCCTCTAACAATCCAAAACACAAATATAGACCATTGGGTGAACCACTCGAGGTTGTGTTTAAAAAATTAGTCCAAGTAAACATGGTTGAGTTCCCCATGATGAAACCATTTGTTGAAAACCAACCCAAACCCACCTGGTATAAAGAAAATGAATATTTTGACTATCATCGCATAAAGGGCCATGCCACAAGCAAATGCATGAAATTGAAAAACTATATCCAAGACCTCGTCGATCGTGGGGACATCCAAATAGAAGGAAACAACAACACATCACCTAACGATGGCCTAGGTGTCTACTAAGACCTGCTTACCCACCACAATAACAACCAAACTGTATCCAAACCATCATCCTCTAACACCAATCCCAACAAACAAGCCAACAACATCAACTATAATAATGTTTTGCCTCCTTATGACAATGTAGTAGGTCGAATTGATTTTGATTCAACTTATATCACCACCATCAAGCTAAAAAATACCACCCCCAAATGTGCCATTACTACTAGACATGGGCATCTAACCATAAAGGGACCATCCCCATCCTCCAATACTACCACTTTCAAATATAACTTCCTTGACCATCTTGGGACTACACAAATCTCCATCTTGGAACTCCTTAAAACATCCACCATCCACTGTGAAATCCTTGACAAGGCTCTCCAAGAATCCCATGTCCCCATCGACATACCTCCCACTCCATTCCAATATCTAGCGGCTCAATTATCTTCATCCTACCATCTCACCTTGATTCATACTGACATGCCACCCATCGATCCTACTCATAATAAAGCACTCCATATTGAAGTCCAAATCACCAACCATAAAATCAAGAGGGTGCTCTTGAATAATGGATCCGGTTTCAATATATGTACCTTAAAATTCATAAAACTCATGGGGTATTCAATGGTTGACATAGAGTCTTTGGTCATCACCATCAAGGCATACAACAACATAGAAAGAGAGTCTGAAGGTACCATATGCCTCCCTATCAAGGTGGGCCCACTCATCATGCCCACTCTATGTCATGCTATCGATCTTGACCTTCCATATAATCTTCTCCTAGGACGACCATGGTTACATGCCATGCAAGCCGTTCCATCCACTTACTACCAATGTCTTAAGTTCCCTCATAATGGTCTGGAAGTCACTATTCCCACCAATCAACAACCTTTCGAATATTGCAAAGCCTTAGAGGTTGTTTATGATAGACAATTCCATTGTCCAAGCACTTATGGGGACCATGACAAAGACCCCTCATCCATTCCATCCACATCATCATCCACTCCACAAGTCACCATCGATCCATCACAATCTTCCACCTCATCTTCCACTCCTACGCCACAAAAGGTCAAGATTATAGACAAAGGGTGTGGTGAATATGAGCTTCACAATGCCTTCCACATGGGATAGTTACCATTGTCCCCCCACTCCCATGGTCATCATCTTCAGAAGAATGAACAAGAACAACAATGTAGAATCAATGACAAAATTTCCTTTGTACCAGCACAAGTCTCTAGAGAAGAGGAAGCCGAAGAAGAAGCTTTGAGTGATTGTTTATACTATGATGAAACCACCCCAACACCTGTAAATATGGAATACTTCAAAGAGAAATATCCTGTACCATTTCAAATTTATACCAAAATACCTTACCATGGAACATGACTTGGTGCTGATGAACAAGGTGTTATAGAACCACTCCTAGTTGACCCTACATCTCCTAAGAAATATACTCAATACTTCGGTCTAGGATATGCTCCACTGACTGTGACAATTTGTGGACTCGCTAAAACTTTGGTAAATGTAATAGAATCCTCTTCTAGTATTGAAAACATCACCTTGAGTTTTATTATAGCTTCATGTGAAGATCTTGATCTTTCATGCATCTTCCCTAACAATGCCATCTTCATTGTTGACCTCCCTCTCATTCATCCTGAACTCATTGCGTGGGATTATCAAGGACCCCCACCTCTTGACATATTTCCACATGATGAGGCTCTCTCTGCATTCCTAGAACTCCATGACACCTCACAATATGACATATTCCTGCATGCTCATGCCTACTTTGGGAAAGAGGAGATCCTTAGTCCAAAAAATCAAAAATCAAAAAATAGAAAATCATCCCCTAGTGAAAACCTCTTTGAGGGACTTTTAGACACAAGAGAGAAAAATAAAGATGTATCTGCTAGTGAAAACCTCTCTGAGGTGCTGGAAGATGAGGATCTTCATCTTCCCCCCTTACCATCTTACTAGCAAGAGCATTCTAATATCCTAATTAAAGGCACCCAGGAAATCAACCTTAGCACACAAGAATTGCCCAATCTCACATCTAGTAGAAAGTCTCGGTACTAAAGAAAAAACCAACGTCTCCATTGTGCTTCATGAAGCACCTGATGTATTTCCTTGGTCCTACGCTGACATGCTAGGATTAGATCTATCCTTGGTTGTTTACCATCTTGTGGTGTATCCTGACACAAGACCTGTTAAGAAGAAACTATGCAAGATGTACCCTCAAGTTGCCTTGCTCATCAAAGAGGAACTGCATAAACTATTAGATGTTGGCTTCATCCACCCTATTGACTATCTAGAATGAGTCTCCAACATTGTTCTAGTTGCTAAGAAACCTGGGGGCATCCGTTGTTGCACAGACTTCTGAGACCTTAACAAAGCATGTCCAAAAGATGATTTTCTACTCCCCAACATTGACATAATTGTAGATCTCATAGCAGGACATGAGATGCTATATCTCATAGATGGCTTCTCTAGGTACAACCAAATCAGAATCACCCCTGAAGATTAAAAAAAACTACTTTTACCTATCCTTGGGGTACATATTGCTGCAAAGTCATGCCCTTTGGTCTAAAGAATGTTGGGGCAACCTATCAACATGCAATGACTACCATCTTCCATGACATGATACACAAAATAATGGAAAGCTATGTGGATGATCTCCTAGGAAAATCTAGAACAAGCGAAGAACATCTTGAGGTCTTGTGATAGATCTTTGCACGGCTCAAAGAGTAATCTTTGCCTCAACCCCAATAAATGCGTCTGCAACGTAACATCAAGAAAACTCTTGGGGTTCATTATTTCCTGCAGGGGCATCAAGGTGGATCTTGCTAAAGTCACTGCTATAACATAAATGCCTCCTCCTAAGACACTCAAATAGCTTGAAAGTTTCCAAGGAAAACTACAAGCTATACATAGGTTCATCGCTCATCTCACAAACAAATGTCATCCCTTCACCCATTTGTTTTGCAAAGATGTACACTTCAAATGGGACCAAAATTGTTAATAGGCATTTGATCACATCAAGGAATATCTAGCTTCACCACTAGTCCTAATGGCACCTATCCCTAGAAAACCCTATTATTGTGTATATCAGAAACTTCAGTAGCATTGGGGCACTTTTAGCACAACATGATGATACCGGCCATGAAAGTTGTTGGTAGGTGGTGACTGATCAGGAAAGCACTGTACACTAGCCATGTATCCTCGCCGAGGTTTGAGGATGTAACCCTTGAATTTTTTTTTTTGGATTGACATAAAAAACCCTATTTTGTAACTGACATAAGGCTTGATAAAAGAGGCTAAGGGTTAGGGTTTTGGTTGATATATTGTATTGTAGCATTTGCAACGGTATTGAGTTACAGGAATTACTAGTTGTAATCGGTTTGATTTACTAGATAATAATATTAGACTCTTTGTTTGGTGGATGTAGCCCGAGTTTGGGTGAACCACATTAAAACTTGTCTCTTGTTATTATTTCTGTGTATTTCTATTCCTTTGTTCAATCTTTATTTACATTTAATTGATATCTTCTACTGGCTAACCCTAACAAAAGGGCTATCTACTATATCAAAAGGACCCTAGTCAACTATGAGCTTAACTACACCCCCATGGAAGAAGCACATCTAGCTATCATTTTCTATTCCCAAAAGTCATGACACTACATGCTGAGTCATTCTATCAAGCTCATCTTTAAAGTTGACCTTCTCAAGTACTTTCTTTCTAGGACTTCACTCACGGGAAGAATGGCAAAATGGGTTATGTTGAGCAAATTTGACATTGAGTATGTTGACAAAAAAGAAATCAAAGGACAGGTTGTAGTAAATTAGCGAGCCAAAGAACTCCTCATAGATCATCAACCACTATCCATTGATTTCCCAGATGAGTCCATCTTAACCATGACATAATCAACAAACTGGAAACTATACTTTGATGGATCATTCACCAATCACGGTTTAGGGGCAGGAATATTGTTGCTGAACCTGTAAGGTGACTACATCCCCAAAGCATACAGGCTTGCTTTCCCATACACAAACAATCTAGTTAAAAATGAATATTTGATCATTGGTCTCAAAACAATAGTACAATATAATATCCTTCAACTACATGTCTATGGAGACTCCCAGTTGATCATCAAACAAGTAAATGATGTGTTTTTCACCAAAGATGAGAAACTAGTACCGTACAAGCAAATGGTTGATGAATACAAATTATTCTTCACCTACATACAGTTTGAATAGGTGCCCCACCTTCATAACAAAGCATCTGATGCTATGGATACTATTGGTTCTCTTTTGGATATATCTCATGACAACGATCAATGTGAGTTTCTTATGGAACAACTCCTAATGCCAGTATATCGTGTCGCTAAGTTAGAATTCATTTGTGAGATTGTTGGTCTGAAAAATCCTTGGTATCATGACATCTACACCTACCTCCAACATCACACCTTCCCACCTTAATCTACCCATAAACAACAACGATCCCTCATTCACCGAGATACTCGCTACACTATCCTTGCAAACACCCTCTATTGCCAAAGCTATGATGACACTCTTCTTCGATGTTTAAACATGGAAGAAGCCTCCCTTGCCTTACACGAAGTCCACACAAGTATCTGCAAAGCGCACACAAGTAGTATTGTCCTATCAAAGAAGCTCTTATGTATAGGATACTGTTGGCCTACTATGGAACATAATGCATGTGAGTATGTGAAGAAGTGTAAGCCCAGTCAATACCATGGAGATCTCATCCATGCTCCCTCTCAGGCATTGCAACCTATCACCACACCATGGGCTTTCTCTTATTGGGTCCTAGATCTCATTGGAAAAATCCACCCATCCTCCTCTGATGGACATAAATTCATCATCACTGCCATTGAATACTTTACTATGTGGGTTGAAGCCATTCCTCTCACTTTCACCATAGGAAACTAAATCACCAAGTTCATCCTTTACCATATCATCTACCATTATGCTATCCCATCTACCATTGTTATCAACAATGGTAAACCTTTTAAAAACCATGATGTTCGGGACCTTTGTGAACAGTTCCACATCCAACATCATTAGTCCACTCCATATTACCCACAAGGTAATGGCCAGGCTGAGGCAACTAATAAATTCTTGCTCAAAATCTTCAAGAAGGTTGTCAATAAAATTGGTCGTGATTGGCACCTCCACTTTCATCCCACTCTTTGGTCTTATTGCACTAGCATTCGCACACCTACAAGAGCCATACCATATTCCCTAGTCTTTAGAGCTGAAGCTATCTTGCCAATAGAGATTGAATTTCCCTTATTGTGCATATCTTTGCATAATGTCATCACTGATGAAGAATACTGGGTTGCACGCCTCTAAGAGCTTGACCTATTAGATCAATGGCACCTCAATGCCCTCAATCACCTCCAAGCATACTAGAATCAGCTTTACAGATCCTAAAACAAAAGAATCCATGCTAGAGAGTTTGCAGTAGGAGACATGGTCTTGAAAGAAAATCAAAGAAATTTGTTAGAGAAAGAAAACAAAAGGGAAGTTTGAGCCTAATTGGATGGGCCCCTACATTATCACTTCCAAATATGGTTCTAGAGCATACTGCCTTTCCATGCTTGAAGGATAAGAGCTTGATGAGCCCATGAACATCATCCACCTGAAGTGGTTCTACAGTTAGCTCACTGAGTACCCTATGTCAAAAATACAAAAAAAATCAAAAAATTCAAAAAATCCAAAAAAGTAAAGAAAAATAATCCATCCTATGGTGAAAACCACTCTTTGTGGCACCTTGGATAATTACCATGATGAAAACCTACTTGCAAGCGTCACGTGTAGACCTATTCAACCTATATCCATTGTTCAAACTACCTTCTCATCATTAGCCGCACCGCCGAACACATTGATCCCCTCATCTGAGCTTCAACATAAACCCACCATCTAAGCTTCCATTATCCATCACTCATCCCCTAACTAAGTAATTATTCCATTACTAATCCTACCCTCAACCCCTCCACCATCCAAGCTCCCCTTCCATCCCTCCATCCTTTCTAGTCACCTCACCCCCCTATGCCTATCCCCCAGACTGTGGTTATTATAGTTTGAATCTAGTTTGAGCACTCTCTTCCCCCATCTCAAATGTAACCCCACACAAACATCCCTCTAACTCCCCCTCCGCTATAATTCTAACTAAGCTTCTCTAATGACAAAACCCCTTGCTCATCCTACTGTCAACCCCTCCACTACCCAGTTCCTCTCTTAGTCCCCTTCGCGGTCTCTATACATATCATTGTTCTTATATGGAGCCTAATCAGACTCAAAGATTAAATTTTCCCCCTTTGGGGGTAGCGTCCCTTGCAGGGTCTAGGGGCAGTACATTAGGAGTTTTTTTTTTTGGCCAACATAAAAAAACCTTATTTTTGTAACCAAAATAAGGCTTGATAAAAACGGCTAAGGGTTAGGGTTTCTATTGAGATATTGTATTGTATCATTTATAGTAGTATTGAGTTGCAAGGATTTCTAGTTGTAATCGGTTAGATTGCTGGATAATAATATTGGATTCTCTATTGGTGGATGTAGCCCTAGTTTGGGTGAACCACATTAAAAATTGTCTCTCACTATTATTATTTCTGTGTATTTTTCATTCCTCTATTTAATCTTTATTTGCATTTAATTGATATCTTCTGCTTGCAATTCCTAACAATCACGTCTTTCTAATCACCTGATTTCCCTCATTCATCCACAACCTTGGTCTCTTTAGCAATTTTTGCATAGACATCACATCTTTGTGCTACGATTTCACCTCACCAGCTAACATCCTACCATCATGCTTATCCCCCCTGTCATGTGATTGGACTACATAGTATACTTTGAAAACTGATAGTTGCCCTACACCATCACCACCTCCCCTACCTATCATGGTTTTTATACCATGGTATAGTTGAAAAACTGACATCCACATTTGTTAACCAACACTTCATCCAATCGCATGAACTAACCCCTATCCTTACATCATCAAGTCTCACAAAACTACATATCATCACCACCCGCATTGTAATGTGCCTTGATCCCGTGGATATAGGGTATGTAGATAGTCCAAAATATGAAGGAAGTATCTAGTACGTAGGTACATACAATGCACCCATCCAACCTGCTTGGATGGTCCCACTATCTTGAGCTTGTTGATTACAGTTGATCTACAAATGATACACTTGCTAGGCATCCTATCAAAGCATAACACTCTCACAAAAAATCCTTCACCATAAGCATGGCTTTTCCATAACTAGCAACTTATGTCCCCCGCCTATCCTTACTTTATCTTAATCCATCATCGATTCTTGTCCTTGGATGCATCCTTCCTACAATGGGAAAAATCACCAATCCTCCATCCATTTTTGGCAAGAGATATAATGGCTATGTGTTTTGGGTCAGTCAATCTTTTTGGTCTTTGATTTTTATCTTGTGTACCACTCTTGGACTACTTCAAAGTTGTCTTGATCTCATTATATCATGACATGTGGTAAACAATCCAGGATGGGGCATAGTTATTGCTTTCATATGTCGTGCTTGTGGGAGGTTCTCATTACTCCATTTTAGTATTCATATCTTGTGAATTGTAGGGTCAGTTCTAGTATATCATCCCCCTTTTGTATCTAAAATTCCTCATACATTTGGTGTACTAAGGGTTTATGCCTTGAATCCCCCTCATTCGTCTAGAGAAGGTTGTACTATTATGGGCATGTATGGGTTCACCCTATTGTTTACAGTGTCAAGTCCTATGCATGGATACCTTGCCACCTTGGTTCCACATACCCTGATGCATAACATCCCATGCTATATCAATAGTAGTACTCAATTTTTATTGGCAAGATCTCTCAATATGATGTCATCCTTTTAGCCTACACATTCACATCTAACCTCATCACCCTATCACATTACTATTGCTTCAAGATTCATCAACACAAATAGTTCCATTATCCCCTACTTTCTACTATCCAATGCCCCCTACCATCTTGTGACCATTTTCAGGGACATATTTGTGTATCATGATCGCCCATGTGCCATTCTCAACACCAATCTACAACCATGCATGTCAAATATCACATGCATTCCCAAATCATTCAACTTTGAAACTAAAATCAGATTTCTAGCTAATCCAGGAACATGCAAAACACCAGGGAGGGTTTTAATCCTCCCATCACTGAAACACAACAATAACTTTCCTTTCGTGACAATTTGATATGAAGAGTTATCACCAAGGTAGATATTACATCCATCATATTATTCATATGTGGAGAAGCATTCCTTATGCGGGGTCATATGAAATGAGCATCCTAAGTCAACCAACCATTGATCATTAGAAACAACATTACATGCAAAAATTAACACATCTTGACCTACATTCGAGGACTTATTCAAAGCTCTCTCCCACTATTTCTTTAGGTTTCTGCACTCCTTCACATGTCCCCTTTTACCGCAGTTCCAAAACTTAACTTTGTTCTTCTTCCCAAGAGTTTTAGGGCCCTTGGACTTATCCTTAGCCCCTTTTTGATCTCCTCTAGTCCCCCTTTCCTTAGACCTTCCCCTAATACTGAGAGCATCACCTGAACTATCTAAACTCTTCTTCCTCAATTCCTGTGCCAATAAAATTGCAACACGATCATCCAACTCTAGATCCATGAGGTTAATAGTGATAGCAAGGATAAAATTCTCTCAAGAGTCAGGTAAAGAACAAAGAAGTAAGATGCATTTATCTTCCTCATTAACATCAACATCTATGGATACAAGCTGAATCAACAACAAATTAAAAAAATTCAAATGCTTTGCAACTGATTCACCTTCTTGCATTTTTATGGAAAACAATTTTCACTTTAAATAAAGTTTATTTACCATACTCTTGGCTTGGTAGATCTCATGCAACTATTTCCACAAACTATGTACAGCCTCTTCCTTTGCAACATTCAGCAGGACAGAATCTACAAGGCACAAATGAATGGTTCCACATGCCTTTTATCCAATTTTGCCCATTCATCCAGAGAGACATTGTCAGGTTTCTTCTCTTTTTGAATAGCCAACCATTGGTTTATTTCTTCCAACAAATCTTTCATTTTTAGCTTCCACAACTCATGCCCTATTCCATTGAACTTCTCAATGTCCAATCGAGAGGTTGATGCAACAGTGGATGCAGCCATAATTTCAACATAAGATCTACAAAACAAATGCAACCAAATCTCCCACTACAGCTATAACTTCCACACTGCCACCTAAGAGTCAAAGTTGGCCAGGCTCTGATACCAAATGTTAGAAAAGAAAGCAACACTACTTCAATGGAAATCTAATTCAAATAAATTTTTGTAATCTTTTAAGTGTGTATTATCAATGAAGATTGTAACATGAAAAGAAACTATGCTTCACACAAATGCAAAATCAGAAAACTAAACACATAACACAATGTTTAATGTGGAGAAAACCCTTGTGGGTTAAAAACTCCACACAAGAAAGAGGCCCAATGTTTGTATTAATTTGAAAATGATTGTACAATACAACAACAACACCGATTTCTCCTTCACTCTACAATCTGACAGCATTCCTACATCACCTGAGTACCTAAATCTATATTACAGCAACAAATACATGGCAAATACTTATAGAAAAGTTTACCAATCCATCCTAGGCATCCACATTCTCTCCCCTCCAATTCTCCCACATGCAAGCATTAAAATGGCACCAACATGTAACCTCCAAGTTGCAAAAACTTACCCATCCAAAGTTGGGCACCCATGTCCAAGAATAGCATGTAACAACATCTTATGACATGTCATAATGGTCATAGATACCCCCAACATGCATACTTCCCAAGATGGGTGCCTAGGGCTAAAGATAACAACTTACAACTAATAATGAGTGTCATATGTGTCATAGATGTATAGAATCTTATGACAACTTGCAGCTGCTATAAATCTACTTACACCACATTATGACAAATTTCCATACATGCTAAAAATAGTAGATTCCTCAAGGGTGGCGTCTACCCTCATCTACCATGAGTTTTACACTTTCCAATCAGTAAATTATGTCACTCTGTAACTACCACTAGTAACTCTAGAACTTACTGGTATAGTAACTCCATAACTACCAGGGATAGTAAATAATTTTTACTATTGTCAGTGAAACTTGTACATCTCCTTATGGGTAATTACAAATTATAAATAATACATGGAATAATACAATATTGGGATTTACAAGGTTAATGGAACTTTATCCTAGTAGAAGGCAAGTATAGAGCATCATAATTACAGATCTAAGAAGAAAAGTAGGACCTAGGCTTGGCATCCCACACCAAAGCCCTCTAGATCTTTAGGATAGAAAATCTCTGGGACAACAGGAGCAAGTTACAGACAAGTTCCAGGAATATCTACAGAAAACCCTACCTTGGGCTTGGGCACCTTCTCCCATACCCCTGACTTTTCATATCCAAAATCTCATGATCTGGTATGTACCTACTCTGAATATAACATCTCTGTGTGTGAGTATTTGTCATAATTCATCTGTTTACTTATGATTTGGCATAATTAGGGTTTTGAACATAATCAAGCTTAAGTTAACACATTGAATAAGCAAATTCCAAGTTTCCTCTTCATTCCAAGTGACAAGTAACCTATAGGTGAATCCTCTTGCATAAGTTAAGATTTAGCTCAATTAAATTTCCTTGAATGTATGTAGTGAAAGGAGGATTTAACTACACTTTACATCAAATTGAAAAAACCCTCCTTTTAACCACATTACAGGTTCTAGATACTTAATTGAGATTAGATATTTGATACTTTAGATATTTTTATGACATGTACGTTAGATATCTAATTATGCTCAAATATCTTGTCCATTGGATATCTAGTCCTACGATTTAAAAATTGAGTCAAATGAAGATAGACCAATGGGATTATGGAGAACTACTCAGTCAAAGAGACAAGGACTTGGAAACATTGAAACATAATAAAAGTGGTGTGTTTTTATATGTAAAGCCTATCGTGATGTTTATAGGGTAGCTAAGGTGGTTGAAAACATTTCAAAGAGTCTTCAATAAAGTTCTAGATATTGAAACTAAGTAGAAAACCAAGAATGGTAAAATCATCACTTTATGCAGGGGGAAAAAACATCATCTATCATTATGAATGCCTAGATATAATGACAAATGCAAAAAATACTATTGTAAATTATTAGACACTATACTGAAATTATAAATATCACAACAAAAGCATGATTGTAAGTCTAACAAAAGTGGAGAAAACCTAATTGCTAAGATAGCAGAAAAATTTTAAAGAGTTTGGGCACTTGAATTGATTCATCCTATATTTTTCCTTCCATTTTGTCACTATGGAAGGATATAGGAATTCTATTATTTTGAAGTTTGTTTTTGAGTTGGTATATGAATATCCATTTGTGGTATGATCAAGGAGAGTATCTACTAAATATTTACAAATCATCCTAGTTTATATATGGTTTACCTCAGATGTTTGATCTAAACCACATATTTGATTCCATCAAAAAAAATTTAGGACTAAGTGTTGTAAACCTTGCAATTCCTAATGTTGTGGCCATTATTTAATACTTTTAAAATATTATAAAGGTCAGGCCCTTATAGAAAAGGTTGCCATGCATGTACGGAATAACAAGATTCCTTTGTTGGCACTCAATGCCATGTGTCATTGGTTTTATATGGTAATTTTAACAAGTCATTGAATAGGGGTTACAAGTTGGATTAGTCATGGTATCTTTGAATGATTATTTTTATCCATCTCTAAGAGGTGTGTAAGAGATATTAGTACACCCACATAGATCACTTTGGAGTTGCATTTGAATACTTTGGTCAAATGGGTCAATGGTCATCATTGAAAGCTACATTTTATCTTGGAAGGAGTGTCTTGGATGGGATCATAGTTTTGATCTCATGGTTTTAGAAATCCATTGGTAGTTTATTGGGCCTTATCAGCCTATATATTAAGGGCATGGCATGGAGATTGTATCATTAGGTTTGTATAGGATTATGTTGTCAAAATTTTTCTAGATATAGATTGTTGATCTTTAGTCAAGCATACAATTAGAACTTTGCTTGAAAATTAATACATTGAATGTGCTTTAGAGATTAGATATTTTACTTTTGAAGATTTTTCCAAAACCTATCTTGTATCTATTGTCTTTAATCTACTAATTTTTTAAACTATTATTACTTACATTGTTTCTCTCTAAAATTAATATGTATCTAAGCCAGGTCTAGAATTTGACGGTCACCCCTACCTATCATAAGAAAGTTTTATGACAATTTAGTAATTTAATTGTCTTTCAATTGACATTTTCAAAAATATATCAATTGTAAAAAAAAAAATTTAATTTATGGAAATGAATAAAAAGTGAAGTATGCTAGTTTGAATTTCTCAAGAACCATGCCAATAAAATTACCCAAACTAATGTATTCATCTATTGTCAGGCAAAATTGATTTAAATTTGTACTTTTCCTATGCCAACATGATAACTTTTTAACAAAAAACTATTGAAAAATGATTTATCTGTATTGTCATTAGCTGAAAAAAAGATGATCTCTTGTCTGCGGATTGTGGGATTGTCAGAGAGTGCAATAAAAAACTATAAATGCATCTAGAGAATTTTGGTTTGAGGGGAGGATGTGGCAAGTAAACAAATTATGAACACAAATTTTGTATCCCACTAGTTAAGTCATGCCTAAATGGATGGTGATAATTATGAGGGAAGAATCATCAGTTTTTATGAATTTAATTTTTTGATTCATTAGCTAAATGTAAAAAATTACTTTTTGTCAAAGGGACAAAGTTATAATATTAATAATAGTATTAGAAATTAAATTATTTTTGGGATTTCAATTTTATTTACTCAAGAGTTAAAAATCTAGTATTTCAATTTTATTTGCTAATAAGTTAAAAATCTACAGTATCATTAAAAATCCATGTTATTACATTTTTTATTTTATTCTTCAAACAATCAATATTTTAATGCATTTTAAATTATCATAGTTATCTTAAGTATACATTTCAAATCTCCACATAATACAAATATGCAGGCTTTGTAAAGTTTAGTTTTATAGTTAAGAAAATATTTGTGTTATTTAATAGACTTTGTAAAGTTTAGTTTTATAGCTAAGTAAATATTTTAGTGTTATTTTATTTTTAACAAATTAAATTAGTTTTGAGATTTCAATTCTATTTACCCAAGACATTTCAAAATGAGTTCACATAATTTTTTCTTTATAAATTTAGTTCTGGAAATATAATAGTTACAAATTTGAAATGATAAACAATTCTTTATTTTAGAAAAAAATTATTACTAAACCATAATATTAGATTAATTAAAATCATGTTCTCTAAAATACTTAATACAATATTTTAATGCATATTAAATTGTAATAGTATTCAATATTATTACATTTTAATATGTTAGGCAGACAATTCAAATCTCTCCACACCCAACTAGGGTTAGGGTTCTACACATTTTATTTTAGGAAATTAGATTATTTTTGGGAATTTCAATTTTATTTACTCAAGAGTTGAAAATGTAGGATTTCAATTTTATTTAGACAAAAGTTCTCTAAAAGCACTTACTATTATTACTTAAACAAAAAAATTAAGTGACTAAGTGTAGTGATCGAAATATGAATATGTTATTGTTATTATATTGTGTAATTATTCTTCAAACTTACAATATTTTCATGCATTTTAAATTGTAAAAGTATTCAATATTATTACATTTTAATATGTTAGGCAGACATTTCAAATCTCTCCACACCCAACTAGGGTTAGGGTTCTACACATTTTATTTTATGAAATTAGATTATTTTGGGGGATTTCAATTTTATTTTACTCAAGAGTTGAAAATCTAAGATTTCAATTTTATTTAGTCAAAAGTTCTCTAAAAGTACTTACTATTATTACTTAAACATAAAATTAAGTGACTAAGTGTAGTGATCTAAATATGAATATGTTATTGTTATTATATTGTGTAATTATTCTTCAAACTTACAATATTCTAATGCATTTTAATTTGTAATAGTATTCAATATTATTACATTTTAGTATGTTAGGCAGAGATTTCAAATCTCTCCACACCTAACTAGGGTTACCGTTCTACACATTTTATTTTATGAAATTAGATTATTTTGGGGATTTCAATTTTATTTAGTCAAAAGTTAAAAATCTAGTATCACAAAAAATATTTTGCCATGTTATTACATTTTTTATTTAATTCTTCAAACTTATAATATTTTAATGTATTTAATGCATTTTAAATTATAAAAGTATAGTATTATTAAATTTTAAAGTAATATTTGTGTTATTTAATAGGCTTTGTAAAGTTTAGTTTTATAGTTGAAGGAAATATTTTCTTCCTAGATTATTTTTGAGATTTCAATTTTAGTTACCAAAGATATTTCAACACTCTTCAAAAATTAATATTTAAATTATTGGAATGCAATTTGTCTACACAACCAATACCTAATGAACAAAAAAATTACAACTAAACAAATACTATATACAGCCAATAACTAATCAACAAAAAAAATACAACTAAACAAATACTATAATAACAACACTATAGGATTGTGGATGCTTGGATACATATTTGGATGTAGAGAATTATTATTTTTAGTTGGGTGGGGTTTTCTTTGCTTAGGTGAGATTCTGAATCTGCAAACATTTTTATTTATAGTAAAACACTTTATTCAAGCCATGGATGACTCATATTGAATTAAAAAAAAACACAAATTCAATTCTAACTTGAATTGAATCTACAATGAATTTTTTTTATTTTTAAAGTGTTGTTTTAAAATTGGACAAAGTTTTTTTATTTTTAAAAAGTATTATTTTAAAACTGGACAAAATTAAGAGCATGATCTAGTAATGTGAGAAATTGAGATTTAAACAAAGGAGTCAATACCATAGATATAGTCATCCTCATTAGATTATGATTTTATTTTATTTTTTACTAATAGGTGTTGTACAATGACATTAAATGGATGATTGTGACCTTGTTCACAAAAACTAAAAAGAGAGGACAATTTTTTTAAATTATAAAGTAAGTATTTAAAATTTAAAATATAGCGCACATACTTTTATTAAATGAATGCACCTAAAAAATTATAAAGTAATTATTTTATATTTAAAAAATATATAACCAACATATTTTTTTAAATGAAAACACACAAGAATTAAATTTTAAATATCTAACCGCCATAGTTTTATTAAATTAATGGGCATAACAATAAAACCCACATAAAGTAACAAATCTATATAAATACAAGTAATAGTCAAAACATAAAGCACTAAAATATGAAATGAAATAAGGTAGAACAAAAGAATATTAGAGAAGCGAAGGAGTTATTTGAAGGTAACTCCATCAATCATCAATTTTATTTTAGAGTTATTTTAATGAAATGGTATTTTATTGACTATTTAATATATTTTATAACTATATTTAATTTTTTTTTTTAGATATACTATTTATTTAACAAAACATTACTAAATAAAGCCTACCCAAATATGAAATTAAAAACGTAAAACAAGGGCTCAATATCAAATAAAAGCATAAAAACATATTAAATAAAATTAATATTTTCTTGTATTTACTATTGTAATCCATCTTAAATCATCCACATGTTTAATTACTAGCATACATATCCCTTTCTGAGGGGCCTATTTTTAGTTTCTATGAAGGAAACTAGAGATGAGGCATGTTCTTAACTAGTTATTAATAATTCTTTTTGCAACCAATGAGAACTGAAATAGTTTTCTATTTAAAAAATATTTAGCTATTGCTATTGTATAGATGCAAAGGCATATTCTTAACTAGTTATTAATAATTATTTTTGCAACCAATGAGAATTGAAATAGTTTTCTATTTAAAAAATATTTAGCTATTTTATAACAAAACATATTTGAAAAATTATTATTTTTTAATCTAATTGGCAGAGAAAACTTTTACCTGATAAGGGCAATTAATGTGCATCCATTACAATAATGGTGGTAATATTGCCTTGTGGAAAGGGAGTGGCAGACTAACCAACGAGATTTTATTATCTAGTAATTATTCTATCCAAAATAAAAACAAATATTAATTTTTTCCTAAATCTATATGCAAATATTTGTTGAATAAACTAATGATAAGAGAGTATTTTTTTAAACCTTAAACAAATATTAAATTTTTCCTAAGTCTATATGCAAATATTTTAACAAATATTATTGAAAAATCAATCATCAATCTTTTCATTGGCTCATATATTAAAAAATATAATATAATACTATATAAGAATATTATAATATTACAATAATGTAATAATATAAATATATTATTATCATATCTGTAAAATAAACATTGTTTATTATCAATCAATAATTAATTATACTATTTCATTAATATTTAAAATAAAAAAATTATAGAGTATACTATAAATATTACAATTTTGTTATAATATTTATATTCGCTTTATAAAAAAATTATTTGTTTAACATTATTTGAATGGAATTTGTCTATACAACAAATATTTATTCTAAGAAGAAAATTAAGTTAAATATTATCAATTAATATTATACTATATTATAATACTATAATATCAATTAAAATAATATATCTAAGTGTTATAATAAATATTAATAATATAATTAATATTATAACTATAAAGTTTGACAAAAAGTAATTTGAAGTTTACCTAATGAATTCAAAAAATTAATATAAAACCCTTATTTTATTGGCCATAATGTATGATTTAATCAATATTTTTTTATTTAGAAATAATGGGAAATGAGTACTTTTATATTTGCATATCAATCATGTGTAGTTGCATATTTGTTTACTTTTCGTTAAACTAAAATAAAGTTTTTCTTTGCTAATTAATTTTTACTTCTAATAATTAGTTTTTAATGAAATATTTTCAATAATTTAATCTAAATGATACCAAAAACTTATTATATTTTCTTAGAAGAATTAATTCCCATAAAAAACTTATTATAATTTTTCAAAGCAATTAATTCCCATAGTAAAAATCTAAAACAAAGGTCATTAAACTAAACGTTAAACAAATATTAAATTTTTCCTAAGTCTATATGCAGATATTTTAACAAATATTATTGAAAAATCAATCATCAATCTTGTCATTAGCTCAAATTTTTAAAAATATAATATAATACTATATAAAAACAAAAATATAATATAATACTATATAAAAATATTATAACATTAGAATAATGTAATAATATAAATATATTATTATTATATTTATAATATAAACATTGTTTATTATCAATCAGTAATTAATTATACTATTTCATTAATATTTTACCTAAAAAATTTATACTGTAGACTATAAATATTACAATTTTATTTTAATATTTATATTGGCTTTAAAAAAAAATCATTTGTTTAACATTATTTAAATCCAAGAAAATTAAAGCAAATATTATCAATTAATATTATATTATACTATAATATTATAATATCAATTGAAATAATATATCTAAGTGTTATAAAAAATATTAATAATATAATTAATATTATAACTATAAATAATAATATTTTTTGGTTTGACAAAAAGTAAATTTTAAGTTTACCTAATGAATTAAAAAATTTAAACTACAACACTTATTTTATCAGCCATAATGTATTATTTAATAATGATTTTTTTATTTAGAAATAATGGGAACTAGTACTTTTATATTTGCATATCAATCATGTGTAGTTGCATATTTGTTTACTTTCATTAAACTAAAATAAAGTTTTTCTTTGTTAATTAATTGTTAGTTCTAATAATTAGTTTTTAATGAAATATTTTCAATAATTTAATCTAAATGATACCAAAAAATTATTATATTTTTTTAGAAGAATTAATTCCCATACTAAAAAACTTATTATAATTTTTTTAATTGCTATAATTTTTTTAAACAATTAATTCCCATAGTAAAAATCTAAAACAAAGGTCATTAAACGAAACGTTAAACCAATATTAATTTTTTCCCAAATCTATATGCAAATATTTGTTGAATAAACTAATCACAAGAGAGTATTTTTTTAAACATTAAACAAATATTATATTTTTCATAAGTCTATATGCAAATATTTGTTGAATAAACCAATGACAAGAGTATTTTTTTAAACATTAAACAAATATTAAATTTTTCCTAAGTCTATATGCAAATATTTTAACAAATATTATTGAAAAATCAATCATCAATCTTGTTATTGGCTTAGATTTTTAAAAATATAATATAATATTATATAAAAATATTTTAATATATATATATTTTTTATCAGTAAATGGCCGAGGCCTTGATTTTATTATATTGTGTGGTCGTGCCATTGCTTTCTCTTGCCATTGCCTTTTATGTCTTGCCCTCGCATTAATGTGTTTTCAAGCCTTCTAGTGTTTGTTTCTGCTTTTATGAGCTGTTATACTTTCCCTGTAAACCTGCAAAATAGGATAGCATCCCACCACCTCTATTCTTCTAGCTAAATTTTTATGATTCTGTCTGTATTAATTCAATGTGCCAGTCCAAGTAAAGAGTTAACTATACTATTATGCTACAAGTATTGACATTTGTGTTAGTAGCCATATTGCAATCAAAACCATTACCACTTTTTACATATTCATTTTCATCATAGACTGATTATTGCTGTTATAACATCATCTTCAGTTTATATTCATATGAATACACACTTTTTTGTTCCTACAAGATAAGAATCTACTACGCCAACTCTGCTCACCACATGGTTATAAATAATTTTGAATTGTTTCATATTCACCTTATTCATAATCATCTTATATTGCATAAAAAGAACTAAACATTAGATATTCATATTGAGAAGTTACTAACATATGTATTTATTTAGCTACTCTCAAATCTTTGGTGACTATACTTTATAGATGTAGTTTTATTCAGCAAGACACCCATAGTAATTAACATGTAGAAGCTTAGTGACACACTGCTAACTATTCAATTATTCCAAATTCCAGATAACCTAACATATTCACAAGCAATCTCAAATTGCACCTACTGAAAAATGATAACCTTTAGTGCTGTGAGATGCCAAAATGTTTGTTTTGTCACGGATTCCTGAAGGCCAAGTCATCATTCCGGCTCAGAATGACTGTGGTGTGGGGGACTTTGACAAGGCAATATCCTATGAGGGTGTTCATATTCCTAGTTTTTATATTGGCTAAAAAGAAATCCAAATGCCACTAGATATGCAGATGAGAAAGGGGGGATTTTGTTGCTATTTAAGGTAAATTATTGGTGCTGGAGCATAGTACTCAGGGAATTTAAGGCTAACTCTAAATCTCTGGCTTCCTTAGTGATGGCTTCAAGAGGGTCAGATGGAGCAAAATCAAGCTAAACTAGGATTAGTAGGTGAAAGTTAATTTCTTACGATTCTTCCGACTTAAATAACCTGTGAGCACTGTTGCACCATTTTTTGGAGATGGAGTCATTCGCAAGTGATTCATACCTAAGCATGATCTTTATCTAGAGAGATTGGTCCTCATGAGTATGTGTGTGTACTTTTGTGAAGTAGAACTGTCTTCCCTCATCTTCAAGATCACAAGAATTAAGCTTTTGATCTTATTAGATTTGCTTCTTCTATATTCATAGCTAAATTTCGAGGAAATTTTTGAGCATAAATTAAAGGACTGGATGACACCTTAATCTATGTATTTATGCTATTTATATATATGTCTATATATCTGCAATTTATATTATACTCACAAATGTATCTGCACTTGTTTACCTTTAAATTCGTATATAATCATTTACCGCTATACTTGATTTCCTATTATGAAATTGCTTTTCTTCACCTTCCGTGTACTTCTCTCATGCATACATCAATTTCTTCAATTTATTGCCCATCGGCTCCTAGGTTAGCTAATTTATCTGTGTCTGTATTGCCCTCCCGATAGATGTGATTCACTGTATAATCTCCTATATCTTCAAGAGTTTCCATTATTTGATCTATAGCACTATTTAGTTTCCAATTCAGTGTTCTACCCTGTCTTATTGCATTTATTATTATAGATGAGTCTCCTTCAATCGCTATTCTTTTAAGCTTCCATTTTTTGCACCATGCCAAACCTATTCTTATAGCTTCTATTTCAGCTTCATTGTTTGTCTTTATTCCTATAGGTTTTGCTATCCTTCCTAATAGCTTTCCTTCCACAATATGTAGACATATTCCAATTCCTGCCACCCCCAGGTTTCCCCTGGCTGCCCCATCAAAGTTCAACTTAATCCACCCTTGCTCTGGTGGTTTCCATTTACAGTTTGCCCTTAATAAGGATTTATTGTCAATGCTAGGACCAATCCAGGGTGGAACTTTCAAACCATACCACTTTTTCCTCTGGTTGTTGTCTTCTAATGAGAATTCCATCCTAGATTGTCCTAGCATATTTCTATTATTTGTAATTTCTACTATATTTGCCTCTAATTTGTTCAAAAATCTCTCAATGTTCATCTTTTTATCTTGAAAAATTCTATGGTTCCTTTCCTTCCATAATTCCCATATTAACAGAGATGGGATTATGTATCTCATTTTATAGTATAAGTCCTCTTTACATGACCTTTGCCAAGAATTAAATACTTCTGTGATATCATTTTGAAGAGTAGTCTTCAGATCTAATTTCTTCAGTACCCAAAGCCAGCATTTATTAGCAAACTCACAATTTAACAAAATATGATTAATTGTTTCACTTTCCTTCTCACATAGGGCACATCTAGAAGGACCATGGTACCCTATTTTTTCAAACCATTCAGCAGTGAGAATCCTTTTCTGTAGTGCAGCCCATGAGAATAGACCTGCCTTAGGAAGATAGTTTCTGTTCCAACATAGATCAATGGGAAGACCAGTGGAAGGGTTATCTATCCCTGAAATAACTCTGAAACCTTCTTTCAAATTATATACACCACTCTTTGAGGCAGCCCATATGATTATGTCCTCCCCAGAATGTGGATTGAAGTTCCATTCTTGTAAAGCTTTGTTTAGTTTTACTTGGAAATGGAGGGGAAGTCTGAATTCTTCTAAAGAATTCCATTCCCAACTGCTTCCCACACTATTATTAATTTGTGAAAAATAGTCTTTAACCCGCTCACCCTTACTTTGTTTGATCAGTTCAATTAGCTGATCATTCCCAAGAATTTCCCTAAGGGCAGGTTTTCCACCCCATGAGTCATCCCAGAATAAAGCCTTATCCCTGCTTTTCACATCCCAAGAAAGGGACTCTAGTACTATATCTTTACACTCTTTAATGAAGTTCCATATGCGTGAGCCCATCGGATAGTTATCAGAATGGCATACACTTTCCTCATATTCTCCTAGTAAGTATTTATATCTTAGAATTTTAACCCATTTTACTTTTGGATTTTTAATCATTCTCCATACTAATTTCACCCCCAAGGCCTTGTTTTGTAGCGTAAGGTCTTTAATTCCCAGACCTCCTACTTCTTTTGGCTTACAAATCTTATTCCATGCAATTAAAGCTAGTTTTGATTTTTCCTCCGACCCTTGCCAGAAAAAACTTCTTAATTTTCGTGCTATCTCCTTATTGATACCTACTGGGATTTTCATGCTCATCATCTAATAAATAGGAATGGCAGAGAGGACTGACCTAATCATAACTGCCCTTCCTGCTTTTGATAACCATTTTCCTTTCCATTGATCTAGTTTCTTCGAGATATTTTGAATTGTATTTTCCCATAGGTGATTTGATTTGACCCCCTTATCCAGAGGTAAACCTAAATATTTACACAGAAAGAATCCTTCTTTGAAGTTTAGTATTTGTTTAATCTCATTCTTTCATCTCTCTTCAGTATTGATGAAAAATATTTCTGATTTTTCCTCATTTATACACTGTCCAGAAGCATTAGCATAAGTACTTAGGATTTCTTTGAAAGCTTGAGCTTCTTCTAAAAGTGCCTTTCCAAAAAGGAGATTATCATCAACATATTTTTGATGAGTAGTTGCCTCGACTCCTGAAGTAATCTTGATTCCTTTTACCTTATCTTCTTCTTGAAGTTTCTTAATTGCTCTCCCCAAAGCTTCCGCCATAATAATGTACAAAAAAGGTGATAACAGATCACCCTGCCTCAAACCTTGAGAACATTTAAAAAAGCCTTCAGGGGACCCATTCACCATGATTGAGAAGTGAGGGGTGGAGATGCATTCAAAAATCATATTGATCCATTGTTTTGAGAATCCAAAAGCTTCCATACATTTACACACAAATCTCCAGTCCACTTTATCAAAAGCCTTACTGATGTCTAACTTAATCAACATACTCGGATCCTTATTATTTGTTACTGAATGTATAGCCTCATGAGCAATAATCACTCCATCCAGAATTGACCTATTAGGGACAAATCCAGTTTGTTCTTCAGATATAATTAATGGGAGAAGTTGTTTCATTCTACCTGCCAAAGCTTTTGAGAATATTTTATACAAAGCGTTGCATAGGGGGATAGGTTTGTACTCGTTAAAGTTCTCTGCATTGACCTTTTTGGGAATAAGAGCAACGAATGTGTTATTCAGCTCCTTAATAATATGTCCTAAGTTTCTCATTCCCTCTAGAGCATCGGTAATTTCCTTGCCCATAAATGACCAACACTTTTGAAAGAAAAATGTTGGGAATCCATCAGGACCAGGGGATTTATCCAGGTTCATTTCTTTTAGAACCTTGAGAATTTCATCTTCCGTAAATGCGGCATTTAGGAAGTTATTCTGAAGCAGGGTTATTATACGAGGGATGTTTCTTAAAATCTTGGCCTGGTCCAACATATCCACACTCACTAAGTTATTCAAAGAGTTTTCAAAGAAAGAGACTGTTGAATCTACAATTTCTTTGGGATCCTCTATTATATTTCCATTTCTATCTTTGATTTTGGAAATGTTATTTAAATTCCTTCTAGCTTTGACGCTATTGTGACAAAATTTCGTGTTTCGGTCCCCTTCCCTGAGCCATGTCTCTCTCGCTCTTTGCCCCCAGAAGGTGCTAATTTGTGAAAGAGAATCATAGTATTTACATAATAGTTCTTGCTCTATGTTATCGTCTGAAATCTGTTTTCCATCTTCAATAATCTCCTTATTCACATTTTCCATCTCTTTTTCTATAAGGTCTCTTTTCACAAATATATCCCCAATAGTGTTTTTACTCCATTGGGACAGATTTCTTTTTATTAATTTTAGTTTCCTTATGACTATATATATCTTAGAACCTTCAAACCTTGCCTCTGTCCACCATTTTTTAATTAGATCCAAACATTCCTCATTAAGTAACCACATTTTTTCAAATCTAAACGGGATTTTTTTTATTTTTGATTGGTTCTGAAATTACTAGTTCTATAGGAAAGTGGTCGGAACTGGCAATGGGTAGGACCTCATTAGTAAGATTAAAATCAAAGTTCCTCAGCTCCCCTATAAAGAAGAACCTGTCCAATTTTTCAACTATTAATTCTGTGTCTTTACGTTTGTTAGTCTAGGTGTATTTCCCTCGGTCTGATTCAATTTTTGAAGCCCCTATAATATTTATCCATTCCTAGAATTCTAAAGTAGTTTTTGATATGTGTTTTGTCCCACCCTGTTATCTCCCAAGGATAGAATAGAATTAAAATCTCCTCCTAGTATAAATGTTTCATTCAGGAAGCTCTCAATATAATCCTTAATCTCCTTCCATACAGTTCTCTTTTCATGTAGGAATTTAGGAGCGTACATGTTTATTAGATTAAATTTTAAATCTAACTTTAAACTTTTGATTTGACCTCCCATCCAATTTTTATGTTTTTCATGAATATTGAAAACTATTTCTCTTGGATCCCAAATAAAAGCAATTCCACCCGAAGTGCCTTCTGCCTCATAACCTATTAATTCTCTTATTCCTATACTCGTTTTTATATTCTCATATCCTTCATTAGAAAGTTTAGTTTCTTGTATCATAGCCATGTTTGGTTTAATTTTCGCTAATTGCCTTATCACAAGGCATCATTTGTTAGGGGCATTTAAACCCCTAACATTCCAACTAGTGATCTTCATGAGGACTTGGGAAGGACCTTCCCCTTTCCAGAGTATAGAATATTGGTAATTTTAACCTAACCTGGCGCCATTCCTTCCTTTGCTCTTAATTCAGCAAGGGATTTTCTTCCTCTTGGTTTGACTAGTTTCCCCGTATCAGCTTCTAACCTGCCCTTAATTGATTTTCATAAACCTAAAGTTTCTGTATTGTTCCTAATAGTGTTCTCTTTGTTTTCCTCACAGAGTTCTTCATTCAATAGCGAACATAATATTCCTATTATTATATCATTACTCCTAGAATCTTCCAGAATAGAGGTAGGGTCTAATCCTAAAAAGTCTAGCAGTGGGCCTTGGTCAATGGTCTCCACTAAGGGGAATTTTTCCATTCCTTCTTTTTGCATTTCGTTTGTCTGATGGCATGATTTGGAGGGGATGTGTTTCAAGTTTTTTTCAATATTAGGAATATCTGCAATCTCTTTTTGGATTCCTTCATTAACATTCATAGTTCTTAACTCCACTGCGGATTTCCTCCCCCTCTTCTTTTTAATTCTATTGATATTGGGGGTGCTCAGACTTCCTCTTTTCATCGCTATACCTAACTGCCTGTCTTCGTTAGTGATACCAAAGAGGCCTTCTATGGAGTCCTTAACTTATGAAAGATTGCTGCCAGGTTTGATTCCCTCAATGGTTGTTGCCATGCCTAATTGTCTATCATCATTATTTAATTCTTCTAGGCAAATTCTGATCTCTTCCTCTTTTTGATTTCTTATATTATTTATATCTTCTTTCCTAACATACAAGGGTTCTTCTATATCATTAAGATCCATTTCCATATCTCCTATCTCATCTAGATTTGGTAAGCATTTTGTTTCCATGTTTTCTTCTCCATTTTCGTGACTGTTGTTTGTTGCTGACATCTCCTTAATGCTTTTAATTAGCAAATGTTTTTGGTGATTGAGTTCCTCTTTGTCACATATTTCATCTATAAGGGTATCCATTAATTCATTGGTGATCTCAACTATTTCTTCTTCTATTTTTTGGTTCTCCTTTAGAAGTGATCTCTCTTGATCTTCTGGACTGTTGGAGATTCTATTCGGGCCATAAGAGGTAATTTTAGTGTTAATTCCTTGCTTGATACTCTGAATGCTAAGATTATTCTTATGCTCAGGGGATAATGGTAGGGGAGATTTGACCTCAACATTTAAGGTCTCATTTATTGATATATCATTTTCAATAGCCAGAGGGGGTTGACACAAAGAGTCTGGAGGGTGTGTGGAGATGCTGATCAGATTAATTTCCTTAGGAGACGTCAGAGTGAAACCTCTTTTATCTGAGTTAAAGCTCACCATCAATTCTGGTGTCTTCTAAATATGAGTGTCAATTTGTCCTAAGTTTTTGGTTTCTAGATCCTTTGTTTGTCTTTCTACAAAATCCTCTAGAATAATGGGGTTAATAATAATAGAGTTTGAATTAAAGCATAATCTAATGGGATGAATCCATTTTTTATGATAGTTGATCTTTACTATGATGATTTTTTTAGACTGGTTATTATCATTATCAATAATGCTTTAAAAGTCACCAATTTGTTTTCCTATCAATTTGACAGTTTCTACATCAGATAATTCTATAGGCAGATTTCTAAGAACAATAGCTTTTTCTACAAGCAAGTCCTTCAGATTTATTGGGTTGAATAGGGGAACCCAGTCAAAAATATAAAAATCAGAGTCTTTATACTTAGCTAACCCTTCATTTCTAATTTTACTTTTAATATTTCTATCTTTACAATTAATGAAAATAAAATTTTCTAATAGGATAGATATACTTACCTCATTTGGGAGTTGAGATTTCAGCCAAGCTACCAGATCTGTGATGGAAGTTCCTACTCCAGACCATCAGCAAATCAGCCCTGTATCTGCATAAGAATTTTGTCTTTGTTCTATGCATTTTCCAGCTAGATCTATTCTAATCATGTTAGGATTCTGAAAGAAATTACCTATTATTTTACCATTGTTACTCTCAATAGTTTTATTATGCTTATGAGGGGGCGTGTATACCTATTTGTTTTGTTCCTGAAACAACCTTGACCCATTGTTACCTGTTAGACCTTCTTTCATATTCCTTTTGTGTGTATGTTCATTTTGTGGGTAGGGCTCTGAGACATTAGTATGGAGCTTATTCTATCCCTCCTTATAGCCCTTATCCTCAAGGGTCCCATTCCTTTTGTGGGGAGGAGAGTATTTCATTCTGCCATTGTCTTACTCTCTAAGCACATCAAATGAATTACTGATAGATAGATTAAAAGGATTATGAGAGTGCTGGTACCTGTTCCCCTTTTTCCTATTTTTTACCACTTGCCAAGTTAGCTCATTCTTCGTTGTGCCCACAGGAGGTGCTTGAGAAGGCAAGATCCTACCTACCCCCTTTGTAGATAGGGGTTCAAAGGTTCTACAATAGTTCTCAGATCTTCCCCCTTTGGCATCCCCGTAGCTTCTACCATTTTTCGCATATTTGGTTTGTGTGAAAATATTCAATTGTCGGTCCAATGATTGAACTGAGAAAACCTTTGGCAAATAACCTTTTTTTTAGGGTTTTCCATAATCGCCTTGGAATCGGAATCAGGCTCTACAACCCTAGCATAATTCTTTCGTCTTTCTTTCTTAGATGCCAGATCTTGCTCTTCTGGTTGCAGTGCTACTTTAGGGTCTGCAAGGATGCAATTATCTAGAGCTAAATCATCAATGAAGGGATTTGGTCTTTCTTGGCTGAATAATGCATGTAGTTTCAAATCAACATTTTGATCTGCTAGCTTCTTCTGCTTAGCTATGAATTCCTTCAGCTGATCATATGTAGGGTGAGGCTGCACCGGTGTTCTGCATTCCTTCTTCTTATGTCCGTATAGATAACAGTTATAGCAGTAGCTTGCAAATACCTCTCTCTTTCCTTGCAGGCTAGCACCCTCTGCACCTGAATTGGCTTAATCTGCCCTGGTTTTCGCTTTGCTGTAGGAGATCGCATTCTTTGTTGTGTGAAAATGCAAAAGACCAATGTCTACTTTCCTTTTATAAAATGAAGCTTTCCTTTTCGCATGTGAGGATCTCATCTTTGCTTCACATTTGAGGCTTCTAACTTGTTGAAAATCTGAATTCTCTCACCAAAATCTAAACTTTGCCACCTTGCAAATTGAAAATTCTGAATGTGGATGCTTGAAAATTAACAATTTTGTATTTAGGAAAGAAATTTTAGGATTATCTTGTCCTAATGGCAGCTGAACTATAGTATAATTATTGTATCCAAGAAAGATTTAACTATGATATGTATATTCTTAACTATAGTAGAATTGACTATGATCACAATGGATGTGGCTGATGTTTGTGCAGATGTAAGCTTAACTTAGCATTCTATTAATATACTCCCAGTAGAGTCTTCTTTCACCTATGATCATGTGAACAACTATCCACAGTTCCCTGTCTGTGTGCAGACCTCCAAATGATATCCAACCTAGTCCTATTGTTGAATTTGATGTTAATTTGCAAGCAAATGGATCTAGATTGGTAACTGATGCGTTGCCACAGAACAATAAAAATCATTTTAATGTAATTACTAATGTTGCCTGTAGGATGGGGATCTCAGTTGGGCATGACCTCCAACAAGCACCAGACGAATTATGATAACCCGTGCTTTAATCAATAGTATCACTGCGTCAAAGACACCTAAATCACATATTATTCTGGGATATGTCTTCGCTAGTGTAGGGTTTGGTAGTTCCTTGTCCAAGTGCGACCTCCACAAGTGTGCAAACTACCTTGGCTAGATCTAATTACAAATTGCTATGCTGGGACGGTGAATAACTAGTTGATAATGCCAACATTCAGTTCCTGCGCAAGCCTGAAATCCTTCCAATTGTTTGAATACCTTGTGCCCTAGGTGATGTGTAGGAAATAAGGATAAGGCGGAGCTTGGGCAGATTTGAGGATTTGCTTGTATCACTCCAGGTGCCTTCTCCACTTGTAAAGCAATAACCACAGACATTAAAACACTCGCTGCAACTCCTGAATAAAGTCGCCAAGGATGAGGAAATTGGGTTTTCGTCCAATACATCAAGTGCGCTAGTTCAAGGGTTTTCGTTAAAAAAAAATTATAATATTAGAATAATGTAATAAAATAAATATATTAGTATTATATTTATAATATAAACATTGTTTATTAATAATCAATAATTAATTATACTATTTCATTAATATTTAAACTAAAAAATTATAAAGTATACTATAAATATTATAATTTTGTTATAATATTTATATTGCCTTTAAAAAAAATTATTTGTTTAACATTATTTGAATCTAATTTGTATATACAACAAATATTTATTCTAAGAAGAAAATTAATTCAAATATTATCAATTAATATTATACTATATTATTATTGAAAAACTAGAAATGGAGGATAGCTTTTTGCTCTACATGTCAAGTTAGGGCGTCCGTGATTTTCTTGATAGATTTTTACTTTGCATGTCAAGCTAGGGCATCCGTGATTTTCTTTGTTGTGCGAAGTGTGGGGAGTGCGTTTATTTTGGGAAAGTTTGGGGTTGTGGTTTTTATCTTTGTGAAGATTTTTTTATTTGAAGTGACATATCTTTTTTTTTTGTTAAAGTCTGGGGTTGTGGTTTTTATCTTTGTGAATATTTTTTTATTTGAAGTGGCATCTCTTTCTCCTTGAGTGTGGGGGCTTTAGTGCCTAGTGGGAGGTTACAGGTGGAGGTGTGAATCCCTGTCCGAGGTGTGTAGGGTGGCCAGGTTGTGGGCCATCCTCTATGCGGTGTCAGGTGTAGTATTACCCTGTGTTTGTTGTATGCCCTCCTTGATAGAGTGAGGGATCTGGTTTCAAAGGGTTGTGGGTTAGTTTGGGTTTGTTGTTCTTTATTTTTTCCCGAGGGCCTGCATGCTCACCTTGGATCTTGTTTAGACTCAATGCTGATCAGGGTATCTTTGGGAGCTAATGCTTCGAAGGTTTTTAGTAATAACTTGTTCTCTCCAGATACGGGGTTGGTTGGCTGAAGGTTGTCTAGTGGTAAACGGATTGCGAAGATCAATGGATGCCTTGAACATTGTGAGGAGAGGCTGAAATTGGTTATGCCACTGGAGATGATCACAAAAGATATTGACTATTATTCGAAGTATGCATTGCTATGCAAGTTTATGGGGTTACGGGTCTCATTATAATTTCTTGAATCGTGGGCCCAATGGACTTGGATGTTAGAGGGAGAAATGGAGGTTACGCTTTTGGTGAATAACTATTTCATGGTTTCATTCAATTGCTTGGCGGATCGTAACAAGGCCTTTGAAGGAGGCCCCTATTTTCATAATCAGATTGGGTTATTTATTAAACCATGGCATGCAGGCTTCAATCTTGCTTAGGAGCTTTCGAGTCAGGTTCTGGTGTGGGTTTACCTTCTGAGGTTTCCTATGGAATGTTGGCAAGATGATGTTTTGCACTTGCGAGCTTCGATAATTGGAAAACCGGTTGGTGCTTCGCAACAAACTTAGGTCAAAAAGGTGATGACTTTTGCTTGTATCTATGTTGAGATTGATTTAAGTAAACCTTTGCTAGATTTAGTGGATATGAGTGCAGGTCCTTACTCTTGGGTGTAGTAGTTGAACTATGAGACTCTTCAATTTTGATGTTGTCTTTATCGTGAATATGGACACTTGCAGCGGAGATGCCCAAAGGCTAGGCCTGTGGATTCCCATCCTTTTCAAATCCCCCCAATCCCCCAAGGGTTGAAAAGGGGAAGGATTCCATTCTTGATGATGTGGTTGGGGCTGATGGTTTCAGTCCAGTCAAGGATTGCAATGGGAATCGGGGTCAAAAGAGACTTTGAAGGAGAGACAGGATGAAGATACTTTTAACAGATTTGAAGTTTTAGATGATCTCAGCTAGTAGGAAGTGAATTTGGGCTTGGTAAATCTGTATCAGGGTGCTTTGGGTACAGGCCAGGAGGGCCTTCTTTCTAATGCTACTCAAGTTATGCAAGATAATAGTGCTTTGGAAATGGACACAGATCTTCAAATGGAAGTTCAAGTGGAATCGGTTCCTAATATAGAAGGGAAGAAGGGTAGTGGGGATGTATCTCCTCTTGTTTTGAATATAGGTACTGAAGGGGTGAGGCATAATAAGTCTTCTTCTTCTCATTTGGGTCTTCATCAAAAGGATCCATAAAAGGGCATTGGGGAGAAGTCTTCCAAGTTTGGTAGAAAAAAGGACCTAGAAAAGATTTAATTAGTAGCAGAATCTTTGGTAGAGTCAGGGTCTATCAAGACTTTGGATTCTTATTTTTCAAGCCCCTTGAAATGATTTTCCTATCATGGAATGTAAGGGGCTTGATTAGCGGCCCTCAACAAAAAGTTGTTCAGGATCTGGTTAGAAGTCAGTCTCCTGACGCTTTTTTCTTGCAGGAGACTAAGTTATCTACGGATTGTATGTTTGGTTTAGTACCTAAGTTGTGGGGGTGTGGAGAGTGCCAGTGCATTGGTGTTTAAGGGTTTGCTGGGGGAGTGGCTTGTTTATGGAATTCTCGAAAGATCGGCCCTCTTTGGTGGTTGTCCTTTCAGTCTCCTATCTCTATCATTGCATCTTGTTTTGAGATGGGGGAGTTTGTTCTCTTCTCCAATATCTATGTGCCTACTAAGGTCCAGGGTAAGCAACTTTTGTGGTACCATATCTAGTTTATCTGAAGCATGGTTCCTTTCCATCCGTGGATTATGGCTGGAGACTTTAATGCTATTACTGAGTTAGTTGAGAAGTGGGGTGGTATTAAGAGGTTGGAGCCTTCTGTGTTGCTACTTTAGGATAACATCTCAGCTTTAAATCTTGTTGATATCAAGCCCATTAATGGCCAATTTACTTGGAACAATCAGAGGGTTGGGGATAATTGCATTGCAGAATGACTTGGCCATTTTCTAGTGTCTTGCTACTGGGTTGGTGGGTTATGGTCTTCTAGCTCTAAAATTTTGGATTGGAGGGGCTCAGATCATTGGCCTATCAAGCTGGCTATTTCTTCAGCTCGTGTGCCTCGGTCTTCTTCTTTCAAGTTCTAGCTTATGTGGTCACATGACTCCTCTCTCCATGACTATGTTGCTGAGTGGTGGAGGTATGGTAGACCTGCTTATGGGACAACAATGTATACTTTTGCTAAGCTTCCTCAATTTGTCAAGTATCAGCTTAAATGATGGAATCAGTAATGCTTCAGAAACATTTTCCATGCTAAGATTACTGCCTAGGCTGAGTTGGATGGTATTACGAGGTTAATCAGGGAAGCTGGGGTGACTGAAGACCAGATGCAGAAAGAGACTAGGGCTTCGAAAGCATTGAAAGAGTGTGAGTTGCGTGAGGAAGTTTTTTGGAAACAAAAGACTTGGATTGAGTGGCTTCAGGAAGGGGATAAAAATACTACTTTTTTTCTTTAGCTCGATGAAAGCCAGGAGACATGGCAATTCTATTTCTACCCTGGTGAATGACAGGGGTGAGACTATTTCCTCTTTTCATGAAATCAAGAGTGAAGCTATGTAGTATTTTGCTTCCTTATTCAAGGAGGTCTCGCAGGGGGGTTCTAATGAGGAAGCTCAGGTCTTTTCTTATATCCCTTGTTTGGTATCTAGGGAGATGAATGAGCATCTTATGAGTGATATTTTGATTTATGAGCTAGAGGAGACTATGTTTCAAATGAAGAGGGGGAAAGCTTCTAGCCTTGATGGTTTCTTGATTGAGTTCTTTCAGGAATTCTAGGAGATTATCAAGTTGGACCTATTGGAGGTTGTTTAGGAATCTCAGAGGAATAAATAGATGTTACGGGCTTTGAATTCTACCTTCCTTGCTTTCATCCCAAAATGTGATGGGGCAGATAGGTTAAGTCAATTTCGTCCTATCTCTCTTTGCAATGTGATTTATAAAATTATCTTTAAATTGATTGCTGATAGGCTGAAAAAGTGGCTTAAAGTGTTGATCTCTGTGGAATAGAGTGGTTTTGTGGCAGGATGGTAGATTCTAGATGGGGTTGTTATCACTATTGTAAACATTCACACTATGGTAAGTTCCAAAGATAAAGTGATGTTCATTAAGCTTGATATGGCTAAGGCATATGACAAAGTTTGGTGGTCCTTCCTTCAGAAGGTTCTAGGTGCTTTTAGTTTTGGGGATGAGTGGATTCATTGGGTTATTAGTTGTGTTACCTCAATCTCCTTTTCTATGTTAATAAAGGGGAGCATTCGAAGCTTTTTGGGGCCTGTCAAGGTTTGCGGTAGGGTGACTCTCTCTCTCCTTACTTGTTTCTTCTTCTTGTTGAAGGTCTAGGATGTTTGATAAGAAGCAATGTGGAGTTAAGTTTCATTCAAGGGTGGAGGTGGGGAGGTGGTTTACCTCTGCAGTCTAACTTGTATTTTGTGGATGACATTGCTTTGATGGGTACGGCTACAATTAGGGAAGCTTCAAGTTTGTGCAAGGTGTTGGATGTTTATCTTGTTACTTTAGGCCAATTTATTAATGAAGATAAGTCTTCCATCTTTTTCTTTAATACTCTAGGTTCCATTCAGAGGAGAATTGCTCATATCTTGAGATTTTAGATTGGGATGCTCCCTTTGACCTATCTTCTTATTCCCATATTTGTTAGAAGGCTAATCAGAGATTCTTGACAAAATATTCTGGATAAATTTCGTGTGAAAGTTAATCATTGGACCCATTGTTGGTTGTCCTTTGTAGGTCATGTTTAGTTGCTCAAGTTTGTGGTACAAGCCCTCCCCATTTACAGATGTATGATTTAGGTGACCCCTATGGGTCTTATTAGGGAATTTGATTCCTTAGCAAGACAATTTTTATGGATTGATAGCTTTTTGTCCTCTAAATTGAACCTTGTTAGATGTGACACTATTTGTAGCTCGAAGCAGTTTGGTGGTCTTGGGGTTAAGGCAGTCATCACTGATTGGGATAGCGTTGGCTATTAAATTGTATTGGTACTGGTGTGTGGAGCAGGATTGGATCTGGGCTAGGATACTAACTCATAAATACTTCTCAGGATCCCTCAGGTTAATATTCCTCATTACCCCTGGTGGGGAAAGGCTCGATGATTTGGAGTATGCTCAAGAAAGGGGCTGCGCTCATCAAGGATGGCTTTTTTTGGATTTGTAAAAGAGGGACAAAAGCTTATTTTTGGTCTGATTCTTGGGATGGCTTTCCTTCCATTGTTTCTTAGTTTCCTAATTTGGTGACTCTATGCTAGAGGTTCTATGAGGCAGGATGGTGTAAGGTGAGTGACTTTAATTCCTTTTCTTCTCATGGTCAGTTGGTGGTAGCAAGATGGAAGAAGCCTGATGAGTGGCCTGATGTTGGTATGGAGGAGTGTGTTGAGCTTCACAATATCCTTTCTCATAGACACTATAGCTCCCTCCAGGAAGGGGATGTTTTCTCTTGGTCTCCTAATCCTAAGGGTCTCTATACTGTTGCTTTAGGATATCATGTGTGGTTATCTCACTAGGTGGATGGGATGGAGGTTCACTTGTGGAAGAAAGTGTTGAATAAGTTTTCTTGGCCAAAGTGTAACTGCTTTATTTGGACTTTGTCTTGGAATAGGTGCCTAACATGGCATAATATTCAGAAGCAGGGCTTTCAGGGTCCTTCTATGTGTGTTTCATGTGGATGTGGTGAGGAGGACTCTTCTCACTTGTTTTTCTGCTATCGTTTTGCTTTATAGCTTTGGCATTTTTGGTGGGGAGTTTGGAAAAGACCTTGTGTTCATGCTTCCTCCCTAGTGGATTTTTGGAGTATTCTAGGTAGACCTCCTTCTATGGCCTCTTTCTTGCATGATGTGTGGTATGTTGGGCCTTCCTTCATACTATGGCAGATTTGATTGGAATGAAATCACACAATATTTTGGGGTGAGAAGCTGCTGATTCAACAATTTTGGCATAGAGTTATGGGTATGATTCAGGAGATGGTGGAAGCTAAGTGTAATGTGGTGTTCCCTTCAGAGAAAGGGGATACTGAGCTGGTAGATAGATTGGGTCTTCAGGGGTTGTCTTCCACTTCTTCTTGTGTTAGGAGAGGAAGGCGGGTGAAAAAGAAAGTTCAAAGCGTGGGTGGATGGCTACCCCCTTTGGCTGGCATTTTGAAGCTCACTACCAATGGATCTTCAAGAGGCAATCCTGGGCCTATTGGGATTGATGCGGCCAGCAGGGATCTTTTAGGATCAATGGTTTTTTTTCTTTTCTATTGATGAGGATTGCAGACTATCAACCTTATGGAAGGTTTGGTGATCCTCTACACTTTCAAGTGGGCTTATGCTTTGGGATGGCACAAGGTTATTTATGAGTCTGATTCACAGGTTTTGATTAATTTTTTGAATGAACAAAAGGTTTCTAATGTTAGTTGGCAGTTGGCTATGCTGGTGTAGCAGATTCTATAGATAAGTTCTTTGATCGAGATGGTGTCTTTTGTCTATATTCTGAGGGAGTGAAATAGGGCAACAGATTGTTTTACTAAGTGGGCTTCTAAGCATGTAGATGGTTGGAAGATAGATGAGTTGGAGTGAGTTCCCCATGAGCTCCGATAAGACTTGGAGAGGATTTTTGCCGAGGATGGGAATGGTATTGGTGAAGGATGTTGTTGCTTCTTGCTTTGTATGGCTGCTTTTTTTTTGGGTTCCCGGGGCCTTGGCCCTTTGATGTTTTGTAATTTTCTTTTATGAATTTCAATAAAGTTTTTACCCCTTTTTATATTAAAAAAATATATACTATATTATAATACTCTAATATCAAATAAAATAATATATCTAAGCGTTATAATAAATATTAATAATATAATTAATATTATAACTATAAATAATAACCATTTTGTTGGTTTGACAAAAAGTAAATTTAAAGTTTACCTAATGAATTAAAAAATTAAAACTAAAACACAACTATAATTACATGGTAACGTGTACTTTTTAAAATAGTGTCTTTGTTTAAACCCTGCACTTCTATATATTTTATATTTGTATATCAATCATGTGTAGTTGCATATTTGTTTACTTTCATTAAACTAAAATAAAGTTTTTCTTTGCTAATTAATTGTTAGTTCTAATAATTAGTTTTTAATGAAATATTTTCAATAATTTAATCTAAATGATACCAAAAACTTATTATATTTTTTTACAAGAAATAATTCCCGTAGTAAAAAACTTATTATAATTTTTTAAAGCAATTAATTCCCATAGTAAAAATCTAAAACAAAGGTCATTAAACTAAATATTTATTTTCTTTGTGGCTTTTAAAGATTGAAGAACCCTAACCCTGTTGTTAATAATAATTTGTTGAATAATCTAGCCTTGGTTTTTTCAAACATTTGTTTATGCAATAAGAATATTAAATAAATTATAATTTATACATTGTATAGTTTAAGGTGCACTTTAAGTGCAATGATAATAAGCAATGCCTAATCTAACCTTCTATAAATAATAACAACATTATATCACTTCATAAATTCATTTGGTAAGAAAAAATTTAAAAAATGGCTACAGAGTGCCCTTACCAATTAAACTTCTCTCTTCATTGATTTAATAAACTATCTAGGCTAAAAAAAACTATGTCAGCTCTATTTTAATTTTATGTACCTTAATGTCACTGGATCACTCCTGTGTAATTATTTTTATATGTTAGCTTTTAATAGGTTTTTTGTTAACACACTCATGCCATTAATTGTTATCTCTAATAATTAGCTTTTAATGAAATATTTTCAATAATTTAATCTAAATGATACCAAAAACTTATTAGATTTTTTTACAAGAATAAATTCCCATAGTAAAAAACTTATTATAATTTTTTAAATAGTCAACTATAACTTAAACTAAAAATTGACAAATTTTAAGATTATTATAAAGTTATTATATTATCAATATTGTTGCTAAAACTAAGCAAACACAACAAATTAAGACACGACTATTAATCCTCTTGTTTAATTATTTTTTTTTGATTAGTTTATCCCATATAAGTTAAATAGGCATATCTCTTAGCATATTTTAGATATATTTTTCTAAAGATAGACATGCTAGTAATTAAAACATCTAAATCAAAACATTAAAAATGAAAATGTAACTATAAAACAATGAATAACAATCATGCTAACATAAAAAAATTATATCCAACATAGTCTTATTTCTAAGAGTTAAAACCATTCTAAAAATAAAAAAATCATTTATATTATATTTTTTTTAAATATTCCAAATTAATATGTATTTCTATAACAAATATTTTAAAGCAAAAATCTTAAATTTACTATAAGATTAAAAGTAAATTTATATAATTATCTCTAAATTGATTGCTGATAGGTTGAAAAAGTGGCTTAAAGTGCTGATTTCTAATGAATAGAGTGGTTTTGTGGTGGGACGTCAGATTCTGGATGGGGTTGTTATTGCAACTGAAACCATTCATTCTATGGCTAATTCCAAAGATAAGGCAATGTTCATCAAGCTTGATATGGCTAAGGCTTATGACCATGTTCGATGGTCCTTCCTTCAAAAGGTTCTTGGTGCTTTTGGTTTTGGGGATGAATGGATTTATTGGGTTATGAGTTGTGTTACTTTGGTCTCCTTCTCTGTGTTAATAAATGGTGAGCACTCTAAGCTTTTTGGTACCTCTCGGGGTTTGTGGCAGGGTGACCCCCTCTCTCCTTACTTGTTTCTTCTTCTTGTTGAGGGTTTGGGATGCTTGATAAGAAGGAATGTGGAGTTAGGTTTCATTCAGGGTTGGGGGTGGGGAGGTGGTTTACCTCCACAGTCTCACTTGTAGTTTGTTGATGACACTGTTTTGATGGGTATGGCTACAATTAGGGAAGCTTCAAATTTGCGCAAGGTGTTGGATGTTTATCTTCTAGCTTCAGGCCAATTGATTAATGAAGATAAGTCTTCCATTTTTTTCTTCAATACTCCAAGTTCCATTTAGAGGCAAATTGCTTATATCTTGAGATTTTAGACTGGGGTTCTCCCTCTGACCTATCATGGTATTCCCATCTCTATTGGAAGACTTCCCAAGGAGTCTTGGCAGAATATTCTGAATAAATTTCATGTGAAAGTTAATCATTGGCCCCATCACTGGTTGTCCTTTGCGGGTCGTGTTCAGTTGCTCAAGTCTGTGGTGCAGGCCCTCCCCATTTATAGATGTATGATTCAGGTGGCCCTTTTGGGTTTTGTTAGGGAGTTGGATTCCTTAGCAAGATAGTTTTTGTGGGCCGGTAGCTTATTGTCCTCTAAATGGAGCCTTTTTAGATGGGACATTATTTGTAGCCCGAAGCAGTTTGGCAGCCTCGGGTTAAGGTAGTCATCGTTGTCAGGGATGGCGTTGGCTGCTAAATTGTATTGGCAGTGGTGTGTGGAGCAGGATGGGATCTGGGCTAGGATATTAACTCAGAAATACTTCCTAGGGATCCCTCAAAGTGATATTCCTCATTAACCACTGGTGGGGAAAGGCTCAGTGATTTGGAGTATGCTCAAGAAAGGGGCCACTCTGGTCAAGGATGGTTTATTTTGGATTTGTAAAAGAGGGTCAAAAGCTCATTTTTGGTCTGATTCTTGGGATGGTTTTCCTCCCATTGTTTCTCAGTTTCTTAATTTGGTGACTCTGTGCCAGAGGTTCTGTGAAGTAGGTTGGTCAAGGGTGAGTGACTTCAAGTCCTTTTCTTCTCATGGGTAGTTGGTGGTGGCGAGATGGAAGAATCCTGATGAGTGGCCTATTGTTGGTATGGAGGAGGAGTGTGTTGAGCTTCATAGTATCCTTTCTCATAGACGTTGTAGCTCCCTCCAGGAAGGGTATGTTCTTTCTTGGTCTCCTAATCCTAAGGGTGTCTATACTATTGCTTCTGGATATTAGGTGTTGTTATCTAACCAGCTGGATGGGGTGGAGGTTCACTGGTGGAAGAAAGTGTGGAATAAGCTTTCTTGGCCAAAGTGTAACTACTTTATTTGGACTTTGGCTTGGAATAGGTGCTTGACTTGGGATAATATTCAGAAGCAGGGTTTTCAAGGTCCTTCTATGTGTGTTATGTGTGGATGTGGAGAGGAGGATTCCTCTCACTTGTTTTTCTGTTGTCCCTTGACTTTGTAGCTTTGACATTTTTGGTGGGAAGTTTGGAAAAGCCCATGTGTTCATGCTTCCTCTCTGGTGGATTTTTGGAGTAGTCTGGGTAGACCTCCTTCTATGGCCTCTTTCTTGCAAGATGTGTGGTATGTTGGGCCTTCCTTCATACTATGGCAGATTTGGTTGGAACGGAATCGCAGAATATTTCAAGGTGAGAAGCTGTTGATTCAACAAGTTTGGCACAAAATTATGAGTATGATTCAGGAGACAGTGGAATCTAAGTGTGATGTGGTGTTCCCTTTGGAGAAAGGAGATGCTGAGCTGGTGGATAGATTGGGTATTCAGGGGTTGTCTCCAGCTTCTGATTGTGTCAAGAGAGGAATGTGAGTGAAAAAGAAAGTTCAAAGGGTGGGGAGATGGCTTCCCCCTCCGGCTGGTATTCTAAAGCTCAATACTGATGGTTCTTCAAGGGGCGATCCTGGGCCTACTGGGATTGGTGAGACTGGTAGGGATTTTTCGGGATCGGTTGTTTTTTTCTACTCTGTTCATGAAGGATAGCAAACTATCAACCTTATTGAAGGTTTGGTGATCCTCTATGCTTTGGAGAGGGCTTATGCTTTGGGATGGCGCAAGGTTATCTGTGAGTCTGATTCATAGGTTTTGATTAATTTGCTGAATACACAGAAGGTTTCTGATGTTAGTTGGCAGTTGGCTATGATGATGCAACAGATTCTGCAGATAAGTTCTTTGATGGAGATGATGTCTTTTGTCCATATTCCAAGGGAGTGGAACAGGGCAGCAGATTGTTTGGCTAAGTGGGCTTCTGAGCATTTAGATGGTTGGAAGATTGATGAATGGGAGCAGGTTCCTCATGAGCTCCGACATGACTTGGAGAAGATTATTGCTAAGGATGGGAATGGTATTGGTGAAGGATGATGTTGTTTCATGCTTTGTATGGCTATTTCTTATGGATTACTGGGGCCTTAGCCCTTTGATGCTTTGTAATGTTTTTTTCTGAATTTCAATAAAGTTTTTACCCCTTTATTTAAAAAAAAAAGTAAATTTATAAATTAATATTAAAAAATACTTAAGATAATCTTATTTTTAACAATAAAACTATTCTAAAAAGAAAAGAAAAAAATTTATATTCTATTTTTGAAAATAGTCTAAATTAATATATATTTTTATAAAAAAATTATAAAATGATATATATTATAAATTAGAATACTATTTTAATGATATATATTATAAATTAGTATACTATATTATATTTTCCTATAATAATTTTTTTACAATTTACTAATAGTTAAAGTGTCATATATAAATTATATACAAATATAAATATAAATTATATACAAATATAACAGGTTAAACTATAGGGTCTAATAAATTTTAAAATTTTAAAATACGATGTAAAATTGAAAAAACAGTCCACAACCATCAAATTCCAGGCTTGATCTAAATTTTTAGCTCCAACCCGGTTCCACTTTTATGCCCCTAACGTCATACATCCATCCATAATCTGAATAGTGATAAACACAAATTTTAGTACACCAAAATTTGAAGTTGATTATTAGATCATAGTTTTAGAGTGTTACTTTACATTTTATATATCCCATAAAAAAACAATACTATTGTAAAGTGTTTAAAAAGGAGTTTCACAATTTACAACGGACATGTGGAATGATAAATTTCTTTTAACAATAATTTTTCATTATGTAAGATCAAGGAAACAAAAACAGGAACTCCCTATGTCTGGATTTTTGAAATTGTAAGATATGTAATGTCTATATCACATGGAAAGGCTTATCGTTTGCTATTCACGGTAAATGCAAGGCTTATAATCTTTTCAATACATGCATGCAGGGCTGTAACTGCAACATCTTCATCTCAGCTACGCCGATCTTTCCCATTGAATATAATGGATTGTTCTGCACTGCCCATTTGATGAGCAGTTTATCAATCTTGTTATCGAGAAGAGGCACCTTGAAATTGGATATATTGTCCAGTATACATTGTCCATCAGCGTGGGCAAGTATCTTTTTTCCTTGGGACCTCTCTTCACCTGGAAAAGGAGGAGATAATGACTTCTATTCTTTCACTCGAAGATCCTGATTTGGAAATAATTTGCTACGCATTATTGTCAGATTCCAGTAACCGGAAGTTCGAACAACCGCTGATTGATGATGGAGAGAAAGATTTAACGAGCATTTGGATTCAGCCATTTCATGGGGTTTTCAAGATCCCATTGCAATTTCGGTTTTCTGTAATAAATGGCAGAGTTATGATGAAAATGGGATTAAAGGTAGCTAACCCAAACGTGAGAGATTTTAGGTTTTTTTTCAGAGTGCGGGGAATATGTTTCCGGGCTCAAGGAAAGAAAGTCGAGGACGCTTTTCTTTCTCTTACAAGCTGTTATCCACACAAAGCCAAATAAGGAGTTTTTGCCTTTGCCATGTTATAGACCGCCACAGTCAAGTTGTTTCCTATATTTATGCAGGCCATCGTGAGATTTCGGAGTTGTATAGTGGGCAGGGTCGTTGCAAGTGTATGAGTAGGTGCCAGGTATGCCAGCACAAAATAGAACTGAATAGTTCTTCCACGATGAATTGAGACGCCTCTTTCAAAAGGCTCTTGCTACAGATAGGCCAACATTGCATTGACAATTGTAATGCCTTATTTTAGAAAATCTAGTATTTCGTTATAAGCTAAATGCTATAAAGCTAGCTACAACTCCTTTGTTGTATTTTTTTTTTTAATTGTGTATGCTATGTTGCTACAAGCATTACGAAAAAGTGGTTAGACATTTAAAAGATCTTACATTCCCAACATTTGTTAGTGTACGACACTTCACAATGTCTTTGACTTTCTATGGATCCATTTTCAAATCTTTAGTTCAGATCATAAATCCTAAATGCACTAATTCTTCTCACGAAGCTACACTTTTTGAAATTAATCAACAATTTTTCTTCTCTCAATCTCTATAGTACTAACTTGATATGGTCTTTAATTGTTCCTCTTTTGTCTTACTTAAAATTAGAATGTCATTCAAGTAAATAATTGTAAACTTACCCAAAAATTTCCTCAGTACCTCATTCATCAACCTCATAGATGTACTTGGTACATTACTTAATCTGAAAGACATAACTAGCCACTCATACAATCCTTCATTAGTCATGAATGTTATTTTCCATTTGTCTCCTTCCCTTATTCTGATTTGATGAAAACCACTCTTCAATGTTGGTAAAGTACTTTGCTCCACTCAAATAGTCCATTATGTCACCCATCCTCAATGGGAATCTATACCTTACTACAATTTTATTGATTGCTCTCGAATCAGTGCACATTCTCTGCTCATCATCCTTCTTGGGTGCTAGTACCATATGTACCACACATGGGCTTAAACTCTCCCTAATCAAACAATTTCTTAGTAACTCTTGTATCTACCTATTCAATTCCTTATTTTCTACTAGTATAATCTTATGTGATGCCTTATTTCAAAATATGGCTCTAAAATTAGGTCCATTTGATGACTAATACTCCTCACTAGTGGTAATCTCTCTTACATGTTGTCATATATGATGTCCTTATATTTGGTCAACAACTTTAAAATCAACCACAGTGGTTCCGCATCACTCGTGATGGTGTTCTTTGCATATGTGGTGCCACACACTTTGCAAATCAACACAAAACAAACATTATAGTGTCACAATCCATCCAAAAATCTCCTTCCATCCAAGCATATTTTAGCATTTCTATAAAGTTGATCTTCTCTTTCTTTTAGTAGTATCAACCTATGTCTCTAGTTGTTCCTTGATACAGTATATGTATTTTCCCTTCCATCATGTACATCGTGCTAGTCAAAATACCATGACCTCCCCAATAGTAGATGACATACATCCATCAACATTATACTACACAAGACTTCATCATGGTAACCTCCTATATTGAATCTTACCCAACATTACTTATAGACCATTCCCTTATGTTTCTTTTGTAGCTAAAAAATTGCATAAAGGTTTTGGATATCTTAGCCTCTTCAAATTCAAATTTTTGACCATTTACTCAAGTACTAGGTTATATATAGTTCTACTATCAATAGCAATTTTACAACACTTGCCCCCAATTTGCATCTAGCTCTAATTAGGTTCTTTCTTTGTATTAGTCTTTCTTCTCTGTGGTGCTTCAGCAAGGTCCTCCTCATAATTGGTGATTCTCTGTGTTCAGGGTCATCATTTGACTCAATGATCTCTAGGGTATCTCATCCCCAAATTCATCTCTAGTACTACCTTTTGCTCATTCCCCTGACCTAAAAAACACTCGAATTCTTTGTGGCCTTCTTCTCTGCACTTGAAACATGTCGCTCTCAAAGGTCTTTTCTCATTCCTCCCATATACTCCTTTTCCTTACTAATACCCATCTTTGTAGCATGTATTACCCTCTCCTAAAGTCATCTCTATGTTAGTTGTTGCTATCCTCCTAGATTTTAATGTGTCATGATTGCTTCCTTCACTGTTGTAAGTACCACCATCCCTATGGTAGATATTGTCAGTCCTCCTATATTCCTTGTATGGTCTTCTATTGCCTCTCCCTTTGGGGTCTTTCCTCTCTCCCTCTTTTTTAATTCTACTTATTCTTAAACCTTTTATATAGCTTGTATTCTACATTGGTCATAAATTAGTATGTTTCTTCGATAGTGGTCAACCTGACTAGACTTAACTCCTCTTGGATACTTTTTCTTAGTCGATTTATGTATCTTGCAACCTTCTCTTTACCTACTTCACTATGCCATATCTTAATGATCAATTTGTGAAATTATTTAGTGTAGTCCTTCATAGTCCTATCCCTTTGTCTTAGGCTTAACAATTTATTCAATAATTTGAGTTCATAATCTATTGGTCTAAATTGCCTTCTCAACTTTGCAACCATCCTATCCTATTTTTTTATTCTTTCCTTTCCTCTCCTATTTCTTTCTGGTTTTACTTCTTTCCACCAAATAACAACATGTTCTTTTAGCATGGTCTTTGCAAACCTAACCCTCTTGAGGTCTTAAATTTCCTCATACTCAAAGTACTCATCCAAATCATTTATCCAATCAATCAATTCTTCAAGGTTCAAGTCATTGCAATAGTTAGAAATATCAATCCTAGGTCTCTTACTAATTTTAGAAATGGCCTTCAACACCTTCACCTAATTTGAAAGCAGATCAGAGAGATTTTACGTCTTCAGCCACCTTCTTTTGCTAGTGCTACAAAGGGTATTGAGGTAGCATCATAGTTGATAGGATTGGACAAGTGATTTGCACTTAAGGATTATGAGATTAATCATAAGGCTCGAGTGGCTATTCATTTGCTTAAGGAAACAATAACTACCTTGTGGTGTCAGGAGGAATGCAAGAATCATTGTACTATAGACATGTTGACCTAGAAGTTATTCCTTGAGAGGTTCAAAAAAAGGTATATATCAGAGCACTTCAGGCATCGTCAGATAGATGAGTTTCATGATTTATAGTAGAGGGGAGTGATGGTGAAACAATATGAGGATAAGTTCCTAGAGCCCGTATAGTATGTTGAGTATATGTAGGATGAGAAGCTTATGGTGAATCATTTTGTTAGGGGACTTAATTTCAATATCGTAGGACCTATTCGTTTGGTAAAATCTTCTACCTTGTAGATAGCAGTAAAAAAAGCATTAATTGCCGAAGAAATTCATCACAAATAGGATAATTGAAACCGTCACAGAAACTATAATCAGCCACCACTGAATCAAAATTTTACTAAGAAATCATTCCAACAGCAGAGAGGTGGGACTCAGACAAATACACTCCCTCCTAAACCTAATCCACAATAGTAGAATTAGGTTCAAAAAACTCAAGCAGTGCAGGGAGGTCCTCTGTGGGCTTGGGAGGCTCTGCGTTTGCTTAAATATTAGAAATCTCAGACTCAAGGTGAAGGGTTAGCTCTTCCTCAATAGAATTTTTGGGGTAGTCATGTAAGTTCTAGTCATCTATTTTCTCATCAGTATGCTCAAGCTCCTTCTAGGGGGCCTTGTTATTCATGTGGGGGTAATGGACATATAGCCCATGAGTGCCCTCAGAATATTTTAATAGTAGGGGGTCAATAGGATAATGCTTCTGAGCCAATAGTTGGGAGTGTGGGGAGATCGCACTGAGCCTTTACGATAGTTGAGAATCACCATGCCAAACTTTAGGCTGCAGTGTTAGAAATCTCTGGGGGATGAGAGGGATGCAGGATAGTTCTAGGTCTTTTATCCTTACCTCTTTTTGGGCTTCCAAGAGGAAGTCTAGCCTTAAGGGGAGGATGTAATGCCTACCCTTTTATTTTTCTTAGGCATGTTCTATGTTTATGACTTTAGACTTGTGGACTTGTTATTGATTGTGTTTTGAGATTGTTTTATGGAATTTGTAATATGTGGTTCGAACTATTATTTGGTTTATGTGTATGGTTGGGAATTTATATCTATGACATGATGCCTACCCTGCTTGCTTCCTTCATCCTTCGTTCCATCCTTCGTTTCCACGTTTGGTTGTTACTGTCCTAACCGGGTGGCTTGCATGCGTATGATTAGATTTGAAATCTTTTGACTTGCCCCTCTCTCGGTTGCATTTGGAAGTGGAGAATTTTGAGAGAGGGCATTTTAGAGAGAGGGCATTTGGAAGTGGAGAATTTTGAGAGAGGGCATCTATTGCATTTAGAAGTGGAGAATTTTGAGAGAGGGCATTTTAGAGAGAGGGCATTTGGAAGTGGAGAATTTTGAGAGAGGGCATCTGTTGCATTTGGAAGTGGAGAAGTTTGAGAGAGGGCATTTTAGAGAGAGGGCATTTTGATTTAAGAAATTGGTGTTCAAATAAATGTTATGATGTTAGTTGGTGCACATGTGATCATTTTTATTATGAAAGAATATGATGTTCAATTATATGAAATTTAATTTACTTGTGTAATGATCTAGTACGTTTAATGTATTTTTCTTTTATTAAAAATTGTCGCTTTGGCTATATATGTTCAAGACAATCTGATGTTCAAAATTGAATTTTGCAAGGGGTGGCCAAGGCTTATAAGATCCGAAGATCTATCTAGTACTTTTGTGTGTCAACCAGTGATTTACCCAAGCCTATTCTACCTAGAGGAATAAGGCTAAGTTATTTTGGGTGTGAATTTTATGATTTACTATGTTATTATTTATAATTTTGTTTAATTGGGAGGAATGTAATTTGTTTTAATTTTATATTGTCATAGCTTTTAATTTGGGGAAAATATTTTAATTTGATAATTTGTAGTGCCCCTCCTTTCTCACCTTGGATGTACAGGTGGTCTGGCTAAGGAGCATGAAGGTGAAGGTAAAATAATAGGAATATTTAGGGTATGTTAGATAGTTGATGTTGTGTGTTATGTGATGTTGGTAGATGCTACATTCATGTTGGTGGCATTCTTGATTATCCTCAAGTGGTTTCATATGATAGTTAATATGTTTTATCGATAATCTTTGTTGCGACATTGATATTTACTTGAGTTATGTATATGTTATGAGAGCTTTATGGACTTAATTGATTATGTGGATCACTCTTATTATATGCATCATACAATTATCTAATGACGTTTCTTGTCTGGTTGAACAACTATTGATTATTATGCATGATGTGGTTACTTGTTTGATGTGTGTTTGTGAGAGAAACAGTGTCGCATTGCTCATGCGTGAGTACCCTGCTACACTGTGATTTTCTTTCATGGTGTGTTTGATTATATGATTATATATACATCTATATGTTTGACTATTTTTTTGGTTGCTGCAGCTTGCAGGTATTAGGCATCAACTCCACCTGAATTGACAGGTTTGAGCATGCCTTCGACCCAATGGAAACTGTTGAACGGAGATGACATATGGTCCCCTAGTTAGCCATCATCCTTGAAAAGGATGAGTATCTAGTTTTGCACCAGTTAGTGTTGTCTGTATGGGCATAATGGTTAGTCACTATCATTATGGTCATGTTTTCGATCATGCATTGTGTCAGATATTGTTTGACATTTGGATTATTTAGTTTAGCATTGTTTGATTGCTACTTTGGTTAATTGTTGCATTAAAATAATAATATTAGTTATATGAAAGAATTTTTGTTAATATATATATATGTCCTTTTTGTAAGCTTAGTTGTGTTATCCTCTGGGTTCCTTGGCGGGGCATTACATTTGGTATCAGAGCCAAGTTTGCAACACTGGGGCCTCTGGATTGTTGTTGTTGCTTTAGGTTAAATGGTTTTTTCTCCTTGTGGTGAGTTGGTAATAATAGCTCTCACCTATGTGTCTTAGTATGATGATAAAAGATTGATAAACTTACAGAGTTGTTCTTTAATTCTAGAAGAAATAAATTCTTTATACCTTGCTTTACTTATGTGTCTGCTATGTGTTCTTTCTCCATCTATTCTAAAAATGTGATGATATATTTGACAATATGTGCTTCCTGGATGTTAGTGCTTCCTAATTTGTCGAGGTCTTGAGTCCCTATTGTGGTCTCTAGTGCTTTAGAAGAAAGAAGCATGATTACTATTAAGTGCATGTGATTAGGAGTGTGGTATTTGCCCCTCTAGTGATGTGAATGTCCTGTACCCATTCTATGTGGGGTGTTGTGAAAGGCTAGTGGTGTTTTATGTTCTCTGGTGTGGTGAAGTAATCATACTTGGGGGTTATGTTTAACTATGGGTGTAGAAGCATCATACCATCTTTATGTTAATTGTATTGTTTTTGTATATGTGTAAGTATTGGAATGATTTAATTAGTCAATGACATCACGCATCGCGAGTCATGTGGTTATGCAGTGTTGTCATGTGTGGGGTATCTTTACATGGTTGATTGATAGTTTGATATCTATCTCCTAGTTGGCCATGACCTCATGAGGAAGTTTTGTTGTGATTTATGAAAGTTAACATTGTGTATGCCTATGTACGAATTGTGTGTAGGAGATCAAATTGGAGCTTGTGTTGAACCCATGAGATCATGAATGTGATACTGTAAGTCAATTAAAGTTTTGAATTATTCTTGTGTGTGATATTATAGATTCCCTCTGTAAATATCTTCTTGCATAAGGAAGTAATTGCATATGTTCATAGCTTGGTAAAAAGAAATTGTACTGCATTAAAGATAGAAGTTGTTTGTAAATAAGTAACAATTGTGTTGCCTTAAATCCTTGTATAAAAGTTGCTTAGATATGAGGATGTAGATAACTTAATTTTCTATGTGTTTTGTGTACATTCTCTAATGCATTCTGGACCTTGTGCCCTTGAGTGTTGTGTAGCGAATACTCCCTTTTGTGGCTAAAATTAGCCACATCATGATGTGGATTTGTTGTAATTTGGTTGTATTGAAATTTTTGATAGTTGTTTCATGTGTTGTTGGCAGGAAAATAGTGAATTTGTTTTCTTTGAAATCTCTTATGATAGGAGTGGTCACCAAAACTCTTTTCTTTATACTTGATTTATTGTTGAAAATTGCTGGCATTTTGTGACTTAAGATTGACTTTGATTATTCCCCCACTTGGGTTTGCATTTTTCTTAATTTCTATGGTGGCTATTCTAAATGTTTGTTTCTGTTGGCTCCATTTTGTGTTAATTTTTGTTTCTATCATATACATTTCAAACCTCTGATAGTGTGTTCAAGGGAGGACTCCATGGAGGATTGTACTTTGCATGTTGGGTAATTAGTTGGAACCATAGTGGAAATAAGAGATGAGATGTATTTTTCTTTGTTAATATGTGAATGCAATTCTCTAAATCATATGAAATTCTCAAAATATGTGTGATTGGTTATAAGTAGATCACATGATACATCTTAAGGTGAGGAATGGATGTCCTTCTTGTCTTTATTGAATGATTGTGCTTGTCTTATGAACAATTGCTTAATATGGATGCGTATGTTGGCAATAGAAAATCGCAATACTAATATGTTGTGTTTCCACCCTAGTCCATGACTTCCAGGAGTAAGTCAATTTTTAGGGGGGGAGGATGTAGTGCCTCTCCATTCTCACCTTGGATGTGTAGGTGGCTTAACTAAGGAGCATGAAGGTGAAGGTAAAATAATAAGAATATTTAGGGTATGTTAGATAGTTGATGTTGTACATTATATGTGTTGATAACTGAGAGGGGGGGTGAATCAGTTATCCTAATTATTTCTTCTTTTGAACTTTCTTATTAATCAAAGCAGCATTGAATCAAACAAACAAACATTACCATGAAATAAGAAACACATGACACAGTATTTTTGACGTGGAAACCCGATTAAGGGAGAAAACCACGGGGTGATTAACCCAAAGATTATTCTCTGTTAAAAGAATAAGGAATTACAAAATGGCACTTGCCAATTAGGGCTCACTGCCCGAGCACACTGCTCACAAAGAGGCACACTGCCTACAAGGAGACACACTGTCTACAAAAGAATGTTATACAATACTTGAACTGATTGGAAGCATCTACATATGCTGGAGTTCAGTTCCGGTTAGGCTCAGTATACTGATCTGCTGCACTTCATCTTTCCTCTGTTCTTTATTCTGCTATCTTTTCACATACCGGATCTTTCTTACTGCTTCTGCTCTGCTCTGTATTTATTCGCATACACCTTCACATCATCACACTTTTCACAACTAAAATCCATCCTTTATATATATATCCGCACTAGTGATTTCATTATCTTTCTAGTCGGCACCCAGAATAATCTATCTTCTCACAAACTCTGTTCTGTCAGCTGAATCCTTGCATATCAAGTAATGCGGATCAAGCATATACTTGTAGATATCATTAATCATGTCGGCCAAACATGATTCATGCCTTCACAACCTTTACCATCAACAGTAACACTTCTGAAAAATAGTCTGATACTCTGTCAGTCAGTTCTTCCTCTGTTCTCATTGTCTCTCAGGAACCCGGTACTCAACTATTCATATCTTTTTCTTTGTTCATCACCGGAGGCTAAATCCTTGGAATATACTACTCAAGGTAGTCCTCTTGACTTCCCCAAATCCGCACTACACCAAGACACTTCCTCTGAGAGATCCGGACCAATCTGTCGGACCTTGCCACATGCTCTGTTCTTGTTCACCGGACCACAACAATCTTCATTCTGACTTCCGGTAGAGACACACCATGACTTGCGGATATGTGGGATGACCTTTGTTGCCATCAATGACAACAACCATGAATCCATATAGTGTCTCTTGCCAACAATATGATGTTGGTAGATGCTACATTCCTGTTGGTGGCATTCCTAATTATCCTCATGTGGTTTCATGTGATAGTTAGTATGTTTTATTGATAATCTTTGTTGCGACACTGATATTTACTTGAGTTATACATATGTTATGACAGCTTTATGGACTTAATTGATTATGTGGATCACTCTTATTATGTGTACCACACAATTATCTAATGATATTTCTTATCTGGTTGAACAACTATTGATTATTATGCATGATGTGGTTACCTATTTGATGTGTGTTTGTGAGAGGAATAGTGTTGCATTACTCATGCATTAGTACCCTGCTACACTGTGATTTTCTTTCACTGTGTGTTTGATTGTATGTTTATATATACATCTATATCTTTGACCATTGTTTTGGTTGCTACAGGTTGCAAGTATCAGGCATTGACTCCACCTAAATTGATAAGTCTGAGTGTGCCTTAAACTCAATGGAAACTATTGAACGGAGATGACATATGGTCCCCTGGTTAGCCACCATCCTTGAAAAGGATGAGTATCTAGTTTTGCACCTAGTCAATGTTGTTTGTATGGGCGTAATGGTCAGTCACTATCATTGTGGTCATGCTTTTGATCATGCATTGTGTCAGGTATTGTTCGACATTTGGGTTATTTAGTTGGGCATTGTTTGATTGCTGATTTGGTTAATTGTTGCATTAAAATAATATAATTAGTTATGAAAGCATTTTTGTGTTATATATATATATATATATATATATATATATATATATGCATTTATGAGAATTTGAGTTTATGGAAATAAATAATAATAAATGTAAATGCTAGCTAAAGATAAATAAATTAATTAATATAATTAAATGTTGTGTTAAGTGAAAATAAAAATAGATAATATTTATGAGTTGTCATAAAACTCATATATAGTAAATACTAAATAAATAAGAATAAAAATGATTCTTGTCTAGTTGTAAATGAAATAAATATGATAAAAAAAAATATTGTCTAGTCTAGTTGTAAATGATAGAAAAACTAGCAAATTGTAAGAAAGGGATTAGGCATAATTTATTACCTTTAATGGGAGGAATCTTCTGGAAGATATTGGGGGGATTTCTCTCTCATAATAATCTTCAACATATGGAACTTTCAGGGGGGAGACTAGTTTGTGGCTACAGCACTTGAACCCGACATCAAATCTTCCACCCAGTCAAGCAAGCGAAATCAGGTTCCTTTGGTTCTAATTTTTGTCTCAATTTTCTATTGAAGCAAATGTTTGATTTATGATTTTTCCTATTAATTGTAATTTTCTTGAGAGGTTAGAAGCCTTATTATCAGATCCAATTGTGCATGTCAGTATCATTGCGTTTCTGGGAATCACTGATTGAAGTGACTATCTATCTCTCACCCATTTCATCTCTATTTTTATAGTCTATTGCGTGAGCCATAACCTTACTTTTACAAACTAGGTTCTTGTAATTGTCTTATATATGGTGTACAACCTAGTTATCTAAATCATATCCAAAAGTCAGCCTTACACAGTTTGGCATTTTGGAGATATGAATATTTTGTGACTGTTTATCTCTCACTGATTTCATCTTTGTTTTTATAGTCTATTACATTAGCCATAACTTTCTTTTTACAAACTAGGTTCCTCTAATTTTTTTATATATGGTGCATGACCTAGCAATCTAAATCATGTCCAAAAATCAACCTTACCGAGTTTGTCATGTTGAAGATATGAATATTTTGTTACTGTCTATTTCTTACCGATTTCATCTCTATTTTTATAGTCTGTTATGTTAGCCATAACTTTATTTTTATGAACTAGGGTTCCTCTAACTTTTTTATATATGGTGTAAGACCTAGTTTTCTAAGTCATATACAAAAATCAGCCTTACCCAGTTTGTTATTTGGGAGATATGAATATTTTTTGACTATCTACCTTTCACCCATTTTGTCTCTGTTAAAATAGTTAGTTGTGTCACCAATAACTCTACTTATTTTGGTTGTTTGTTAGGTTATAAGAAGGTTATTAAATCTATATAGAATAAAAGTAGAAGAATTCAATTTGGATAGAGTGATTGTATATTAATGTTGATAAATTTAATTTAAATTGATATAGATTTTATTATGATTTATTAGTAGAAATATGATAAGTAGGTTTGGAATTTAGGCTTGTAAACAATGTATTTAAGATTTGATTTATAAGTTTGTTTTAGAAATTAGTTGATTAAGAGTGAAATTGTATAAGGTAAATTGAACTTGTGTAAATTGTATTAGTGGTAGTAATAGGGTCATGTTGTCGAGGTTTAGTTTTCCTGAGGCATAAATTAGTATATCCTGATTTCTTGTGTATGCGATGTTGTAAGTGAATTTTGATGTGATAATAAAGTCCTTTATAGATGTGGTGGTTCATTAGTTGTATAAAGCATGTTTATTACTTGTGCTTAAGAAATGTCACGTTTTTATTAACCTTGTTGTTGAGAAAATGTTTGTATCATATTTATGTCTTGAACTCAATCAACCCTTTTCTATTCCTAGACTTGGTAAGTTAGCAGGTTAGAATGTTTTGTATTGGTTTATTCTGTTAATGCTAGTGTTGGGTAAGGGATTTTAGAATGCTTGGTAATCATTATGAGGTGTAGAAACCTCTAGAAGAATTATGTATTAGGTATGATCATTTTGGTATTCATAGGACCAATGTAGTAGTGGTTTATAGAAGATTGATCAAGTTGACACTTAAGCTTTCCCATAGCAACCTGAGCTTCTCTCTCCCTATTCGTGTGTTGAATGGAATTTGGTAAAACCTAGAAAAAAATTGTTCTTTTACTTTTTCCCTATTAGTGTTCACTCTTGAGTTGCTTTAGCCATGATACTTCTACTTGGTTTGAACCATCCTTTAAATGTGTTATGATCCTATCATATGCATGTGGTTAAAAGTGTGGTAGATTTGATGAAGATGTTAGATCTATAGAAATGTTTTGTTGTTTTGTATTCCTTTCCTCTCAAGCTAACCTTAGAACAAAGTTCTTTCATTGTAGCTTTAGGTTTTGTATCTTGTGAATCTAACTAGTGTAAGAGATTTAGAGCATTCTAATATTATAGGCTTTTAGTCTTTCTTATATAGTCATATTTAATAGTATTTTCAAATTTGTCTAGATTATTGATGAAATTTACATCAATGTAAATAGTGGATTCTGTAGCCATCCGTATAGCATTCATGTGTTATGGTTATTAATACTCTATTGTATGATTTTAATTGTGGTGATAGTCCTTCATTGTGATAAGGATTGCATTTAAATAATTGTTGTGTTTAATTTGTATGCCTTAGGGTTATTTGCATGTTGTTCACAATCATTTTAATTAAATGAAACTAAAATAAGTCATGGGAACTATTAGTTAAAATATTGTTTTTCATGGACACTGATATCTTATGATCATATTGTAACTGCTACTTGTGGTTAGAAAGTTAAAGTTCTGTATTGATGAGATAGATTCACTTTATAATTGTTATATGATTGATCATGCTTGGATTAATGTTACTTTCCTTAAGACCCATAATTAGTGCATCATATTATGTGTTGCATTTGTGGTATTGTAATTGAAGTATTGATGAAGGATCTTAGTTTATGGTGTGCATCTGAGAGTGAATGTGATGTGAGACCATCGTGTTTAGTGGTGTCAAGTGTTTGTGTCATTTGGGGAAGTTGTTTCCAGAGGCCTAGGAGGGTATGATTGTGTGGGGGTTGGATCTATGTGCATCATGTGAGTTGAATGAAATGCATTCTTAAAATGTTGCCTCCTATTCATGTTGGTATGATGCATGTGCAAGATGGATAATGTCTTGCTTAGTGTACCTATTCATGTGGTTATGATGACTATGCAAGATGGATAATACCTTGCTCTGTGTGATGTGAAATAATGTGTATTTTGTGTTGTAAATGCATCATGATGAGAATGTGATAGTTCATGCTTAGTTTATATTTTGGGACAAGGATATAAGAATTGGTCCCTATGATTATGTTTTGTATGCAAGAAGGTAAATGCCTTGCATTGTTTATGTTACTTGTCATTTTGATGGTAATTGCCTTTCTTCATGGATAGGGTCTTCTAGATATAGGTAGGGGAGTGGCTTTCAATGTGGGGCTGATGCCCGAAGTGGCTGCCAGGATCACCCATTGGAAGTTTTTAATCCAGTGATAACTTAATAATAAATTTAGAGGGTTGGGTAGTTTTCACACTAAATAAGATAATTGGATGCCTCACCCATGCTTGTAGTGCTCATTCAGGCTAAGGATGGGATGAGAAGGTCATGGTTGGCAAGATCAACTTCCTTATCCTCACAAAAGGAATGTTGGTTCTACATGTGTCACCCTATGGGGCTGGTGTCTAGTGAGAGACTACCAGGATAACCATAGATGGGGATTGGCATCTGGACGGCTAGGATAACCTATGGATGGGGTCTGACATCTAGTGAGAGATTGCCAAGATAACCCATGTTAGGACCATGCGATGACACTCTTCCCTACTGTAGCCTAGCATTCCCTAAGTGTGTTTTCCCCTTTTATTGTGTGATTGCCTCTGGAAGTGATGTTTGAGTTGCTTGTGTTGTTCATATTGACCCATGTTGTATTGGAGTCATGTGTAGTCCTTGCACCTATTAGTCTTCTATCTTTCTGAATATTTTATGTTGTGGGACCTTATGTTATCTCCTAGCATGGGGGGTGGACCTTAGGGTTCCACATGGTTGGGTGGTTGTGTTTTATCTCCATTGGTTTTCTTGCTATTGATGGTAGCGAGAAGGATGTATTACTTGTACCAGATTTCACATCTTAATCTAGCTCAAGGAGATGGATATTTATGTTCTTGCCTTGTAGAATCATGTACTATTATTCTTGATGTATGTACTCCAATGTAATCAGAAAGGAGATATTGTAACAATGTAAATGTCTACTCCCTCTTGTAAAGGATTGTATTTGTACTTGTAATACTTATACACGATTTTGATGTTTATTCATTTGATGAAATATTATGAAGTAAATGTATGTGTTGATTCATTTGATGTATTTAGAATTAGAATTAACTATGGATGTTAGATAATTTATAATGTTGGTTAGATCTTATTTTAGTTCATTAGTAATGCAGCTGTGGAACCCTAGAGGATAAAGCTTAATTCAAATATTATGAATAAATATATGATTGTTGATATTTATTTCATTTTTATATATATATATATATATATATATATATATATATATATATATATATATATATATATATATGTCATTTTTGTAAGCTTAGTTGTGTTATCCTCTGGGTTCCTTGGCAGGGCATTACATAATTTATTTATATTTTCTTTATTGATGTGAGAAGATAATGATTTAATTTTTTTTTTTTTATTAGTTAGTTTTATTATTGATATTTTTGTTTCATCTTTTTATTGCTTTATTGTTTTGAGGAAGATTTATAGTTTAAAATTTTTTATTTTTTTTTCATTTTTTTTGGGGAAAAAAAAGAGGAAACTTATTTTTTTCTAGAATTTTAAAAAGAGTTTTGGGGGAGGAATAGGTTTTGACAAGAAATTTTTTGGGAAAATGGAAGGGAGCTGGAATCTTTGAAGGATTTTTTTTTGGTTTTTGTGTTTAAAAATTTCTTGTGCAAGTTTCTGTGTGACATCTGGATCTTGTGCCTCTCCTAACTTGGAAGGTAGAGGTAGGATTTAAATGTATAAATTATGGTTTAAATGGATTGTGTAGTTGTTTGTTTATTTTATGTTCTTCTTTGAGGAAAATTTGTTGAGGGATCCAAAGAGGTGTCATACCTCTCTATGGGGAACAATTTCACTAGTTTGGTTAAGACTTATCTAAAGGGTTGATATATTTCCATAGTTGGGTTGATATGAAATGAATGGTTGTGATATCTCCATAGTTGGGTTGATATGAAATGAAGGGTTGTGATATCTTCATAGTTGGGTTGATATGAAATGAAGGGTTGTGATATCTCCATAGTTGGATTGATACGAAATGAAGGGTTGTTATATCTCTGTAGTTTGGTGATGAAGTGGAAGAGTTGTTTCTTGTTGTTCCCCAAGAGAGGAGGTCACTCTCTCTTTCCCTATGTTTAGGAATCTGATGGATTCTGGTGTCTTTGTTGTTTTCTATTTAGGTTTGGAAAAAAATTGTGTACTTGCAAATATTGTGTGTATGTGTTATGTTTGAATCCTAAGTTTTGGATAGACTCTCCCATGCTCGAGGGTGGGTTAGTATTCCAACCCTACGGTAGGGTGGAGAGCGAGCTGGGCCATCCAATTTGGTTGTTTTTGGTTCAGGTTATTGCTGATCTAGTTGATTTGAAGAAGTTCAAAAATTGTGTCTTTGAAGTTTTTGTGTTGAAGAGGTGTTGTTGGTTACTAAGATGTTTTGGCAAGAAAGGAAAAGAAAAGTTTGAGTATGTAAATTTACTTCGACTTGTAATGGTCAATTTTGTGTAAGTTTGATTTGTAAGAATATTGTAGTTCAAAGTTTGTAGTTGTATCATTTATTTGTAAATTTATTCATGGATAGAAAAATCTTATTTGGTCAAATTATATATGTAATTGTTTAATTGATTGTGCTATTTTTTAGATTATTCTTTTCTTAATAAATAATAGGAAACTAAATTATTTTACTAAAATGAATAAATTAGTTTATATATATATATATATATATATATATATATACAAACTGATTGTGGGGTTTTATCTGTGTATGGTGATTATTAGAGTATTTTTTGTTATTGTGTTGAACGAACTATAGATTATTGAAAATTATAATATGGGAGATTTAGTTCTGTTAACAAGTTTAATTTTTTTTTTCTTGATGGAGTTGGGCGGTGCCTTGAGGCTGTGACCTAGGTCATGGGGAGCCCACGGTTTCCCCACAACCACAACTTCATTGCATGGAGGTCCTAGCCCTCCTTATGGCTGTAAGGCCTCATCAAATTTAGTTATTTTCTTTAAAATTTGTTTTAATTTTAATTTTATTTTCTTCTTGTGTTAAAAATAAAACTAACGACAGTCTTGAAATCTCTGTAAATTATTTTTTTGTGCCTTTTCGGTTAGTAGTTTGCAATAAATTAATAAGGTTAAGTTAAATATATGTATCTGCTGCATGTATATCTTCTATTCAATCAATATAATTGTTTTAATCTCTAAATATTTTCCCTTCTATCTTGGATAAACATGTACCTAGACAAACTAGAAAAAAAATTTGATCTCTGCATATTTTTCCTTCTATCTTCGATACACCTGTACATACACAAACAAAAAAAAGATTAAAATTAGTTGGTTACTTGAATTTATAAAAATTCATAGAAGAATTCAAGAAAATTTAGGGAAGAGAAATAAAAAAGATTTCAAGAATAGAAAATTTTTAATGATTGAAACTAGTATGTTTGTACAAATTTATATGAACTCATAGTTTAGAGGGATATTACAAAGTGATTTTTTGAGAAAGTAATAAAAAAAAGATGGAAAGAAAATAATAAAAGCAAGAAAACCAAAAAAAAAATTAGACTAGGATTTAATTTTAGAAACAAGGTTATTTTATTAGTTGTTAGAAAGGTTTATTTAAAATAAATTTTATTGTTTATTTCTTTTATTATCTTATTTATTTCTTAGACTTTAATATATATTTTTTGTTTAATAAGTGCTATAGAGGGGTAGCTCCCATTCTTCTAAATCAGAAACCAAAGAGAATTAAAGAGCATGGCTCATAGAGTGTGCAGAGTACAATATTGGTATCGAGCAAGCAGCCAAAAGAAGCAAGCACCAGCTAGAGCCTAAAGATACCCAAGACATCACCAAATGAACAAGGTCTGTACACAATGAAGTCTGAATATCTTCCAAGCCATGGCTTATTCACTTCTCTCCACCAGATTAAAGGGCTCAAAGATCACCAGCCCCCTAATAATGAATTTCTTCAATCCTTGACTATCGAGCATAGCTCCCCACACCTTGAATAGAAAGAATCAAATTTCCTTTTCCCTTGAAAGCTCCTCAACTGAAGTGACATCTAAAAAACTAGGCTATTACATAGTGAGTGTCAGAAAGAAACATCTGCAGTCAAGACACTAGGATCATAGCCATTACAGCCAAATTAACCATCTCCTAGATGATCTAATGATGGGATACAGATAAAGAGGAAAGAACAGTCACCTGAATGGCTGGACACAGGTATCAGAAGACTAGACAATTCCAGCCACATGAGGAAATAGATCTATAGGAAACTCAGAACCCCCAAAAGGAAAAAGTAACGTAGAGAGCTCACATCAAGAAGCCAATCAAAAGCAACATAGAAGGGGAGTAAGGGTGCACCAAAGAGCACTCAAAGTTAGGGGTAATTAAGCCCCTAACAAGCTAGCTTGCGAGCATTAGTTGCCCCTATGGGAGGGGCTTCTGCCATAGGAAAAAGATATTTTTTCAATTCACCCCAAGTGGAGGCCACCTTATCACACATCTTCTTGTTAGAAGACCTGCCTTTCAAATCTAAATAAGTTGTATTGGGAATGCTGGCTGACTGAGAGTCTAAAAGAGCACTGACCTAACTTTTGTTTTCGATTGGCACCTATAGGGTTGAAGCAGGAATCAAGGGTTTGGGAGGAGCATGCTTAGGCAAAGGAGGCACCTGGGAAGGAAAACTAAATGAGGGAGGGGTTGGGGAGGCAACCGCCACTGGAGGCAAAGGTGCAACAACCAGTTTTGCCTCCATGGTGTGACTTCATACATCTACAGAAAGAGATGGATTAGCTTGAGAGATGTCCTTGGGTTCCTCAAGTTTTGGGGGCTCCTTCATTTTACATTCTTCTTGTGAATTGCATGTACAACTGATGGAAGGATGATTCCTTCCTCTGTAATTGGAGTAGAAGAATTTTTCTTCCTTGATCTTAATGTCAAGAAGGTGGGTTCCGAATTGTGAAGATAAATTGATGACCTTTGGAATCTCTAGAATCGACACAATCTTAAGTGTAGTGCCCTACCATGAATACATTGGAAGACAACACATCTAAGCAAGCAAAGCGGAATAAATTTTTTTTGAATAAGATAACAAGTAAGGTTTAGCAAATCAATACACATCATTAACTATCAACTTGTCTCCCAAGGTGGGATGGTTGCATTACTTGACAAATAATCAACATAATTTACATGCATTACTAACTAACATCAAAAATTCATTCTAACTCTATTACATTATTGATGATACATATACATCTCCATTACGTGACATCAATTAGATAATCAACTTTGATCAAGGTTACATGAATATTTCCAAGTCTATACAATTGAGTACATCATTATGTAATTTACATTATAACTATTCTGATTACATTTGAATACATACAATCTGAATCAACTAATACACCGGTTAGAACATGAGCATAATAAGTGTCTTCATAAACAGGTACAAGATCTGATGTCTTATACACAAGGAATGTCCCCCTTGCTTACAAGTATCGAAAAAGGAAATACTAATGGATAAAGCTCTTCCACCCGACCATGTGGAACCCTGAGGTCCACCCCCCGAGCTAGGAGTTAACATAAGGTCCCCACGACAACAACAGTCAGGTAGATAGTGGACTAAGGACAACACATGACTCCAACATCACAAGTCAATATCGCAAACAACACAACAGTATTTCCAGAGGCAACACTTAACAACTAGGGAGGGTACAACTAGGGACTGCTAGGCTACAGTAAAGAGAGTGTCATCGCATGGCCCTAGCATGAGTTACCCAGGCTATCTATCACCAGAAGCCAGCCCCCATCTATGGTTACCCTAGTAGCCTCTCTAGGCACCAGCCCTATAGGGTGACACATGCGGAATCAACATTCCTTTCATGAGGACAAGGAAGTTGATTTTGCCAACCACAGCCTTCTCATCTCATCCTTAGCCTGAACGAGCACTACAGGCATGAGTGAGGCATCCAATTATCTTGTTAGTGTGAAAACTACCCAACCCCCTAGATTAATTATTACGTTATCACTTGATTACCAACTTCCAATGGGTTACCCTGGTGGTGACTTTGGGCACCGGCCCCACATTGGAAGCCACTCCCCTATCTGCACCTAGGAGACCCCATCCATCATGCACAAATCACCATAACAATAAACTAGGCATACACATTGCAATGCATTAACCCTCTTGCAAACTATGGCATAATCACAAGGCAATTCTCAATACATTATTCATGGTTTCCAGACGGAGTAACACATGAGAGATTTCTTCTATACAAATGACAATGTGTCCTCATTGTCTCATCCAACACAATACCTTATAACATACTTAAAACAATAAGCGATTGCAACATCCATGAAGGAATTAACCCCATACCATGTACATGAAAGCAAATGACATAACCTATGCCTCTAGATTACACTCTACTAACTTGCACAAATAACCTCATTAATATTAATAATCTATCTTATGCTCAATTATACTCTCTTGATGTAGCTGAGTTCACTATTCACATAACTTCCATCACCATACACTCTTATTAACTCTTAGAACTTATTTACTAACTCTTCACAAGGATAGTATGATAAAATTCACTTTCAGATTAAATCAATTAACTTCCATAACAATAAAAAATATAGTAATTGATACCTTCACTAAAATATTAAATCTTATATTACTATTAAATAATCTAATACACAATTTATATAATTGCACTTGTGTAACTATCAGATACATATAACCATGCAAATCTTTCCTTGGATAGACAACTAATGTTTGGAGATAACAATAGTAATAATAATAATAATAATAATAATAATAATAATATTAGTAATAGTAATTATAGTCTAAATTTAATTTACAAGAAGGTGGGTGTATTTATATTATACACAGTGTGTCATCGGTTGTAATCTTACAATTACATTAAAATCACTATATGCAAATATTTACCAAAACAAATATGTAAATTAAATCTTAAAAAAAATACAACTATACTTATGTCTTGCTAACATAACTAGAGTAGCCATCATTGTCTTTCTAATAAATCAAATTAACTAAATAATTTCAATGTGATTTAAATTCAATACTGGCAAGTAACTGGAGGGTTCTTGTTTATTTTATAACCGAATAAAAAACCTAAACCTCGTTAAAAAACATATTTATTTTAAAGGTAATAAGTACATCCATATCTATTTACATCTTCTGCTATAACCATACAAATAATGCCTACCCCATTCCTATCCCAATAACATTCCACCAACTACAGTTACTAACAAGGTGACAACAATATTAATATAAAAATGTCTTGCCAATACGAAATTATTTCCTATACACATTGTCATCTATAATTTAATAGCTACAATTCATAATAAAACAACTATACTTAATTCTAACCTTATTACAATAAACTATTTCCCACAACCACAAACCACAAACCTAACCATATGTAAGTGACTATTTTGGAAATACATTTTACGGGAATTTTCTTGAGCAACCAAACCTAACCCTAAAATGCCAACTCTATATGATATTTTCATAACAAAGCCCTCTAAGATTTCAATGCCACGAAAGAAAAATTAACTCCATCCTCAAAGAGAAAATATGCATACAACTTATTGGAACCAATTTTATTTGTAACTAGAGTTGAGACAACATCAAAAACTGTGACTTAAAATTTTGGCAATCAGATTTCTAGCAGGATTTACAGGTTTTGGTGTGTAGCCAAGAGAATTGATCAAAATGCATAAATAACTATCCCCGCCATGACATCTCATTTCAAAAATTGTGATCAGCTTGAAGAGTGTATGGATCAACACATCAAATTCTGTCATGCCCACTTTTTCCATGCGGTTATAACATGCATTACACATGTGTCATGTCCACATGCGTCATGTCGTCATGATACGAACTATCAAAAATTTTCCCTTACTACTCTGAAAACCCCCTCGCACACATAAGCGTGCTCGGCAGTGCACGCTTAAGGCAAAAGCAATACAGTTGATAGTGGCGTATCAAATATATGTGCGCACACCCTAGACAAGGAAATGCGTGGTTCCTTGACTTAGGTTAATCTCACGAATTATATTTGAACAAAGTTGTTTTAGCTGATAGATCATTTTTCAACAAAGCACGATCATCTGTTCATTTGCCCTCTCTTCCTTTTCTTGGAATTTAATTTTGATTGTATTTCTATCTCATTTTCATTAATAAGTTCCTTAACTATAAAGAAATTATAGAATAATTCATTAAAAACAGAGCAATGAGTTAATTTTGTTATTGCAAAAATAAGCATTGTATTTCTGAATTGCAACTCTGAGTTTAAGCATCTATTCAATTCGTATTATACATTACGCATAATTCAATCCCACTTTCCTTGATTTAAGATTTCTATTTCAAGTCAAATATTTTAAACTACATATAGTTTGCCTTCAAATGAATAGTGAAAAGTGAATAATAAAAGTAAATAGTGAATAGTAAAAGTGAATAGTGAATAGTGAAAAGTGAATAGTAAATACTGAATAGTGAATAGTAAAAGTGAATAGTGACAGTGAATAGTGAATAGTGAATAGTAAAAGTGCATAGTAAAAGTGAAAAGGTCCCCATCCTAGGATGAGACCCTCAAGGTGGCAGTAATTTCAAAAGCAATACTGCAACCCAAATTTCATTTATTTCATGGTGGGGATATTTTTTAATACTTTTACAAACTTAATTAAAACATCAACTAACTCACGTTGCAAGCAGAAGAAGAAGGAACTAGATAATTTTAATACAAATTCATCGGCAAAAGAAATAATACAGAGAAAGTTTAAACAATGACAAGCAACTTCATCTTGAAATCGCAAGATTACTTTAGGGCTCTGACAGCGGTGCACCAGCTTAGCTCGCTACTTGGTAAAAGGCCAAGACACACCCTACGTGCAACTTCTTGGGAGCTGTGATGCTTCGATCACATTTAGATCCTTCTGGTGATCTAGAGGACATACTAGACTCATCATCAAGGTGCCAGATACTCCTACGGTGGCTATATGGGTAAGTTTAGCCTGCCACGAACCCATGGTCTAAAGGCAAACGCCTCCAAACCTCATGAAGTGGCCTGTGAATGTTAAACATGGAATGCAGTGGCTGTGAAATATACACAAAGTGGATTTGTTTTCCCAAATAGCTATCCCTAAGCTTACAAGCTTAGAGAACTTCTGGTGCGAACCCCTTTTTGCATGAGATGATTTCCTCACACTATGATGCTCACAAAAACAAAAAAAAAAAAAAAACCTATCAGCTTGAAGAGGTTTGTAACTCACTCTTCCTGGAGTTTCTTACCTGCCTTGGGTTATTTCCAGACTAAATTCTATGTATGCACTATTTTCTTTTATGTTCTCAGTCTTGTTCATACGTGTGAATTACATTTACATTTCATGAAAATGGTTCATAGCACATGCAATCAAATTATTCTCAATGTTTTCCCTAATTTTAAAAATTTACTATCACATACTTTTTTTTCTTGAGACCCCTTTTATATTAATATCAATATTTTTACAGTACACTAGTGTAAAATTTCAAAATAAAAATTACCTGTTATACCCTCACACATGATATATACTACTTTACTAGAGTGACACCTCCACAAATTTAGGACACATTAAGGCTATTTTCTTAACTATTCTATAAAACAATAGAAGGCAGTCAATCAGTAAGTACCTAGATTCAATTAAAATATTAATTTTGAATTAAGCTACTGTTTATGAATCAATAACAGTTTGCATAGCCATAGTAGATGTGAGTTGAACTACATTGTGTTGCTAGATACTTTGGTAGTTTCTATACTTAGGTCATTCTTATTGCAACTGACAGGTGAAAGGTTTGAAGATCCGGCAGCCATTGCACAACGACCTAAGGGTGTTTTGACAGCGTTTTGTAATAATGGTTTAATAGGGGCAACTTTCTTTTGGAAGTAAATGGTCGTTGTAGAAGATATCACATCCTATGATGTTGATAAAGCTTCAGCAAAATTAAATGACATGGTTAAAACAATAATTTAATTAAGATGGGATTTGTACGGACCAGTATGGGCAAACTACATAAGAGTTTAAAACCAGTAGTCAGGGTGTCTATTGTCCATAAGAATGATGGCATGATAGTAACCTTGTAGGAAACATGTGCACAGCATTAGTAACACATTCGTTCCAAACTCCTACAATCTGGAAGCTATGGGCAGTGTTGATCACACCAAAACCTATTTTGCATCAACGATAGTGTGCAATACTAAATAACTAAATTTACCAAAGTAATTGCTATTTATAAATATTTGTTAAGCGGACTCTCACAAATTTAACTTGTTTAAACTTCAACAGAGCGTGAAACATTGAATTAATCAGATTTACACCGAAGTCCAACAACATGCTTGCCCAACAGGGCATAAGGTATACCAAAACATAGCAGAACATTCATTAACATAATAAAGCACAGCAAATCCAAAGAAAACCCCAAGTTTGCATTGATCATTGCCAACACACTAGGTATGAAAACTGGAAGGACTTAGAGGCATCCGCACAAAAACAATGGAGAAGCTCAGTCAACGTCGTACAGAACAAAATTCATATTGGGCAACATATCTATTAGGCAAAATTCTCAGGAAATTGTACGATTCGAGAGGATAATGAGAACATACCTGATTTTAGTTCACCTCCCAAATTTTCCAACTCTTGCCACCCACTATTTCTCTGTTCTTCCTACCCCCATAACCAGGACTCTCCCCCTCAGATAAATGCAGGAGACATCCTGTAATGCCCCGACAACCCACTTTCTCCAAAACCAGGATTGGACTCCTCGAGTAAATGCAAACCATGCCTCTCTCCTTTCCCAAAAATCCACTTTCTCGTGGGATTCCAAATTAACCATACCCTGAGATTCCCAAGCCTCCAGATTTTCAATTGCCGGCACATGGGAATAAGTTTGCACATCCCAAAAAAAAATTATGAAGATATGGTAATAAGCGTCAAGCCCAAAATTTTTAACCTTATAATGTAATCATTGTTACCATAAATGTATTTTTGTAAGCATTATAGTTATTTATTCATCATTACTTATGTATATTTCTTTTTTTTTGTTCACTTTTTAATCTAACCCGCTAACAACTTGAAACTTATTAATTCACTTAATAGTTTATCTAATTTATTTATTTATTTACTAATTCCTATTAATTTTACCAATTAATCTTTTTTTTTCTAATTTTATTTATTTATTTATTTATTCCTATTAATTTTACCATTTAATCATACAATTAACTCATTTATACAAAATCAGAACACATGATTCCCCTAGCACATGTTTATTTAACATTAGCCTAATTTAACCTTATCTTTCATAAAGTACTAACCAAGATTAAATTGACACTTAAATGGGATAAACCAACCCTACAGGATGATACCTGACCCCATGTAAAGCCACAAGACATGGCGACAATAACGGCAGTTAGTCCAACTGACGATGATGACAAGATACAACACTGACAACACACCTCTTTGAGGATGTCGACGGAGTAGGGAACCTTATGTTAACTCCAATCCACAACTCCATTGGCTAGGGCACACTTAGGCCTGATAGTTCAGGTGGAGTCAGTGCCCGGTACCTGCATCCTACAGCAAACAACAAGGTTGCACATATATACATATACAAACATGTCATCATACACATAATGAATGGAAGTCGCAGCGTGCCAGTGTACTCAGACACGAGTAATGCAACACTATTCCATTCATGTAAACACATCATTAAGTAACTATATGCATTACCAATAATGCATCATAATCACAATCGTATAATACATTAACCTTAGAATAACATTAGTCTATAATCACCAGATATATCCATCATGATCAAGGAGAGCATAAACCATAACATACCATTCCAAATGTCTCGAAACTATAAATATGCAATATAAAACTACCAGCTATACCAAAACTGTCATAGGAAATATGAGAATAACATCTATCACAAGCCAAAAGTAAGGGGCATTACATCCTCCCCCTCTATAACCAGGCTTACTCTTGGAAGCCTGCAAATAAGTAAGGATATAAATCCCTCATCCTGGTAGTATCCTCCCAGGTAGCGGAGGTCTCATCATTAGGGCCCCATTGGACCCTGACCTACTCCACATCTCTGTCCCTGAGAGTGAGTCTCCTGTGCTGAAGAATGCCTACGGGCTCCAAAGCTAGTTGCCCATCCTCTACCTATAGAGCAGTCCAATCAAGAACATGAGCAATATCTGGATAGTAAGGTCTAAGTACAGAAACATGAAACACATCATGGATGTGTGAAAAGCTGGGCAGCAAAGCAAGACGATAAGCAACTGGACCGATCCTCTCCAACACCTCAAAAGGTCCAACAAAGTGCAGTGCTAGCTTAGAGCCCTTCCCATAGCAGATTGGACTCTTTCGCGGTCGCACATGCAAGAACACCCGATCTCCAACAAAAAACTGACGATCGATCCTATGAGCATCTGCATACTTTTTCTGCCCATCCTGAGTTGCCACCAAATGCTCTCTAATCCTCTCAACCTGCTACTCCATATCTCTAAGTATATCCAGACCTAGAAGAACTCTATCCTCCAAACAATCCCAACTCAAAGGGGTCCTACAAGGATGACCATACAAGGCCTAAAAGGGAGACATGCCAATAGAACTATGATAACCATTATTATATGCAAACTCCACTAGATAGAGGTAGTCCTCCCAATGGTTCTACTAATCCATAACATACATCCTCAACATATCCTCAAGAACCTGATTAACCCTCTCAGTCTGACCATCAGTCTCAGGATGATAAGCCAAACTAAAGTTCAGCTGTGTTCCCAAGGCATGTTACAAGGAGGTCCAAAGGGTGGAAGTGAACACTGGATCCCTGTCAGAGATGATCCTACGAGGAATCCCATGAAGTCTGATGATGTCCTCCATGAACACTCTAGCCACCGTAGAGGCATTGTAAGAAGTACAGACCGGAGAAAAGTGAGCTACCTTCATCAACCTATCCACAGTGACCATAATAGCATCGTGTCACTGAGAGGACATTGGCAAACTGACAATGAAGTCTATCGAAATGATATCCCACTTCCACTCTGGGATCAGATGAGGTTGCAAAAGTCCTGCAGGGTGCTGGTGCTCTGTCTTCACTCACTAACACTCAAGACATCTCAACACAAAATCAGCAATATCCCGCTTCATACCACTCCAAAAGTACAGTTGACACATATCTGCATGCATCTTCTTAACACCTGGATGAGCAGAATAGGATGCCTGATGTGCCTCAGACAAAACTAGGGTGCGAAGACCCTCAAAATTAGGTATATAGATATGTCCCAAGTGTCACAAAAGACCATCTGACTCAAAGGAATAACTGAAGAACCTACCCTCTAAAGGTCTACTAGACTCAATCTCGGATCTCACCTCCTAGCACCAACTGTCAGTGGGAAGAGCAACGAGAATCTGACCTCTCAAATCAACTGTAAGAGAAACTACTGAGATCTCATGCCTCTGACGACTAAGAGCATCTGCTACCACATTCTCCTTACCCTAAATATATCTGACCTCAAAGTCATATTCGCACAAGAATTCCATCCAACGTCTTTGCCTTGCATTCAAGTTTAGCTGCATGAAAATATACTGCAAGCTACGATGATCACTATGCAGCTCAAACCGATGCCCTAATAGAAAATGCCTACATCTCACCAAGGCATGTACAACTGTTGCTAACTCCAGGTCATGAGTGGGATAGTTCAATTCGTGATCCTTGAGTTTGCGAAACTCATAGGCAATCACACGACCATCCTGCATCAGAACTGCTCCCAAACCCTCCAAGGAAGCATCGGTACAAACAACAAAGTCCCTGTTAGGATTTGGAACTGCTAATATAGGTGCACTGGTCAGCTGTTCCTTAAGAGTCTGAAAGGCTTCCTGACACTGCTCTGACCAGACAAACTTCTTCCCTTTCCTCTGAAGAGAACTAATGGGGTGAGCAATTCTCAAAAACCCCATGACGAAGCGATGATAGTAACCTGCCAACCCCATAAAACTATGGACCTCGAAAACATTAGTGGGTGTAGGCCAGTCCATAATAGCTTGGATCTTTGAGGGATCCACCGCAATACCCTCTCCAGAGATGACATGACCCAAATACCTAACCTCTGTCTGGAAGAACTCACATTTTGACAAATTAGCATAAAGCTAATTTTCTCTCAGGCACTGCAACACCTGACACAATTGCTCCTCATGTTCCTCCATAGTCCTCAAATAGATCAATATATCATCAAGAAATATGAGGACAAATTGGTCAAGATAAGTGTGAAACACACCATTCATTAAGCTCATGAAGACCGAAGGTGCATTCGTCAACCTGAATGGTACCACTATGAACTCATAATGTCCATAACGGGTGTGAAATGTTGTTTTGTGAATATCTACCTCAAAAATCTGCAACTGGTGATATCCTTACTTAAGGTCAATTTTAGAGAATACCTTTGCTCCTTTAATCTGATCAAACAGATCATCGATCCGAGGCAAGGGATACCTATTTCTCACTGTTACCTTATTGAGCTGCCTATAGTTGATAAATAGTCGTAGAGATCCATCCTTCTTCTTCACAAAGATCACAGGTGCTCCCCAAGGAGAAACACTAGGTCGAATGAACCCTTTGGCTAATAGCTCCTCCAACTACAGTCGAAGCTCCTTGAGCTCCTGTGTGGTCATCCTGTATGGAGCTCATGAGATAGGCTCTACACCAGGAATAAGATCAATCCTGAAATCGATGTCACGCTTAGGTGGCATCCCTAGAATATCAGAAGGAAAAACATCTGCATATTCCTTCAGGAGTGGGTGATCGTCAAGAGATGCCTCTCTACTCTCCTCCATCTCCAAATCACCAATGGTTACTGCAAAAAGCTGACATCCCTGACGCATGCATCTCTTGAGTTGCATAGCAGAGATCATACGTAGGGAAATAGGTCTCTAAACTCCTACGACCTCAACCTCAGCACCAGAACCATCCACACATCTAATAGACTTATGCCGACAATCTATCACTGCCTGATGGGCCTCCAACCAATCCATCCCCAAAACTATGTCATATGAACCCAGGGGTAAAATGCAAAGGTCCACAGAAGTAGATAGAGAGCCAATCATCAAGTCACCCCCTAAAACTAGAGACTCAACTACAATCTTAGCCCCAGAAGCTAACTCAACCTGCCACCTATCATCTTGCTTTGTTGCCACTAAGCCACAACACTCCACAAGAGAGGGGGATATAAATGAATCAGATGCACCGAAATCAAATAGAACAGAAAAATCAATACCTCACATGCGACCAGAAGTCTCCACCACGGTGCCCTGATGCTCTGCCTATCATTCATCCACCACTATTAAGACTCGGTGTGACCTACCTGCATCACCAACTGTTGGCTCAGATGCCACCGATCGATGTCCAAATCCTAATGCACCCCTCTACGGGCATTGTCTGGCAATATGGCCCTGTTGGCCGCAAGAGAAGCATCCGATGCCTTTACCCAAACCACCATTACCCCATAAAGTACTAGACTACTAGAAATTGCCCCTGCTCACTGAAGACTATGTACTCTAGGCTGGCTGATCATAACGGTTGTGCTTATTGCACTGCCAAGTCTAGTCCTTCTTATTTTGGAACCTATTACCCTACTGATGCTGAGATTTCTTCAATTTGGACTGCAAATACTGCTGCTGCTGACCACCCTTTAAGGGTGCATGAGAACCTGATGCTTGAGTGTGACCACATCGAGAACCATATCCTGACGAAGGTGCACTACTAATGTGCACACCTGTATGTCCACCAAGACCCATCGCCAAATTTTCCTCCACTAGCTGGGCTTTCTCCACGGCAACCTCCATAGTCTTAGGTTCGAATACTTGAACCCCTCCACTAATCCAGGCATTCAAGCCCCTGATAAAATGCTACACCAACATGGAGTCGTCATCTCTGATACGTGCATACTATTTGAGCTCATAAAATCTACGCTCATATTGCTCAACTGTCATGGCCAGCTGCCTTAGCTCATGAAACTCATCTGCTCGACACTACCTCCAATGGTCAGAAAGAAAGCAACCTTTGAATCTCTCTACAAACAACTCCCAAGACACAGTGCTAATATCCAAATGCAGCTTCTACTCCTCTAGCCCCCACCAAGTTGAAGCAAATCCCCGAAAATGTAAAATGGCACACCTGGCTTTTGTGTTGCTGCCATACAAATGCATGGTGAAACACCTGCCTAAGTCTAATAACCAGGTCTCTGCCTCAAGTCCTCTATCAGCTCTGTCAAAGGTGGGAGGGCGTGCTCTCAATAAATCCCTCATATGGCTAGCTAGTGTGGCCTCCTGCTCAGCTGTCAACTCCCTATGCCTGGGAGACCTCTCTCTCTATCTTAGACCTGACTGGTCTACCTCCTGACCACCTCTGGGCTGCTCATCCTCCTGTCTAGGGCCTAAACGGGCAAGGGCCTCATCAAGAATCTGTCCCAACTGGGCTCCATCAAGCTGACCCTGACCCTCCATGTTCTGACCCCCGCCTTCATGGCCACTCCCATGAGGAGAACTGGGAGGAGGAATTCCACCTCGACCTCTTCTGTGACCCCTACCTCTGCCCTGACCTTGGCCCCTACGTCTAGGCATCTATCCTAAATTACAAAAGGGCAAATTATTAAATTATGAAAAAAAAAGTCATGATAGGAGTTAAATCATTCTACAGAGTTTAAGCACTAGGTTACTTAATGGGCTCAAACATAACCAAGGTACCCAGTGTTTAAACCGTGCTTTGATACTAGATGTAGTGCTCTGCCATGAATACCTTGGAAGACAACACATGTGAGGACCACCCTTTTTACTTCTGTTGTTATGACTATTTACATTACTGTTATTGTTACTTTTTATATTTGTGGGATGGCAGTTCCCGGAATTGTCAAACTATTAAACTTTATTATGATTTCAGAAAAACTAATTGGGTGATGTTTGGATAAGTTTACATTTCAGAAAAGTTAATTAGGTGATGTTGGAAAATTGTAATATGATTTCATTTATGTTAATTGGAACTATGTCATGATAATGCATGTTTATAAGTTGCTTCGGCTATGATGATTATATGTGGATACTGATCTTGTAATTTAGTGTGCAGGATTTACTAATCGAACCACAGATTTTGGAGATCATTCCGCACCTTGTTATTATTATCCCCTATTAAGCCGATCTGGTTCCACGAGGAACCAAGATCTTTCTGTGTTTGATGTGATGTTGTAATGTGGTCTTTCGTATAGTCGAGTGGGTTTGGGTACCCTCTTGTAACAATATTTTATGATTTGTGTTGTAAAAAGTTTGAATTTGAATTTCTTTATTTTATTTAAATCTTTGAGGCCTTTTCATGTGCTTTACCTTGACCATGGGTGTCCTGGATGGGTTAAAGTTGACCCTGGGTTATACCCCATGGGTCCAGGGGCCCATTTGGCATGGGTAACCCTTGAGTAACCTCCATCTAGTCATCTTAACTTCCCCCTGAAGTTAAGTGGCGAAAATTGGAGGTATGGAGGGGACATGATGGGTTGTACCAACACCCAACCCATCCCTCTTCAATCCCCAAGGTAAGAGATGACTACAAACCCATCCATTATTGAAGGATTGACTTGAAGTCACCTTATCCATTAGTGAGATTCCCCCATGTGTTGTGGGGCCATCCATGTGAAGGAGGGAAGAAGAGGCATGGGTCACCTATCTTTTCCTCCTTTAACTCCTTTTATTTCTACCATGCGTAAGAGAAATGACATGAGGAGAGGGACAAGGAGTACTCTAGGGATGGGTGAGTGACATAAGCCACCAGGACAGAATAGTGGTTTTGAAGGAGAGTGAGGAGGTGACAAGTGTCACCTCCCCATTCCTCTAAACTGAAAAGAATTTGGGTTATTTGTTTCCAATTTTGGGATGAGAGGGAGTTAGTTGAATTTTGGGGGAGAGTTTTTATTATTGCCAAAAAAAATAGGAAAGCTAGCTTGGAGGTGAGGAAAGGGAGAGGGAGATGTTGGCTAAGGTTGGAAGAGAACTCAGTGGAGCTCTGCAACAGTTTCATTCCAGGAAGGCTTTGTAAGGTTGGTTTGATTTTTACCTTTCTTTCGTATATCTGAATGTGTATGTAAAGTGTGTGAAAGATGATTATTTGTTTGTGTTTTAGATGTGTTTTCTGTGGGGTTTGTTGTTGGGTTGTTTGACAGAGCTTCTCCCACTTGGGAGAAATGCTCATCAAGTTTGGGGTAGGGGAGGAGAGATCATCCTCAGGTGCATACCTGTTTCCTTCTTTTGGGATGTTGAAAGCCTTGAGGGCATGTATCTGTGACTGTATCTTTGACTTGAGAGTCAAATACAGATTTCTTTAAAAAAATTTGTGATCAAACTTGGTTTGAGGCCAAGAGAAATTGTGTTGGATAAAATATCTGTAAGGGTGACACTCTGGAGTCGAGTGTGTCCACTCTCCTGTCCCTTATGAAACTCACTGTAGTTGAGTTTCCGTGTTGTGTAATTTACCCACGGGTGTTTGTGTGCTTTGGGTTTGTTGTTGTCCCTGTTGTGAAGTGGAGTGCTTGAGTACCCAGGTGTGAGTATGGTCTCCCTAGCTCGGGGGTGACCCTCTTGCGGGTCTACGGAAGGGAGGAGAGCTATATGAGTGGTGTTTTCTTCTTTGTTTGTCTTTGATATGCAGGTTTCCTCTTGGAGCTTATGGTTGGATTTGGAGAAGTTATATTTATGAAGAAACAGTTTATTCTTCTTTGTCTTGAGAATTAGATCATGTTCTTTTCATAAGAGTGAAAAAGAGAGCACCTCTCTTGATATTGTTGTAATTTATTGTCACCCTGGGAGTGAAAGAAATAACCTCCGTGATCTTGTTATTGGGTGTGACTGTTACTTAGTTGTTACATAACTTCTTTGTATGTTGGATGGGAGAAGGGAATCCTTATCTTTCATCTTGTTAAGGGTAGTGAACGAGTTAATCTTCTTGTATTGTGTATGATGTAATTATTTACCTTGAATTTCATATGGAAAGTTTGAAGTTATATAAAAAGTTTTACTGTATTAAATGTGTTATTGAAAGGAAGAGATCATTACTTACTTGTAATCAAATTTGAACTTGTTTATGTAATTATAAGAATAGATTTGCTTAAATAGTTGAAATGGACACTTACTTGACAAATTACAGAATTAAACTGATTAAAAATCCATTTCCTTTGTTCTTTGGATTAGTAGTTATTTGATGTTATCATGTTGAGATTAGTACGAAAGAAATTGTAATTATGAAATAATGTGATTGTAAGAATTTTGCATCTACTTGGTAAAATTATTCTTTCATTTTATCCTTTTTGAGAAAGTTTTGTTCTCTGTTAAAATTTGAGTAAAGGTGAGCTAAAAGTATATATATATATATATATATATATATATATATATATATATATATATATATATATATATATATATATATATATATATATACATATATATATACATATATATATATATATACTCTTTATTGAATTTCTTATATGATCATTTTAACAAGATATGAGAAACTGAATAAAGCACTGTATTTGTGAAATTTGAGTTATATATATATATATATTTGAATTGTTATATATTTTACCTTTTTAATTGTTAAACAAAAATTTGAGACACTGTATATATTACTGAGTAATATCATGCAACTGTTATATATATATATATATTTATCATTAATTATTAATGAGATGGAATTTAACACTCATGGAAATTGAAATAAAGATTTGTAGGTTCGCTGTGTTAAACACAGTATATAAAAAAAATTTACATGTGGCGGTGGGGTTTGAAACCCCATCGCAGTCCCTTTTAAGGTGTGGGGAGGGGTGGAGCCCCACCCACACCCCACATCGTGGGATGTGGGTGGGGCTCCGCCCCTCCCCACATCCCTATATAAAAACAAAACCTTCGGCCCACCGAAATGCTCCCCGCTATGTGCTGTGCGCAGAGCCTTCCCCGCCGCGTGCTGTGCGCGGAGCTTCCCCGCCACGCGGCCCTTCCACCACTCTGCCCAGTGCGGCCTCCGCCGCCCACACTCTGCCCTGCCCTCCATCTCCGCCTCCGCCCTCTGGTTCCGTCCGCCACCACTCCCCTTGGCCCCTGCCCTCCATAAAAATAATCACAGTTAGTTCTTTATTTTTTTTATGTTGAACAAAACAACCAAAGAAAATGATACTATAATCCCATGGTAAGGGTTTTATAAAGAGGAGAGCCTCCTATTTAGTTTAACAATGTTATATATATATATATTCAAAAGAAAAGAAGACATATTATTGTTAAATTATTAGAAATATAGAAGAATAACAAATGAGATAATATAAAAAAAAATAGTAATAATATTTACATAATTAAATAAAATAACCTAACTATTGTAATAATAGTATTAGTACGAATTAATAGTAATAATAACAACAGTAATTATAACGATAAGAGAAATATAGTTGTGTAAATAGGTATATATATATGTATCGAAATATACATATGTTATTTAAATGATAATTTTATCGGAGAGGTCATTTGTTTTCCCTTTACAATCTAAGAGAAAATAAAATTATAATTTAACGAGAGCATAAAGGAATATACTGTAATACTCCGGGAAGAGTTTCTCGGAAGTTTCAACTATCAACGCAAGTCAATAACCGGGAAAATGAAGAGGAAAATTACACGTCACCTTGCTTAAAAGATCACTGGAAATAAACTTAAGAAGTCATCACAGACATTCCATGTGAGGCCATTTTAATCTCAACTATAGTAAACGTCCATATAAGTAAACCTGTAAGAGAGTCAGAAGAAGAAAAAGTAACATTGGAAAACACGGAGGAGAAAATGTGCAGCATTTCCCACATGGGATAAGAGAACTAAGTTGATGGACCCTCCTGCCAAAATTTGCTTAGGAACAAGTTTAATTAATACATACAAGAGGAGAAACCTAGATCGGAGAAGACTAGGAGACCGAGTCCAGCGAAGTAGTAAACCAGCCTATGTGACCTGGACCATCCGGAAGTTAGGTTCAATGTCAACAATAGATGCAGTGATAACCCTGATTGATGTCAAATATGAAGAAAGGACCAGATAAACATAAAGAAAACATAGACAACGAAAGAGAGAGAGACCGAAATATAAACAAACTAAATTATCAGAGAAATAGTTAAGGTGAGCGTGATAAAAATACAATCAAAATTAAGACCCAGAGAAAAGGGAAGAGAGAGCAAACGAACCGCCTTGTTGAGAATGCTAAGTCGAAGGAGGAGTATATTTCAGGAAGCAAGAGAGGAGATAGACAACCGTGCCTTGTTGAAAAATGATTAAATAGGGAGATCACGAGTTAGTTTAGTCAGAACAAGGCGTCGTGGGAAGTTGTTAATCTATCAGTGAACCATGTGCGTAATATAGTGTTGAGTAATTCCCACTTACGCCATAAGGCGTTATGCTGCCGGAATTTGCCGAGATTTAGATTTAGGAACCTTGATAATATCACTCTTGTAATGACGTTAACGGCGACGTAGAGACCCCCTTGTTGGTCTGCTCGCGTCCGGTTGCACGTAATTGTACTTGTACCCCGTCGACAACTGTAGTGTTTTCACCTTGAGCGATCACCACCGAGCATGCTTACGCATGCGAGGGGGTTTTTAGGGAAGCGTGAGAAAAATTTTTGATATCTCGTGTCATAACCACATGACAGATGTGACTATGACACATGTGATGTGTGTTGTGACCACATGAGAAATGTGGGCATGACAACACATCTAAGAAAGCAAAGCGGAATAAATGTTTTTATAGAATAAGATAACAAGTAAGGTTTAGCAGATCAATACACATCATTAACTATCAACTTGTCTCCCAAGGTGCCATGGTTGCATTACTTGACAAATAATCAACATAATTTACATGCATTACTAACTAACATCGACAATTCATTCTAACTCTATTACATTATTGATGATACATATACATCTCCATTACATGACATAAATTAGATAATCAACTTTGATCAAGGTTACATGCACATATTCCAAGTCTATACAATTGAGTACATCATTATGTAATTTACATTATCACTATTTTGATTACATTTGAATACATACAATCTGAATCAACTGATACACCGGCTAGAACATGAGCATAATAAGTGTCTTGATAAACAGGTACAAGATCTAATGTCTGATACACAAGGAATGTCCCCCTCGCTTACAAGTATTGGCAAAGGAAATACCAATGGATAAAGCTCTTCCACCCGACCATGTGGAACCCTGAGGTCCACCCCGCGAGCTAGGAGTTAACATAAGGTCCCCAAGACAACAACAGTCAGGTAGACAGTGGACTAACGACAACACATGACTCCAACATCACAAGTCAATATCGCAAACAACACAACAGTACTTCCAGAGGCAACACTTAACAACTAGGGAGGGTACAACTAGGGACTGCTAAGCTACAATAAAGAGAGTGTCATCACATGGCCCTAGCATGGGTTACCCAAGCTATCTATCACCAGAAGCCGGCCCCCATCTATGGTTACCCTGGCAGCCTCTCTAGGCACCAGCCCCATAGGGTGACGCATGCGGAATCAACATTCCTTTCATGAGGACAAGGAAGTTGATTTTTCCAACCACAACCTTCTCATCTCATCCTTAGCTTGAATGAGCACTACAAGCATGAATGAGGCATCCAATTATCTTGTTAGTGTGAAAACTACCCAACCCCCTAAATTAATTATTAGGTTATCACTTGATTACCAACTTCCAATGGGTTACCCTAGCGGCCACTTTGGGCACCGGCCCCACATTGGAAGCCACTCCCCTATCTGCACCTAGGAGACCCCATCCATCATGCACAAATCACCATAACAATAAACTAGGCATACACATTGCAAGGCATTAACCCTCTTGCAAACTATGGGATAATCACAAGGCAATTCTCAATACATTATTCATGGTTTCCAGATGGAGTAACACATGAGAGATTTCTTCTATACAAATGATAATGTGTCCTCGTTGTCTCATCCAACACAATACCTTATAACATACTTAAAACAATAAGTGATTGCAACATCCATGAAAGACTTAACCCCATACCATGTACATGAAAGTAAACGACATAACCTATGCCTCTGGATTACACTCTACTAACTTGCACAAAGAACCTCATTAATATTAATAATCTATCTTATGCTCAATTATACTCTCTTGATGCAGCTGAGTTCACTATTCACATAACTTCCATCACCATACACTCTTATTAACTCTCAGAACTTATTTACTAACTCTTCACAAGGATATTATAATAAAATTCACTTTCAGATTAAATCAATTAACTTCTGTAACAATAAAAAATATAGTAATTGATACCTTCACTAAAATATTAAATCTTATATTACTATTAAATAATCTAATACACAATTTATATAATTGCACTTGTGTAACTATTAGATACATATAACCATGCAAATCTTTCCTTGGATAGACAACTAATGTTTGGAGATAACAATAGTAATAATAATAATAATAATAATAATAATAATAATAATAATAATATTAGTAATAGTAATTATAGTCTAAATTTAATTTACAAGAAGGCGGGTGTATTTATATTATACACAGTGTGTCATCAGTTGTAATCTTACAATTACATTAAAATCACTATATGCAAATATTTACCAAAACAAATATGTAAATTAAATCTTAAAAAAAATACAACTATACTTATGTCTTACTAACATAACTAGGGTAGCCATCATTGTCTTTCTAATAAATCAAATTAACTAAATAATTTCAATGTGATTTAAATTCAATACTGGTGGGTAATTGGAGGGTTCCTGTTTATTTTATAACTGAATAAAAAAAACCTAAACCTTGTTAAAAAACATATTTATTTTAAAGGTAATAAGTACATCCATATCTATTTACATCTTCTGCTATAACCATACAAACATTGCCTACCCCATTCCTATCCCAATAACATTCCACCAACTACAGTTACTAACAAGGTGACAACAATATTAATATAAAAATGTCTTGCCAATATGAAGTTATTTCCTATACACATTGTCATCTATAATTTAATAGCTACAATTCATAATAAAACAACTATACTTAATTCTAACCTTATTACAATAAACTATTTCCCACAACCACAAACCACAAACCTAACCATATGTAAGTGAATATTTTGGAAATACATTTTACGGGAATTTTCTTGAGCAACCAAACCTAACCCTAAAATGCCAACTCCATATGATATTTTCATAACAAAGCCCTCTAAGATTTCAATGCCATGAAAGAAAAATTAACTCCTTCCTCAAAGAGAGAAAATATGCATACACTTACTGGAACCAATTTTATTTGTAACTCAAGTTGAGACAACATCAAAAACTATGACTTAAAATTTCGGCAATCAGATTTCTAGCAGGATTTACAGGTTTTGGTGTTCAGCCAAGAGAATTGATCAAAATGAATAAATAACTATCCCCGCCATGACATCTCATTTCAAAAATTGTGATCAGCTTGAAGAGTGTATGGATCAACACATCATATTCATAGGCAAAATAAATAATACAGAGAAAGTTTAAACAATGACAAGCAACTTCATCTTGAAATCACAAGATTACTTTAGGGCTCTGACAGCGGTGCACCAACTTAGCTCACTACTTGGTAAAAGGCCAAGACACCCTACATGCAACTTCTTGGGAGCTGTGATGCTTCAATCACATTTAGATCCTTCTAGCGATCTAGAGGACATACTAGACTCATCATCAAGGTGCCAGATACTCCTGTGGTGGCTGTATGGGTAAGTTTAGCCTGCCATGAACCCATGGTCTAAAGGCAGACGCCTCCAAACCTCACGATGTGGCCTGTGAATGTTAAACACGAAATGCAGTGGCTGTGAAATATACACAAAGTGGATTTGTTTTCCCAAATAGCTATCCCTAAGTTACAAGCTTAGAGAACTTCTGGTGCAAACCCCTTTTTGCATGAGACGATTTCCCCACACTATGATGCTCACAAAAAAAATTAAAAAAAAAACCTATCGGCTTGAAGAGGTTTGTAACTCACTCTTCCTGGAGTTTCTTACCTGCCTTGGGTTATCTCCAGACTAAATTCTATGTATGCACTATTTTCTTCTGTGTTCTCAGTCTTGTTCATACGTATGAATTACATTTACATTTCATGAAAATGGTTCATAGCACATGCAATCAAATTATTCTCAATGTTTTCCCTAATTTTAAAAATTTATTACCACATACTTTTTTTTCTTGAGACCCCTTTTATATTAATATCAATATTTTTACAGTACACTAGTGTAAAATTTCAAAATAAAAATTACCTGTTATACCCTCACACGTGATATATACTACTTTACTAGAGTGACACCTCCACAAATTTAGGACACATTAAGGTTGTTTTCTTAACTATTCTATAAAACAACAGAAGGCAGTTAATCAATAAGTACCTAGATTCATTTAAAATATTAATTTTGAATTAAGCTGTTGTTTATGAATCAATAACAGTTTGCATAGCCACAGTAGATGTGAGTTGAACTGCATTGTGTTGGTAGATACTTTGGTAGTTTCTATACTTAGGTCATTCTTATTGCAACTGACAAGTGAAAGGTTTGAAGATCCGGCAGCCATCACACAATGGCCTAAGGGTGTTTTGACAGCGTTTTGCAATAATGGTTTAGCAGCGGCAACTTTCTTTAGGAAGTAAATGGTCATTGTAGAAGATATCACATCCTATGATGTTGATAAAGCTTCAGCAAAATTAAATGACGTGGTTAAAACAATAATTTAATTAAGATGGGATTTGCATGGACCAGTATGGGCAAACTACATAAGAGTTTAAAACTAGTCGTTAGGGTGTCTATTGGCCATAAGAATGATGGCACAATAGTAACCTTGCAAGAAACATGTGCACAGCATTAGCAACACATTCATTCCAAACTCCTGCAATCTGGAAGCTATGGGCAGCGTTGATCACACCGTAACCTATTTTGCATCAACGACAGTGTGTAGTACTAAATAACTAAATTTACCAAAGTAATTGCTATTTATAAATATTTGTTAAGTGGACTCTCACAAATTTAACTTGTTTAAACTTCAACAGAGCGTGAAACATTGAATTAATCAGATTTACACCGGAGTCCAACAACATGCTTGCCCAACGGGGCATAAGGTATACGAAAATGTAGCAGAACATTCATTAACATAATAAAGCATAGCAGATCCAAAGAAAACCCCAAGTTTGCATTGATCATCGCCAACACACTAGGTATGAAAACTAGGACTTAGAGGCATGCGCACAAAAACAATGGAGAAGCTCAATCAACGTCATACAAAACAAAATTCATATTGGGCAACATATCTATTAGGCAGAATTCTCAGGAAATTGTATGATTCGAGAGGACAATGAGAACATACCTGATTTTAGTTCACCTCCCAAATTTTCCAACTCTTGCCACCCACTCTTTCTCTGTTCTTCCTGCCCCCATAACCAGGACTCTCCCCCTCAGATAAATGCAGGAGACATCCTGTAATGCCCCGACAACCCACTTTCTCCAAAACTGGGATTGGACTCCTCTAGTAAATGCAAACCATGCCTCTCTCCTTTCCCAAAAATCCACTTTCTCATGGGATTCCAAATTAACCATACCCGGGATTCCCAAGCCTCCAAATTTTCAATCGCCAACACATGAGAATAAGTTTGCACATCCCCCAAAAAAAATACTGAAGATATGGTAATAAGCATCAACCCCAAAATTTTTAACCTTATAATGTTATCATTGTTACCATAAATGTATTTTTGTAAGCATTATAGTTATTTATTCGTCATTACTTATGTATATTTCTTTTTTTTTGTTCACTTTTTAATCTAACCTGCTAACAACTTGAAACTTATTAATTCACTTATTAGTTTATCTAATTTATTTATTTATTTACTAATTCCTATTAATTTTACCAATTAATCTTCTTTTTTTCTAATTTTATTTATTTATTTATTAATTCCTGTTAATTTTACCATTTAATCATACAATTAACTCATTTATACAAAATCACCACACATGATTCCCCTAGCACATGTTTATTTAACGTTAGCCTAATTTAACCTTATCTTTCATAAAGTACTAACCAAGCTTAAATTGACACTTAAATGGGATAAACCAACCCTACAGGATGATACTTGACCCCATGTAAAGCCACAGGACATGGCAACAATAACGGCAGTCATTCCAACTAACAATGATGACAGGATACAACACTGACAACACATCCTCTTTGAGGATGTCGACGGAGTAGGGAACCATATGTTAACTCCAATCCACAACTCCATTGGCTAGGGCACGCTCAGACCTGATAGTACAGGTGGAGTCGATGCTCGGTACCTGCATCCTGCAGCAAACAACAAGGTTACACATATATACATATATAAACATGTCATCATACACATAACGAACGGAAGTCGCAGTGTGGCAGGGTTACTTGGACATGAGTAATGCAACACTGTTCCGTTCATGTAAACACATCATTAAGTAACTATATCCATTACCAATAATGCATCATAATCACAATCGAATAACACATTAACCTCAGAATAACATTAGTCTATAATCACTAGATATATCCATCATGATCAAGGAGAGCATAAACCATAACATACCATTCCAAATGTCTCGAAACTGTAAATATGCAATATAAAACTACCAACTATACTAGAACTATCATAGGAAATATGAGAATAACATCTATCACAAGCCAAAAGCGAGGGGCATTACATTAAGTCTGGCATAGAGGTATGAATTCTGCTCTAAGATCTCCTCATATAATTTCATCAACATCCCCAGAGAAATCCCAATCTTGGTAAGGCACTCATCTAGCCAAAATTTGAAAGGGAGGTTGTAAATTCTTATCCAAACAGGAGAATCTCCAGGTCTGGTTGTGCAGGGGTCAAATAAGGGTGTCCATCATTGAATGAACAAAGATTTTCCATTAATTTCCCAAGAGCAGAGGGACATTACCCATTCATGATCCTCCTTACATAGAAAGGCAACAACAAAAAACCCTCGAGGGAGAAATTTAATAACCTTGGGCCCATTCCAATTTTCCCTGATCCACTCGATGATTTGTTGTCTTGGAAATTTCACTCCCATAGGGCGCCCTATAATTGCAGTGTCTAAGAACATTTCTAAGTCTTCCTTAGCCTCAGAGGAAAGATCAATCACTGCTGCTTCCATGGATCTAGATGCACGTGAAGCCAAAGCAGGGCCAGATCGCCTCTTTCAAGCTATTAAAGTTTTTTTGTTGTTTAGATTTTAATATTTTAATTATTAGAAATTAATTAGTTTAATTTTATTTTCCATTTATCTTTATTTGAAACTTGTAGTTTTTATGATAGTAAATATATTAAGTTATTTAATGAGTTAATGGGAAATTAAATTAGAAGTTATTTAGTGAGTGAATTTATAAATTAATTTTATTTAAATAGAAAATTAGAGGGCAACTATGTAAATTATAGACGATGAAGAAAACAAAAAAATTAATTTAGTTAATTTTGTAGGATTATTAATATTTGTGCTAGGGGTCTGGCTCGATTGGCAAGCACTTCCTATGGTAGGCATGAGGTCATGAGGTCCAGTCTCCCCCCACCCACCTGATATTGTATCCAGTTCATAGCTCTGGTCAAAAGCATTTACCCGTGTTGAATAATTTTGTTTTTTGTAGGATTATTAAACCATGATGATACTAATAGAATTGTTTAGGAGTTAGTCACTAATTTTACCTCTTTAGTAGATAATGAAAACATGGTTACGTTAATTTATGAAATTATTGGTTGGTATTAATTAAATTATTTTGTTCTTCTATTATTTGGTTTTAATCGTAATTTGTACCTAGTTCTAAACTAATCAATAATGAAATAGAATAATTGGTTTATTTAATTCTTTTGCTCACCTTTGTTTCTAAATAGATTATTTAATTTGGTAATAAGATTTATATAGTAATTGGATTTAATTCTTTATTTCTTAGTAAATTAATTAAAGTAATTTTTCATTTTACCATTAATTGACTTACCTGTTAACAATATTTTGACTTAAGGTTGATGTAAGTGAAGTTATGGGAACACTTACCTAGTGGTAATGTTAGTCTTATGTTCTTGTTTGGTGTAGTTAATTGAACTAAAGCATTTTTGTAGAGTATTGGACTCTGTTCAGTTGTTCGTTCAGAATCTCTGCTAGGTAAATTTAATTAGAATTCATTTGGTGTACTTAATTTTAAAAAAATAAAAAAATCATGTCATGTACCCATCCATACCTTCATGTACAGGTGGCATTACACATTGCAATAGTTAGAAATATAAATCCTAGGTCTCTTACTAATTTTAGAAATGGTCTTCAACACCTTCATCTAATTTGATTCATCTTCTAGGTCTTCCAAAACTTGTACATGTTCTCTTACATCTTCTTCCACATCAATCTCATTATTTTCATAAGGCTTGGATCCATCTTTGCATGTTTCTCCAAAGCCTTCACCTAGATTTTGTTCCCTTCTCTCAATACCTCATCAAATGTTATAGTGATGTTAGCAACACCTTGAACTCTTTATGGTGGCATCTTTCTTTGGATTTGGTACAAACTATCTCAAGTCAGTGGTCTACCTATAATCACCCCTTGCAACTACCTCTCAATTAGCAATTTGTTGAGAAGCTTCATGCAAGCTACCTCAATTCAATGATCTACTCACAACTAGAATCTTTAGAACATTGGTTTTCTCTCCTCAAGATTTGGACCTTTCACTTTGATACCACTTGATGAAATCATATATGGAGGATCCAATGAAGGACAATCAACCATGTAGAAAACTATCAAAACAGACAATATGAAAAGTAAATATTAACAAAATAGTAGCATGATATTTATTGAATTCAAACCACAAAATGAATACAAAATGCTACAATAGGTATTGTACATGCTAGGCTAGAACCATTTGATTAGTACTATGGGAACTATTACATTCAAATTATATTCAATACATTTTATGGCATATGCATCTTCATCATCAAAATCCATCCTAAGCCTTCATCCTTATATTCACACTTAGACCTCTAACTCTTTGTTGAAATCTTTTAGTTTCTTTTTGTTACACATATGGTTCCTATGGTTGTCATTGATGTTGTAGACACCTAAAATTGACTATATCTCATGACATTACATTTCGACATATTTTCTTCTAGGTCCCCTTCATGACCCCTTCCATCACTCTCATTAGTTTAATAAATTATATTTATTTAACTAATTCTTCTCATCCATTTATCCTTCTCTTTCATCAAATTAAATAAATCTTATTTATTTTAATTCCATTTATCCTCCATTTGCACCAAATTAAATAAATCTTATTTATTTAATCTCATTTTCCTCCATCATCCAATTTAAATAAATTAAATATTTTTTGTAAATGCCATAGGTCTCTCATAATTTAAATAATTTTATTATTTACATTATTTATTCCCACTCACATCCCTATTTTAGCCTCATTCATTGTGTTTCATAAGCACTTTCTCTCCAATTCAAATAAAAAATCCCCACTTATTCCCACTCTCCTCCTAATTTTGGCCTCATGTCATACCCATTTAATATGCATCATAAGCACTAAAATTGCCTTTTAGTCTTAGCCATCCACATCACACAATTGGATTTTAATCTTAGCCATTGAATCATATCACTCATCTCCTATAAATCAAGCCTCACCCAAGCCATTTCGGGGGATCAATCTTCATACAAAATCATGCATGCTAAATTTCCTCTAAGATCTCCATTCTCATTCATCTTCATGCTATCGTTATGCTTCTGAAATAGTGAGCAATCAACATTCCTCCTTTGATATCTTGCATTCTTGTGAAAGATTGAGAAGAGAAATGGAGGTCAACCAAGTTTGACATAGGAGTTTAGATATTATTGTTTGCATTTGATTTCTGTGTTCATTTTGTACTCCATTTTGTTGTTCAGGTTTAATGCTTCCATGTTTATGATCTTAGCTCTGATTTTTCCCCTAATAAATTTGGTGAACCCGATGTGAATCCTTTGATCTAGCTTTCTTTTTGCAGGTTTTATTAATTTTTTGTTGCAGTTTTATGTCATTTTTTGACAAAACCCTAGGTTTTAAAGATTTAATCATATCTTTCAAATGACTGCAAATTTTTCTACAAGATTTTTACAGTGGCTTGTGCATCATCTCAGGAAGCTACAAAAGAAAAATCATATGCTTATCACCATTTTTTGTAGGCGTTATCATGATTTTATGTTTTTTTTTCATAAAATTAAGTTTTTGGGCACAAATCGATGAATTTTAAAGAAATTTTACATTTATGGAAAGCTCTTGAAATTATAATGGCAGTCTGTGTTTTATAGATTTAATTTAGAGGTCAAATACAGTGTAAAAAAATCATATCTTTGTCTTCTATAATTTTTTTAAAAATCCGCATTTTTGGAAACAAAACAAGGAATTTTTTTTGACTTCTTTACATTCTTGGAAAGATCTCAAAACATTAGTAGGGGTCTCTTCTTTGATTTTTTGGTTTTCAGATAAAAAATGTCTTGAAATTATCAAATCTAATTTGGCTATGTAAAAAAAATTGTATCTGAAATCACATCCAAGTTTACTTGTTCTTTCTTGCTTTTTGTAGGTTCAAGGTGATCATATGGAGCTGTAGTAGCATTTGCATCAGTTGCAACAGAAAATTGCAAAATGAAAAGTTTTAGGTGCATTCATTCTATTCTCTCATCTTTTCATTTCATCAATCAACTTGCTTGCAAGCACACTTCAATTTGGGCATAAAAAAAGTGAGCTGATGCAACAAGTTAGGTCCACAAAAATCTAAAAAAGTGGAAGTGCTTTTGCTGTTTTTTCAGAATTTATCACACTTGGACTAAAAATTTGAAGAACTTACACAATGGATCTTAAAATAAGTTAGTAATTTGAAATTTAGTATTTTGAATTTAGTTTCCAAATATGTAATTTATTCAAACACCCATATGATAGAAATTAAAATTTGATAGGTATGTATAAAAACCACTATTTAAAAGTCATTTTTTTAACCATACCATGCACGTGTATGGCCACCACTTTTTGACCTAAATAAAAGTATTTTTCTAATTCCTTTTGGGAAAACATATCTAACAACATGAAGATTGATGAGGATATTTTTTGTAATTTTTTTTTGAATATTTTTTTTCTTAAATTTTTATTGGCCTTAATTGCTATTTTTAAAAATCAACGTGTACGGACAGTATAATTGGACCTAAACTAAATATTTTTTTTTTTAAATTTCATTGTGTATAGAATTGTCTGAAGATTGATGTCATATAATTTTTTCACAAAAAAAATTAACCGAAAAAAGTTATTAAAAAAATGCATGATATTTCAAGTTTATTGACTAGTTTGCTTAGGAATTAATTAAAAAACAAACAACATAATCTAATCTTAACAAAAATTATATATTTGGAAACTAGACATTGTGTTCTATAATGGGTTTTAATTTCATAGATTAATTCAAAAAAAAGTCTATCAACTATATTGCCAAAGTTGGACATTTCTCTTGAACCTACCTTAGTTTTTTAGTTGCAAGTCAAAGGCTAAGGATTGGGTTGCCAAGCATTTCCTGAGCCTAAAACCAAGGTGGAATGTGGATTGGGAATTCAAAATTTAAAAAAAGCGTACACATTTTAAAATGTATACGCGTTCTTAAAACAAAATGCATAAGTTTTATTTAATGTGTACACGTTATTTGTTTAGCTGCTTGAAAAAAGAGACGTGTACACGTTATATAATGCGTGTGTTCCTAAAAAGAAATGCATACATGTTTTATAGTGCATACACATTTCTTATATCTTCATTTTTCCTCGATTTGTAAAAAAACTATTTGACCATGCTTTTCTTGCAACATTCTTTTTTCTGCAGTATATTCTGAAAGCACTAGTTTCTACATTTTTTATTTCAGTCTTACCTTGTACAATCTCTTAACAAGTCATATTCTATTCAAATTTTTGGAAGAGACAACTACAAGTTGAATTTTCTAAAATGGAATCAAGTACAAGGACTTTTTACAAGAAGATTTTAAAAAAAAAAAAAATTGGATGCATTCATGATGTTTTTGTACTTCAAAATTTATAGAAGAAAGGATCTCCATATTATATAGTGTTATTTGAATATTTGAAGGAGGTAGTAATTTGAAAATAGGTTAAGAATCATTTGTTTTTTTATTAAGAGGGTTTGGTAATCATGGGATCAAATTAAAGACAAAGAAAAAAATGTAGAAAGTTAGTGACACCCAAAGAAATTGAAGCAGATAGAGAAATGGAGGCAAAAATACAAAGGGATAGAAGAGAAAGAATTCGCCAAATGAAAATTTTGGAAGCATCTAGTTCCATGAATGTTGAAGAGGAAACCATGAAGGTTGAGATGAATGTAGATGATGCAAATGTGGAGATGGTGAATATGAAAGAAAATGCAATTATGGAGACAAACCCAACAATGCCTTCAACTTCAACTTTGAATGATATGAAAATAGCACATATACAAACAACTCCATGTATGTCTTCAAATCCACCTCCCAATGATATGGAAAATGCATGTATTCAAACAATTTATGCACGTATGACTTCAAACCCAAGTCTTGATAATATTGATCTTAGTTATTTAGTTGAAGCTGGATACACCATTGATTGTATCAATAATTCTAGTTTTGAAACAATGCAAAACCAAAATAATGATGAAATCTCTCATATTGATGAAAATGAGAATGAAATCCCTTGTATGTTTGAAAATGAAAATGAGGCCCTTTTCATGAATGAAAATAAAACCACTTGTATGAATGAAAATAAAAATATTTTTTTACAATTGAAAGAGATATGTTAGATAACCTTCCTAGTTAAGTTTCTTGGAGACAAATGAGAACTCATAGAAACATGTTATATAAAATATTTTTTTATAGAAAGAAATTAGGATTTCAATGTCAACTCATGATGCACTTGATGAAAATGTGGAAAATATGAAAAGTGATGAAAAAATTAGGCATTTTTGTAAAAACAAAAAAGAAAGATGATTCAATAGAACAAGTCATATCAAGTGTTGCCAATGCTATTGATTCTATAGGAAAGAAAAGTTGATCTAAAGATAAGAATGCAACTTGTCGTGCAATAACAACTGCTCTAGTTAATAAATCAACTTTAAATAAAAGAATGTTAAGTAAGATTAGTAAATATATAAAAGTAAGTCCTAAAACTTTGATAAGAGTAGCTAAAAGAAGAGAAAGTATTGAAAAAGATCCAATTAATCAATGTTGGAGTTTTAGTGGTAGACTCCCAAGGTTAGACATGAAATTAACTAATGAAATCAAATCTTTAATCAAAAATATTGGAATGATAATACAAGAGTATCACCTAATATTAGAGATGTTTTAAAATTAAGGGTGGGATCAAAATTCCATGACCCTCATCCAAAGCATCTATTAGATATGACTCAAACTAAATTATATAAAAAAATTTAGATGATTCTATCTTACCAAATATTAGCATAAGTCAAAGATCATTCCAAAAATGTAAACCTTGGTATGTTAGAATTAATAAACAATGAATCTCATGTTGTTGTAAAACTCAGGTAAAATTTCATTTTTATTATGATATTTTTCAATATATACATTGTACTTTGCATGCTAACTATATTATGCAGGACATTTGTGGTATTAATATGCCACTTGAAACAATCAAATATTTTATAGCAGATTTGTTTTGTGAACCCTCTAATGGAAACTTATTTTATTTAAATGCATGTATTTTTGGACAATGCGATAGATGTGGTAACTTTTCATTGTTAGGAGAATGTATCCATGAAAGTAGTTTACATGAATTTGGACAACAATTAGTGGAGGTTAAATTTTTTTAAAAATGTTGAATATTCCTTAAAAGATGGAAAATTTGGAAAATGTTGTGAGATAATTGTGGAAAAAATTAGTGTGCATACATTTATTAAAGAATTTAAAGATAAGATTGTACCAAAATATGTAAAATACTCTCAATATGCTCATTAGCTTGATGGTCAATTTTGTACATGTAAAAACACATTCCCAATTGGAACTATATTGTCAGTTGTTGATTTTGCTAAAAACTATACTTTTACTCCACAAGAAGAAATTCAATCACAATATTATAATTCAGTGCAAGTAGCCATGTTTGTTCATATTGTATATAGACATGCAAATGATAGTAGAGAAGATAATATAATTTTTTTGAGAGGGTACCATTTTTATGTGAGCGATAATCATGTACATTCATATGGGTTTGTTTAATATTGTTTTGATATATTTTATAAAAAAATTAAAAGAGATAGGAATTCAAATGATAGAACATCTCATATGGTCGGATAATTGCACCGTGAGTCAATTCAAGAATTCTAGAATTTTTTATTGTTTATGTAGAGTTCATAAGGAAAATAATATCAACCACATGTGGAGTTTTTTTGAAGCTAGACATGGTAAAGGAGAACATGATGGAGTAGGTGCATGTGTGAAAAGAAATCTTGCTAGAGAGCAACTAAAATTTAAGGATGCAACAAAATTTAGAGATGCACGTGCAATTGAAGATTGGTGCAATACAAAATTATCTACAAGAACAAGTGATAGCTCAATAATTTGACGCTTCTTTTGGTTAGTTGAAGAAAATAATATTCTTACTCGACAAGATTGCGAAGCAATTAATGGATCTGCAAAATGGCATTCATTTAAGAGTTCTAATGTAAACACATAGACAATATGGACAAGGGAGTTTGCATATTTTTGTCAATTTTGTATTGCAAGTGATTGGGAGGTGTGTGAAAATATAGAATGGGTCAAAGAATGGCATCAAAGAACCTTAACACCTACATCGACATATGATCAACATGGAACGACAATTGAAGATAATCAAGTGTTTGCATCGGATGATTATGATGATGTTTCAGACCTTGTACAAGAAGGTACATTAAATTGAATTCAATTTTATATGTATGCATGTTTCTATGTGAATTAAATATATGTCACTCTTTATTGAATTAATTTTTTTTGTAAGACATGTGTATGTTGTTGTTGCACGTGAGGGGAATGAAGAGGAGACAGAGTATTGGTTGGCTAGATGTGTTGAGAGAAAACATAAGTTGGTACATCCAAGAGTGGATGATGACAACTTTGAGTATCCAACTAGTTCTATGGTTGTTGTTGGCACCTGGCTTCAAAAATATCTAATAAGAAAGAATGGATTGTATGCATTTGAAGACTATGAAAGACACAAGAAGATTATACATTACCCACATTTGATTTTGGCAACCAATATAAAACTAGTTAGATATAAAGGTCCAGGTGTACTAATAAAATGTTATGGACACTTTCAATGGATGATCATGAGACAATCATAGATGCATTAGCAGAAAGAGAGGATGTAGATGGTACAATAGAGTAAATAAATATAGGTAAGTATATAGTTATATATGTTGGTGAGAGACACTGCTACACATGACAGGTATTGTCATTGATGGAAACTAAGATTATTCCACCCATCCACATAACACAATTCATTCTTCCCAGAAGTCAGAATTAGAATTTATGTATGTCCAGGAAGTTAGAAACGGTGCAGGCGACAAGGTTTGGTATCTTGGTCTGGATCTCTCCAGTGGTAAATCAGAGTTTGTTACGAATCTCAGGGATTTATAAGCATTGTCAGGGTAATGTAAATCTAGAGTTTTGGCCTTCGGTGATGAAGGATTCAAAAGTTATTAGCATCTGAGTATCAGGTTATCAGTATGATAGAGAAGATAGAAGAAGAACAGGCCAAACTTGTAAGTGATTTTGGTTCCGGATCTATGGAAGTTGTTGGTTGGACAAGTTGTGATGATCAATGATAGTAGCCTAGTTGATTGATGATTTGTGAGTACAAGTTTTGTTCTGTGCTACAAGTTGTACATGGATTTAGCCAACAGAGTAAAATCTTTAATAAAGTTCTAAGTGTTCTTGAAGCTGACTGAAAAGTGGTTGAAGATCAGGATGCAGATATATATAGCCAATGGATTTGAATTATTTTAGTGTGTGTGTGTGTTGTGAATATGGAGTAAGTGCAAAAAGGATAGATAGGAGTACAAAAGGGAGAGATCTAAGATCTAAATTATGGTAGAGCAATAAATAGGGCAAAAAAAAGATGAAGTGTATCAAGTCAGTATTTTGTGCTTAACTAGAACTGAATCCTTGCATTGGTTGATGCTAATTATCAATTCAAATTCATTCTAATCTTCTTACTATAGCCAGTGATCCTTCTTTTGAGCAGTGAGCCCGAATGTATGTGCATTCCCAATTGTAATACTTTTAATAGAGTATAATCTTTGTGGGTTAACCCCCACCATAGTTTTTCCCTTGACTTGTTTTCTACATCAAAATCATTGTGTCATGTGTTTTTATTTGTTTTTGCTCATATGTTGATGACTCATGCTTTAAATGTTTTAATCAGTTCTAAGTGATATTGTTGTAAATGACAATTTTTGAACAACTGATTCACCCCCCCTCTCAATTGTTCTTCCTAATTCTAACTGTAATGCCACATCATGAAACCTTAGAGAGTTAGGTTCAACTATGCAATAAAATGCAAATTTTTTTTTAAACATGTTAAAAGTAATGATAACAAGATATAATATCAACTAATTACAACAACATTATCTATCTAGCAAAACTAACATCTCTAGGGAACATAACTTCATTAAGGAAATTAAACAAATATTAATAACATACATAACTCATCTTGAATGGACATAAAATCTACTAACAACATTTGTCTCATTACAAATAATTACATCATTCTTTTACAATAATGTTTACAAGTAAAGAGGAGATCATGATACATAATTATATAGATACAAGGATTTCATGTCTATTTACATCAAAATTACATAATGAATATCATGGAAACACAAATCTGGATCCATAAGGTACAATATATGTCTTCAGATGCAGATATAGTACTGGAACTAGAGAGGCACATCTGCCCAAAACATGATCCATGATGCCAAAAGACCAATGGAATATAGCTCATCCACCCGACCATGTGGAACCCTGAGGTCCACCCCCTAAGCTAGGAGATAACAATGAGGTCCCTCAAGACCAAGGTCAAGATGGCACAGATATACAGATACATTGACCAACAATGAACACACTGACTCAAGAATAAAACAATGACTCGACAATACTCCCAGAGGCAACATAATCAACAATTATAAAATAAGAGGGATAACTAGGCTGCAATAGGAAGAGTGTCATCGCATGGTCCTATCATGGGTTATCTTGGCTATCTTTCACTAGACGCTGGCCCCCATCTATGGTTATCCTGGCAGCCTCTCTCTAGGCACCGATCCCATAGGGTGAACCATGAGGAGTCGACTGTCCTTTCATGAAGACAAGGAAGTTGACCATGCCAACCAGGCCTTCTCATCCCATCCTTAGCCTGAAAGAGTGCTATAGGCATGGGTGAGGCATTCTAATTATCTTATTAAATGATTTAGCTACCCATTCCCTCCTAGATAAATTATTATGTTTTCACTTAATTACAACTTCCATAGGGTTATCCAAGCAACAACTTTGGGAACTGACCCCTCTATGAAAGACACCCTCCTACATGCAACTAGTAACCATACAACCTAACATGAATTTTTCCCCATTGACATACATACACTGATAAAGAAAGGCATCTACTCCTCTTGCATACCAATATCAACTCAGAATCACTCTACACAGTCCAAGGTTCAAATCAACAATCCTTCAAGGGAGTAATTTTAACCTCATACTAATAGATGTAACAAGGACATTTCACAATCACAAGGCAACCCTGGGACACATCATGTGATGCCCCATCATGCAACCCTAGATTGTTAGACTAACAAGAGAAAAATTTATAGAATTTTTTTTTTAAAGCAAGAACATGCATTATTCATTAGATAACAAGACATTAATGACATCATTTTATCAGGTTACACAACTAACACCTCTAGGGCACATAACTGCATCAGTTAAACATGAAATCATAACAATATACATTAAAATACAATAGGATAGGATTACATCATTTATTTACAAATGTGGAAAGATACAAGAGTTTGAATACCAAAGTACATGACCGATCACATCAATTTTAATATACAATAATATAATACAATTATGAATATATATTACATCTCTAAAATTATAATAAACTCTTGAGGGAGAAAGTACAAGTTTGGAACTAGAGAATCATCTGCAGTGGTCATGAATCAAGTCGACCAAGAAGACTAGTGGATTAAGCTCTACCACCTAACCATGTGGAACTGTGATGTCCACCCCACCGAGCTAGGAGATAACAATGAGGTTCCACTAGACCGAACATCACAGGCAAGCAGATATAGACTTGACATAGACAACTCAGATTATAAAAATTACACAAATCATCAAGACAAAAGAGTCATCAAGACAAGCCAATAAAGTACTCCATAGGCTACAACAAGAGGTAAAAAAGGAAGTAACTATGCTGCAGTAGGGAGAGTGTCATCACATGGTCCTAGCATGGGTTTTCCAGGCTATCTCTCACTAGAAACTAGCACCCATCTACGATTTTTCTAGTGACCTTTCTATAGGCACTGGCCCCATAGGGTGACACATGCGGAGTCAACACTTCCTCTCATGGAGACAAGGAAGTTGACCTTGCCAACCAGGCCTTCACATCCCATCCTTAGCCTTTGAAAGCACTCAAGGCATGGGTGAGGCATCATACTTATCTTGTCATGTGGATTACTACCCAACCCACCTAGATGAATTATTAAGTTATCACTTGATTACAACTTCTATGGGGTTTTCTAGGTAGCCACTTTGGGCACCAGCCCCACCATGGAAGCTACTCTCCTACATACAACTAGCACTCCAACCCAATATAAAAACCCAAAACATGCATGGACAAGGAACTATAAGACATCTGTCCTCTACCATCCAATACATTACATAGGCTATCTCTAATTTTAACCACAACAATAAAACTTTCCTTGCCCAATTAAACGATCTCAAAACCATAAAACATTTGAACAGAATGACGCAAATAAGATTGAAGGGCCAGGTAGCCTAACTTCTAGAGCCGGCAATTTGAATGTAGAAACAAGGGGTTTGAGGAGTACGACATACCTTACAATAAAAAGGACTCATAGTCATAAAAGAGCAATTTCATCATTATAATAGATGTTAACCACTAATGACAAGGGACTTCAACAAAACCATAACACTAATGTATGATGAAACCGGTAAGCAATTAAGGACTAGAAAATAACATATATTATTACTTCTAATATTTACATCAATAACTCAAATCCCTCTAATATTCTCACTTATTATCTACTTACTAACATCCACGTCACATAGAATAACATAATACAATCCATAACTAACAAATTTATTTTTACAAGGTAACAAGAGTATGACTAATACTTAATTATTACACTATCATTACCATAAGAATCTAGTATAATAAATCAATCTAATTTATGAAAGACAATAATAAATTATTCAACTCTAAACCAAAATCATAAATCCATTTAAGGCAATGTTACCTCCTTTAACACCAGTTCCATCTTTCTCACTATATAAAAATTGTCTAACAATTGATGCTAAATTTAAACCTATAAAAAAAAAATTAAAATTATTCTAAGTTTGAATTTAATGACTTCTACTATTAATCTTGCTCTAGAATGATAAGCATATATTTAATAGTATAATTTATACATAGTCCAACAACTCATATATTCACGAATAATAAAATTTTATTCATCTATACACTCTAACGTTAAATTATAATTGGATATTCTCCACTATGATAATGGAAACTACACACTCCTATTCTTCCTTATTAAGCAACTACCAGATCACAAGAAGAATTATTCTAATCAATCAATATTACACTAATCTATTATTTTGTTTTTTTCTAAAAGAATTCAATTCTTGCCAATCTAGTCTCAGGCTTATATAGTTTAAAATACACTGGCTTAAACAATGAAAGAAAATAAATAAATGAAATACTCAGGGTTTGAAAAAGAAGTTTATTTTTAGTAAATTGCAATGCCCTTGGTGTACGACCATGAAGTAAGGGAAGATTTTGAGTTAAGAACCAAAATAGAGAAAGAGGAGAATTGTAAAGAGAAGTTCGAACCACGCATTCTGGCAAGGATTGATGTTTTGAAATATTAGATCTGAATGGACTATAAGGTGACATCTAAGAGAGATAGGGAAAATCTGGTTAAGATTCTTCTTACACCATCGAACCTCCAGCACAGACCTTAAGCTTTACTAACTGGCAAACTTTGAAGAGTATCCATCAAGAGAGAAAAACATATGGTGGCGATGTTTGGATAGAGGAATCTAGGTAATGATTTCACTGATTACAAGAAGACCAAAACTTCATTTACTGGAAAGGAACAAAACATACAGTGACTTCCATTAATTTGGCTGAGGTAAAATTTGCAAATAAAACTCCATTTTGGTTTAATTGATTTCAAATTAATAGTAAAAGAACTTCATTACTTGGCACAATTTCAAAAAGCTAAGGCTGGGTGAGGCCGTACTATGGTACTAAGAACAACTAAGGATGAAATGGGTCTAGAAATTGGTAGATGGTTCATATGGGTCATTTTCTTTCGATTCGGGTCACTTTGAATGATTTATAATTGATTGGACTCTAAGATTTCAAGAAGGAATTTGACATAGAATAAACCAGAAGAAGAATAAACTTGGAAGTAACTACAGAGGTTATAACATTGACAACCATCAAGGTGTGATTCCCAAGATGAGAACGTGGTCAGGGGCAACTACACTCGAACACACAAAGCACAGAATGATCATGCTACAATAAGATTAAAATTCCAAGCTACAGAAATGCAAAATTTCACACACAGAGCACAAAATGATCGTGCTAAATTAAGATCTAAATTCCAAGTTACAGAAATGCAAAATTTTACACAAAGAGAGTCAACATAAACATACCTGAATTTCAGTCCAACTTCAGATCTTCTCCATTTCCCCATTACAATTTCTTCCCCCCCCCCCAATTTTTGTCTCCTTCTTCCCAACACAAATCCCTCTCCCAAAAAGAATCACCCTTGAATTAAAAATAGCTAATCTCATAAATTACCACAATCATGCATCTGTTACCGAGAATCCCACTCTGAGAAATTTTAAAATTTTACTTATAATAGAGATTTCCCCAAATCTAAAAATTCACATTCAACAACTCACAACATTAAATTATTACCTACTATTATCCTTTAAATGCTATATATATTAATTAACCACAAAAAAATTTAGATGCTTATTTAAACATTAAAATAATTAATTTAATCAATAATAAATTTTCTTAAGCAATATTCCAAATTTTACTACTACTCAAAATACTGTTAAGGTATTACCAAAAAACACATAGGGATAACTTAAACAAAACTCAACAATACTCCACAACACGTGATAACCAACAACATGAAGAGAGGAACAAGCATCACATCACGACACACGACCACAACTGAAGACTGGGACTGACCTAGTGGGATAAACCTCATGTTATCTCCCATCAACTTTATCCATTAGTGCAAGAGCCCACTCAAACCTGCTATGTCAGGCAGAGTCGACGCTCGGTACCTGTAGCCTGCATTAACACAATATGTTGCATACAAGTATATACATATGTAACACACATAGAGAGTTAGGGATTTGCAACATAGTTGGGTATTTGAAGTGAGCAATACTACACTATCCCTTCTCTGAAATCAAGACAATAAACATATACATCTCTAACTAGAAATTAGATACATTCAACTACGTAAAACAAGGTTACATTAATCTGCATAATCTAACTTACCATCGACTAAACATGTTGAAATACATCATAGACTGGAATACCAGTAATGTCATCATAAAACTCATAACACAAATCAAAAACCACATCAGTCAAATATAGTCCATCATGATCATAGCAAACATAAAACACGAGTCTAACATCTCAAATGTCTCTAACTGTCAAAGTGTAGTATAGTAAAATCAACTTTCTCAAACCAAAAATGAGGGGCATTACATCCTCCCCCTAGAACTAGGCTTACTCCTGGAAGCCTGCAAATAAATAGGGGTATAGCTCTCTCATCCTAGAAGCATCCTCCCAGGTAGCAAAAGTCTCATCATTAGGATCCCACTGGACCCTGACCTACTCCATGTCTTTGTCACTAAGGGCAAGTCTCCTATGCTGTAGAATGCCTACGGGCTCCAAAGCCAACTGCCCATCCTCTACCTAGATAGTAGTCCAATCAAGAACATGAGCAATATCTAGATAGTAAGGTCTAAGTATAGAAACATGAAACACATCATTGATGCATGAAGACTAGGTAGCAAAGCAAGACGATAAGCAATAGGACCGATCCTCTCCAAGACCTCAAAAGGTCTACCAAAGCATGGTGCTAGCTTAGAGCCCTTTCTGTAATGGATCAGACTCTTTTGCAGTCGTACATGCAAGAACACCCGATCCCCAACTAAAAACTACCGATCGACCCTATGAACATCTGCATACTTATTTTGTCTATCCTACACTGCCACCAAATGCTCTCTAATCCTCTCAACCTACTAATCCATATCTCTAAGCATATCTGGTCCTAGAAGGACTCTATCCTTGAGACGATCCCAACTTAGAGGGGTCTGACAAGGATGACCATACAAAGCTTGAAATGGAGACATGCCAATAGAACTGTGATATCCATTATTATATGCAAACTCCACCAGATATAGGTAGTCCTCCGAACGGCTATGCCAATCCATCACATATATCCTAAGCATATCCTTGAGAACCTGATTAACCCTCTTGGTCTGATCATCAATCTCAGGATGGTATGCTGAACTAAAGTTCAACTATGTCCCCAAGGCATGCTGCAGAGAAGTCAAAAGGGCAGAAGTAAAAACTAGATCCCTATCAGAGATTATCCTACGAGGAATCTCATGAAGTCTGACTATATCCTCCATGAATACTCTAGACACCGTAGAAGCATTGTAAGAAGAACAGATAGGAGAGAAGTGAGCTACCTTCATCGACCTATCCATAGTGACCATAATGACATCGTGTCGACGGGAGGATACTGAAAAACCAATAATCAAGTCTATTGAAATGATGTCCCATTTCCATTCTAGAATCAAATGAGGCTGCAAAAGGCCTATAGGGTGCTGATGCTCCACCTTCACCCTCTGACACTCAAGACATCTTGACACAAAATCAGCAATATCCCGCTTCATGCCACTCCAAAGGTACAACTGATGTAGATCAACATGCATCTTTGACACCTGGATGAGTAGGATAAAGTGTCTGATGCACCTCTAACAACACTAGGGTATGAAGACCCTCTAAAATAGGAACATAAATAAGACCCAAATGTCACAAAAGGCCATCTGGTTCAAGAGAGTAACCAGAAAATCTACCCTCCAAAGGTCTACCTGACTCAATCTCAGACTTCACCTCCTGATACCAACTGTCGGTAGGAAGTGCTGCGATAATCTAACCTCTTAAGTCAACTGTGAGAGAGGCTGTTGAGATCTCATGTCTTCAACGACTAAGAGCATATGCTACCACATTCTCCTTGCCCTAAATACACTTGACCTCAAAGTCATACTCGCACAGGAACTCCATCCATCACCTCTGCCTCGCATTTAAGTTTGGCTACATGAAAATGTACTGCAAACTATGATGATCACCATGCAGCTCAAACCGATGCCCTAAGAGAAAATGCCTCCACCTCACCAAGGCATGAACAATTGCCGCTAACTCCAGATCATGAGTGGGATAGTTTAATTCGTGATCCTTGAGTTTGTGAGACTCATAGGCAATCACGCGACCATCCTGCATCAGAACTACTCCTAAACCCTCCAAAGAAGCATCTATACATACAACAAAGTCCCTAGTAGGATCAAGAACTACTAAAATAGGTGCACTGGTCAATTGCTCCTTAAGGGTCTGAAAAGTTTCCTGACACTGCTCTGACCAAACAAACTTCTTCCCTTTCCTCTGAAGAGAAGTAAGAGGATGGGCAATCCTTAAAAACCCCATAACAAAACAGTGATAGTAGCCTGCCAAACCTGTAAAACTATGAACCTCAGAAACATTAGTAGGTGCAAAACAATCCATAATAGCTTGGATCTTTGAAGGATCCACCGCAATACCCTCTCTAGAGATGACATGACCCAAATACTTCACCTCTGTCTGAAAGAATTCACATTTCGACAAATTAGCATAAAGTTGATTTTCTCTCAAACACTGTAACACCTGACGCAAATGCTCTTCATGCTCCTCCATAGTCCTCGAATAGATCAATATATCATCTAAAAATATAAGGACAAACCTTTTGAGATAAGTGCGGAAAACACCATTCATCAGGCTCATGAAAACTAAGGGTGCATTTGTCAACTTGAATGGTACTGCTATGAACTCATAATGTCCATAACAGGTATGAAAAGCTGTTTTATGAATATCTACCTCAAATATCCACAACTGATGATATCTCGACTTAAGGTCAATTTTAGAAAACACCTTGGCTCCCTTAATCTGATCAAATAAATCATCGATCTGAGGCAAGGGGTACCTATTTTTTAGTCACCTTATTAAGTTGTCAATAGTCAATACACAACCACAGAGATCCATCCTTCTTTTTCACAAAGATCACTGGTGCTCCCCATCGAGAAACTCTAGGTTGAATGAATCCTTTGGCCAATAACTCTTCCAACTGTAATAGAAGCTCCTTAAGCTCATCAGCGGTCATCCTATATGGAGCTCGAGAAATAGGCTCTATGCCAGGAACAAGATCAATCCTAAAGTCAATGTCACACTTAGGTGGCATCCCTGGAATCTTAGAAGGAAAAAACATCCACAAACTCTCTCAGAAGTGGGTGATTGTCAAGAGATGTCTCTAGAGTCTCCTCCATCTCCAAGTCATTAACTGACATTGCAAAAAGCTAACATCCCTGACGCATGCATATCTTAAGCTGCATCACAGAGATCATACATAGGGAAACAGGTCTCTGGAAACCAACAACCTCCACTTCACTACCAAAACTATCCAAACATTTGACAGACTTACGCCGACAATCGATCACTGCCTGATGGGCCTCTAACCAGTCCATCCCCAAAACTATATCATATGAACCAAGGGGTAGGATACGAAGGTCTACTGTAGTGGCTAGAGAGCCAATCCTTAGCTCACATCCATGCACTAGAGACTCAACTGTGACCTTAGCCCTGAAAGCTAACTCAACTTGCCACCTATCATCCTTCCTTTTTGCCACTAAGTCACAACGTTCCACAAGAGAAGGAGAAATAAATGAATTAGATGCATTGGAGTCAAAAAGAACAGAAAAACCAATACCTCACATGAAACTAGAAGTCTCCACCATGGTGCCCTAATGCTCTACTTGGTAGTTATCAACCACTACAAAGACTCTATACAATCTACCTACATCACCAACCATTGGCTCTGAAGCCGCCGGTTGACGTCAAAATCTTGAAGTACTCCTCTGAGGACACTGTCTAGCAATATGGCCATATTGGCCACAAGAGAAGCACCCAGTGCCTCTACCAAAACCACCACCACATTGGAAGGCACTAGACTACTAAAAACTACCCCTGCTCGATGTGGACTGCATGCTCTAAACAAAGCGATCAACACGTTCCTGTCTAGAATGCTGTAAATTCCAATTCTTCTTGTTTTGAAATCTATTACCCTGCTGAGGCTGTGAAATCTTCAGTTTAGTCTAATAGTACTGCTACTATTGTCCACCCTTTGAGGGTGCAGGAGATCCTGATGCCTGAGCATGACCACCATGAGAACTCACTCCTACTAGAGGTGCACTACCATTGTACACACCAGTATGGCCTCTGAGTGCCATAGCCAAATTCTCCTCCACTAACTAGGCTTTCTCCACTACAACCTCCATAGACTTAGGCTCGAATACTTGAACCCCTCCACTGATCTGAACATTCAAGCCCTTGATAAAATGCTGCACTAACATAGACTCATCATCTTTGATACTCGTATATTGTTTGAGTTCCTAGAATCAACACTCATACTGCTCAACTGACATGGCCATCTACCTCAGGTCATGGAGCTTATCTATGCGGCGCTACCTCCAATGATCAGATAAGAAATTGGCTCTGAACCTCTCTAAGAACAACTCCCAAGAAATAGTGCTAACATCCAAGTGCAGCTTCTACTCCTCTAACCACTACCACGTCAAAGCAAAACCTCTGAGATGCAGAATAGCGCACCTAGCTTTGGTGTTGCTGCCATACGAATGCATGGCAAAACACCTGCCTACATCCAATAACCAAGTCTCTGCCTCTAGTCCACTACCAGCTCCATCAAAGGTGGGAGGGTGTGCCCTCAGAAGATCTCTCATATGGCTGGCTAGTGTGGCCTCCTACTAAGCTGCCAACTCTCTCTGCCTAGGTGTTCTCTCTTTCCCTAGGTTCTAGCTAATCTACCTCTGAACCTCCTCTAGGCTACTCAACGTCTTGCCTAGGGCCTAAACAGGCAAGGGCCTCCTCAAGTAACTATCGTAACTGGGCTCCCTCAGGCTAGTCCTAACCTTCCATATTCTGACCCCCACCTTCATGGGCACTCTCACAAGAAGAACTGGGAGGGGGTGTGCCGCCACCACTTCTCCCACGACCCCTACCTCTGGCATGACCTCAATGCCTACCTCTAGGCATCTACCTACATCACCAAAAGATGATTTATTACATTCAGAAAGGGAAACAACATGGATGAAGTTAATATATAGAGTTTAAGAACTAGGTCACATAATGGGCTCAATAATAACCAGAGTACTCAGTGTTTAAACCTTACTCTAATACCAAATGTGATGCCCTGTCATGCAACCCTAGAGTGTTAGACTAACAAGAGAAAAATTTACAGAAATATTTTTTTTAAAACAAGAACATGCATTATTCATTAGATAACAAGACATTAATGACAACATTTTATCAGGTTACACAACTAACACCTCTAGGGCACATAACTACATTAGCTAAACATGAAATCATAACAATATACATTAAAATACAACAAGATAGGATTACATCATTTATTTACAAATGTGAAAAGATACAAGAGTTTGAATACTAGAGTACATGACCGATCACATCAGTTTTAATATACAACAATATAATACAATTATGAAAATATATTACATCTTTGAAATTATAATAAACTCTTGAGGGAGCAAGTACAAGTCTGGAACTAGAAAATCATCTACAGTGGTCACGAATCAAGTCAACCAAGAAGACCAATGCATTAAGCTCTTCCACCCAACCATGTGGAACCCTGAGGTCCACCCCACCGAACTAGGAGATAAAAATGAGGTTCCACTAGACCGAAGCTCACAGGCAAGCAGATATAGACTTGACATAGACAAATCAGATTATAAAAATTACACAAATCATCAAGACAAAATAGTCATCAAGAAAAGTCAATAAAGTACTCTAGAGGCTACAACAAGAGGTAAAAAAGGAAGTAACTATGTTGCAGTAGGGAGAGTGTCATCGCATGGTCCTAGCATGGGTTTTCCAGGTTATCTCTCACTAGAAATCGGCCCCCATCTATGGTTTTCCTGGCGACCTTTCTATAGGCATGGGCTCCATAGGGTGACACATGCGGAGTCGACACTTCCTCTCCTAGAGACAATGAAGTTGACCTTGCCAACCAGTCCTTCTCATCCCATCCTTAGCCTATGAAAACACTCAAGGCATGGGTGAGGCATCATACTTATCTTCTTATGTGGATTACTGCCCAACCCACTTAGATCAATTATTAAGTTATCACTTGATTATGTAATGCCCCACCATGCAACCCTAGAGATGGGTCAACTAAAGCAACAAAAAAAGGTGGAATATATTTTTTTTAAATAGAAGAAATTTTACAAAATATAGCATAGCCTCTTACAACAAGTTAACTAACATCTCTACAGAAAACATGACTGCATTACTACACACTCACATGATCTAATTAACATCCATAGTCTGTTCTAACTCCGAATGCATCAAACGAATATACACACACACAACAAGTTAACTAACATCTCTACAGAAAACATGACTGCATTACTACACACTCACATGATCTAATTAACATCCATAGTCTATTCTAACTCCGAATGCATCAAACGAATATACACACACATTTTGTGAAAATATCAGTAATTAAATTAACAGGGTGATAGAAAACAATTTACAATATTTAACTTAGTAAATTTAGATTACCTATAAGAATATATCAACATTGTTAATATACAATTGTTTCAGATTAATTTATACACGTGTCTACACATTTACCAATGCTAGCAGATAGTCCTCTATTCGCCTCGTGGGAAGGTACCTTCTTTCCTTCTGAGTCCTGCACGGTATAGGTCTCAACTGTACATCTTAAGAAACATTAGCTCTGCATGATTAATAGCAATCTCAATAGCATAAAATGGAAATCCTAAGGCCCTAAGGGGCTGACCTAATGTCTCGGGGGCTCATCTTTGATGGCCTTGTCTACGTACATGTAGCGCAGAGACATCGTAGTTCGGACAAGAACTTACAACCCTTAAATGGTACCTTTACATGATAATGACAACCTCTCAAACTAGGATACATATAAGCATTACAATCTATATGTGAGAACAATAATATATTAACGTTACTTATACAACAACTTCCTCATAAAGCTTCACAATAAATGACTCAAAGCTTCATAATAAATGACTCAAAGCTTCACAATAAATGATTATAATCTTCAATATATAATGGAAAGAAAGAATTAATTGGTAATTTTCAAATACAACTGTCCAAAAGAAAATTTCATAACTCCAAATAGCCATAATAACCCATTGATCTAACATATAAGTGAACCAAGACTCACAATTGAATCACATCCTATCATGAGTATACAATATTTCTCTCCATTCTAGGAGGAGTCTCCATCATACAGTCTAGCTACTTCATGGATTTACACATTTCTTCACATAATATTATCAAAGACAAACTATCCCTATCTGAAATCACTATGCATGAGCTTATCAAAATCCCCATTTCATCAACCATTTATCTCATACAAAATTCTCATAAGATTTCTTATAACATAATCAAGGGATAAAGTACCATATTTAGCTATTATAGCCAAAGTGACTATCATACTAATATTTCAACAATTCTTATAAAACCTCTCGTACCATTCTAGTAGTCGTGATATATCAATAATCAAATAAGACATGTTTACTTATGTTACTACTTAGCTAATATTGTTTTATAATCAAGTACCACGAACGAAGGTGTGAAGTAACAAGACAATCTTATTCTTGATTCTATCATAATAACTAACGCCAAAATAATATGTTTAAACATCAATATGAGTTAACATTTGTACTTATTTTATTTTCATATCTAGAATCATGAAATATTTATATCTACAACGAATAATGCCCCCTATTCTATTCTAAAAAAGAGGTGTTATATATAGACAAACATGCTTAAGACTATATTTTATTTCCAATATATTAAGGAGTAGCTAATGAGAGTGCATGAAAGATATTAAATTTCTAGGAGTAACTAATTAATTTAGCTATCTAATAAAAGAAGATTCATATCACTAGAAGATATCAAGATTTAACCGATCAGTTTTCTAGTAATAGACATAATCACTAGTTCCATGATTTAATTCGGGGTATTTCCTTCTCTATGAACAATATGAGTTTAAAGAGAGTTAATTTCAAATTATTAGAGGTCAAAAAGGTTTAAATTTCTAATTTCATATACTTCACTAGAGAATAAATTGCAGTTGTCATAATTCTATCTAAAGAGAAGCAATAGAAACATAACTGAATCTAAGAAATATACTAAAGACCATGACAATCAAGCCAATTTGCGTGAACTAAGTTTTGATAGAATTCTATTTGATTTACCAGGAGTGAGTTGACGACATATTACATTGTTATGCCAAACTATCAATGATAAAAATAGTATGTCGACTTGCTCAACTCTACACCTTTTTACCAATTTCATGAATAGCTAAACATTAGATTAAGCACCATTTTAAAATTATAAAAGAAACAATACCATATTTATTCATAGTCATTTCAAAAGAAAACTTTCTGGTTACCTCCTCTAGTGCTATGGACTGCTCGCTGATGTTAGATAAAAGTCACTATGCAATAAGGTTGTAGGAGCGTTACATCTCCATAACATTTTTGAAAATAAAACACTAATATAACATAAAGAAGAGAGTATCAAATGCATTCTAAAAAGGCATTCTGGTTTAAACTTAGCAAGGTCAATCCATTTATATCTAAGGCCACTTTGTTTCTACAAAGGCCATTCAAAACCAACAAAAGTGATCATTGCGATGAGGGAATTAGTTTTCAAGTAAAGGATATAAATATAGCACGGTAAGAGTAAATTCCCTTGGAAAATGATGTAGAAGCTAAGGTACTCAAATGTGCAAAAAGAGAATGCATAAGGTATCTGAATGAGATCAATAGAATTGCCATAAGTCAAACCTATTTCTATTTAATCTCTCACTATTAGACACATGACAAGAATATTCTTTGAAGTACTAGAAAACAGGGACTTAACAGCAACTCAAAACCGTATTATCGCAACCATCGCACGGGATTTCTATTCATTTTAGCTACCCAATGTAGATGTAAAGTCAAATTCAATGTCCATTGCTAGTTTTAGCTACGATCTGAGCTGTGGTACATGGTATAGTCTCCTATCTTAGTTTCAGAATATATAGCTAGGCATACTCTAACACTACTACATAAAGGGTTGTTTTAAGACAATATATTTTTAATTTTGAAATTGTCTTAAATTAAGACAATATTAAAAAAAAATACTTTTTCTATTTTATTTCCATCCCTAAACATGCATTTTCATTTTCCCTCCAAGCAGTCCACTTGATTTATCCGGCGGTGATTACATTTTGTTTTCCATCAAAGATATCAATTTTCCACAGCCCATTTCAGCGCAATAGTGTATTGATTTGCTCTGGTAACTACGGGATTTTTCAACCTGCGTCGTGGAGGTTCTCCTTTTGACTGAGGTATTTTGTGTTTAAAATCATATCTAAGCAAAATTTTTAGAGTTAGGGTGTTATATGAGCAACTTTTATAGATTTAGGGTTTCAGCTTTGTGGATTTTAAAATTTTGGTTCAGATGTCTTTACAGTAGTGTTGTTCGCATTAACGCACTTCTTCCCTATTTCCTTGCATGTCAGGGTAGATTATTGTTTTCTGGTTAAGAAATAAACGAAGAAGTTTAGTTGTGTTCACATTAGGATTTGTTGCAGGTTTCAACGTTATCACCATTTATTTATTTCCCGTCATGAAAACTATTGATGAAAAATAACATCAATAATAATACTAATACCTCCAACACATCGGCTGCGTAGTTAACGAGCATAGGCAACGCTCTGCCCCCGACATGGACGTTGGCATCGACATTCAAGTGCTCGTAATGTACTTCAACCTCGGGCAATTTAATCCCGACTCTGAATGAATGAATCCCACAAATGTTAGCAGAGTAAAAGGCAAACCTGGGAAGGATAGAGTGAAAAAATATCGCCAAACCTGGTGATTCTTTTACTTCAAAACCAGTAGTCCTCCCCATGTGGGTTTTATTTTACAGAGCGCCATTGTACAAGACTTAAATGCTCAGACCTAGTTTTCCAACGACTCCACAACCTTCTCGGGTATCTCATGTTCTTTCGGTGGGATGCCTCCTTCACTATATTTAAGAATAATCTCATAAAATCTTGAAGGTTTGTCTGAATTCTCCCATTGCATGTGATACAATCTTCTTAAAATTTTAATTGTATTTTAATTTTAAACCAGACCACTTCTGATGGGCAAGTGTATCAACTCCATTCACCCTTTCCTTCCTCTGAATCTGCTGCACATTAGTCAACATACCCATCTGAGCATAATCTCTAGAAAAAGTATCAATAACTAGTGAATCAGCATGGAATCCAACTAGAGTGATGAACTGCCAACAAAATCCCATCTGGGCTATCTGTGGAATGAAGTTTTGCATCTGCTCATCACTCATGCAAGCAGCATCCCAATTAAGAGAAGGTGAGAGATCGTAGGCCAACATGATCTCAGGATGCTTGGATTTCACACCTTGTGCAAACTCCTTGCATTCCACCAAATCAGGCTTGAGGTCTCCATCCAAATGAAGTCTACATGGGGAGCAAAGGGCGAACCCCTCGTAATTGCAGCAATCACAGAGCCTTGGAACCTATAAAATCCTTCTATTAGAGACCCCAATCCCCAAAAACATTAGAGACCCCTAGTCTTTCAACCAACTCTTTGGCCTCAAAATGGGACAGCTTATCAACCTTGTTAAACCACAGATTAATCCTGCTACTCTTCTCCTGCTCCTGGATGTTCATTGTCCTAAGGGCATTCCCTACAACCTCTGAGAACAATTTCAGATTTTCCATACCCATCCATCTGTCTTCCATAGTCTGCAAGTCGTTACCAACTTACCAGTCTTGCCATTTGCCATGGCCTCTTCCAACACTGCAGCCAGAGGCTTACCCTTAAGCCTGGGGTTGATGACCCCCCAAATAAAAGGATGGTCCCTCCCATCAATATTAGTCTGAATCAAGGTAGCAGCCACAGCATCAGTTCTAGCCACCAGAATAGTCTCCACACCCATTATATCAAATTGCAATCTAGCAGCCACTAGTCTTTTGATGTGCTCTGAAGTGGAAACCAATGCCTTCCCTGCCATATGACCACATTTTTTTGTCACCGAGGATTGATCTTCAATGTGCACCCCTGCTGCACCTCTCTCCACAAACAACTTACAAAATTTGATTGTTGCACTTACACCTCCAAAACTAATATCCCCATCTACAATGATGGGCTTAAGGTAATCAACATAAGGTGTCCTGTCTCTATCTTCTCTGTTCCTACTCATTCTTGCTTCCTTCTATTTTTTGTCATAGAACTGCTGAGCAAAGAAGAGGTGCCCTACTTTGTTAGGGACAGTGTCATAGGGATAATCTGCCAGATCAGGGCCTGGCTTGTTAGTGGAACTATGTGTGGAAGAGCACTGCCAGCCAGAGACATAGATAGAGTCCAAGTAGTTGGTCATGACTATTTTTCCTGTGTTTGACAAAAACAACTATGCCCATCTTGAACACAAAATTAATGAGGAAGAGGATTATTTTACATGCAACATCATCCCAGTCATTGCTATGTCAACAATGGCCTATATTGCTTCTTTGACAGGAATTATAGGCAATGTCAACAATAGGCCTATGCTGTTTCTTCATATGGATGATATTGGTTTTAGATAGACTACTTACTTTGAGATTAGGGTGATTTTTTTCCTTATTTATAAACTTGTATAACTCTCCCTAGATAGAGATGATTAGCTCTTTTCTTTAGTTCTACGTAATAGGACAAACAAGCTAAGTGAGATGTGGATGCCATTTTCTGTATATCTCTGAATTTTTTATTACTACCATCTGCAATGCGTATGGCTTTTTGTTATTGTTATACAAAGAATTACATTGGTTTCTAGATGGCGATGCTGATCATATTTTGAATCTTTTTATATAACTTACCATACTCTTAAATATGAAGTTCCTTACAAGAAAATTAGAATATGAGTGCTAATCAAATTTTTAACTTTTGGCAGGGAATCCTCATCAATGGCCAATTCCCAGGTCCTCAAATTGATTCTGTGACAAATGCCTATATTGTTGTCAATGTCTTCAACAATTTGAGGCAGCCTTTCTTGTTTACTTGGTAATGGAATTTGCATTTGGAAATATGTGTATATTCCATGATTGAATTGTTGATCGAAATTTCTCACAGTGTTTTCAAGCAGCTCTTTTTCTTACTAGGAATGTGAAAACGTTAAATCCTATATATATATATATATATATAGTTTTCCTGTTATACTGTGGGGTAGATTTGAGGTTGATGGCCAAGGTTGAGTAGATAGTACTGTATAATTAGATCATTTTTATATTTTATATAGGCTATTTTGTCACTGTGTTCTCTAGAGACCTCATAATATTTTCATGAATATTGACAACAATATGAATTTGTGATCTCCATTAAAACCACAAAACTATGAAAAGTTTTGATTAAAGGCTTCATATAGGCCTTCCTGATTTCCTGGTAGTGGGATTCTTGGTGATGGGATTTGAATTAAAATGATGTAAACATGAAAGACAAGGTTTTTTTGATCTATGAGATTATGAGAGAGGCTAATGGAAATAGCCATGTAAAAACCTTTTTGATTTACATTTAAAATCACTCTCTATGATCTATGATTAATCTGAAGAGAGGCTCAATGTTTACTGATATAAACATTCATTGTTTGTCAATTTTTTTTATGTTATACTCAGGAATGGAGTCCAACAATGAAAAAACTCATTGGAAGTGGGGTGTGTTGATGGTTGTTTTTCGACAAGTCAACAATAGAGTGAAATACTGAGTATCTGACTCTCTCTTGAGCAAAGCCTCTCGGATGCTGAACTAAGTGATCAAACGAGATGACTCCAAGGTTCCTTCTGATATTTTCGGTAAGAGACAGCTCAGCGATTTAAGTATGATTCTGCTGTTAATCAACAAAGGGACTTACGCAGACTCTTCTTCTTTCATTCGACTTATTCCTCCTTTGATGTGGATGACATATATACAGAGTTTCTATGATAAAGAAAATAAAAAAGGGGGTAAGGGTTTAGAAGGCTAATCTAAGGACAATGAGATAATGAAACATGTAAAGATAGACAAACTCCTCATGAAACCAGACTTCACTTTGCCATGAGAACCAACAACTACACGAAGCCGGTGCAATCTTCTAAGGAAACTCAAGGATTTTCATGTTGTAAATCTCCATCCAAACACCCACAGCTGGCGCAATTTGAACAAGCATTCACAACCGAACTAAAGAAAATGAAGGTTCAGTCTAACTTTGCAAAGTGGATTGCCTTCGACAATACACGAAAAGTATGAACCAGAAGAATTCATCAAATATCTTTACGCATATTCATTACATCAATGCACTTCTAATCTATTTCTAAGCTATTTGAAACATCTCTTGATTCCATCAGGATTCAGGAAACCATGTTACTCCACAAGATAATACTTAACACCAAACAAGTAGCTCCAATGTCTTTGCATTAATCTTGGAAAATATTTACAACAATTTCCAGCCCTCTCAGAGAATTTTGAGAGTCTCTTCTATTCTACTCTGAAAATCTACTCTCTAATCTATATCTCTAATCTCTCATGTCTAATCTGTATCTCTAATGTCTAATGAATTACAAATGAGGCAACAAGGCCTTTATATAGTGCTCCAGTATACAATGAATGGCTTAGATCAATTCGATAGCCAAGGGCTTAGATCGTGCCACCTCAGAGGTAGTTACAACAACTTGCTATTTTTAGCAAAAAAGAGAGAGGCAATGAAGGCACGTTTTCCAATGTGATAAGGTAAGGCGAAAGCATTTAAAATATTCCTCCACATAGGAATCCCTTCGACTTCTTTTATTAAATGATACATTGCATGCATTAAATAATGTGGCTAATCAAAATTAAATGATGTGTACTCGCCACATAAGTGCCAACTCAGCATACTTTGAAAATTGTATCAACTTGTAATGATGTATTCAATGTGATTGTTTGAACTTGTATATTTAGGAATACATCCTGTGGATCTTGCCTTGTTCATTCTTCTTGTTGACTGGATGTATGATAGTTGTCGCCTCACTTGACTAACTTTATGATTCTTCTTCTTGTAGATAGATTGATGTGAATCTTCTTCGATGCATCCTCTTGAAGAGAGTAGATGATGACACTTGATTTCTTCATGAAGAGTAGGAGACTCTCTTGGACTTGGAAATTTGAAGAGTCTTGAAGTTTGATGGATGAATGCTCTTGCTTGATGATAACACCTTCCTTAGAGGTGGAGCAGCTACTTGATGACTTTTCTTGAAGGTTGAAGAACTTGAAGTAGAATTGATACCTTAGGAAGCCTTGATGAAGATGATGTCCTTCGGGTGGATGTCTTCTAGACAATCTCAACTTGATGCCACTTGATGAAGAATTCCAACACAGGGATGATGAAGGATACCCTTGAAACAGCTACATGATGCCTTGCCCTTTCTCTTTCCTTGCTTGTCAAAGGTTCTTATCACTTGATCTTTAGATGATTCCTCCTTTTTGCTGCAACACAAGTAAGGAACAGCATCAATCCCCTTGATAAACATGATAATATTTGATTTATAACATACAAGAATGCATTTCCAAGCCAAGCGTATTAGATAACAAGTTCTTGATCTTCATTGAAATTCTTAAAATTTGCATTCTAAACCACTACTTTTAATCCTCTAGAAGTCGCATTGGATCAAGAATTGAAATTCTCCTTGGCAATTCGCATTGGATGATACTTAGTTTTACTTGCTCAATGGGGTGGCGCATTAGATGGAGGGTAGAGAGTCTTCTAAGATTTTCGCATTAGATGAAGTTTTTAATTCCTCTTCATATTTCGCCTTGGATTTGGTCTTGATAATCCTCAAGTCTTGCCCTTAGAGATAGGTGCATTAGATCAAGTTTGTTGATTCCTCTTCATATCCTTTGGAGTTGTATTTGAGTTTCTCTTCATATTTCGCATTGGATGGGCATAACGGAGTCTCCTTCTTGGAATGTCATGATCTTCCTTAGAATCCTCTTGTCTTGTTGCACCGGATGAAACTTAACACTTGCTTTCAGCATTTCGCACTAGATGACCCTTTGATGATCCTCCTTTCATGCTTCGCATTAGATAGAGGATTAATGTTCTCTTGCTTTAAGTCGCACTAGATCAAGTTTGGAGAATCTTCAAGGACTTCGCATTAGTTCAAGGTATAGGATTCCTCTTAAACATTTCGCATTGAATGAAGAATCGAAATCCTCTTAACACTTGGCGCATTAGATCAGCAACTCGAAGTCTTCAAGGCATTTGATCTCATTAGATAGAACTTTAGGATCTCACCTTTTAGCATGGCGCATTGGATGGAGGACTAGAATCCTCTGACTCTTGGCGCATTAGACCACTAGTTTGAAAACTTCATTCTTTCTTTAACATAGCGCATTAGATGACATTTCTGATTTCTTCTTGTTTGGGGCTTGGATAAGAGTCTTGGAAGGTGGCGCATCACTTTACTAGGTTGAAGTCTTCAAACTCGAAGAATTTAGATGACCTTTGTCTTGAAGTAGATCATGCATGATATTTGGCGCATTGGATGAACTTGGTGAAAGCCTCATGATGTTGGCGCATTGGTTGACCTTGGAGGATCCTCTAGATTCAAACCTTGATCAGTACCTCATGTTGCTCATTAGATGAAGGGTGAAAATCCTCAAGATTTTCGCATTGGTTGGGACTTCAAGATCCTTTAAACTCAAACCTTGGAAGATACTTGAAAGCTTTAGAGGTATTTCTATAGTTGGCGCACTAGATCAGACTTGCAAATCCTTTAAAACTCAAACCTTGGAGGCTTAACCTTGAATCTTACCTTCCTTCTAGTAGGGCGCATTGGATAAGGGTTGGAGAATCCTCTGACTCTCGCCTTAGACAAGGATCCTTCAAACTTCACATTGAAACTATTTGGGTGCACTAGATAGACTTTTGGAATCTCTAGAGTTTCCCCTCATGAGGTCGCATTAGATAAGGCCTTGAAGATCCTCAAGTTTTCGCCTTGGAGCTAGGCGCATTAGATCAAGAATTGAAATCCTCTAGATTTCATCTTGGAGACTTGACTGGATTGGCGCATTAGATCAAGAATTGAGATCCTCTGAGATCTAGCGCATTAGATAGGCTTTTGAAATCCTCTGGCACTCACCTTTAATGTGCAATTAACCTTAACTGAGTCCTTCTTCCTTAGGTCGCTTTGGATCAAGTTTTAAGTGCTTGTGTTGAATGTTTGGGAGACTTCCTTTTGCGAACAAAAACCCTTGTTGCTGCCCCTTGAGGAAAAATCTGCTCTTGAAGAACAAATCTGCTCTTGAAAATGATAAAAATGAAAAGGAAATGAGGTATATATACATAATTTGCTTAAAAAACTTTTCCTTTTCTCTAGGCCGACCTCCTTTACTATTGTGCACGAACATTTAATTTAGATTTGATCTTTATTTAATAAAAGCAATTTTCACGTTTCCCAAGGCAAAAATTATTAAATGTTTGTAACTTCTCCTTGTTGGCGCATTAGATAAGGTCTTGATAATCTTCTTGTATGTTGGCGTTTTCTTCTTCTCCTTCAAGCGCATGGGATGAGGAATTTGAATCCTCTTGCCTTGCATTTCGCATTGGATCAGCATGGTGTTGTCTTCTTCATATCCTTTGGATTCGCATTGGTTGAAGAATCAAAATCCTCTGAATACTTCGTTTTTTCCTTGCTCAAGGAAGTGGCGCATTGCTTGACTTCATGAATCTTCTAGACCTTGGCGTATAAAATCATGTTTTAAGATCCCTCTCATGTATGGCGCAATGAATAAGCAATTTGGATTCTTCAACACCAAACTTCACTCTCCCCTTTGGATATGGCGCATTAGATCAGCTTGGCAAATCCTCTAGAGTGCTGGCGCATTACTTCAAGGACTGAAATCCTCTGACTTCTATCATCTAAATTTGCTCCAAAGTTCGCTCTAAGACTTGTTCTTTCATTTTCGCACTGGATCAAGGCATCGAAATCTACATTTTCTCCTTCGAAATGACATTTTGGTTTGGGCGCAATAGACAGAAGATTGAAATCCTCTGATATTTTCGCATTGAATGAAGGATTAGATGGGCGCACTAGATGGAGTTTTCAAATCCTCTGACTCAAGTGTCCTCTCCTTCGTGATTTTGCGCCCAGATTCGCGCCATCTGAGTGTCCAGTCGCATTAGATCAGGATTTTGAATCCTCTGAAATCGTCAAGCATTTTTCAGGATCGCGCGAGTAAAGGTATATTGAAAAATATATTTAAGTATAAGAATACTTTAAATATTTTTCAATATACCTTTCAGGATGTTTGAGATAGGTCCCGAATCCACCGGATTTAAGATGCAAAATATAGAATTTGGAGGATTCACCAGATTTCAGACTTAGCCATTTTTTCAGGATTTTCAGGATTTCAGGCTCCAGGCTTAGTCTTTTCAAGGTCTCAAACATTCTTCAGGATTAACTTCAAAACTCAATATCTAGATGGGATTTTATCACAATTCTTCATCACTGCAAGTTGATCTACCCTTAATCGTGAACCAAAGATCATAGGCAAGGAAATTGTTACCGAGCCGGCAGAGAAAGATACCCAGGACATCATCAGAAACTCATTGAAAACTCATCGAAAGCACAGAGCCCAAAAAAAAAGGGGGTCCCCATTTGTAATGGGGCGATGTGTGATTTGGTCACAACATCTAGCGTCAACCTGAATAAATGTTCCTGAACATTTCGAAGACAAAGACTCAATCCAGACCCAGAAACTTTCAGACACTTCTCTTCTATCTATCAGCTAGCTAGACAACGAAATCGAAAAGGAAAAGAATCATAGATTGGATCAAGACACGACACCTTCTGATGTGTGATTAAAGATAGATTTTAATTAAAACAGTTTCTTAAGTGTTCCAAAGATAAACAAATGTCAAGTTTCAACATTTCCATGTACACCCACACACTAGATCAAATAAACACGACTACTCGATCAAAGAATCAGAAACCAATTGCCAGCGCGACTATCCATATCTGAGGTTTGAAGTGCAAGCACTTGAATTCATTCCCTTCCCTTCAGAAACTAGGATCGACTAAGCTGTCCTGTCTCAAGCTAGGTGAATTCATGAAAGCGGATGGATGACGGATACATATACATATGATGGCATGCAATGATATGCACGGAATAATGACAGGCAAGGTGACAAGGAAATGATCAGAAATGAAATGACACAGAAAGGAGTGAAATGCAATGAGACATTGTGTCTCTACCATGACGCCTGTTTGCCAGGTTTTCGCCATGATACTTATTCATGGCGCCCGTTTGCCGGGTTTTCACCAGTGAACGAAATTTTTTCTCTTTACCATTTTTCTCATTTTTTCCTTTTTTCTTTTTTTTTTCATTTTTCATTTTTTCATTTTTTTTTTTTTTGTTTTGAATGATGACCATTACACACGGCGCCTGTTTGCCAGGTTTTCACCAAGGTAACGAATAGACGGAATTCAAGAGTCTGACTCTGCAGATAACGCGATGATCTATACATAAAATCATGTCAAGTTGTGATACTTACAAATGTTGGCAGGAAAGAATAACATGATAGGGTGAAGGGAATGGAATTGGATGATGGCGGATTATGAAGTGGATTATGATAAGGTGGGCAAATGAAAGTAGGTTCAGACATAAACCAGATAAGTGGTGGGATATGCTGAACAACGGAAATGTAGTGGAAATGGATGATAACAGCAGAGTGAAATGGAATGGAATCACGATCAATGTCCGTTCATATCAATCTAAACCCTGAAGCTTGCAAGTGGAAAGGAATATAATGGGGAACGGGAATGGATGATAAATGAAATAGTAACTTCGTCCCACAAGAACTTGGAATTTTCTTATTTTGATTGTACTTTGCAGGATGAAGTAATTTGGAATGGAATTGAATAGAAATGGAATGAATGGATGATTGGATGCGGTAGCCTCTTTGGATTCGGCTACAGGTACTTAGAACCTTATTTCTCAAGCTTTTCTTTGAAAGTATAGCACGAAATATCTTTTGAACATGCCTGATTTAGGACTTTCTGGCATTTGTATTATGATACATAGAGATTTTGGATTTTCAGGAATCTCTTTGCTTTGAAGGGTAAAAGCACCCAAATATTTATTTTATGGAAATGTGAGGGAATGGGTGGAAGGAATTGCAAGCTTCTTGCCTAGACGATACTCACATTCATCAATCATGATTAGGAGATGGGTGGAAGGGATAAAGGGTATAATAATATGATAGGAAGGCAGATGTAAGATGGATGACCAAAGGTATGAATAGTTACATGCTTTGAGACTTTGCATAGTAACAAAGGTGAGTTGAACATATAATAAGTGGATAATGGAAAATGATGGATTAATGTGGAATAGATGGGGATACCAACATCTTAACCTTGCATAAGAACTTCAATGCATCCTTCTGGAGTTGGCAACGAACAACAGGACCATATAGATGATTCAGACATCAGACTCGAATTCATTATTGGATGAAAAAATGCAATGTGGATGGAGGTTTTATTGTATTGAACTGAAATGGATGGACAAGTTTATTATAGTATGAGATGTGGTAAATGGAATGGATGGAAGTATTCAAAAATGCTTATTATGGAGCGGAGGCAGAAACATGAATTACCTTGAGATTTTCACTTGATCCAGACTAACAAAGACTTTCCTAGCAACTTCGGGATCATTAAGATGTGTAATGTATAGAAACCTCAAAATACTTCAGTCAATACCGAACAAATGACTCATCTCCTAGGAGCAAGCAGTCACGCTATCTGATACTAGCGATGGAATCCACGGGAAATCCTTCATTCATGACCCAAGTTTCTCAACGGAACGCATAAGAATTCATAAAACTTAAATTTGCATTTTAAAACATTATAGTCAGAAGACAATAGTGTCAAGACACAAAAGATGATTAACTTCCGAGTCAAGTTCAAAATCTAACAAGATGATAAACTAAAAAAAAAAACATCTTCGGACTCTAAGACCTTCATGAATAGATGTCTAAGAAATGAACTAACATGTTATCCTAAATCGAAACTAGAGTGAGTGTTTAAGATACATCACCTTCTTACAAATGGGAAACCGACACAACTAAAACAACTAAGAAAAACAAACAGCTAATCTATGAAAGCAAATGACAACCAACCACTAAGCTAAGGAAAAGACAACAACAAACAAGCGACTTGAAAACAAAACTAAGCTAAGCAAACCAACACTTGAGTCAAATGACCTCAAGGAGCAAATTTATTCTAAAACGCGACATGAAATAAAAACCTACTCTAACCTAGCTATGTACAAGCAATAGAGATGCAACCCAGGACACAGAGTATATACAAGCCCTGGCATGATTATTCAGTATGTACAACAGAAGCAATGCAGCAGTGACAGTTCTCAACTGGGCAAATTCATCTTTGAATTCAGAGAAAAACTCATCTTTCAGGCAACAGTCCTCAAATGTAGGAAAAATTTCTAGAGGTATTATGATCAATTGAGGATTTTCATCGGGACCATGATCTATCCAAATGCAGGTTGTTCTACCCAATTCTCCGTAATCAAACTCATATTCAACATGTGCAATGTGTTCAAGATCATTATCAATATTATCAATGCTATCAATGCTATCAATTAGAAGTTCATGATGTTCAAATTCAAAATTTCTCCAATCAAGAGAAGGGAAAGATACAACCTGATGCTCGCATTTTTCAATGAGACATGGCCTACCAAGCATTTGATCGTACTCAATGCATCCATCAGGAGGTCGCCATTGATGGTAGATGAACTTCTCGTCTTCTTTGTAGTGCATGATCTCCCTACCCAGCTCCTCTGTGATCTCCAGCAAAGGTGTCAGCAGCTTCTTGATCTCAGCATCCATAGCAGCAACATGTTCTTCAATTGTCATTCTCTTCTTCGGCTTGACATCTTCTTGTATAATGATGGCAGCGTCGAGCGTCGACCCGAATTGCTCTTGTCTATTCATAGGCTCTTCATCAGCATATTCTTGAATGATATTTTCTAAATTCCTTTGCAAAGCTTCTAACTCATGATTTTCTAACAATGTTCTTTGTACTTCTTGTAGCTCCTTCTCAAGGATCTCTTGATGTAATGTAGATGCATACTCCTCAAGAAACTTATCTTCGTCAAATTCAGGTTCCTGCCACAAGCTTGAACTTCTTTCTTCCTCAATTGCCGCTTCAAGTGCTCTAACTTCTTCTAAACCTTGTTTAAAATCCTCTAATGTTTTTGATAACTTCTGTTCAAATGCTTCTATCTCTTCAGGATTGATAAACTCGTATTCATATTCCTTTTCACTGGTACATTGCTTATCAAGATTCTCTGTAGTAAAGACTTCTTCAACAATAGGTACACCAGCTTCTACTTCCTGCATGGCTTGATGAATTGCTTCCCAGCATTTTTCACAAGTGTATTCCAAATGATTTGTATCATGTACCCTACACCAATTTCTAGAAAGCAATATGTCGTCGACACACAAATCCTTGTCATTCTTCAATTCTTTCTTGATTTTCTCTTTCAGCTTCTTGAATGCTTCACCATCAACAGGAGTATTAGGATCTATCTTTGAAAATGCTACTGGCTCATGTACTTGTAAGAATGAAATCTTCTTCTGCACTGCTAGATCCATCCTCGATAAGAATGTTATACAATCTGCTTCTCTATGCTCGTTTGTATTATGAATACGACATCCATATTTGCACTCAAAATCTTTCAAACTCTTGCCACCAAGACGTTTACTCAATGACCACCATAGCTGGAGAACAATTGGAGTTGAACTTGCAGGATTATATCCAACAACTTGCCGCATATCCACTTCTGAATCCATGGTTGAGAACTCCATCTTCTGATTTTTTGTATTTTTTGATTTTTTGCTTTTTTTGAATTTTTGAAAATTTTCTACTTTTTTTTGTATTTTCTGGAATACCAATCCACAACTTCGGAGTATCTTGTGCTCTACTTGAAATGAAGAATATCCAGGTTCATGCCCTCCTTCTAGCGCCAAATATGTTGAGCGTTGGAAGAGAGGGGCATGCAACGAATGGAGCAATGTCTTTGAATGGAGAAGTATCTTGATCGGCCCTCCTTCTAGCGCCAAATATGTTGATGGTTGTTTTTCGACAAGTCAACAATAGAGTGAAATACTGAGTATCTGACTCTCTCTTGAGCAAAGCCTCTCGGATGCTGAACTAAGTGATCAAACGAGATGACTCCAAGGTTCCTTCTGATATTTTCGGTAAGAGACAGCTCAGCGATTTAAGTATGATTCTGCTGTTAATCAACAAAGGGACTTACGCAGACTCTTCTTCTTTCATTCGACTTATTCCTCCTTTGATGTGGATGACATATATACAGAGTTTCTATGATAAAGAAAATAAAAAAGGGGGTAAGGGTTTAGAAGGCTAATCTAAGGACAATGAGATAATGAAACATGTAAAGATAGACAAACTCCTCATGAAACCAGACTTCACTTTGCCATGAGAACCAACAACTACACGAAGCCGGTGCAATCTTCTAAGGAAACTCAAGGATTTTCATGTTGTAAATCTCCATCCAAACACCCACAGCTGGCGCAATTTGAACAAGCATTCACAACCGAACTAAAGAAAATGAAGGTTCAGTCTAACTTTGCAAAGTGGATTGCCTTCGACAATACACGAAAAGTATGAACCAGAAGAATTCATCAAATATCTTTACGCATATTCATTACATCAATGCACTTCTAATCTATTTCTAAGCTATTTGAAACATCTCTTGATTCCATCAGGATTCAGGAAACCATGTTACTCCACAAGATAATACTTAACACCAAACAAGTAGCTCCAATGTCTTTGCATTAATCTTGGAAAATATTTACAACAATTTCCAGCCCTCTCAGAGAATTTTGAGAGTCTCTTCTATTCTACTCTGAAAATCTACTCTCTAATCTATATCTCTAATCTCTCATGTCTAATCTGTATCTCTAATGTCTAATGAATTACAAATGAGGCAACAAGGCCTTTATATAGTGCTCCAGTATACAATGAATGGCTTAGATCAATTCGATAGCCAAGGGCTTAGATCGTGCCACCTCAGAGGTAGTTACAACAACTTGCTATTTTTAGCAAAAAAGAGAGAGGCAATGAAGGCACGTTTTCCAATGTGATAAGGTAAGGCGAAAGCATTTAAAATATTCCTCCACATAGGAATCCCTTCGACTTCTTTTATTAAATGATACATTGCATGCATTAAATAATGTGGCTAATCAAAATTAAATGATGTGTACTCGCCACATAAGTGCCAACTCAGCATACTTTGAAAATTGTATCAACTTGTAATGATGTATTCAATGTGATTGTTTGAACTTGTATATTTAGGAATACATCCTGTGGATCTTGCCTTGTTCATTCTTCTTGTTGACTGGATGTATGATAGTTGTCGCCTCACTTGACTAACTTTATGATTCTTCTTCTTGTAGATAGATTGATGTGAATCTTCTTCGATGCATCCTCTTGAAGAGAGTAGATGATGACACTTGATTTCTTCATGAAGAGTAGGAGACTCTCTTGGACTTGGAAATTTGAAGAGTCTTGAAGTTTGATGGATGAATGCTCTTGCTTGATGATAACACCTTCCTTAGAGGTGGAGCAGCTACTTGATGACTTTTCTTGAAGGTTGAAGAACTTGAAGTAGAATTGATACCTTAGGAAGCCTTGATGAAGATGATGTCCTTCGGGTGGATGTCTTCTAGACAATCTCAACTTGATGCCACTTGATGAAGAATTCCAACACAGGGATGATGAAGGATACCCTTGAAACAGCTACATGATGCCTTGCCCTTTCTCTTTCCTTGCTTGTCAAAGGTTCTTATCACTTGATCTTTAGATGATTCCTCCTTTTTGCTGCAACACAAGTAAGGAACAGCATCAATCCCCTTGATAAACATGATAATATTTGATTTATAACATACAAGAATGCATTTCCAAGCCAAGCGTATTAGATAACAAGTTCTTGATCTTCATTGAAATTCTTAAAATTTGCATTCTAAACCACTACTTTTAATCCTCTAGAAGTCGCATTGGATCAAGAATTGAAATTCTCCTTGGCAATTCGCATTGGATGATACTTAGTTTTACTTGCTCAATGGGGTGGCGCATTAGATGGAGGGTAGAGAGTCTTCTAAGATTTTCGCATTAGATGAAGTTTTTAATTCCTCTTCATATTTCGCCTTGGATTTGGTCTTGATAATCCTCAAGTCTTGCCCTTAGAGATAGGTGCATTAGATCAAGTTTGTTGATTCCTCTTCATATCCTTTGGAGTTGTATTTGAGTTTCTCTTCATATTTCGCATTGGATGGGCATAACGGAGTCTCCTTCTTGGAATGTCATGATCTTCCTTAGAATCCTCTTGTCTTGTTGCACCGGATGAAACTTAACACTTGCTTTCAGCATTTCGCACTAGATGACCCTTTGATGATCCTCCTTTCATGCTTCGCATTAGATAGAGGATTAATGTTCTCTTGCTTTAAGTCGCACTAGATCAAGTTTGGAGAATCTTCAAGGACTTCGCATTAGTTCAAGGTATAGGATTCCTCTTAAACATTTCGCATTGAATGAAGAATCGAAATCCTCTTAACACTTGGCGCATTAGATCAGCAACTCGAAGTCTTCAAGGCATTTGATCTCATTAGATAGAACTTTAGGATCTCACCTTTTAGCATGGCGCATTGGATGGAGGACTAGAATCCTCTGACTCTTGGCGCATTAGACCACTAGTTTGAAAACTTCATTCTTTCTTTAACATAGCGCATTAGATGACATTTCTGATTTCTTCTTGTTTGGGGCTTGGATAAGAGTCTTGGAAGGTGGCGCATCACTTTACTAGGTTGAAGTCTTCAAACTCGAAGAATTTAGATGACCTTTGTCTTGAAGTAGATCATGCATGATATTTGGCGCATTGGATGAACTTGGTGAAAGCCTCATGATGTTGGCGCATTGGTTGACCTTGGAGGATCCTCTAGATTCAAACCTTGATCAGTACCTCATGTTGCGCATTAGATGAAGGGTGAAAATCCTCAAGATTTTCGCATTGGTTGGGACTTCAAGATCCTTTAAACTCAAACCTTGGAAGATACTTGAAAGCTTTAGAGGTATTTCTATAGTTGGCGCACTAGATCAGACTTGCAAATCCTTTAAAACTCAAACCTTGGAGGCTTAACGTTGAATCTTACCTTCCTTCTAGTAGGGCGCATTGGATAAGGGTTGGAGAATCCTCTGACTCTCGCCTTAGACAAGGATCCTTCAAACTTCACATTGAAACTATTTGGGTGCACTAGATAGACTTTTGGAATCTCTAGAGTTTCCCCTCATGAGGTCGCATTAGATAAGGCCTTGAAGATCCTCAAGTTTTCGCCTTGGAGCTAGGCGCATTAGATCAAGAATTGAAATCCTCTAGATTTCATCTTGGAGACTTGACTGGATTGGCGCATTAGATCAAGAATTGAGATCCTCTGAGATCTAGCGCATTAGATAGGCTTTTGAAATCCTCTGGCACTCACCTTTAATGTGCAATTAACCTTAACTGAGTCCTTCTTCCTTAGGTCGCTTTGGATCAAGTTTTAAGTGCTTGTGTTGAATGTTTGGGAGACTTCCTTTTGCGAACAAAAACCCTTGTTGCTGCCCCTTGAGGAAAAATCTGCTCTTGAAGAACAAATCTGCTCTTGAAAATGATAAAAATGAAAAGGAAATGAGGTATATATACATAATTTGCTTAAAAAACTTTTCCTTTTCTCTAGGCCGACCTCCTTTACTATTGTGCACGAACATTTAATTTAGATTTGATCTTTATTTAATAAAAGCAATTTTCACGTTTCCCAAGGCAAAAATTATTAAATGTTTGTAACTTCTCCTTGTTGGCGCATTAGATAAGGTCTTGATAATCTTCTTGTATGTTGGCGTTTTCTTCTTCTCCTTCAAGCGCATGGGATGAGGAATTTGAATCCTCTTGCCTTGCATTTCGCATTGGATCAGCATGGTGTTGTCTTCTTCATATCCTTTGGATTCGCATTGGTTGAAGAATCAAAATCCTCTGAATACTTCGTTTTTTCCTTGCTCAAGGAAGTGGCGCATTGCTTGACTTCATGAATCTTCTAGACCTTGGCGTATAAAATCATGTTTTAAGATCCCTCTCATGTATGGCGCAATGAATAAGCAATTTGGATTCTTCAACACCAAACTTCACTCTCCCCTTTGGATATGGCGCATTAGATCAGCTTGGCAAATCCTCTAGAGTGCTGGCGCATTACTTCAAGGACTGAAATCCTCTGACTTCTATCATCTAAATTTGCTCCAAAGTTCGCTCTAAGACTTGTTCTTTCATTTTCGCACTGGATCAAGGCATCGAAATCTACATTTTCTCCTTCGAAATGACATTTTGGTTTGGGCGCAATAGACAGAAGATTGAAATCCTCTGATATTTTCGCATTGAATGAAGGATTAGATGGGCGCACTAGATGGAGTTTTCAAATCCTCTGACTCAAGTGTCCTCTCCTTCGTGATTTTGCGCCCAGATTCGCGCCATCTGAGTGTCCAGTCGCATTAGATCAGGATTTTGAATCCTCTGAAATCGTCAAGCATTTTTCAGGATCGCGCGAGTAAAGGTATATTGAAAAATATATTTAAGTATAAGTTTATACTTTAAATATTTTTCAATATACCTTTCAGGATGTTTGAGATAGGTCCCGAATCCACCGGATTTAAGATGCAAAATATAGAATTTGGAGGATTCACCAGATTTCAGACTTAGCCATTTTTTCAGGATTTTCAGGATTTCAGGCTCCAGGCTTAGTCTTTTCAAGGTCTCAAACATTCTTCAGGATTAACTTCAAAACTCAATATCTAGATGGGATTTTATCACAATTCTTCATCACTGCAAGTTGATCTACCCTTAATCGTGAACCAAAGATCATAGGCAAGGAAATTGTTACCGAGCCGGCAGAGAAAGATACCCAGGACATCATCAGAAACTCATTGAAAACTCATCGAAAGCACAGAGCCCAAAAAAAAAGGGGGTCCCCATTTGCAATGGGGCGATGTGTGATTTGGTCACAACAGGGTGCTAGGAACCAACTGCCCAATTCCTCCTAGCAGAAACTTCACCTATAAATTCCAAGTCAAAGATCAGATTGGGAGCTACTACTATTTTCCTTCAACATTGTTCCGCAAGGTAGTTGGAGGATTTGGAGGAATAACCGTTGCAAGCAGGCCTTTAATCCCTGTTCCCTATCCCCCTCCTGATGGAGAGTACACCCTCCTAATTGGAGATTGGTACAAAAGAAATCATTCTGTAAGACAAAACAAAAACTATAACCTTTGAAATTCATCTCGTTTCTGATCTCTCTATTTATTGAATTAATATATGGGGATTCTAATTAGCATTAGGCATCACCAGGAGCTGAGAAGAAGGATTGACAAGGGAATTCCTTTGGGCATGCTTGATGGTGTTCACATAAATGTGCTTGGTGGCAGCTTTTGTATGCCCTTCAATGTTGACCCAGGTATTTTTTTGCTCTTTTTTCATCATCTAGGGCAAAGTAGTACATAGGTCAGAGGCAACACCATTTTCCCAGTGATTGTATGCTACTCGAGTGAGGCGACCATCCTCCATGGCATCTACTGCCATTAGGGAAACTAGCTGCCTATAAACCATGCAACTTTAATTTATATTTGGAAAAGGTTGCAAGTTACAGTTTTGAAAAACAAAATCTTAGGTCTCAACTTTCCTATCCATTGATGGATGTTATATTTATATTTTTCTGGTAAAACTTACAGGCTTAGAATTTCAAATGTGGGGTTGTCAACTTCATTAAATTTTAGGATTCAGGGACACAAGCTGAAGTTGGTAGAAGTGGAAGGATCCCACATAGTTCAAAGTGCTTATGACTCCCTGGACATCCATGTGGGCCAGTCATATATAGTCCTCATTACTACCAACCAAGTTCCACAAGATTACTACATAGTGGCATCCACCCGCTTAATAAAACCAGTTGATATATCACAGCAACAATTCTTTTTGATCCATGCACAAAAAATTCAAACTATGCTTAATTTGAATCTTTTTGAATTGAATAATAACAACAATCACTATATTATTTGGCTAATAAATAAAGCTAGCCAGGAGCAATTTTGAATTCTATTTTTTTTGGTTTATTTGACTATAATGCTTCCTTTTTTTCCAGAGTAATCTGCCACATGGTGATTAGAATCAGATGGTTAAATTGGTAGTTTATAAACTTTAGAGGTTTTTTCCTGTGAAGTAGACATAGCTGTCAGGTGGTCTACTAGTATCTGGCCATGTTTACATAAGCCTGCACTCTAAATTCATGTTCAAGGTTTGGATCCTTGATCTATTTTTTATTTACAAGATATTGGGAACCTGAGTAAATTTCAAGTACCCTTGAACAAAAATTATGGTAAGATTCCCCAAGAAGAGAGAGGATGTCGTATCATAATGCATCTTCTTGTTTGTCTAATGGTTGTGAAATGTTTTTGTATGTGGTATAATATTTTCAAATAGTGAAAACTGATCAGCAGAGTAACACTCACTATGCATAAGACAATGGATCATTCCCCCTTTTATCCCCTTGTTTAGTGGTGATATTAATGCCTAACAGGATAATGGAAGTTGATTAGATGCTTATTTTCCAGTTTGGTAAAGGAAGTTAATAATTTTACTGTTACATCATCACTTAATAGATTTCCAACTGCCACACTATTACTTGTGTTCTAGTCACACGAATGAGATGCCTAAATTTTTTTTTCTACCATTTTCTATTCTCCAAGTTGATAAAAGCCATATTAATTACATTTTTCTCTAAAAGATCTTTGTAAAATGCCCAGTTACACAATATTATAGGATGTCTGCACTCAATAATATAGATTCTACCACAAGATGTAATATATAAATGCAGCAGGGGAATATTATATTATGATATTAACTAACTCTTGTCTCCAAAGCATGGAAAATGAAGGAATCTAGAGCTAGAAATTGAATACTTAACAAATCAAACGTTTTATCTTTTTATACAAGATCCTTTTGTAGATTTTGTTAAATTAGTTTCAGTTTGCATGGAATCTTGAATGCTTTCTATGAAATGCTTATTCGGAGATTAACAAAATTTGTTGTCCATGTTTTCTTTCTTGTTGCAGGAAAGGCTACACAATGCTGATTAATTCCTGGAAGCGGAATGACCTTTTGAAGCAATCTATTTCACACTATGCAGGTTGTAGTAGTGTTGATGGAATAAATGTTGTCTGGAGTGAGACTGAGCCACCCTCTGAGACTCTTCAGGCTGATCTTAGGAGAATTGTGCGTCATAAATCTCAAAGCAGTAAAAAACCTGACTTTAGGTTTAACCTGAATGAGGTGGACAACCTCATCAATAGATTTAGGCCAATCTGGGATTTGAGATCAGATGATTTATTTTCTGTTGATGATGATGTTATATTTCCTTGCACTTAGTATGGTGGGTTTTGTACCATCCATGCACTGGGTTAAGGTATGCACTACTTTGTTTGGTTCTTGTTCCTGTGATGGTTAGTATCACTTAGTACACCTCAATAACAGTTGGTAGAGAATCATTGTTCACATTCCTAAGTAGGTCCATGCTTTTTTGTTTTTTACTTTATTGTGTGTTTTTCAAGATCACTTGTGTTTGTATTCAGTTTATGGCAATGTGCTCTATACAGAAAGGTGGGTTTTATACTGCACAAGCATTGGGTTATGCTGTGCACAGTCTTTTGTGGAACTTGTTCTTGTGATGTTTTTTTTGTGAATAAGGGCAAACTTTATTCAAATCAAGAAAAGGTGAGAAAGCCCAAACACAGATATACAAAAGACATTGCACCCCTAGACAATCTTAGATTTTCAGTGTACAAGGAAATAAGAAAGCAGACAACAAACTAACATTAGGGGCTAGGTCTAAGTCCTTGGCTGATTTATTACTTGGAACATCATATCACCTATCAACAAAAGACTAGATATAAAAATCTAGAAAAGGTTTATCCTTATCTGCTACTTGCCATATCCTCCTCAACATCATTGAAGAATTCTTCTCTCCTTACGTAATATTGGCTATAAAATTTCTCTCATAAAAACATGTGGAGATCCTCCAAGCCTATCTCAGCCATGAGCCATCCTTAGAGCACCCCATACCTCTGGGATTCTTATATTTTGCATTTCTTGCAGATGCATATCTTGGCCGTTATTGGGCTATTTCCATTGGCTCATTTCTCTCATTTAGTACATTAAGTGTTTTATTGTTTTGCTGACCATGATTGGTTTGATTATGGATAAAAGGTGGGTTTTTGTAAGGCTAATGAACTGTTATTTTTCACTCTGATCCATGATTTCCCATGTACATGTGGGGGTGTTTTATCTCCATTTGTTTTAAGCTACACCAACACCTTCAACTTTGGTACAGTCTTATTTTCTTAAAGCGAATTAAGATTGAAATATATATGCGATGCTGTAGAATTTTCTTTATTTTCTTTTTAATAAAAATGTCTCATTCCTACCTCCAAAAAGAATTAAATGCAACACCTTAAATTCTTAAACTTGAACAACTTTTGAGCATTAAGTTTGAACTATATTTAACTTTAAGAATTCTACCATGTGAGCTCAAATTTTTCCATTTTCTAGATTTTTGTAGTAATTGTGTGTTTGTTTCAAGCAATGATCATTCTAATACTGATGGCCATCATACACTCCTTAAGACCACCTCTGTGTAGCTACCACCTACAAGCTTCAGGATGGTGCGATGCTCCCACCAGGGGACAGTATGCAGTTCTCCATCTTTATTTCACCTTAACGATTGCAGCATCCGGGGGATTAAGATACAATTCAGGGACTTTTGGAGCAGATCAGTTTGAAAAGGGTACTGCAAAAGGAATGAGACAGATTCAAAGTTACTTCAACTAGTATTATTGTGTGCTGTTCGTTTCAATTGTGATAGCCTCCACTGTGATTGTGTATATTCAATCCAGTGTAAGCTGGGCATTGGGATTTGGGGTTTGTGTGCTACTGACAGGAACATCCATGCTATTTTTCTTCTCAGGGACAAAGTTGTATAATTGTGTGCGTCCAGAGGGCAGCCCCTTCACAGGGCTTGGACAAGTGGTAGTGGCGTTCCTCAGAAAAAGGCATCCGCAATTGCCTTCCAACAAAGAGGATTTATACAATGGAGGAAGTCACGAGCCAGGGCTTCCCCTTACATAGGAGCTCAGGTATTTACCTCTGACCTCAACATTTGTTTGCCTCAAGAATTTTTTTGAGAAGCAAATATTCAAAAGAGAAGTTTTACAGTAGTTAAGTAGTAGAGATGACAAAGCCTAATAGTTGAAATTTAGATTTTAATAGAATCAAAATTGATAAGAAGTACAAATGAAATGATTAGACTTTTTGACTTGTAAGTAGAGTGTAGTTAGATTCAATACCCCCACAGGGACCCCATATGTTCTGTAAGATAATTGTACGTTTACAGTCCTTGGTCATTGTGGACATTGATATAATTTCTCTACTAATTTTCTATAAAATTTTCCCTAGTGTTTACGATTGCATTTCATCATGTTACTATAATATAACATTAAAGTAGTATCAAAATAAATTGGTCAATGCCCCTCTTCCTCTCTCTATCACTTAACAAGGATAACAAAAGTGCTCTTTATAACCAATGGAGATTCGTTGCCTTCTTTACAAGGTTCAGTTGATGCAGCTATCAGCTTTGTGTGGTACCGAACATTTTTTTACTTGTATAGAGGAATTCACTGATGTTCTGTCTGCTTTCCATTTTTAAAAAAATTGTTATTTGATATATGTGATAGTGATGTATTTAAGTGCTAATCATGCAGTGGTCTTCTATATTTGAAAATTCAGAGTAGATAATGAAAAGTCTGACACATTCTTCCCACTACCCTAATAAGAATAGGGCACTTAGAAAGTACAAGATAGAGGTCAATTGTCAACAACTATTTTTTATTTAACCTATTATTGTGCATCAATGTATGTGCTGTGATCAAAGGGTTGTAGCTTAGTTGGTTGAGCACAATTCACTAATTTCTAACTTCTTTTGTATTCCAAGGATTGGGCAAATTCTTTAGCGTGATAAGATGTTCTATAATTTTCAAAGATTCATTAGCATTATTTGATGTACTTGTGTAGGGAATTAGCTCTTTCAGTAGCTTACTAAAAATTGTGGGTCTTTATCTTCATTGCAGTTTTTGACTGTCTATTATGTGGTTGTCTGCAGTATGCGGAGAGAACTTTGGATGTACCAGATATTGTTGATGATAGTCATTGAATCTGCTGGATTGGAGTGACAGCAACATTTTATCGATAGCACTTGGCAATGCAGTCTATTTATGTGATGCAAATAGGAGCACTTCTTCTGAGCTATTGACAGTGCATGACGATGTTGGTCCAATAAGCAATGTTAATTGGGCACCTGATGGAAGACATATTGCCATTGGATTGACATGGTAGTGTTATGCCATTGAATGCAGCTGAGATCCTTGAAAGGTCATCATGGCCGTGTAGGCTCACTTTCCTTGAATGACACTATTCTTGCAACTAGTGGTAGGGACAGTTCAATAATTATCCATGATGTCCGTATTTGTAATTCCAATGTTAAGACATATAGAGACCATGAGCAGGAAGTTTGTGGATTGAGATGGTCCTTATCTAGCCAACAACTTGCAAGTGGAGGCAATGACAACTTGCTTCATATTTGGGACAAGAGCATGTCATCCTCTAATGTTAGAAATCAATATCTTCACAGACATGGTGCCCTTTTCAACACAATCTTTTGGCATTTGGTGGAGGTATTGCAGACCAATCCATTAAGTTCTGGAATACTCTTACAGAAGCATGCCTAAATACCATTGACACCATCTCTTCAGTTTATTCATTGTTGTGGAATAAGCATGAGCGTGAGCTCTTGATTTCACATGGGCAAAGCCGCAACCAATTGACCTTATGGAAATACAGCTGCAAGTATCTAGAGAAGTTGAGAGAAGATTCAGGGGCTTTTCAAGCATTTAAGCAAAGATAAGACCTTTTTCCAGCGATCAAGATAAAATCAAAAAGTTGGCAACAGTCATGAAAGAGTCATTTAATAGTCTTTGATGCTGTCCTACTTTCTCTCCAATGTAGGATAGCAAAAACGGAAACTAGGCTCACTTTGTTAGTTCTTACAAATTTTTGTGGTGTTATAACTTCTAAAAAGTTCTTCCAGCAAACCATTGTATTGTAACTCAAAGATCAGTCATATTGTGACTGAAAATAGATGTAATTTTCTAGATTTTGAGAACAAATCAGTCATTTTCAGGCATGTACTGTTGTAAAACCCCTTTTCAGCAATAAATATATCAGATTCTTCTTTCAAGGACTTGTTTCTATTGTGTGCAGCTATTAATTGATGTTATTTTTGTGATTTCATGCATGAATCCTTGAATATGTCTTATTTTAGCACCTTTGAACAGGAAAACCACACTAAAAAAATATTTAAAATAAATTGTTAATTTTTTTTAATACATTTTTTTTATTGTCTCTAGTGAGACAATAGTTGGGATTAAAGACTTATTGTCTCTAGAGAGACAATATGTCTTTAATCTCAACTATTGTCTCTAAAGAGAGAAAAATACTTCTGTTTCATATTGTCTTTACAGAGACAATTTTTTAAGACAATAATTTGAGACACTCGCTTAAAGACAATATTTAAGACAATACACAAGTTTTTTTTTGTCTCAAGTTAAGACAATTTACTTAGAAATTGTCTCAAAAATTGTCTTATACTCCCCCTCTATGTAGTAGTGTAATAACCACATAGGCAAAAATGTAAAAGAACAAATCTGGAGAATGAATCTTTTGGTGATTCAGCTCAAGCATCGTCATTGCCTTCACTGCTATGATCATAGGGTATGCATTTACAAGGATTTGTTGATTAGACTTAAAAAAACTTTCAAGCAAAAGAAATTAACAGGCATACAAGTAGATTCCTTGACCTCTTTGGGTGTTCCCATCAACGTGAGTTCGAAAGGAAGCTTGATATCCAAATGTTAAAGTTGGAAAAGATCTGTTAGAAAGGTATGCAAAAGGTGAATACATATATAACGCATGCAAACTATTTGACAAACTATCTCGAAGAGATATCATCTAAAGGAATGCAATAATTACAAGATTAAACAAGAAGAATTGTCTAAAGGGCCAAATAATCTGCTACGGAAACACAATGAAGAAAACTTACATTCTTTGGATCTTATTCAATAAACATCTTTGGAAATTAGAACAAGCACACTTTTGTATAAATAGTTGAGAGATGAACCAGAATCATGCAATAATGTTTAGGGGCCAAATCTGAAAGCATTGAAACTATCATTTCTAACCAAGGAAAGAAGAGCAGACAAGGCACTTGATCTGTTCGGTGATTTACCTCAAGGGATGCCGTCTTGACCTTTCCGTGGTTATAGACGCAGAAGGTAATGACAACAACATATACATTCACTAGATGTTATGCCCAAGGGGGTTCGTAGACAGTATCTAAAGACACAATTTCATGCTACACATAGATTTAGAAAATAGATATTCGCTAGAAAATTGGTAATGGCTGTAGAGAATGATCACCCTTCAGATTTGCTAAGATCTTTCTAATGTGCCTCAAGAACATCATTGAATGAAAATATTGCAAAATATGCAAGGAAACAATGGCATAAAAAGAAGTTTATGAGACTTACGTGGTAGAGAAGTCGATCAAATTTAAACCAACGTGGAGACACCGTCACTAGAACCTTTTCCTGTGTTCTATCAGACTTAGAGTCATCATTCCTTGGAATACAATGCTTACTATAAAAGTGTTGTTCCTCTTTATAATATCTCCCCCTTCCAATTTCCTCATAATGCCTATAAAATCTATAGATCATGAGAGAGAATCCCCCCTATTTTCAAAAGAGGATCTTTTCTTTTTCCTGCTTCCGTAACCCCTGCAACCCCCGAGTAAATGCCAAATCTATTGTCTTTAAGGCATGGGATCATGGCATCTAAATATAGCTTGACACAATTCCCTAGATAGATACCAGTCCATAAAACACAATAATAAAATACTTATTATATTTACATTACTATAAACAAGGCTTATTATTATATTTACAGAAACTAACATTTATGAGGAAGGATTAATCACAAAACTAAATGAACATAACTTAAGAACACAAGGTTCTAATAGAAGAATAAGCACTATAAGATTTATGTAGTTAGCACGTTGTTCTTTAATGAGACCCACCATAGCCTTTACAAGGATTTCCTAGAGATGAAATATGTACAACCCAAAGTGAATATGAAGGGCCACTGTATCCCCCCCCCCCTAAAACTCGACTTACTCCTAGAAGTCTCCAACTAAGGTGGAAACATGACATATTAGTGCCAACATCTAAGTTGGTTCATCTCATTAAGTAATATATGCTAGTTTACCTATGCAATGAATTTTATCTCTCTAAACATAGAATTATATACTCCATTTCAAACATAATCTACCTTTCCGGTCTTCAATGTCACATTAGTAACACAATCAAAACTTGCATTTCAACAATGATCTCATAGTTTAGAAACTACTTAAAAAAAAAATTCTTACAATATTGGCATTGACACTCAATTAGTTTCTTCAGGACAAAGAAAATAGTGTACTCTTTTTAATCCTACTGGTAGAAATTCTCATATCACAAACATATAAAGTATTCAATTTCAAATACACCATCATTGCAATTCCTCCTCCAATTTGTTGTAAGGAATCAATAGTCAGAATACTACATATCAACATATTTTTACACGTAAAACACACATTTTCTATTAAGTATCCATCATTTATAAACAAGACATTTCACTTTAATTATTGTACCACACTAAATCCAAACACAATTTATCATTTCATAAGCACGATTTTCATAATTTACCATATATTCTTTCCCATACACACAAATTAACATTACTGGGATTCACATCACAAGGCTACACCAGGGTCCATCTGGATACCAAAGACATGATACATAATCCATAAGCCAAGAGCCAATATCCATCTCAGATAATCCATACCTCACACTCAGTGGTTTTTTGGTGTTAGGCCACACACAAGGTGAGTCCATCCAAACAAGACCACAATAACCTCTCTCTTGTTGTATAAGGTGGTTAGCCTCCAAGAGATAGTCATCACACATAGGTGGGTAGTGGGTCCTAGCTGTATAACAACATCACATACCCCCATCCTCAAGGTTCCCTGTGTCTACTTCCTCCTATACACTCAACAAGTCTACCTCATACGTCCTTGGGGAGGAATCACAATACGACACATGACCGATATTGAAAACAATAAGGATAAACTAGTTTAGCCACTAAAGTCATAAAGAAAGATTAAGTAAAAATTCAATTTCAATAATAAAGTAAGAAATGCGTGCAATTCCAACATTAAATCAAATGTAACCACAAGGATTACTACAAATAAGATCACAAGGCGTGGCTAAACCATCACAATCAATTAGAAACAAAGTGTCGGCCTTCACAATCAATAGAAAATCATCAATAACCATAAAGAAACTCCACAATCCTTTAAATTACACTGTACAACACTGTGTGACTAGATACTAGCCACCAAATGAGGAAGGAGGGAACAATGTCAGGCTCTAACAGTAGCCCTCATGTGGTGCAAAATGAGCACACCATCCACATGGCTTAGAGTGTACTCCTCAGCTACACCCTACATCACGTCATCACACGGCATGGACTAACCAAGTTGCCCACACACTCCTTGGCTGCCCACATGGAATGTGCACCTCGACCACATCTTAGATCGTATCTCAGCGCGGCATGGTCATATGCTAGCAAGAGAAGGCACGAATTGGCTATATGCTGCATGGTAGTGTGTCTGTGGCTCCGTGGAAGTAGACACACGCAGAACACACACTGCATAGCAACACCTCATGGAAAAGGCACATGCAGGTACTCACCGTAGCTAGAGGTATACATGGCTAGGACCTACCCATATGCTGACCGACCCAAAACTATTGAAAGCAAACATGAGTATCCCTCTACAAGTGTGCGAGGCCCCATTACGCTCATCACACAAGTAGGCTATAACACAATCTCATTGTGCACCTTCATGTGTCTAAGCACATGGCATTGTGTCCTTGAGCTTAGCTCACTACCATTAGCAACACGGCATCATCACTAGCACTATGTCAGAACATCAGTGGGGTGTGGCATTGTACCTATTGTATCATGTTAGAAAATGTGCAGATACAGGATCTGTCTCAACATGGGTAACATATCTCCCTCCACATGCTAGACCTCAAAATATACATGGGGCACATGGCCTCACTTGGGTTATCCATGCAGGTCCTAGACCCCAGCCTGCAAGTGACGACTCATGTCATCACATAGTTCAAGTTGGGTTGTCCATGTAGGTCCTAGACCTCGGCCCCCAACTGACAACTCATGTGACATATCATACCTTTTGTGAAGACAAGATAAATGGTCCTCTAAGAAATACCATCTAGATGCTCATAAACTATGGGGATTAGGCTAACACATATGGATCAAGTACCCTAATCCATTATAAGGGGAAGTAGAGAGTATGTGCTCAGGTTCAGTTGAGCGAGGGACCGCTCTGCACCATCATAAGCATATGATGTACACATCGTCCAAGGAACTTTGTGGCTGTTACTACCCCTTCATAGACTGAGGGACTAGAGAACCAAAAGAAAAGAATATATGAATCTATCTTTTGGCTACTCTTTTATAGATATGTTCAACCACACAAGGGTTGGCCCTTAATTGGGTAACAAACATATAAACACGCACATAATGGTATGGTTAATTCCACACCTAAAATACACATATTTCCCATGGATGGGTACCCAATATCACAATCCCATGGCACACAAAGCAAGTATGAGGTCTTCACAACACTCAACCAATGCACAATTACTGGCTTCTCACATTTATAGGGAAGGATTTACATTTACATCCACAATTTCATTACTACTATAAGTACATTTATTTCCATAATCAATGTGATTCCCTTTGCAACATCATGACATTACTTGCTATCCACTTCCTTTTCCTAGTTTTCTTTCACTCTATTTTTTCTATGTATCACCTGATGCTAAATGTGAATATCATGATCATCTATCCAATACATCAAACTAGGTTTAGATTAAAGCATGGTATTCAACACAAAAGTTCCTATTACATGCATAAGAAGATTTTCTATACTAGACATGCGTGAAAATATTAACCAAAGATCCCAGTGTTGCAAACCTGGCTCTGATACCAAACCTAATGCCCCACCATGCAACCCTAGAGATGGGTCAACTAAAGCAACAAAAAAAGGCAGAATTTAAAAAAAAAAATAGAAGAAATTGTACAAAATATAACATAGCCTCTTACAACAAGTTAACTAACATCTGTAGGGAAAACATGATTGCATTACTACACACTCACATGATCTAATTAACATCCACAGTCTATTCTAACTCAAAATGCATCAAACGAATATACACACATTTTGTGAAAATATCAGTAATTAAATTAATAGGGTGATAGAAAACAAGTTACAATATTTAGCTCAGTAAATTTAGATTACCTATTAGAATATATCGACATTGTAAGATACAATTGTTTCAAATTAATTTATACAGGTGTCTACACATTTACCAATGCTGGTAGATAGTCCTCTATTTGCCTCGTGGGAAGGTACCTTCTTTCCTTCCGAGTCTTGCACGGTATAGGTCTCAACTACACATCTTAAGAAACATTAGCTCCGCATGATTAATAACAATCTCAATAGCATAAAATGGCAATCCTAAGGCCCTAAGGGGCCGAACTAATGTCTCAAGGGCGCATCTTTGATGGCCTTGCCTACGTACGCGTAGTGTAGAGACATCGTAGTTCGGACAAGAACTTACAACCCTTAAATGGTACCTTTACATTATAACAACAACCTCTCAAACTGGGATACATATAAGCATTACAATCTATACGTGAGAACAATAATATATTAAGGTTACTCATACCAGAACTTCCTCATAAAGCTTCACAATAAATGATTCTAATGTTCAATATATAATGGAAAGAAAGCATTAATTGGTAATTTTTAACTACAACTGTCCAGAAGAAAATTTCATAACTTCAAATAGCCATAATAATCCATTGATCTAACATATAAGTGAACCAAGACCCATAATTGAATCACATCCTCTCATGAGTATACAATATTTCTCTCCATTCTAGGAGTCTCCATCATACAGTCTAGCTACTTCATGGATTTACACATTTCTTCACATAATATTATCAAAGAAAAACTATCCCTATCTCAAATCACTATGCATGAGCTTATCAAAATCCCCATTTCATCAACCATTTGTAATGCCTTGTCATGCAACCCTAGAGCGATAGACCAACAAGTGTAAAACTTACAAAATAAATTTTTTTTTTGAAGCATGAAAATGATTTAATCATAAAATATAATTACACTATTAACAACATTAAATAAAATGAACAGCTAACACCTCTAGGGGAACATAACTGTATCAGTGAATGTAAAGTTAAAACCACACAAGAGAAATACATTAAACTGCTACTATAGGTAAGATCAACTTTTATATTAGAAAGATAGTTAATTTACAAAGTTACAATACAAGATTACAAGACCAATCACGTCAGTTTACAAATGAATACAAAAGAAAGTATACAACAACACTGAAGGTGGGAAGCAATCTAGAACTGGAGCACCATTGTACAAGACTTGAATCGAATCTCCAAAAAGGCCAATGGATAGTTCTGCCACCCAACCATGTGGAACCCTAAAGTCCACCCCTCCGAGCTAGGAGATAACAACGAGGATTCCACCAAGCCAAAGTAACAACATCCAAAATAATAGAACGACAACTAACTTGACACAACTGACTTGACACAACTGACCATATCAACAAAACTGCACAAGACAAGACATCACTCCAGAGGTACCAATGAAAGCATAAAGAGGGAAGTAGCTATCTCTCACCATAAGCTGGCCCCCATCTATGGTTACCCTGGCAGCCTCTCCCTAGGCACCGACGCCATAGGGTGACACATGCGGAACTGACATGTCCTCTCATGGAGACAAGGAGGTCGGCCTTGCCAACCAGGCCTTCTCATCCCATCCTTAGCCTACGAGAGCACTCAAGGCATGGGTGAGGTATCTTACTTATCTTGTTATGTGTTTTACTACCCCAACCCTCCTGATTAAGTTATTAAGTTTCCACTTGCTTACAACTTCCATGGGGTTACCCAAGCGGCCTCTCACTAGGCACCATCCCCACCATGGAAGCCACTCTCCTTTCTACACTAGCAACCCTTATACAACATTTGAAACAAATGACATGCATGAATGAGGGACAATAAGACATCTAACCTTTCACAATGAATATGACACATAAACAATTATAAAGTTCCAAATTCATAAGTCTTTTCCCCCATCCGAAACAAACTCGGTTTCATTATCCCATTACAAAGACGTGCCATAATAATGAACCGAAAACCAAGAATCACACCTCTGGAGTTAGATAGGTTGAACACAAAACCAAAGTTACAGTAACAATTACTCAACAAGGACAACACTGTCACGTCTTAACACCAAGTAATTTTAACATCTCACAAGATTCCCACTTCACAATAAACCAAATCATAGACATAAACTCAACCCCAAATAGACACAATGACCCACTATAAGCATTTTGACATGACAAGGAAGACAATCAAGAAAAGAGATTCAATATACTCCTAACCATAACATGAAATTAACTATGAGATTAACTTCATTTTAAAGAAGATACTAGTTTATAGAAATAACAATTTCTCTACAAGTACAAGAATAAAATTTCCTAGCTAATTTCCTAACAATTCTCATCAACTAATAAAAACAAACCATAATATAAATTTGCTAACATGAATTTTCCCATGTAAGATTTACTAATGATACATCCTAATATAAACAACTACAAGATAAAATTATTCTTTCTATCATAATAAACTTTCCGTCGATCATTTACTACCACAACTTCTATTTAAACAACTACAAAATACCAATATATTTTCTTAAGAATGTAAATTATCATCTAACATTTAGCCAATAAAACTTCACATCAAACACTATACATATTACAATTACAAATCAAACATTATAAACCTATATAATTTCCTATAGGCATAGATGCCCAACTAACATTTTACCAAATATCATTTCAAATCAAAAACACTATAAACGTATATATTTTCCTAACATTTAACCTCTTATAAAATTAAATCCAAATTATGTATTTTCCTATGAGCATGGATTATCATCTATTATTTTACCACTTAAGATTTCTAATATAAACAACTACCATGATTTCTATTTCTAAAAAAAAAAGTGACTTCTTTCCATTATATAATCTAAGATTACAATTTTCTAAATAGCCAAATTACAGAATATCAATAACAAAGTTATATTTAATAAAAAAAAGCACAACTTAATTTATTAAACTTCTTGCATATACCAAAAAAAAGACAACATTAGTTCAATAAATTAAATTCTAAAATGATACATTACTAACAAATGAACCTTCTAATATCATCTTCTCCCTAATATTGACTTAATAAATCCAAACTACACTCAAAATTTAGAAGTTTCCCTACAAGCAAGATCTCCTCCAAGCCTTCTATTTAACAACAAACACAACAATTAACTTTTTTTTTATGAGCTCAAATTGAAATAAATTTCAAGATTCAGTCACATTATTTTTATTAAATAAATTTTAGGCTCAAACAAGATACAATCACATTATTATTTTTAAATAAATTTCAGGCTCAAAGATACAGGGAAGACAAGGAGGAACTCAAACCATTCACAGAAGTTGCAAGCTTAAAGGAAAAGTAACAACCAGAAAATTCATTCATTTCAAGATTTCAATCACATTATTTTTATTAAATAAATTTCAGGCTCAAACAAGATACAATCACATTATTTTTATTAAATAAATTTCAGGCTCAAGGCAAGATATAGGGAAGACAAGGAGGAACTCAAACCATTCACAGAAGTTGCAAGCTTAAAAGAAAAGTAAGAACCAGAAAATTCATTCAAAAATAAGGCAATGAGAGGGTCGTATGGTTGCCGCACAATGTCACAAGGGACGGTAGAAAGTTTTCAAAATGAAGTTGCATCAGATCTCTCTAAAAGTTGTACGGTCTAGGTCTGCCATAGAAGAAAATGAACAGAAATTTAATCACAAGAAAACAAAATAAAGATGGGGTCTCCTATGATGTACAATCAAGGCAAAAAATTGAGGTTTTTCTCAGTCTACAATAGCATACTCATACATTCAGAGACTTCTATTGCTAAGGTAACATAATTTGTGTAATTTAGCATATGGTTAAATTGTTTTCTAAGGAATAAAGCCAGAGCCTCAAACCGACTTTTAAATATATTGTAAAAATGAATTAAACAGTATCTTTTAGCCAACAGGAAATTTTTAAAGCAGATTTGAAGGAAATTGTGAAGAAAACTTCATAAGATTTGGTCAAATTCCCAGACATGCTTGCAGGGTAACTTTCTAGAGGAAGTAGTGTTGGAGGCACAAGATCTTCATCAGGGTTACACAGATAAAAGCAAGGCATCCAAGGTAAAAAGGAAATATGAATAATATGAGAACCAAATAAGTGGTTGCAAGCACTAACAGGTTGCCATGGAAAATATATGAAAAGGCCAACTCACTTCTTACTGGGCATTTCACCTCTATCAGAGATAAATTGCAAGAATGAATGGGATAAGAGATTGATAAAAGCTTAAAATTGAGTCATCTATTTCATAGGATTGAGATCACAATGCAGGGTTACTGAGCTAATGATTTCAAGAGGAATTAAGATAAAGGCTAAACTAGAAGAATAACATCTTGAAAGAATCTACAGAGGTTGGAGCAACAATCGACTACCCAGGCACAAGATGATACAAGCCATAGAGATATTTAAATTCCAAATTACAAAACATGCAAGTTTCAAACATAGGACATGCTAGTTTCACACACAGAACGTGCTGCAATAAAATATAACTTACAACCTACAACAATTGAAAATTCACAGAGAGACAAATCACATACTTGAAATTCAGTCCCACCTCAAAATTTCTCCAACTCCTGCAACCAAATTCTCTATTCTTCTCCCCAATATCTCCGTGATCTTTCCAACTCCCTTCCAAACAAAATTTTCCCCATCTTTAAATGGTTCAACTCATAAAATTAATGCAGACATGCATCCATTACCCAACATCCCACTCCCTGAGGAATTCGAAAATTTGCTATAAAAAGAGATCCAAAATCTTCCAATTTCAAAATTGACAACTCAAGACATTAATTTCACTTACCAGAAATTATTCTTAACCCAAATATATACTAACTACCCGTAGCTACAACTTATAACATAAATACTCTTGGATAGCAGAAAATTTTATTCTAGACTATTATAAAATTTAACCAAGGTGTCCATCCAAGTTCTAAGCCAAAATAAATATTATCCAATAAACATAATAGAAGCATTATTATTTAATAATTAATCATTAAAGTATTGTCCAACCACACATGAACATAATTAAGCATTATAAAACACAACTCGATGATACTCGTCATCACAAGATTACCAAACCTAAAAGGCAAGGACCAAGCATCACAACACAACTTGAGACCACAACATAAGACAAGGACCAACCTAGTGGAATAGACCTCATGTTATCTCCCATCACTGATACCCATTGGTGCAAGAACCTGCTCAAACCTTCTATATCAGGTGGAGTCAAGGTTTGGTACCTGCAGACTACATTCCAAACAATTGGTTGTACATGATCAAACACATATATGCCAACACACATAGAGAGTCAGAGAATCACGGCTTAGTACGGTGCTCAAGGCGAGTAGTACTACATTGTCTCTGCTCTTATAACAACTTTTATCTGAATTCAAATACCAACAAATCAAATGAAACATGATAATATAAATTTGCATCATAACTGGAATAATAGTAATGCCATCATAAACTCATAACACATGTCTAATTATATCAGTCGAACATAGTCCATCAAGATCAAGATAAACATAAATCATACCCTACTAATCAATTGTGTCAAAACTGTACCAATGCAATGAAAGACTAACAACTATCTCTGACTGACAGAGAGCAATGTAGAACTACCACTATCACAAGCCAACAACGAGGGGGCACTACACCATTTATCTCATACAAAATTCTCATAAGATTTCTTATAACATAATCAAGGGATAAAGTACCATATTCAGCTATTATGGCCAAAGTCACTATCATAATAATATTCCAACAATTCTTATAAAACCTCTCTGACCATTCTAGTAGTCCTGATATATCAATAATCAAATATGACATGTTTACTTTCGTTACTACTTAGCTAATATTGTTTTATAATCAAGTACCATGAAGGAAGGTGTGAAGTAACAAGACAATCTTATTCATGATTCTATCATAATTCCTATCTCCAAAATAATATGTTTAAACGCCACTATGAGTTAACATTAGTACTTATTTTATTTTCATATTTAGAATCATGAAATATTTATATCTACAAGGAATAGTGCCCCCTATTGTATTCTAAAAAAGAGATGTGTTATATATCGACAAACATGCTTAAGACTATATTTTACTTCCCATATATTAAGGAGTAGCTAATGAGAGTGCATGAAAGATATTAAATTTCTAGGAGTAACTAATTACTTTAGCTATCTAATAAAAGAAGATTCATATCACTAGAAGATATCAAGATTTAACCAATCAGTTTTCTAGTAATAGACATAATGACCAGTTCCATGATTTAATTCGGGGTATTTCCTTCTATATGAACAATATGATTTTAAAGAGATTTAATTTCAAATGATCAGAGGTCAAAAGGGTTTAAATTTCTAATTTCATATACTTCACTAGAGAATAAATTGCAGTTGTCATAATTCTATCTAAAGAGAAGCAATGGAAACATAACTGAATCTAAGAAATATGGAAACATAACTGAATCTAAGAAATATACTAAAGACCATGACAATCAAGCCAATTTGCGTGAACTAAGTTTTGATAGAATTCTATTTGATTTACCAGGAGTGAGTTGACGATATATTACATTGTTATGCCAAACTATTGACGATAAGAATAGTATGTCGACTTGCTCAACCTCTATACCTTTTTACCAATTTCATGAATAGATAAACATTAGATTAAGCACCATTTTAAAATTATAAAAGAAACAATACCATATTTATTCATAGTTAATTCAAAAGATAATTTTCTAGTTACCTCCTCCAGTGCTATGGACTGCCAGCTTATGTTAGATAAAAGTAACTATGCAATAAGGTCGTAGGAGTGTAACACCCTGCCTTGAACACCTTAAAGAAATTCACATTTATGCTATATGAAACAGGAATTTTTTTTTAAAAAAATGATTAAGATAACAAGTAACGTTAACATAACTAATTACGGCATATTCTCTAAGGATTCAAGGCTGCATTACATAACAAATCAACTAACATAATTTAACATACATCAGTAACTGATCTGAATCCAATGCACAAATAACTAACTTATTCATATTTATTGCATATCGTCAAATAACGTAATCTACATGATTAAAAACATAACTGAAATGCTTTCATTACACATAAGTACATCATGACATCATTACATTGCCATTTTCAGACTACATCAGAATTACATACATAATGAATGTTTTGTTACACAAGTCTGGTACAAGATTACACATACATCTTCATCAACTGGTACAAGTACAATTGTCTGAAAACTAGAATAAATCTCTTCTGCACATGGACTTGACAAAGAATAACCAATGGATAATAAAGCTCTTCCACCTGACCATGTGGAACCCTAAGGTCCACCCCCCGAGCTAGGAGTTAACATGAGGTCCCAGACAATGACAGTCAGGCAGACAAAAGACAAACAAGAACAAAGGATGACCAAACGCCAATACAACACATGACAATAACAACACAACACAACTTAACTTCCAAAGGCAACACATAACGAATGGGGAGAGTACAACTAGGGAATGCTAGGTTGCAGTAGGGAGGAGTGTCATCACATGGCTTGTCATGGGTTGTCTTGGTAAGCCTTCCTAGGCCCCGGCCCCCTATCTTGGGTTGTCCTGGTAGCCTCTCCCGACTCCCAGCCCCCATACAACGCTCATGCAGAATCAACATACCTTTCATGAGGACAAGGTAGTTGATCTTGCCATTCCAGGCCTTCTCATCTCATCTCAAGCCTAAACAAGCACTTGAGCCATGAGTGAGGCATCCACTTATCTTGTTTAGTGTGCTTAACTACCCAACCCCCTAATTCATTATTTAGGTTATCACTGAGTTATCAAACTCCCACATGGGTTGTCCTGGATGCCACTTTTGAGCTCCAGCCCCCATTGAGAGCCACTCCCCTTCCTGCATCTAGAAGACCCTACTCCACAAACATAGCAAACATCATCATGACAACGATGATACATGAACCATGCAAGGCATTAACCATCTTGCATAATAATTATTCTCATAGCCACATGTAAATATAATAATGCAAGGCATTATCGCTCTTGCATATCAACTTAATCACAGGGACAACTTACAAATATTGCCCATAACAATACATAAACATTACTCTGTTACAATACTCGATGTCTCCCCATTTCAAAATCTAACACAAAACTCAATACAAGATGAATATAATTAAACGAGCATCAATACATCCCCAAGGGAATACATTCATCATTCACATTATCTTTTATCCCAGACATAACTAGAGACAACATATCATCATATATCCCATACATAAGAACACTATACTTGAAAATAAATCATATTATCCTATGCCTCTGGACTGACACCCAAACAACTTGCTCAGTGGACCCCATTACAACTAACAATCTCATTACAATGTTAATAAACTCACTATTGAGGCTATTTAAACAAACTTCAATTAACAACACCTTCCTAATGTTGTTGTAATAAGATCGTTACCAAAATTAGATTATTCAGCAATAATCATAACAATTTAAATTAAACTATTAACTACATTTCCTTATAGTTCAATAAATTAAATCTATTAACTTAACTAAAATATTAATCTACTTTTGATTTTGGCACTTTTAGAACTCACAACCATATAATTTATATAATTTCCCATTAGACTTCCTCCCATACATTTTCTAGACGGCTTGGAGATGACAACAATATCATTTGATTTAATAATAATAATATTAAACAATAACAAAAATAATAATATTAACAATAACAATAAATTCAATGGGATATAAGATAGTCACAACTAGATAAATATCTTATCCAGAGATTATTACTTTACAAAACACATAATCAACTTTGACGATAACTCATTATACTTCATACTACGTTTGATCCACATAATCGTTATTACATCGTAAATACAAAAACAACTATACACGTGTTGCAAGTACTCATCTACGATGACTTAACTTCTAGAATTCAAGTTTGAACACCCTCAATTCAACTCTTTACGACAACTCAATTAGTTCAATTCAGTTTCAAGAGATTAAACACTACAAGTCCTTCTCGGTTTAGTGTAAACAACTTCCGTAATAAATTGAACACTAGATTACATTATTTCTTTTCCAAACCAATTAATTTTAAATTAAATGCAACAATTAATTTAATACATTGCAACCTAGATCATCATTTTATTCCTTTCAACTATGGATAACCCACTAGGTTTAACTAAATGAATTGCAATAATTCATTCTAACAGAATCATACAACTTACTATAATAAGGAATTCACACAAGATATAAATATTCAATCTAATTATCTTGTCATATAATTTAACCAACCCGACTATAGAATTGCAAAAATAATGTTTTATTAATTAGTTGAACATTTAACTATAATTTTTTTATATATAAATATTTATATGTATATATTTTGTTAAGCCGACATTAATAATAATAATAATAATAATAATAATAATAAAATACTAATAATTATAATGACCAAACAATAATAGTGAATACTATGAGTCATTGGATAGCAAATATCTTCCATCTGGGAATGAGTAAATATCTGTATCGTTAATTTTCTTGTTAAATTTACTATTACAATCTAGGTTTTGTATAATATGTATTAATCTTCAGTAGTAGAGTATAAAGGTTTATTTAACTAACAAATCATCTCTATTTCCCAACTCTAGTTGGGTAACATTTCCTACTACTGTGCAGGCTTCCAACAGTGTTACATGTTCGGGGAAATTTATTTCTTACAGAAAATTTAATGGATTGCAACTCTTAAGATACATCTACCAGAAGGCATTAAGCTAGAGGCACAAAAAGACAACAAGAAAATTATCCAAGCTCTAAATCAAGAACATCATTCCTATCAGTCTCACAGGTTCAGACAGGAGCATCTTGATTCTATTTATGACTTTCCCAGCAACACCAAGCTCCGTGCTCAGGCTTAAACGACTAGCAGACTTCTTGTTTTGGCGTGCCTTTCACTGTGCTAACTCAAGGAATGGAATATCTGTTAAACCTGCTCTGGTTATGGAGTATTTAGAGAAAATGTTGATCAGGAATACGGTGCGATCTGCATGAGGGAAGTCCTTCTAAAGAGTGCCCAGCTAAAGACAGCTGTCAAATTGGAGCGATTGTAGGATATATATACGAAAATGGCTTTGCCGCAAGGTGTTTAACACTTTCCATAAGGCGAACTAGGGTTGTCAATGAAATCCTACAGAAAAACTGCTTAGGCAATGTAAATACAGAATGTGGTGAATTTCCAATGATATACCTAGATCGCTGTTTTATTTTTTTCTTCCGGGGCTATTAAAAGAAGTTGAACTAATAAAACAAAGTGCATCTAGGCTGAAAAGAAACAGCGAACTCTAAGGTTTGAAAAGATTACAGAATATATGCGAAAAGGTTTAGTTTCCAAGGGCAGCAATCTACAAAACTAACTCATTCAGATGCGCGCCCAGCCAAAATGGCGATCTCTTGGGACGATTGCAGGAACAAACAATAGCACAGCCCATGGAGAATAAGGAGCGATCATGTCAAACACAAGGCAGAAGTTGCAATACAAGGATATTAACACTATAAATTCCAAACCCTGCCTTAGCATCTGGCGGCTACATATGTGCGCCCCCAAACTATTTAGCTAAGGCAAATAACAGGAGTAATGACGATGTATTCGGCAGGCGTATTACCAGAATCACCATTTTTGCCAACGTACGAACCAGCCTGCATAAGGATGGAAACTTTGAAGTTGGAGACTAATTTCAATCCTCGTAATAACCCTATTGCATTACACCTACAGACGATTTAAAGATGAGCATGGTCGACCTTCTTGCCCGAGCTGGGCCATGATGAGGACACCCTAACTTTATCACTGCACATTATAATTTGCAGTGGTCAAACAAGTGCGTAAGATGGTGACTTCTACATGGAGCCTAAACCACTGCATGACTTATGTTCTTCTCCCAAGTATTCCTGCATAGGCAGCCCAGACATGAGGCTAAAATGGTCTGATGGCAACCGAATGATAGAGTAAATAAAAAGATCCCAGGGTGATGGATCTAAAACCCTAAAATGGCAAGCGTAGGAGGAAGAACACATCTGTAGGTAAGAGATATCTTGCACCACCATTTGGAGAAATTGGCTTGGATGCTGAAGCTGCCTAGGAGGCAACGATTGCAGGATATGCACAAAAAGGAACCTAACCAAGGAGCTTTAGAGCTGGTCAAGCAGATAACACTAGCAGATAGACCACGCCAAAATAACAGGAGCCTTGGTACAAATATACTCACCCATCGTAGCAGATGATGCATAATTAGGCAAGGTAATCGAATAACAGTATGCAGGCGCCTCACGGTTAGCGAAAATAGGGTTCAAAGAAATACACGAATGATTATAATAATCTGATACAGATCATGCATAAATTCAGAGGCCGATTTTCTTTCTTTTTACCAATTTGGAACCCTAAACAACAAAATAAGACTCATATTTTCTTCTCAAACATTTATGCATAGATGGGTTGGTCATTAATTATAACACTAATGGAAAATTGTCTGAAACGAAATGGTTGCAGGATAGGTACAGGATGATTTATCAAAGAGGTTCTAGAACTATCAAGCAAATGCAAATTGGAGGAGTAAGAGAAACAGATTTCCATCATTCTATCTAAATAAAACATGAACAGAATATGGAAAACAATAGAACTTGTATATGAAGCCTTGATTCAATGCAGAATTCAATTCTTCAGTTGCAGAAAACTCAATCCTTCTTCTTCCTGCCAAAATCCCCCCCTTCCTTGCCTCTACAAACTTCCGTTTTATAACACAGTCCCTTCCATATTCCAAGGAACTCGGCACGCGATCCCGTGCATCTCCCTCCTCAAGAAATTTTTTTATTTAATTTAATGATCCCAAAAAGGTTTCTTTTTTAAATATTAATACACAGTTTCGACAAAATTTAATTACTTTATAACCGACCAACCATATTGTCATTAATAAAGTTATGATATTACAATTATATATTAATTTATTTTATTAATTTAGTTGTAAATCACTAATTACAACATAACTTACAACTATTTTATTTATTTAAATATTTATTGCAAATAATATTATATTAAATAATACAAAATTTCTTACAATCTTTATTTAACAACTATACTTCTAATAGAATAATAATTTATTTACAACAATAATTAACAACTATCGACATTATGCTCAATATTATCTTTTATAAATATGTTTAATTATCAACATTATAATTTCCGTAATATGATTCTATTTAATGCTCAACGGTACCTTACACACTTAGACACTTTCTAACCTAGTTAGACTCCAAGGTGCAATATTACCTGTTTGCAAGTCATGATCGAATGACAGACAATGACCAAAAGGATAAACTGACAACCAGACAACACTGACATGGGACCTCACGTTAACTCCAAACAACTAATCCATTGGCGAAGGCACGCTCAGACCTAGTACATCAGGTGGAGTCGATGCCTAGTACCTGCATTCCTGCAACAACGCACGGTTAAACATAACAAGATATATATATATCCACATGCAGTCCTATAGTGAATGGAAATTGCAGTGAGGTAGGGTACTCGAGAGTGAGTAATATGACACTGTTCCATTCATGTTTATGTATAAACATTTAACTATATTGAGCAAGGTTTCCGTTTACTAGTCAACAACATAAAATGATCAACTATCTCACAATCCCATATAGTGAATATCATCAAAACATCTATAACATCTAATTCATTTATCAAATTCTAAAGCATAAAATAATAGAATCCAACATCAACAATTGTTACTATACTGATTAGGTCCATAATGAAGTAACAAGATAACAAGAGATCCATCATCTACGGTCTAAGATACTGTCATAAAGTCTAATACTACTAAGCAAACATCAATCTGATAGACGACGAGTTGAGGGGCACTACATCCTCCCCCTAGGATCAGGCTTACTCCTGGAAGCCTGCGAACAAATATGGATATAGCTCTCGCATTCGGGATGCATCCTCCTAGGTAGTTGAAATCTCATCACTACACGATGGGCATCCAACCCATCCATCCCCAACACTATGTCATAGGATCCTAGTGGTATAATGCAAAGATCCACCATGGTAGATAAGGGACCTATCCTCAACTCGCAACCATACACAAGAGAGTCGACTGATACCCTAGATCTAGAGACCAATTCCACTTGCCACTTAACATTTTCAGGTTGCTGGGCGAGGACTACGAATGAATATATTTCTTAGAGTCTAAACAACTAGTATAGCTTGATGGGCTAATATAAATCCCAGAGTACCCAGTGTTAGAAACTTGGCTCTAATACCAAATGTAACGCCCCACCTTGAACACCTTAAAGAAATTCACATTTATGCTATATGAAACAGAAATTTTTTTTTTAAATGATTAAGCTAACAAGTAACGTTAACATAACTAATTATGGCATATTCTCTAAGGATTCAAGGCTGCATTACTTAACAAATCAACTAACATAATTTAACATACATCAGTAACTGATCTGAATCCAATGCACAAATAACTAACTTATTCATATTTATTGCATATCGTCAAATAATGTAATCTACATGATTAAAAACATAACTGAAATGCTTTCATTACACATAAGTACATCATGACATCATTACATTGCCATTTTTAGACTACATCAGAATTACATACATAATGAATGTTCTGTTACACAAGTTTGGTACAAGATTACACATACATCTTCATCAACTGGTACAAGTACAATTGTCTGAAAATTGGAATAAATCTCTTCTGCACATGGACTTGACAAAGAATAACCGATGGATAATAAAGCTCTTCCACCTGACCATGTGGAACCCTAAGGTCCACCCCCCCGAGCTAGGAGTTAACATGAGGTCCCAGACAATGACAGTTAGGCAAATAAAAGACAATCAAGAACAAAGGATGACCAAACGCCAATACAACACATGACAATAACAACACAACACAACTTAACTTCCAGAGGCAACACATAACGAATGGGGAGAGTACAACTAGGGAATGCTAGGCTGCAGTAGGGAGGAGTGTCATCACATGGCTTGTCATGGGTTGTCCTGGTAAGCCTTCCTAGGCCCCGGCCCCCTATCTTGGGTTGTCCTGGTAGCCTCTCCCGACTCCCAGCCCCCATACAACGCTCATGCGGAATCAACATACCTTTCATGAGGACAAGGTAGTTGATCTTGCCATTCCAGGCCTTCTCATCTCATCTCAAGCCTAAACAAGCACTTGAGCCATGAGTGAGGCATCCACTTATCTTGTTTAGTGTGCTTAACTACCTAACCCCCTAATTCATTATTTAGGTTATCACTGAGTTATCAAAATCCCACATGGGTTGTCCTGGACACCACTTTTGGGCTCCGGCCCCCATTGAGAGCCACTCCCCTTCCTGCATCTAGAAGACCCTACTCCACAAACATAGCAAACATCATCATGAAAACGATGATACATGAACCATGCAAGGCATTAACCATCTTGCATAACAATTATTCTCATATCCACATGTAAATATAATAATGCAAGGCATTATCCCTCTTGCATATCAACTTAATCACAGGGACAACTTACAAATATTGCCCATAACAATACATAAACATTACTCTGTTACAATACTTGATGTCTCCCCATTTCAAAATCTAACACAAAACTCAATACAAGATGAATACAATTAAATGAACATCAATACATCCCCAAGGGAATACATTCATCATTCACATTGTCTTTTATCCCAGACATAACTAGAGACAACATATCATCATATATCCCATACATAAGAACACTATACTTGAAAACAAATCACATTATCCTATGCCTCTGGACTGACACCCAAACAACTTGCTCAGTGGACCCCATTACAACTAACAATCTCATTACAATGTTAATAAACTCACTATCGAGGCTATTTAAACAAACTTCAATTAACAACACCTTCCTAATGTTGTTGTAATAAGATCGTTACCAAAATTAGATTATTCAGCAATAATCATAACAATTTAAATTAAACTATTAACTACATTTCCTTATAGTTCAATAAATTAAATCTATTAACTTAACTAAAATATTAATCTACTTTTGATTTTGGCACTTTTAGAACTCACAACCATATAATTTATATAATTTCCCATTAGACTTCCACCCATACATTTTCTAGACGGCTTGGAGATGACAACAATATCATTTGAATTAATAATAATAATATTAAACAATAACATAAATAATAATATTAACAATAACAATAAATTCAATGGGATATAAGATAGTCACAACTAGATAAATATCTTATCCAGAGATTATTACTTTACAAAACACATAATCAACTTTGACGATAACTCATTATACTTCATACTATGTTTGATCCACATAATCGTTATTACATCGTAAATACAAAAACAACTATACACGTGTTGCAAGTACTCATCTACGATGACTTAACTTCTGGAATTCAAGTTTGACCACCCTCAATTCAACTCTTTACGACAACTCAATTAGTTCAATTCAGTTTCAAGAGATTAAACACTACAAGTCCTTCTCGGTTTAGTGTAAACAACTTCCGTAATAAATTGAACACTAGATTACATTATTTCTTTTCCAAACCAATTAATTTTAAATTAAATGCAACAATTAATTTAATACATTGCAACCTAGATCATCATTTTATTCCTTTCAACTATGGATAACCCACTAGGTTTAACTAAATGAATTGCAATAATTCATTCTAACAGAATCATACAACTTACTATAATAAGGAATTCACACAAGATATAAATATTCAATCTAATTATCTTGTCGTATAATTTAACCAACCTGACTATAGAATTGCAAAAATAATGTTTTATTAATTAGTTGAACATTTAACTATAATTTTTTTATATATAAATATTTATATGTATATATTTTGTTGAGCCAACATTAATAATAATATTAATAATAATAATAATAATAATAAAATACTAGTAATTATAATGACCAAACAATAATAGTGAATACTATGAGTCATTGGATAGCAAATATCTTCCATCTGGGAATGAGTAAATATCTGTATCGTTAATTTTCTTGTTAAATTTACTATTACAATCTAGGTTTTGTATAATATGTATTAATCTTCAGTAGTAGAGTATAAAGGTTTATTTAACTAACAAATCATCTCTATTTCCCAACTCTAGTTGGGTAACATTTCCTACTGCTGTGCAGGCTTCCAACAGTGTTACATGTTCGGGGAAATTTATTTCTGACAGAAAATTTAATGGATTGCAACTCTTAAGATACATCTACTGGAAGGCATTAAGCTAGAGGCACAAAAAGACAGCAAGAAAATCATCCAAGCTCTAAATTAGGAACATCATTCCTATCAGTCTCACAGGTTTAGACAGGAGCATCTTGATTCTGTTTATGACTTTCCCAGCAACACCAAGCTCCGTGCTCAGGCTTAAACGACTAGCAGACTTCTTGTTTTGGCGTACCTTTCACTGTGCTAACTCAAGGAATGGAATATCTGTTAAACCTGCTCTGGTTATGGAGTATTTAGAGAAAATGTTGATTAGGAATACGGTGCAATCTGCATGAGGGAAGTCCTTCTAAAGAGTGCCCAGCGAAAGACAGCTGTCAAATTGGAGCGATTGTAGGATATATATATACGAAAATGGCTTTGCCGCAAGGTGTTTAACACTTTCCATAAGGCGAACTAGGGTTGTCAATGAAATCCTACAGAAAAACTGCTTAGGCAATGTAAATATAGAATGTGGTGAATTTCCAATGATATACCTAGATCGCTGTTTTATTTTTTTTCTTCCGGGGCTATTAAAAGAAGTTGAACTAATAAAACAAAGTGCATCTAGGCTGAAAAGAAACAGCGAACTCTAAGGTTTGAAAAGATTACAGAATATATGCGAAAAGGTTTAGTTTCCAAGGGTAGCGATCTACAAAACTAACTCATTCAGATGCGCGCCCAGCCAAAATGGCGATCTCTTGGGACGATTGTAGGAACAAACAATAGCACAGCCCATGGAGAATAAGGAGCGATCATGTCAAACACAAGGTAGAAGTTGCAATACAAGGATATTAACACTATAAATTCCAAACCCTACCTTAGCATCTGGCCGCTACATATGTGCACCCTCAAACTATTTAGCTAAGGCAAATAATGGGAGTAATGACGATGTATTCGGCAGGCGTATTACCAGAATCACCATTTTTGCCAACGTACGAACCAACCTGCATAAGGATGGAAACTTTGAAGTTGGAGACTAATTTCAATCCTCGTAATAACCCTATTGCATTACACCTACAGATGATTTAAGGATGAGCATGGTCGACCTTCTTGCCCGAGCTGGGCCATGATGAGGACACCCTAACTTTATCACTGCAAATTATAATCTGCAGTGGTCGAACAAGTGCGTAACATGGTGACTTCTACATGGAGCCTAAACCACTGCATGACCTATGTTCTTTTCCCAATTATTCCTGCATAGGCAGCCCAGACGTGAGGCTAAAATGGTCTGATGGCAACCGAATGATAGAGTAAATAAAAAGATCCCAAGGTGATGGATCTAAAACCCTAAAATGGCATGCGTAGGAGGCAGAACGCATCTACCGCCGTTTGGAGAAATTGGCTTGGATGTTGAAGCCGCCTAGGAGGCAATGATTGCAGGATATGCACAAAAAGGAACCTAACCAAGGAGCTTTAGAGCTGGTCAAGCAGGTAACACTGGCAGATAGACCACGTCAAAATAACAGGAGCCTTGGTACAAATATACTCACCCATCGTAGTGGATGATGAATAATTAGGCAAGGTAATCGAGTAACTGTATGCAGGCGCCTCACGGGTACCGGAAATAGGGTTCAAAGAAATACACGAATGATTATAATAATCTGATACAGATCATGCATAAATCTAGAGGCCGATTTTCTTTCTCTTTACCAATTTGGAACCCTAAACAACAAAATAAGACTCATATTTTCTTCTCAAACATTTATGTAGAGATGGGTCGGTCATTAATTATAACACTAATGGAAAATTGTCTGAAACGAAATGGTTGCAGGATAGGTACAGGATGATTTATCAAAGAGGCTCTAGAACTATCAAGCAAATGCGAATTGGGGGAGTAAGAGAAACAGATTTCCATCGTTCTATCTAAATAAAACACAAACAGAATATGGAAAACAATAGAACCTATATCTGAAGCCTTGATTCAATGCAGAATTCAATTCTTCGGTTGCAGAAAACTCAATCCTTCTTCTTCCTGCCAAAATCCCCCCTTCCTTGCCTCTACAAACTTCCATTTTATAACACAGTCCCTTCCATGTTCCAAGGAACTCGGCACACGATCCCGTGCATCTCCCTCCTCAAGAAATATTTTTATTTAATTTAATGATCCCAAAAAGGTTTCTTTTTTAAATATTAATACACAGTTCCGACAAAATTTGATTACTTTATAACCAACCAACCATATTGTCATTAATAAAGTTATAATATTCAACTATATATTAATTTATATTATTAATTTAGTTGTAAATCACTAATTACAACATAACTTACAACTATTTTATTTATTTAAATATTTATTGCAAATAATATTATATTAAATAATACAAAATTTCTTACAATCTTTATTTAACAACTATACTTCTAATAGAATAATAATTTATTTACAACAATAATTAACAACTATCGACATTATGCTCAATATTATCTTTTATAAATATGTTTAATTATCAACATTATAATTTCTGTAATATGATTCTATTTAATGCTCAACGGTACCTTACACACTTAGACACTTTCTAACCTAGTTAGACTCCAAGGTGCAATATTACCTGTCTGCAAGTCATGATCGAATGACAGACAATGACCAAAAGGATAAACTGACAACCAGACAACACTAACATGGGACCTCACGTTAACTCCAAACAACTAATCCATTGGCGAAGGCACGCTCAGACCTGGTACATCAGGTGGAGTCGGTGCCTAGTACCTGCATTCCTGCAACAACGCACAGTTAAACATAACAAGATATATATATATCCACATGCAGTCCTATAGTCAATGGAAATCGCAATGAGGTAGGGTACTCGAGAATGAGTAATACGACACTGTTCCATTCACGTTTATGTATAAACATTTAACTATATTGAGCAAGGTTTCCGTTTACTAGTCAACAACATAAAATGATCAACTATCTCACAATCCCATATAGTGAATATCATCAAAACATCTGTAACATCTAATTCATTTATCAAATTCTAAAGCATAAAATAATAGAATCCAACATCAACAATTGTTACTATACTGATTAGGTCCATAATGAAGTAACAAGATAACAAGAGATCCATCATCTATGGTCTAAGATACTGTCATAAAGTCTAATACTACTAAGCAAAAATCAATCTGATAGATGACGAGTTGAGGGGCACTACAAGGAGCGTTACATGTCCATAATATTTGAAAATAAAACACTAATATAATAGAAAGAAGAGAGTATCAAATGTATTCTAAAAAGGCAATCTTGTTTAAACTTAGCAAGGTCAATCAATTTATATCTAACTCCACTTTGTTTCTACAAAGGCCATTCAAAACTAAAAAAAGTGATCATTGTGATGAAGGAATTAGTTTTCAAGTAAAGGATATAAATATAGCATGGTAAGAGCAAATTCCCTTGGAAAATGATGTAGAAGCTAAGGTACTCAAATGTATGAAAAGAGAATGCATAAGGTATCTGAATGAGATCAATAGAATTGCCATAAGTCAAACCTATTTCTATTTAATCTCTCACTATTAGACACATGACAAGAATATTCTTTGAAGCACAAGAAAATATGGACTTAACAACAACTCAAAACCGTATTATAGCAACCATCGTATGGGATTTCTATTCATTCTAGCTACCCAATGTAGATGTAAAGTCAAATTCAATGTTCATTGCTAGTTCTAGCTATGATCTAAGCTATGGTATAGGGTATAGTCTCCTATCTTAGTTTCAGAATATATAGCTGTGCATACTCTAATAACCACATAGGCAAAAATGTAAAAGCACAAATCTGGAGCATGATTCTTTTGGCGATTCAGCTCAAACATCATCATTACCTTCACTGCTATGATCATAGGGTATGCATTTACAAGGATTTATTGATTAGACTTTTAAAAACTTTCAATCAAAAGGAATTAATAGGCATACAACTAGATTCCTCAACCTCTTTGGGTGTTCCCATCAATGTGAGTTAGAAAGGAAGCTTGATATCCAAATTTTAAAGTTTGAAAAGATCTGTCAGAAAGGAATACAAAAGGCAAATACATATATAATGTATGCAAACTATTTGACAAATTGTCTCAAAGAGATATCATCTAAAGGAAGGCAATAATTAAAAGATTAAACAAGAAGAATTGTCTAAAGGACCAAACGATCAGCTACTGAAATGCAATGAAGAAAACTTAGATTCTTTTGATCTTATTCAATAAACCTCTTTGGACTTTAGAACAAGCACACTTTTGTATAAATAGTTGACAGATGAACCAGAATCATTCAGTAATGTTTAGGGGCCAAATCTAAAAGTAGTGAAACTATCATTTCTAACCAAGGAAAGAAGAGCAAACAAGGCACTCGATCTGTTTGGTCATTTGCCTCAAGGGATGTTGTCTTGACCTTTCCATGGTTATAGACACAGAAGTTAATGATCACAACATATACATTCACTAGATGTTATGCCCAAGGGGGTTCGCAGACAGTATCTAAAGACACAATTTCATGCTACCCATACAGATTTAGAAAAAAGATATTCACCAGAAAATTGGTAATGGCTGCAGAGAATGATTACCCTTAAGATTTACTAAGATCTATCTAATGTGCCTCAAGAACACCATTGAATGAAAATATTACAAAATATGCAAGGAAACAATGGCATAAAAAAATGTTTATGAGACTTACCTAGTAGAGAAATTGATCAAATTTAAACTGATGTGGAGACACCGTTAGTAGAACCATTTCTTGTATTCTATTGGCCTCAGAGTCATCATTCCTTGGAATACAATGCTTACTGTAAGAGTTTTGTTTCTCTCCAGAATACCTCCCCCTTCCAATTTCCTCATAATGCCTATAAAATCTACAAATCATGAGAGAATCCCCCCTATTTTCAAAAGAGGATCTTTTCTTTTTTCCTCCCTCCGTAACCCCCGCAGCCCCTAAATAAATACCAAATCTATTATCTTTAAGGAATGGGATCATGGCATCTAAATATAGCTTGACACAATTCCCTAGATAGATGCCAGTCCATAAAACACAATAATAAAATACTTATTATATTTACATTACTATAAACAAGGCTTATTATTATATTTACAAAAACTAACATTTATGAGGAAGGGTTAATCACAAAACTAAATGAACTTAACTTAATAACACAAGGTTCTAATAGAAGAATAAGCACTATAAGATTTATGTAGTAAGCACGTTGTTCTTTGATAAGACCTGCCATAGCCTTTACAAGGATTTCCTAGAGGTGAAATCTGTACAACCCAAAATGAATATGAAGGGGCACTACAGATTACAACTTCCATGGGGTTTTCTAGGAAGCCACTTTGGGCAAAGGCCCTACCATGGAAGCCACTCTCCTACATACAACTAGTACTCCAACCCAATATCAAAACTCAAAACATGCATGGGCAAGGAACTATAAGACATCTATCCTCTACCATCAAATACATTACATAGGTTATCTCCAATTTTAACCACAACAATAAAACTTTCCTTGCCCAATTAAATGATCTCAAAACCATAAAACATTCGAACAGAATGATGCAAATAAGATTGAAGGTCTAGGTAGCCTAACCTCTAGAGCTAGAAATTTGAACGTAGAAACAAGGGGTTTGAGGAGTATGACATACCTTACAATCAAAAGGACTCAGAGTCATAAAAGACTAATTTCATCATTACAACAAACATTAACCACTAATGACAAGGGACTTCAAAAAAACCATAGCACCAATGTATGATGAAACCGGTAAGCAATTAAGGTCTATAAAATAACATATATTATTACTTCTAATATTTGCATCAATAACTCAAATCCCTCTAATATTCAGTTAATATCTACTTACTAACATCCATGTCACATAGAATAGCATAATACAATCCATAACTAACAAATTTTTTTTTAAAAGGTAACAAGAGTATGACTAATACTTAATTATTACACTATCATTACCATAAGAATCTAGTATAATAAATCATTCTAATTTATTAAAGACAATAATAAATTATTCAACTCTAAACCAAAATCATAAATCCATTTAAGGCAATGTTACCTCCTTTAACACCAGTTCCATCTTTCTAACTATATAAAAATTGTCTAACAATTGATGCTAAATTTAAACCTATAAAAAAAATATTAAAATTATTCTAAGTTTGAATTTAATGACTTCTACTATTAATCTTGTTCTAGAATGATAAGCATATATTTAATAGTATAATTTATACATAGTCCAACAACTCATATATTCATGAATAATACAATTTTATTCATCTATACACTCTAACAATGAATTATAATTGGATATTCTCCACTATGACAATGGAAACTAAACACTCCTATTCTTCCTTATTAAGAAACTACCAGATCACAAGAAGAATTATTCTAATCAATCAATATTACACTAATCTATTATTTTGTTTTTTCTAAAAGAATTCAATTCTTGCCAATCTAGTCTCAGGCTTATATAGTTTAAAATACACTGGCTTAAACAATGAAAGAAAATAAATAAATGAAATACTCAGGGTTTGAAAAAGAAGTTTATTTTTAGTAAATTGCAACGCCCTTGGTGTACGACCATGAAGTAAGGGAAGATTTTGAGTTAAGAACCAAAATAGAGAAAGAGGAGAATTGTAAAGAGAAGTTCGAACCACGCATTCTGGCAAGGATTGATGTTTTGAAATATCAGATCTGAAGGGACCATATGACGACATCTAAGAGAGATAGGACAAATTTGGTTAAGTTTCTTCTGACACCATCCAACCTCTAGCATAGACCTTAAGCTTTACTCACTAGCAAATTTTGAAGAGTATGCAATAGGAGAGAAAATTGTATGGCATCAATGTTTGGACAAAGGAAGCTAGGTAAGGATTTTGCTAATTACAAGAAGACCAAAAATTCATTTACTGGCAAGGAACAAAACATACAACGACTTCCATTAATTTGGCTAAGGTAAAATTTGCAAATAAAATTCCATTTTGGTTTAATCAATTTTAGATTAATAGTAAAAGAACTTCATTACTTGGCACAATTCTGAAAAGCTAAGGCTGGGTGAGGCCGTAGTATGGCGCTAAGAATAGCCAAGGACAAAATGGTTCTAGAAACTGGTAGAGGGTTCATATGGGTCATTTTCTTTTGATTTGGGTCACTTTGAATGATTTATAATTGATTGCACTCTAAGATTTCAGGGAGGATTTTGACATAGAATAAACCAGAAGAAGAATAAACTTGGAAGTAACTACAGAGTTTATAACATTGACAGTAATCAAGGTACGATTCCCAAGATGAGAGCATGGTTAGGAGAAACTACACTCGAACACACAGAGCATAGAATGATCACGCTACAATAAGATTTGAATTCCAAGCTACAGAAATGTAAAATTTCACACATAGAGCACAGAATGGTCGTGCTAAATTAAGATCTTAATTCCAAGTTACAGAAATGCAAAATTTCACACACATAGAGTCAACATAAACATACCCAAATTTTAGTCCACTTAAGATCTTCTCTATTTCCCCATAAGAATTTCTTCCCCCCCCCCCAATTTCTATCTCCTTCACAACACAAATTCCTCTCCCAAAAAGAATCACCCCCTATTAAAAATAGCTAATCTCATAAATTACCATAATCATGCATCTGTTACCGAGAATCCCACTCCTCCAAGAAATTTTAAAATTTTACTTATAATAGAGATTTCCCCAAATTTGATACTTCAGATTTGACAACTCACAACATTAAATTATTCCCTAATATTATCCTTTAAATGCTATATATCTTAATTAACCATAAATAAAACTTTAAATGCTTATTTAAATATTAAAATCATTAATTTAATCAATAATAAATTTTACTTAAGCAATATTCCAAATTTTACTACTACTCAAAATACTATTAAGGTATTACCAAAAAAAAACACATAGGCATAACTTAAACAAAACTCAACAATACTCCACAACACGTGATGACCAACAACATGAAGCGAGGACCAAGTGTCACATCACGACACATGACCACAGCGGAAGACTGGGACTGACCTAGTGGGATAAACCTCATGTTATCTCCCATCAATTTTATCCATTGGTGCAAGACTAACCTAACTGGAAATTACATACATTCAACTATGTAAAACAAGGTTATATTAATTTGCATGATCTAACTTACCAGGGGCTGAAGCCATGGGGGAGGGCAAAGGGAAGTGTGGGGTGTGAGATGCAGAGAGTGAAGGGAGAGCGGCAGCAAATGGCACGGTGGAGGGTTAACATCGGCAGTGGGGTTGTGGGCCTGTGGTAGGCCGCGATATATTTGGAGCAGGGGATGTGGGGAGGGGCGGAGCCCCACCCACATCCCACAAAGTGGGGTGTGGGTGGGGCTCCGCCCCTCCCCACACCTCGTGGTTTATTTGTAACTGCGGTGGGGTTTCAAACCCCCACTGCCCATCATATATTCTTTGGCTGTGTTTAAACACAGTGACCTCTATTCGTATTCCATTTCAATTTACGAATTCTTCAATTAATATATATATATATATATATATATATATATATATATATATATATATATATATCATTCCCATAAATACATTTAATTTTAATCTATTTTAAATATATATATATATATATATCTTTACAGTGTAGTAATATTCTCAATTTCATCATGTAATTTGAAATAAATTATTAAATCTATATATATATATATATATATATATATATTCCAATTTTCTCACTTTCTCTTAATAATAAAAAAAAACATAAAGATAGATATAGAAATTTTCACAACCAAATTAAAAAGTAAAATGATATATATTTATACAACAAAATTCATGGAAAAATCTATTTTGCTATTTCTTTATTTTGATTTACAATATAATAAATACTCAATGAAAGGAACATTTAACCATTTCAAATCTGTATTTTCCATTTGTAATTTCTTTCAAGTAATTTTTTTTTTCTTTCAATTATATTTTTAAATCAAAAGTAAATACATGTATCTATTTAATCTTTTTATTTCAAGAACACACACATATTACAGCAAAAATTCAATTTTAGATTAATTTCCAATCCAACTCACTTCAATTTTAACTTTGTATTCAAGGAAAAATGCATCATCCATAAACTGTAAAAGTAACTTTCTCACTAGATAATACAAGGATTATGTTTTCCAATTGATTCAACCAACAAACAAGACTCTCAACTTAACTTGATAACAAAGAACAATAAAATGTAAGATTAACACAACTTCCATACACACAAGGGAGTAAATGACTCTCTTCTCCCAACTTACACAAAAGATGAAATGTAACAACCAAATGAAATCACCATTTAAACAAAATAAGGGAGGATTATCTCTCCACTCCCAAGGTAACAATTTTTTTTCAACAATTTCAAGAGAGAAGTTCTCTCTAAACTCTTTCATAATGAAACTATGGTGATCAAGCTATCCTTGCAAATAGGAAGATTAAACCTTTTCTTTAACAAATAAAACTTCTCCAATTCTTTTTACATGCTCCAACAGTTACCTGCAAGACAACAAGGGAGACAACAACAACCATCTATCTCTCCTCCCTACCTTTGACCTGCAAGAGGGTCACCCCCGAGTTAGGGAGACCATCCTCATACCCAGGGTAAAATAGATTATACACATCACAACATTACAACATTTTCCAAACATGAGGTTGATCTTAGTTCCTCATTGAACTAGATCAGCTCACAAGGGCTACAACATAGGTATGAGATGGTCTCCTGTATTTGTGGTTTCGTTAGTAATACCTGCACACTCAAACTCAAAGTCAATACCACATAGAGATATCATAACTGTAGACACCCAAATTTGTCCCAACTTTGTCCATGTCTTGCAACACCTTGACAAAAACATTATCCTAGACATCATGTAGCATTTTGTCCTAAATCCCACTCTTAACCCCATTTATTCCATTAGCCAATTAATTAAATAAATTTTATTTATTTAATTAAAATCCCATTCAATCCCATCCTTATCCTACTTAGCCAATTAATTAAATAAATTTATTTATTTAATTAATATCCAACTCATATCCCAACTAATTCAAATATTTTATTTGAATTAAGTTCTCATTATAAGCCGACTTTCCAATTAATTAAATAAATTTTATTTATTTAATTAATTTATCTTATCATTGAGCCGACATGCGTGCCTCTTTCATTTAAAAAAGATAAGTGGTACTATAGCCTTTTATTTAATATCTTTTATATGTAGTACTTTTTATGTATATAAGCACACATGAGCCCTATCCTCCTTGACACTTGTCAAATGACTACAAATCCCTTGAAGAGTGGGGATAACCTAATCAATCCTAGCCGTCCACATCAATCAATTAGGTTTTTAATCTCAGCCATCCATTGGAACCATGCCTTTTCTATAAATCAACCCCCTCATAAGCCATTAGCATGCATTGAGCTTCAAGTAACATTATGCTGTCAAAATATCATTAAAGCCTTTGCATCCTTCAACTATCATCCTCATGTCATCTTCATCTTAATGTTATGCTGCAGAAATGAGCACCCAACATTCTTCCAACAATAATCCTTCAAAATCTTGCATGCTCATGCGAGGTGGAGAAGAGCAATGGAGATAAATCAAGCATAGCGTGGAGATCAGTTTGCATTTGCATTTTTGTTATTTTGATTTTCATGTTGTCTTGTGCTTCATTGTGCATTGCTAGGGTTTTATCATTGTTGATTCCTCATTTATCCTATTTGCAATTTTACCCTAACTACATTTGGCACGCCCGGTGGGACTCACTTCGTTTGATCTTTTTTACAGGTTTTTGTAGTAAAAATTTGCATTCATATAACTCCCATTGTTAAGTTTTGCAGGTTTAATTAACTTTTTGTTGCAGATCTGCTACTTTTTGGACAAAACCCTAGGTTTTAAAGATTTCGTCATATCTTCCAAACGGCTATGAATTTTTCTACAAGATTTAAGTAGAAGTTTGTCCATGATATAAAGAAGCTACAGTAGAAAAATTTTGGGTTTATCACGATTTTTGCGGGATTTATCACGTTTTTATGTTTTTTCATAAAATCGCAATTTTGGGCGCAAATCAGCGAATTTTTCAGAAATTTTTATATTTTTGGAAAGATCTTGAAATTCTAATGGGGGTCTATGTTTTATAGATTTAATTTGGAGGTCGTTTACTATGCGAAAATATCAGATCTTTGCCGACTGTACCATTTTCATAAATCCGCATTTCTGGGCGCAAATGAGGGAATTTTTCTGATTTCTTTACATTTTCGGAAAGCTCTTTGAAAATTAATGGGGGTCTCTTCTTTGATTTTTTAATTTTCGAATAAAAAATCTATCGAAATAATCAAATCTAATTCGGCTATGCATATAAAATTACAATTTTCCTTGCCTGATGAGCCTATTTTTTATGCCTGCATTATAATATCATTTTTTTTATGTTGTAGGTGATCATAAAGAGCTGGAACAGCATTGGCATCAACATCTAAAGCAAATTGGAAAGCGATTGTATCAGGTGCACTCATTCTAATCTTTCATCTCTTAGTCTTGATTGATCACACATTTGGACTTTGGGATTAAAACAAACATTGTTTGCTATCACACCATTGAAAAATTGGGCTAAAACAAACCATTGTCTTTCATCACATTTAGATTTGGGCTTTAAAACAAACAAGTGCTTGCATTGTCTTCCACACATTGAACTTCTAAGGTTAATGAACCCCATGCGAGTGTAACCAAGTAAATGTGTATGCTCTCTCCTTGCGTTCCAACACGAACTTGGAGATCAAAAACATTACTTGTGTTGCTTTTGTTTAGCCTTAGAGAGGCCTGCCTTGGTATCCACCCCAAGGGAACGACCTCAAGCGGTACTTTCATCCGGTCCGCTATAAAAATCAGAGGATAAGGCGAAAGCCAAGTCTAACCGGTATTAGCGCTCACCATACAGTGCTAACTCGAAAGGAGGTGTACCTTTGTGTATATTAAAACTCCTAGTAGGGTTAGTTAAAGTCTTAAGTGGCTTGCTGGATGCTCGTGGGGTGCCGGTCCCCCGGATTTTCATTAGAACCTCCTTGTGATAGTGGCCTTGCCTTAACTAGGACTTGTTGAGTGTCTTCACGTGCTTGCTTAACCATCATCACATTCTTCCAAACTAAAACTTGCTTATGTGTCTTGTGTGAGTGATTCATGTGTGTATATGCATAATCATTTGTTTGAATATTGCCACATCAAGCTCTAAACACCCAAACACATAAAGACAAGTCATCCTACACATTCTTCCAATAACATTCAAACCCAATCATTTTCATTCCAAACATAGCCTAGTCATCATCCAACCCTTCATAGCCAAATCACTTCCACATCATCATCCAAATCCCTAAGCAAGCACTTGCTAAAAGGACTTAAGACAAACACTTGGTGACAACATGTCTACACTAGAGGACCTAGAAATCAAATTCCAAAGATTCCTCCAAAATATTTATCAAGGATTACAACCCCTAAACCAAGATGCCATTGAAATATTACAATTCTTCATCAAAAAAGCTCAACCCCACGTAAGCCAATCACCTCAACTACAACACTTCATAGCCCAAGTCCAACACCTTTTAGCCACTAGTCAAGCTCAACAAGTACAACAATCCTTAGCCATTCACTATCAACATAATCCACCTCATAGCCACATGTCATATCCATCCACTTTCTATCAACTTAATCCACCTATCCACCAAGTCAATGCCACGTCAACCTATGAACATCCACCTCAAGCCTATCTAATCTCTCATGCCGCCATGTCAATGCACTACCAAGCCCATCCACAAAGCAATCAAGTGATATTACAAGAACAACATCCAAGTCCCAATAGCCCTTTGTACATAAATCAAGCATGTCCAAGTATACCTTTTCAACAAGACCACAAAGCACCATTGATAGATCTAAATCCACCTTTGCAACAAGAAGCACATGCAGCTCCAAGTGGCCCTTTGTACATAAACCATGCAAGCCCAAGTTATCCTATGCAAGATCTAATAACCTTTGACAAGGGAGACACCAATCTAGAGTGGCCACCATCATGCAATCCCATGCCAACACATGAGCCAACAAATCCTATCCCAATACCACCATGTGATCCTACCCCTAGTCCATTGGTCCATCAACCTTCCAAACCATCAAGCCCTTCATTACCTTCATCACCATGTCATTCTAATCCTTCACCAAAGGATGCAGCTGAGATAGTTTTACAAAGGATGCTTGAAGCAAAACTCATTGAACTTCCCGAAGTCAAACCATGTGAAGAAAGTCTATATGATGAACATGATTATTGTGCATACCATAGGACCAAAGGCCACAATACAAATCAATGCCCAATATTTGTCCCAATTGTTTACAAGGTGTACCTACCTATAATGGGAAAACATGCCACATCATCCCAATCCCATGTGTCACCCCTATCTAGTCCAAATCCAAATCCATCCAATCCAATTACCCCTCAACCTAATCCTAATCATAAGCCTACAACACCATCTACTATTAGCATCCATCCATTATATTGCCCATCCACTCATACCCTTGCACAGGATGTGATCCATTGGCTACTAGCTAGGAATAAACTACCTACATGTCAAACACCCATTCATGAACCTACCAAAGAACTTCCAAAGGTCATGTCCAATCCTATAATCCCATCATGTGGTCCACCTATCCTTGAGCCTATCCAAGGGCCTTCCATTAACATTCTTAACCCTTCAAGCCCATCATGTGACCTACAATCCATCAAGCCTATTCAAGGACCTCCCATAAATCTAAGTCAAGAGTCATCATGTTCTCATGTTGTTGACCAAGAGTCATCTACCTCCATTCAAGCAACCCAAGAGGTATGTCAAAGGTTTAATCTTAAGCATGTGGAAACATTAAGCCCTAGTCCAACTCAAGATCAAATTACTTTCATGCAAAGCATCCATAACATTTACCTTCTTTATGATCAAGATGATACCTTTGAAGAAGCTATCCATGAGCACCTTGATCCTATCCATAATCCTATATCTATCCATGACCAAGATATCCACATTGCTCCTAGTCATCTACCATCTAGCCCTATCCATAATGAGCAAACATCAACTTGTCATGATGAGACACTTGTCCCCCAAGTAAGCATAAAAGATCATACCAATAACTTGGATCAACATGAACATAAGCAAGACCCTAATGATCCTCCTTTCACATTGACCATCGATTCCACTTCAAGTCCACCATCATGTCCTATTGGTTTTACCACCTTTGTCCATGAATGTTCTTCCTTAGGACAACAACGACCTTTATCCACTTCACCTTCTTCATCTAATAATGAGCTCAAGTCTAATGTTCATAGCACACCTAGTCCCATTGTCCATCGCATACTCCAAAACATGAACTACAAAGGTAAAGGCCTAGGCCTTTATGAACAAAGTATTTTGGAGCCAAACCATGTCAAGATTCCTCCATGCTCATATGGCCTTGGATACACATCCCAAGGTAAACAAGCTAAAGATGATAATTCCTCTATCCATCCTAAGTCCACTTTCCATCACAAACCCCATCATATACCCAAAACATATGTAGCCATTCCATCTCCATCATCCTATAAATGTCAAAAGCATGTGACCATACACCTTCCGCCATCCACCTTGCCTCCACTTTTACCAACTCCAAATATCCCTCCATCCACCTTGCCACCATTGCTTCCAACACCTAACATACATATCATTCATAAGTATCCTTACATCCCTAATCATGGCCAACAAAAGCACACATCGCCTAAGCATAAAGCTTCCAATCATTTCATCCACTCCACCCACGCCATGGGATTCAAAAGAAAAAATTTTGATGCCTCTACCTATAAAGCTAAAAGTCCTACCAAAAATCCAAAGAACTATCATGCCTTAGGGCACAAACATGAAAAATCAATGCAAATAACCAAAGCAAAGCAATCCAAAAAGCTATCCAAGCCCATACCTCCAAAAGCAAAGCCCAAAAGCAAAATGGTTTGGGTTCCTAAGCAAACAGCTAGCAAAGCGAATGAGGCATCCTCATCCACATCTAAGCAACCATCCAAACCCTTACATCCAAAAGCAAAGCCTAAGAGCAAAATGGTTTGGGTTCCTAAACAAATAACTAGCAAAGCAAATGAGGCATCCTCATCCACATCTCAAGAATCCCAATCACCTATCTCCATCCAAAAGCCTACTTTCATCCAAAACTTCCATTCCCTTCAAAAATCCCACAAGAAAAACAAAAGCACTAAAAATACTAAATCTATGTGGGTTCCTAAATCACTTCATCAACCATCTCCCAAGCAAACAACCCCATTGCTTCCTACACCGTCATCCAACCAAATGCTTCAATGTTTATCACGATGTGTGCAACCATTGGTCATGGTTCCCTTCCATTCCAAAACATTCCCACATAACTACATCTCCCCATCTTCCATCCATTATCCTACAAATCTTCCCCATCACCTTCCTATGGTCCATGCTTTTGCATAAGTCCTATATAAATCTACTAGCCTACCCATCCATCTATCCTTGCATGAACCTTTCATAATCCATTATCTACCTAATCCATCTCCCATCCATGCAATCCCTTATCAACATCTATGAGCACACTTGACATGGTCCATGTGAAGACATCATCCATCATCTAAAGGGACACTATCAACCTTCATAGCACTAAACACTTGAGTCCCTCCTATCCATTACCATGGTGAAAACCTGGCAAACAGGCACCATGTGTAATTGTCAACCCATCTAAAAAGCAAAAAAGAAAAAAAAAAAAATCAAAAATCAAAAAAATCAAAAAAGTAAAGAGAAATCCCTTCGTCCAATGGTGAAAACCTGGTAAACAGGCGCCTTGGATAAGTACCATGATGAAAACCTGGCAAACAGGCATCATGTGTAGGTTGATCTTCTATGTCACTTACACTTGGGGGCACATTGTCTCATCCAACCTATCCATTTCCCAACTATCTATCCTATTATATCATTTACCATCCTACCATCCTTAACCATTACATAAACATGCCTATCCTATTGAACCCATTTATCCATCCTTCTACCCTTTGATCTTGATGAAGACATAGGGGAAAAATGTTGAAACATGTTTGGATATTTCTTGACATACCTTCTTTCCAAACCAAGTCCTATCCATTGACCATTTATCCATCCCATTCAAACAAATCCATCATGTCATCCCTTGGTCATGAACTTTGTCATGTAAGAATCATAAGCATTATCACCTAGAATGGGGAAAGTTCTTCCTATGCAACATAGCCTTTGGAGATCACATCCTAGCTCCCTTATGATCCATCCACTATGGCATATCCTTATCACGAGCTTTCCATCTTATAGCTTATCCCCATCCATTTATCATGGAGCTTTCCACTATAGCCTACCTATCCGTTTATCATGAGGCATGCATACATACCTTATACGGCCTATCCTCTTATCTATCCATCCATCATGAGCCTTTCATCCCATTTACTATGAGCCCATCCTTCTATCCATCCAATCCCAAACAATCCACTCCATCAACATTCAATCAAAATCATCATCATCAATTCTTCTTATCAATAACATTCATTCATCCATTTCAATCAATCACTTCTTCTAATCATATCAATCAAATCAATCTAAGCAATGATCTTAAATCCAAGTCACATTAATCCATATCAAGCAAGCCAATCAATCAAGGAACATTATCCAACCAAATCAATAGGTTTTGATCCTAATCTTGTCATGAGCCCAATCAATCATCATCAATGGGATATAGCGTTCCCACATCCTTGTGTTGATCTAGGGATATAGCTTTCCCCACAATGACAACACTATCTATCATCAATCAAACAATCAATTATTGGTTTATGACTTGACAAGGGCAATACCTTGTTTGTTTTACATCCTTTGAGCACATTGAGAACACTTGCTTATGCTTAGATTGAATGGACACTCTAATCATCACACCATCACTATCATCATTCAAAACAATCCAACCATCAAAATAAATCCTATCAATCATCAGCATCAACACCAAAGCACATCAAGCTAGCCATCAAAACAAATCCAATAACTTCAGCAAATCAAAAGCAGCCTAATCCACCACAATCATCTCATCATCAACATTTCATTAATCAATTAAATCCATTTTTATCATCTCATCACTAAAACACAACATCAGAACTACATCTCATTTCCATCGTTAAGTGCCTTGATCCCGTGGATACAGGGTATGTAGGCAGTCTGGAGTACGAAGGAAGTGCCCAGATTCAGGCACAAGCGATTTTCCTCTTTCTTCTCTCCTCATTTCTTCTATCATCTATCTTATACATCATCAATAAACAACTTCTTCCAATCAATCTATCATAGCACATCAATCCAATCATCACTTCATCTAATCATCCTTCAATCATCTTTCATCATTCCAAACAAAGATCCAAATGTAAGCCCATCCTTAATCCATACCAATCAAGTTAATCAATCAAGCCAAGTTATCCAAATGCAATCAATGGTCTTGATCCTAGCCTTGTTGTAAGCCAAATCAAATCACTCAGCCAATTAGCCAACCAACCAGCAAACAACCTGTGTTGATCTAGGGATATAGCTTTCCCCGCAATGACAGCACTCTCAACTATCATCAAAACAATCAAACAATTAATCATTGGTTTACAGCTTGACAGGGGCAATACCTTGTTTGTTTTTGAATTATTTGTGCATGCATGCTTGCTTGCTTGTATGTGTTATCATTTTATCTTGCATTTGTATCACATCGATACCATTCTAGCTAATATTCATATCTTGTATCCAGACAAGGTTGTATTATGCTGGGGCACGAGACACATCGTCACCCTAGTCCTTATACCTTGGTGCATCACGTCAAGTGCTATATCAAACATTATGGTTGCTCACTTTCATTGCAGCATAACACATCCTTCATTTCTTCTATTTATCCCCTTATCTTTCTTTCTTAGCCAAGCCATTTCTTTTCGAGAGCCTACCCGTGTTTGTCCAACTCGCATATCCTCTCGAGGGGGCATCATCATTATATCCTTACATCATCATCATCAGCATCAGCATCCCTTTCAAGTATCCATACCTTAACTTCTTTGAAATGATGTTACTCGACACAAAGCTCATCATCTCGAACATCATCTCAAAGAGGGGCAAAATGTAGACACCCAAATTTGTCCCAACTTTGTCCATGTCTTGCAACACCTTGACAAAAACATTATCCTAGACATCATGTAGCATTTTGTCCTAAATCCCACTCTTAACCCCATTTATTCCATTAGCCAATTAATTAAATAAATTTTATTTATTTAATTAAAATCCCATTCAATCCCATCCTTATCCTACTTAGCCAATTAATTAAATAAATTTATTTATTTAATTAATATCCAACTCATATCCCAACTAATTCAAATATTTTATTTGAATTAAGTTCTCATTATAAGCCGACTTTCCAATTAATTAAATAAATTTTATTTATTTAATTAATTTATCTTATCATTGAGCCGACATGCGTGCCTCTTTCATTTAAAAAAGATAAGTGGTAATATAGCCTTTTATTTAATATCTTTTATATGTAGTACTTTTTATGTATATAAGCACACATGAGCCCTATCCTCCTTGACACTTGTCAAATGACTACAAATCCCTTGAAGAGTGGGGATAACCTAATCAATCCTAGCCGTCCACATCAATCAATTAGGTTTTTAATCTCAGCCGTCCATTGGAACCAAGCCTTTTCTATAAATCAACCCCCTCATAAGCCATTAGCATGCATTGAGCTTCAAGTAACATTATGCTGTCAAAATATCATTAAAGCCTTTGCATCCTTCAACTATCATCCTCATGTCATCTTCATCTTAATGTTATGCTGCAGAAATGAGCACCCAACATTCTTCCAACAATAATCCTTCAAAATCTTGCATGCTCATGCGAGGTGGAGAAGAGCAATGGAGATAAATCAAGCATAGCGTGGAGATCAGTTTGCATTTGCATTTTTGTTATTTTGATTTTCATGTTGTCTTGTGCTTCATTGTGCATTGCTAGGGTTTTATCATTGTTGATTCCTCATTTATCCTATTTGCAATTTTACCCTAACATACAATAACCAAAGTAAAACTAAATACATGCATCTTAAACATTCAACCATAGAATCATATTGAAGTTCCATATCCATTCATCATTTTCTTAAAAGCAAAATCTAAATATCATCGCATAATTATTTCCTTTTAAAATCAATTAGGTTTAATAAGCAAGATTTCAGAACATAAGTCTCTCAACATATAATAATTAATAAAAATCACTGCAAATAGTCTCATGAATAGTAGTGTAAAAAGTAGGCCTCGCATCCTCTCCCCCTAAGATTGCACTTCCTCCTGGAAGTCATCAAAGAGGTGAGGGTAAAGCATCTTCAGTCTTGTAGCATCTTCTCATGTTGCAGTGACCTCATCATACATATCCCACTAGACCCTAACCTGGTCCAGCTCTCGACCTCGAAGGCCCAGCGTCTGATGAGCCAATATGCGTATTGGATCCAAAGCCAGCTGTCTGTCTGCCTCTACCTGAAGAGCACTCCAATCCAATACGTGAGACAAATCAGACATATAACGTCATAAAACTAAAACATGAAAGACATCGTGGATATGAGACAGGCTAGGTGGCAAGGCTAAACGGTAGGCTACAGGTCCTATCCTCTCTAGGATCTCAAAAGGTCCTACAAACTAGGGTGTGAGCTTAGAGCCTTTCCTATAACAGATTAGACTCTTATGCGATCGCACCCTCAAGAATACTCTGTCACCTACTGAGAAGCTTCGATCTGTCCTCTTTGCATCTGCATACTTTTTCTATCTATCCTGAGCTTCCTGTAGTCTCTATCTGATCAAGGTAACCTATTGTTCCATATCCTGGATAAATTCGGGACCAGTGGCAACTTGTTCCTCTAACCGATCCCAACTCAAAGGTGTTCTACAAGGTCTACCATGTAACGCCTCGCCATGAATACCTCACAAGGTATGGTTACTTCACCAAACCAGGGAAGACAAACACCACTGTCCCTTTACAATACCCCACATAAAATGGGTTCAGGATATTCACATCACTAGAGGGGCAAATTCCATTCTCTTGATTCCATGCACTAAAAGTACCTAGGCTTCTATCTTAGGAAGCACTAGAGACCACAAGAGGAACTTGAGGCCTCAAAAATCAGCAAGCACTAGTGTTCAGGGAACATATATGGTTAGATATATCATCGCATTTTTGTATAACATACACACAAGTAGAACAAAGAATAAAGGATTTATTTCTTCCAGAAACAAAGAACAAGTTTGTAAATTTATCAACCTTCTAACACCATACTAAGGCTCTTAAGTGAGAGGTACTAATACCAACTAACCATAAGGAGAGAAATGTTTAACTTAAACAACGACAAGAACTAGAGATCCCAGTGTTGCAAACCTTTGCTCTGATACCAAATGTAACGCCCCACCATGAATACCTCAGAGAACATCACATTTATGCTATATGCAACAGGATATTTTTTTTTTTAAAATTGAAAGAGATAGTAAAGTAACAAAGTAATATTAACACATCATTTAAACTAATGACTTGTCCTCTAAGATATCATAGTTGCATTACTTGATAAAATAATTAACATAATCTAACACACATCATGAATTAACATTAGTAACTCATTGTAAAACTAATGCACTAAATCAATAAACATTTACATCTACATAACATCATATAAGTATTCATTAGGATCTAGTACATAGTTACAATTTCTCCTGACATATGAATACAACATTACATCGTTACATTATCATCTTCTGAATACATATGAATACATACATAATGAATCATCTGATACATAGGCCAGTACATGAGCATAATAACTATCTCCATAAATAGGTACACGATCTGAATCTGCTATAGGAGTTACAACCTTCTTGCACAAGAACAAAGGCAAGGAAAAACCAATGGAGATAAAGCACATCCACCCGACCATGTGGAACCCTAAGGTCCACCCCCATGCTAGGAGATAACATAAGGTCCCAAAACATCATACAGTCAAGTACACAATTACCTAATAGGAACAAAGACTGAACAAGACTCCATTACAACACATGACAACACCACAAGCAACTCAAAATCACTTCCAGAGGCAACACATGACGAATGGGGAGAGTACAACTAAGGAATGCTAGGCTACAGTAAGGAGAGTGTCATCGCATGGCCCTAACATGGGTTACCCTGACAACCTCTAGCTAGATGCCAGCCCCCATCCATGGGTTACCCTGATAGTCTCTCGCTAGGCGCCGGCCCCCATCTATGGTTACCCTGACAGTCTCTCACTAGACGCCGGCCCCATAGGGTGACACATGTGGAATCAACATTCCTTTCATGAGGACAAGAAAGTTGATTTTGCCAACCACGGCCTTCTCATCTCATCCTTAGCCTGAACAAGCACTACAGGCATGAGTGAGGCATCCAATTATCTTGTTAGTGTGAAAACTACCCAACCCCTAGATTAATTATTAGGTTATCACTGATTACCAACTCCCAATGGGTCACCCTGGAAGCCACTTTGGGCACCAGCCCCACATTGGAAGCCACTCCCCTATCTACACCTAGGAAACCCTATCCATCAAACATAACAACTATCATCATAACAACAAATATACATAACAATGCAAGGCATAAACCATCTTGCAACCAATCACAACATAATAAATCACCAGAGCAAGGCATTGGTCCTCTTGCTCCAACATTTCAACCATAACAAGGTGTAATCCAGAGAAAGGCATGGGTCCTCTTGCTCCCAAAATTTCAACCATAACAAAGTGTATTCCAGAGCAAGGCATGGGTCCTCTTGCTCCCAAAATTTCAATCCTTTACACAGACCAACATAGAATTTAAAACAAGCTCAACACAATAGGGAACCACAGCCTTCAAGAAGAGCTCAACAGCATGGATTCAAGACATAACAATAGGGCTAGATATACTGAGCAAGGCATTGTCCCTCTTGCACAGTCGTCATAATCACATAAACCAAAACAAGTTCATCCTATAACAAGATTGCCATATCACAAGGGTCAAACCCACAACTACCCTTCCTAGCCTCTGGAAGTAAATTCCACTAGACACCACTGTAATACGATAATTCCACATTAACATTTACTCTTAAAAGCACAACTCCTTCAAATAGACCAACTCACATGAAATATTTACTTGCAATATGTGATTTCCACTAAACAACTCATTGACCATAAATTCTTCTAACTAGAGCAATTCAATACCTTAGTTATCCAGTTACCTATAAGTTTTACTTATAAGTCCAAATTTTCAAATACTTTGTTATTTCACCTAATTCCAATCTTTCAATCCAATTTCAACTTAACAAAATCATTATGAAAAACATCTTTGCAAAATCAAACCAAACTAGATTAAATTTCATCTACACTGATTATATTGCCATATCCAATTACATTTAATTGTAATAGCAACTAGATTCAAGTTATATCTCCACCAAGAATTTCATAAAACCTAGGTCTAGTTTAATTAATATTAATTCTATCTATTATATTAATCACTCATCAATTACATATAACCGTCAAGCTAACCAATGCATAGATAATATTAATTACAAATACTTATAACTTAAATGCTAATTACAACATTTATAATCCAAACCCATATATCATATTTCTACTAACAAAACCATTATAATAGAATCAATGCCATATTACAGTATAGATGCGATCATATCGATTAGTTTAATAAACATTTGTATTAAACTATAACAACTACGTTTCTTTTGTTTCATAAGTTAATATCTATATCATATATATATACTCCAACAAACTCATCTACTAAATCATGTATCTGAACTATGCATGGATTCATATTTAATTTATAATTAATAATTGATACCTATACAAATATCCATATGACATAAATGTTTATATACATGTTCATGCACTTGTGTAGGTTATTTCTATTCTCAAGGTAAGATTTGGTCAATCAACCTTCAAATTTTGGACGGTTTATAAACAACACCACTCTGCCTTTGAGTAGCAGCCACACCATTTCCATTTCTTCAAGCGACGACTTCATAGACCACCACACCCAATTTGAAACACCTTTGTTATACATGGCTGGAGTCTCACCTAGAGGATGGAGTTTGACAGACTTAAGGAGTATGCACACCATATTAAATGGGTTATCTAGATTTGGATTATGGTCGATCAAGAATACTGTGAAGATTTGAACAACCAAAGAACAAGACACCTAAAATATAAATTGACTAAATGAAGAGCTAATAAGATGTTCAATACAATCTACTATAAGAATTGGATCCTGAAGAATCTATGCAAAAGTGGGCAGTTTTATATGATCCAAAGTCCATATTTATTTGCACATAAGAAAAAAATTTCCATCTAGATCTAATAGAAGGCAAAAGTAAGGAATACTCTAATGGACAAGGTACTTGAACTGTTTGACAAGGTTCAAAGATACTTACATATACAAAGAACATCATTAGTTTATCTATTAGAGGATATGAACAAACTAATAGATCCTTAGCAAGATGACTTTGTAACCCCTTTTAAAAAATAGATAAAAACCATCGTTTCTAAGATCCAACACCAACATTTAGCAATTATAAGATTATATAGAAATCTTAATACTAATATATAGATAACATATGATTATATGCAAACCTTAATGCCAATATATATGGCGATTACTATCTTATAATGATAGGAAGATCTAATGTAAAAATTAAAAAATATAATTCATGCTATGATGATCTAGGTTTATGACATGCAAATAAGGCAACAACTATGCTTCTTACATTGAAATGTTTGCTTTTCCAATTTCACAAGCAACAACCCTTAGAAAAACAACCTTTACATTTAATAAATAAAGGATACATATAATATTTAGAACATACAATATTTACATTTAACCAATAAAGAAAAACATATAATATTTATATTTAATTAATAAAGAAAAACATATAAAATTTACATTTAATCAATAAAGAAAAACATATAATATTTATATTTAATTCATAAAGAAAACATGATACCTCAATCGCAATATCCCATTAATGGTAGAATCCTTGAATGAAAATCATAAAATGAGCAAGTCACCCCCACTCCATGAAGAGTTTTTAAAGAGAAGGAAAGAATAACTTCCTACCCAAAACTAACTCAACCACCCAACTAATTCAACCAACCACCTTCCCATTTTCGTCACTTTTGTAAGTGGGGCTTAAAGGAGGGTCTAAAAACCTTTTAAAATATTATAAATGACAAAAATAAACTTCTTACCTCTGCACCTTGGACATAGGACAATTTTTCAAACATAAAATACAACTTAGACCTCTTAAAAACACTTAAAAAAATATTTTAAAAGTTACAATGTTAAATCCCCACACAAGAACATAATCATTTTATCATATAAAACTAAAAATAATATTTCTTAACATCATGGCCAATAGACCTTAGGGCCCCATGCCTAGGTCAGACATCACATAGAAGGACATAAAGTGGCTAAATGACCACCATCATCCATTGACATAATAATTCTACATGTACACTCGACAAGAAGTGTTAGTACAATATATAGCCAAAATATATCCATCATAAATAACATATTATCACAAATCCATTAGTAACCATAGTGTAACGCTGAATCAATACACTCTTGATCCAATTGTTAGGCTTCGTCAATTGGGTGATAAGACTGTCTCTTCTCTACTCTAGGGTTTGGTTAGTGCGTTTACTAGTGTTCAGCGACCTTCCCTAAATTAAATCAATTTAATAGTAGTAATAAAATAATTCATATTCAAACAACTTTAAATAATTATTTGAACTAGGTAATTATCAATTACCAATTTAATCTTATTAAATATTAATAATAATAATAATAATAATATTATATGACCTTATTAAATATTAAAGTGGGTCAAATATTAGTATGACTATATAATGAAATATAGGCATACAACATAACCCACTGAGTAGGACAGCTGTTAAAAGCCAAATCAAACATGTTCACAAGCCAGGGCCAAACACGCACTTAACCAATAGGCTCCATCAATTATCAATCAGTTACAAGACCTAACATACTGACAGAACTGATAGGTTGAACTAGACATGTCATGCATCCTGATCGAGGATGATGACTTGAGATGTGGGACCTTAAGTTATCTCCAGAACAACTTATCCATTTGGTTTAGGGCATGCTCAGACCTATTAATTCAGGTGGAGTCGATGCCCGATACCTACATCCTGCAACAAATGACACAGTCAAGCATATATCGACACACAAAAGCTGACACTAGGTGAAAAAGGAATCACAATATCGTAGGGCACTCACAAGCGAGTGATATGACATCATCCTTTCCACATCATATCAATCTAGATTAGATAACACATAATCGTAACCAAATCAAATCTACCTCATTATCTGAACAAAACATACATTGAACATATAGGTGCATGAAATTGAATAAGTCTCAGAAGTACCATCATAACAAATAAATCTAACAGAATCAGTCCATGAGATCCATTCTAACATATAGCAATTGTAGTAAGATCGACATCTTAATCATAGGAATGCAAAACAATGTCAAAGCCTTACCTTAATTATTCCTGTTATTTTACCTTCATATTCATGCACCTTGATTAGTTCACCTATACATCCAAGGTGGGAATGGAGAGGCACTACGTGCCGTATAAAGCCTGGTAAGAGGCATACCCAACGAGCTGTGATACCCATTATTGTAGGCAAACTCAACTAGATACAGGTACTCCTCCCATTTAGACTGATAATCCATAACATACATACGCAGCATATCCTCTAACACCTAATTAACTCTTTCTGTCTAGCCATCGGTGTCAGGATGATAAGCAGAACCGAAGTTGAGCTGTGTGCCCAACACCTGATGTAGAGCTCTCCAAAATGAAGATATGAAAATAGAGTCTCTATCAGATAATACGGCGAGGTACTCCATGCAGCCTGACAATCTGATCAAGAAATACCCTCGCCACCGATGGAGCATTGTACATTATGAGTACAGGTGAGAAATGTGCCACCTTGGTCAACTTGTCAACTATCACCATGATGGCATCATGGCATCGTGATGACATAGGTAGACCAACAATGAAGTCCATAGAAATGGTGTCCCATTTCCATTTAGGTATCTCATGTGGGTATAAGAGTCCTGCTGGATGCTGATGCTTAGCCTTGACCCTCTAACACTCAAGGCATCGAGCAACAAACTCTGCAATATCATGTCTCATCCTAGCCCAATGGTATAACTGTCATAAATCTGCATGCATCTTCTTCACTCCTAGATGAGCTGCATAGGGTGCTCTATGAGCCTCAGAGAGTATCACTACACGTAGGTCACCTGTACGGAGTACATAGATGCGCTGCTTATGTCTAAGTAATCTATCTGACTCCAGGCAATATCCTACGAATTTACCTTTCAGGACCCTCTGATTCTGAACCTCCTACTGCAACTCAAGGAACCACTCATCCTCAAGCAGATACTGTAGAATAAGTTCTCTTAAATCCACTTTCATAGTCAGAGTCAGAATCTCGTGGTGCCTTCGACTCAATGCGTCAGTGACCACGTTCTCCTTTCCCTTGATGTAGTGGACATCAAAGTTGTATTCACATAAGAACTCCATCCAATGCCACTGGCGAGTGTTCAAATTCGGCTGAGTGAAAATATACTGCAAGCTATGATGGTCCGAATGGAGCTCAAAGCGTCGGCCTAAGAGGAAGTGTCTCCATCAAACAAGAGCATGAATGACAGCTGCTAGCTCTAGATCATGCGTAGGGCAGTTTAGCTCATGTGTTTTAAGCTTTCGTGATTCATAAGCAATCGATCTAGCACCCTACATAAGCATAGCACCAAATCCCTCTAAAGATGCATCTGTGCAGACAACAAAATCTTCTACCGGATCAGGAACAGCTAATATGGGGGTGCTAGTAAGACGTTCTTTAAGGATTCCAAAGGCTTTCTCACACTACTCGGTCCAAGTGAATCCCTTCCCTTTTCGCTGAAGGGAAGTGATAGGATGAGCTATTCTAGAGAAACCTTCGACAAACCTACGGTAGTAACCAGCTAGTCCCATAAAGCTCCTCACTTCTGTAACATTGGTGGGTGCTGGCCAATCTTGAATTGCCTTGATTTTTGATGGATCTACGGAGATACCATCACCTGATAATATATGTCCCAAATACTGCACCTCAGTCCTGAAGAATGCACATTTCACCAGATTGCCATACAACTGATTCTCATGTAAGCACTGCATCACTTGATGCAAATGGTCCACATGTTCCTCCTCGATCCGTGAATAGATTAGGATGTCATCAAGAAATATGATCATGAATTGATCTAGGAAAGTACAGAACACCCCGTTCATGAGATCATGAACATTGCAGGGGCATTCGTCAATCCGAAGGGTACCACTGTGAACTCATAGTGACCATATTTAGTTCGAAAAGCAATTTTATGAATATCTACCTCTGAAATTCTCAATTGGTGATATCCAGATTTTAGGTCAATCTTTGAAAACACTCTAGCTCCTTGCATCTAGTCAAAGAGATCATCAATCCTCGGCAGAGGATATCGGTTCCTCACCGTCACTTTGTTCAACTGTTTGTAGTCCATACATAGTCAAAGAGATCCATCCTTCTTCTTTACAAAGATAACCAGTGCGCCCCATGGAGAAATGCTAGGTCAGATGTGTCCCTTCTCTAGTAATTCTTCTAACTACAGTTTCAACTCTGTAAGCTCATGAGTAGTCATTCTGTAAGGTGCTCGAGATACTAGTTCTACCCCTGGTATTAGATTGATATGGAAATCAACTTCTCTGCGTGGAGGCATACCAGGTAACTCTGGTGGAAAGACATCTGCAAATTCCCTCAAGATGGGGTGATCATCTAATGTGGTCTCAGGTTCGTCTTCTGACCTATCACTGACTATGATAGCAAATAACTGACATCCCTTTTGCATGCAATGCTTAAGTTGTTGAGTGGATACCGTTCGAGCTATCGTGGGCTTCTGTATGCCCACTATCTCTACCGGTGTTCCATGATCGTCTATGCAACTAATCGTCTCCTAACGGCAATCCAGCTTGGCTCTATGAGCCGCAAGCCAGTCCATGCCAAGAACTATGCCATAGGTTCCTAAAGGCATCACTCTAAGATCCCATGTTGTAGTGAATGAACCCAAGGAAACTTCACAATTTCAGACAATGAAATCAACTGACACCCTGGCCCCAGAGGCCAGCTCGACCTCCCACCTAATGTCCTACCTAGAAGCCACCAGCCTGCAATATTCCACTAACGATGTAGATATAATGGAGTCGGTAGCTCTGGAGTCAAAAAGGATAGAGCTGGGAGATTCTGCTATCATACCTGTTGTCTCAATGACTGAGGCCTGAAAATCAGCCTCGCAGTTGTCTACCGCTGCAAACATACAGTGGGATTTACCCACGTCACCCACTATCTGCTTAGATCCTCCTGCATGATGCTGTCCCCCAACTGTATAACCTAGTGGGCACTCTCTAGCTATGTGTCCTTCTCCACAATTATAATAAGGGCCTCTAACCTGTACCTGTACAGTCTGAGTCCTACTTGAATGCTGTTGTCCTATCCTGCCAGTAGTCCCCTGTGAACCCCTAAACGACTGCTGTGGTTTCACGGGTCTCGCAGATGGTCCCTGCTGCCTCTGATCTCTGCGTGGGCCTTGCTATTGCCAACCTCTATTATTTCCCCCATAAGATTTCTGTTGTGTTTTAGCTTTCTGCTGCTGCTGTGTTTGCTGTTGCTGTGGGGGTCTAGGAGGTATTGGTGCTCAACTGTGTCCTCCTTTAGGAAATGTTGTGTCGGTCTACGGAAGTTTTGTTGATGCTACTACTATCCCTGATCCTTGAACTGAGGGCAAGAATTCTACCCCCATCCCTGAATCTCTTTAGCATTGTAAGCCTTCTCGGCAGCCTCACTCAGTGTCTGCAGATCTGCCATCCGAATAGGTCCTGATATACCATGGTTTAGACCCCTGATAAACTTGTGTACTAGGAGTTTCTCATCATGGAGATATTTTGCATACCTGGATAACTCTGTAAATTTACTCTTGTACTGTGCCACCGAGAGTCCCCTCTACTGTAGATCATGAAATTCATCTATACGACGCTGTCGGTAGTGGTCAGATAGATATCGCGCATTGAAGCGCTCAATAAAAGTCTCCCATGAGAGTCTATCTATGGAAAGGTGGCGCTTGCACTCCTCAGTGCGCCACCATGTAGCTGCGGCATCCTGTAATAAGTGCACTGCCACATGGGCCTTTGTGTTGCCTGCGTATGGACGCAACGCGAAGCACCTATCCAAACTAATAAGCCAGGCTTCTGCCTCAGCTCCCTCTGTAGTTCCAATGAATGTAGGAGGGTTCAATCTCAGTATATCCCTAATGGGATCTCTTCTGTCACTGTGCCCCCTGTAAGGCTCATCTGCATGATGCTTATAAGGTCTGGAACCAAATTGCTCTATTCTCACTGTCTCGTCATGCCTAACATGACGTGTGGGACTCCTGCTCCGGGCCCTGCCGGCCAAACCAACCTCCTCTGTATCAGGCAATTCGACATATGGCTCCACACGTGGTACCCCCAGCGGCTCTACGTGGGGCTCCTCACGTGGCTCGACATGAGACTCAGCTCGTACCTCCACATGTGGCTCTTCTTGTGGAACATCACGGGGCTCGTCGTATGGCTCTATGCGCGGCTCAACTATGGCCAGTGGAAGCCTATCCAAAATAGCCTGTAAGGCCTGTAATATCTGTGGTCCCATCTCAGGTGGGGCGGGTGGTGCTTACGGTTCCTGAGGAATTGGTTGTGCCTATAAAACTGGCTGAATTTGTGGATTTGGCTATTCTGGTGGGGCTGGCTGTTCCGGTCCCATAGCTGAAGAATCAGTGTGCACCTTAGTGGTTGGAGTGTGGCAGGGCATTGGTTGCTGAACTCATCTGGGAGGCATCCTACAAAATGAAGTAGACTCTAGTTAGTTTAATCAAAGAAGTAATAATGTGCCTAAACAAGCCCAGTGTTTGAAACCTGGCTCTGATACCAAAATGTCATGCCCACATTTCACGTGTGTTCACAACATGCAAAACACACATGTTATGTCCACACATGCCATGTAGGCATGATTCGAGCTATCAAAAAATTTTCTTTTCTACTTGAATTTTTCACCTCGCACGCGTAAGTGTGCTCGGTGTGTCTGTTTAAGTTGTCTAAGTGTTTGTTGATACGGAATATTCCACTCACATGTGTAGGTTGATTTTGTTCACTATGTTTTGAGTTGGTTCATTTTTCTTCATTTAGATTTTCCCTTGAAAGGTAGTTGATCTTTGACTGTCTATCTCAATCTGTTAAATTTTATCTCGCATTCTTTGTTTAATTCCTCTAACAATTTGTTTTAAAATGTTGCTTATTTTTGCCGCTTACGTATTTCTTTAATTGCATTTAAATTTTATTTACGTTAAATCATCTTCCTATCTTGGTAATCTATTAGTAAAAAGAATTACTACTCATAAGTCAACAATTACACTTTTCCTATAAATGGATTTAATGTAATAAATTATTAGGACAAATTACTTTAGACCTTTTAAAATTGCCCAATTATATATGAATATATAAGTTTAAGTTCATACATAATTTCTCTCCTCTTTTCTTTTAAATCTTGTGGTGGAAACTCCACTCTAGTAGATATATATATATATATATATATATATATATATATATATATATATTTGTTTAATCTTTGTATATTTAATCATGCTAATGGGAAATCCACCCATAATAGAATAACTTATAGTTATGATTCCAACTCATAATGAAAGGGTGAGATTACAATAACATTTAAGAATAACCACTCATTTAATATTAAATGATATAGATATATACATATACATATAAATATATATTTATATTTATATAGATATGTATATAAATATATAATGTCTTTTTTTATTTTTATTTTCTTATTAAAATTATATTCCTCTCAAGCACTAAGTGCTTGTTTTCACAAGCTATATCAATTAGGGTTCACACCCTAACTTTTATTTTTTTTGATGCAGGCTTGATGGGTGAATGGCGGCGGCGCCATTGACAGGGACAGAGGAATGGAGTTCTGCGGCGGAGGAGTTGGAAGGGCACATGGTGGGGAGGCCGCAGTCGGCAGCGGGTAGCAGCCAGCGGTGGAGGCGGGGCATATCGGTGGCCGTGGTGGGGATAGGGTCACGGGGGGCGTGGAGTTTATGGCGCGATAGGATGCGGGGAGGGGCAGAGCCGCACCCACATCCCACGAAGTGGGGGTGTGGGTGGGGCTCCGCCCCTTCCCACACCCTATTGTAATATATATGGAGGTGGGAGATTCAACTCCCCCACCACCATTCCCTTCAATATTTTCGACTGTGTTTAAGCCACAACCTCTTTAATTTGCATTTCCTTTCTGTTTCAAATTTTCAATAGTAATTATTAATGATATATATATATATATATCTGTGTGTGTGTATCATTTTTACCATTATACTCAATTTTATACTATTTAAAATATATATATAAATATGTATATAAATATATATATTTATATTTGTATATATATTTACATTCACAAATGTAACAATATTTTCATTTTCTAAATTCATTTTAAATAAACTAATATATATATATATATATATATTAGTTTCACAATTTCTCTCAATAATGTATTTATAAATACAGATTTCAAACTTTCACAACTAAGTTAAAAGTAAATTGATATATTTAAATGTATATATAAATTCATATATATATTTAAATAACATTGTCTCATGGTAAAATTCCTTCCATACTAACTTCAGCATTGAAATTTTAATAAACAATTAATCAAATGAACAAAAGAAGGACATTCAATCAATTAAATCTGTGGGTGCTATTTGTAATTTATCAAGTAAATTTTCCATATCAACTACTTTTAAAATTCAGAAGTAAATACATGAACTATAAATCTTTTCTTTTCAATAACTCACCATAGTCAAATATAAATTTGTTTTGAATTAATTTCCATTGCAATCTTTACTCAAGATTTAATTTTCATTTTTACAAGGTAGACATGCAACTTCCATAATACAGTAAAATACACTTTCTCACTAAGTAATACAAACAATAATTTAAAACAACTGATCCAACTCAACAACATTTACACAACTTACATTTGGATAATCAAGAACAATTAACTATAAAACTCCCACATCTCAAATACAATCTAAGGGAGTTATTTACTTGTACTCCCAACTCACACAAATGACAACAAATGACATAATAAGGGAGGATTAACTCTCCACTCCCAAGGTAACAACTCTTACAACAATTTCAAGAGAGAAGTTCTCTCAACATCTTTTACATAATGAAACTCTAGATACCAAGCTTTTAACGCAACAGGAAGATAAACAGAAAGGTAAAACTTCTTCAATCCCTTTCACATGCTTCAAGCAAGACAACAAGGAAGAAAACAAGGACCATCTAGCTCTCCTCCCTACCTTTGACCTACAAGAGGGTCAGCCCCAAGCTAGGGAGACCATCCCACGAAGTGGGGGTGTGGGTGGTGCTCCGCCCCTCCCCACATCCTATTGTAATATATATGGAGGTGGGGGATTCAACTCCCCACCACCATTCCCTTCAATATTTTCGACTGTGTTTAAGCCGCAACCTCTTTAATTTGCATTTCCTTTCTGTTTCAAATTTTCAATAGTAATTATTAATTTTATATATATATATATATATATATATATATATATCAGTGTGTGTGTATCATTTTCACGATTATACTCAATTTTATACTATTTAAAAAATATATATATTTGTATATATATTTACATTCACAAATGTAACAATATTTTCATTTTCTCAAATTCATTTTAAATAAACTAATATATATATATATATATTTCAGTTTCACAATTTCTCTCAATAATGTATTTATAAATACAGATTTCAAACTTTCACAACTAAGTTAAAAGTAAATTGATATATTTAAATGTATATATAAATTCATATATATATATATTTAAATAACATTGTCTCATGGTAAAATTCCTTCCATACTAACTTCAGCATTGAAATTTTAATAAACAATTAATCAAATGAACAAAAGAAGGACATTCAATCAATTAAATCTGTGGGTGCTATTTGTAATTTATCAAGTAAATTTTCCATATCAACTACTTTTAAAATTCAGAAGTAAATACATGAACTATAAATCTTTTCTTTTCAATAACTCACCATAGTCAAATATAAATTTGTTTTGAATTAATTTCCATTGCAATCTTTACTCAAGATTTAATTTTCATTTTTACAAGGTAGACATGCAACTTCCATAATACAGTAAAATACACTTTCTCACTAAGTAATACAAATGATAATTTAAAACAACTGATCCAACTCAACAACATTTACACAACTTACATTTGGATAATTAAGAACAATTAACTATAAAACTCCCACATCTCAAATACAATCTAAGGGAGTTATTTACTTGTACTCCCAACTCACACAAATGATGTAATTGTAAAAACCAATTAAAATTATAACAGATGACATAATAAGGGAGGATTAACTGTCCACTCCCAAGGTAACAACTCTTACAACAATTTCAAGAGAGAAGTTATCTCAACATCTTTTACATAATGAAACTCTAGATACCAAGCTCTTAACGCAACAGGAAGATAAACGGATTCTTTAACAAGGTAAAACTTCTTCAATCCCTTTCACATGCTTCAATAGTAACCTGCAAGACAACAAGGGAGAAAACAAGGACCATCTAGCTCTCCTCTCTACCTTTGACCCGCAAGAGGGTCAGCCCCAAGCTAGGGAGACCATCCTCATACTAGGGTGGAATATACATAACAACACTTCACAACTTTGAATAACAATAACAAGGCAATTAAGACACAAAACCCATGGTTGACTCACAACACAAAGACTCAGCTTAGGTGAGTTCAAGGAGGGTAGTGAAGTAGACAATCTCTACCTCTAGGTGTCATCTTTTCACATTTTATCACATTGTAACACAAGGCCTCAAGCCAACAAGTTATTCTTCCTCCACAAGGCCTCAAGCCAACAATATACTCTTCTTCCACAAGGCCTCAAGCCTTCCAATAAACACTTCTTCCACAAGGCCTCAAGCCAACAATAAACCCAATCACTAGGGATATCCCAATAGGCTCACAAGGCCATAAGTCCTCTAGGCTATATAAGTACCAACATGCTCAAAAGGCATGAAATATATCAAGAAACAAGATGACACCCGAGGAGGGTCACACCTCCCCTTCCCTATACAAGATGAACATTGCCTTCCAACTAGAAGGAGCTCTTTCCACACCCAAAACAAACCCCAAAACAATAACAGAAAATACATAAAAGACATTTGCATCACATTCATCAAGCAAGAGACAAACATACATTTCAAACAATAGATCACACAAGAGTGTAGTCCTATTCACCAACCTTTCAAAGCCCAATTATGGAATGAAATTTGATGAAGAGCTCCACTCTAGCCTCCTTCTCCAAAGTCTCCTTCTTTCTACAATAATCCAACCCCCCCCCCCCCTATATATATATATATATATATATATACTTTTTACACTACTGTTCATAGACTATTTGCAGTGATTTTTATTAATTATTATATGTTGAGAGACTTATGTTCTGAAATCTTGCTTATTAAACCTAATTGATTTTAAAAGGAAATAATTGTGTGATGATATTTAGATTTTTCTTTTAAGAAAATGATGAATGGATATGGAACTTCAATATGATTCTATGGTTGAATGTTTAAGATGCATGTATTTAGTTTTGCTTCGGCTATGATATCTCTATGTGGTATTGACTTCGAGTTTGAGTGTGCAGGTATTACTAACAAAACCACAAATACAGGAGACCATCTCATACCTATGTTGTAGCCCTTGTGAGCCGATCTAGTTCAATGAGGAACTATGATCAACCTCATGTTTGGAAAATGTTGTAATGTTGTGATGTGTATAGTCTATTTTACCCTGGGTATGAGGATGGTCTCCCTAGCTTGGGGGTGACCCTCTTGCGGGTCAAAGGTAGGGAGGAGAGCTAGATGGTTGTTGTTATCTTCCTTGTTGTCTTGCAAGTTATTGTTGGAGCATGTAAAAAGAATTGGAGAAGTTTTACTTGTTAAAGAAAAGGTTTAATCTTCCTATTTGCAAGGAGAGCTTGATCACCATAGTTTCATTATGAAAGAGTTTAGAGAGAACTTCTCTCTTGAAATTGTTGAAAAAAAATTGTTACCTTGGGAGTGGAGAGATAATCCTCCCTTATTTTGTTTAAGTGGTGATTTCATTTGGTTGTTACATTTCATCTTTTGTGTAAGTTCGGAGAAGAGATTCATTTACTCCCTTGTGTGTATGGAAGTTGTGTTAATCTTACATTTTATTGTTCTTTGTTATCAAGTTAAGTTGAGAGTCTTGTTTGTTGGTTGAATCAATTGGAAAATATAATCCTTGTATTATCTAGTGAGAAAGTTACTTTTACAGTTTATGGATGATGCATTTTGCCTTGAACACAAAGTTAAAATTGAAGTGAGTTGCATTGGAAATTAATCTAAAATTGAATTTTTGCTGTAATAGGTGTGTGTTCTTGAAATAAAAAGATTAAATAGATACATGTATTTACTTTTGATTTAAAAATATAATTGAAAGAAAAAAAAAATTACTTGAAAGAAATTACAAATGGAAAATACAGATTTGAAATGGTTAAATGTTCCTTTCATTGAGTATTTATTATATTGTAAATCAACATAAAAAAATAGCAAAATAGATTTTTCCATGAATTTTGTTGTATAAATATATATCATTTTACTTTTTAATTTGGTTGTGAAAATTTCTATATCTATCTTTATGTTTTTTTAATTATTAAGAGAAAGTGAGAAAACTGGAATATATATATTTATATATATATATATATATAGATTTAATAATTTATTTCAAATTACATGATGAAATTGAGAATATTGCTACACTGTAAAGATATATATATATTTAAAATAGATTAAAATTCAATGTATTTATGGGAGTGAGATATATATATAAATATATATTTTTAATTAATATTAATTGAAGAATTCATAAATTGAAATGGAATGTGAATAGAGGTCGATGTGTTTAAACACAGCTGAAGAATATATGATGGGCGGTGGGGGTTTGAAACCCCATCGCAGTTACAAATAAACCACGAGGTGTGGGGAGGGGCGGAGCCCCACCCACACCCCACTTCATGGGATGTGGGTGGGGCTCCGCCCCTCCCCACATCCCCCGCTCCAAATATATTGCGGCCTACCACAGGCCCACAACCCCGCCGCCGATGTTAACCCTCCACCGCGCCATTCGCTACTGCTCTCCCTTCGCTCTTTGTGTCTCAAGCCCCACACCTGCCTTTGCCCTCCGCCATGGCTTCAGCCCCTGCGCCAGCCATAATCTCCACCGCTGTGCCTTCTTACCTACTTTCAACACATTTAGTTTCACAAAGGATTTTTAGGGTATTTCAACTCTCCTCTACAAGAGGAGTTTAACAAATACTCTATTAAGAAATATCAGTGGGATTCCCACTTTCTTTTAAAAATAAACTAATTCCATATATATATATATATTTATGTATATATATATATTTATGTATATATATATATTTGTATATATATATATTTATGTATATATATATATTTATGTATATATATATATATATATATATATATATATATATATATATATATATATATATATATATATATATATATATATATATATATATATATATATATATATATATATATATATATATATATATATATATATATATATGGAATTTTATAAGTTGGTCTTATGCAAATAATCTATAGAATTTTAAGTGGAATTTCCACTAGTATGGAATATATATATATACATATATATATACATATACATATATATATACATATATACATATACATATATACATATATATATACATATACATATACATATATACATATATATATATATTTATGTATATATATATATGGAATTTTATAAGTTGGTCTTATGCAAATATTCTATAGAATTTTAAGTGGAATTTCCACTAGTATGGAATATATAGTTTTTAATAAAACAAATGTATATATATGCATATATATAAATGTACTTATATAAATACATTTATTTCTTGAAATAAAATGTATATAGCATAAGGAAAAGAATATATTTAAATATATAAATAAAATTAAATATTTAGGTCAAGAATAAATGAGACAAATTAATAGATTTTTTTAATTGAAATTCATCCGATTGATCTATAATAGAAACCGTGAATACGATTTAAGGATATTAAACCAAACGGTAGACTAAGTAAATGAGACAAATTATTAAAATAAGTAGATAGATGATCAAATGTTAAAAGTAGATCAGAATGCCATTATTTGACATAAATCGAGTTAACGATTTGATGCCATTCACCTACCGGAGAATACCTGAACATTACAAATTAAACTGACACCAAACATAGTGACAAAATATCTACATGCACATGTGAGAGGATTATTCTGTATCAACAATCTTTCAGACAACTTAAATAGACACACTGAGCTCGCTTGCGTGTGAGACGGAGGCTTTCAGAGTAGTGAGGGAAATTTTTTTGATATTTTGTATCATGACCACATGACGCATGTGGACATGACACGTGGATTAGTGTGTTGTGAATGCATGTGAAATGCGGGCATGACACTAAACATGTTGAAATACATCATAGACTAGAATATCAGTAATGTTGTCATAAAACTCATAACACAAATCAAAAACCACATCAATCAAATATAGTCCATCATGATCATAGCAAACATAAAACATGAGTCTAACATCTCAAATGTTTCTAACTATCAAAGTGCAGTCTAACAAAATCAACTATCTCAAACCAAAAATGAGGGGCATTACACACCAATTAAGCCTCTAGAGCCATCAATGCTAACAACCCAAATTAAATTAGTTTTAATATCTACTAGAGAAATATGATCAAATACCGAGGGTAAATGACATAACTACAAATAAAATAAGAAAGCAGATCTATACCTCTATAATCGATTAAACATTCAATTGACACTATAATTATTGCACTAAAATACTATGAACACTTTATAACAAGACCTTAATAAAATAGATTACAAGAACAAAAAATGACATTAAATACATACAACTTGTAAAAACAGTGTCATTTCTACCCTAGCTACAAACTTACTAGATTATTAACAACATAGTAAATCAACATCTTAATTAAATTTGACTAAAGCATTCTAAATCATTTTCTCTTCTTAAGGCTAATAATTCAATTGGTATAACAATAATACTAACTTAAATCAATATACTAAGTTGACTATGTGATACCTATAATTCTAATTTTAGATTTTAACTCAATTAACCATCTAATGTTTATATCAAACTAAATACACTCAGACTAGCTATGGAATTCTAATACCTAAATTTATTAATTATGGATGGTAGATAGTCATTGGGTTTATTGTATGAATAAATATCTATAATGGATATGCATGGCCCAGATGGTACTCATGAGAGATGACAGGAATTTTCTTAGATGTAATCCATAATCCTATCATAACATGATGTACACAAGATACAACCAAATCATTCTTTAGTGGTTTAAGAGAAAAGAGACCAGCAATCGAAGAGAAAGCAATGAACATTTCATATTCTACAAATTCCTTCAGGCAAGGAATATTCTTAGTTGAAGTCGACACCTAACACTACATGGTATCCATGATATTTGAAAGAGATATCTATAACTAGAAGTTGAACTAAAACAAGAGATTTAGCAACTATGTGTTACCTTAATCGGTGGAATGCTTGCTGAAGCAAGTTTCCATTATAAACAATTTCCTTATATAATTTCAAATGATGGATTTTTTTTAAAAAAAGCTTCAAACTAAATATTGAAGGATCATCTTGAACATTAGAAAATTTAACCAAATGATACCTTCAAGCATCCTCTTTCTTTGTTTTAGAGGATAAAATATGTCATATGTTTAAGGGGCTCGACCTATTCAATTAATCTAATGGCTTTATTTAAACACTAGCAAGACTCTTTTATCCTACCAAATTAAATCAATATGGAGGAAGGAAAATTAATTTGGGGTTCAAAGCATGCAAGGTGCAGAGATTCCATTTTGATGAAATAAGGAATTCTAAGAAATTCGGTCTATGGAGATTGGCTTAGAGTGGAATGAATTATACAGGTAAATAAGAGCTAAAGAATGCCGAATGAATACACAGAGGAATCGACCATTCCATAGAGCAAAAGGGATTAGGTGCAAGATTGGATTCGTGGATGATTCGCCAATAGGATTAAAGGTTCATGCTACACAATGTCATTCTCAACAAAAGGATTTAATAAGTTTATTGAAAAGGAGAAACCTCAATTGAACAAATTGGTGATTGTAGAATGCATGTGAAGACAGGGTAGGCAAAGAACACTTATTTAAAGAAATAAAATAAATTGAGAATAATTGCACAGGAATTATTTGATACAGGACATTCAATTAAAGAGAGTATTGTTGAATGATCACAAAATGAATTTTAAGGATTGCATAAGATTTGTTTATAGAATGAGAGAGGATGGATTGTTACCCTAGATACATCTTGAACCAGAATAATAACAAATCAAGAAAATGCACAGACCAACAAACATATAGAAAATTTCATCATATACCGATATACTAACTGTAAACAGAACAATTTGTTTATTGACATACCCAGAATGAGATTTCAAACTCTTGAATCCTCTTCCTGTAGTTTCCCCTCAAATTCTTCTTCTTCTGAAATTTCTCTCAATTTTTTTCTATGTCCCACCCCAAAAATTTTCCCCCTTCTAATAATCTTCTCAACTCAAAAATAGACAAAGTAATAAATTCCCACTACATCCTTACCGTTACAGACAACCCCACTACGAAAAATTAAATTTACTAATTCTCCATCTATAGGAGATTTCAAATCTGAAAACATCCCGACAACCCACTCACATAAATCAATAAATGATAAAAATAATATCATTTAACTTAAAAAAATAAATATTTTATTCACCTCATATAATATTCGACACTCATAATTTATTTGTTGCAATTATTATTATTAGGATTATTATTTTTATTATTATTATTACTTTAATCAATTAATTAATATTTTGCATATACATAATAATTATTTAACCAAAAATAACCAAATATCAAAACTACCTTACACATAGATTACTAATTTCTATAGAATGAACCACTCGAGACTACATAATCAACAATAATGACAACAACATACCAAAGGATGACCGAATCTCAATGATAAGCTCCAACTGATCAACAACTACATCCACGATCGAGAATACATGGATGTTGACAACTGAGGGAAACTCATGTTATCTCCCTTCCATAGTATCCATTAGTATAAATATACGCTTAGACCGACTAGTTTAGGTGTTGTCGATGCCTGGTACTTGTAACCTACATCAAACCAAAGTGTTGTATATGAACATATATATATATATATATATATATATATATATATATATATATATATATATATATATATATATATATATATATATATATATATATATATAATCAAACACACTGTGACATGGAATCACAGCGTAGTAGGGTGCTCAGAATGAGTAATACTACACTGTCCCTTCACTAACTAAACAATCAGATACCATATCATCAAATGATCACTTAAAGCATATTAACACTAATCTACATAATCAATTAACCATTAACTGATCATATCAAAGCATTATATACTATTCATAACATCGACAACGTCATCATAATTAGAATAAATGAGTATCAACAACTACATCAGTAAATCCATAATCCATAATGAGCATAAATGGGCATAAATAAGTAATGCATCATCCACATGTGTCAAAATCTCTAAATGTAAAGGAACAACTAACAATCTATCTGAAATCCAAAATGAGGGGCACTACATCCTCCCCCCTAGAATCAGGCTTACTCTTGTAGGCCTGCAAATAAATAGGGATATAACTCCTGCATCTTGGATGCATCCTCCCAGGTAATAGAAGTCTCATCATTAGAATCCCATTGGACCCTGACCTTCTCCATATCTCTACCCCTGAGTGCAAGTCTCTTGTGTTGCAAAATGCCTATGGGCTCCAAATCTAGCTACCCATCCTCTACTTGTAAAGCATTCCAATAAAGAACATGAGAAATATCTAGATAATAGGGTCTAAGTACAGAAACATGAAACATATCATGGATGTGTGATAAACTAGGTGACAAAGTAAGATGATAAGCAGCAGGACTGATCCTCTCCAACACCTCAAATGGCCCAACAAAGCATGGTGTGAGCTTAGAGCCTTTTCTGTAACGGATTGGACTCTTTCGCGGACGCACCTACAGGATCACCTAATCACCAACTAAAAACTGACAATTGACCTTATGAGCATCTGCATACTTCTTCTGTCTATCCTACATAGCCACCAAATGCTCTCTAATCCACTCAACCTATTGTTCCATCTCCCTAAGCATATCTAGTCCTAGAAGAACTCTATCCTCAAGGTGATATCAACTCAATGGGGTCCGACAAGGACAACCATACGAAGCCTGAAATGGAGACATACCGATAGAGCTATTCTAACCATTATTATATACAAACTCCATATATAAATAGTCCTCCCATTGGCTCTCCTAGTCCATGACATACATCCTAAGCATATCCTCAAGGACTTGATTAACCCTCTCGGTCTGACAATTAGTCTTTGGATGGTATGCCAAACTAAAGTTTAGCTGTGTCCCCAAAGCATGTTGCGAGGAAGTCCAAAGAGCTGAAGTAAACACTAGATCCCTATCGAAGATGATCCTGCGAGGAATCCCATGTAGTCTGACTATGTCCTTCACTAATACTCTAGCCATAGAAGAAGCATTATATGATGATAGAACAAGAGACAAGTGAGATACCTCTGTCAACCTATCCATAGTGACCATAATAGCATCATGACGTCAGGAGGATACAGGTAACCCAACTATAAAGTCTAAAGAAATGATGTCCCATTTCCATTCTGGGACAAGATGTGGCTATAAAAGACCTTCAGGGTGCTGTTGCTCCACCTTCACTCTCTGACACTCAGGACACCTTGACATAAAATCTACAATATCCCACTTCATGCCACTCTAGAAATACAATTGACAAAGATCTGCATACATCTTCTTGACTCTCGGATGAGAAGAATAGGGTGCCTAATGTGCCTCTGACATAACTAGGGTATGAAGATCCCCAGAACTAGGAACATAGATATGACCCAAATGTCACAAAAGACCATTTGACTCAAGAGAGTAACTGACAAATCTACCCTCCAAAGATCTACCTAACTCAACCTTGGCCTTCACTTCTTAATACCAGCTATCAGCTACAAGAATTTGACCTCTCAAATCAACTGCAAGAGTGACTGAAGAAAGCTCATGTCTCTATCGACTAAGAGCATCTACCACTACATTCTCCTTTCCCTAGATATACTTTAACTGAAAATCATACTCACACAAGAACTCCATCTATTGCCTCTACCTCTCATTTAGGTTTGGCTGTGTAAAAATATACTGTAAACTACAATGATCACTATGCAGCTCAAACTGATGCCCAAATAGGAAATGCCTCCACCTCACCAAAGCATGCACAACTATGGCCAACTCTAGATCATGCGTGGGATAGTTCAACTCGTGATCCTTGAGTTTACGAGACTCATAGGCAATCACATGACCATCCCTCATCGGAACTGCTCCTAAACCCTCCAAAGAAGCATATGTACACATAATGAAATCCCTGGTAGGATCAGGAACTGCCAGAATAGGTGCACTAGTCAACCACTCCTTAAGGGTCTGAAAAGATGCCTGACACTGCTCTGACCAGAAAAACTTCTTCCCTTTCCTCTGAAAGGAAGTAATGGGGTGAGCTATCCTCAAAAAACCCTGAACAAACAGATGGTAGGAGCCTACCAAACCCATAAAACTATGAACCTCTGAGATGTTAGTAGGTGCACGCCAACCTATAATAGCTTGGATCTTTGACGGATCCACCACAATACCCTCTCTAGAAATAACATGACCCAAATACCTCACCTCTATCTGAAAGAACTCACATTTCATCAAATTAGCATAAAGCTGATTTTCTCTTAGACACTACAAAACCTGATGCAAATGCTCCTCATGCTCCTCCATAGTCCTCGAATAAATCAATATATCATCCAGAAATATAAGGACAAACCTGTCGAGATAAGTACAAAATACACCATTCATCAGGCTCATGAATACAAAGGGTACATTCGTCAACCCGAATGGTACAACTGTAAACTCATAATGTCCATAACGAGTGCAAAATGTTGTCTTATGAATATCTGCCTCAAAGATATGCAACTGATGATATCGTGACTTAAGGTCAATTTTTGAAAACACCCTAGCCCCCTTAATTTGGTCAAAAGATCATCAATTCGTGCAAGGGGTACCTGTTCTTCATAGTCACCTTATTAAGTTTTCGATAGTCTATACATAGCCGCAGAGATCCATCCTTCTTCTTCACAAAGATCACAGGTGCTCCCCATGGAGAAACACTAGGTTGAATGAATCCCTTGGCTAATAACTCCTCTAACTGTAGTCGAAGCTCTTTAAGCTCCTAAGTGGTCATCCAATATGGAACTCGAGAGATAGACTCTGTGCTAGGAACAAGATCAATCCTGAAGTCAATGTCAGACTTAGAATCTCAATAGGAAAAAAAATTGCATACTCTCTAAGAAGTGGGTGATCATCAAGAGATGTCTCTCAACTCTCCTCCATCTCCAGGTCATTAACTGTCAGTGCAAATAGCTAACATCCTTGACACATACACCTCTTAAGCTACATAGCAGAGATCATATGCAGGGAAATAGGTTTCTGGATACCAACTACCTCTACCTCCCTACCAGCATCATCCACACACCTCACTGACTTATGCTAACAATCTATCACTGTCTGGTGAGCATCTAACCAATTCATACCTAGCACTATATCATAAGAACCAAGGGGTAGGATGCAGAGATCTACTGTGGTAGATAGGGGACCAATCTTCAACTCATAACCATGCACTAGAGACTCAACTATGACCTTAGCTCTAGAAGCTAACTCAACCTACCACCTAACATCCTACTTTGCTGCCACCAATCTAGAATGCTCCACAAGAGAAGGAGAAATGAATGAATCTGAAGCACGAGAATTGAAAATAATGGAAAAAACAATACCTCACATCACTCTAGAAGTCTCCACATTGGTGCCTTGATGCTCTGCCTGGCAGTTATGAACTGCTGCAAATACTTTGTGTACCTACCTGCATCACCTATAGTTAGCTATGAAGCTGCTGGCCTCTGACCAAAACTTGAAACATGCTTCTAAGGACACTATCTAGCAATGTGGCCCTATTAGCTACAAGAAAAACATCTTGTGCCTCTACCAAAACCTCTACCACTCTAAAAAGCATTAGACTGTTGATAAATCCCTCTACTCACTGCTAATTGTGTACTCTGAGCTAGTTGATCTACACAATTACGCCTAGCTCGCTACCAACTTCAATTCTTCTTATTTTGAAATTTGTTACCCTGCTGAGGCTGAGAATTCTTGGGTTTGGCCAGAGAATGTTGCTACTGCTGCTGTCCACCCTTTATGAGTGCATGATAACTTTTATGTGAGCCTGTTGCCTACGTATGACCACCACAAGAATTGAAGCCTACAGAAGGAGCACTACCAATATGCACACCTGTATGACCTCCAAGATCCATACCAAATTCTCCTCTACCAGACGGGCCTTCTCAACTGCTACCTCCATGGTCTTAGGCTCAAACACATGAACTCCTCCATTGATTTGGGCATTCAAGCCCCTAATAAAATGCTACACTAACATAGCCTCATCATCACCAATGCCTGTATACTACTTGAGCTCATAAAATATATTCTCATACTGCTCTACTAACATGGCCATCTATCTCAACTCATGGAACTCATCTGTGCAACACTCTATCCAATGATCTGAGAGGAAAAGAGCTCTGAACCTGTCTAAGAACAACTCCCAAGACACAGTACCAATGTCTAAGTGCAACTTTTGCTCCTCCAAACACCACCATGTAGAAGCAAAGCCTTTGAGATGCAAAATAGCACATCTAGCCTTAGTGTTGCTACCATACAAATGCATTGCAAAACACCTACCCAAATCTAGTAACTAGGTCTCTACCTCTAATCCACTACTAGAACCATCAAAAGTGGGAGGAAGTGCCCTCAAAAGATCTCCCATATGACTGGCTAAGGTAGCCTCCTATTCAACTGTCAATTCTCTCCTTCTAGGTGATCTCTCTCTCCCTGACCTTAGGCTAATCTACTTCCTACCTCCCTCTTGGCTGATCTACCTCCTATCTGGGGCCTAGATGGGCAAGGGCCTCCTCAAGCAACTGACACAACTAAGCACCTTCCTGCTAACCCTGATTCACTTCATTCTAACCCCCACTCTCCTAAGCACTCACATGAGGGGGACTAGGAGGAGGTCTACCACAACCACCTCTTTCACATCCCCTACCTCTACCCCTACCACAACCTCAACCTATAGGCATCTACCTACACATATGCACAACACTAAAGGACAATTCAATACACACAGTGAGGGAAACAATAGGGATAGAATTTAATCTATAGAGTTTAAGCACTAGGTTAGATAATGGGCTCAATCATAACCAAAGTACCCAGTGTTTAAACCTGGCTCTAATGCCAAATGTAATTCCCTGTCATGCAACCTTAGAGAGTTAGGTTCAACTATGCAATAAAATGCAGATTTTTTTAAAACATGTTAAAAGTAATGGTAGCAAGATATAATATCAACTAACTACAACAACATTATCTATCTAGCAAAACTAACATCTCTAGGGAACATAATTGCATTAAAGAAATTAAACAAAGATCAAAAAATACATAACTCATCTTGAATGGACATAAAATCTACTAACAACATTTGTCTCATTACAGATACTTACATCATTCTTTTACAATAATGTTTACAAGTAAAGAGGAGATCATGATACATAGTTATATAGATACAAGGCTTTCATGTCTATTTACATCAAAATTACATAATGAATATCATGAATACAAAAATCTAGATCCATAAGGTATAATATATGTCTTCAGACACAGATACAGTACTAGAACTGGAGAGGCACATCTACCCAAAACATGATCCATGATGCCAAAAGACCAATGGAATATAGCTCATCCACCCGAAACCCTAAGGTCCACCCCTCGAGCTAGAAGATAACAATGAGGTCCCTTAAGAAAAAGGTCAAGATGGCAGAGATATACAAATACAATGACCAACAATGAACACACTGACTCAAGAATAAAACAATGACTCGACAATACTCCCAGAGGCAACATGATCAACAAGTATAAAATAAGAGGGATAACTAGGCTGTAGTAGGAAGAGTGTCATCACATGGTCCTATCATGGGTTATCCTGGTTGTCCTTCACTAGATGCTGACCCACATCTATGGTTATCCTGGTAGCCCCTCTCTAGGCACCGGCCCCATAGGGTGACCCATGCGGAATCGACTGTCCTTTTGTGAAGACAAGGAAGTCGACCATGCCAACCAGGCCTTCTCATCCCATCCTTAGCCTAAGAGAGCGCTACAGGCATGGGTGAGGCATTCTAATTATCTTATTAAATGATTTAACTACCCAATCCCTCCTAGATAAATTATTATGTTTTCACTTAATTACAACTTCCATAGGGTTATCTAGGCAACCACTTTGGGCACCGGCCCCTCTATGAAAGCCATCCTCCTACATGCAACTAGTAATCCTACAACCTAACAAAAATTTTTCCCCATTGACATACATACACTGATAAAGCAAGGCATCTACTCCTATTGCATACCAATATCAACTCAGAATCACTATACATAGTACAAGGTTCACAACAACAATCCTTCAAGGGAGCAACTTTAACCTCATACTAACAGATGTAACAAGGACACTTCACAATCACAAGACAATCCCGAGACGCACCAATTAAGCCTCTAGAGACAACAATGCTAACAACCCAAATTAAATTAGTTTTAATATCTACTAGAGAAATATGATCAAATACCGAGGGTAAATGACATAACTACAAGTAAAATAATAAAGCATCTATGCCTCTATAATTGATTAAACATTCAATTGACACTATAATTATTGCACTAAAATACTATAAACACTTTATAACTAGACCTTGATAAAATAGATTACAAGAATAAAAAATGACATTAAATACATACAACTCATAAACACAGTGTCATTTCTACCCTAGCTACAAACTTACTAGATTATTAACAACATAGTAAATCAACATCTTAATTAAATTTGACTAAAGCATTCTAAATCATTTTCGCTTCTTAAGGCTAATAAGTCAATTGCTATAACAATAATACTAACTTAAATCACTAAACTAAGTTGACTATGTGATACCTATAATTCTAATTTTAGATTTTAATTAAGTTCACCATCTAATGTTTATATCAAACTAAATACACTCAGACTACCTATAGAATTCTAATACCTAAATATATTAATTATGGATGGTAGATAGTCATTGGGTTTATTGTATGAATAAATATCTATAATGGATATGCATGGCCCAGATGGTACTCGTGAGAGCTGACAAATTTTTTCTTAGACGTAATCCACAATCCTATCATAACATGAGGTACATAAGATACAACCAAATCATTCTTTAGTGGTTTAAGAGAAAAGAGACTAGAAATCGAAGTGAAAGCAATGAACATTTAATATTCTGCAAGTTCCTTCAAGCAAGGAATATTTTTAGTTGAAGTTGATGTCTAACACTACATGGTATCCATGACATTTGAAAGATATATCTATAACTAGAAGTCGAACTAAAACAAGAGATTTAGCAACTATGTGTTACCTTAATCAGCGGAATGTTTACTAAAGTAGGTTTCCATTATAAACAATTTCCTTATATAATTCCAAATGATGGCTTTTAAAACAAAAAGGCTTCAAACTGAATACTAAAGGATCATCTTGATCATTAGAAAAGTTAACCATCTGATACCTTCAGGTATCCTCTTTCTTTGTTTTAGAGAATAAAATATGTCATATATTTAAGAGGCTCGACCTCTTCAATTAATCTAATGGATTTATTTAAACACTAGTAGGACTCTTTTATCCTACCAAATTAAATTGATATGGAGGAAGGAAAATTAATTTGGGGTTCAAAGCATGAAAGATGTAGAGATTCCATTTTGATGAAATAATGAATTCTAAGAAATTTGGTCTATGGAGATTGGCTCAAAGTGGAATGAATTACACAAGTAAATAAGAGCTAAAGAATGCCAAATGAATACACAGAGGAATTGACCATTCCACAAAGCAAAAGGGATTAGGTGCAAGATTGGATTTGTGGATGGTTTTCCAGTAGGATTAAATGTCCATGCTACACAATGTCATTATGAACAAAAGGGTTTAAGAAGTTTATTGAAAAGGATAAACCTCAATTGAACAAATTGGTGATCGTAGAATGCATGTGAAGATAAGGTAGACAAAGAACATTTATTTGAAGAAATAAAAGAAATTGAGAATAATTGCACATGAATGATTCGATACAGGACATTCAATTAAAGAGAGTATTGTTGAATGATCATAAAATAAATTTTAAGGATTGTATAAGACTTGTTTATAGAATGAGAGAGGATGGACTGCTACCCCAGATACATCTTCAACCAGATTGATAACAAATCATGAAAATGCACAGACCAACATACATACAGAAAATTTCATCATATACCAAGGTACTAACTGTAAATAGAACAATTTGTTTATTGACATACCAGGAATGAGATTTTGAACTCTTGAATCCTCTTCCCATCGTTTCCCCCCAAATTCTTCTTCTTCTGAAATTTCTCTCAATCTTTTTCTATGTCCCCCCCAAAAAATTTTCCTCCTTCAAATAATCTTCTCAACTCAAAAATAGACAAAGTAATAAATTCCCACTACATCCTTACCATTATAGACAACCCCACTAAGAAAAATTAAATTTATTAATTCTCCATCTATAGGAGATTCTCAGATCTGAAAACTTCCCGACAACCCACTCACATAAATCAATAAATGATAAAGAATAATATCATTTAGCTTAAAAAAATAAATATTTTATTCACCTCATATAATATTCGACACTCATAATTTATTTGTTACAATTATTATTATTATTATGATTATTATTTTTTTATTATTACATTAATCAATTAATCAATATTTTACATATACATAATAATTATTTAACCAAAAATAACCAAATATCAAAACTACCTTACACAGATTACTAATTTCTATAGAATGAACCACTCAAGACTACATAATCAACAATAATGGCAACAACATACCAAAGGATGACTGAATCTCAATGACAAGCTCCAACTGATCAACAACTACACCCATGACTGAGAATACATGGATGTTGAGAACTGAGGGAATTTCACTAAGAAAGGGAACCTCATGTTATCTCCCTTCCATAGTATCCATTGGTATAAAGGTACGCTCAGACTTGCTAGTTCAGGTGGAGTCGATGTATATATATATAATCAAACACACTGTGACAAGGAATTACAACATAGTAGGGTGCTCAAAATGAGTAATACTACACAGTCCCTTCACAAGACACATCACAGATATCCATAGTCAACAAATGCATCACTAACTAAATAATCAGATACCATATCATCAAATGATCACTTAAAGCATAATAACACTAATCTACATAATCAATTAACTATTAATTGATCATATCAAAGAATCATATACTATTCATAACATCAACAATGTCATCATAATGAGCATAAATGGGCATAAATAAGTAATCCATCATCCACATGTGTCAAAATGTCTAAATGTAAAGGAACAACTAACAATCTATCTAAAATAAAAAATTAGGGGCACTACACTAACAATTGGTATCAGAGCCTAGTTCCTTTGAAAAAGTTTAACAGCTTAAGGAAGATCTGGGAAGGTAGTAAAATGGATGAATATAACCTTCAAGGGGAACTTAATCTCACTCTAGAAGATCTTGAGCAATCCAGAGTAGAAGTCCAAGAGCTGCAAGAGAACCTCAAAAATGCTGAAGACTTCATTGAGACTTTAAAAGAAAAATTGAGCAAATCCAATGAGAAGAGAAAGGAACAACCTCTTCAACTGGGAAATCATTATGAGAAAAACAACAAGGATGAGGCTCTGAAAGAGAAGACAAAGGAATGTGAGAAGTTAGCCAAAGAAGTTGTTGTCCTAAGACATGAGATAGAATCTAGAGTGATGAGGCTAACCAAAGAAATTGTAGATAGAAAGAAAGCTGAAGAAGACCTGAATCAAAATCTAAAAGAAAGAATTGAAGAATGTTGTAGATTGGATGGAATTGTTGGCCTCCTAGAGTCTAATCTACAAGAAAGCAAAGACAATGAGAGAGAACTTGAAAGAAAAAATGTCATTCTTAGACATGACCTAGAAGTTACAAATGAATACAAGAAGAAGTTTAAGATAAGCTCAACTAAATCTGAAGCACTGCTTAAATGACAAAAAAAGGCTGATGACAAGCATGGTATTGGATATGAGAAAGGTGAAAGCTCCAGATCCAGACAAGGAAATTTTCAACCAAGGAATGGGAGAAACAGACATAGAAGACCTCCAGTAAGACAGCCTAATGCTCAAATATATCCATCATTTAATGGAAATTGTTTGAATTGCAATAAATTTGGTCATAGAGCTACTCAGTACAGAAGCAAAGTAAATGAAAATGATCCATCCTTCTTTGGTCAATGCTTCAAGTGTAAGAGGTATGGTCATAGATCAAATGTATGTAGAAGTATGATAATGAATAACTTTAGAGAAAATGGTAACTCTTTCAATGGTTACTTCTTTACTTGCAATGGATATGGACACATGGCTAATCAATGCAGATCAAGAGGAAATCAGGAATGTAAGCAAAGAAATGTTGTTTGCTTTAACTGCAATAGATCTAGTCATATTGCAAGATTCTACAGAAGTAAGAAAAATGAAAGAAGAGGTCTGGCAAATAGAAAACCAAATGAGTAGAAACAAGACAAAGGTAAAAGAAAAATTGATGTGAATGAGATCCAGAATGAAATGAGCAAGACACGAGTTAAGAAAACAAGTTAGAACAATAGTAATGAGTCTGCACCAGAATCTAGTGCTGATAATTCCTCTAGGAATTGAATTTGGAGCTCTACCTTAGGGGGAATTGCATTGAAAATTAAATTCCCCTAGCCAGCAAGTGGGTGCCTGGATCTGGGACAATGAGAGAATATATTTTAAATTGTTTTAGAACTTTTGGAAGGAAAGATGTTGATATGGAAATTTGCGGAGTGATTCATGAAGAATTGTTCATGGAACTGATAATCGGATGAAGTTAGGGCAAAGCATTTATTACAAAGGCAAATTAGGTTTTGTGGAGCATAAAAAGGTGTTCACTCCTCATTTGAAGCACTTTGCACTCAAAGAAAGTAAGAAGAATAGTGTCTAAGCTAAGATTACAAGGAATTGAAGTGAGACCAGCAAATTTATCTGTCAACCCTAATCTCGTGAAAAGGGTATTTATCTACAAAGCTTTGAACTTATAATCTTTTTGCAATGGCTACACCCCTGGTTGTTGACATTACTGAAAGGCCTTGACCCAAATTTAAGAAACATCCACACAAATCTATAGAAGTCAATCCATTAGGTGTATTTTCAAGTGTTCTGTATGGTGTGCTACATACTGAAGATATTAGGATCTATATTCATGCAAACATAGATGAATTTGGGGACTCAAGATATGTAGTTTTTTTGAGAGTCATCTTAGGGATGAAAATCATGACCTTAAACTAGAGTATAAGGCACTACTTGATAAACATTTTATTCAGATTATGGGGTTTCCAACATTTGATGAAGATGAGTGCGTCTGGTATGTATTGAGTCGGATGCATGATGAATTCATATGGTTGTTAAAATCATTCAAGATTACCAAGGATGTTATTAGAATTGTGACTAGGTTAAACTCAACTGGTGGATTACCCATGTTGAAATCCGTGAAAAACCAAATTGTTACCGATGCAACAAGTGCAAAGTTTGACAAAAGGGCAATGACCATAAATGGCATTGTAGAACCAGATGTGAAGTTTGCTTCCATGGTGATTGGCTACAAGATCTATCACTCTAGCAGAGAGAATTTAGTCTCTAAAACTACCATATATGTAGCATATCAAATGTTGAAGAAGAATGCATATTATGACCTATGTGAGTTCTTACAGAACTAGCTAATTGAAAACCTAAACAAAATCAAGAAAGATAAGAAAAACACTTTTAAATATGGTACATTGGTTCTATGCTTTTTTTTCTACTATATGAATGAAGTACCTGGGGTAAAGGGTGTTCACTAGACTAATGACGAGCTAGTTGCCATTCAAATTAGAAATTATCTTCGCATCATTCATGATTTTAAAGCTCAAAAAACTGCAATATGGGGATACTTCAAGAATTTTCAAAGTATGACTCATTCAAGGGAAAGAATCCATAAATTAATTGTTGAAAAGTACAAGAATGAAATATGTTTTATGGTTGACACTGAACAGTGCCTAGTGGAAGTAGTGGAACCCAAAACTGTTTGGATCATGCCCATGGGGTATGAAGTAGATGGAAAAATCTTGAATATGTATGCTCAACATATTCTAAGCAAACCAAAAGACACAACAGTTGAAATATTTGGGACATACGAGGAGCTAAGTTTAAAACTGCAAACTGAGCTCAAAGAACCTGAAACCAAAAGAAAAGTAAGAAAAGAAGTTGAGAAGTTGGCTAAGAATCTAGGTCTCACAAAGGAAGCCTTGAGGCAATTTTGGGAGAGAACTGAAAAGGCTGAGAAGGAGAAGTAGGATAAGAAATAACAAAGTGCTCTGGTAGGATCCTCCTCCACATCAAGGACCACTAGAAGCTCTGTTGCTACCCCTATTCCTCTGAAACCTGCCAATCATAAGATACCAGAAGGTAAATCATCTAGAAAAGAAGGAAAAAGAGTGAAAACAAAGGCCACAAGAACCTATAAGAGCACAAAATTTGATGAAGAAAGAATAGATTCTGATGTTGAGGTAAAGGAGTTGAAAGCCTCTAAAACAAAATCTACCAAAGTGACTAAGGAGAAGCACTTCGAAAGCAAAAAGACAAACAAAAGGCAGAAGACAGATACATATGTTGAGAAGCCCACAATCTCTTTGGAAGATGTATTTAAATCAATCACTGTGGATGGAAATTTGAAACCCATGACTAAATTGTATGATGAATACAGTGACACAGATAAGAGGGTGTTAGAGGAAAGAAAATGCAAAAGGCAAGGATATCGAGCTTAGAGAGCATGTACTGATAAAACTATGCCCTCAAATCACTCAAGTTCAAATGAGTATGATATTCAAAGATGTGAAGGATGAATTCATAAGCAAGAAGAGAATGAACAAATTAATGCTTGGAGAATTGGACCAAATAGTTAAAGCAACACAATAAATACTTCTAAGTTCATTGAAGAGACATAATCTTCCATTTGGTGAGGAGGAGACAGATGATGAGATTGATTCATCAATCCCAGATGTTGAAAAGATGGAAACTGATGAGTAACAAACCAAGGCTGATGAATCCTATGTTTTGGAAGAGGAACAAATAAACAAAGAAGATACAAAGATGGTAGACCAAACTAATGATGCAGGAGGTGTTGCAAGTATAAGGTAAACCAGTGTTGTCATTGATGTCAACATACTCATATTGCTTTGACAAGAAGGATTCAATGAGCAGTGTGCTAAGGATATTGAGAAAATTAGCCTCAGTCAGGAACAGTAAAGAACAGTGATGAGAAGAAGGCAAATGTACTGTATAGGATGCGAACCGGAGGATGCGGATTAAAGGGTTTGTAGATATGGGTCTTGAGATGCTTTAGTTAAGATTTCAGAGGTCCGCATGAAGATCTGAAGGAGTTGTGGCTGTCGGTGTAGAACCGGTTCCGACAAGTATTCAGAGGTGACAGAGGATCACAAAAGGTCTGGTGAGGTCCAGAACTGTATAATCCTAATCTGTGGATTGGAAGGAGTCTTTGGGATGTCCTTGTGATGTGCCATCTCGAGTTGTGTATGATTTGGAGGTCCAGAAGTACCTCTTGCATTATGACAGTGGTGACAGACAGTATTCTTGAAGTTCCAGATAAGGAGGATAAGAGATTTCAGTAAGTAAAGGAAATTCGGATGTACCTGGTCATTCAGGCAGGCTTGTGAAGGTTCCTGGATCATGTTGAGGTCGTGTTGTTGGTCCGCATTGACAGTAGAGCCCGGAATTGAAGATATTCTTCCGGATGAAGTTTTTGCTCTGTTTAGCCGACCGGATGAGTTGTTCATCCTGCGAATGTTCTTATGGTGGCCGACCGGATGTGTCATTCATCTTGCAGATATTCTTATGATTGATTGCCGACTTAGATGATTGTTCCTAAGTTGATGTCTTGTATAAATAAAGATTTGTGAGTTCATTTTGAAGCGTGGCTTATGTGGAAAAAGGTGAAGTAGCAAAGAGAAGTGCAGAAGAAAGAGCAGATGTTTCTGGGCTTAATGGAACTGATCTGGACATGGTAAAGATGTCATTCTCCAGTTCAAGACTGTGATTCTTATCACTTTGTAGATAGTGTGTCTCCTTGTAGGCAGTGGGCCTCTTTGTGAGCAGTGTGCTCGGGCAGTGAGCCCTTATTGGCATGTGCCATTTTGTAATTCCTTATTCTTCTAATAGAGAATTATCTTTGGGTTAATCACCCCATGGTTTTCTCCCTTAACCAGGTTTCCACGTCAAAATACTATGTCATGTGTTTCTTATTTCATGATGATATTTGTCTGTTTGATTCAATACTGCTTTGATTAAGAAGAAGGTTCAAAAGAAGAAATAATTAGGATAACTGATTCACCCCCCCCCCCTCTCAGTTATCAACAATTGGTATCAGAGCGAGGTTCCTCTGAAAGAAGCTTAATCGCTTGAGGAGATCTAGGATGTCGTCATACAAAAAGGATAGTCCGAAGTTCGATAGAACCAATTTTACTCTATGGAAGGGTCGCATGAAATGTCACCTGGAATGTATGGGAAAAGCATACTTGGCCATGGTTTCAAAACCATATGTACCTCCACAAGGTGGTCCGACAACTCTGAATGAAATCACAGAAGCTGAAAACAATCTGCAGACCAAGGAAGCTCTTCTAAGTGCATTGAATGACTCAGATCTCTCAAATGTTATTGACCTACCAACTGCATATGAGATTCTGACTAAACTAGAACTTCTGTATGAAGGAGATGAGTTTGTCAAAAGTGCAAGGTTGCAAAGTCTGAAAGGGAAATTCGAAAGATTAAAGATGAGAGATGATGAAAACATCACTACTTTTATGCCAAGAGTGAATGAACTAGTGTGTGGAATTAGAAATGCTGGTGGAACTCTGGATGAAAATGAGATCATTTGCAAAATCCTCAGATCCCTTCCTGCTGCCTACAAAATCAAGGTTGCTGCAATTGATGAATTCAGAGCCCACACAACTGTCACAAGAGAACAATTGGCTGGCAAGCTAGCTGCATTTGAAATGACCGAGTTTGGAGATGATCTTCCCAAGACTGAATCTGCTTTCAAAGCCAGTGCCTATGTGAAAGGCAAATAGAGAATTGATCCGGGAGAAAACTCTTCAAGGAAGATGACATGGTATGATCAAGCAAGAAGAGACATGGAAGAAGAAGAAGCAGAAACAGCTCAACTTGAAGCCCTCATTGCAAAAAGACTACCAAGAGGATCCGGTAAGTATGAAGGAAAACTACCCTTTAAGTGCTTCAACTGCAATAAGATTGGTCATTTTGCTTCAAGATGTCCGGAAAGATCTGCAAGGTCTAATACTAACAGACAAAGGTTTCAAAAGAATTGCTATTATGTTCATGAAGAAGATGACAATGAAGGTGTAACAGATGATGAATCAGAACTAGGAAGCAAATCCGGAAATGAGTGGGTGTTTATTGCCATCAAGGAAGAAGATTCAATACTCTCTGAATCTGTCAATCACAAAGTTGTTGAAAAAGCTTTGGCTGCTCAAGAGGAAGAAAAGGATGATTGGGTTATTGACAGTGGATGTTCTCACCATATGACTGGTGACAAGAATAAGTTCTTGAATTTGGAAAGGTATGAAGGAGGAATGGTAAAGTTTGGTGACAATTCTGCTGGCAGAATTAGAGGCAGGGGAACTATTTCCTTTGATGGAAAGAGCAAAACAGGTAATGTACTATATGTTGAAGGATTGAAGCACAATCTTCTCAGTGTTGGTCAGTTAGTAGACAAATGCTATGATCTTCAGTTTAAGAATGGAAAATGTAGAATCTTTACAAGCTCCGAAACTGAAATTGCATCCGGTACTCAGACAAAAGGTAATATCTTTCATCTGGTTGGTTCAAATAAAAGTTGTTTGTTTGTTCAAATTGATCAGAGTTGGTTATGGCATAGAAGAATGTGTCATGTAAATTTTGATAACATCATCAAGATAAGCAATACTCAGGCTGTAAGAGATCTTCCAAAATTGATGAAACCTACAAATAGTTTGTGCAAAGAATGTCAGCTAGGTAAACAAAGCAGAGTCTCTTTCAAAAGCAAAGATCAGTCTTCTACCGGATTGTTGGAATTAGTACATACTGATCTCTGTGGTCCGACAAGAATCAAGAGTCTGCAAGGTGATAGATATTTCATGTTGTTAATTGATGATCATTCCCAAATGATGTGGGTTACCTTTCTAAAAGAAAAATCTGAAGCATTTGAGAAGTTCAAAATCTTCAAAGCTTTGGTAGAGAATCAAACCGGATTAAAACTAAAGTGTCTAAGGTCTGATAGAGGTGGTGAATTTACATCTGGAGAGTTCATTGACTATTGTGAGAAGCAGGGTATAAGGAGACAATTGTCTGCTCCTAGGACTCCACAGCAGAATGGAGTAGTTGAAAGAAAGAACCGGACCATCCAGGAAGCTGCCAGGATAATGATGTTGGAAGCAAATGTTCCTCAGATGTTCTAGAAAGAAGCTATCAGCACTGCAGTCTACACTCTAAATCGAGTTCAAATCAGAAACAATACTGGTAAGACCCCCTACAAACTCTGGTTTGGCATCACTCCCACTGTGAAATATTTCAGAGTATTTGGTAGCAAGTGTTATATCAAAAGAGATGAAGATCTAGGAAAGTTTGATGCTAGAAGTGATGAAGGAATTTTCTTGGGCTACTCCACTCAAAGCAAAGCATACCGGTGTTACAATAAGAGACTGAGGAAGATGATAGAAAGCACTAATGTGAAAGTTGATGAAGGAATTGAGAAGCCCTCAAGATTTTATGAATCTGATGAAGATGACCAAGACAGTGTTCAAGGAACTCAATCCTCTCCGGTAAGACAGAGTCAGCCTGATCTAGTAAATTAGGAAGAAGAGATAGGTTTGAATGAGCCTGATCAAGAAGCTGCAGTGCAGGATACTCCCAAAATTCTAAGGTATGTGACACTAAACCACTTTGAAGATCAGATCATAGGGGACAGAAGCAAAGGTGTGCAAACTAGAAGGAATGTTGCTCAAAATCAGGATGAATGTTGTCTGATTTCAAAGATTGAACCTAAAACAGTAAATGAAGCTTGCAATGATGAAAACTGGACTAAAGCAATGAAAGATGAATTAATGCAAATTGAGAAAAATCATACTTGGGATCTTGTTCCCAGACCTAGAGACAGGAATGTGATTGGAACCAAATGGGTCTTCCGGAACAAATTAAATGAAGCTGGTAAAGTAATCAGAAACAAAGCTAGATTGGTCTGCAAAGGCTACTCCCAAATAGAAGGAATTGATTATGAAGAGACCTTTGCTCCCGTGGCAAGAATTGAAGCAGTCAGATTATTTCTTGCATTTACTGCCTGCAAAGACTTCAAGGTATATCAGATGGATGTCAAGTCTGCCTTCCTAAATGGTGATCTGGAAGAAGAAGTTTACATTGAACAACTGGATGGATTTCAATTATCTGACAATGATGATATGCTCTGTAAGTTAAAGAAAGCATTGTATGGATTAAAACAAGCTCCAAGAGCATGGTATGAAAGGTTGGATAAGCATCTTGTGCAGATTGGATTCAGCAAAGGTACTGCTGATAGTAACTTATATTTCAAAATTGATCATGAAAACATTTTGATTGTTGAAGTGTTTGTAGATGATATCATTTTTGGAGGAAGAGATAGTATGTGCAAAACTTTTGCAAATCAGATGAAATGTGAGTTTGAAATGTCTATGCTTGGTGAAATGAATTTCTTCTTGGGTCTGCAAATTACTCAAACAAAGAAAGGAATCTTCATTTCTTAGACCAAATATGTGAAAGAATTGTTAAGGAAATTTGGTATGGAAGATTCAAAACCAATGGACACTCCCATGGCAACCGGATGTAAGTTGAGAAAAGATGATGACTCTCCAAAGGTAGATCAGACAATGTATAGATCAATGATTGGTGGATTGTTGTATCTCACTCAGACCAGACCAGATATAATGCAGGCTGTTGGTCTTGTGGCAAGATTCCAGGCTGATCCTAGAGAATCTCATGTTATGGCAATCAAAAGAATTTTTAGGTACTTGAAAGGAACAGTTGAGTATGGTCTATGGTACCCTAGAGATCCAGATTTCTCTCTTCATGCTTACACAGATGCAGATTGGGCAGGAGATGTAGATGATCGAAAGAGCACCAGTGGTGGAGCATTCTTTTTGGGGAAGAGATTGGTTTCTTGGCTAAGCAAGAAACAAGATGCAATATCTCTGTCTACAACTGAAGCAGAATACATTGCAGCAGCAAGTAGTTGCACTCAAGTCCTATGGATGAAGCAGATGCTAAGAGATATTAAAATTGAGTATGCGGAGCCTATCACAATTTTCTGTGATAATTCAAGTGCAATTAATATTTCCAAGAATCCGATATTACACTCTAAGACTAAGCACATATCTATCAAGTTTCATTTCTTGAGAGAACAAGTGAACAAGGAAGAAGTCAGGTTGGAGTATGTTCCCTCCAAGGATCAGATTACAGATATCTTTACTAAACCTCTTCCCAAGGACTCTTTTGAATATCTCCGGGAGAAGTTAGGGGTCATGGCCCCTCCGGTGATAAACTAGGATGCACTGATGTGCATCAGTCCGGTGGATATCACAATCATATCTTGTGATCCGGATTGATGATGGGGAGCTGCTACTAAGGGGGAGCAGCTGGTATGATTCTGATATGTTAAAATTGCAAGTATGAGCCCTTTGCCATTGATGTCAAAGGGGGAGAGAAGACATGTGAAAAACAAGTAGCTGATGATCAAAAGAGAAGTAGTAAAATGAGGAGACGACATGTTGCTGATAGGGGGAGAAGTGACAGAAAGGAGAAGTTTCTTGTCTTGATGGTTTTTCACATCATATGTTGCCATCAATGACAAAGGGGGAGATTGTTGCAAGTATAAGGTAAACCAGTGTTGTCATTGATGTCAACAGACTCATATTGCTTTGACAAGAAGGATTCAATGAGTAGTGTGCTGAGGATATTGAGAAAATTAGCCTCAGTCAGGAACAGTAAAGAACAGTGATGAGAAGAAGGCAAATGTACTGTATAGGTTGCGAACTGGAGGATGCGGATTAAAGGGTTTGTAGATATGGGTCTTGAGATGCTTCAGTTAAGATTTCAAAGATCCGCATGAAGATCTGAAGGAGTTGTGGCTGTCGGTGTAGAACCGGTTCCGGCAAGTATTCAGAGGTGACAAAGGATCACAAAAGGTCCGGTGAGGTCCGAAACTGTATAATCCTAATCTGTGGATTGGAAGGAGTCTTTGGGATGTCCTTGTGATGTGCCATCTCGAGTTGTGTATGATTTGGAGGTCCGGAAGTACCTCTTGCATTATGACAGTGGCGACAGACAGTATTCTTGAAGTTTCAAATAAGGAGGATAAGAGATTTCAGTAAGTAAAGGAAATGCGGATGTACCTGGTCATTCAGGCAGGCTTGTGAAGGTTCCTGGATCATGTTGAGTTCGTGTTGTTGGTCTGCATTGACAGTAGAGCCCAGAATTGAAGATATTCTTCCGGATGAAGTTTTTGCTATGTTTAGCCGACCGGATGAGTTGTTCATCCTACGAATGTTCTTATGGTGGCTGACCGGATGTGTCATTCATCTTGTGGATATTCTTATGATTGATTGCCAACTTAGATGATTGTTCCTAAGTTGATGTCTTGTATAAATAAAGATTTGTGAGTTCATTTTGAAGCGTGGCTTATGTGGAAAAAGGTGAAGTAGCGAAGAGAAGTGCAAAAGGAAGAGCAGATGTTTCTGGGCTTAATGGAACTGATCCGGACATGGTAAAGATGTCATTCTCCAGTTCAAGACTGTGATTCTTATCACTTTGTAGACAGTGTGTCTCCTTGTAGGCAGTGGGCCTCTTTGTGAGCAGTGTGCTCGGGCAGTGAGCCCTAATTGGTATGTGCCATTTTGTAATTCCTTATTCTTCTAATAGAGAATAATCTTTGGGTTAATCACCCCATGGTTTTCTCCCTTAACCGGGTTTCCACGTCAAAATACTGTGTCATGTGTTTCTTATTTCATGATGATATTTGTCTGTTTGATTCAATACTGCTTTGATTAAGAAGAAGGTTCAAAAGAAGAAATAATTAGGATAACTGATTCACCCCCCCTCTCAGTTATCAACAGGAGGTACTCCAACTTCTCCTGATCAATCCAGAAAAGAAGATAGTGTTGAGATTACTGCTGCTACACAAAATCCTTCTAAACAGATTTCAGATAGTAAGGACATGGGAAATAATTCCCCTGTAGATGGCACAGTGAAAGGTGAAACAGAAGAAGATGGTGTAAATGCTAATGCATCTGAACAAATCAGTCTTGATACTAACATTGACAAATCTCAAGGAAAGGAAAGTGGTTCAGGAATTGTGGCAAGAGACATTGCAGATACAGTAAAAGGTCTCCTAAGTAAAGAAATTCTTAAGTTTAATGAACCAGAGTTGTTTCAAGGACTGATCAGTCTAGATTCTCTCTCTGGTTCAAGTAATGAAAATAGCATCCTTCACACAAGCTAAGACAAGAGAAAAGATATTGAAATATCACATTGAGGACAATGAGCTTCTAGGCCTTGCAATAGGAGTATTAGTCAAGATAATACTAACCCTCCAAAAGAACCCATCTGACTCTCCCTCAAGACATCTGAAGAATCTTGTAAAGTCTATAAGTACACATTTTGAGTCTTTCAAGAAGTCTGTAGAAACTAAAGTCAGAAGCAAATTTTTGGATAAGAAATTTAGTGGAATAAAGACCCAAATAAGGAATGATAGGATGATACTTGGTATCATTATAAAAATTATTCAAAATGATCTAATTTATGGAGGTTATATATACAAATTTTGTCTATCCTGGCCTAAAGTCAGTAAAGATATTGAGAAGAAGATAAAGGAGCAAGAACAAAAATTGTCAAATCTATCCCAAAATTTTGATCCTCTAATAGTTTCTCCTAGAAGTCAGGAATGTCAAGTAATCAGCTTGATCAATGAAATAAAGAAGCTTGTTAAAAGAAAAAGGGAATATTGTGAAGAGAATGTGTGAGCTCTGGGGATTAATTGCCCCCAAGTTAGAAACAATGTTTAATGCATTATCAGAAGCTCAAACTACAGTTTAGACAAGTGATCCTCCAGATCTAACAAAGGCAAAAGCATATGTATTTCTTCTAAGTGGACACATCTCAATTTTGGATGGTATGAAAAGAAGTTGGATCTCTGAACTTTAGCAATTAAAAAATAGTTTTGCAGATATTCTCAAGTTCATGTAAATATAACTTAACGATTGGGTGTACATATGCGACACTGTATTTTTGAGAATTTTGGCTTACTAACCCCATCCTTTGCCATTGATGTCCAAGGGGGAGTGAAAAATAGTGAAAAATGAGGTATCCAATAGAGGGGGAGCTCTGAAATTAGTGGAGAACATAAGAGTATAGAGCAAGGGAGAGTAACACTTAGTCATTTTTTATTAAGTGTTGCAATCAATGCTAAATGGGGAGATTGTTGGCAAGAGACACTGCTACACATGACAGGTGTTGTCATTGATGGAAACTAAGATTATTCCACCCATCCACATAACACAATTCATTCTTACTAGAAGTCAGAATCAGAATTTATCTAAGTTCAGGAAGTCAAAAATAGAGTAGGTGAAAGGGTCCGGTATCTTGGTCTGGATCTCTTCGATGGTAAATCAAAGTTTGTTACAGATCTAAAGGAGTCAAAAGCATTGCCAGGATAATCTAAATCTAGATTTTTGGCCTCTGGTGATGAAGGATTCAAAAGTTATTAGCATATGAGTATCAGGTTAACAGTTTGAGAGAGAAAATAGAAGAATGGGCCGACCTTGTAATTGATCTTGGTTTTGAATGTATGGAAGTTGTTTGTTGGACAAGTTGTGATTATCAGTGATAGTAGACGACTTGATTGATGATTTTTGAGTGAAAATGTTGGTCCATGTTACAAGTTGTACATGGATTTAGCTGACAGAGCAAAATCTTTAATAAAGTTCTAAGTGTTCTTGAAGCTGACTGAAAAGTGGTTGAAGATCAGGATGCAGATCTATATAGCCAATGGATTTGAATGATTTTGGTGTGTGTGTGTTATGAATATGGATTAAGTGCAAAAATGACAGATAGGGCGCAAAAGGAAGAGATCTAAGATCCAAATTATGGCAAAGTAGTAAATAGGGCAGAACAAAGATGAAATGTATCAAGTTAGTATTTTGTGCTTAACCAGAACTAAATCCTTGCATTGGTTGATGCTAATTATCAGTTCAAATTCATTGTAATCTTCTTACTATAGGTAGTGAACCTTCTTTTTAGCAGTGAGCTCTAGGCAATGAGCTCAAATGCATGTGTATTCCCAATTGTAATACTTTTAACAAAGTATAATCTTTGTGAGTTAAGCCCCATCGTGGTTTTTCCCTTAACTAGGTTTCCACATCAAAAATCATTATTTCATGTGTGTTTATTTGTTTTTGCTCATGTGTTGATGACTCATGCTTTAAATGTTTTAATTAGTTCTAAGTGATATTGTTGTAAATGACAAAGTTTTTGAACATCTGATTCACCCCCCTCTCAATTGTTCTACCTAATTCTAATAGTATATATATTTAATTGATAGTCTATATATAGTTAAAAATTTATCACATATACATGTCTATATATATGTTAGTCTTCAGTAATTTCCTAATTATAGTTTTAAATCAATTTTTATTTCAGGTCTCCCAAAACTAGATGCATTACAAAAAGGAGAGGACATGCTTATATATTACAATGGAATTCGAATATAGAGACAGGTAACTATATATAGTACTAGATATATTTAATTGATAGTCAAAATATAAAACTAAATAATTCATTGCCATTTTATAAAAAAGTTTTTAATTGATTTCATATCCCCTTAATCCATCCTCTTAGGACCCCTTAAGCCATATCCTCGTATCTACCCTTAATCCATCCTGTTGCATCCCCTTAAGTCACTCTCTTAACTAGCCTTAAGTCATCATCTTAGGATCCCTTAAGCCATATCCTCATATCTACCCTTAATCCATCCTCTTGCATCCCCTTAAGTCACTCTCTTAACTACCCTTAATCCATTCTCTTAGGACCCCTTAAGTATTATCCTCTTACCTACCCTTAATCCATCCTATTGCATCCCCTTAAGTCACTCTCTTAATTCCCGTTAAATTCATCCTCTTAGGACACCTTAAGCCATATCCTCCTATCTACCCTTAATCCATCCTCTTTCATCACCTTAAGTCACTCTCTTAACTCCTCTTAATCCATTCTCGTAGGACCCCTTAAGTCATATCCTCTTATCTACCCTTAATCCATTATCTTGCACCCCCTAGGTTTTAGGTCCTAGGGTTCATGAGATACAAAGAATAACAAATCTACTATGGGTTAAGGGTTTAGGGCTCATCTCTTAACTCTCCTTAAGCCATCCTCTTAGAATAACAAATCTATATAAGATTTCTAGGATTTGTAGGGTTCATGAGATGCTTAGAATAATAATTCTATATGGGTTAAGGGTTTAGGATTCATATCCTAGACTTTAGGTCCTATGGTTAAGGGTTTAGGATTTATAGGGTTCATGAGATGCTTAGAATAACAAATCTATTATGGGTTAAGGGTTCATATCCTAGGCTTTAGGTCCTAGGGTTAAGGGTTAAGGGTTTATAGGGTTCACAAAATGGTTAGAGTAGCAAATCTATTATGGGTTAAGTGTTTAGGGTTCATCTCTTAACTCCCCTTAAGCCATCCTCTTAGGACCCCTTTAGTCATATCCTCTTACATCCCCTTAATCCACCCTCTTATATCCCTTTAAGTCATTCTCTTAACTCCCCTTAAGCCATTCTCTTATGACCCCTTAAGCCATATCCTCTTAGATCCCCTTAATCCATCCTATGGCAAACAACAGTTGAATTTGTAAGGAATTTATAAGATCCAATTTTCTAACTTTTAGTATGTATTGTTCTTTTCTCACATGAATTATCTAGTTAAATGACTCATAAAAAATATAGTTACTTTACTTACATTAATTATTTTTATAGGTTCTCATCAAGTCGATCTACTATGATTGTCACTATAAAAAAATTTCATCATATAAATTATGTAAATATCAATTTGTGATCTTGAGCTAAAAGTGGATAAGCTTTAATTATATTTATATGCACATATGTTTCATCATGTTATATAGTTGTATTAAACATCAATATACATTATATATGTTTGTTCGATGTATGAACTTCAATGAACTTATAAATCAGTTTTTATATATTGTTCCAATTTTCTCTACAAATTATGTCTTATAAACCACATTTTATATAATTGTTCAATTTTATCTTAATATAGATTTTTTTTAGTAATGAATATTTGCTAGAATTGGAAAATAGTTAAAATTACCCACCCTTACTTTATTATGAATATGATCTAAACTATAAGGATTGTATTAATTTGTCACCTAACCATGTGATTTTATTGAAATTAGAAAGTTAATCATTTTAAGACATCTAAACTTCATTCAACAATGACATGTAAATATATAGATGCAAATTGATTCTAGATAAGAATTTATAGTGCATATTACTTGAAAATTAGATCAAATATATATATGTGAGTGCATATAATCATCATAATGAACATAACATGTACGTGAACACATTCATAAACACAAACATGATCATAATGTATATAATGTATGTGAAATGGTCAATGAAATAACATGTTCAAAATGTATATGTCAAGTGACACACATATAAATAAAACTATCTATAGTCCATAAAGTAAAACTATCTAAAGTCTATCAAGACGATCGGTCATTTATCAAGTCTCCTCTTAGTTCCACATGGACTAGATGGCCCTGTATCATGTTGTAGAAGAGTATGTAAGAAACTTGATATTAGATAAAGTTAAATATATTTTTATTTAATTTAACATAATTGATATTGAAATAAAGCAAACAATCTAGGTTAGAAAATATTAACTTGATATAAATGATTTTAATTAAATATAGTAGATATAGTAAAAATGATTTTAAGTATGCATTCATTACCATCTCATCATGTGAATATACTGGCACATTTTGTTCAACGGGTGGTATAACTATCAATCGAGGACCAAATGATTGAGTTGCTAATTCCTGGATATTAAAAAAAAGCAAGCAATAGGTTAGAAAATATTAGTGATAAAAAATGATTTTAATTGAATTTATATATTTAAAAGACCTAAAAATTGTATAGGAGATTTAGTAAAGTTTAGGACCTCGAATGACATGGCCTAATGGTCATGACCATGATTAGGACCCTGCCTACCACCTATAAGGATATTGGTATCATCCTGCATAAAATAATCATAGTACATGTAGTGAGTTTTTAAAGCACTTGTAAATTTCAAACTTAAATAATTTTTTAAAGCACACACCTGAGATGGCCCGTGCATAAAAACTGATGATGACTCAGGAGCGCTCGCCACACCTTATGGTTGGTTGGTCATGGGTATCGCATGACCTCCCTGCATAGATACAATATATCATAATTTCACACGTGTATAAATTCAAATTAAATTAGATATGGACATAAATTAAAATATATATTGGTTTACCTGACCATAAGGTGTGCCCATTTCTACAACTCTCAAAAAACAAACACAGTCATATTGAAAAATTGGCCTCCTCTGATCATGAATCTACACTGAACACTTCTTGAATTAATATTATATTATATATAATTTAATGTTATTATTTACATGAATTTTGCACATTTCAAACAAATTAAAATGTGCCTTTCAAAAGATGTACAAACCTATGTAGGATGATCATCAGAATATAGTAAATCCATAAATGATTCCACCATAAATATAGGTGGACCTGGAATGGATGCCTGAGTATGCCCATAGCCTGAGCCTCCATGCTCTCTATCACCCACCTCAGTGGCCACATGGGTATTCTGATGAATGAGATCTCCTTAGAGAGAACTCAATGCTCCTAATGTCAACAATAGCATCTGCTGCTAAAATACAGCAGGAATACTAGGAGATAGAGGAACAACAATCGGTGGAATCAGAGCACATCACTGAGGACCGACACATGCTCCTAATCTATTTTGGGGCATGCCATGCCCAACTCCCTGAAATGACCTCATATCAAAATAGTTGGGTTTTTTACCAAACTCAAATTTAGCCCATAACTTTCTCAAAAAATAAAGGGGCACCTCACAATTACCATGTGGTGGAGTATCAAAGACCATCCACCATCTCTCCCAAAAAATGTGCATCTTCTATCGGTGCCTACACCATATAATTTAAATTCATTTTTTATTGGATGGAATTGCTTCGTTTGTATTGGGGTTAAAGAAATGTTGGAAAATGTCTTCTTTGCGAATATGAAGGTCATGGATTTCTTTATAAGACAACCCATCTACATAAAATTATCTTCTCTCTTCTCTCCATCGATGGAAGCTAACTAAGTCCACATCGATGGATTGAACATAGTCGACAATAGTTTGCATCGAAGATGCAAGTCGTGCTACATGTGGGGGGGGGGGTTAGGCTCATTTTTTGTCAAATTTATATTTTCTTGAATGACATTTAGGTTTACATTTATAGTCTCTCGTAACTAATTTTGATCAATTGGAGGACATGGGGGGTTAGGAGGTGGACAGGGTGGAGGCGTGGGGTTTTGTGGTTGGTGGGATATTATGTGGAGATGATGGATGTAAGGGGTTTTCAGGCTGGTCATTAGGTATGAAATCCTCTATAGAAAACTCATCGGCTACAGGTAAATTTTGCTCCATGTGATGAAAGGGTAACTGCATGTTAAACAATTAAAAATTATATATCAACAAACTAATTAAATAATGTACACAATTTAAACTAAAAATCACATTGAATGTGCACAAATTCAAAATACATGTCATTTGAAGACACATTTAATTTAAAACATTAAAAAATGCACAGCATGAAAATTTAGACTAATTTATGTCATAGAAAATGCAAACATTTTGTTCCTCCCCTACAACATGTACATGGATGAAAATTAATACTAAATTAATCTCCCCCTTCATCCCATATTTTTTGCTAATCAATTTCAAAAGGTCATGGAAGAAAATTAAAACACACATTTTTCTATATCGAGCATTTATATCAATCCAACTTGAGTTATAAGAACTAGATGTTTAAATACATAGAGCATAAATGGAGCTAGATTCGTCAAAATCTTGTTACATTCTCACTAACAAATGTGGATATAGAAAATCTACAAATAATTTTGATCATCCATTGAATCATTACAATCTTTCGAGGAGAAATTTATTTAAATGTATTGTGGTTAATAAATATTATTCCCTTTAGAGACTAAAATAATATCATTTGACGCCTTAGAACCAAAGTAAGATACTTATACCTAAGCATTTGTCTCAATAACCAATCCTTGTTACATTTATGTATTCTATTCTAGAAATCCATTAGGGTTGAATATAATTCTTCTTTCTTCCAATCAAGGAATTTAATGCACTAGCATAACCTCCTAGTGTGAAATTATGCTTAGATATATAGTGCCAGGAAACCCAGGGGGTAGCTATAACATCCTTCCCACATTTAGAGAATATATTTATACATATTTATATAATTGATGTATCTACAACTTCATTTCTAGAATTTGTATTCTTATACCCATTTTCAAATTTCTTAGGCATTGCATGTACTTATATGCCTTTGTTGAGCTCAATATCATTTTGATAGGATATAGATGATTCTACACACCCATTAGTGTCAATCTAATCATTAATTTCATATTTGAAAAGGTGGGGGAGGTAGGTGGAGTATTGCATTTAAATAGTGAGGATCCATAAAAACTCATGCCTAAATAATGCTCGAATGGTAAAAATACATCTTAGCTCGGCTTAATGGTTGAGATCTCAAGAATTCTTATATGAGGATGTTGGAGGTGCAAAAGATGTAGAGGGGACTATGGATTCAAACTTCAAGATCTACAAATACAAGGGATATGAAGTTATTAAAAATCTTAAAGGTCTATGGGGGGAATACATGAGCTAAATAGTAGTTAAGAAGGGGAACGAAAGAAGGGATATACCATTATGCAAATGCCTAAAACCATAGTAGTTAATAAAGGGAAAGATAGAGGTCCAAGAAATATAATTTAATCTAACCCAATAGTTAGGTAAAAAAAATCATGTACCCCAATGACATTTTACAATACATAACTTTCGATAACTTGTTCAAGAATTATGTGACATGTATTTAAGAATTGTGGTAATTATTAATTTTATACCTACTTAATTATAGGTCCTAAGAGGGGTACCTTAGTTATAAAGAAACTTAGAGTTTAGCTTTCATATTTTTACATCATATTAATATTCTATGTCCAAGCGCTTCAAATTTTTACTTAAATATGACAAATTTTGATTTTTCAGGAAAAGGACTTCCACTTTTTGGCCAAAAAGTAGACCCAACTTCTTGCACTTTGTAGCCATTTCTCATTTACGTGTGGAATGTGGTGATAACCTTGTTTTGCATCATTATATTTTTCATATTGGCATGCTTGAGTTAGAGGTCCTTGTGTAATTGGAATATGTTTGGAAGGTTGTTATTGCATGTTACACCTCCTTATTTCTCTTGGAATCTTTTGACAAGTCTTTCATGTTTGATTGGATACATTATGCAAAATAAGGCTATTTCAAGAAAATAAGGGTCTATTGAGGGTAGTTATTAGGTTAAGTGAAGTCTAGTATCCTTCATAAAAGCTTTCATCCCCTTCAGGTTACCTATAATGCCTTTTAAAACCATTGAAAACCTTTAGAAAAGGCTTCAAAATAGCTTGGGCACCCAAAATTTAAGTTAACAAGGAGAGAAAAGAGTTTGAATTCTATTTTTGCATTATCTTTGATGTTAAACTTGATGGTGAGAATATAAAAGGGAAACCCTAGTTTGACCATATAATCCTCCTTAGGATTGATTTGAGGATTTAAGGCAAAGTTTATGAGTAGGAAATATTTATTAATTGATTTGTCATCTTTCATGAGGGTCTCACATGTCACTTTGTATAGATGGGAGACTAACTACATGTGTAAACTAATCTATTTGTGATTTTTCCTATCTCATGACTAAACTTCCTTTTAGGAATATCTTCTTGAAGGAACAATCTCCATGCCTCAGATCTCCATGAAGGATTACTCACATGTGTGGGGTTGTGTAGATGCATCAAAAAATCATTTTTGTAGGTTGTGGATTTCTTTGTGCATGAGATTTATGGGAGAAAGGGGAGAAAATTGTTGTTCTTTGGTCACAATCATGGAAGAACGATTAGAATGGGTAAAAACTCTATGATTTTAGGTTTGTTTCAAGACATTCAAGGGATCAAAGACATGGAAAATAGATTTCTATGAGATTCAGGGTAGTTTTCTAAGTTTCTCCACTAATTTATCCAAAGGAGAAGGCCTCTAATGAAGCCTAGGGTTTCATTGCCAAGGGAAACTCACCAAACCCTAGGGAAGGTTATGGTTTTAATGACACTTTTTCTTTCCCTATATATTATCATCAATGCTTATATTATGGTTTTATGAATTACTATTTGAATCTAATAAATGTTTTGTGGTGCAGAGATGTTCCCTATGGTTGCTAGGGTCCTCATGTTTGATAGTGTATCATGGGTTTCCCCTTTTCAAATGGATCCATGAGGGTATCTTGTTGAGAAAGCCATTTGATCATCAAGGAAAAAATTGTGATAACACCATGGGAGTGTCATGCAAAATTAGTAGTTTAAACTAGGGTTTAAGACCTTTATCCCTACTAAAAGATATGAATGTATGGTAGGCATAAGGCTATAGTAGTGGATGGTAGCCTTCTTTCCTACATGGATAGACCTTAGGTCTTAAAGGGGAAGGGTGGTGGTAAGTTTTAGAATCCAAGACACTATTTGAGTGAGGAAGGGGTAGTTTGAGTTCTGAAAGTTTTAAGAGTTTCAAGGGGTTTAAGAGTCTCAGGTGTGATAATCATAGAGGACATGTTTTGGATATTATTCAGGGGCCTAAATCATTATTTCTCCTTGTAATGGAGGAGTTGTAACCATCTTAAGGTACTGATATATCACCATGGGAGTGTCATGAAAGCATTAAGGAAAGTTAGTAGTCATGGTGTCAAAACAAGGTGGAATGTATGGGACTACTCATTGGGTTCCTATAGATTGTCCTAATCCTATAAATAGGATGTGACAACATTTCCTTATGCTATAGTAGTAATTTTCACCTTATGGTCCTCATACAAAACATTGTAACTAGTAATATGATTTCCCTAAAACTCTAAGTTTTGTTATCACAATTATCACATTTAGTTTTAGGTTTTAGGGTTTAGGTCCTAGGGTTAAGGGTTTTAGTTTTTAGGTCTAAGTTTTTTGGAACCTAGGGTTTTGATTTCTAAGTCTAAGTTTTGTGTGGTTTAGGGTTAAATTAGTTAAATTAGGTATAAATTTTGTGGTTTTTAATTTAGAATTTAAGGTTTCTCATTTGCGTTGATGATTTTGTTTCCAAATACAATTTAAAAACTATAAATTAAACAAGGTAATTACAAACAAAATAAACAAACAGTAAACTACAATTACAAGTAAAAAATGCAAGATATAAAGACAAAAAATGTAGATTTTAACCAACCTAGAGGTCACTAAGGTCACTTTTAGCAATGAGAGGAGGTGGCAACTAAAATTAGGCCAGTATCGCTCCTCAAGAACATGTATGCGTAAGCCTCTGTCATTGTTCCTCTCCACCAAATTTGTAGGAAGAAATGAAAATGACAATCATTTATTTAAAAAATTAAATACATTTAATAAATACGTACGTGTTATAAAACACGTACACATTATAATACATATGTATTCTATAACTTGTATGCGTTAGAATGTGTACGTGTTTTAGAATGCATACGTGTTTCTTCACATGTACCTAAAGCATAATACATACACCTTTTGATTTAGGTTCAGGTACCCGTAGCTAAGCACGTATGCATTTTTTCAATAACATGTACGTGTTTTTTCAATAATGTGTATGCATTTCTTGTGAGATTTTTTTTCCTAAAAATTCCCCTCTTCGTGGACCTAGCTTCTTGCTTTTACTCAAACATTTGTTTACTCTCACATTTGGATTTTGGGCACTAAAACGAACCATTTTCTTCTATCACACTTTTGACTCGGGGTTGAAAATAATAAGTGCTTGCTGTTAGGGTAAAATGATGATCAATCAAATGAATTAAATAAGACCCAAACATCAACAGAATAGTGAAAATAAGAAAGATTCAATAAACGAAGCAATGGACAATACAATGCAAACCTCTCCCGTTTCGAAACTTCTATTGTTTGCCTATTACAACCGTCCTTTTGCAGATGAAGGGAGCCCTCAGAGAATGCACTCTTTTAGCTATTCGTAGGAAGTCGATGGTAAATGGCTAGGGTGATATGCAATGAAGATGAGATCCAATGCAAATATGTGATCTCAAGCTTGTGAATGGTCAAAAGGTGCCAAAGGTGCGCTGGTGATATTTCTGCAGAGTAATGATGTCAAAAGCCTGGATGAATAGAATGGAGGGATGAAACTTCATTTATAGACTTGGAAGAATGGGAATCAACGGTTGAGAGAAGATATGAAGATCAACAGCTAAGGATGGTTGAGGAATGTGCAACCAGTAGAAATGTGACAAGTGTCCCAGCTCCATCATGAAAGAGGGGACTTGACAAAACTGATTGGAGAGTTAACTCCATTGACTGAATAGTTAACAGACTTGATTGATCAGTTAGAAGAGTGGATTGTGGAACTGACTAAATTGATTGAGGAATTGACTCAATTGATAGGTTAGTTAACACTTTTGATTGATTAGTTAATTAGCCTCTGATTTGAGAAGAAATAGGCCATGTGGGTGAGGGAAAATAAGATAATTAAATATTAAATATATTTAATTACATGTGCAACTTGATGAGGTGGACAAGGTGAGGTGGAAAAGGTGAGGTGGATTTTCGAATTAGAACTTAGGATAGAGGAATTTGGTTTAATTAAATAATTTATGATTATTTAATTGTGTAGGCTATTAGAAGAAATTTAATTAAATAAATTGAATTTATTTAATTATGGGACAATGAATCTATTAAATAAATTTGGAATATTTATTTAATTAATAGAAGAATAGAATAAATATTTAGAATATTTATTTAGGATGAATCGTGTCATTTTTAGGCATATACCTTTTGCCCCTCTTTGATGCAATGTTGTTTATAGCGTTGTTTCAAAGAAATTGATAGTCTGAATGATGATACATGCCCTAGTTTGCCCTTGGTATAGGCTTACTGACGATAGGATGCCCCCTCGGGAGATTGGATGGGAAAAGTGCAAAAGAATCAGAGATGGACAATCTCATGAAGATGAAGGGGTTAGGATAAGCAAGAGGAAAAAGGACGCGTTTCAGGGAAACGGGAAGAAAACTGGAGGGAAAACGGGCACGGGAAGTAGTCATAGTCATCACCTAGCCAGAATTAGGGTTTGGGGGCTATAAATAGGAGCTGGGTCCACAAGAATAGTCATTTGTACACTTGTTTGCTCTGGATTGGATTGAGAAATCTTGGAGCAAACTTGGAGCAACATGGCAGCTAGAGCAGCAGACATTCCACGCGAGGAGCATCAATTTGAGCGGGTCTATCGATTCGGGCGGCCAGCAGAGGCAGGACCCCCGGTATGTGCTTCAAAAAATTTCCCCTAGGGTTGATTTTAGGTGTCATAAATGCATGTAGAAAATAGGTCGAACAGATGCGCCGAAGTGCAGAATGGAGCATATGCCTCGCGAAGCAGCGCTTTTGTCGTTTCGTGGCACATATGCTGGTTTCGGCGGCACATGCATGAAAACGGCACATCTGTGCATTATAGCTGTGCTTTTGTAATGAGGCTATGCATGTGTGATTAGGCAGCGCATACGTGTAATGTAGCGGCGCATGCATTAAGTCGGCGCATATGCAGAATCTAGTGGCGCATGCATAATTTGGTGGCGCATATGCCATGTTCTGGCATGTACGAGAACCGCGCATATGTGCACTGTAGCAGCGCATCTGCATTTAGGCTACACATATGCTGATTTTGGCAGTGCATGCATCAAGAAACGGCGCATTTACCACCTGTAGTGGCGCATTTGCTTTGGATAGCAAATTACTTAGCCAAACGTATTCGATTAGCGTCCTGTTTGACGCGGTAATCAATGAGCTATCTCTGAGATTGCAGGAATCTAGTCAAGAGATGTAGTGTGCTGTTTTGATCAATTTTTAAATGCTAAGTGTAGTTGATATAGTTCAGTAGGTATGTTGAGTATGGTATATGCCATTTGAGACTTACGCATTGTCTTGCTTGCTTGCAAGAGGATATTTGAGATACACTGTAGTCGAGGGAGACGTTTCCCATGCCCCTATTGCAGAGATACATGCTGACAGAGACTGACAGAGTGGCGCTTGGTGCCATGGGTTTAGACTATGTTTGCTTCATGCCCAAGGTGCGGGCAAACCGAGGATTGTTGACGGCTGCTGTGGAGAGATTCCATAGTGAGGATGGGACTTTCCACTTTCTTATGGGAGAGATGACTATGACACTGGAGGACGTCTATCGGATACTGCACTTACCTATGGTAGGTGAGTTAGTAGAGTAATATGCACAGCAGGATGCGGGACTCGCTGAGTGCCAGCGAGTGTTCGATGATCCAGAGCTGGTGGGACAGGTCATCCCATGGCAGGATATATATGATTGCTATGACTACTTCCTGGGGATTGTGGCAGGACTGATTGGGGGCGTTGTATGCCCGGACAGGAGATTGCATGGGTTCCCTATCGGATGGGGCAGGATTATGGAGCGGATGCTGACTGAGGGCACCTGATATGCATGGGGAGTCTGCGTACTAGCCCATTTATACCACGACATGCATCAGGTGGTGTAGCACCACAGCATGAGTCTGTCGGCTGGAGTACTACTGCTACAGTTTTGGCTGTGGGAGCACATAGCGGTGACTAGGCCGATATGTGTCTTCGCGAGGCAGCGAGGAGAGCCATACAGTTATGGCTACGCAGGAGTGATTTCCCAACACAGGTTGGGGAAGCTAGAGTATTGGAGGCATACCTTGTGGTCATCTGGCGACCATATCTAGACTGTGAGCCCTGGGACGACGAGGGAGACGAGCTACCATACTGCTTTCAGACCAGGTGGTTGATAGGCCAGACACGGCATATCCTAGAGAGACAGATGGTGGGCCGAGTGTTGAGACAGTTCGGCAGGAGGTAGGGCATGCCACAGGGACAGGTGCACTTCGCACGGACACATGTAGAGAGGGTCTGATGGGGGCTGATGGCTTCGTACGAGGAGGCCCTAGCAGAGTTCTAGCAGACTCCTTATGTGGCATGGGATATGAGGAGAGAGATAGCAGACGCAGGGGTGATGCAGGAGTATGAGGATTGGATCACTGCACATCCGTTCCCAAGGTATTCAGGACCTGGCATGCTGGTGCCTCGCATTGATGAGGCAGACTCAGAGGAGGAGGGACAGGTTGGCCCAGGTCAGAGAGGAGCTAGAGGAGGACGAAGACGAGGTGGTAGGGCTGGAGAGAGGCCGAGACAGCAGAGGAGGTTAGGGCAGGCTAAGCAGGTAGTGCCAGGATAGGTGGCACAGTAGCAGATACCTCAGCAGGCACAGATGCCGCCACCCCAGCAGGTGCCCCAGCCATAGGGGCCGGGACAGGCAGAGGCAGCACAGGGGCCAGTGCAGGGAGATGTACACGAGAGGACTATAGCCAGCCTGAGGGGACAGGTACGAGAGCTGCAGGCACAGCTGAGGAGGGTCAAGAGGAGGCGAGATACAGATGCCACAGTGATTAGTGGGTTGACTCGCGAGAGAGATATGGCTGATGCACAGTTACGCATTGTTCGTGTAGAGCGGGACACCGCTGTGGCTGCCATGGGGATAGATGCAGCGAGCTCTTTTTTGGTTGGGCAGGTGCAACAGGCACAGGCACAGGTAGGCCAGTTGCAGACGCAGTTGGCACAGGCATAGACAGAGCTTGCCAGGGTTCAGTCACAGGCTCAGTACTACTAAGGTTTATACCATGGTCCTGTGGCATCGAGTCAGAGGGCGGGGAGCTTCAGGAGTCAGTCTGGGGCTACTCATAGAGTAGGTCCATCACAGTTAGGGGCGTCCGTGATGGGTCCCCAGTAGTCAGGAGCTGGCAGTGGTGGTCCACAGCAGCAGGGATAGGCACCGACCAGATTTTGTACATTTTGGGACATGTATCACCATCCAGTTGGATGTATACTGTATATGACACTTTGATTTTTGAGAGAGATGGTGATATTGTACATTTGGACCTCTTATATGATAGTATATATGATGATGCAGCTTTGTGTATCTATTGCATGTGTTATGAGATGATGATTTACTTCTATTGTATGATGTGATGTATGTGCATAGTTAGATGGTCTATCAGATGCTATATGAGATGCTTTGTGATATGATGCTATATGATGGTTATATGATTCAATGTTTCAAATGAATGCAAATGTAATATGATTTCTATGTGATAATGCAGCTATGTGTGTGATGTTATTGGATGTCTATATGATCTAATGTTTCAAATAAATGCAAACGTAATATGACTCTTATGTGATGATGCAGTTTTGTATGCGATGTACTTGGATGGCTATATGATCTAATGTTTCAAATAAATGCAAATGTAATGACTTCTATGTGATGATGCAGTTTTGTTGCGATGTACTTAGCTACGTTTTTGTGATTTTCTATGTTTTAAGATGTGATATGATGCTGATGTATGGATGACCTAATGCATTGTGTTAGGTATGCTACTAACTTAACCACGTTCATGACTAACTCTACATGTGATATGATATGCTCCTATATGCTTTGTTTTTGTGAAGTCCAAATGTACTCTATCGACACAAGAATGACATGATAGATAGAAGAATGGATATGATATAATGACTTAGAAATTGCATTTGATATTGTTACTCTGCATAGTTTGGGTAATGAGGATTGTATGGGATATGGATGTACGGATGTGTATATGGATATAGGATGGATGTTTTGCTTTTAGAGTGCTTTACTTCATCATTGGGCATTTTGTTTTTGGTACATTTTCTGAGATGTTGTAAGTGAATACGAGCATCTAGGTATAATTGAACCGAGATGACCTGAGTACCGCTTACATGGATTGTGGTTTAGCGAGTTAATACAAGCATCTAGTCAAAATTGAATCTAGATGACCTGAGTACTTCTTGCATTTCAACAAACAAGGATTGCCCCCATTCATGTTATACCTTTGATGTCCTCGATGATCTTTTGCCGATCATGTCCTTAGACAAGGTTTCACATTACTAAAGTTTAATCCAGAAATAGTAAACAAAGAAAATAATCATGCCCCCATCATAGCATCTCTAGCTTTTGGCATCCTTGAGTAGCATAGGAAGGTATGATAGCAAAAAATCAAGACTCTGTAACTGTTAACCCTAGTTTCAAATCCACAAAATATTCTTGCCATTAGATATGTTTATTTCTTGCTGTAGGTTGAATAAAATCATTTAGAAGACCTTGGGTATTTGCTTTGCATTGGATAGGTTAAGATGCTCACAGTCAAGATTTCTACTTGAGGCGCAGGTTCTGCTTGCGTTTGCTAGCTTGGTGAGAAGATTGCACAATCGTTATTGGGGAGACGGACCCTAAGGGACTGACCTAGTGCCTCAGGGGCTCATTGCTAAATGGCCTTACCTACGTGACGACGCAGAGGCAACGTAGTTCGAGGTAAACCCTAATGGACCATGGATGGACTAGAAGAAAGACAACAAGAATGAAGACAAGAAGGAGGATGAATGGGACCATAGAAGAAATGGAAGCCTCAGGGGCGCATTAGAATAATGGCCTTGCCTACGTGACGGCGTAGAGGCAACGTAGTTCACGGACTTGGACTAGGGACACTGACAAGAGACCTTATGCTAGGCTCACATTGAGGAGACGGTATGGGACAAAACCTTGGTTGATAAGGCCACAAGGAGAGTATCAAGCCATGATAGGTAACTGTCAAGTGTTTATTTGTGGGATAGATATGGGTCAAATGGGGCAAATGGAGAAAGAATGGACTCAAGGTGATTGGGCTCCCAAAGATGGAGAAGGCGGTTTATCACAAGTAACGCCTGTTTACCAAGTTTTCACCACTTGCTTTTATTTACACGAGAATCTAGAAAGTAAACATGACACCTGTTTGCCAGGTTTTCATCATGATACCTATCCAAGGTGCCTGTTTGCCAGGTTTTCACCAAAGGACGATTTTTTTGTATGATTTCTATTTTTTCTAATTTTTTTGGTATTTTCTCTTTTCAACTTTTTTTGATTTTTTTGAATTTTGACTTTATGGTGCCCTCTTGCATTGGGGTTCTCCTAGGTATAGAACTGGTGAAGGTGCATGCTATTGATTGGGCCATCAAACAACTCACCCTCGGAAGTGGCCAACTGATATGTCCCTGATCCGTAAGCAGCTACAATCACATAGGGTCCAAGCCAGTTAGGCTCGAACTTACCTTTCTTGTCTCTGTCTTGTTGATTGCGAGGGTTTTCTCTAAGGACGAGGTCCCCAACCTTGAAACATCATGGGCGAACCTTGTAGTTGTAGCTTCTGGACATCATCTGTTGATATGCTTTAAGATGATCAAAGGCTTTCTGGCGCCTTTCTTCTAGCAGCTCAAGTTCTTGTAACCTGGAGACTCTGTATTCTTTGTCTAATATGAGACCTTTCAACGACACCCTGAGGGATGGTAGTTCAACCTCAATGGGAAGGATGGCTTCGGAATGATAGACAAGGGCGTAGGGTGTAGCACCTATGGGAGTGCATATACTGGTCCTGTAGGCCCACAGAGCGGGGTTGAGTTGGACATGCCAATCACGGCCAGTCTCATTGACAGTTTTCTTTAGGCTTTTCAGAATGGTTTTATTCGATGCCTCAGCTTGGCCGTTACCTTGGGGGTAGTATGGAGTGGAGAATGATGTTGGATTTTGAAATGCTCACAGAGTTCCTGGACATCCTAATTTTTGAATGGTCTTCCATTATCTGTTATGATGGATGAAGGGATGCCATATTTGCAGATAATGTAATTCAGAATGAAAGAGGAAATTTGTTTTCCTGTGACGGTGGTTAGAGGAATGGCTTCAATCCACTTTGTGAAATACTCAGTGGCGGTAATGATGAATTTGTGGCCATTGGAAGAGGGTGGATGAATTTTTCCCACAAGGTCAAGTCCCCATTGACAAAAGGGCCAGGGTGTCGTTAAAGGTCTCAACTCTTGAGTAGGTGCATGGATCAGGTTCCCGTGTATTTGGCACTATTTGCACTTTTTGACGAACTGATATGAATCCATTTCTATATTTGGCCAGTAATAACCCAAACGCATGAGTTTCTTGGCTAAGGAAGGGCCGCTGGAGTGTGTTCTGCATATCCCTTCATGTACGTCTTGCAAGGCAGTTATGGATTCTTCTTGTTCCAATCAACGGAGTAGAGTACCATCCAGACCACGTCGGTAAAGGGTATCAGCTATGATTGTGTAACGAGAGGCTTGTCGGATGAAAGTTCACTTTTGGTTGGAAGAGAGGTCTGGCGGGAGAGTATTGTCCTTGAGGTAAGTGTAAGTCTTACCATACCAAGGTGAATCAGATCCGATGAGGAGACAAATGGAATGGGTGTCAAGGAGATCATAAGCTGGTTGCCGGATGGTTTCCACTAAGAACTCATATCGTGACTCATATTCAGGAATTTCTAGAAGAGAGGCTATGGTAGCCATTGCATCTGCTGCTTTGTTCTCTATCCTAGGTATTTGTTCAAAGGAGATGGTCCCAAAGTGTACTTTGAGGTCGTCAACCATCCATTTGTATGGGATGAGCTTCTCATCTTTGGTTTGATACTCATCGTTGACCTGATTTATGATAAGTTGAGAATCACCGTAGACACATAGTGCTTGGATTTTCCACTCAGTTGCCATTTTAAGACCAATCACCAAGGCTTCATATTCTACTATGTTATTAGTGCATGGAAATAACAACCTGTAGGACTTTGGAATTGTGTCACCTTAGGGAGTGATAAACAGGATACCTGCCCTTGATCCATGGTTGGTGTAAGATCCGTCAAAGTAGAGTTTCCAAGGAGATGTTGACAGAGTGAATAGAGACTCATCGGGAAACTCAAACTGCATCGGTGAAGTGTCTTGTAATGGTGCCTTAGCCAGTTGGTTATCGATGATTTGTCCTTTAATGGCTTTTCTATCCACATATTCTATATCATATTCACTAAGAAGCATAACCCACTTTGCTAGTCGACCTATGAGAGCTGCTTTGCTGAGAAGATATTTTAGTGGGTTGATCTTGGCAATGAGTTTGACAGGATGTACCAACATGTAATGTCAGAGTTTTTGTGAAGCAAAAACCACCGCAAGGCATGATCATTCGACCTGTGAGTATTGCAACTCGTAGCCCACTAGGGTTCGACTGATGTAGTATATAGCTCTCTCCTTGTTCTCGTAATCTTGCTGTGCTAGAAGAGCTCCAAGAGCAGTAGGTGTAGCAGAGATGTAGAGAATTAAAGGTTTTCCTTGGATTGGAGGCATGAGTATGGGAGGATCCATAAGATACTCCTTTAGCTTGTTGAATGCCTCTTCGCACCACTCGTCCCATTTAAATGGAATGTTCTTATGTAGGAGATGGCTGAAAGATTGGCACTTGTCTGCCAGCTATGAGATGAACCTACGGATGGCCTGCAGCTTGCCCTGTAAGGATCTCAACTATGTTAGAGTCTTGGGTGGTGGCATGTCCATTATAGCCTTAACCTTGGCCGGGTCTACCTCTATTCTGTTTGCCGACATGATGAAGCCTAGCAGCTTGCCTGATGTTACCCCAAACACACATTTCTTTAGGTTCAGTTTGACTTGGAATTGGTCCAATCTCTGAAAGACTTTTTCTAATATGTCCAGGTGTGAGTCCCTTGTGAGAGATTTTGCCAAGATATCGTCAACATAGTCTTCCATAGTTACATGCATCATGTCATGGAATATAGTTGTCATGGCCCGCTGATAGGTAGCACCTGCGTTTTTCAGCCCAGAAGGCATGACATTCCAGCAAAAGGTACCCCATGGGCAAGTGAAAGCTGTTTTGTGTTGATCCTCTGGTGCTATTTTGATTTGGTTGTACCCTGAGAATCTGTCCATGAGTGATAGCATTGTATGTCCTGCAGTAAGGTCGACTATGATATCGATGTTTGGCAGTGGAAAGTCATCCTGCGGCATGCTTTCTTTAAGTCTCGAAAATCATTGCAAAGTCAAACCCGGCCATCTGGTTTGGATACTGGCACAATATTAGATATCCATTCTGGGTAATCTATGGCTCTAATGAACCCCACATCTAGCAATTTCTTGAGTTCTTCTTTGACCAAAAGGGCTATATGAGGATGCATTTTTCTCAGCTTCTGCTTTACTAGTTTCACCCCTGGATCCAATGGCAAATGATGTAGAATTAGGTTTGGGTCCAAACCTGGCATGTCTGCATATGACCAAGCAAAACTACCTCTCTTCTTCTTAAAGAATGGTACAAATCTGGTTTTCTCTGGTAGTGTGAGAGATTTGGCAAAGTGGATAATCTTGGGCTGCTCTTCGGTTCCAATGTTCATGGGCTCGGTCGGCTCCACCACAATCTATGACCTTTCCTGATACATATCACTAGGGACAGTGTCAAGCATTCCATCGTCGGGTGCCACAGTTGGGTTTTCACTGTCAGATGCGTCCTTTCTTTTTACTGTTTTATGATCTGACACTGCCGCAAGGCAGTTTTCACTGTCAGATCCATTTTTGATCTTTATGTTTTTGTGACTGGAAGGCTTGGCACCCTCCCTGAAGTAAGCCACGGTATTTAGTTCGATAGCAAAACCGGCCTTATGATCTCCTTTTGGCAAGTGGTCCCTAAGTTCCATATAATCGATGTAAGCATCATCGTTCTGGAACATATCTAATTGGGGGGTTCCTTGAAGATCCCAGTCAATAAGTTTAGGGTGTAAGAGGGGAAGGGAGTCGGATGAGAGACCTGATTCATTGATGGTGTGAATGGAAATGCTATGGGCAGTGGCGGGAGTAGTGTTCTGGGTGGTACTTTCCTCCAAGTTGTTTATCGCAATGGAATCGAAACTTTCCTCGAAAGCCATAATCTCAGGGGTGGGCAAATCAGACTCCAGTGGTCTGTCCCGTTGCGTTTGTCCCTCACGGTAGGGGCTAAAAGTTTGGATGGCGTCAACCTCTTTGTCATCGTAGGAGTGCTCTGTTAGCTCGTCCCACTCATACTCATTTGAATCATCTGAATCTGCGTCACTATCCACTTGGAGTGTTTGGATTGTCTCCACAAGGCAGGCATTTTCCTTGGCTTTACCCTTGCCTTTGTACCCTAGGCCAGTTGTGTTTTTAGCCAAAGAGGATGAAGAAGGTTGTATAGGTTCAATGATTCCTTCTTTTCTGAGGCCTATGAGGCCTTGTCCTTCATACCCCATCCTATGCAAAATAGTTTCACCCCGCCCATAGAGTTCTGTAGGGAGTCTAGGTGTTTCTTGGGGTGTGTTTTCTTCTTCAGTATAAAGCCACTGCAGGAGATCTCGCTCCTCTATCTCATCAGATAAGGTCCCCCATTTTACAAAGGGATTTGTGGGAGTTACAAGAGGAGCAGATGGCTTTGGAAAATGTTTGGGTGGATATTTGGGTTGGCTAAAAGAGCGAGGAGACAAAGGCATCTTGGCTAGGTTGAGGCTATGCTCAATGGAGTATTCCCCCATGCCATTTTCTTTTATGGTAAGTTTCAGCGGTTTGGGTCTTGAGGAGGAAGCTTCAGCGGTATGGTCCTGTTGCAGGGTAGGGGAAATGTAGGCTCAGTTGTTGGGTATGACACATTCGGGTTTTGCACGGAAAGAATTACAGTGTTGGTTGGGGTCGGGGTCGCCTTGAATGGTGACCTACTTGCCATTGTGTGGGAACTTAATGCATTGATGATAGGTTGAGGGGATAGCCTTCATGGCGTGGATCCATGGTCTCCCTAGTAGAATATAATAAGCAAGCTCCCGATCAAGGACTTGGTACACCACATCTTTAATGACCGGTCCCACTTGAATGGGTAGGACAACCGTTCCTTTTGTGGTTCTTTCTTCCTCGTCATATGTCTTAATGGTAATTTTCCTCCGTGGATCAACTGCTTGTTCAGAGAACCCCAGTGCAAGGACTAGCTTCAATGTGCAAATATTTAAACCGGCACCCCCATCAATGAGAACCCTCTTGATGCGGTGCTTGTGTATGAATACGACAATGTGCAGAGGGGTGTTGTGGGGTTGAGATACAGAAAGGTCATCTTGCTCAGTAAAAGATATGGAGTTGGAAGATGTCAGATTGCCTACCATGGTCTGAAACTTTTCTTGGGCCAAATTAGTGGGGACGGTGGTTTCCACTAAGGCTTTCTCAAGAATCTCCTTATGAGAAGGAGATAGACGCAATAGCTCCAATATGGAAATGTGAGCCGGAGTTTTTTGTAACTGGTTGAGGACATTGTATTGACGGGAGTTGGATGGAGATGGTGAAGACCTTGGAGGGACGGTATTTAATGTGACCTTACCACTGCGGGTAATTATACTACAACCAGTTCGGTTAGGTCCTAGTGGTTGGTTGGGTGAGATGACATTGACATGTGGAATATGCTAAAAAATGTAGTTTATGGTGTAGTCGAATGGAACACTTGCATAGTTAGCATTACTCGTCCCGCTGTTTTGATTTGGCTGGTTGCGATTATTGTTGTTGTCATTGCTGTTGTTTCCGTTGTTGTTGTGGCCATGGTTGTTGTTGTTGTGGCCATTGTTGTTATATGGCCTGTTATGATTCAGAAGTGGATCCCTGTAGGCCACATGAGTTTCATTGGAGGTATGCTATTGTGTCCCTCCATGATTCTGATCCAGTATATCCTATATGACATTTTTGAGGCGAATGCAGTTGTTAGTTGTATGTCCCCTTCCTCGATGGTATTCACAATAGTCTGTGTCCTTCCAGTAGGGAGGTTTGACTATAGGCTCGTAATCACTTGTTGGTGGTAGAGAAATTTCGTTGTTAGCCAACAACTTCCTTAGTGCAGATTCTTGAGACTCACCTAACAGTGTGAATTTTCTTCTTGGGTTTGAATTGTACCAAGATCTAGGCTCCCGAGAGGGTGGTTTGTTGTTTGCACCATTGTTTGTGTCCCCTTTAAGAGTGAATATGGGTTGTTGTTTAGGAGCTGCTGCCTTGGCGTCAACTACCCCATCGTTGACCATATTCTTGTTCTTGGTCCAAAACTTTGATTTATCCATTGTATAATTGGAATTAGGCGTGTCCTTGTATAGCTTGAGAGTTCCTTTAGTGATCATAGCCTTTTCGATGAATAAGCCCATTTCGATGACTTTTGAGAATGATGTAGGGCATTGTATCTGAATTTGATAGCTAAGATCAGTATTCAAATTGTGGACAAACATTTCCAATAGTTGCTTCTTAGGTATGTCATAAGAACACTTACTAGCTAGCTGTCTCCATCATTGTAAGGTGGCGAATGACTCACCACTCTTTTGTTTGGTTTTTCATAGATCTAGCATAGATACCTCGTGTTCTATGTTGTAAGAGAAGTGCGTTATGAATTTATTGACAAGTTCATCAAAAGTTTTGATTCCTGGTGGGAGGCGCGAGAACCACTCCATAGCTTGACCACCTAAGGATCTTGGGAATAGTCTCATCAAGTAGGTCTCGTTGTGAGCTACTTCTAAACATGCGGCATTGAATTCCTGGATATGATCTCTAGGGTCCCCCTTCCCTTTGTATTTGTCAAACTTTGGGACTCCGAACTGAAAGGGGAAGGATTTCATGACCAAACTTTTGTCAAAAGGATATGGAACTATATCTTCCAAAGAGTACTGCTTGGAACTTGTACCGGTCTTAAGGTTGGATATTTCTTGTTTTAGACTTTTGATTTGTTGTCTCATGTCATCCATAGGAGCATTTTTATCTATGGGTTTCTTGCCTCTATCATTTGCATTCGGGACTGTGTCATTCGTGCCTCTCTCATGATCATCATGTCTTCGCTCATGATCATTGTCTACATTTTCCATGATGGAGCTTATGTCAAAGTCTGTGGGGAGTTTGACTCCAAGATTAGCAAGATGGTGGAAGTATTTGTTGGGGTCTTCAAGGAGCACCCTCTCTACCAGGCGTTGGAATTTGCTATCTTGGATGTGCGCTATTAATTCTTCATGAGAAATTTCTTCGTCGTCACCACGTGGTGGGGCGAGGTGATCAGATGATTCGGCCATTTCAATCTGCTTGTTATACTGGGATCAAGTAAGAACCATGCAAGGTGGGGTGGGATGAAGTGGACCAGGATTAGAAATTTTGGCAAGGTGCCGACTGAGACTATTGTGAATGGGATACCTAGGACAAGATTTGGACAAAGGAGTCTCTCACTCAATGACTTCAAGTAAGACGGTTGACACAAGACGTTGGCCGCTAGTAAGGGTAATCGATACCAGTCTTACTGTGTAGGGCTTGGTCGTTCAACAAGACTACTACTAAAGGTACTGTGACCTACTAGGCTTACGTGAATTCACTAATGACACAAAAAAAGGACCTATGTCGAATTGGTATGGGACAAACTGACTTTGGGACAAGAGAGATGTGGATAGAAAGTGAATGGGACGATTGACGAAAGAGAGAGACTCAGGTGAAACGGATGAAGACTGACTGCAAGGTTGAACCTGACCTCAGAAAGTGAAACTAGGCTAAAATGGGTGTTCCAAACAAGTGAAAATATTTTCTCAAAAATAGGGCAAGTGCTCACTGTCACATATGCGCAGAAATAGATGCGCAACAGAAATGAGCAAATGCGCCTTAAGTCACAGTATATGCATAGCTCTGGTAAAATACAAATGCGCAGCAACAGTGTGTATATGCGTAGTAACAGTATGTATGTACAGCAAGTCGTAACAAAAGCGCAGCAAGTCGCAATATATGCGCAGCAGAAAGGAGTATATGCGCAGCTCTGATTTTTTTGCAAAATTTTGGATTTTTTCTTCTATTTTTGGTATTTTTTGGTTGGAAAAGGTCTTCCTGATCTGATATTATGAATTAACAACAAGAAAACATAGCAAGCACAAAGAATATTTTGTAGTTTTTCGTTGTTTTTTGAGTTTTTTCGACTCTATTTTGGACAAAAGCAAGCACAAAATCCTAGGCAAGAAATGGATTATAAGGGACTTGGGCCACTAGAACAAGAGGTATTTAATGCGGGTAACTGTTCAAGTGGTTACATGTGCGGCGGCACTACTCTCTATTATGGAGTCTCCTAGCCTCACAGAGTTGCGCCTGAGAGGGTTTTGGGGGAGGTTGGCCATCGGTGTAACATAACAGCACTCGTTGCAGGAAGTTTTCACCTCAAGCACAATTTATTTTAAGTGGCTTAGTAGGGCTTGGTGTTAGCCTGTTACCACTTAGGGTCATTCCTGCTTGGACAAGCGTGCATCCAAGGGCAGGCCCCTCCTAAAGGTTAAACAAATAGAATGACAAGTCTGGCACTCTAATCACCCAGAAGAGGGGAGAGCATAAGCCTATTGTCATTCGCAAGCACAGAATACACTGATTAATCCACCCTAGTTAAAAGTGAAAAACTAAATGGGCTAATCTACTCAAACACAGAACTTTGAAGTGATTTCAGCAATATAGCAGTGGTTCAGTTTTAAATCCCAGAAAGTAGTGGTGAGTTCAATTTTAAATCCACGTAGCATGAGATTGTTAACTTTGAAATTCAGGTCTCACAATATAGCAATGGTTCATTTTAACTTCAAGATCATTGATGAGTTCAATTTTAAACCGCGTAGCACGAGATTGTTAACTTTGAAATTCAGGTCTCACGATATAGCAATGGTTCATTTTAACTTCAAGATCATTGATGTGTTCAGTTTTAAGCCCAGATAGCAATAGCTTGGAAAGTGTTGCAATGCAAGCAAGAAATAAACTAGTTACTTTCTCCCTAATTAGAACTAGATGAAGATTTGAATGAACATCAATTTTTACTTTCCCTCAAAAAATGAAATGTGAACTAATTAGATGCAACTACATGAGACTAAACCCAAGCCTATCCTGCAAAAACTGCTCCAGCAAATACCTGCAAAAAGGTTAGAGTTAGCAAAATTTCCCTAGGAAAGTACTAAAACCTCAGTCTATTACAAATGCACAGCTTCAGTGATCAGATGCGCAGAAATGATCAACAGAAGCGCAACAATAATGGATGCGCCATAATATTGAACGTATGCGCAGCAAGAATACACATAAGCATAGAATTAACAAATGTGCAGCAACTTTGATCAGATGTGCCATCTAAATGAACATATGCACAGTTATTGTAAATGTGCAATAACAGTATATATATGCGCAGTGAAAAGGAACATATGCGCAATATAATCAAAAGCGTCGTAACAGTGCGCAAAAGCGCAACGAAAATACACAGATGTGCAGAAATAATAAAAGCACCAGAACAGTCTTTATATGCATTGCAGAAATTTTTAAATGCGCTGAAGTAGCCTGTGCGTGATTCTGCGTGACCTGTACGAAACCTGTCTCCAAAAGAGCTCAGATTTTGGTGAGATAAAGGGGCAAGGGCCCCACGGTGGGTGCCAAAAATGTTAGGGTAAAATGATGATCAATCAAATGAATTAAATAAGACCCAAACATCAACAGAATAGTGAAAATAAGAAAGCTTCAATAAACGAAGCAATGGACAATACAATGCAAACCTCTCCCGTTTCGAAACTTCTGTTGTTTGCCTATTACAACCGTCCTTTTGCAGATGAAGGGAGCCCTCAGAGAATGCACTCTTTTAGCTATTCGTAGAAAGTCGATGGTAAATGGCTAGGGCGCTGGTGATATTTGTGCGGAGTAACGATGTCAAAAGCCTGGATGAATAGAATGGAGGGATGGAGCTTCATTTATAGACTTGGAAGAATGGGAATCAACGGTTGAGAGAAGATATGAAGATCAATGGCTGAGGATGGTTGAGGAATGTGCAACTAGTAGAAATGTGACAAGTGTCCCAGCTCCATCATGAAAGAGGGGACTTGACAAAACTGATTGGAGAGTTAACTCCATTGACTGAATAGTTAACAGACTTGATTGATCAGTTAGAAGAGTGGATTGTGGAACTAACTGAATTGATTGAGGAATTGACTCAATTGACAGGTTAGTTAACACTTTTGATTGATTAGTTAATTAACCTCTGATTTGAGAAGAAATAGGCCATGTGGGTGAGGGAAAATAAGATAATTAAATATTAAATATATTTAATTACATGTGCAACCTGATGAGGTGGACAAGGTGAGGTGGAAAAGGTGAGGTGTAAAGGTGAGGTGGATTTTCGAATTAGAACTTAGGATAGAGGAATTTGGTTTAATTAAATAATTTATGATTATTTAATTGTGTAGGATATTAGAAGAATTTTAATTAAATAAATTGAATTTATTTAATTATGGGACAATGAATCTATTAAATAAATTTAGAATATTTATTTAATTAATAGAAGAATAAAATAAATATTTAGAATATTTATTTAGGATGAATCGTGTCATTTTTAGGCGTATACACTTGCATTTCTTGGTAAACTTGTATGTGATTGAAGGTGTGTATGCTCTTCTCATGCACTTCGTGCGATCTTGAGAATCAAAACACCTTTCATCTGTTCATTTTCACACCACACATTTGGATTTCTAAGGGAAAGTAATAAGTGTGATTGTGAATCAAGTGTGCATGTGTATGCTCTCTCCTCGCACCGCATGGTGATCTTGGAGATCAAAAACACCTCACTTGGTTTTCTTTTGTCATACCCTTCATAGGAGGCCTTCTTGGAGACACACCACTCCAAAGGATGACCTCAACTCTAGCGTTCTGGTGGAGTATAAATAGTGAGGTGTGAATCTAAAGACACCTTCTTTTGAAGTCAAAATCTTGTCACTCTTGGCTAAGCCCCAAAGAACTTTATACCTTTGGGAAGTGAAGGTGAAGGGTGGGTTACTCCTTTCTCTTAGTTGTGTGGCATTATTTTTCTTTCATTTCATAGAATTAGGCCCCTCGTACCTTGAGTAGGGGACATCCTTAGTCAACTTGTACATCCTAGAGTAGGACCTAATTGGCCACACTTACCTGACTAATTCTAGGGATAGTTGATGTGTCTTTATGTGCTTTCTTAATCATCACATTCTTCAAATTTTGAAATTCAAACTTGCTTTTGTGTCTTATGTGTGCGATTCATGTGTAATCATTTATTTGGAAATTGCCACATAAGGCTATAAGCACAAACACATAAAAACTTCTTCCTAAACATTATTTCCAACACATTCAGTCTAAGACAAGTTACCCTAATCATCCAATCATTCCAAGCCAAGTCATCCTATCACCTCATCACCTTAGTCATCCAATCTTGATTATTCCACATCATCCTAACAATTCTTGTCATCATTCTCCATCCTATATCCACATCATCATCATCCTTATCCACCTCAATTCAATTGTATTTTGGAACAATTTCAAGCCATGGTTGTACATATTACATCCCCTAATCATTTGGTCTTCACCAAAAAGGACATTGTAACGCCCGCCTTGTACCCTCAAAGAAATACACATTTATGCTACATGAACAGGAACATTTTTTTTTTTTTTAAGATTAAGATAACAAGTACTGTTAACATATCTAGTTACGACATATTCTCTAAGGATACAAGGCTGCATTACTTTACAAACCAACTAACATAATTTAACATTCATCAGTGACTGATCTAAATCCAATGCATAATTGAATAACTGATTCATACTCATTGCATGACGACAATTAATGTAATACAATCTACAAGATTAAATACATAACTGAAATGCTTTCATATAAATACATCATTACTTTGCCATTTGTAGACTGCATCAGAATCACATACATTATGAATGATCTGCTACACAAATCTGGTACAAGGTTACACATACATCTGCATCAACTGGTACAAGTACAACTGGAACAAATCTTTTCTGCATATGATCTTCACAAGGAATAACCAATGGATAAAATAGCTCTTCCACCCGACCATGTGGAACCCTGAGGTCCACCCCCTGAGCTAGGAGTTAACATGAGGTCCCAAACAATAACAGTAAGGTAGACAAAAGACAAACAAGAACAAAGGACAACCAAACGCCAATACAACACAGGGCAATAACAATACAACACAACTTAACTTGACTTGACTTGACTTGACTTGACTTGACTTGACTTGACTTGACTTCCAGAGGCAACACAAGACAAATGGGGAGAGAACAACTAGGGAATGCTAGGCTGCAGTAGGGAGAGTGTCATCACATGGTCCTGACATGGGTTATCCTGACAGCCTCTCACTAGGCGCCAGCCCCCATCTATGGTTATCCTGACAGCCTCTCACTAGGCGCCGGCCCCATAGGGTGACACATGCGGAATCAAACTTCCTTTCATGAGGACAAGGAAGTTGATCTTGCCAACCAGGGCTTCTCATCTCATCTCAAGCGTAAACAAGCACTTGAGCCATGAGTGAGGCATCCACTTATCTTGTTTAGTGTGCCTAACTACCCAACCCCAAATTCATTATTTAGGTTATCACTTGATTAATCTACTTCCAACGGGTTATCCTGACTGCCACTTTGGGCGCCAGCCCCACGTTGAAAGCCACTCCCCTACCTGCATCTAGAAGACCCTACTCAACAAACATAGCAAACGTCATCATGACGATGATGATACATAAAACATGCAAGGCATAATCCATCTTGCATAACCATTATTCTGATATGAACATATACATGCAAGGCATTTACCTTCTTGCATATCATCTCAATTACAAGGACATACTCTTAATACATTTTCCAGGGCTTCCAATGAAGCAACTCATAAGAAAAATACTTTTTCATGAATACCGACATCTCCCCATTGTCTAATCCAATACAACATCCCAAACAAATAAATCACAACATTCATGAAGAACTTTTCTACACATCATGATGCATATAAAATATTTACATTCTTTCACAATGCCAACCAAATTCCTTATACATGACAAAAGGCGACATGACTTCAATAACTTAGGACACTTATCAACCCATTTCTTGAAATCAAACACAACAACCCTGGCCTCTGGAAATGACCCCTTGACAACTTACACTTTGACCATTTCAAACAATTTCAATTCACACGAACTAATTATCTAATACCTCTAAATCAAATTTCCAATACAATAATCATATACCTAATCCTTAATCCAATATCTTTACAAAATGAAGAAACCGATGTCAATCTAAATTAAATTCCATTAACCATATTATATCATCACAACGATTTTCTTTTAATCGAATAAATAATGACAACATTATTCTAAATCCCCAATTTTATTTGACTTTTAAACAATCAACTATACTTTTGAAATAATAATAATAATAATAATAATAATAATAGTACATCAACTAATTATATAATTCAATTCCCCTTCAGAATATAACTCCTTGACTGCGCTGGAGAAGAGGATTGCTTTTAGGGTAATCGTTGAACTAAAACAGCGGTAAGACTAGCTGAAACAAACAGCGATCTAGGATTGTAGGAAATAAGCAAAATGGATTTGTTGCAAATAAACTAGCCAGTGAGAGGGAATTTTAGTATGGGGAATGATAGCTAGACTTACATTAGCTCTATAGTACTTATGCCAGCCTCGGTACTAACAGTTACCAGTCACTGAGTCATTGATAGATGGATGTGTTTATAACTGATTTTGGACAACAAATGCGGAGTATTGTCCATCTGACATGTTAGAATTCTGAAAATAAGCCCTTCAGATTAGTGTACTTGTATGCAAGAAGAATAGAGGTTATGGTTTGAAGACAACTGCTGCTAAGTTCTTGACCTTCAGACTGTGGTCTTAGGATAGTAGTGTGATAGAATTTATGATAGCTTCCTTGTTGTTGGTGTATTCTCTAATGCCCTTGGATGAATGTCTCAGTGCCACAGTGTGAACTGCAAGAGTCTATAGAAGTAGAAGACAGTTTGAGTAAAATTCATATCAAATATGTCTTGCTCCCAAATCCCTATTTAGCTACTAGGATGAGTATGTTACAAAACATTTTGACTGTTGAAGAACTCTCAGGATGCCTATGTCTTCTAATGGATATTGACATTTATTATTGGTTGAGCATTTGCAGAATGATGGAACCACGAACTTACAAATTGTAAAATAACAACAATTAATATTTACCTCAGATTTCCAACTGATTTAAAAACTATATAAATCATCCAAGCCTTGTTGTTTAACAGCTTAGATGAACAAAGCCAGCAATATCCACACTCCATAATATTGATGTGAATTTCTATGGAAGACAGTTTATTGTTTAATCTGGATTGAAATCCACTGTTTATAATCCCACAGTATTTTATCTAAGGAAGTACTCTATTTCTTTTCGCAACAGCCTGCAGCATGCTCCAGAGTTGTCAATAAAGAAGATTGCCGCTGGAAGAAGACACTTCAGAGGCGTCCTCCTGAAAAGGCAAGCGCTATTAAGTAAAAGTGAAGACAAACAATGAGCCTCTACTACCTCATGGTCTACGGACATAAAGTCCTACCCTAAAATAGTAGAGTGTATAAAGAAACTCGTCATCCTGTGATCGACGTCGGCAACTAATTCAAGATGAACTGGGTAATCTTTATCTCTGATCATTCAGATTTCAGATAGATGAGATCCGACCAAATTTAGATGAAGTGTACCAACCTAGTCTCTACTACAAACTAAAATTCGACATTCATTTTCTTCATCTTTTACTGGATCATTTCCCCCGTATGAAATTCTTTAAAGAGGCTCCAATAACTGCGGTACGCGACGGTGTATATGCACCCCGAGTTCTCTGGAACGAATCTACACCTTACATTGTCTGATCTGTGTCACGAATTCTGAGGATTTAGGTCTAATGAGAATAACCTAATGGATTGTACGGGACCATAGCTATTACTTATTACTTAATGGCGTACTGAGCCATACGATATAATTGATGCGTGCTACAATTAAGAGGAGGAGGAGCGCCAAAGAAGAAGATGAAGATTGAAGCGCACAAGGGTAAAAACAGATTCCAGGGACAAGTTTCATACAGACTTACTATCTATTTATTCAATAAAGGTTTCCATTTTTTTTTGGAACCCTAATCTTAATCTCCGTCTAGGATGATTTGGCTTTTACAGACGCCCGATCCAAGCATCGCCGCCATTACCGAATTGATTGCTGGGAATTGTGATGAATGTAGTGTCAAATGGATACAGATATGAGAAGATAAGGAATTTGCATGATTGAAATTATGCAAGGAAATTTACAAAGAGAGATCTTAAAGAACCGCCATCTTGAAACTCTAAACCCTATCCTTTATGCGCTGATCTAAGGTTGCATACAGAATTGGCAGGAATACACCGTCAAGGTCATGTATAAGAGTTCGACAGGACTCAAAAGCATTCCACTCATCAAGGCCACGTTTGGCATAACCAGTCGATTATATAGAAGTTGTTAGAAGAATGCAACATGGAGGAGGAAAACTATTGTATGATGTACGCATCTAATGGCTGAGCGAGAAGATGATATACAGAAAACACATCATGGCATCTACGAAATGGAAACCTCTTAAAGGTGATCTCCTATGAATGTAACCTGGGGAACAATTAGTAAGCTGTTGATTTCATTACAGATATCAATGCGAATGCAATGATCTTATCTACTCCTCAGATATCAAGTCATCTAATTCGCAGATAGAAACACTAATCAGTAAATAGGTTTGGAGGACGATGGAAGGATCGTAAGGAAAATTCCATTTATTGCAGACCCATTGGTTTACATCCAGATCCATCCATAGAAAATAACCATTTGTAGAAGTGACAGAAGGTTCAGGTAGGAAACCATTTAACCCAAATAATTTCATTTGCAATTCAAGAAGCAATCAACCAAACAGATTCAGATTCAGAAATTAGGCATTCAGTGGAACCTGGCTTCGATGTCAAATCCACGAGTCTGCTTCAATTGCTGCTGTTCCAAGCTTCTTTTCCCAGCCTTCACCTCTCCTCTTCCACCTGTAATTCCCCCCCCTTTGCCTCTACAAGCTTCTCTTTTATAACACAATCCCTTCTATCGTCCAAGGAACTCGGCACGTGATCCCGTGCATCTCCCTCCTATGTTTATTTAATTTAATAGTCCCAAAGAAGTTCTTTATTTATTTTATTGTATTTCATTTTTTAAAATGAAAACACATAATTCCCGACAACATTTAATGGCTTTATAGCCGACCAAGCATATAGCATTTAATAAAGTTATAACAACAATCTATAATTGTACAACTATATATTAATTTATTTTATTAATTTAGTTGTAAATCACTAATTACAACATGACTTACAACTATTTCATTTATTTAAATATTTATTGTAAATATTATTATATTAAATAATACAAAGCCTCTTACAATCTTTATTTAACACTAATACTTGTATTAAAATAATAATTTATTTACAACAATAATTAACAACTATCGACTCAATATTATCAACATTATACTTTCCGTAATATGATTCTATTTAATGCACAACGACACCTTACACACTTAGACCCCTTCGGACCTAATTAGACTCCAAGGTGCAATATTACTTGTCCACGAATCATGATCAAATGACAAATAATGACTAAAAGGATAAACTGACAACTAGACCACATTGACATGGGACCTCACGTTAACTCCAACAACTAATCCATTGGCGAAGGCACGCTCAGACCTGTAATCAGGTGGAGTCGATGCCTAGTACCTGCATTCCTGCAACAACGCACGGTTAAACATTCAAGATATAAATCCACATACAGTCCTATAGTGAATGGAAATCGCAGTGGTGTAGGGTACTCGAGAGCGAGTAAGACAACACTGTTCCATTCACGTTTATGAATAAACGATTAACTATGTTGAACAAGGTATCTAATATTAATCAACAACATAAAACATTCAATCCTCTTACAATCCGATATCGCAATTAACATCAAACATCTATAACATCTAGTTTATTTATCAAATTCTAAAGCATAAAATAACCTATTCTAACATCAACATCTATTATCATCACAATTAGGTCCATAATAAAGTAACAAGATAACAAGAGATCCATCATCTACAGTCTAAGACACTATCATAGAGTCTAAGCAAACATCAATCTGATGGATGACAAGATGAGGGGCACTACATCCTCCCCCCCTAGGATCAGGCTTACTCCTGGAAGCCTGTGAACAAATATGGATATAGCTCTCTCATTCGGGATGCATCTTCCCTGGTAGTTGAAGTCTCATCACTACATGATGGGCATCCAACCAATCCATCCCAACATAATGTCATAGGATCCTAGTGGTATAATGCAAAGATCCACCGTGGTAGATAAGGGACCTATCTTCAACTCACAACCATACACAAAAGAGTCCACTGATACCCTAGATCCAGAGACTAATTCCACTTGCCACTTAACATCTTCAGGTTGCTAGATGAGGGCTACGAATGAATATATTCTTCAGAGTTTAAACAACTAGTAGAGCTTGAGGGTTTAATATAAATCCCAGAGTACCCAGTGTTAGCAAACTTGGCTCTGATACCAGATGTAACGCCCGCCTTGTACCCTCAAAGAAATACACATTTATGCTACATGAACAGGAACATTTTTTTTTTTAAAGATTAAGATAACAAGTACTGTTAACATATCTAGTTACGACATATTCTCTAAGGATACAAGGCTGCATTACTTTACAAACCAACTAACATAATTTAACATTCATCAGTGACTGATCTAAATCCAATGCATAATTGAATAACTGATTCATACTCATTGCATGACGACAATTAATGTAATACAATCTACAAGATTAAATACATAACTGAAATGCTTTCATATAAATACATCATTACTTTGCCATTTGTAGACTGCATCAGAATCACATACATTATGAATGATCTGCTACACAAATTTGGTACAAGGTTACACATACATCTGCATCAACTGGTACAAGTACAACTGGAACAAATCTTTTTTGCATATGATCTTCACAAGGAATAACCAATGGATAAAATAGCTCTTCCACCTGACCATGTGGAACCCTGAGGTCCACCCCTCGAGCTAGGAGTTAACATGAGGTCCCAAACAATAACAGTCAGGTAGACAAAAGACAAACAATAACAAAGGACAACCAAATGCCAATACAACACAGGGCAATAACAATACAACACAACTTAACTTGATTTGACTTGACTTGACTTGACTTCCAGAGGCAACACAAGACAAATGGGGAGAGAACAACTAGGGAATGCTAGGCTGCAGTAGGGAGAGTGTCATCACATGGTCCTGACATGGGTTATCCTGATAGCCTCTCACTAGGTGCCAGCCCCCATCTATGGTTATCCTGACAGCCTCTCACTAGGCGCCGGCCCCATAGGGTGACACATGCGGAATCAAACTTCCTTTCATGAGGACAAGGAAGTTGATCTTGCCAACCAGGGCTTCTCATCTCATCTCAAGCGTAAACAAGCACTTGAGCCATGAGTGAGGCATCCACTTATCTTGTTTAGTGTGCCTAACTACCCAACCCCAAATTCATTATTTAGGTTATCACTTGATTAATCTACTTCCAACGGGTTATCCTGACTGCCACTTTGGGCGCCGGCCCCACGTTGAAAGCCACTCCCCTACCTGCATCTAGAAGACCCTACTCAACAAACATAGCAAACGTCATCATGACGACGATGATACATAAAACATGCAAGGCATAATCCATCTTGCATAACCATTATTCTGATATGAACATATACATGCAAGGCATTTACCTTCTTGCATATCATCTCAATTACAAGGACATACTCTTAATACATTTTCTAGGGCTTCCAATGAAGCAACTCATAAGAAAAATACTTTTTCATGAATACCGACATCTCCCCATTGTCTAATCCAATACAACATCCCAAACAAATAAATCACAACATTCATGAAGAACTTTTCTACACATCATGATGCATATAAAATATTTACATTCTTTCACAATGCCAACCAAATTCCTTATACATGACAAAAGGTGACATGACTTCAATAACTTAGGACACTTATCAACCCATTACATGAAATCAAACACAACAACCCTGGCCTCTGGAAATGACCCCTTGACAACTTACACTTTGACCATTTCAAACAATTTCAATTCACACGAACTAATTATCTAATACCTCTAAATCAAATTTCCAATACAATAATCATATACCTAATCCTTAATCCAATATCTTTACAAAATGAAGAAACCGATGTCAATCTAAATTAAATTCCATTAACCATATTATATCATCACAACGATTTTCTTTTAATCGAATAAATAATGACAACATTATTCTAAATCCCCAATTTTATTTGACTTTTAAACAATCAACTATACTTTTGAAATAATAATAATAATAATAATAATAATAGTACATCAACTAATTATCTAATTCAATTCCCCTTCAGAATATAACTCCTTGACTGCGCTGGAGAAGAGGATTGCTTTTAGGGTAATCGTTGAACTAAAACAGCGGTAAGACTAGCTGAAACAAATAGCGATCTAGGATTGTAGGAAATAAGCAAAATGGATTTGTTGCAAATAAACTAGCCAGTGAGAGGGAATTTTAGTATGGGGAATGATAGCTAGACTTACATTAGCTCTACAGTACTTATGCCAGCCTCGGTACTAACAGTTACCAGTCATTGAGTCATTGATAGATGGATGTGTTTATAACTGATTTTGGACAACAAATGCAGAGTATTGTCCATCTGACATGTTAGAATTCTGAAAATAAGCCCTTCAGATTAGTGTACTTGTATGCAAGAAGAATAGAGGTTATGGTTTGAAGACAACTACTGCTAAGTTCTTGACCTTCAGACTGTGGTCTTAGGATAGTAGTGTGATAGAATTTATGATAGCTTCCTTGTTGTTGGTGTATTCTCTAATGCCCTTGGATGAATGTCTCAGTGCCGCAGTGTGAACTGCAAGAGTCTATAGAAGTAGAAGACAGTTTGAGTAAAATTCATATCAAATATGTCTTGCTCCCAAATCCCTATTTAACTACTAGGATGAGTATGTTACAAAACATTTTGACTGTTGAAGAACTCTCAGGATGCCTATGTCTTCTAATGGATATTGACATTTATTATTGGTTGAGCATTTGCAGAATGATGGAACCACAAACTTACAAATTGTAAAATAACAACAATTAATATTTACCTCAGATTTCCAACTGATTTAAAAACTATATAAATCATCCAAGCCTTGTTGTTTAACAGCTTAGATGAACAAAGCCAGCAATATCCACACTCCATAATATTGATGTGAATTTCTATGGAAGACAGTTTATTGTTTAATCTAGATTGAAATCCACTGTTTATAATCCCGCAGTATTTTATCTAAGGAAGTACTCTATTTCTTTTCGCGACAGCCTGCAGCATGCTCCAGAGTTGTCAATAAAGAAGATTGCCGCTGGAAGAAGACACTTCAGAGGTGTCCTCCTGAAAAGGCAAGCGCTATTAAGTAAAAGTGAAGACAAACAATGAGCCTCTACTACCTCATGGTCTACGGACATAAAGTCCTACCCTAAAATAGTAGAGTGTATAAAGAAACTCGTCATCCTGTGACCGACGTCGGCAACTAATTCAAGATGAACTGGGTAATCTTTATCTCTGATCATTCAGATTTCAGATAGATGAGATCCGACCAAATTTAGACGAAGTGTACCAACCTAGTCTCTACTACAAACTAAAATTTGACATTCATTTTCTTCATCTTTTACTGGATCATTTCCCCCGTATGAAATTCTTTAAAGAGGCTCCAATAACTGCGCTACGCGACGGTGTATATGCACCCTGAGTTCTCTGGAACGAATCTACACCTTACATTGTCTGATCTGTGTCACGAATTCTGAGGATTTAGGTCTAATGAGAATAACCTAATGGATTGCACGGGACCATAGCTATTACTTATTACTTAATGGCGTACTGAGCCATACGATATAATTGATGCGTGCTACAATTAAGAGGAGGAGGAGCGCCAAAGAAGAAGATGAAGATTGAAGCGCACAAGGGTAAAAACGGTTTCCAAGGACAAGTTTCATACAGACTTACTATCTATTTATTCAATAAAGGTTTCCATTTTTTTTTGGAACCCTAATCTTAATCTCCGTCTAGGATGATTTGGCTTTTACAGACGCCCGATCCAAGCATCGCCGCCATTACCGAATTGATTGCTGGGAATTGTGATGAATGTAGTGTCAAATGGATACAGATATGAGAAGATAAGGAATTTGCGTGATTGAAATTATGCAAGGAAATTTACAAAGAGAGATCTTAAAGAACCGCCATCTTGAAACTCTAAACCCTATCCTTTATGCGCTGATCTAAGGTTGCATACAGAATTGGCAGGAATACACCGTCAAGGTCATGTATAAGAGTTCGACGGGACTCAAAAGCATTCCACTCATCAAGGCCACGTTTGGCATAACCAGTCGATTATATAGAAGTTGTTAGAAGAATGCAACATGGAGGAGGAAAACTATTGTATGATGTACGCATCTAATGGCTGAGCGAGAAGATGAAATACAGAAAACACATCATGGCATCTACGAAATGGAAACCTCTTAAAGGCGATCTCCTATGAATGTAACCTGGGGAACAATTACTAAGCTATTGATTTCATTACAGATATCAATGCGAATGCAATGATCTTATCTACTCCTCAGATATCAAGTCATCTAATTCACAGATAGAAACACTAATCAGTAAATAGGTTTGGAGGACGATGGAAGGATCGTAAGGAAAATTCCATTTATTGCAGACCCATTGGTTTACATCTAGATCCATCCATAGAAAATAACCATTTGCAGAAGTGACAGAAGGTTCAGGCAGGAAACCATTTAACCCAAATAATTTCGTTTGCAATTCAAGAAGCAATCAACCAAACAGATTCAGATTCAGAAATTAGGCATTCAGTGGAACCTGGCTTCGATGTCAAATCCACGAGTCTGCTTCAATTGCTGCCATTCCAAGCTTCTTTTCCCAGCCTTCACCTCTCCTCTTCCACCTGTAATTCCCCCCCTTTGCCTCTACAAGCTTCTCTTTTATAACACAATCCCTTCTATCGTCCAAGGAACTCGGCACGCGATCCCGTGCATCTCCCTCCTATGTTTATTTAATTTAATAATCCCAAAGAAGTTCTTTATTTATTTTATTGTATTTCATTTTTTAAAATGAAAACACATAATTCCCGACAACATTTAATGGCTTTATAGCCGACCAAGCATATAGCATTTAATAAAGTTATAACAACAATCTATAATTGTACAACTATATATTAATTTATTTTATTAATTTAGTTGTAAATCACTAATTACAACATGACTTACAACTATTTCATTTATTTAAATATTTATTGTAAATATTATTATATTAAATAATACAAAGCCTCTTACAATCTTTATTTAACAATAATACTTTTATTAAAATAATAATTTATTTACAACAATAATTAACAACTATCGACTCAATATTATCAACATTATACTTTCCGTAATATGATTCTATTTAATGCACAACGACACCTTACACACTTAGACCCCTTCGGACCTAATTAGACTCCAAGGTGCAATATTACTTGTCCATGAATCATGATCAAATTACAAATAATGACCAAAAGGATAAACTGACAACTAGACCACACTGACATGGGACCTCACGTTAACTCCAACAACTAATCCATTGGCGAAGGCACGCTCAGACCTATAATCAGGTGGAGTTGATGCCTAGTACCTGCATTCCTGCAACAACGTACAGTTAAACATTCAAGTTATAAATCCACATACAGTCCTATAGTGAATGGAAATCGCAGTGGTGTAGGGTACTCGAGAGCGAGTAATACAACACTGTTCCATTCATGTTTATGAATAAACGATTAACTATGTTGAACAAGGTATCTAATATTAATCAACAACATAAAACATTCAATCCTCTTACAATCCAATATCGCAATTAACATCAAACATCTATAACATCTAGTTTATTTATCAAATTCTAAAGCATAAAATAACCTATTCTAACATCAACATCTATTATCATCACAATTAGGTCCATAATAAAGTAACAAGATAACAAGAGATCCATCATCTACAGTCTAAGACACTATCATAGAGTCTAAGCAAACATCAATCTGATGGACGACGAGATGAGGGGCACTACAGGCATGCTCAACAATGATTCATCCCATAATGAACCCCTTTACATAGAAGTTATAATCAAAAGGCATTTAGTCAAAAGGGTCCTAGTAGATTGTGGCTCAGGATTAAACTTGTGCACTCTAAAGTTGGTTAAACAATTGGGATACTCCACTGAGGATATTGAAAAATATCATTCTATCATTATTAAGGCCAATGGTGAAATTGTAAGTAGATCTGAAGGTACTATTTGATTGCCCATTCAATTAGGTCCAGCCTTAGTGGAAATCATTTGTCAAGTCTTAGACATTGATCTCCCATATAATATCCTCCTAAAATACCCATGCATTAATGCCATGGTGGTTGTTCCTTCAACCCATCATAGATGCATCAAATTTCTATTTAATGACCAAGAGGCTACCATCCTTGCCGACCCAAATCCTTCTGAATATTGTCCCTTATTGGAAAGACCATATCATAGACCTCATTATTCCCCAATCAATGACATGGCTCAACCATCTGTCTCATATATTGATTCATCCAACCAAAGTCTAAGCCCTAACTCTAATCCATCTAATACCCCTCTTGTCCTTCCACCATGGGACCTATCCACTAATAGTCCTAATCTACCTAATCATAACCCTTCAACTTCCATCACCCATCCACCTACAAAGTATGTGAGCCAAGGGTTACTAGTAAGGTATTAATCATCTCCATGTCAAACACCTATCCTTGAGTCTATCAAAGAGCCTTCAAACACCTTGCCTAATCCTATAACCCCTTCATATAGTCCGCAACCCCTTAAGTCTATTGAATAGTCTCCCACCATGAGTCCAAGTCAAGAGCCATTGTACCCTTATGTTGGTGATTGTCAAGAGCTTGTCAAGCCAATCCAAGAGTCATCCACTTCCATTCAAACAAACCAAGAGCTATGTCAAGAGTTTAATCCTAAGCATGTGGAAATATCAAGCCCTCATCCAAATCAAGATCAAAACATCTCTAAGTTCAACTCATACATGACCTATTTATTTTCTATAATCAATATATTATTTATGATCATGACCCTATTCATCAGCAAATTTATCCCATTTATAGTACACTTAATCCTATTTTTGCTCCCATTTATGATCAAGGTTCTATCTATGATCATGAAAACCATGATGATTGTCTTAGCCAAACTTTATGCATTTTATGATCAAGAGATTATCACTCCACCTATCCCTACTCCCATAACCATCCATGAGCAAGATATCCAAATTCTTCCTATACATCCTCCACCTATCCCTATCCATAATTCCACAACATTTGTTTCCCTTGATGAAACACATGCTTCCCAAGTAAGCATAGAAGATAAAACAAATAGCTTTGATCTAAATGAACACAATGATAATAAAGTTCCTAATGATCCTTCCACATCCAATTGTAACATCAGAAAATGTCCCCTTGGGGGCTTTTCCCTCATAAGGTTTAGCTCATGAGTCTTTTATCTATATTTAGGAGATCTTGCATCATATTTTGACATCCCGATGAAATGAACCTTGGGTTTCATGAAAAATGGGACCTAGGGGGATCTCTTGAACCTAACCCTGACCAAAATATGGAGGGAGGACTTGGGCACCCACACCCTAGTCCTGACCAACAATCTCCCACTTGGAGACTAATTAGGCTCCGCACCAAACAATCTCCCACTTGGAGATTGATCTTGGATGACACCACTACGTGTGCAGTTCCCACTAGAAATAAGCACCCTGAACTCTGCTATTCTAATTTTTGGTTTTTAGTCTTGAAGACCAACCAAAGCTGAAGAGGAGCTTAGCTTCTCCCTTGTCACTTCCTTTGTAAACATATCTACTAGATTTTCATCTGTATGTATCTTTTCTAGCCTTAACTATCCATCATCTAACATCGACCAGATGAAGTGATACCCGAGATTTATGTGTTTGGTCTTTGAATGCAAGACAGAATTCTTTGCAAGATGTATGTCACTTTGATTATCTATATACAAATAACTGTTAGCCTGTTGTTTGCCCAATTCTTCCATGAAAGATTGCAGCCATATCATCTCCTTACTTGCCTCTATTGTAGCTACATACTCTGCCTCTGTGGTGGATAAAGAAACCACCTTTTGCAACCGTGAGATCCAACTCACTACTGTCCCAACTATAGTAAAGACATAACCTGTAGTGCTCCACCTGGTATCAATATCTCCTACCAAATCTAAGTCTACATAACCAGCTAAATCAGTATTAGAGCCCCCAAAACATAAATGTTTATTGAATGTACCTCTCAAATATCTAAGAATCCATTTTACCACATTCGAATGCTCCAATCTGGGATGACTCGTATACATGCTTACAACTCCTACACCATGTAAAATATTTGGTCTCATGCATACCATAGCATACATTAAACTTCCTACAGCTGAAGCATATGGTACCTTAGACATTTTATCTTCCTCCTCTTGTGTCTTAGGACACAGATCCTTAGTGAATTTCAAATGACTAGGCAAAGGTGTGCTAACAACTTTTGTATTCTCCATATGGAATCTCTACAACACATTTTCAACATAATCATCCTGAGATAGAATCAATTTTCTGTTCTTTCTATCTCTACAAATTTTCATACCAAGGATTTGTTTTGCTGTCCCCAAATCCTTCATAGCAAATGATTGTGCTAACTATTGTTTTAACTCTCTTATGTGATCCAAATTAGACCCTGCTACAAGCATGTCATCAACATATAAACATAAAATAACGTAGCTATCATTATCCAACCTCTTAAGACAAAAACAATGGTTAGAATTACACTGGTTGTAGCCTTGCTCGGCCATAAAACTATCAAATTTCAAATACCATTGCCGAGGTGCTTATTTCAGGCCATACAAACTCTTCTTCAATCTACACACCTGTTTCTCCTTACCTTTGACCTCAAATCCTTGGGGCTGTTCCATATATATCTCCTCCTCCAAATGACCATGGAGAAAGGTAGTTTTCACATCTAGTTGTGCCAAATGCAAGTCTTCAGTAGCCACAATACTTAAAACAATATGAATAGAAGTCATCTTAACAACTAGAGAAGAAATCTCATCAAAATCAATGCCCTTTTTCTGTGCAAATCCTTTTAAAACTAACCCAACTTTAAATCTTTTCTTACCTGCATCTTCCACTTTCAGCCTATAAACCCATTTGTTTGGTAAAGCCTTTTTACGTGAAGGCAACTTACATAATTCCCAAGTCTGATTTTTCAGCAAGGAGTTTGTTTCTTCTTTCATTGCAAGCTCCCACTGAAACTTTGTATCCACCTACATAGCCTCATCATACCCTTCCATTTCACCAGCATTTGTTAACAAAATAGAATACAAAGAGGGAGAAAACATTTCAGGAGGTCTACTTAGCCTTGTTGACTATCTAATATTCACTGGAGTTTGTGGTATTTCTTGTTGCTATTGTGGAGCATGAGTAACCACTGGAACATCATTATTTGGAGTATTATCTAGCACGACATAATCCTTTTCTTTCTTCTCATGCTGCTGCAATTGATCTTTGTACAACACCTTCTCATTGAATACAACATCCCTGCTTCTCACAATTTTTTTATTTTTAAAATCCCAAAGCCTATAACCAAATTCATCAATGCCATATTCAACAAAGGTACACTTTTTTAATTTTGCATCCAACTTGGTTCTATTTTTAGAATCTACATGTGCAAATGCTTCACATCTTAAGGTTTTGAGAAAAGAATAACTCACCTTCTTACCTGTCCATGCTTCCGCTGGAATACCACAACCCAAAGGAACTGAAGGACCTCTATTAATTAAATATACAATGGTGTTGATAGCCTCTGCCCACATGTTTAAAGGCAGCCCAACATGCAATCTCATGGTCCTTGCACACTCTATTATTGTCCTATTCATCCGTTTAGCCACTCCATTCTCCTGTGGAGTACCTAGAACCATTTTCTGCCTATAAATTTCATTAAAGAAATAATAATCCTCAAATTCTTTGCTACAATTCTCACCACCATTATCATATCTAAGACATTTTAATCTTTTACCCATCTCATTCTCAACCAAGCTTCTCCATTTCTTAAATGTTTCAAATACATTAGATTTCTGCCTAAGGAAATAAATCCAAACCTTCCTAGTTGCATCATCTATGAATATAACATAATACCGAGAGCGACCAAGAGAAGATACCTAAGCTAGTCCCCATGCATCTTTATGCACAAGCTCCAACTTTTCATCTTTCTTTTGCTTCCCATCCTTGAGAAAACTAACTCTCTTTTGTTTTCCATACACAAAACTTTCACAAAAATCCATATTAATACATTTCAGACCTAGTAAAACTTTTTTACAATGAAGTACCATCATAACTTTCTCACTCATATACCCAAGTCTGTTATGCCATAGTGTTGTCTTAGAACCTACAGCAATTGTTTCAGTCTCTTCCTGTGAACCTGTAGCAACTATTCCTGAACTTGTTTGTTTTTTCTCTGTAATAGCTAAAGTATAAGGAACAGTATGACTTGTACAAAGATATAAGGTGCCTACTTTCACACATTTTGCTACTATTAATGCACCTTTTAAAACCTTCCAATTTTTATCAGTAAATGTAACAATGTAACTTTCATCAGTTAGCTGCCCTACTGAAATTAAATTCCTACTTAGCCTTGGAATGTGCATTACCTCTTGTAGTAGCCAATGATTCCTATTCTGCAACTTATTCTTGATTCTCCCCTTTCCAACAATTTGATAGCATTCATTATCTCCCAAATAAACCAGCCCAAAATTCCCTTGGACATAATCATGAAAATAACTTCTATGGGGCATAGCATGAAATGAGGCCCTTGAATCTAAAACCCATGAATCATTAGCATTATCTAGGGAAAGAACCAAAGCATCATCTTCAGATTTATTACTTGCCACATTTGCCTCCTTATTGCCTTCTTGTATGTTTCCTTCTTTATTCTTCCAAGACCAGCAATCTTTCTTCAAATGACCTAGTTTCCCATAGTACCAGTAATCCTTCTGTCCTCTAGATTGGGACCTCTTGTCCTTTGATTTTCCTCATGACTTCCCATGACCTCCAAAACCTTTTCCTCTCTCCTTTGATCTGCCCTTGCTTTCTGCATTCAAAACACTACCTGATGTGGACCCTCCTAAGCTTTTCCACCGCATTTCCTCACTAAGGATAACACCAACAATATCATCAAATTTCAAAGTGTTTGAACCAGAGATAGAGTTACTTACAACCATTACCAAGCTATTCTGGCTTTCTAGCAAAGGACATAAAACCAATAGACCCCTCACCTCTTCATCAAATTTCACTTTTACAAAAGTTAATTGACTGGTAATTATATTAAATTCATTTAAATGATCAGTCACAGATCCACCTTCAATCATTTTTAGATTAACAAATGCTTCATGAGAAATACCTTATTTGAGGCTAAGCATTTTTCATACAATTTAGCCAAACCTTTCATCAGTTCACTTGTTGTCATCGCTTCTATTATATTGAACACCACAGATGGTGCCAGGCACAATCGAATGGCTCCTAGTGCCTTTCTATCCAAAAGATTCCAATCCTCATTAGTCATTGTTGTTGGTTTCTTGGCTATTCCTTCTAACGGCCTCCATAAATCCTTTTGATAGAGATAATCCTCCATTTGTATCTTCCATAACTGATAGTTCTACCCATTGAATTTATCTACCTTCAATTTACCCTCGTCTGCCATTGCTCTCACTCAACCGTGAGACTTTTCTGTAGATAATAATCAAACACAACCTGCTCTGATACCACTTGTTAGGGATTAAATGTAGAAGATATTAATTAAATACAGACAAAGATTAAACAGAGGAATGAAAATACATAGAAATAATAACAATGAGAGACAAGTTTTAATGTGGTTCACCCAAACTTGAGCTACATCCACCAATAGAGAGTCCAATATTATTATCCAGTAAATCAAACTGATTACAACTAGCAATCCTTGTCACTCAATACCTCTACAAATGCTACAATACAATATTGAAATCCCACCTATAACATACATCCCAGCCACTTATAACAAGCCTTTTGGAAGGTTCTAGAATTAGGGTTTTACAATGTCATTTTTCTTTTGTCAATTAACAAAAATTAACAATTGACTCTGATTACCCATTGAACTTAGCTAACTAAGGAGTGATAAATCAATAATAGCTTATCACTAAAGAAGGATTGGAGTTGGAAGGATGCATGAGATTGATTGAGTTGTTAATTTTAGATCAAATTGAGTTAATTATGCATGTGTGGGTGTATGAAATAGTCAACTCCATATTAGGCATAAAAAACATGCGAATTGGAAGAAAAATGGGCAAAAATAGAGATTTTTTGAGTGAGAAACTCAAGTTTTTCTGCGGCTAGAAACACAACAGGGTCACCCCTTTTTCCAGTTGGGTCGCCCAAGGGGAGATCCACATAGAAAAGGATTTTTATAGAAACAACATGATGGGAGATGGTAGGGAAGAGAAAAAAGAGGTGTTGTGGCTCTGGAAATAGGTCAATCATGTGCAAGAATTTAAATATCCACTTGCACTGCAAGGTGTGTGCAGGATCATGATGGGCCAAACACTACCCCTAAGTGGCAATGAAAATGTGAAAAATAGGCTTAAGTAACTTCATGTCAAACATTGAATAAGTTATCTGCATAATCTAGAAATAAGGTAGTAATAAAAGTTGTAATAAATTCAAAATAGTTTATGGGCTACTACTTTTTTTTGAAATTTTTAAAATTAGTTTGGTGAAAATTGGATATTTCAATGAAGTACTACTAAAATTTTTAGAAAACATGTAAAAAGTAGGTGTCATTCTGGCCAACCTAAGTATGAGAAAAGATAATATTTTTCCTCCATGTTTTAGATTTAAGTAAAGGACACATGAGTGGATCTGACACATATTTTTTTGAAATTTTTACATAAATAAATAATTATTTATAATTTTTTTATAGTGAATTTTTTAAAATATTAAAACTTAATTTTCCAGCCAACCTAACTTGGTAAAAAATATATGAAACTCAAAATTTTTAAATTTTAATATATACCCAATAAGTCCTAGAATGTGACACATCTTTTGGATTTAAAAAAGGATTATTATGTTGAAAGTTATGGATGTTTTTCAATATGTATATCTATTAAGAAATCAGGCATAACGTATGTAGAAAAATAATAATAATTACCTATTAAAACTATTATGAGGAATATATTATATTTTTAGAATCTTAATAGCTTCCTCTATAAACTCTTTTCATTTGATTAAATTTAGTTACAAAAAAGTTTATCAGCTTCAAGGATGAAATTGTGGAAATTTTTAGGATAACATAAATAGGTGGTTTTGCAAGATTCTTTGGCAAGTTTTGGGACTCCCACTTGCTTAAATATGAGCTAATCCTAAGGAATTTTTAGAGGGAATCCATATTAGAGCTAGAAACATTAACAATCTTTCCATCCAAATCTAAATATTAGTCTAAATGTTAGCAATTTTTTCATCCAACAAGTTTTTTCTCCATTGCCACCATTTGGCCCATCATAATCTCACACTAACCCAGGATCTCTAAAGGGAGATCAAGAAATAGTAGGGGGAGATTTGGATAGGTTGAGTGAAACTAAAAACTGAAAGTTTTAGATGGATAGGGGGACCTCTAGAAGGCTTCTAGGGGGTGGAGAGGATGAAAAACATAGGGGAAAGGTGACAACTCACTTACAAGACACTCACAAGGCTTAGGAATAGGGTCGAAAGCTCAAAAAATGTAGTTCAACAAGTGTTACGAAAGTGTCGAAAAGCATTGAAAACAGAGAGAAAGAGAGAGAGAGAGAGAGCAACACAAGACAAGAAAGAAGACATGTCATCAAAAGGTCTGTTGCTTAGAAGACATTATTTCATTCTTAAACGTACATGACAAGGATTAAAATCATCATAGGGGTCCTTGTCGAGGCTGTGCATGATTTTTATGCTTACATTTACTGACCATTTTTTGAAGTTCATGATGCAGAATATTCAAAGACACTAGAGCTAGTGCCCTAGTCAAATGCAGTGTTTTCTTCATGGGGTTCATGACTCCTTCTGACACTAATGATCATTGTTCTACCTATTTCTACCACAGGAGATGCAGAGGACACTAGTATAAGGCACCTAAGTCCAGGGAAAGATATTCCTCAGGTTGTCAGGACTTCTTTTGATGCTAATTATCACTGTCATAGAGTTTCTGTGTCTACAACCGCAGAGGACTTTGGTGTAAGGCGCCCAAGTCTAGGCCCTACTTTTCTTCAGAGACACAGGATCCAAATACTTTTTTCTAACCTCCTGCAACTCCACTCCTTCAGATATGCCACATGTAACCTACAATCATAGAGAATGGGGTTGGGGGTTGTGGTGTTTAGAAGCTTGCCTCAGTCAAACCTCAGAAGGACATTCAAGTTTTTCAAACACCATTTTCAAATAAAGAGTGTGTATCCCTATGGGATAGAGACAAAAACAAATTGATAAATGATTCAAATATAAATAGATATTACCTCAGAGGTGTAGCTCACATGTAGATGAAAATCCTTCAACACATGAGAAGATGAAGCTAAATCAGTAATCACAAACATAACAACAATACTTTGCTCTACAATAATGAATATCTTGAATGCTCTAAAATCATAAGTTCACCAAAAGTTCATGATCATCCTCTCTAGTTTACAAATCAAACCCTAAACATGCTTATATATGCATTCCCACTTTAAATTTTGTAATTTAAACTTAAGATGTCAGCAATGGAACCTTTTAACAGTCACATAACTAACATTCAAATTTGGGACTTGCCTAAAATAGGGCAGGACTAGGCCATGAGCACCCAAGTTTTTAGGTCCTATTTCAGGGCAGAGTCAGATGCCACAATGTCCCTCAAGCCCCATTTAACATGGGTTTTAGGCCATTTTCTTTCGAGAGTTAAAATGATCATGCAAGATGCAAAACAAGGGACCTGAGAGCTAAACTTAGGAGGTAAAAGTCCTAGGGGAACATTTTATGACATAACAATTGGAAAGAAGCTATTCATACTTATGTCTACATTTAGAACAAAGTACAAGTCAAAGAAAATGGAACAAAGACACCTTATGAGCTATGGTAGGGAAGAAATCCTACTATTAAGTATTTTAAAGTTTATGGAAGTAAATGCTATATCAGAAGAGATGAAGAGTTGAGAAAGTTTGATGCTAGATGTGATGAAGGCATATTCCTTAGGTACTCTACTAAGAGGAAAGCCTACCAGTGCTACAACAAGAGGTTGAGGAAGATTATTGAAAGTGTAAATGTAAAGGTACATGAAGATATTCAGAAAATCTTAGAGTCTGATGGATATGAGTCAGATGAGTATGTTGATACAAAAGTAGTTGAAGAAGTCAGTGACAAGGAAGTTTAGATTCATGAAGAAGAAGCTCTGGAAAGAGTTCCTAAAACCTCCAAGTATGTGGAAAAGAATCACTCAAAGGATCAACTCATTGGTGATAAAAACAATGGAGTTCTCAAAAGAAGAAGAGTTGTAGAAGAACAGGTAAATCTTTGTTTAATTTCAAAGGTTGAACCTAAGACTGTCTCTAAAGCATGTAAAGATGAACATTGGGTCAAGTCAATGGAAGAAGAATTGATAAAAATTGAAAAGAACATGACTTGGGAACTTGTTCCTAGGCCTACAAATAAGAATGTGATTGGAACAAAGTGGAGTTTCAAGTTCATAAGTTGAATGAGAGTGGAGAAGTGGTAAGAAACAAAGCTAGACTTGTATGCAAAGTCCACTCACAAGTGGAGGGAATTGACTATGAGGAAACTTTTGCTCCGGTGGCAAGACTAGAAGCTATTTGGTTATTTCTAGCTTATGCAACACACAAGGATTTCAAAGTATGTCAAATGGATGTAAAGTCTACTTTTCTAAATGGTGAGTTGGAAGAGGAAGTATATATAGAGCAGCCAGATGGATTTCAATTATCAGACAAGCCAGACATGGTATGCAGATTGAAGAAGGCATTGTATGGACTAAAGCAAGCTTCTTGAGCTTGGTATGCTAGATTATACAAGTATTTGTTGTAGTAGGGATTTAGTAAAGGGTGTACAGATAGTAATTTGTACATCAAGGTAAGTAGAGATCAAATCCTTATTATTGAGGTCTATGTAGATGATACAATCTTTGGTGGAAATGAAGGTATGTGTAAGAATTTTGTAGATAAGATGCAAAAATAAATTGAGATCTCAATGTGTGGTGCGATGAACTTCTTTCTTGGACTGCAAATTAATCAGACACATAAGGGCATTTTTATTTCATAATTAAATTATGTCAAGGAGTTGTTGAAGAAGTTTGGAATGGAAGAATCTAAACCATTTTGTACTCCCATGACAACTAGTTGCAAGATGAGAAAAGATGATGAATCTCCCAAGGCTGATTAGAGAAAGTATAGATCAATAATTGGAGGACTACTATATGTAACTACTACTAGACCAGATATCATGCATGTAGTCTATCTTTTGGCAAGATTTCAAGCAGATCCTAGAGTCACATGTCATGGCAGTAAAAAGAATATTCAGGTATTTGAAGGGCACTCTAGATCATGGTTTGTGGTATCCTAACAATGACTTCAATCTAAGTTCCTACACAGATGCAGATTAGGCCGAATGTGTAGATGATAGGAAAAGTACAAGTGGTGGTGTGTTCTTTCTTGGAGATAGAGTTGTGTCTCAGAAAACCAAGAAGTAAGATTCAGTATCCTTATCTATTGCAAAGGAAAAGTACATTACAGTAGCGTCATGTTGTACATAAGTGCTATGGATGAGAAAAACTTTGAAGGATATCAAAATTGAGTATGAGGATCCAATTCCTATTTTGTGTAATAATACCAGTGCCATTAACAGTTCAAAGAACCCAGTGATGCATTCAAGAACAAAGCATATTTCTATCAGGTATCACTTTCTAAGAGAGAAGGTTGTAGAGAAAGAAGTAAAGCTTGAGTAAGTGCCTAAAAAAGATCAAGTTGATGACATATTCACCAAAGCTCTTCTTAAGGATACATTTGAGTATCTCTAGAAGAAGTTAGGGGTTATTGCCCCTCCGTTGTTGAACTAGATGCATAAGGAAGTGCATCAGTCCAGTGTGATTCAGGAGTCACTCTTTTCTGGATTGATGATGGAGGCTACCTCTCAGGGGTAGTGGGTAGTAGCATTGAAGAGTACATTGTATTCAAGGGAAAGTATTTACAGCAGCTAAGGATAGTGCAAGTATGCGTTGTATCACATTAAGGGGGAAAAGTCTTGAAGAAGGTATGCCACCCTTTGCCATTAATGTCAAAGGGGGAGAGAGTTCATGTGAAAAATAAAGGTAGAGTAAGATGTATAAAAGAAATGGAGAGAGTGAGATCAATGTAGAATTGTGTCATGATAGTTTATCACATCATATGTTGCCATCAATGAAAAGGGGGAGATTGTTGCAAGTATGTGCTAATCGGTGTTGTCATTGATGTCAACATGCTACTATTGTCATTGGTGTCAACTATGTATTTTGATATTATTGATTGTTGCTTAATTGAGTTGTCATGTTAAAGTGATTTGAATTCCTTATAGAAGTGTTGATTATGTTAGCATATTTTTCATGTTGATGAGTTTCCAAGTGCTATTGAGAAAATTTGCTATCCAAGAGGAAACAATGTGTTGTAAAGTATGTTGGCTTACAGGATACTGTCTAAGTTTTTGCTCTACATTTATTTTGTGTTGAAGACTAGGGTGTGAGATTTGGATACATTTTAGAGAAGTGTTTGAAGAAGCTAAATCCATAATTTGGTGGTCTGGATCGCTGTTCAGTTGAAGTTATGTTCACCAGTTTGAAGACTGTAATTGATAGAGTTTCTGAGTTGTGCAGAGGTATCTAGGAGAAAGTATTTTGCTCCACATTTCTGTGCAGAGTGGTTTTAGGTGGTATGATTATGGAAATATGTTTATAAGGTCCCTAGCTATCTTCATTCCAAAGGATTTTTGATTTGGTGAATTGGAAAGCAAGTTAGTGTGTAGCAGAGTTCAACAATGTTGTTTGTGAGAAGATAGAGAACCTTCTTCAGGTGAAAGGTGTTACAGATGATTTTGTTAGTTTCTAGGTGATTTCTGTTGGAATAAGGTGTCATTAACCTTGTAAATTCCAATATTGTATTTTATTCCATTTATTATTTATTATTTGTAATTACCCATAAGAAAATGAGGTAGTCTCATTGACAGTTGTAATTTTAGCGTTACTAGTGGTAGTTACGGAGTGACTTTTACTATTGGGAAATGTAAAAACTCATGGTAAATGAGGATAGGCATGCTCCCTTGAGGAATATACTTTTTTTAGCATGTATGACAACTATCATAATGTTTGGTGAGTGAATCTATGATAGCTGCAAGTTGTTATAAGATTCTGAGATTCTATGACGCATATGACGGATATGTTAGTTGTATATTTTCTATATTTAGCCCAAGCTTCCTATCTTGGAAAGATACTCTTTTGATGGAATCTATGATGCTTATGATGCATCATAAGATGCTGTAAGAGGCTAGATTTAGTCTTGGAAGCCCAATCTTTGCATGGCTATTTTTGGACAAGTGTAAGATGCTTGTAAGATGGTAATTAATGTTTATGGGTTGGAGAATCTTAGGAGAGAAAAGGTGAAAGCCTAGGAGGAGTTAAAAAATGTTTCTATAAGTATTTTCTATGTATTGTTGCTGCAATATATATTTTAGGTACTCAGGTGCTGCCAAAATGTTGTCAGATTGAAGACTGGTGGAGAGAGTTAAAGTGTTGTTGTATTGTAAATCATTTTCAGATTAATACAAACATTGGGCCTCTTTCCTATGTGGAGTTTTTTACCTGAAAGGGTTTTCTCCATGTTAAACATTGTGTTATGTGTTCATATTTCTTATTTTGCTTTTTTGTGAAGCATAGTTTTGTTTCTGTGTTACAATCTTCATTAATAACATAGAGTTAAAGATTGTAAAAATTTATATTGAATCAGATTTCTATTGAAGTAGTGTTGCTTTCATTTCTAACATTTGGTATTAGAGCCTAGCCAACTTTGACTCTTGGGTGGTAGTGTCGAAGCTGTAGCTATAGTGGGAGATTTGGTTGTGTTTGTTTTGCAGATCTTGTGTTGTTATTATGGCTGCATCCACCATTGCATCAACCTCTCGATTGGACATTGAGAAGTTCAACAGAACGGGGTATGAGTTGTGAAAACTAAAAATGGAAGATTTGTTGGAAGAAAGAAACCAATGTTTGGCTGTCCAAAAAGAGAAGAAACTTGACGATGTCTCTCAAGATGAGTGGGATAGATTGGATAAGAAGGCACAGGGAACCATCTAGTTGTGTCTTTCAAGCTTTGTCCTGTTGAATGTCACAAAGGAAGAGACTGCATACAAGTTGTGGAAATGGTTGGGTGAGATATATCAAGCCAAGAGTATGGTAAATAAACTTTATTTAAAAAGGAAGTTGTTTTCTTTGAAAATGAAAAAGGGTGAGTCAGTTGCAGAGCATTTAAATTCTTTTAATTTGTTGGTGAGTTAGCTTGATTCAGTAGATGTTGAAGTTAGTGAGGAAGATAAATGTATCTTACTTCTTTGTTCTTTACCTGAGTGTTGGGAGAATATTATCCTTTCTATCACTGCTAACCTTGTAGATCCAAAGTTGGATGCTCTTGTTTTAGTGCTACTGTCACAGGAATTGAGGAAGAAGAGTTCAGATAGTTTAGGGGATACTCTCAGTGTTAGGGGAAGGTCTAATGAAAGGGGACCTAAAGGAAATCAGAAAGGGGCTAAGGACAAGTCCAAGGGCCAATCTATGACTCTTGGTAAAAAGAATAGAGTTAAGTGTTGGAACTGCAGTAAAAGGGAACATGTGAAGGAGTGTAGAAACCCCAAGAAATAGTGGCAGAGTGCTTCGGATAAGTCCTTGAATGCAGGTGAAGAAGTTTTACTTTCTGCATGTAATGTTGTTTCTGATGAAAAGTGGTTGGTTGGCTCAGGATGCTCATTTCATATGACCCCACATAAGGAATAGTTCTCCACATATGAAGAATATGATGGAGGTAATATCTATCTTGGTGACAACTCTACATATCTAATTGTCAGGAAAGGAAAGGTATTGTTGTGTTTTAGTGATAGGAGTATTAAAAGCCTCCCTGGTGTTTTGCATGTTCTTGGATTAACTAGAAATCTGATTTTAGTTTCGAAGTTGAATGATTTGGGAATGCATGTGACATTTGACAAGCATGGCTATAGATTGGTGAGAGGAAACTTGGTGGTAGCAAAAGGGAAGAGATTCAGGAACTTGTTTAAGCTTGAAGCTACTATAGTTTGTAATGCCTCCTATGTATCTAAGGCCACTGTTGAAAATACATGTATGTTGTGGCACCGTAGATTGGGCCACACAAGTAATAATGTATTGAAAACTATTAAGAATAAAAATTTGTTGGATTGTTTCTCCTATTCTGATGAGCACTTTGATTTCTATGAGCATTGTGTGTTTGGTAAATAAAATAGAAAATTATTTCCTTCAGGAAGCAATAGAGCAAAAGAGAAGTTATAAATTATTCATACGGATGTGTTTGGACACGTGGATAATGAATCTATTGAAATATCTCATTATTTTGTAACCTTCATTGATGATGTATCCAGATTTACATGGATTTATTTTATGAAGCATAAATCTAAAGTTTTCACTAAGTTTCAGGAATTCAAAGTCTTAGTAGAGAACCAATCGGGTTTAAAGATAAAAATATTTAAGATCTGACAAGGGAGGGGAATATTGTTCTAATGAATTTGATGAGTTTTGTAAGCATGCAAGTATAATCAGGCAAAAGACAACTTTGTAGACACCACAACAGAATGGTGTTACAGAAAGGATGAACCAAACAATTATGGAAAGGGCCAGAAGTATTCTTAGTGATGCATAGTTGGATAAATGCTTTTGAGCACAGGCTGTGTGTACTGCTTGCTACTTGATAAATAGATCTTCTTGTAATGCTCTTGATACAACACCTTATGAAGTGTGGACAAGTAAGAAACCTTCTATTTCATAGTTAAGGGTTTTTGGCTTTGAGGCTTTTGTTCATGTGCCTAAAGAAAAGTGATCTAAGTTGGATCTAAAGGCTAAAAAGTGTACATTCATTGGATATGGTGATAATGTGAAAGGTTATAAGCTTTGGAATCCACTAACTTGCAAGATTGTCTTTTCTAGAGATGTTATTTTCAGGGAACTTAGAGCTATTTTTGAACTTGAGCAGCCAAAATTAAAAGATTAAAAGGTAAAGAAGGTGCACTTTGATTTAGAGCAGCAAGATGCACCTTAGGAAGAATAGAATGATGGATTGGGGGGTGAAGAAGAAGAAGAAGATTCAAGTAGTTATGATGAAGATGAATATGTTATGATAGAAGAAGTCGATATACATGATCATGCAGAAGAACAAGTAGAGTCTCTTACTCTACCCTTGAGGATATCCACAAGACAATAGAATCCAGTTGACAGGTATAGCCCACCAAATTTCTATTGTGTATATGCTTTATTGAGTACTAACGATGAACCTAGATCCTACATGGAAGCTATTTCTACAGATGATAGTGAGTCTTGACAGCTAGCCATGTAGGAGGAAATGATGGCTTTAGACTCTTGTAACACCTGAGATCCTATTCATTTGTCCAAAGAAAGAAAGGCCATAGGATGTAAGTGGGTCTTCAAGAAGAAGTTTGGAGCAGATGGGTCATTGGAGAAGTACAAAGCTAGACTGGTAGCCAAGGGCTACTCCCAGAGAGAGGGAGTTGATTTTGGTGACATATTCTCTTGTTGCTAAATTGACTTCTATTAGATTTCTTTTATCCATTGCTGAAGCTTATGATTGGGAGATTGAACAAATAGATGTTAAGACTGCATTCTTGCATGGAGATCTTGAAGAAGAAATTTATATGCAACAACCTACAGGTTTGAGGTAAAAGGAAAAGAACATTGGGTTTGTAGGTTAAAGAGGTCTCTTTATGGTCTGAAATAGTCCCCTAGAATGTGGTATCAAAAGTTTGATTCATTTGTTTTGAAATTGGGTTTTTTTAGAAGTGAGGAGGATCATTGTGTTTACATTCATTGTGTTGATGATTCTATACTGGTTATTGCTTTGTATGTTGATGACATGTTGTTTTTCAGCAATACTAAGGGTATGGTTAGTGAGCTTAAAGCCCAACTTTTAGGTGCATTTGAGATGAAGGATCTTGGTGCTGCAAGGTATATTTTGGGAATGGAGATCAGGAGGGACAGAGTTAATAGAAAGATTTGGTTGTCACAAAGTAACTATGTGAATACTATTGTACAGAGGCTTAGTTTGCAGGACTGTAACTCAGTTAGAGTTCCTTTACCCATTGGTACTAAGATTTCAGTAGATATGTGTCCAAAGATTGAGGATGATCTTGAGGATATGTCTAATGTGCCATATGCTAGTGGTTTAGGGAGTTTGATGTATGCAATGGTTTGCACTAGACCAGATATTACCCAAGCAGTGGGAGTTTTGAGAAAATTTATGTCTAATCCTGGTAGACAGCATTGGAATTATGTGAAGATGGTGTTTAAATATCTTGTAGGTACTCCTAACCATTGTTTGGTTTATTCTAGTACTGATAGTGCTAATAAATCTTTAGACATATAGGGTTTTGTTGTTGTAGATTAGGCAGGTAACTTGGATAGTCAAAGGTCCACTAGTTTCTATGTGTTTACTATGTTTGGAGGTGTAGTGAGTTGGATGAGTAAGAGGCAGCCCATAGTTGCTTTGTCCACCATAGAAGCAGAGTATATGGCTGCTACTTATGTCTCTAAGGAGGTAGTTTGGTTGAGGAGACTATGTATAGGTATTGGTTTAGATTGCAGGATCATTTAGATTGGTTGTGATAGCTAGAGTGCTATATGTTTGGCCAAAAATCCTATGTATCATGCTTGGACTAAGCATGTTGATGGTCAATATCAATTTGTTCAAGAATTGGTTGCAAATGGAGAGATTGAGCTAAAGAAGATAGACATTCAGGTGAATGTTGTAGATTCTTTGACCAATCCTGTGAGCACAGAGAAGTTTGTATGGTGCAGAGAGGCCATTGGCCTTGTTTCTAGTGCCTGATTATTTTTCATTTGTTTTCTTATGGGTTGATTTACAATGTATAATGTCAGGTGGGAGAATGTTTGAATAAGGTGCCATTAACCTAGTAAATTCCAATATTGTATTTTATTCCATTTATTATTTGTTATGTAATTACCGATAAGGGAATGAGGTAGTCTCATTGACAGTTGTAATTTCAGAGTTACCGGTGGCAGTTACGGAGTGACTTTTACTATTAGAAAATGTAAAAACTCATGGTAAATGAGGTTAGGAATGCTCCCTTGAGAAATATACTATTTTTGGCATGTACGACAACTATCATAATGTTTGGTGAGTGAATCTATGACAGCTGCAAGTTGTCATAAGATTCTAAGATTCTACGACACATATGATGGATATGTTAGTTGTATATTTGCTATATTTAGCCCAAGCTTCCTATCTTGGAAAGATACTATTTTTTTGGAATCTATGATGGTTATGATGCATCATAAGATTTTGTAAGAGGCCAGATTTAGTCTTGGGAGCCCAATCTTTGCATGGCTATTTTTGGACAAGTGTAAGATGCTTGTAAGATGGTAATTAATGTTTATAGGTTTGAGAATCTTAGGAGAGAGAAGGTGAATGCCTAGGAGAAGTTGGAAAATGTTTCTATAAGTATTTTCCATGTATTAGTTTCTGCAATACAGATTTTAGGTATTCGGGTGCTGTTAAAATGCTATCAGATTGAAGACTGGTGAAGAGAGTTGAAGTGTTGTTGTATTGTAAATCATTTTCAGATTAATACAAACATTGGGCCTCTTTCCTGTGTAGAGTTTTTTACCCAAAAGGGTTTTCTCCACATTAAACATTGTGTTATGTGTTCATATTTCTGATTTTGCATTTCTGTGAAGCGTAATTTTGTTTATGTGTTACAATCTTCATTAATAACACACAGTTAAAGATTGTAAAAATTTATATTGAATCAAATTTCCATTGAAATAGTGTTTCTTTCATTTCTAACAATTTCATGTTGTTTGTGGATGTCTCCAGTTCATGTTGAATGCTTTTGTTTGATCTACAATCTATGATTATGTTCTTGGAAGCATGTGCCTAAGTGTTCTTTGTGTTTACACAAGTTTGGCCAACTTGGGTGTTAACACTAATTGTGGATGTACTTCTTGGATTGTGGAAGCATGTTGAAGCATGTGAAGATGTGTTTAGGTCCGAGCTAAGCTATGAAGTGGTCTTCTTTCATTCATTTACTTTACAAGATTATTTAGGTCCAGACATAATTTGAATTGTGTATGTTTTCTGACCTTGGAGATTGTTTTAAGGGTTGTAGAATGTGTTGCTGACCTTGATGAATGTATCAAGTTTGATGATTGATATAAATAAGTGTAATGAATTCATGTGTAAGTGTCCAAGTGTGAATATGAGAATATTTGTGTTGTAAGTCTGTGAAGGTGAAATGTATTGTGCTTCATTGGAACTAAACTCAAGCATGTGGTAGATGCTATCATATCAATTTATAGCAGTGCACCACCTCTTTTGGAAGTGAACCCTCTTGGTAGTGAGCCACCTCTTTGGGCAGTGATCCCTCTTAGTAGTAAACCACCTCTTTGGGTAGTGAGCCCTTTGGAAGTGAGCCTCTTTGTAATTTTTTATTGATACTACATTATATTGTGAGCTAATCCTCACTGCGGTTTTTTCCTTTTAGGGTTTTCCACATAAAAAATTGGTGTTTTCTTGTGCATGGTATTGATGAGTTTGTGTTTCTGTTATATGGATTTCATGTTTGACCTTCATAACATGTTAATGATTTAAGTAAACTGATATGGATGTGTTTAAGTTTATGAGAGTTTGAAGTTTTGATACAGTTGATTCACCCCCCTCTCAGTTGTCTTGTGCATTGAACAATTGAGTCAACTTAGGAGTTGACTTCAAAACTTCACTCACCAAGTGTCGAATGAGTGTCAACAAATAGCTTGGAGAGTTTGACACAACTCTCCAAGTCGACACCTCACACCTAAGGTGTCTTAAAGCCATGTGGTAAATATATTACTTAGAATAAGTAATATAAGATAAATTTTAACATGAACACCCCCTTAAGCATAGCTTAGGTGGGTACAAGAAGAGATGGGTCTCGGCTACAAGCCTAGTGAGGTACCCATGTGCAAGAAAAAGAAATGGGTTCTGACTACTAGCCTGGTGAGGTACCCATGTATAATAAATTCTCTCATAAATAGAGAAAAGGAGAAAACCTAGTGGGAAATAAAACTCCTCTCCAAAAGAGAGAAAAAGAAGGATTTAAGACCTTCTAAGAAGATGTCCCTTGATGATTGGAACATCATGATGAAGAACTCTTGAAGAATGTAGAAGTTGTAAACTTTACCAATGATAAACAGGTGTCTATTGGATTTAATGAATCTTCAAGAAATGTCAATCAAGATTAGAGATACAAAATAGTGCATGAGTGAACATTAAAATACTACTCAACAATGTACAAAAAGTCAATCAAACTTGTGAAGTCAAAAATATAGATAGTACTATGATTAGGAGTACTAGAATCTCAAAAAGTGATCCACTGAAATAATCCCTCATGTGAGAGATCAAAATAAAGGATTTAAGACCTTTAAAAAATAGGATTCCTCCACTTCTTCATTGAAAGAATAATTAGCATGTAACACATCATAGTCCCCCTTAATGCCAAGAGATATGACCAGACCAATTGAAATCAAAAGTGTGCAAGGAATGTAGACCAAGATGTAGGTCCAAACAATGTACAAGAACTTCAAAAAGGGTGTGCATCAAGGAACACACAAATTAGGTGAGAATCACGAGGATCCATTATTGTGATAGATACAACCCCCCATTACACTTTATAATTTAGTGTAAGTACAAATTTCCCAAATTCCCTCCATGTGGAACACACAATTTTGTGGCACTTTATGTGAATGCATTTACAAACATATTTTCTATTGGAGTTCTTACAAGTTTATTGTCATAAGGAAGATTAAGAGGACATAGATTAAGTTATGTCTTGCAAGCCTCAATAAATGACAAAAAACATAAATTTACAACCCCCAAGAATTAAGTGACACTTTATAAGTTGAGTGCATGTCTAATCCCTTTGTTTTATTCCCCCCAATTTGTGGCACTTTATAAATTCCTTAGTGATTTTTAGACAATTAAAATGTCTAGTCTAACACCAACATTTGTAAAAGAATCTCTAGACCCTAAATTTTATACTACCCCCATATTGTGTACTAATTTTATATTTAGATGTACTTTTTAGTGCACCTAAAAAAATTGTAAAATTGTCATGCCCACATTTCCCATGCAGTCACAACATGCATCACATGTGTCATGTCCACATTTGTCATGTGATCATGACACGAAATATCAAAAAAAATTCAATGCTTCCCTAAAAACCCCCTCGCATGCATAAGTGTGCTCAGTGGTGTTACGCTTAAGGTGTAAACATGATAGTTGAATATGGGGTAATGCATTCACATGCGCATACCATTCACAACGAAGGCCAACTAGGGGGTCGAAGTGATCCAGTTAACATCGCTAATAGGGTTAGGATCAACAATCGAAAACCTAAGTTAACCTATATGAATGAAGGGATTTTGAAGTAAATCAAAATCAATAGCCAAAATCAAGTACATGAGAGAAAATAATTTAATACAAAAATCAAATGTCAATACTTGGAAAAAAGCAAAATATAGTCCTTAAACAGGGTTAAATTTCACTAACCTAGCTATACCCTAAATTCCAGAAAAATTCGCCAACATAATGCCTCTCAGGCGTGATTAGGGTTTATTATAATTAAACTAATTTTGATTTAAGGTTTAATGGTTTGATGTTAAATTACCTACGACGCACTAGTTGAATTGGTAGATTAGTTGAATAAGTTAATTGAACATTTTTCAACAAAGTCTGATCAAATTGTTCTCCTTCACATTTTCTATAATTTAAAACATTTTTCAACAAAGCTTGATCAATCTATTCTCCTTCACATTTTCTATCAATCAGAGTTATATCTGCATTATTTACATTATTCCTAATTTCGTGGTAGATCAGATCTCAAAAATAGGTTTTAAATAGTTTACTAGGTTTCCGAGTTGGATTTAAAACAGTTTCTAATATAAATTCATTAATTAAGTTGCCCCACAATGATTAAAAGAATATTAAATTTTAATTAATAACAATGTGGTTTAAATCATCCTTGTCAAGTTAGGTTTTATAATCTAAGATTTAACCTGATTGTTTAAAATAATACATCTCAATCTTTAAATTGTATAAAATTTAATTGAACCAAATAAATCCTTTCTTCAAAAAATTAAATAAAAAAATCAATAAAATATAAATCCTTCTAATCGTGATCTAATCCATTTGTTAACATACCACTAACAAATAAAAATAACATTTCCACAAAATTAATAAAGTTTACCCATTAAATATAATCACAATAACCCATTCAAAAAATAAATTTTAAAACAAATGGAGGAAATAATAAAGAGAATGGGAAAAGAATATAAGGTCAAGTCTAAAATACAAAGCCCTAAAACCCTCTCTATTAAAAAATAAGTTCCTTATGGGCAAAATCCCTAACCCTATTCTTGAAACTCATTTCTTTTCTCCTCTTTGTTTTCTCTTCTTCTTTCATTCTTTTTCTCTCATTCTTTGTTTTGGTTGTGTTGCAGGTTTAATGGTTGCCACATATGAAATGCATATAATGGCATATATATTGATTGTATATACAATATATGGTCTGGATTTTAAAATAAATTTCATCTTTTTGTTAAAATGCTAAATCCCCATTTTTTTGTGGCAGGTCTGTGGGACTGTGGTGAAGGAACTGTGGATCTCATGGAGGGCAACGCTGAGGGTGGAGGTGGTGGTGTTGTGGACTGGTGGCCGCAGGGATATGGAGCAGTAGATGGCAGAGGAGAACAGACTGCGCTGGCAGAGGGGACCGTTGGTGGTTGTGGTTGAGGCCTGCGTGGGAGAGAAAGGGCCCTCAGGATTTGAAGGAGGGGGAATGTCGGGAGGGGGACAGAGTCCCCACCCACATCCCATACAATGAGGTGTGGGTGGGGGCTTAGTCCCCCTCCCCACACCCAAAAACATAGAAGCCACTGTGGTGGGGGGTTCAAACCCCCCCACCATTATCATTTTTTTGTTTTCTCTGTTACTCCCAAAACAACGACTACAAAATAGAGTCTCCTTGTATCACTCAGCATTTTTATTATTATTATTATTACTATTTTCAAGTCTTATATATATATATATATATATATATATATATATATATATATATATATATATATATATATATTCACAGCAAACTCTAATTTAATTTAATCTAAATTCACAGCTTATGATATTTTTAATATATATATATATATATATTAATTATAGTCACTTAAATAATAAAATCTATTTTATATTTAAATACATATAATGCATACATTCAAAATATTCATAATATATATATATATATATATATATATATATATATATATATATATATATATATATATATATATTCTTTCTAATAACAAATTTATCTAAGGCAAATGAACATTTTTTTTTTTTATAAGAACAATATACAATTTTCATGTTTGCCTTCCAACAATAAAACCACAACTTTCTTTTTTTGATATTTTATAAATAAATATACAATGAAATAACTTTAAAACCAAGTTTTCTTCCTTTAACTTTTTTTTGAATGATAAGCATTAAAATCAACAAATTTTAAATTTCTATTCCAAGTGAAAATAGCTTACACACAAAGTAAAATAAAAAATATTTTTACAACAAGAGAGAGAACAATGCTCTTCTCTTTGACAACTAACAAAAGATACAAGCTCCTAAATTGCCCATGCTCTCTCACAAGACCTAAAGAGAAAATAGGATATCAACTCCAAGAACAATGGTGTTTTCTCCAACTTCACAAACTTAGCTCCAATGAACCTGCAATAACATAACAAGGGGAAAGAAGCCACAACAACTTGCTCTCCTCCCTACCATAGACCTGCTAGTGGGTCACCCCCGAACTAGGGAGGTCATCCACACACTTGGGAACTCATTCCACATCACAACAAGGCATTCAACAACCAAACACAAATTTACTCCCATGGTTAACACAACACAAGAACTCATTCAGGATGAGTTCAATGGGGTAGGGGAGTGGACAACACTCAACTCAAGAGTGCCACTCCTAAAATATCCCAATACAAAATACCTCTCATTGCCTCAAGCCAACACTTTTAAACATAATTTTCACAAGGCTTCCATTTGGCTCTCAAGCTATTTCACATATTGCCCTCAAGGCTACAACACCACAAAAATCAAGGAAATGACCCTGAGGAGGTTCACTCCTCCCCCACCTCACACTTGTTGAGCATCTTCTCCCAAGTGGGAGAGGCTCTTACAACACCCATACAAATTTTTGCCACAACATCAAATAAAAACTCAAAAATAGATCTCACACATAGCATCACACAAGTAAATAAAAATACATAAGGGAAGTCCTTAGACTTGAAACCAACCTTAAAAATCCCAATTTGGTAGATGGTTGATGTAGAGTCCCTTCAACTCCTTCTCCAAAATAAGCCACAAAACTCTCTCCAACTTTTTCCCCAAAGTAAATTCAAATCAATAAAATTTGCCAAAAATTCAACAACCCATACCCTTCTCCAAGTGGGATTAAAATAAGCTCTTCCCATGAGCTTTGAGGAATAGGGAGGTGACACTTGTCACCTCCTCACTCCTCCTCCCAACTACAAGCAAGACCCATGGGATGGGTGGTGACACATGTCATTCACCCATCCCCCAAGTCTCTCTCTCCCTTCCACTTGTCCTCTCTTAAACATGTGGGAGAGAAAAGTGGAGCTTAAGAGGAAATGGGTGACACATGTGCCCCATTCCTTTCCTCCCAAGAGGGGCCACACAAACCCAAGGTACCCTCACCAATGGTGGAAGAGACTTAGAGTAAAGTCCTCCACAATTGAGGGGTCTTGGAGACATCCCTAACCTAGGAAAGAGGAAAGGATGAGGTTGAGTGTTTGACTCACTTATCCTCTCCCTCTCATGCCTCCATTTTCGTCACTTTACTTCAGGGTGAAGTTAAAGTGATCAAATGGAGGTTTATCAAGGGTTACACAAGCCAAAAGGGTCCCTAGACCCAAGGGGTACAACCCAGGGTCAAGTTTAGCCCATTTTGAGCACCAAGGGTTGAGTTAAAGTACATAAAAAGGGGTCTCAAAAATTATAACTTAAAAAATAAAATTCAAAAGACAATATTCTTACAACACCAATTAGAATTCAAAATAAAAGAGGGGTAGACTTAGCCCAACTAACACATGCAACAACATCACAGGATTTCATCATGCATGGAGTTGATCTTGGTTCCTCTTGGAACTAGATCGGCTTCATAAGGGAAAACAACACCGTGTGTGGGATGATCTCCAATTTCTGTGGCTTGTTAGAAATACTTGCGCGCTTAAATGAAAAGTCAATTCCACACACACACACACACACACACACACACACATATATATAATAGCTAAAGAAAATTGAAACATACACTCACATAAAATATCACAAGTTCATATAACCGTCAAGGAAGTCACATTACAAATAGATTCTAAATTCTGCATTTCAAACATCCATTCCCAAGATTGAATCACAAAACAAATTTCTAACTAACATCACATGATTAGTTTCCCAATAACATCAAATATAAACCATATGCCTAATATCATTAGTAAATTAATATCCAGGTCTAAACACATCGTAAACATACTAAGCATACAAATCCACATACAGTATAAAGTCTAATAGTCTAGAAATTCGGGATCAATAGTCCCATGAGTCTAAATGTATCACCAATAGTAAAATAAATAGTCAAACATAAGGGAATGAAAAAGTAGGCCTCACAAAAATAAAATGAAATACATTTTGACTGCCCAAAATAATAAAGCCCTAATTAGGGCATGGGTAGATTAGGGAAAAATGTTTATCAATATGATAGAGAAACTTTAAAAAATAGTGGAAATGGGGAAATGGTGGTGCATCCTGGTAGATGAGTGTTGTGGAGGCTATAGGTCTGTCCCGAGCTAGCACACAAAAGGTAGCTAAAATATGATGTTGAGTGGATGTGCATGGATTGAGGACATCACTAGATGTGGCCTCTTCACAATAGGGTCATTTTTTTAGGAAGGTGATTGCAATTTGTGACAATATATGAGAGCAAATAGAGGTTGTGGGTCTGCTAGCCAATAGAGGCCACTAGCCTATTCATGCCAACCATAAACCACATGGAAACTCTGTGGCTTCTTTGGGCTAGACCTGCTATATGTAAAGCCTCCATAGATTAGGTCTCCCTTGCCCTATATGAATAGAGATGGACACCTTCAGAAAGAAAAAACAAGCCTCCATAGGAAGAAATCATCCTGCATAGGCTTTCTGGTAGCTTCAGGGTCAAATTGCTTCCTTTCTAGGCTGATCTCAAGTCAATTGAGGGTTGATTCATACCCTCTCTGGGATGTGAACCATTTTCCATAGGTGCAAGCTTTAGAATATGCCTTTATTCAAATCAAAATGCCCTGCTCACATGTCAAAAACACCTTGCATAAACAAAACAAACATGAATGAAAGGTAAACAGAAGTGACCCTTTTCTCTAGACTTATGGCACCTTCCTTTTACAGATAGGGGTGGATCAAAGGAGAGCCCAAGTATAGGGATGAGGCTAGAGGTAAGGTGTTGGATCACAAGCCTAGAAAAAATGTCGGTTGGGGAGTATGGAGGTGTTGGGCTAGCTGTGGTATGGTGTTGGGCCAGCCATGTAGATCTACCCTCATAGTTTAGGCATAAGGGTATAGTTATATCATGGCCTCCTTGTTGTACCCTCTACTATGTGCTCCTTGTTGTGGCATGGAGTTCACTCCTGGGGAATGGTGTGTTGTCAGCTCCAATACCTTAGCTTCTACTCCAATGCCTTTGAATTGGCCTTCACAACTCCTTCCACCTGTCTCAAAAGTATCCCCCTTTGCTATGGCTTTGTTGCCTGACAACAACATCTTCAATCAGGTTTTGACCAGAATTGAACTAGCAAAATAATTTAGTTTTGCTCCGATACCATATGAGAATCCAAAATCAACAAAGTCATAAACTAGTATGAAATCTTGAGTAGTTTGATTACGAAAAATGATAAGTACATATAGGTGTTGAGAAGTGAGGAAGTTGAGTCAACTTAGGATTCGACTTCAACACTCCACTCACCAAGTGTCGAATGAGTGTCGACACATAGCTTGGAGAGTTTGACACAACTCTCCAAGTCAACACCTCACACCTAAGGTGGCTTAACGCTATGTGATTTAAATATATATTACTTGGAATAATTAATATAAGATAAAGTTTAGCACTAACAAGGCCATCATATTTCAAATGATCCTGGCGTGTGGATGTTACTTTTTGAAGGATGATTCCGTGAAGAATGTTTAGGACTGGGTGAAGCATGTGTTGAGGTCTGCAAGGTGAATTTCTTCTCCTAGAGTAGCATGTAGTTTATGATAGGGCTTGTCCTATGCATGTTTCATGATGTATAATCTCTAGCCAACTTATAAATTGTAATACTCTTGTTGTATTGGTTGACTTTAAATGTAATCAATGTAATATCATGTATATATTGTGAACCTAGTTAATCTAGGTGAGGTATGATTGTGAAAATGAAAATATACAAGTGTGAAGAGCAGAGTATGAATATCATATGGATTGTGACATGCGACTAAAGGAGAAAGAGTATAAGTGTTAGAGGCTATCCTGATTCATCTTGAAGACAATTTTGTGACAAGAGGGAAGTGAAGAGTGTGCCTAATTGATCCAATCATTAGAAGAAGTAGAAATACAATCATTAAAGGTGTGAGCTTCAATGTCAGTTTTCAAGCATTACAAGGACTATCATATTGTAATCATTTTTGAGTTTGTTCTTAGTGCAAGGAGTATTTTTTTCCTTGGGAGTGACCCTAAAACGAAGTCTACAGGGACTAGTAGTTTCCTTGGGTTTTATCTCTAAAACAAAGTTAGCAAGGAGTAGTAGCTTCCTTGGGTTGTAGCCCTAAAACAAAGCTAGCAGGGAGTAACAACTTCCTTGGGTTGTAGCCCTAAAACAAAGTCGTAATTTTGAGCTTCATATATTGTGAGTTAATACTCACCATGGCTTTTCCCTTCTGAGGTTTTCCACGTACATTTGGTGTTATGTGTTGATGTACATTGTGTTGATCTTTCATGTTTATGTTGATGTTGTAATGCTTAAGTGTTAATCTGCTCTGGAGGATTTGAAGTTTCTTTAGATACTGATTCACTCCACCCTCTCAGTTTCTTATTTTGTCCAACAATTGGTATCAAAACCAAGTTACTTAGAAGAATCTTAATCACTTGAGGAAGGTTCAGAATGGCTAAAAATGAATCTCTCAAGTTACCCATGTTTGATGGAAAAAAAATTCCTTTTGGAAACTAAGGATGGAAAACTATCTATCTTCTCTAGGGAATGGCATTTGGCAATCAGTCAAGAAGGGTTACACTATTCCTGCTAGTGATCCTATAGATACAGATGAAATTATGTTATATGATAACAATGCCAAGGCAAAGAATCCTATCATGAGTGGACTAGTTGATTCAGAACTTGTGAAGGTAATGGATTGTACAGTTGCTCAGGATATCTGGAATAAACTTGAAAGTATTTATGAAGGAGATAGTAAAGTGAAGCACGCCAAGATGCAAATTTTCAAGAGCAAGTTTAAGACCCTGAGGATGACACAAGATGAAGACATTACTGGTTACATGCTTCTAGTCGATGAAATAGTCAATGGCATCATAGGTCTTGGTGGGAAAGTGAAAGAAGATGAGATTATGAAAAAAAAAATGAGATCTCTTCCTAATTCTTACCGTCATAAGGTATCTACCATTGAGTGTTGGGTATTAAGGTGTCTCAACCTTTGTAATTTCCTAGAATTGACTTTTACTGTGTTGTGTAGTAATTTTCTTGTTTACCATGCTTTGTCATCTAGTAAATTTGACATGGTGACTTGTCAATTACTGGGAGGTGACATGGAAGGTGACAAGGAAATGTTTTTGTCCTCACATGAGGATGTAGGCCTCCCACCTTGGGATAGAAAATTTATGACATGTGTTGGCTTGTTGTAAGGTGTGTAAGTCCTTATGATAGATTGTATGACATATGACAGATTTTATGACACATGATAGATTCCTATGGAAAACATATGACACATAAGGACTAGATTATATGAAAGGTTGTACAAGTGTCAAGAAGCATCTTGCATGGAGGAAGTAGGCACCCAAGTTTGGCTATGATAGGCTATAAGGGAATCTTCTATTAACAGTCAGTTATGATAGATTCTCTTACGACTGTAAATGTTGTCATATATGAAAGATTTTATGACATTGTAAGAGCATCTGTCATACCTTAATTGGGAAAATTTGGGGTGCCCAATTTGGGGGTTGCAATGGATGAAAGAGAATCTCTTACAAGTGTCATACACATGTTTTATGTCCTTGGAAATTTGGCCACATGGATTTGGACTAATTCCTTGTGTGACTTGCTCTAGAAGCTACCTCCATTAGTAGTACTTCTCTTTATATACAAGATCTTGGAGTTGGAGTTGTATGGTTCATTTGTAGGTATTTTTATGATGTTAGAATTACTTTAGATTTGACATTGTGACAACTCCTAGAAGAACTTTCATTGCAAGTGTGTCGTAATCTCCTTCAGATTTGATAATAATTATGTAGGTTTTTGAGTGTAGGGTTTTTCACCCGAAAGGGTTTTCACCATGTATATATTGTGTCATTGAATTTATACTTTCTTTTGAATGTGTGTTAATCTCTCTATTAATGTGAAACACAATTGTAATTGCAAAGAACTAGTAAAAATTTGCACTACTTCCCCTTATTAGATTGGTGTACCTTGAAGTTGTTTCTACTTACCTTGCTTCCTTTTAGTTGGTATCAAAGCATGGCTAGGTTTCTTCCTAGCTATTGGGTAGAGGGTTTTTTGTACTAATCTTTGATTAAGTAGGAGTCTTTTAGAGTATTTTGTGATCTTGTTGTAGTGACAATATGACAAGCACATCTGGGAGATTCAAGATTGAAAAATTCAATGGAGGAAACTTTGAGTTGTGGAAACTCAAGATAAAGGATATGTTGATGGATAGAGATTTATGGACTGTGATATCAAAAACCAAACCCTAGAGCATGAAACAAGAAGACTGGGATCGGATGGATCATAAGGATAAGAGTCTCATAAGGCTCTGTTTGGTTGATCCTGTACTCCTGAACATCCATGAAGAGAAAACAACAAAAGACTTGTGGAAGAAACTTGGTGATGTTTATCAGGCTAAATTCTCGGTAAACAAGTTATTCTTGAGAATAAAATTGTTCTCTCTGAGGATGGAAGATGGAGGATTTATTGTGAATCATCTCAATGCGTTCAATATGATTATTGCTTAGTTGATCTCTATTGGTGTGAAGATGGAGGAGGAGGATCATTGCATGACATTGTTGTGCTCTTTACAAGATTCATGGGACCACCTTGTGATGGCCATTGGGAGTAATTTTGGAATTAGGATGGACAATTGAGAGGGGCGTGAATCAGTTGTCCCACAATTTTAATCTTCTTTCACAACTTATAAACAGATTAACGATGTAAACATTAAAGCATGAATCAACAACACATATGCAGAAACAAAATGAACACACTTGGCACCAAGATTTTTAACGTGGAAACCTAATTAAGGGAAAACCGCAGTGGGGGTTAACCCACTAGATTTGTACACTATTAAAAGTACTTCAAAGAAATGGGAAGGCACTTGCCTTTGGGCACACTGCCCAGAGCTCACTGCTCAAAGAGCCTCACTACCTGAAAGAATTTATGTTTAATACAGAAAGATTTAACTAAGAAATAGCTTTTTCATCATGCCTAGTTCAATCTCATTGAAAGCTCACAAAAACTTCTACTCTGCCCCCAAACAATTCTTCACTATCTCTTCATCCTTTACTGCTCTTGTTCTTCTGCTCCTCTTCTCTACTCTACCTCTAAACCTTTCTTAGGATTTTTTCATTTTCGCACAAGGATCATTTTCCACAACTCAACTACATGCCTTTATATACTTCATCAACCTAGGTCAAATCTTCCTTGATCAACACACCACACTCCATAGAATTGCTCTTAGATCATCTACAACACGCTTGAATCAACCGGTCGGCCAAGACTGGGAAGAACAACAACACCAAGGAAGAAATCTTCAACAATTAGCTCAATCTTTAATGTAGACCTCCAACACAATAGGCACATGATCCAGAGAATTCCACAAGCACATTGAATTCAACAATTATATCCGCACTATTCCAAATCATCAGAATCTCTTGCATCTTCATCTGATACCTCAAGAACACAGTTCGTCACGACTGTCACACTAGAGAGATTGCTTGTAGCCCTCCAAACCATGAACCACTTGAGTTGAGGATACACACTGACTTCCCAAACATGTCTCTAGATCCGTAGATCATAGTATTTTATTTGCGGAGTAATCTAGACCAATTTCCTTACTCTGTCTCTTCTGAAAACTACAAAACCTAGTTCTACTCATATGACCATAATGTTGTGATGCTCACAACATGCCCCATTTTACTCCTTAGCAAAATAAGGACCCCTGCTGTGGATGCTTTTTTGCTTTTGTGTGTGGGTCTGTTGGGTGGTAAAAGGGAAACGGAAGTGAAAGTCACAAACCTTGTTCAAAATAAAGAAAAAAATAACATTCAGTACCAAAGCTGAATATGGGTGAATTCCTTGTCAAAAATGAGTGAGGGTTGCTTTTTGAACCATGTTAAAATTCACAATATTTTGCAAGATATGTATGTTTTCGGTAAAATGTAAAATAAGAGGGTTTGTATGTTGCATATACAAAGTCATTTATATACAAGGTCGCTCATATACAAAGTCATTTGTATATCAGGTCGTGGTATGAGTCACATGTGGGAGTTGTCGGGTTTTGGTATATTTTTATAATTGTATGCATTTCGGTAACATTTTATTCTTACATACAAGTCAGGCCCGAAAAGTTGAAAGTTTAAATAAATAATTGGTTAAGTCTAGTGGTTGCATTTCAAGTTTGTATGTCTGGCAAAAGGAAAACATAGAAGGTCGATATACAAAGCTATATGCATGTTGTGGAGCCGAAGGGATTATGAAATAGGGTTTTATTATTGTATATTTTGCACCTTGTATGTATGTTTCAGAGACATGCATTTTAATATAAATACAATGCGGAACTCAAGAAAGGTTAAAATCTAGTTAAAATGATGCATCACTACTTAATGTATATTAAAAGATGCATTGCACTTTATATACATGTTGCAGAGCTGAAAAGTGAGTGAACTGGGTTTATAAAAGTTGAAGTCTGAAGGGACATACAAAGGATTTTGTATGTATCTTGGGCTTTGTATGTAAAGTTTTGATACAAGTGTTGTTGTATCATAGAGATACAAATGAAAAGTAGGGTGGGCTCCACTGTTTGCATGTCGGGTTTGTATAATTACAATGTATGTGTTCGATATACAAGCTGATATGCAAAGGGAAAGATACAAGCCGGATGTCAAAAGAAAGTTAAATATTGAAAAGTCTTTGTATGTTCGGGGTACTTGTATGTTTATAATATACATACCCAATATACAAAGAAATTAAAAGCATCAAAAGAGGTAAAGGGTAATGAAAGGAGGTTTGCATAGGGTTGTTTGTATATGTGCTCATATAAGAAAATATACAAAGAGCGATATACAAAATGAAAGGTACAAGTACAGACAAAAGGGAAAGAATGTTAGTCATGGTTGTTTGCATATATGTTTGTATGTTAAAACATACAAAGGGAACATACAAAAGGAACATACAAAGAAAATGGGATGTATGTCGAAATTAAACTAATGATAAAAAGTTTAAAATGCAAATACCGAAATAGAAGGCCGAACTTTTGGCGCATTGATTCCTATAATTAAAGCCAATCTAACATCTAGAAGAGGTATAAATTGATGAAAGTAATGTGAGTTTTAAAATCCATTTTTATGTCTGTTGGCAGGTATGTAGGTATATGGAAGGTGGAGCTTTAATGGCGATGACATCACAACGGGTGGAATGGATCACAAAAGAAGTGAAAGGAGTGAAGGATTTCAATGAGAAGAAATATATAGGTGGAAAGAAGCATAATTAAAAGGGCAAAGCAATAGAAGATATTTTGATGGTTTTTAAGGTTCTAAAGGGCATCTTTACACTCAGTATGGGATATGCTTCTTAGAGATTTTTGGCAGGATTTGTTTTCCACCGTTGATGTTGCACTTGAGATATAGATTGTTGATTAACTAGGGTTTTGTGGCCATATTGGGGATAATCAAATCTATATATTGAGCCCCTTTACTTTGTAATGACTTACATAGGGATTTGTAGAACAGAGATGAAAGTTGTAATTTGTCTTAGCATTTTCAATAGAAGAACATTTTAGTTTAGAATAGAAGGAGGTTGCCTGTGTCTACAATAAGGAATGCATGGAACATCTAGCTTCCTTATTGTATCTGTAAGACGTTTTGTAAGTTTTCTGTAAGTTGATTAATGAAGCAAGGAGTCATTCATATATTGTAAATCATATATGACTATTTCTTTGAATACAAATATCTCTAGAATTCTACGTCTACTTTAAGAGTGTTTTCTGGCTCTTGTTTGTATTTGAAATATTATCGCTCCAAAAGCTTGCAATCTTGAATGTATGTTTGTGAAAATATCCAGGGCTTACATTTAAAGGTTTAGTCTATGGATTTAATCAAGTTTGATGTACTGCTTACAACATGGATAACAGAGCATTTAGATCCTATAGCAGAATGAAGTTTAATTTAGATTTCTCTAACTTTTCCCAAACATTTGAAATAATTAGCTTAAATGCAGAGATTTAAAGGAGATTATCTGATATTTGAAGGAAACATGAACAACTGAGTTGATATTTGGCAATTTTCATAATATTTGAAAAGAAAAGCTTGTGTTAATATAAATCATATAAAGCTTTGTAATACAGTAACAAATTTATGGAAAGGAATGAAGAAAATGTTGATATTTGTGATATTTTGCATAATTCGAGTCTAGTGAGTCATAAAACACCTTAAATCAAGTAAGGCCCCTTGCATATTATAGCTTCACATTAACCTACTGAATTATCCGCAAGGTCAAGACCTGACCATACAGAAACTTGGGATTAAGTAATCTTAATTGATTTCTTCATATCTTTCAAGACAGTTAGGTTCATTTTGTGAATTTTAACTTCTTTTATGAATGGGTAAAAATAGTCATCAACAGTTTTTGGTGCTAGGAGGGCCAAATTGGAGTTAGGGTTTGTTTTAAGTAAATCTGGCTCATAACAGTAACAAGGTGACTAGGTCTAGATCTAGTTCAAAAGATACATTTGTGTAATTACCTTATAAAAGACAAAGTAAGGGTCCTTTAATTTGGAATCCTAGAATATCCCACACAAGAGGTTCATCTAGAATGCCTCCTGGATCACCTTTTAACATCCATAACATTGTGAGTCTTGATGGTTCTTCATTTAGATCTTTGAATCTTGGCTCAAATCCTCCTAGAGGTCCCAGTCCTCCCAGGAATCCTAGTCCACCTAGAAATCTAGGTATTCCCCAATGTCCAGGTCAAGCACAAGTACTTGCAATGGCTAACTTTAATGTTAATTCTCCCATAACATTCCCAGATTATCATGAGATGCCAAAGAATCCTAAAAAGAGATGTCCTAAATACTAGTTGCATCAGGATCTAGAAGATCACATTAGGATATTTAAGGAGGCATACTTTCGGGCCAGGTTAGAATATGAGGATCTTGTGTGTAGTTTGTTTCCTTACACCTTCAATGAGCAGGCTTCTAACTGGTATGTTAACTTGCCTAACAATTATATTTCTTCTTGGGCACTTATGGAAGAAACATTTTTGTCTAGATTTAGAGGTCCAATAGATCCTTCCACCTTATATTATAAGTTAGCTGCAATTAAATGGGGTGAAGGAGAACTGATTGACAATTTTAATGACAGGTTTCAAAAGGCTTATTCCAGGTTGGTAGCTCCTTACACAATAAATGTAGATACATTGTTAGCCATGTATTATGTTGCCTTAGATCCACTGACCGCTATGTTTGTCAAAAGAAAAGTTGACATGGATACAATATCCAAGGCTTATAAGGAGGTAGTCTCAGTAAACCAGGAGATGAGACAAACAACTTATAATCCATTTCTTAATGGAGGAAATCTTGGGATACAAAGTTAGACACAATCATGGAATGGAGTCCCTACACATAACACTCCATTATTGAATATAGTTCCTACATACACACCTGTGTATAATCCTACCCCAATCCAAGCCATATTGCCTTATACTGGTAACACTGCCAATAATAATCAGAGTAATGGTCAATCTTTCTTCCAACCTCCTCAGGATACATTTGTGGCAAAGGCACAAGAGGAAAGAGAAGAAATCAAAGAAATTACTACACACTTGAGAAGATTGACTACTGAAATGACACAACTGAGAAATGAAAATTTCTATGGTAGAAACAACCAAGGATATAGTCAAAACCATAACCAAAGATATCATCAGAACTACAACCCAAACCATAACCATAATCATAATCAAAATTATAACCAAGGTCAAAGTTCAAACCAAAACTACAATTACAATCGGAATCAAAATCATAATCCAGGACAACCGATGCAAAATAGAGGACCTGTGGTAGATAACAGGGCTTGGAATAACAACAATAGGAATCAAAATCAGCCAAGGCCACCTAAGACATGGAACACAAGGCCAAATAATGGCCACTCTAGCTTCTCCATTTGAGAATTTAGATAATCAGGATACAAAACAAACAACTAGAATTCAAACGGCTAATATAGCATTGAAAAATTGGTGCAGATTTCATAATACCAGTACCCATGTTGAACTAGATTGCCCTCAGTTCCATTTATCAGCCAATATTTTCAATGTAGGTGTATAGGCTCCCACTTCTGAGTTTCTCATTCCCAAAGGTAATGAAGTAGTGCCCTCAAGATATGAGACTCCTTTAGTCTTAGAGACTTTTACCTTAGCAACTGGAGAAGAAGAGGATCAATTGTTAGAGGATGAACCTTATTTTTGTGAGAACCTATATCCTGAATCAGCCTTAGTACTAAATGCATTACAGTTTCCTTTTGAAACTGAAAATGAAGTGTTATATGAAACAGAAGAGGTACATGCTTTTCAATAGTCAAACAAAAATCACACCTACAATTTGAGAAATAACACTAGGCCAGGAGGTCCTTTCACTACTTCCACTCCTAACATTTTCAATACTCCCCTAGATTAGAATGTTAGTAATAATCCTGCTATACTGAAGGCTAATCATCATGCAAATAATGGAACAGTAGCACAAAAAGTCCAAACAGGTAAAACAGAGATAGTAGAAACAATGAGGTTGATGAGTTACTTGTCAGAAGAGATAAATAAAATCAAGGTTAGAATACCTTTATGTGAATTACTAAAAAGTCCAGGAGTCAGAAATGCTTTCATAAAATCCTTGGATACATCTGTGACAAGTGAAGTTTCTGCTGATGTGAATGTTCCTAATAGATATCCGCAACCCAAAGAAAAGAGTAGGAAAACTAAACAGCCTTCCAAAATGAATGTGGTGATGTATGCAGATAAGAAAGAACCTCCTCCTTTCTTTTTAACCATTAGAATGTGTGGAAAGAACATACATAGTTGCATGGTAGATTCTGGTGCATCAGCTAATGTAATGCCTTTAGGAATATGCAAAACTTTAGGGCTGACTCCTACTAAATCTGCTAAGGTTGTTACACAATTGGATAAAACTAAGGTTAATGTGATAGGAGAACTGATGCATATTCAAATACAATTAGCCTCAGATCATAGGGTAAGTTAGTTTATTGACATTCAGATAGTAGATATACCTATGAATTATGGGATGTTGTTTAGTAGAGACTGGTCCAAAACATTGAATGGATATATGGCCACTAATTTTTCACATATGTGGTTACCTTGGAGAGGTGTTACTGATGCAGAGCTTTAGTAGTAGTTGATGAAATTCACACAATGAATCTAGATTCCAAAGCTTCCTTCTATAGTTTTATAAGGTAATGTGATATAAGCCTACACAAGGCTACTCAGGAGATTGACCTAGCTTAGGACCACACCCTAGTGTCCACCACACAGACTACTCAACACTCACTTTGGGGAGTGTTGGTAAATAGATTTGTTGCTTTAAAATAATCTTCTTGAGTAACTCCGTTCGCCCTTGGATTAGCAACAACCTACTCACAACAGTTGAAGAATCGCAGGTCTTGTTGATTCCTCTCTGCGTTTAAGAGGGGCAGCTCCCTCATATGATAGGGGCATTTGGATTTTCTGGAATTATAAGAACATAAACAAAGAAATAACAAATAGTAGTGATGAAATAAGAGTTAAAATCATGAATGTAAGTTCCATGCGTCCAAGTAGAGATAACAAAACTTGATGCGAAATATCTTTCTCACAATGCAACTTTGAAAGGAAAGCACATGATCATTATTGATGAAACGTATGAATACCAATAACAACACATGAAATCAAGTTGAACACACATTCAAAATGTTTCTTTATTGCTTTCAAACTTGAATAACACTATCCGAGTCTTTCATACACTGTCATGTGAAAAAGTGGAACCCACTTTGATTGAATCACAATGATGTATTTATAGGTGAGGTTAGTAACCACTTAGGGTAACTACCTCAACCACTTTTTAATAACTACTTGACTTAACTACCTTCATAAATTCTCTAATTTTGAATAACTAACTTTCTTTCACAAAGCTAGTCACTTAGAGTAACTACCTTGCTTAGGCACTTGAAACAACTACTTTGTAAGAAAGAGAGAATGAAACAAGGGCCCTTGCACTTGAAAGAAGTGAACCTGCTCAAAATGGTGGAGCAAATTAATGTAGTACTTGCGAAGAACAAATGAAGCATTTTGTGGTAGTGTGAGGAATGTTAAGCACAACTATGATCTCCTTCCATTTTCTATCATTTATGACCATTTGCAGTCCTCCTCGAGCAGTTACTTCCCTATATAATAAATAGAGGTCTAGATCCTTACTACCAATCTTTCGAATGCCAATTCTAAAGTTGCCAATTTTGGAGTTATTGGAGATGATGTCAACATAGGTCTTGGAAGATACTTGCAAAGGTTGTGGAATGAATTTTCAATAGCTAAATGCATATATCTGAAGTCAATGTTGTCCATGAGATGACATTTCTTCAAGGCAATTTGTCAAACAGTTCACGTGCCTTAGCTTTGCTTCTAAATTTTGCTCATATATGTGCTAGGAATGCTGCAACTACATTAGCTGACAGAAAAACATTTTCAATAATGCTTTGTGAGACATCCATACCTTGACCCAAAACTCCCATTTGGCACAAATATAAAGTATGCTTGAACATATGTTATAATATTTTTAATCCTTGAGACCATATTTCATTGAGGCATTCTTCTATACAGTTCACGTTTCTCATCTATGCTTCCATATTTTGCATCAATGTCTATCAGGGAACTTCGAACTATAATATCTGACAAAATTCTCTATTTCATCATGCATAAGAGATACTGATAATGGAATTTGCAATCTTGCATTTATTTGGGCATAGATCAAGAGGATTCTATTGAAGAGCTAATTTTTTTTTAGATTTTCTTGAAAATAACGCCTATGTGTTGTGTATATCATTCCACATTCACAATTTAGGAGGGTGTTGATGAAGGTCATGAGTAATGGATTTATACCAGCCGATTGCTCTTTCTTGTAAGTTCCCATAGGCTTTTCAAGGAATCTATTTAGTGTACATTCTACAGTCATGGCAGTCCATGAGACTGAATTTCCTTGAGGCATTTTACCAAACAATTCATTTGCTTTGTCTAGGTTGTGCAAGGATGCTGGCAAAGGTTGAGCATTTTGAATTTACACCTGCCAATTGCTTTTGCTTGAAGATTTCAAAAATCTTATTCAACACAACCATTATATGTAGATTTGAGGTATTCTGGCAAATAGTTCACTATTTCATCTGTGCCTCCACATCATACATGCATATATATGTCAGAGCATTTCAACCGTTGCACACTAAGGTGAGATGATGGTGGAGTTCTTGGGGTTTTGGAATTCCATACATTGTTTGAAAGATCTCATTCTGCTAGGAGGATGTTGGCTGGTAGCGTTAGTAGAATCTAGTTTTACAACTGCAGTTGCATTTGCTTTAGAGGTCTCCGTGGCCTTTTTTTAACTAGCTCATTTTTGCATATCCTTGCAATCATAGCAGAGAATTTACAACAATAATATCTAATAAAAACCCTTCTTCACATAGCATGGGCTGGGAGGAAGCTGGAAAATGTTTGTGGAGTCTGGTATGTTGGAGAAGGTTATGAAAATAGAAAACAAGAATGTTTTATTTTCGTAGTAACTGACTCCTTGAGTAGTTATCAGAAACTACTTCCTCCTAAATTTCAAGCAACTTCCTTTGTTTGAGTTTTTGGGTGCTTTCACAACCTTACAAGAATGCCGATGACATCGGTGACAAATAAAAAGCTCAAAGCCTTGTCTTTTCAGCATTTAGAGTTAGTTTCCAAACCTTTCATTTTATCCAATATGCAAGTTTATCTCTCATGGAGTAAATCAAGAAGTTGTCCACCATCAGCATCAATGCATATTTGCAAACTTTTCTCTTTTTTTTTACATTTGCTTAAGCCTCCATTGGTAGTTTTGGAATCACAAAAAGTTTAAATTTTAGAATGTAGAAACAAGGTCAACAGGGAGTCACTACTCAACCCAACCTATATGCACAATACACCTTCAAAATCTCCTAACCTACCACCAACTGCTCTACAAATCAGGATCTTCATACTACTACCAGCATGCACCTATCAAAGACTTGACTAACATGAGGTCTCTGACCCAAAGTCTAAGTTCTATACCTACAAAGACAGAGGACAGCAAACTATGGTTTGACTGTCCTAAAAAAATAGTGTTTACGGAAGGCTTAAACCTTGTAGCCCAAGAGAATGATTAAACCAACACTAACTAATCAAAACCCCAAATGACCATAACATCTGAATACACATCCAAATACCCATTATGAACATGTACTCCTCCACAAACATGTAGACCCGTACTATATTGTTGGCGTACAAAACAACAAACTGTCTTTTTTCAATGAAAAGGCCTAATTTGGAGGCTATATGAAGTAAGTGCATCAAATCTATATGCAGATGATCCACCAAGCACCTGCATTGGTCAGTTTCCACCTACAAACACAAATTCCACCATGCATTTGGTAAAACAATTGACTGTCTTTGTATTCATGCTGTTGTCCACCACTAATTTCTCAACTAGTCACTATGAAGACTAGCTAGATTCATGCCAAGAGGCCTGGAGAATGGAATGCAAACCTAATCAACAACAAAAACCTAAAATGAAAGCTTTCTCCTTCCATCCTACTAAAGAATGATGGTGTCTTTCAAAGGACAGAGGAGAAACTATGCATTTTTCCTCAAACCCTAGCTTTTGGAGGGTGTAGAATAGTTTTTACAAATTGGTTTTGTTCTCCCTCCACAAAAGGTCTCAAGAGGGCTAAATAGACTCAAAGGAAAGGTATTTCAATGCATTAACCTATTTCACAATTTGCAGACCCTGCCCTGTCTGTACCACGCCATACAACTTGACTGTCTTTAGCAGAAAATGCAGAATTCACTGTTTTTCATTCCAAAAAGCTACTCTTTTCATTATTTTTTGGCATGTTCATACAATACATAGTTTATAGAAGGTTTTATAAACCTTTCCTCTTCTCTTCCAACCATACAACTGCCCACCAAAAGCAGTGAAACGTTGGAAATTGCCTTTTCACTAGAAACACTATGTTTCAAAAAGGAAAATACCTTGAAAATAGGCCTTAACTAACACTATAATGGACTAGTCAATCAAAATGAACTAAGTCCTTATTACAAAACATGATAATGTCTTTCAAATCCTTAGAGGAAATCAAAAATAACAAGACCACAAAACATGACATAGCCAAAAAATGACTAAAACTGGGAGCTCCTGCACCATACTCCCCCTGTAGGAAGAACTCAAGTCCCTTGAGTTGCCAATTGTTGAAGTGTCATGCCATGCTTCAAGATATCTACTTCAGTCATCCAGGTGGCCTCTGAATCAGGAAGATCCTTCCATTTCACCAAGTAGTCTTTATAGACACCTCTCTTAGTCTTCTTGACAACTTTGGAATCCAAAATCCACTCCAACTGTAAAGGTTTGCTTAGAAGCAAATCCTTGATCCAATTAGCATCTTCAGTCACCACATCTGATCCACTTTCACCAGGCAATGGAGGTCTGAAAGGAAAAAGATCACAAACATTGAAAATTGGAGAGATACCAAGGCCGGATGGTAACTCAATCTCATATGCATTTGGACCGAACATGTGCACAATTTTGCATGGCCCAATCTTCTTCATCAGAAGTTTAGTTGGCTAACCTTTTGGTAGCCTTTCTTTCCTTAGATATGCCATAACCAAGTCACCAACTTTGAATTGCACTTCTCTTTTCTTCAAGTCTGCCTTTTCTTTGCACTTTGTGACTATTTTTTCTAATTGCAACTTAACTTGATCATGGACTATTTTCATGGAGGCAGCAAACTCTTCACCAAGTGCACTCCTTCTATCCCATCCTTGGAGATCCTTCAGTTCAAGTGGCCCTCTTGGATGAAAGCCATAAACTACCTCAAAAGAACTTTTACCAGTGCTCCTATTCCTTGAATCATTGTAGGCATATTCAGCCTGACTGATAACCAAGTCCCATGCCAAACCATACTATTTTGTAAGGCATCTTCAAAGGTTTCCAAGTGATCTATTAACCACCTCAGTCTGACCATCAGTTTATGGATGGTAGGTTGATGAAAAGGACAACTGTGTGCCCAACTTCTTCCACAAGGTCCTCCAGAAGTGACCTACAATCTTAGAATCTCTGTTGGTTACAATAAACAATGGCAAATCATGAATTCTTACTACCTCTCTGAAAAATAGACCTACAACATGAGATGCATCATTTGTGCATTTACATGGCACAAAATGAGCCATCTTGCTGAACCTATCAACAATAACAAACACACTATCCACCCCTCTGGCTATCCTAGGTAATCCAAGCACAAAATTGATGCTGATACTTTCACAAGGTCTGTTGGGAATGGGAAGGGGCTGGTATAGACCTACATTTGAAGACACACCCTTGGCCCTTTGACAGATTGGACAACTAGCTACATACCTCCTCACATCTGATTGCACCTTTGGCCAAAAATAGAACCTTGTGACTTGTTCTAGTGTCTTGTCTAAGCCAAATTGTCCTCCTAAAGAACCATTATGCTTCTCCTTGATGATGTTGTCCCTCATGGAACACTTAGGGATACACAACAAATTGCCCTTAAACAAGAGGCCTTCCTGTAAAACAAAATCTACATACTCTCCATGGAATGTGTTAGCCAAGTTCACACAAACATCATAAGCCTCTTTGAAATCTAAATCTTCTTTATATAACTCCTCTAAACTATCAATTCCCATGCTTTCTAACTAAATTTCATGAACAATAAGCAGCCTCCTACTTAATGCATCAGCCACCTTGTTAGAAACACCCCTTTTGTGCTTAATTATGAAGCTATAAACTTGTAACTGTTCCATCCATTTAACATGTCTATGGTTCAATTTTTCTTGACTGTTTAGAAAGCTTAAAGCATGATTATCAGTAAACACAATAAACTCTTTGGGCAGAAAATAATGTCTCCATTTCTTAAAAGCTTGCACCATTGCATAGAGTTCTAAGTCATAGGTAGAATACCTTTGCTTGGCTTCATTCAACTTTTCTGAAAAGAATGCCAGTGGATGTCCTTCTTGGCTGAGAACAACACTAATAGCTTGTTGACTTGCATCACACTCAACAACAAACACCTTATCAAAATTAGGGAGTACTAAGGTAGGCAACTCAACCACCTTTGTTTTCAACAACTCAAAACTATCATTAGCTTCCTTTGTCCACTGGAATCTACATTTGAATCCACCCTTGATGCTGTTGAGGATGGGAGCACTAATGTGACTGAAACCTCTAATAAATTTCCTATAGAAAGTCACCAATCCATGGAAACTTCTCACATCTCCCACTATTTTTGAGGTAGGCCAACTGAGAATAGCCTCAACCTTAGAGGGATCCATCTTCAAACGGCCATTTGAAATGACAAATCCAAGGTATACAAGTTTAGTTTTCATACACTCAAATTTGTCTAAGTTGATCATCAACTTGTGCTCATGTAGCTTCTCCAACACCTGAGCAATATGCTTCACATGCTCTTCTCTTGTCCTGTTGAAGATTAGTATGTCATCAAGATAAATAATAACAAATTTACCAATGAATTCAACTAATACCTCATTCATCAAGCATATAAATTTACTTGGAGCATTGCTAAGACCAAATGACATAACAAGCCATTCATAAAGACCCTCATTGGTCTTGAAAGCAGTCTTCCATTCATCTCCCCGTCTAATCTAGATTTGATGATAACCAGATTTCAAATCAATCTTTGAGTAATAGCATGATCCTCCAAGATAATCCAGAAGGTCTTCAATCCTTGGCATTGGGAACCTGTACCTTATGGTGATCTTGTTGATGGCCCTAGAATCTGTGCATAGCCTCCACTTTCCATCCTTCTTAGGAGCAAGTACACTTGGGACTGCACAAGGACTTAAACTCTTCCTAATCAGCCCTTTCTCCAAGAGATCTTGAATTTGCCTTGCCACCTCTTCATTTTGCTATGGTGTCAGCTTATAGGTAGCCTTATTAGGCAATGTAGCACTAGGTATTAAGTCAATTTGATGACTTCTATCTCTCATAGGTGGTAAGGAGTTAGGAACTTCCTCTACCACAAGATCTTGATACTTGTCTAGAAGTTGCTACACTTCCAATGGAATCTCCTTTTATTTTTGATCTTGCTGATCTGATCCACTCTTGGGCTTCATGACCAAGGCATACCCCTGGGTATCCTTCTCCTTCAAGAGGTTTAAAAACTCTTTGCCATTCACCACCATGACATTGTTGTCATTTTTCTGCCCCTCAGGTTGCTCCATCATAGGATCCATCTTGAATGGTCTTCCATTCTTGGTGATGACATAAGTGTTCTTCTCACCATCATGCTGAGCTTTAACATCATATTACCATGGGTGGCTAGGAAGCAGATGACATGCATCCATAGGGATGATTTCACATAGCACTTTGTCCTTGTAGTCACCAATTGCAAATTCAACCCAAGTTTGTTCTTCCACCATGAAACTTTGGTTCTTTTTCAACCAAGGGATCTTGTGAGGACTGATATGAGGCAGCCTCTTCAACTTGCACTTCTCCACCATCTCAGTGGATACCACATTCTCTGTAGATCCTAAATCTACTATGATCTTACAAAGCTTCCCATAGGCTAGGTCTTAGGTTCTAAAAAGATTTTTTCTCTGAGGTGGCTCTTGTTTCAATGGCATCTTCAACATGGACCTTTTGATCATCATATTCTCTCCATCTAGAATAGGTGCAACAGTTCCCATTGGTGAATTTACACTCTCACAATCATCATCCTTTACCAACTGATTTCTCTTTCCACTGTCATGAGAGTTGTTGGCTTTCCCTGGGCATTTGTTCATTGTATGGCCAACTTGGTTGCAGCCATAACACCTTCTAGTGAAGACTCCTAGTCCTCTACCTCCTCCACCATTTATGCTCTTGCCATTAAGACTTCTCCAACCTTTGAAGCCTCCTCTATGCTCTATTTCTGATTGTGTTTCTTGCTGACTATTATTTTCAGTTTTGTTGGACTGTCCACAGCCAAAACTGCCTATTCCTCTTTGGTTTCTGCCACCTCTTCCTCTGGCACTTTTTTCACCCTTCCTTCTCAGCTTTTCCTCTATTCTGGAGGCCAATAAGAAGCATTCATCCACTATTTTTGGTATCACTAAACTAATCTCATCTTGCATGTTGTATTTTAGACCATTTAGGTACCTAGCCACCATCCCTTTTTCATCTTCATTATGATTGGCCCTCATACTGAGTCTATGAAATTCTTCTGTGTAAGCAGCCACATCCATGTCTTTTTGTCTCAAATTCTAAAATCTCCTTATGATTTGAATCTCATAGTCAGGTGGCATGAACTTGCTTCTGAGCATAGTGACCATTCTACTCCATTTAGTGATGGGACTCTTCCCAATCTTCTCCCTCTCACTTTGCATGTAGTTCCACCATACAAGTGCAGAACCTCTTAACCTTGTCTTGGCAAACTTAACCTTTTTGCTGTCATTGAACTCCTTGTAATCAAAGAAGTTGCACATAGCTTCTATCCAATCGGTGAGAGCATCTCCATCCAACTTGCCCTAAAAGGTAGGCACATCCATCTTGGGATCACCACTATCCTCATGAGCACCCTTAAGTGCATTCAAGAAATCTTTATGTTCTGCAGATATGTCCTGCTCTTGAGAACTCTCTTCTGCCTCTACTTCTTCATTTGTGTCAGAAGAACTTCCCTCTTCTTTGGTCTTGCCCTTAGACTTCTTTTCTTCTTGCAATCTTGCCTCTTGCAACCTTGCTTCAACCATCTCTTCCACCAACTTCTTGATGGCATCTTGTGTTGATAACTGAGAGGGGGGGTGAATCAGTTATCCTAATTATTTCTTCTTCTAAACTTTTCTTATTAATCAATGTAGCATTAATTCAAACAAGCAAACATAACCATGAAATGAAGATACACATGATACAATATTTTTGACGTGGAAACCCTATTAAGGGAGAAAACCACAGGGTGATTAACCCAAAGATTATTCTCTATTAGAAGAATAAGGAAATACAAAATGGCACTTGCCAATTAGGGCTCACTGCCCAAGCACACTACTCACAAGAGGCACACTACCTACAAGAGACTCACTATCTACAAAAGAATGTTATACAATACTTGAACTGATTGGGAGCATCTACAAATGTTGAAGTTCAATTTCGATTAGGCTCAGTACACTGATTTGCTGCACTTCATCTTTCCTCTTCTCTTTTGCTGCTTTCCTTTCACATACCAGATCTTCCTTACTGCTTTTGCTCTGCTCTTATGCTTTTCTTCACACTTCACAACAACAACACAACTCGCAACTAAATCCATTGTGTATAAATATCCACACAAGTAATTTCATCACCTTTCTAGTCGGCACCCGGAATAGTCAGTCTTTTCACTAATTCTAATCTGTCAGCTGAATCCTTGCACATCAAGTAATGCGGATCAAGTATATGCTTGTAGCAATCATTAATCATGTTGGCCAAACATGTTTCATGCCTTCATAACCTTTACCACAATCAGTAACACATCCGGAAAGTAGTCTGATGTTCTGTCAGTCAGTTCTTCCTCTGTTCACACTGTCACTCAGGAATCCGGTACTCAACTATTCATATCTTTTTCCTCATCTATCACCGGAGGCTAAATCCTTGGAATATACCACTCAAGGTAGTCCTCTTGACTTCCCCAAATCTGCACTTCACCAAGATACTTTCTCTGAGAGGTCTAGACCTGTCTGTTGGACCTTGCCACATGCTCTATTCTTGTTTATCGGACCACAACATTCTTCACTCTGACTTTCGGTAGAGACACACCAGGTCCTGCGGATGTGTGGGATGAACTTTGGTGCCATCAATGACAACAATCATGAATCCATATGGTGTCTCTTGCCAACAATCTCCCCCTTTGGTATTGATGGCAACACTTAGTGAAAAATGACTAAGTGTTTACACTATGCTCCTCCTTGGATGATGCTCTATCTTTATATACATTTTCCGGAGCTCCCCCTTAGTCAGATTCCTCATTTTTCACTGCTCCTCACTCCCCCTTTGACATCAATGGCAAAGGGTAGGGTCCGTATACCAAAATTTTCAAAATTTTAACTATACTTAGCTGCGTAAATATATATATACAAGTTGTACTTACATATATTTAAGTATGTCTGAAAAAGTATTCTTCAACTGTACAACTTCTATTGCCCAACTCTGCTTCATCCTATCCAAAATTGAGATGTGACCACTCAATAGGAATGCAAATGCTTCAGCCTTCTTAAGATCCGTCAGATCATTGGTCTGGGCTGTAATCTGAGCATCATTTATAGCCTCATGCATGGCCTCTAACTTAGGGATAATAATCCTTCTAAGTTCACCCATCCGGCTAATTATGTTCATCCTTTCCTTCTCAAAATTCTTTATTGCATTTGTGATTGCAATAGTTTGACACTCTTGATTTACTATGGAGGAAGAGAGAGGATCAAAACTTTATTTTCATCCTATCCTCTTGCTCTTTTATTTTCTTCTCAATCTCTACTGTTGCTTTGGACCAGGAGATACAAAATTTGTATATTTCACCGCCATCCTTAAGAGCATTTTCTAAGCTCTTTATCCCAATACTCATATTTCTCCTATCATTAGTGATTAATCCTTGTACCTCTAAGAATCTCTTATCCAAAAAATCCTTCCAGACCTTTTCTTCAGCTGATTTCTCTAGAGAATCAAAATGTGTATTAACACTGCTGACTAGAGTTTTGAGATTACCAGATGAGGAGGCTGTGGGATCTTTTTGAAATGATGGCATAATCTTTTCTAGCACTCCGAAAGCAGCTTCTATCAACTCACAATCTTCCATATGAGACTTTAGGAGTTTTTCGTTAGCCTTAGCATTAGCAAATGAAGCTATCTTCATTGTCTGTACCAGAGAAAGAGAATCAAAATTGAATGGACCTTGTAGAAGCTCCGGTTCATCAATCTCCATTATTTCTTTGTTTAGGAATTCTTAGACAGTTTGTGCAGTGTCTCTTGCCAGAGACAGATGTTTCTTCTCTTTTGCAATCTTGGAGCTGTCCTTTGGAGTTTTCTCTCCTCCTACATACTCACCACTAGCAGTTGTGGTCTTTTCTGTTGAGGTCTTCTCTCCTTTTGCAACCTTAGCACTGTCATCTTCTTTTTCTTTTACCTCTGCTTCTTTCTCCTGTGATTTTTCTTCTCCTTTAGATCCGGAGACTGTAGGGGAAACTGGAGGAGAAATGTTAGTCTGTTCAGGGCCCACCTCTTCTGTCATTTTCTCAGGAGTTTCTTCTACAACATTTGTGGTTGAGGGCTCAGTACCCAAGTCCTCTATAATAGAAAGATTAAATCTTTTGAAGGTTTTCCAGAGAATCTCTTCAGTGTCCTTGGCTACCTTGTCAGTCTCACTAAGCATAAGCTGATTCATCCTTGCTTTGCTCCTGAATTCATCCTTGTAGTCTTTGAATACCATGTTCATTGTCTTGGGATCAATTGAAGGATATAGCTGAATAACTATCTGTTCCCGGATATCAAGGTCTTTTGCCATGGCATTGGTTTTTCTCATTTCCAACTCCTTTTCTAGACTCTTAGGAATTAGAGAGATAATTTCAATAAAAGCTTTATTGTAAATGTTCAAAAACTTAACTGTGGCTTCCTCCAGAATCTTTTTATCTGCTTCATTATAATCATCATAGAATTCTATTAAGGGTTACAGGTTCCCATCCACTGTGACTACTTTCACTACATCATCTAAGGAGAGAGTGGGTTTTTCAACAAATTCCTCTTCCTTCTCTTCTTCTCCTTGACCAGTAGAGTGTTTACCGGATGATTTCTTCTTCTTCTTTAGTTTCCTTATCTCCTCATCTGATTTGGTTTCCTCATCATCCTTTAGGCTAACATATGACCTTGTTGCCTTTTTCTTTGTTCTCTTTTCTCCTTTTCTGGATGTCTGGACTTCCAGTTTTGAGCTTTTAGTAGGGATAGGTGCTGTTTTCTTTGATGATCTAGTCTGGGTGGAAGTTTCTACCGGAGCACTTTTCTTGCTTCCCTTTTCTGCATCTTTCTTCTCTTCCTCAGCTTTTTGTCTCTTTTCCCAGTTGGCATCAAGTGCCTCCTTTGAGATGCCAAGGCCTTGGGCAATATGTTCTACTTCTTTTCTCACCTTTCTTTTCATCTCTGGTTCTCTGAGTTCCACATGAATTTTTACACTCAGCTCCTCAAAGGTTCCAAACCTCTCTGCCTTTGGATCTTTAGGCTAACTTAGCATGTGTTGAACATGCAGCTCCACAATCTGTTCATAAACTTCATACCCCATGGGCATGATCCAGACTGTCTTTGGTTCTACTGCCTCCATTAGGCACTAATCAGTCTCTACCATAAAACAGATTGTGTCTTTGTATTTCTCAACAAGAGACTAGGGAATCATTTCTCTTGCTTGCATCATGTTCTAAAAATTCTTGAAGTATCCCCACATGGCTATATTTCTTGCTTTAGCATCCCCAAGCCCATGCAAATAGTCTCTTATCTGAATTGCAACCGGTCTGTCATTCTGCCATACCTAGCCATTGGATCCGGGAAGCTCATTCATGAAATAAAAAAATAGGCAGAGTAACAAGCTATCATACTTGAAGGAGTTCTTCTTATGCTTCTTGATCTTTTGCAGATTTTCCAATAGTTGGCTGAGAAGAAGTTCACATAGATCATAGTCAGCATTTTCTCTTAGCATTTGATAGGCTGTGTAAACTACAGTTCCCGGTACTGAATTTTCCCTACTGGTGTGATAAATCTTGTAACCAATTACTATAGAAGCAAATTTGACATCCGAATCAGTGATGTCTTTAATTGTCATAGCTCTCTTGTCAAATTTTGATCCAGTTGCATCACTTACTGTCTGATTCTTGACAGACTTGAGAACAGGTATTCCACCGGATGAGTGTAGACCAGTTACTACCTTAATTGCATCTTTGGTGATTTTAAATGGTTTATTCAACCATAGGAAATTGTCATGCACTCTACTCAATACATACTGGACCCATTCATCTTCTTCAAAATAGGGGAAATGAATGCACTGTGCAAAATGCTTATCCTAGATGGCTTTATACTGAGGTTTAATCTCAAAAGAGTCATCTAACAACTGTTTGTGATAGATATCGACTAACTTTGATTGCCCAAATTCTTCAATACTCGCATGTATGTAAACCCTAATGTCTTCCGTCTGCAAAACACCATGCAGAACACTAGAGAAGGCTCCTAGGGGATCTACCTCCAAGGATTTGTATGGATGTTTCTTAAATGTGGGCTGAGGTCTATTAGAGATCTTTACTATATTTGGAGTAGTCATTTTTCAAAAGATTTGCAGTGAGATATTGAAAACAGAAAATACCTTATGCACCTTCAATTACACAGGGTTGGTCAAATTGATTTCTGGATGTAATGACTTCTGCAAGTGATTTTTGATGAACTTGAGGAATTTTGTTGTAGAGATCCACTTTTCGTTTCTTCTTGTATGCAAAATGAATAAGTGGTTGAAGAGAAAACCCTTATATTGCTCCGCAAACCCTAATATCAAGTTGCAATAAATGCTTGACCTACATTATTTTGGTTTGCCTTATTCAAATTACTTGAAGAACTGGATCAATCCTAATCTTTAAATGACTTACGGATCTGCCAAATCTTAACCATAGTTTGTTTGAATGTATCCCTTATGAATCCTTCAATCCGTAACTCTTCTTGTGCCAGTTCCGACACCAATTGACTGGCTGGGGGAACAAGGTTTTCTTTATGTCTCCCCCTGAGCTAGAGCTCACTTTTTAACTTCTGGAAGAAATATCAGCACCAGAGTCTGGTGCGGATCCAACCTCTACATTCTTAGTACTTTTCTTCACCTAAATCTTGCTCATCTCACTTTTAACTTCATCCGCATTCACCTTTTGTTTAACCTTATCTTGATTCTGATTATGATATACTGGACCTCTTTTATCCTGATTCTTGCTTCTATAGACTTTTGCACTATGACCGGACCTATTGTAGATTTGGAAAACAACATTTCTTTGCATATTTGATTGATATCCTCTTGATCTGCATTGATTAGCCATATGACCTACTCTATTGCATGTAAAGCATCTACTATTGAATGATTTGTTCATTTGCATATTTCTGCATTCATGAGACTTGTGATCATACCTTTTGCAGTTAAAACACTATTCAGAGAAGGATGAATTAGTCTGATTCATTGTCTTTCTGCACTGATTAGCTTGGTGACCAAAGTGATTGCAGCTGTGGCAGTATCCATTGAAGGATGGATATCTTTGAGCATTGGGCTATCTTATCGGAGGTCTTCAAGGCCTGTTCCTTGGATTTTCTGGTCCAAAATTCTACTGACCTGATCCAGAGCTTTCTCCTTTCTCATATCCCAAACCACACTTGTCATCTACCCTCTTCTGACTTCCAAGAAGAACTTCAAGTTGACTAGAACTTATCTTGAATTTCTCTTTATATTCATTTGTTGTTTGAAGATCCCTTTTGAGAGAGATAATTTGATCCTCAAGTTTTTCTTCATTTTCTTTAGCATCTTCAAGATCAGATTCAAGATGTCTGATAATTCTATCCATCTAGTGGCAATCTTCAGAATTCTCCTTGAGAGATTGTCTTAGATTGTCTTCAGTTTTTCTTTTCTCTTCAATCTCTTGAGTAAACTTTATAACTCCTGATTCCATTTCATGTCTTACCATAATGACTTCTTTTGATAACTTTTCACATAACTTGGTTTTCTCAGTCAGCTATTCATTTGCATTATTTGCTTCACTTTGTCTTGCCAATTGCTAAAGCAGTTCCTTTCTCTTTTTCATAGAGAGACTTAATTTGTTTTTTAGTTCTCTCATGAAGTCATCAGCCTATTTGAGTCTTTCCTTTAATTCATTGACTTCAGAGTTTGGCTGTTCAAGATCCTCAAGGGCAGTCTTAAGTTGCTCTTTTAAACCATATGCATCCATTTGGATTCCCAGATCTTCCTTGAGTTGTTAGACTCTATTAGGAGGAACTTAGCTCTGATACCAATTGTTGATAACTAAGAGGGGGGTGAATCAGTTATCCTAATTATTTTTTTTCTGAACTTTTCTTATTAATCAATGCAGCATTAATTCAAACAAGCAAACATAACCATGAAATGAAGATACACATGACACAATATTTTTGAAGTGGAAACCCTATTAAGGGAGAAAACCATGGGGTGATTAACCTAAAGATTATTCTCTGTTAGAAGAATAAGGAAATACAAAATGGCACTTGCCAATTAGGGCTCACTGCCCAAGCACACTGCTCACAAGAGGCACACTACCTACAAGAGACTCACTATCTACAAAAGAATGTTATGTAATACTTGAACTGATTAGGAGCATCTACAAATGCTAAAGTTCAGTTCTAGTTAGGCTCAGTACACTGATCTGCTGCACTTCATCTTTCCTCTTCTCTTTTGTTGCTTTCCTTTCACATACCGGATCTTCCTTACTGCTTCTGCTCTGCTCTTCTACTTTTCTTCACACTTCACAACAACAACACAACTCACAACTAAATCCATCGTGTATATATATCCGTACAAGTAATTTCATCACCTTTCTATTCGGCACCCGGAATAGTCAATCTTTTCACTAATTCTGATCTGTCAGCTAAATCCTTGCACATCAAGTAATGCAGATCAAGTATATGCTTGTAGAAATCATTAATCATGTTAGCCAAACATGTTTCATGCCTTCATAACCTTTACCACAATCAGTAACACATCCAGAAAGTAGTCTAATGTTCTGTCAGTCAGTTCTGTTGGCAAGAGACACTATATGGATTCATGGTTGTTGTCATTGATGGCAACAAAGGTCATCCCACTTATCTGCAAGTCATGGTGTACCTCTACCAGAAGTCAGAATGAAGAACTGTTGTGGTCCAGTGAACAAGAACAGAGCATGTGGCAAGGTCCGATAGATTGGTCCGGACCTCTAAGAGGAAATGTCTTGGTGCAGTGCGGATTTGGGGAAGTCAAGAGGACTACCTTGAGTAGTATATTCCAAGGATTTAGCCTCCGATGATGGACAAAGAAAAAGTTATGAATAGCTGAGTATCGGATTCCTGAAAGACAGTGAAAACAGAGGAAGAACTGACTGACTGAGCATCAGAATATTTTCCGGATGTGTTACTGTTGATGGTAAAGGTTGTGAAGGCATGAATCATGTTTGGCTAACATGATTAATGATATCTACAAGTATATGCTTGATCCACATTGCTTGGTGAGCAAGGATTCAGCCGACAGAACAGAGTTTGTAAGAAACTAGACTGTTCCGGATGCCGACTAGAAAGGTGATGAAATTACTTGTGCGGATATATATAGAGGATGGATTTAGTTGTGAAATGTGTGATTGTGTGATGGTATATACGAATAAGTGCAGAGCAGAGCAGAAGTAGTAAGAAAGATCCGGTATGTGAAAAGATAGCAGAATAAAGAACAGAGGAAAGATGAAGTGCAGCAGATCAGTATACTGAGCCTAACCGGAACTGAACCCCAGCATATGTAGGTGCTTCCAATCAGTTCAAGTATTATATAACATTCTTTGTAGATAGTGTGTCTCTTTGTAGGCAGTGTGCCTCTTGTGAGCAGTGTGCTCGGGCATTGAGCCCTAATTGGCAAGTGCCATTTTTGTAACTCCTTATTCTTCTAACAAAGAATAATCTTTGGGTTAATCACCCCGTGGTTTTCTCCCTTAACCAGGTTTCCACGTCAAAAATACTGTGTCATGTGTTTCTCATTTCATGATAACGTTTGTTTGTTTAATTCAATGCTGTTTTGATTAATAAGAAAGTTCAAAAGAAGAAATAATTAGGATAATTGATTCACCCCCCCTCTTAGTTATCAACAATTGGTATCAGAGCGAGGTTCCTCCTAATAGAGCCTAACAGCTTGAGGAAGATCTGGGAGTTCAAATGGATGCATATGGTTTAAGGGAGCAACTCAAGACTGCCCTTGAGGATCTTGAACAGTCAAATTCTGAAGTCAATGAATTAAAGGAAAGACTCAAATAGGCTGATGAATTCATGAGAGAACTAAAAGACAAATTAAGTCTCTCTATGAAAAAGAGAAAGGAGCTGCTCCAACAATTGGCAAGCCAAACTAAAGAAAGCAATACAAATGAAGAATTGACTGAGAAAACCAAGTTATGTGAAAAGTTATCAAAAGAAGTAATTATGTTAAGACATGAAATGGAATCAGGAACTATAAAGTTTACTCAAGAGATTGAAGAAAAAAAAAAGCTGAAGACAATCTAAGACAATCTCTTAAAGAGAAATCAGAAGAATGCCACCAGATGGACAGGATTATTAGACATCTTGAATCTGATCTTGAAGATGCCAAAGATAATGAAGAAAAACTTGAGGATCAAATTGTCTCTCTCAAAAGAGATCTTCAAACAGCAAATGAATATAAAGAAAAATTCAAGATAAGTTCTGCCCAACTTGAAGTACTTCTTGGAAGTCAAAAGAAGACAGATGACAAGTACGGTTTGGGATATGAGAAAGGAGAAAGCTCCGGATCTGGTCAAAAGAATTTTGGATCAGAAAATCCAAGGAATAGGCCTAGAAGACCTCCTGTAAGACAGCCCAATGCTCAAAGATATCCATCTTTCAATGGATACTGCCACACCTGCAATCACTTTGGTCACAAAGCTAATCAGTGTAGAAAAAGAATGAATCAAACTAATCCATCCTTCTTCAGACAGTGCTTTAACTGCAAAAGGTATGGACACAAGTCTCATGAATGCAGAAATATGCAAGTAAACAAATCATTCAATGGTAGATGCTTTACATGCAATAGAGTAGGTCATATGGCTAATCAATGCAGATCAAGAGGTTATCAGTCAAATATGCAGAGAAATGTTATTTGCCAAATCTGTAATAGGTCCGGTCATAATGCTAAAGTCTGCAGAAGCAAGAATCAAGACAAAAGAGGTCCGGTGTATAATCAGAATCAAGACAAGGGTAAACAAAAGATGAATGCGGATGAAGTTAGGAATCAGATGAGCAAGATTTGGGTAAAGAAAAGTTCAGAGAATACAGAAACTGGATCCGCACCAGACTCTGGTGCTGATATTCCTTCCGGAAATTAAAAAGTAAGCTCTGGCTCAGGGGGAGACTCAAAGAAAATCCTGTTCCCCCAGCCAATCAAGTGGTGCCGAATATGGCACAAGATGCGGAGTAAAGGGTTTGGAGAGATAAGTCTTGAGATAATCTAGATAAGATTTCAGAGGTCCGCATGAATATATAAAGATGTTGTGATCGATCAAGTAAGACCTGTTCCGGGAGATGCTCCAGAATGATAGAAGATTACAAAAGGGTCCGGAGAGATCCGAAAGTGCATTATTTCACTCTGCGGATTGGACAGAGTGTTTGGGATGTTCTTGTAATGTGTCATCTTGATCTGTTCATAGATCAGGACTGATCCGGGATACTCCAAGCTATTCGGATAAGGCAAACCAGAATAATGCAGGTGGAGCATTTATTGCAAACAGATATTAGGGTTTGCGAAATGATATAAGGGATTTCTCAACAATCACTTGATCATTCCACATCCAAGAAGAAGCGAAAAGTGGAGCTCTGCAACGAAATTCATCAAGTTCACTGAAGATCTCCTACCAAAGTCATTACATACAGAAATCAATCCAGCCACTCCGTGTAACCGAAGATGCAAAAGGTATTTTCCACTTTCGATATCTTGCTACAAATCTTTTGAAGAAATGGCTACTCCAAATATAGTAAAAATCTCAGATAGGCCCCGACCTGAATTTAAGAAACATCCATACAAGTCATTGGAGGTAGATCCCTTAGGAGCATTTTCCTGTGTTCCTCCTGGAGTTTTACACACAGAAGACATTACGGTTTACATACATGCAAGCATTGAGGAATTTGGGGAACTCAAATTAAGAGATCTCTATCACAAACAACTGATAGACAATGCTTTTAAGCTTAAACCAGAGTACAAGGGTATCTAGAAGAAACAGTTTGATCAATTCATTCATTTCCCCTGCTTTGAAGAAGAAGAATGGGTCCGGTATGTATTGAGCAGAATGCATGACAACTTCCTATGGCTGGATAGACCTTGCAAAATCACAAAAGAGGCAATTAGGGTAGTAACTGGTCTATACTCTTCCGGAGGGATACCTATCCTCAAATCTGTCAAAAACAACATTGTAAATGAGGCCACTGGATCAAAATTTGACAAGAGGGCAATGACCATTGAAGATATTTCAGATCCGGATATCAAGTATGCATCCATGATAATAGGATACAAGATCTATCACTCCAGCAGGGAGAATTCTGTATCCGGAACTGCAGTATATACTGCCTATGAAATGCTAAGGAAGAATGCAGATTATGATCTCTGCGAACTGCTCCTAAGCTAATTAATGGAAAATATACAGAAAATCAAGAAGGACAAAAAGAATTCCTTTAAGTATGGTACTCTTATATTATGTCTATTTTTCTACTTCATGAATAAGCTGCCTGGATCAAGTGGATGGGCATGGAAGAATGACAAACCTATTGCAGTCCAGATAAGAGATTATCTACATGGGCTTGGGGATGCCAAAGCAAGAAATACAGCCCTATCGGGATACTTTAAAAACTTCCAAAGCACGATGCAAGCAAGAGAAAGAATTCCCCAGTCTCTTGTTGAAAAATACAAAGACTCAGTGTGCTTTATGGTGGACACTGATCAGTGCCTAATGGAGGCAGTGGAGCCAAGGACTGTCTGGATCATGCCCATGGGGTATGAAGTGGATGAACAGATAGTGGAGCTGCATGTTCAACACATGCTAAGTCAGCCCAAAGATCCAAAGGCAGAAAGGTTTGGAACCTTTGAGGAGCTGAGTGTAAAGATCCATGTAGAACTCAGGGAACCTGAGATAAAGAGGAAGGTGAGAAAAGAAGTAGAGCATATTGCTCAAGGCCTAGGCATCCCAAAGGAGGCACTTGATGCCAACCGGCAAAAGAGAAGAAAGGCTGAGGAAGAAAAGAAAGAAGCAGAAAAGAAAAGCAAGAAAAGTACTCCGGTGGAAACCTCAACCCGAACCAGATCATCAAAAGGATCTACACCTATCAGAACCAAAAGCTCAATACTGGAAGTCCAGGGATCCGGTAAGAGATCTAAGACAAAAGCCTCAAGAGCTTATCAAAGCCAAAAGGATGAAGAAGAAACTGAGTCAGATGAGGGAATAAAAGAAATAAAGAAGCAGAAGAAGAAAGGATCTGGTAAACCCTCTTCAGGCCAAGACAAGAAAGAAATGACAAAGAAATTTGTTGAAAAGCCCACCCTGTCTCTAGACAGTGTAGTCAAATCAGTCACTGTGGATGGGAACCTTCAATCGGTGGCTGAATTCTATGATGACTACAATGAGGTAGATCAAAAGATCCTGCAAGAAGCTATAATTAGGTACCTGAACATCTACAATAAAGCTTTTATTGAGATCATCTCTGAAATTCCAAAGAGTCTAGAAATGGAACTAGAAATAAGAAAGAACAATGCCATGGCAAAAGATCTTGAGATCAGGGAACAAATAGCTATTCAGCTATATCCTTCAATTGATCACAAAACAATGAACATGATATTCAAGGACTGCAAGGATGAATTCAGAAGCAAAGCAAGGATGAATCAGCTTATGCTTGGTGAGACCGATAAAGTAGCCAAGGACATTGAAGAGATCCTCCGGAATACATTCAAAAGGTTCAATATTCCTGTTACAGAAGACTTAGGTGCAGAAACAGCTGCGGACTTGGAATCATCTGCTCCGGAAGAAGTGCCACTAGAACAGACTAACATCTCTTCTCTGGCTTCTCCTACAATCTTCAGATCCCAAGAAGAAGAGAAATCACAGGAGAAAGAAGCAGCAGAAAAGGAAAAAGAGGCTGACTGCACCAAGGATGCAGAGAAAGAGAAAAATCCAACAGAGAAAACCGCAACTGCAAGTGGTAAAAATGTGGAAGGAGATAAGACTCCTAAGGACAAAATTGCAGAAGAAAAGAAACATCTGTCTCCGGCAAGAGACACTGCACAAACTGTTCAAAAGTTTCTAAGCCAAGAAACTTTAGAGATTGATGAACCGGAGCTTCTAAAAGGCCCATTTGACTTTGACTCTCTCTCTCTGGTACAGACAATGAAGATAGCTTCATTTGCAAATGCTAAGGCAAATGAAAAACTCCTAAAGTCTCATATGGAAGACTATGAGTTGATAGAGGCTGCTTCCGGAGTGCTTGAAAAGATTATACCATCAATCCAGATAGATCCAACAGCCTCCTCTTCCGGTAATCTCAAAACCTTAGTCAGCAGTGTTGACACACATTTTGATTCTCTAGAAAAATTAGCTGAAGAAAAGGTCCGGAAGGAATTTTTGGATAAAAGATTTTCAGAAGTATTAGGATTAATCTCTAATGATAGGAGAAATATGAGTATTGGAATAAAGAGCTTAGAAAATGCTCTTAAGGATGGCGGTGATATCTACAAATTTTGTATCTCCTGGTCAAAGGCAACAGTAGAAACTGATAAGAAAATAAAAGTGGAACATGACAAACTACAAAGTCTGTCTCAAAGTTTTGATCCTCTCTCTTCATCCATAGTAAATCAAGAATGTCAAACTATTGCAATCACAAATGCAATAAAGAACTTTGAGAAGGAAAGGAAGAATATCACTAACCGGATGGGAGAACTTAGAAGGATTATAATCCCTAAGTTAGAAACTATGCATGAGGCTATCAGTGATGCTCAGACTACCGCCCAAACAAATGATCTGATAGATCTCAAGAGGGCAGAAGCTTTTGCATTTTTGTTGAGTGGTCACGTTTCAATTTTGGATAGAATGAAGCAAAGTTGGGCTACAGAACTGATCCAACTGAAGACATCTTTTGCAGACATTCTTCAGTTTATGTGAGTATGTAAATATGCAGCTATATAGAGAAAATTTTTGAAAATTTTGGTGTGTGGACCCTACCCTTTGCCATTGATGTCAAAGGGGGAGTGAGGAGTAGTGAAAAATGAGGAATCCAACTAAGGGGGAGTTCCGGAAATTGTATATAAAGATAGAGCATCAGCAAAGGGGAAGCATAGTGTAAACACTTAGTCATTTTTCACTAAGTGTTGCCATCAATGCCAAAGGGGGAGATTGTTGGCAAGAGACACTATATGGATTCATGGTTGTTGTCATTGATGGCAACACAGGTCATCCCACTTATCTGCAAGTCATGGTGTGCCTCTACCGGAAGTTAGAATGAAGAACTGTTGTGGTCCGGTGAACAAGAACAGAGCATGTGGCAAGGTCCGACAGATTGGTCCGGACCTCTAAGAGGAAATGTCTTGGTGCAGTGTGGATTTGGGGAAGTCAAGAGGACTACCTTAAGTAGTATATTCCAAGGATTTAGCCTCCGGTGATGGACAAAGAAAAAGTTATGAATAGCTGAGTATCAGATTCCTAAAAGACAGTGAAAACAGAGGAAGAACTGACTGATTGAGCATCAGAATATTTTCCGGATGTGTTACTGTTGATGGTAAAGGTTGTGAAGGCATGAATCATGTTTGGCTAACATGATTAATGATATCTACAAGTATATGCTTGATCCGCATTGCTTGGTGAGCAAGGATTCAGCCGACAGAACAGAGTTTGTAAGAAACTAGACTGTTCCGGATGCCGACTAGAAAGGTGATGAAATTACTTGTGCGGATATATATAGAGGATGGATTTAGTTGTGAAATGTGTGATTGTGTGATGGTATATACGAATAAGTGCAGAGCAGAGCAGAAGTAGTAAGAAAGATCCGGTATGTGAAAAGATAGCAGAATAAAGAACAGAGGAAAGATGAAGTGTAGCAGATCAGTATACTGAGCCTAATCGGAACTGAACCCCAGCATATGTAGGTGCTTCCAATCAGTTCAAGTATTATATAACATTCTTTGTAGACAATGTGTCTCTTTGTAGGCAGTGTGCCTCTTGTGAGCAGTGTGCTCAGGCAGTGAGCCCTAATTGGCAAGTGCCATTTTTGTAACTCCTTATTCTTCTAACAGAGAATAATCTTTGGGTTAATCACCCCGTGGTTTTCTCCCTTAACCGGGTTTCCACGTCAAAAATACTGTGCCATGTGTTTCTCATTTCATGATAACGTTTGTTTGTTTAATTCAATGCTGCTTTGATTAATAAGAAAGTTCAAAAGAAGAAATAATTAGGATAACTGATTCACCCCCCCTCTCAGTTATCAACAAGTTCTTCCTCTATTCACACTGTCACTCAAAAATCTGGTACTCAACTATTCATATATTTTTCCTCATCTATCACCGGAGGCTAAATCCTTGGAATATACCACTCAAGGTAGTCCTCTTGACTTTCCCAAATCCGCACTTCACCAAGATACTTCCTCTAAGAGATCCAGACCTATCTATCAAACCTTGCCACATGCTCTGTTCTTGTTTACCAGACCACAACATTCTTCACTCTGACTTCTGGTAGAGACACACCATGTCCTGCAGATGTGTGGGATGAACTTTTTTGCCATCAATGACCACAATCATGAATCCATATAGTGTCTCTTGCCAACATCTTGACTCATTGTCTTGGGAGGGATTGTACTAGCCTCTGTTTCAATCTCCTTGTCTGACATACACTACTTCCAATCAGATATTGGCTCTGATACCAATATGATGCAGAACTTTAGTAGTAGTTGATGAAATTCACACAATGAATCTAGATTCCAGAGCTTCCTTCTAGAGTTTTATAAGGTAATGTGATATAATCCTACACAAGGCTACTCAGGAGATTGACCTAGCCTAGGACCACACCCTAGTGTCCACCACAAAGATTACTCAACACTCACTTTGGGGAGTCACTACTCAACCCAACCTATATGCACAATACACCTTCAAAAGCTCACAACCTACCACCAACTGCTCTACAAATCAGGATCTTCATACTACTACCAGCGTGCACCCATCAAAGACTTGACTAACATGAGGTCTTTGACCAAAAGTCTAAGTTTTATACCTACAAAGATAGAGGACAACAAACTATGGTTTGATTGTCCTAAAAAAATATTGTTTAAGGAAGGCTTAAACCTTTTAGCCCAAGAGAATGATTAAACCAACACTAACTACTCAAAACCCCAAATGACCATCACGTCTAAATACACATCCAAATATGCATTATGAACATGTACTCCTCCACAAGCATGCAGACTCGTACTGTACTGTTGGCGTACAAAACAACAGATTGTCTTTTTTCAATGAAAAGGCCTAATTTGGAGGCTATATGAAGTAAGTGCATCAAATCTGCATGCACATGATCCACCAAGCACTTGCATTGGTTAGTTTCCACTTGCAAACACAAATTCCACCATGCATTTGGTAAAACAATTGACTATCTTTGCATTCATGCTATTGTCCACCATTAATTTCTCAACTAGTCACTATGAAGACTAGCTAGATTCATGCCAAGAGGCCTAAAGAATGGAATGCAAACCTAATCAACAACAAAAAACCTAAAATAAAATCTTTCTCCTTCCATCCTACTGAAGAATGATGGTGTCTTTCAGAGGACAGAGGAGAAACTATGCATTTTTTTTCAAACCCTAGCTTTTGGAGGGTTTAGAACAGTTTTTACAAATCAGTTTTGTTCTCCCTCCACAAAAGGTGTCAAGAGGGCTAAATAGACTCAAAGGAAAGGTATTTCAATGCATTAACCTATTTCACAATTTGTAGACCCTACCCTATCCGTACCATGCTGTACAACTTGACTATCTTTAGCAGAAAACATAGAATTCACTATTTTTCATTAGAAAAAGCTACTCTTTTCATTATTTTTTGGCATGTTCATACAATACTTAGTTTATAGAAAGTTTTAGAAACCTTTCCTCTTCAATTCCAACCATACAACTTCCCACCAAAGGCAGTGAAACGTTGGAAATTGCCTTTTCACTAGAAACAGTATGTTTCAAAAAGGAAAATACCTTGAAAATGTTAGATTTAGGGCAGACAACTGAGGGTGGGGGGTGAATCAGTTGTCCAAAACTTTTCTTGTTTCAACACTTGCATTCACTTTGCATTAACAATAAATCAATTATGAAAACTTAATGTAATTAACCAAGAGCAGAAAAACATCTACACATGAGACACCAAGATTTTGACGTGGAAAACCTGATTAAAGGAAAAACCATGGGGTGACTAACCCAAGATATTATTCTCTGTTAGAAGAATAGAAAGAACAAGATGGCACATGCCAATTAGGGCTCACTGCCCAAACACACTGCTGACAAGAGGTTCACTGCCTACAAGAGACACACTGTCTACAATAAATGAGTATTACATACTTGAACTGGTAAATAGCATCGTCACCATGCTTGAATCAGTTCCATTAAAGCCCAAATCCTCCTACTCTTCCTTTCACTCTTCTCCTCACTACCACACACTCATCTCCACAAGTACACTCTTGAAATGACTTCGTAAACCTTTAATTATACATGACATCAACTTAGGAACAAACATCTAAGTCGGCAAGCAACCACAAGAACATTCGCAAGGTGTATAATTCATCTGATCGGCCAATTATAGAAAGAACACCTTCATCCAGAAGTATTTCTTCAATTCTGGGCTCCAATTCTAATGCGGACCATCTACACGAATTGAACATAATCCAAGGACCTTCACAAGCTTTCCTAAATGACCAGGAACATCTGCACTTCCTCTACTTATTGAAATCCTTCTCTCCTACATCCAGAACCTCAAGAACACAGTCTGTTATCACTGTCACAATGGAATAGGTTCTTCTGGACCTTCAAACCACAAACCGATCTACTTGACACTTCACAAGGACATCCTAAACACTTCCTCAAATCTACAGAGTGGGATAATGCATTACCGGACCTTACCGGACCTATCTATCTCACTCTGTCACCACTGAGCACTTGTCGGAACCGGTTCTACTTGAGCGACCATAACTTCTTCAGATCTTCATGTGGATCCTTGAAAACTTGACTGGATCATGTTAAGACTTATATCTACAAACCCTTTAAACCACATCCTCTGATCCTCAACCTATCTTGGACTTTTACCTTTTTATCATCATTGTTCTTCACTGTTCTTGATTGAGACTTATTTTCTCAATATCCTCAGCACACAGCTCATCCAATCCTTCTCATTAATGTAACATGAGTATGTTGACATCAATGACAACACCAGTTCAACCCATACTTGCAATAATCTCCCCCTTTGTCATTGATGGCAACATATTATGTGAAAAACCATCAAGACAAGAACTTCTCCTTACTGTCATAGCTCCCCCTATCAACAACAAGTATTCACATGTCTTCTCTTCCTGTACTGCTCCCCCTTTGATCATCAACCATTTTTTTTCACGTGTCTTCTCTCCCCCTTTGACATCAATGGCAAAGGGCCCATATTGGCAACTTTATAATCACGCCTGCTGCTCCCCCTGAGTAGCAGCTCCCCAACACCAATCCAGACTACAAGATATGACTGTGATATCCACTAGACTGATGCACATTAGTGCATCCTAGTTGATCACCAGAGGGGCAATAACCCCTAACTTCTCCCTGAGATACTCAAAAGAGTCCTTGGGAAGAGGTTTAGTAAAGATATCTGCAATCTGATCCTTGGAGGGCACATACTCCAATCTGACTTCATCCTTGTTCACTTGCTCTCTTAGAAAGTGAAACTTAATAGATATGTGCTTGGTCTTAGAATGCAACACCAGATTCTTAGAAATATTTATTGCACTTGAATTATCACATAAAATTGTGATAGGCTCCTTGTATTCTACTTTAATGTCTCTTAGCATCTGCTTCATCCATAATATTTGAGTGTAACTACCTGTTGCTGCAATGTATTCTTCTTCAGTTGTAGACAGAGATATTACCTCTTGTTTCTTGCTTAGCCAAGAAACCAATCTTTTTCCTAAAAAGAATGCTCCACCATTGGTACTCTTCTAGTCATCCACATCTCCTACCCAATCTGCATCTGTATATGCATGAAGAGAGAAATCATGATCTCTAGGATACCATAGACCATACTCAACTGTCCCCTTTAGATATCTAAAAATCCTCTTGATTGCCATAACATGAGATTCTCTAGGATTAGCTTGGAATCTAGCAACAAGACCAATGGCCTGCATAATATCTGGTCTAGTTTGAGTGAGATACAATAGTCCTCCAATCATTGACCTATATTTTGTCTAATCAACCTTGGGAGAGTCATCATCTTAGCTTAACTTGTATCCGGTTGCCATTGGAGTGTTCATTGGCTTTGAGTCTTCCATCCCAAATTTCCTCAACAATTCTTTCACATATTTTGACTGAGAGGTAAAGATTCCTTTCTTTGTTTGAGTAATTTGTAGACCCAAAAAGAAATTCATTTCTCCAAGCATTGACATCTCAAACTCACTTTTCATTTGACTTGTAAAAGTTTTACACATACTATCTCTTCCTCCAAAAATGATATCATCAACAAATACTTCAACAATCAAGATATTTTCATGATCAATTTTGAATTACAAATTAATGTCAACAGTACCTTTATTGAAACCAATCTTCAAGAGATGCTTGTCCAATCTTTCATACCAGGCTCTTGGGGCTTGCTTTAGTCCATACAGTGCCTTTTTTAATTTACAGACCATGTCACTATGATCAAACAATTGAAATCCATCCGGTTGCTCAATATACACTTCTTCTTCCAAATTTCCATTTAGGAAGGAAGATTTGACATCCATCTGATACACCTTAAAATCCTTAAAGGTAGCAAATGCAAGAAATAATCTAACTACTTCAATTCTTGCCACCAGAGCAAAAGTTTCTTCAAAATCAACTCCTTCTATTTGAGAGTAACCTTTGCAAACTAATTTGGCCTTGTTTCTGATTACTTCACCGGCTTCATTCAATTTTTTCCAGAAGACCCATTTGGTTCCAATCACATTTTTATTTCTTGGTCTGGGAACAAGATCCCAAGTGTGATTCTTCTCAATTTGCATCAGTTCTTCCTCCATTGCCTTAGTCCAGTTTTCATCATTGCAGGCTTCATTTACTGTCTTAGGTTCAATCTTTGAAATTAGACAATACTCATCTGAATTTTGAGCAATTCTCCTCCTTGTTTGCACCCCTTTGCTTTTGTCACCTATGATCTGATCTTCAGAGTGGTTTAGAGTTATATACCTTGGAATTTTGGGAGTCTCTTGCACTTCTAACTTTTGATCAGTCTCATTGAGACTTATCTCTTCTTCCTATCTTACCGAATCAACTTGACTTTGTTTCTCAAAAGAGACTTGGATACCTTGAATATGAACACCATTCTGATCATCTTCATCATGTTCAAGAATTCTTGAGGGTCTTTCAATTTCTTCATCAACCTTCACATTTATACTTTCTACAATCTTTCTCAGTCTCTTGTTGTAACACTGGTATGCTTTGCTTTGAGTAGAATAACCCAAGAATATTCCTTCATCACTTCTAGCATCAAACTTTCCTAGATCTTCATCCCTTTTAATGTAACATCTACTACCAAAAACTCTGAAGTATCTTACAGTGGGAGTAATGCCAAACCAGAGTTCATAAGGAGTCTTACTGGTATAGTTTCTAATTTGAACTCGGTTGAGAGTGTAGACTGTAGTGCTGACAACTTCTCTCCAATAGATCTAAGGAACATTTGCTTCCATCATCATGGTCCTAGATGCTTCTTGGATGGTCCGGTTCTTTCTCTCAACAACTCCATTCTGTCGTGGAGTTCTAGGGGTAGACAACTGTCTCTTTATTCCATGTTTCTCACAAAAGTTTATGAACTCACTGGATGTGAATTCTCCACCTCTATCAGACCTCAGACACTTCAATTTTAATCCGGTCTCATTTTCCACCATAGCCTTGAATATTTTGAATTTTTCAAGAGCTTCTGATTTCTCTTTCAGAAAGGTTACCCACATCATCCGGGAATAGTTATCAATTAGCAACATGAAGTATCTATCACCTTGCACACTCCTGATTCTTGCCAGACCACATAAGTTAGTGTGAACCAAGTCTAATAATCTGGTAGAAGATTGTTCCTTGCTTTTGAATGAGATTCTGCTTTGTTTTCCCAACTGACATTCATTGCACAAACTATTGGTAGGTTTTACCAATCTTGGAAGATCTCTTACAACCTGAGTATTACTTATCTTGATGATATTATCAAAGTTCACATGACACACTCTTCTATACCATAACTAACTCTGATCAATTTGAACAAATAAGCAACTTTTACCAGTACCAGCTAAGTGAAAGATGTTACCTTTTGTTTGGGTACCTGATGCAATCTCTATTTCAGAACTTTCAAGGATTTTGCACTTTCCATTCTTGAATCTGAGATCATAGCCTTTGTCAACCAACTGTCCCACACTGAGAAGATGGTGTTTCAATCCTTCAACATATAATACATTACCGGTTTTGTTCTTTCCATCAAAAGAAATAGTTCCTCTACCTCTGATTCTACCTATAAAGTTATCACCAAACTTTACCACTCCTCTTTCATACCTTTCCAAATCTATAAACTTATTTTTGTCACCTGTCATGTGGTGAGAGTAGCCACTATCAATGACCTAATCATCCTTTTCTTCAACTTGGGCAGCTAGAGCTTTATGATTTACAGATTTAGAGGGTATTGGATCTTCTTCCTTGATGGCAATGAACACCCAGTCACTTCTGGATTTGTCTTCTTTCTTTGATTCATCATCTATTACTCCTTCAACATCTCCTTCATGAGCATAGTAACAATTCTTTTGGAATCTTGGTCTATTACTGTTTGGCCTAGAAAATCTTTCTGGACACCTTAATGCAAAATGACCAATCTTGTTGTAGTTAAAACACTTAAAGGGCAATTTTCCCTCATACTTACCAGATCCTCTTGGTAGTCTTTTTGCAATAAGAGCTTCAAGATGAGCAATTTCAGCTTCTTCTTCTTCCAAGTCTTTTCTTGCATTTTCATACCATGATGATTTCCTTGAAGAATTTTCTCCCAGATCAAACCTTTGTTTTCCTTTTACCAAGGCACTTGCTTTGAATGCAGATTCAGTCTTTGGAGGATCATCTCCAAACTCAGCCATTTCAAAAGTAGCTAGATTACCAACCAATTGATCCCTTGTGACTGTTGTGTGAGCTCTGAATTCTTTGATTGCAAAAGCTTTGATTTTATAAGACTCAGGAAGGGATCTGAGAACTTTGCCAACTATCTCATCTTCACTCAGGGTTCCACCTGCATTTCTGATTCCACAAACCAGCTCATTCACTCTTGGCATAAAAGAGGTAATATTTTGATCATTTCTCATTTTTAGTCTTTCAAATTTCCCTTTTAGTCTCAAAGGTAGTTGGTAGATGAATAACATTAGAGAGTTTTGAGTCGGATAATGCACTTAAAAGAGCCTCTCTAGTCCGCAGATTATTTTTAGCATCTGTGATTTCATTTCGGGTTGTTAGACCACCCTGTGGAGGTACATAAGCCTTTGTCACCATGGACCAGTATGCAAATCCCATGCACTACAAGTGACATTCCATGCGACCTTTCCAAAGAGCAAAGTTAGTTCCATCAAACTTTAGACTATCCTTCTTATAGGACGACATCTTGGATCTCCTCAAGCGATTAAGCTCCTTTCAGAGGAACTTGGCTCTGATACCAATTGTTAGATTTAGGGAAGACAACTGAGAGGGGGGGTGAATCAGTTGTCCAAAACTTCTCTTGTTTCAACACTTGCATTCACTTTGCATTAACAATAAATCAATCATGAAAACTTAATGTAATTAACCAAGAGCATAAAACACATCTACACATGAGACACTAAGATTTTGACGTGGAAAACTTGGTTAAGGGAAAAACCATGGGGTGACTAACCCAAGATATTATTCTCTGTTAGAAGAATAGAAAGAATAAGATGGCACATGCCAATTAGGGCTCACTGCCTAAGCACACTACTCACAAGAGGCTCACTGCCTACAAGAGACACACTATATACAATAAATGAGTATTACATACATGAACTGGTAATAGCATCGTCACCATGCTTAAATCAGTTCCATTAAAGCCTAAATCCTTCTGCTCTTCCTTTCACTCTTCTCCTTGCTACCACACACTCATCTCCACAAGTACACTCTTGAAATGACTTCGTAAACCTTTATTTATATATGACATCAACTTAGGAACAAACATCTAAGTCGACAAGTAACCACAAGAACATTCGCAAGGTGTATAATTCATCTGGTCAGCCAGTTACAGAAAGAACACCTTCATCCAGAAGTATTTCTTCAATTCTGGGCTCCAATTCTAATGCGGACCATCTACACAAACTGAACATAATCCAAGGACCTTCACAAGCTTTCCTAAATCACCAAGAACATCCGCACTTCCTCTACTTACTGAAATCCTTCTCTCCTACATCCAGAACCTCAAGAACACAGTCTGTTATCACTGTCACAAAGGAATAGGTTCTTTCAGACATTCAAACCACAAACTGATCTACTTAACACTTCACAAGGACGTCCTAAACACTTCCTCAAATCCGCAGAGTGGGATAATGCATTACCGGACCTTACCGGACCTATCTGTCTCACTCTGTCACCACTGAGAACTTGTCAAAACTGGTTCTACTTGAGCGACCATAACTTCTTTAGATCTTCATGTGGATCCCTAAAAACTTGACTGGAGCATCTTAAGACTTATATCTACAAACCCTTTAAACCGTATCCTCTGATCCTCAACCTATCTTGGACTTTTACCTTCTTATCATCACTGTTCTTCATTGTTCCTGATTGACTAATTTTCTCAATATCCTCAGCACACAGCTCATCTAATCTTTCTCATTAATGCAACATGAGTATGTTGACATCAATGACAACACCGGTTCAACCCATACTTGCAATAGAAAATAGGCCTTAACTAACACTATAATGGACTAGTCAATCAAAATGAACTAAGTCCTTATTACAAAACATGAGGATGGATTTCAAAACCTTAGAGGAAATAAAAAATAACAAGACCACAAAACATGACATAGCCAAAAAATGACTAAAACTGGGAGCTCCTGCACCAGTTACAAATCAGATCAGGATAGAAGCAGAACCCAGGATGAAACACATGATTATAGAATACAATAGGACTAATGAGATATTGTATGCTTCTATTGAACCTGGTGTTTATAGAGTTACTAACAAAGGGGTACAAGTTGAAGAAATCCTGATGTTAAATTTTAAAGAAAAACATGTCACTAAGGAAACAATATTATTTGTTGAGTCTGATGGAAATTCTTCTGATGAAGAAAGCAATGCAATAAATAGTTTCAGTCAAGTCATTAGACAAGAAATGGAAAAGTGCATGGAACAAAATATTCTAGTTTAATGCAAGTAGTATATAAACATGTGTAGATTCCATGATAGACCTCATTCTGAAGAAAACTGCAGAATGTGTAGAGATATTATTGAATATCAATACATAAAATGCACAAAAGGAAGGGAATTGCAAGAAGGAAAGGTTAATCCTAATCAACCAGAGAAATACTTTCAGAATAACATCGATGTGTTGATCCCATATTTAAAAGAAGAAACAAAGGACAAGAGTATTTGTCATTCTAATTTACAAACTGAAAGTATCAATATGCAAGTAGGTCAAAATGAATTGCCTATGAATGAACAAGATAGCACCTCACATGTGATAGAAAAAGAAAAACATGCCAAAGCAAAGGGTCAAAAGAATAAAGATGGCATGTGGACACTGAAACGTGACAGATCTAAATCTAGATAGGGTGCAGGTGCAGGTGTGGAGCTTATAGATCCTCATGGTAAGTCATATTTAGCAGCATATAGGCTAAAATTTTCTTGTACTAACAATGTTGCAGAATATGAAGCTTTGATTTATGGACTTGTTATGGTTATCAAGAAAAAGGTAAAAATGATTAGGGTATTTTTAGATTCTAAGCTAGTGGTCAGGTAAGTAAGGAAATTGTATGCATGCAACTACAAAAAGATGGTTTGTTACAGGCATAGGGTGTGGGATTTGATAGATTCATTTGATGCTTTCAACATAGAACATATCCCTAGAGAATTGAACCATAGACCAGATGCATTAGTAGTTGCTACTAGCACATTGGAGCCCTTAACATTGTTAGGTTTAAAATGATTTGTTGTTGAATTACTAAATGTTCCTAGTATACCAGATAATGTTACTCATTTCCAGGTATTTGAAGGGGATCAACAAATTATGGATTTTCTAACTTGTAATGAGGTCTTTGAAGCTCAAATTATTGATGAATAGGAAAGGCCTGACGTATCTTGGGATGAAGAAGACATAATCAACCTGAAAATCAATTTCTTACCTAAGGGGGTAATTGAGTTAAAATAGATTTTTAACGTTGATGGGGTAGTGAGACATAAATATTTGCCCAAAACTGAGGGAGGTAAGTGTGATCCATATAACCTTGGAATAGAGCAGAGTCCACAGAATGTACTGAATAGAAAGGCTTGCTTTGAGGAGTTAAGAAAGGAAATTGTGGATGTTTTGAAAGAGTACAAATATGTCATAGCATGGACATATGAAGATTTGAAGACATATGATACATCCATCATAACTCATGTGATACCCTTGAAACTAGATGTTAAACCATTTAAGCAGAAATAAAGGCTTATGAATGCCATTTTAGAGCCTTTGATCTTTGAAGAAGTGAAAAAATTGTTGTCTGCCAGAATAATTTTCCTACTCAAATGTTCAACCTGGGTAGCTAATTTAGTACCTGTGAGAAAGAAAAGTGGAAACATTAGGTTATGTGTAGATTTTTGAAATTTGAATAAGGCATCTGAAAAAGATAACTATCCCTTGCCTCCCATAGATGAAGTACTGCAAGCAGTAAATGGGGCTAAGATGATGTCTTTTCTAGATGGATTTTCATGATATAACCAAGTCTTAGTTGATAAGTCTTAGTGTAGATTTTCTAGATAGGTTGACAACCACTTTTACTTGCAAATGGGGAAATTATGTATACAGAAGAATGCCTTTTGGTCTAATCAATGTAGGTGCCACTTTTCAGCGAGCCATGGACACTCCATTTCATGGATTGTCAAGTAAGTGCATTGTTATTTATATGGATGATTTAACTATTTACTCTAAAGATGCATCCACTCATGCTAAAGATCTAAGAAGAGTACTTAAAAGATGTGAAAGGTACGTGATTTCCCTTAACCCAAAGAAATGTTCATTTGGCGTAACTGAAGGAAAACTATTAGGACGTGTCATTTCTGAAAATAGGATATCTATTGATCCTGATAGAATAGGAGTAAAGAAATTACAATTACCAAACAGTAAGAAAGAACTAAAGTCATTTTTTGGTAAGCGTAATTTTGTCAGGAAGTTTATTACAGGGTTTGTAGAAATTGTGCAATCATTGAACGCCATGCTAAAGAAGGATGCAAAGATAGAATAGACACTAGTAGCTAAAGTTGCATTCAAAGATATTAAGGAAGCCATTTCCAATGCTCCTGTGTTGACAAGCCTAGATTATACAAAGCCATTTTACATTTATTCTTTTGCATCTTCACATTCAGTTGCAACTACTTTGACACAAAAGGGAGAAGATAATGAAGAAAAACCCATAGCCTTCATGAGTGCACCTCTGAAGGATGCACAATTGAAATATCTTGATACAGAAAGACAAGAGTTTGCATTAGTAAGAGCAGTGAAAAAGTTTAGACATTATATCTTACGTAGTCAAGTTAAAGCCATAGTACCAAATGCAGCAGTGAAGATGTTGCTGATGTATAATGAGCCTGGAGAGAAAAGAGCCAAATGGATTACAACATTCCAAGAGTTTCATATGGAAATTATTCCAATGAAGTTGGTCAGAGGACAAGCATTAGTACAAACCATAGCGAACACAAATCCAAATTTGGTGAAACAACAGTATGTGTTGAATTCTAGTGATGCATCAGGGTGGTATGATGATTTGAACACTTTTCTATTATAAGGCAAATATCCAAATAAGATGAAATCTTCTCAAAGGAGAGATTTAAAGATTAAAGCACAGAAGTACATGGTACAAGGAGGTCTTCTATTCAAGAAGAACCATCGAGGAATATATATAAGATGTTTAAACAGAGCTGAAGCAGATAAGATATTGTCAGAGTTACATGATAAGTATGGAATTGCTCATGGTTCCCATTTAGCTACTACGCATAAGATATTGAGAGAAGGACACTATTGGCCTACATTGTTTAAAGATACAGATAGTCATATTCAAAGTTGTCACACCTGTCAAACTACAACAAATAAAGGAAGGAATCAGGCTAATCCATTATAGCCAGTGATTAAGTCTAGGCTATTTGCACAATGGGGCTTAGATTTCATTGGGGTCATAAATCCTCCATCATCTGTAGGACATAAGTTTATACTGATAGTAACTGACTACTGTACAAGGTGGACTGAAGCCACATGTTGTAAGTTCTCTACTACTGAGGTAGTTATCAAGTTCCTTGAAGAAAACATCATAACCAGGTTTGGAACTCCCTATTCACTAGTATGTGATAATGGCCCTGCATTTTCTTCTTTGAAATTTTTCAAATGGGCGTTTGAGTATGGGATAGTTTTAATTTTTTCTTCAAATTATTATCCTCAAGGGAATGGGTTAGCTGAGTCTACAAACAAAAGTTTATTGGATATAATCAAGAAGCTAACTAAAATGAATCCTAGAGAGTGGAACACATTGTTGAAATATGTGTTGTGGGTAGATAGGACTAAGGTTAAGTCAGCCTTAGGCAATGCACCTTATCACTTAGTTTATGGGACTGATCCCATACTTCTAGTAAATCTAAGAATACTAGTTTGGAAGTTTGCTAATGAATATTTAGGGTTTGATGATCATAGAGAGGCCAGAATAATACAAATGTTACAATTAGATGAGAAAAGGGATCAGGCCATTGAGAAATTTGCCAAACATCAAGCAGTAGTCAAAAGATGGTTTGATAAAAGAGCAAGAGTCAAAACATTTAGAATATGAGACTTAGTGATGTGTTGGGATAAAGCACATGAAAAGAAAGGAAATCAAGGAAAATTTGACAAATTATGGTTAGGTCCATTATAGGTTGCAGAAATAATTGGAGACAATACATTTAGGCTCAAGACCTTGACTAGGGAAGATGTGTCATTACCAGTTAATGGCCAACACTTGAAACATTACTTTCAGGCTTGAGGTGAGGGCAGTTAGTTTCTGTGTATCATAATGTAAATAATGTATAGTTTTGGGTTGTTTTTTTTTTTTTTGTTTGGTGTTGTTTTTGTTTTGTTGTGTTTGTTTGTGTGTTGTGTTTTCATAGCAGGGGTGGTTGTTTTATTTCTTTTCTTTGTTTTCTTGTCTTGCTTTATGTTGTTTCCTTTCATAGTTAGTTATTTTTACAGTGCGTTTGTTTTGTTTGCTTTGTTGTTTTCCTATGTGTTGGGGTCTTTATTTTGATTTAGGGTATGCAAGAGTAGACTGAAAACCATTGAAAACAATAGAAAATTCAAAACATTTAGGTTAATTATTTGAAATTTATGCATAACTTGTTGTGACTGTCAGGAATGTAGAAAGTTGTTTGACTTGTGAAATTTTGTATTCAATAACTGTGGCTTGAGTATTCAAGGGATGCTTCTCACAATGACACACCTAAAATCCTTGGGTTTGTTGAACCTACTAGTGTAGCTATTAGGTGAAAAATTAAAGGTCACCCTTGCTACCATTACAATTCTCATCTTAATTTTAGCAAGTGATCATTCCTTGCATCATGAAGTTACAACTGTAATATCTTATGAAATCTCTATCAAATACAAAAAATCTAAAATAATAAAATGGATTTTACTAAAAATCTAGATTAAGCCATCTAAGTAACTGTACCGGGGCTATAGACGCTTGCTGGAAGTGGGGCTCTACTTAGGAGAACTATAATGATAACCTTGTTGGGGCTATGGACACCTACTGGCAGTAAGACTCTATCCAATTGGCTATGAGGGAATGACATCAACTATGTAGTCTAATAACAGTCACTGGTTTGTTCAACTAATTTTCAAGATGAGGATTATTAATCACGTGCACCCACTTAAACTGAATGGAAAAATTTATGCACCTTATTGAATACATTAGGTCTCAAGTTAAATGATGATTTGCAAAAAAGATAGTTGGAAGTTATGAATTTATTTCATTTAGTTTTCTTTAATGGTTTTAATTTGATTGTTTTATTTGGTTGCTAGTTTTTGTGATACTCACAACACGCCCCATTTTACTCCTTAGCAAAATGAGGACCCCTGCTGTGGCTGTGGTTTTTTTCCTTTTGTGTGTGGGTCTGTTGGGTTGTAAAAGGGAAAAGGAAGTGAAAGTCATAAACCTTATTTAAAATAAAGAAAAAAATAACATTAAGTACCAAAGCTAAATATGGGTGACTTCCTTGTCAAAAATGAGTGAGGGTTGCTTTTTGAACCATGTTAAAATTCACAATATTTTGCAAGATATGTATGTTTTTGGTAAAATGTACAATAAAAGGGTTTGTATGTTGCATATACAAAGTCATTTGTAGACAAGGTTGCTCATATACAAAGTCATTTGTATATCAAGTCGTGGTATGAGTCGCATGTGGGAGTTGTTGGGTTTTGGTATATTGTTATACTTGTATGCATTTCGGTAACATTTTATTCTTACATACAAGTCGGGCCCAAAAAGTTCAAAGTTTAAATAAATAATCGGTTAAGTTTGGCGGTTGCATTTCAAGTTTGTATGTTTGGCAAAAGGAAAACATACAAGGTCGATATACAAAGCTATATGCATGTCGCGGAACCGAAGGGATTATAAATAGGGTTTTATTGTTGTATGTTTCGCACCTTGTATGTATGTATCAGAGACATACATTTTAATATACATACAATGCGGAACTCAAGAAAGGTTAAAATCTGGTTAAAATGATGCGTCACTAATTAACGTATATTAAAAGATGCATTGCACTTTATATACATGTCGCAGAGCCGAAAAGTGAGTGAACTAAGTTTATAAAAGTTGAAGTCCGAAGGGACATACAAAGGATTTTGTATGTATCTTGGGCTTTCTATGTAAAGGTTTGATACAAGTGTTGTTGTATCGCAGAGATACAAATGAAAAGTAGGGTGGGCTCCACTGTTTGCATGTCAAGTTTGTATAATTATAATGTATGTCTTTGATATACAAGCTGATATGCAAAGCGAAAGATACAAGTTAAAAATACAAGGCGGATGTCAAAAGAAAGTTAAATACTGAAAAGTCTTTGTATGTTCAGGGTTCTTGTATGTTTATAATATACATACCTAATATACAAAGAAATTAAAAGCATCGAAAGAGGTAAAGGTTAATGAAAGGAGATTTGCATAGGGTTGTTTGTATATGTGCTCATACAAGAAAATATACAAAGAGCGATATACAAAATGAAAGGTACAAGTATAGACAAAAGGGAAAGAATGTTAGTCGTGGTTTTTTGCATATATGTTTGTATGTTAAAACATACAAAGGGAACATACAAAAGGAACATACAAAGAAAATGGGATGTATGTCAAAATTAAACTAACAGTAAAAAGTTTAAAATGCAAATATTGAAGTAGAAGGCCAAACTTTTGGCACATTAATTGTTGTAATTAATGCCAATCTAACATCTAGAAGAGGTATAAATTGACAAAAGCAACATGAGTTTTAAAATCTATTTTTATGTCTATTGGCAGGTATGCAGGTATATGGAAGGTAGAGCTTTAATGACGATGACATCACAAAGGACGGAATGGATCACAAAAGAAGCGAAAGGAGTAAAGGATTTCATTGAGAAGAAATATACAGGTGGAAAGAAGCATAATTAAAAGGACAAAGCAATAGAAGATATAGACTGTTGATTGACTAGGGTTTTGTGACCATATTGGGGATAATCAAATCTATATATTGAGCCCATTTACTTTGTAATGACTTACACAGGGATTTGTAGAACAGAGCTGGAAGTTACAATTTGTCTTAGCATTTTGAATAGAAGAACATTTTAATTTAGAATAGAAGGAGGTCACTTGTGTCTGTAATAAGGAATGCGTGGAACATCTAGCTTCCTTACTATATCTGTAAGACATTTTGTAAGTTTTATGTAAGTTGATTAATGAAGCAAGGAGTCATTCATACATTGTAAATCATATATGACTGTTTCTTTTGAATACAAATATCTCTAGAATTCTGTGTCTACTTTAAGAGTGTTTTCTGGTTCTCATTTGTATTTGAAATATTATCTCTCCAAAAGCTTGCAATCTTGAATATATGTTCATGAAGATACTCAGGGCTTACATTTAAAGGTTTAGTCTATGGATTTAATCAAGTTTGTTGTGCTGCTTACAACATGAATAATAGAGCATTTAGATCCTATAGCAGAATAAAGTTTAATTTAGATTTCTCTAACTTTTCCCAAACATTTTAAATACTTAGCTTAAATGCATAGATTTAAAGGAGATTGTCTGATATTTGAAGGAAACATGAAGAACTAAGTTAATATTTGGCAATTTTCATAATATTTGAAAAGAAAAGCTTGTGTTAATATAAATCATGTAAAGCTTTGTGATACAATAACAAATTTATGCAAAAGAATAAGAAAATGTTGATATTTGCGATATTTTGCATAATTTGAGTCTAGTGAGTCATAAAACACCTAAAATCAAGTAAGGCCCCTTGCATATTATAGCTTCACATTAACCTACTAAATTATCCACAAGGTTAAGACCTAACCATACAGAAACTTGGGATTAAGTAATCTTAATTGATTTCTTCATCTTTCAAGACAATTAGGTTCATTTTGTGATTTTTAACTTTTGTTATGAATGTGTAAAAATAGTCATCAACACATAACTTCTTCAAATCTTTATGCGGACCTCTCAAATCTTAACTGGAGCTACTTCAGACAATCCTCTACATAGCCATATGGTCCACATACTTATATCTTCATTAATTTTCTTAATATCCTCAACATTTTAGTCTTCTAACCAGGCAATAAAATAGGATATAGTTGACGTCAATGGCAACAAGGATATGTTGACATCAATGACAACACCACTTAGGCACCTATTTGCAACAATCTCCCCATTTTTCATTGATGGAAACATATGAAGTGAAAAAATGATTCAACCATCAAGACAAGAAATTATTCCCCTTTCTCTAATCACACTAGTAACCATTTTTCTTTACATCTCCCCTTTTCACCAATAACTAGTTTTTCACATGATTTCTCCCCCCCTTTGACATCAATGGCAAAGGGCACATATTTGTAATCTTTTCTCCCCCTTTTGGTTCCAAAATTTGCATACTGACTACTCCCCCTAAGTAGTATCTCCTTAACATTAATCCGGATCACAAGATATGATTGTGAATTCCACCAGACTGATGCACCCTAGTGCATCTTAGTTCTGATTAGGAGGGGTAATAATCCCTAACTTCTCTCTGAGATACTCAAAAGTATCCTTGGGTAGAGGCTTAGTGAAGATATCCACAATCTAATCCTTTGAAGAAACAAACTCCAATCTAACTTCATTCTCATTAACCTTCTCTCTCAAGAAGTGAAACTTGATTGATATGTGCTTTGTCTTTGAATACAACATTGGATTCTTTGAGATGTTTATTGAACTTGAATTGTCATAGAAGTTTGTAACAGGTTCCTCAAACACAATTTTGATGTTCTTCAACATTTGCTTCATCCACAGAAATTAAGTACAATTGTTTGCTGCTACTATATACGATGCCTCTATAGTAGATAGAGATATTGCCTCTTGCTGTTTTCTCATCCAAGAAACCAATCTCCTTCCTAAGAAGAATGCACCACCACTAGTACTTTTCTTGTCATCCACATCTCCTACCCAATCAACATCTGTGTATGCATGAAGAGTGAAGTCATTATCCTTTGGATACCATAAGCCATAATCAAGTGTCCCTTTGAGATATCTAAAAATTCTTTTGACTGCTACAACATGGGATTCTCTAGGATCATCTTGAAATCTAGCAACAAGTCTAACTACATTCATGATATCAGGTTTGGTCTGCGTCAGATAGAGAAGTCCTCCAATCATTGATCTATACCTTTTCTGATTTTCCTTAGGGGAGTCTTCATCTTTACTCAACTTGCGTCTAGTTACTATAGGTGTACTTACTGGTTTTGAATCTTCCATTCCAAACTTTTTCAACAATTTCCTCACATACTTAGACTAAGATATGAAGATACCTTTATCTGACTAAATGATTTGTAGACCTAAGAAGTTTATTTCTCCAAACATTAACATCTCAAATTCACTTTGCATTTGATTAGCAAATGTTTTGCACATACTCTCATTTCCACCAAAAATGATATCATCAACAAATACTTCAAAAACCAAGATGTGTTCATGATCATTTTTGATATAAAGATTATTATCTATTGTACCTTTGCTAAAACCTAATTTTAGCAGATACTTATCTAGTCTTGCATACCAGGCTCTTGGGGCTTGTTTGAGTCCATACAATGCTTTTCTCAATCTGCAAACCATATCTCCTTGATCAGACAACTAAAATCCTTCTGGTTGCTCAATATAGACTTCTTCATCCAATTCTCCATTCAAGAATGTTGACTTGACATCCATCTGGTAAACATTGAAATCTTTATAAGTAGCAAATGCAAGAAATAATCTGTCTGCTTTCTATTCTTGCCACTAGAGATAAAGTTTCTTCAAAATCAATTACTTCCATTTGAGAGTATCCTTTGCATACCAACCTTTCTTTGTTTCTCACAACTTCACCATCCTCGTTTAGTTTATTCCAAAAGACCCATTTAGTTCCAATCACATTTTTTTCTTCAGGTTTAGGAACAAGATCCCATGTGTGATTCTTTTCAATTTGTATTAACTCTTCTTCCATTTCTTTTACCCAATTTTCATCATTGCAAGCTTCACTTACTAATTTTGGTTCAATCTATGAAATAAAACAAATCTCCTCTTGATCTTTAGCAATTCTTCTTCTAGTTTGAACAACTTTATTTCTCTCTTATGATCTGATCATTTGAATGATTCAACCTTACATACCTGGGTGTTTTGGGAATTGCTTGAACTTTTGATTCTTGAGCTTGTTCCTTAACATCTGTACTAACTTCTTAAGTTACTGGATATTCTGGATCAATCTGGATCTGAGTCTGAGCTTTCTTTGATTTTGACTTTCATCTTGTTCATCTAAATCATATCCACAAGACCTAAAAGATCTTTCTTTTCTCTCATCAACTCTGACATTAGCACTTTCAACAATCTTTTTCAATCTCTTGTTAAAGCATCGATATGCTTTGCTTTGAGTAGAGTAACCCAGAAATATTCCTTCATCACTTCTTGCATCGAACTTGCCTAGATCCTCATCTCTTTTGATATAGCATTTACTACCAAAAACTCTAAAATATTTCATAGTAGGAGGATGACCAAACCATAATTCATAAGGTGTCTTAACAGAATTGCCTTTGATCTACACCCGGTTAAGAGTGTAGACAAAAGTACTCACAACTTCTCTCCAATAGACTTGTGGAACATTTTCTTCCATCATCATGGTCCTAGAAGCTTCTTGAATGGTCCAATTCTTTCCTTCCACAACTCCATTCTACTGAGGAGTCCTAGGAGCAAATGACTGTCTTTTTATTCCATGCTTTTCATAGAATGTATCAAACTCATTGGAGGTAAACTCTCCACCTCTGTCAGATCTCAGACACTTTATTTTCTCACCAATCTCATTTTCCACCATAACCTTGAACACCTTGAATTTGTCAAGAGCTTCTGATTTTTATTTCAAGAAGGTTACCCACATCATATAGGAGTAATCATCAATCAGCAACATAAAATATCTATCTCCTTAAACACTCCTAATTTTAGCAGGACCACATAGATCAGTATGCACAAGTTCCAACCATCCACTTGAAAATTGTTCTTTACTCTTGAATGAAGTTTTGTTCTTTTTACCTAATTGACATTCTCTACACATGCTATCAGCAATTTTCACAAGTTTTAGAAGATCTCTCACAACCTGAGTAGAACTTATCTTGACAATGTTATCAAAATTCACATGACACATTCTCCTATGCCATAACCAAGTCTGAACAATCTAAGAAATCAAACAAATTTTTCCAAAACTACTTAAATGAAATATGTTACCTCTAGTCTGAGTACCAAATGCAATTTCAGTTCTGGAGCTTTCCAAGATTCTACATTTTCCATTCTTGAATTAGAGATCATAACCCTTGTCAACCAACTATCCAACACTAAGAAGATTATGCTTCAATCCTTCCACATACAGAACATCATTAGTGTTATTCTTACCATCAAAAGAGATGGATCCTTTGCCACGGATTCTACTAGTTGAGTTGTCTCCAAATTTCGCAATTCCACTTTCATATTTTTCAAATCTTACAAACTTACTTTTATCACCAGTCATATGATGAGAACATCCATTGTCAATTACCCATTCATCTTTTTCTACAACTTGAGAAGCCAAGGCACTTTCCACATTGGCACAATTGGTAGATTTAGTAGGCATTGGATCTTCTTCTTTGATAGCAATGAACACCCAATCACTTTCAGTGGAACCTCCATGATCAGATTCATCATCTGTGACTCTTTCTTCACTAAATTCTTAGACATAGTAGCATTTCTCTTGAAGTCTAGGTCTATTAGGGTTTGGCTTTGAACCCCTCTTCAAACACCTTGAGGCAAAATGACCAATATTATTACAAGCAAAACATTTGAATTTCAACTTTCCTTCATACATACCAGATCCTCTTAGCAATCCTTTGGCAAAAAGGGCTTCAAGTTCATTGAACTCAGTCTCATCATCTTCAAGATCCTTCCTTGTCTTGTTGAATCTATTTGATCTTCTTGAAGATATTTCACCTGGATCATATCTTTGTTTTGCATGAATACTATCTTTGAATGCAGATTCAAACTTAGGAAGAGAATCACCAAACTCACTCATTTCAAATGCTGAAAGCTTGCCAACCAACTAATCTGTTGTAATAGTTATCATAGTCCTAATCTCTTCAATGGCAACAACTTTATGCATGTATGCTAGAGGTAAGGATCTGAGCACTTTGGCAACAATCTCTAAATCATCCAATACTCCACCAACACTCCTAATACCGGTCACAAGTTCATTTACCTTCTGCATGTAGGAAGTAATGTTTTCATCTTCACTCATCATCAACCTTTCATATTTACCCTTTAGGCTTTGTAGCTTGGCACATTTGACATGTTTATCACCTTAATACAAAGTTTCCAACTTTTTCTAGGATTTCATGAGCAGTTTTCAAGTCTAGGACATTTGTCATCTTTGTATCGATCAGGGCACTCAACAATGCTTCTTTGGCTCGAATGTTGTGTTTAACATCCTTGAGTTCATCTAGAGTTGAAGGGCCTTTCTCTGGAATATTATACTCATCCTTAGTTGTGAGCCAAAAGACATCACCCATACATTGCAAATGACATTACATGCATACCTTCCAAAGGGAGTAATTTGTTCGATCAAATCTCAGACTTTCCTTCTTGTAAGTTGACATCTTGGATCTCCTCAAGCGGTCAAGCTTCTTTTAGAGGAACCTGCTCTTATAGCAATTGTTGGAATTAGGCTGGACAACTAAGAGGTGGGGGGTGAATCAGTTGTCCCACAATTTTAATCTTTTCTTATTTTAATCTTCTTTCACAACTTATAAATAGATTAATGATGTAAACATTAAAGCATGAATCAATAACACATGAGTAGAAACAAAATGAACACACTTGACACCAAGATTTTTAATGTGGAAGTTCGGTTAAGGGAAAACTATGGTGGGGGTTAACCCACAAGATTTATACCCTATTAAAAGTACTTGAAAGAAATGGGAAGGCGCTTGCCTTTGGGCACACTACTCAAAGAGGCTCACTACATATAGGAATTTATGTTTAATACATAAAGATTTAACTGCGAAATAGTGTCTTCATCATGCCTAGTTCAGTCTCATTGAAAGGTCACAAAAACTTATGCTCTGCCCCCAAACACTTCTTCACTATCTCTTCATCCTTTAATTCTCTTGTTCTTCTGCTCCTCTTCTTTGCTCTGTCTCTAAACCTTTCTTAGGATTTTTTCATTTTCGCACAAGGATCATTTTCCACAACTCAACTACACACCTTTATATACTTCATCAACCTTGGAACAAACATGAAGGTTAGTACTACAAGCATCTAACTTAATGTGAATCACTAAGCTATTAGCCAATCATAAATGGGACTCAAATCTTCTTTGATCAACATGCCATGCTCCATAGAATTGCTCTTAGATCATCTGCATAATGCTTGAATCAACCGGTCATCCAAGACTGGGAAGAACAATAACACCAAGGAAGAAATCTTCAACAATGAGCTCAATCTTTAATGTGGACCTCCAACACAGTAGGCACATGATCCAGAGACTTCCACAAGCACATTGAATTCAACAATAACATCTGCACTACTCCAAATCATCAGAATCACTTGCATCTTCATCTGGTACCTCAAGAACATAGTGTGCCATGACTGTCACACTAGAAAGATTGCTTGTGGACCTCCAAACCATAAACCACTTGAGTTGAGCATACACATTGACTTCCCAAACACGCCTCTAGATCCGTAGATCATAGTCTTGTATTTGTGGAGCAATCCGGACCAATTTCCTTACTCTGTCTCTTCTGAAAACTACAGAACCTAGTTCTATTCAAATGGCCATAACTTCTTCAAATATTTATGCAAACCTCTCAATTCTTAACTAGAGCTACTTCAAACAATCCTCTACACAGCCATATGGTCCACGTACTTATATCTTCATTAATTTTCTCAATATCCTCAACATTTCAGTCTTCTAACCAGGCAATAAAATAGGATACAGTTGACATCAATGGCAACAAGGATATGTTGACATCAATGACAACACTGCTAAGGAACCTATTTGCAACAAGTACTACCACCAAGGTCAAGATGGATTAGGTGGTTGCAGAGAAAGTCTTCTGAACTAGCTAAGGAGGCTCTTGCAGTTCATGGTAGGTCTAAGGAGAAAGGAAAGAAGGACAAGAAGAAAGAAGACAAAGGAAGATCCAAATCCTATTAGAGATCAAAGTCTCCTAGAAAGTCCAAGGATTTATGTTGGAATTGGGAAACTTGGTCATTTCTACAAGGAGTGCAAGGGGGAGAAGAAGAAGAAAAACCATGATTCTAACTCTAACAAGTCCTCTCAAGAAGATAGAGAAGTGTTTGTCGCTGCCTTGGCAACACATGCATCTAAGGATGTGTGGTTAATTGATTCTAGTGCATCATTTCATATGACATCCCACAGAAACTGGTTCTTGAAGTACAAAAAGTATGATGGTGGGAAGGTGTACCTAGGTGATGATTCTCACCTAGAAATAGTTGGTGATGGAAGAGCCTTGATCATATTCCTTGATGGTCGAGTGAAGGGGATCAATGGTGTACTGCATATCCCTGGGTTGGAATGAAACATGTTATCTATAAGCAAACTAAATGATGTGGATATGCAAGTTGTTTTCTTGAATGAAGGATGTAAGATGACAAGGGGAGCTATGGTGTTGGCTAAGGGTGTTTGAATTGGCACTCTATTTCAGCTTGATGCATGTGTAGTTCAATGCAATAGTACCTCTATTTCAAAGAAGAGAGATTCAAATTCTTCATCCTCACCATTGGAACTAGCAGCCAAGAAGACTATAGCATCTACTTCCAATGGTCGTGCATTCTGGGTACCCAAGGGTGCTCATTCTATGGAGATGAAACTTTCTGCTGAGAAAACAATGTTGTGGTACCAAAGGCTTGGCCATATTGTTGAAAAGGGTTTGAGGACCCTAAAAATAAAAACCTTGTTAAGGGTATGAATGACTATAACCTTGAGTTTGATTTCTATGAACAATAAATATATGGAAAACAAAATCGTGTTAAGTTTTACCATAGTTCTCACAAATATTCTAAGGTGTTGGACCTTGTTCACTCTAATGTTTTTGGTCCTGTTAATGTTCCTTCAATTCAAAATCTATATATTTTGTTTCATTTATTGATGACTATAGTAGAAGGACATGGGTGCATTTCCTTAGGAGTAAATTTGAAGTCTTTGCAAGATTCAAAGAGTTTAAGGCTCTTGTTGAGAATCAAAAAGATAAAATGATTAAATATTTGAGAACTGATAATGGTGGTGAGTTTTACCCAGTAGATTTTGAAAAGTTCTTTAAAGAACAAGGTATTGAGAGACATAAGACAACTTCATAGACTCCTTAACAAATTAGAGTTGCAGAAAGAATGGACAAAACATTGATGGAGAGTGCTAGGAGCATGTTAAGTGGGGCTAGCCTAGAACAAAAGTTTTGGGCTGAAGCTGTTCTACTGCTTGTTATCTAATTAATGGGTCTCCTACATCAACACTCATTAACAAGACCCCTATGGAGGCATGGTGTAGTAAGAAGTCTTTGTTAAGACACATTCAAGTATTTGGTTGTGAGACATATGCACATGTGCCTAAAGAGAAGAGGTCCAAGTTGGAGAACAAGGCAGTTAAATGTATCTTCATCGGTTATGGTATCAGTGTGAAAGGGTAAAAGCTATGTGATCTAGTGGCCGAAAGAGTTATGTATAGTAGAAGTGTGATCTTCAAAGAGCTCAATCTTTCTTCTATTGTTCTACAACTAGAGAAAGATGAGAAGAAAGATGATGTTGTTCAACTTCCTCCCACTCTTGAGAAAGTTGAACCAAAGACACCATCTAGACCTGATGTTGAAGAGAGCTCAAGCAACTCTAAAAGTTTAGAAGAAGAAGATGAAGAACCTCAACATCAAGTTGTGAGGAGGTCCATGAGAATAAGGCAACAACCTAAAAGGTTTGGTTATTCATTGTATGATTCAAGTTGTATTTTTCTTGATTTCTAATGCTAATGAGCTTCAAACCGTAAGGGAGGCTATGGGTATGAAAGATGCAGGTTCTTAGAAGGAGGCCATGGAAGAAGACATGGATTCTTTGGAAAAAAATAATACTTGGGACTTGGTGCCTTTGCCTAAAGGAAGAAAACTTATTTGTTGTAAATGGGTGTTTAAGAAATTTTTTGGTTCTAATAGCAGCATTGAGAAATATAAGGCAAGGTTGGTCCTGAAGGGGTATTCACAAGTGGAGAGAATTTACTATGGTAAGATTTTCTCTCTAGTTGTAAAGATGACATCAATTTGGATCTTGTTATCTCTTACTGTAGCATATGATTTAGATGTAGAGTAGACGGATGTGAAGACAACATTCCTTCATGGTGACTTGGAGGAGGAGATTTATATGTCACAGCCAGAGCACTACATTATGAAAGGTAAAGAAAATCTAGTGTACAAGTTGAAAAAATCTTTGTACAGTCTTAAGTAGTCTCCTAGGATGTGGTACCAAAATTTTGATACCTTTGTGTTGAGTATTGGATTTTCAAGATCGGAATCGGATCATTGTGTTTACTTCAAGTTTCATAATGATCGCATTCTCATTATAGCAATGTATGTCGATGATATGTTGCTAATTGGGAATCGTAAAGGTTTGATTTTTTATTTGAAGTCTTAGTTGTCAGCACAGTTTGAAATGAAAAAAATAGGGGCAACCAGGCACAATCTGGGGATGGAGATCAGAAGAGATAGAGAAAACAAAAAAAATTGGTTAGGCTAGAGTAAGTATGTGAAAACTATGCTGGAGAGATTTAGCATGGTAGATTGCAAACCTTTGAGTGTTCTTGTTTTGATGGGGATAAAATTATCTATGGTGGATTGTCCAAAGTCTCCTTCTAAGATGAAGGATATGAGTAGAGTACCTTATGCTAGTGTAGTTTGTAGTTTGATGTATGTGATGGTCTATACAGGACCAGACATTGCCCAAGTAGTGGGAGTCCTTAGCTGATTCATGGATAATCCTACACAGATACATTGGGATGCAGTTAAGAGAGTTTTTAGATATTTATGAGGTACTTCCAAGTATGCCTTGTGGTATCATGGTTATCCTACTGGTTCTTAGCATGCTATGAGTATTAATGGATTTATGGATTTAAATTGGGTAGGTGACATTGACAGCAGGAGATCCACTAGTTCTTATGTGTTCATTATGTTTGGTGGTGATATTAGTTGGATGAGTAAGAAGTAAACTTTGGTCACTTTCTCCATCACTAAAGTAGAGTACATGGAAGCTACTCATGCTTGCAAGGAAGCCATTTGTCTTAAGATATTATGTTCTGACATTGGGTTTGATGGAGAGAAGATTATAATTTCTTGTGACAGCCAGAGTGCCATAAGTTTGGCAAAGAATCCTACTTTCCATGCAAGGACCAAGCACATTGATGTGTAGTACCACTTTGTATGTGATATGGTAGATGATGGGAACGTGAATTTGGAAAAGGTTGATACTTTGGTGAATGTTTCAGATTCCTTGAGAAAGCTTGTAAGCACATAGAAGTTCAGATGGTGTTCAAAGTTTATGGGCCTCTTGGCCCCTAGTAGTTAATTACCTGGTTAGATTGGTTCTTACAAGGTGTTCGACAAATGGGAGAATTTTGGGAATTAAGGTGTCTCAACCTTTGTAATTTCCTAGCATTGACTTTTATTGTGGTAACTATTTTTTACTATGCAGTAATTTTCTTGTTTACAGTGCTTCGTCATCTAGTAAATTTGACATGGTGACTTGTCAATTATTGGGATGTAGTCCATGGATGGTGACAAGGAAATGTTTTTATCCTCACATGAGGATGTAGGCATCCCACCTTGGGATAGGACCTTTGTGACATGTGTTGGCTTGTTGTAAGGTGTGTAAGTCCCTATGATAGACTATATGACATATGACAGATTCTATGACACATGATAGATTACTATTACATAATATGATGCGTAAGGACTAGATTCTATGAAAGGTTGGACAAGTTTTAAGAAGCATGATCTTGCATGGAGGAAGCAGGCACCAAAGTTTGGCTATGATAGGTTGTATGTTAGGAACCCTTGTTTAACCCTTCCCTTTACTTTGTTAGTATATTACATTTGGACACATATGCTTTGTAAGTTGTCCCATGAGTATATTGTATTATCCCACATTCATAGGAAGTAATAGTTGTTTAGATTAGACTTAGTATATAAGTACGTGTTGAGGCCAATGGAGGCATCCACAAGTTTATTGTATTGAGCTTGGTCAAAGAAGGTTGCCCCCTTGAAGTGGCATGCGATCAATAAATTCCTTCTATGTTCTGTTATTTCATGCATTTTTCATTATATTGTTGCTGAAGGTTCCTCGCATATGGTATTAGAGCACTTTCTTGTGCTCGTTGGGTAGAATTTCTGCCGAATTTTTTTCACAGTGGCCTCCAGGCACTATGATTATTGTAGTAGTTCTTTTTTCTTTGCATCTATATTGTTCATTTCAATTGCAGGTTCAGATCATAGATTAATCCCTATCTACTTAACTATGGGAAGTGCCTGGGCATAGCCCTAAAACTCATTATGAGGAGTACCATAGGAACCCTGAAGTAGCTGGCCCATTGAGAGGACTTACCAGCAAAATGGGTAATGACCCCTACTTGATTGACTAGTTCACATCTATGAGGTAAACCAAGAATTGTTGTTTGTGGCAAAGCAGTTATCAATTTTACTTGAGTCGTGGAGTGAGGGGTACTGCCCCAATATGCAAGCCATTAGATAGCATTGGTAGCCGAGTGAATCCCCTGAACCTTTAGGAAGCTGAACATACCTGGGGTCCATATCTATTAGCAGCTGATAGATCATAGATTGAATCTATCTAGATCTATTTGCAAATCCCATTACATATCATTTCTAGAAAAAAAATTCTATTTTTTTGCCATATCTTCCTTGCTTTAGCTTTGTTTCCTCTGTAAATTCACTGGAACCCCTGAAATTCCACTCTACATATTTCCTTCCTTGAGGACCCTATCCCCAATTCCACTTATCGAAGCCAGAAATCCCACATTTGTTTATTTTTAGGGTTTTCCATAACTACTTCGATTCTCATCCAATTGCCTTCAAATTTTGCCACAGTGTTCATTTCCTATTTCTACTCCTTTGTCCATCTTAGACAAATTTTCCCATTCTTTCACCCCACTTCTAAAATCCCCATTTTCTCCTCCCCTGTCCCTCAGAAAGTGTCCAAAACCTAGTCAAACACTAATTACCCATCAGAGTTTTTCCCAAATCCAAATTTTCCTTTACTAAAAATGTTTCTATTTTTGTTTTTCTACCCATTCCAAAAAAACAAAAAAAAAAAACTTGGTTTTGGTTGTCACCCATGGAGGAGAAGAAAACATGGAGGAGGAACTTACAGCCATCAAGACCAAACTCCAAGATCTGGATGAAAAAATTCTTCGGCTCAATCTTCAGCATTCAGCCATTAATAATAGACGACAACCAGAGTCTTCTGCAGATATAGGGTTTTCTTCTTCCAACAATTTTCGTGGAGCGAAGCTTGATTTTCCTCGCTTCAGTGGTGATGATCCAACTAGATGGATATACCAGGTAGAACAATATTTCAATCTACATAATACTTTTGATGTCAACAAAGTCCCACTTGTCTCCTTTCATTTGGAACATGTAGCCCTTCAATGGTTCTGTTGGTACATCAAAGCTCATGAAGAGCCAAAATGGACAGATTTTTGCAAACTCATTTTGTAATGATTTGGCCCTAGTGCTTTTGGTGACTTCACAGGAGCACTCACAAAATTATGCCAAACAGGCACTGTGAGAGAATATCAGATAGAATTTGAGAAACTAGTCAATCACATAGAGGGATTGTCTGATGAATTCTTCAAGAGTTGTTTTGTCAGTGGATTGAAAGATGCAATTCACTCTGAGGTTAAAATGTTCTATCCAAGCACAATGATGGAAGCCTTAGGGTTGGTTAAGTTGGTGGAGGACAAGATCACAGTTCAACAATGCTCCAAATCCAATTTTGTTCCATTCAAAATCATGGATCCCCAAAGCCCTCAAATAATGCCAGCTCCTAGAACAACTTTTATCAAGCATTTGACTGAAGTAGAGATGCAGGCACCTAGAGAAAAAGGGCTTTGTTATAATTGTGATGACAAATTCACTTTGGGACATAGATGTGTTGAGCAAAAGCTCTCTCTTGGATGTGGATTCTCCACCTGAAACTAAAGTTTATGTAGATGCTTAGGATACAGTAGCTGATCAGGTTGAAACTCAACAGTCACCTGTTGACCCTACTTCTTAGGAAGACCACCCAGAGATCTCTCTCCATGTCGTAGTAGAAGTCACCACCCCACAAACCATGCAGGTCAAGGGTTAGTTCAAGAAGGTCCCTCTTATAATACTCATTGATTCTGGTATTACTCATAACTTCATTGACCCTCGAATAGCCAAACAGGCTGATTGTTTTGTTCATCCTTGCTCAAACTTTGAAGTCATGATTACCAATGGGGGCACATTACCTTGCAAAGGGAAGTGTCACAATGTGCGTATCTCTATTGGAGATTATAATCTATGCTCTGACATGTTTGCCTTGTCCTTAGGTGGATGTGATGTGATTTTGGGCGCCCAATGGTTATGCACTCTTGGACCCATCTTATGGGATTTTACTGAAGTTTGGATGCAGTTTTTAGATAATGGGCACAAGCACACATTGAAGGGCTTACAACCAAGGTCTCTCAGTATCATAAGTTCACATCACATAGAAAAGCTTCTTAAGAAGAATTCACATGGTGTCATCACTTAGCTTCACTCCATTCAGATGCAACCATTTGTGGTCTCCACTACTCCTTCGGCTCTACAATGAATGATGGCTATTTTGCATGTAGTATAGAAGTGGTGGCCATACCTACTAGGGAATCATTTTTGCATCAGGGCTACTCACCAGAGCTTGAAATATTTCCTGGAACAATGGGTCTCCTCCCAACATAACAAAAATGGATTAGTAAACTCATGGGTTATGACTATGAGATGACTTATAAGATGGATAAGGACAATATTGTGGCAGATTCTCTTTCTCTCACATGTGATGACCAAGCTTCTCTTTTAGCTATTTCTATGCCTATTCCAACTTGTTGGAATCTGTCCCATAGGCTGTCTTCTATGAACTCTATGTTTCTCCATTGGTAGGGCACTCTGGGTTCCTCAAAACTTATGAGCGTGCATGTCGTCACTTCTTTTGGAAGGGACTAAACAAGTCAATTCAATAGATTGTGGTTGCATGTGATACCTTAGAACAACAACATCAGTGGGCAAAGTGGCTCCCTCTCACTGAATGGTGGTACAATACCTCCTACCACACTACCTCTAACATGACTCCATATGAAGTAGTCTATGGTCAAGCACCACCAGTGCTCCTTCCATACTCCCCCAACAGTTCACGAGTTCAAGCAGTCAACATGGTTCTCTACACCCAGGATCAAATTGGGGATCATAAGTTGGCTCCTTCTTCCCACGTTCATCCAATATTTCATGTCTCTTGTCTAAAGAATTTTCTTGGCACTAACGACAAAGCACAAACTATTTTACCATAGCTGGATAATGAAGGATCCATCTTTTTGGCACTAGAGGTAATCCTTGATAGAGGTACTCATCCTCTTCACTCCCGATCCATCACAGAGGTATTAATTTAGTGGCATGGAATGCACCCAGAGATTGCTACCGGGGAACCACTCCTTTAGATCTAGCAACAATTTTCACATCTTACACTTTGACGACAAAGCTTTTCTAAGAGGGACGGGATGTTAGGAACCCATGTTTAACCCTTCCCTTTACTTTGTTAGTATATTACATTTGGACGCATATGCTTTGTAAGTCATCCTGTGAGTATATTGTATTATCCCACATTCATGGGAAGTAATAGTTGTTTAGATTAGACCTAGTATATAAGTACGTGTTGAGGCCAATGAAGGCATCCACGAGTTTATTGTATTGAGCTTTTTCAAAGGAGGTTGCCCCCTCGAAGTGGCTTGCAATCAATAAATTCCTTTTGTGTTCTGCTATTTCTATTATTTCGTGCATTTTTCATTATATTGTTGTAGGAGGTTCCTCTCATTGTAAGAGAATCCATTATTAATATTAAGTTAGGATAGATTCTCTTACAGCTGCAAGCGTTGTCCTATATGACAAATTTTATGACATTGTAAGAGCATCTATCATACCTTAATTGGGAAAATTTGGGGCACCCAAGTTGGGGGGTTGTAAGGGATGAAAGACAATCTCTTACAAGCGTCATATGCATGTTTTATGGCCTTGGAAATTGGGCCACATAGATTTGGATGAGTTCCTTGTGTGACTTGCTCTAGAAGCTACCTCCATTCATAGTACTTCTCTTTATATATAGGTGCTTGGAGTTGGAGTTGTATGGTTTATTTGCAGGTATTGTTATGCTACCAAAATTATTCTAGATTTGAAATTGTGAAAACTCCTAGAAGAACTTGCATTGCAAGTGTGTTGTAATCTCATTCAGATTTGATAATACATTATGCAAGCTTTGGAGTGTGGGGTTTTTGACCCAAAAGGGTTTTCCCCACATATATCTTGTGTCATTGCATTTATATTTTCTTGTGAATGTGTGTTAATTTCTCTCTTAATGTGAAACATAACCATAACTGAAAAGAACTAGTAAAAATTTGCACTACTTCCCCTCATTAGATTGGTGTAGGAAGTTGTTTCCGCTTACCTTGCTTCCTTTCATTGAGGAATCTCAAGACTTTGATATATACACAATAGATTAATTGTTTGGCTCTATCATATCTTTTGAAATGAGAGAATTTGACAAAAGTGTACCAAAGATGGAAGTTGCATTCAAAGCAAGTAAAAAGACACGAGATGAAGTAGCTGATCAAGATGATGACCTTGATGAAGTAGAAGCAAACTTTGTAAGAACCTTGAAGAAAGGCATAGGAAAATATAGAGGCACGTTACCTTTCAAATGTTTGAATTCTGGAAAGATTGGTCATTTTGCTTCTAAATGTCCTTTTAAAGTATCATGGGGTGGTAACAAGAAAGACAAGTTCAAAAGAAGCCTATATCCCATAGAGAGTAGTTGTTCTTCAGAAGATGAGGATCACGATTATTCAAATAATGAAACACTTTTCATGTCCTTGAATATTGGTGACAAAAGGGATGATGTTGAAAAATGTGAAAAGACTGATGCCTTACAAACTAACCAAAACAATGATAGATCAATGGTTGTATGGACTTCCTTTCATGCAAGAGAAGAAGCCAAGACTTGGGTAATTGATAGTGGTTTCTCTAATCATACGACTAGTGACAAGGAAAAGTTTATCAACCTTTAGAAGTGGAATGGTTAAGCTATCAAGTTTGGTGGTGATGAGTTAGCATAAATCTGTGGAAAGGGTGCTATAACTATTGATGGGAAGAAAAGGACTAAGGATGTCCTCTATGTCAAAGTGCTAAAGCACAATCTTCTCAGTGTTAGTCAAATGTGCAATAAAAGATACAATCTTACCTTTCATGCCAAAGGTTGTGAAATTAGAAAGCCAGAGTCTAGAAAACTAGTTGCAAAATGTATCAAGTCATATGGTGATATCTATCATCTAAAATAGTTAAATGGAAGAATATGCTTATTGGCTCAATCTAGTGAGTGTTGGCTATGATACAAGTGAATGGGACACACCAACTTTGATAATATGGTAAAGATCATATCTATTCATACGATGAGAGACATGTGTAACGTGCAAAAAATTTACCAACTAAAAATAGTTTCTGAAAAGAAAAGCATATTCCATAAGTAAGATAATCAACCAGTAATAGTTTCCAAATATCCATAATAACATAAAATGGCAAGAATCAATGAGTAAGAACAATGATCCATATACCACAATGGATTACAAAATAGTTTACATACACCTGACTTGGTGTTACAATACATCTGTTTCAATGTTACACAAGGAAGGACTATCATCAAGATATCCATGCATCATTTTACAGTTGCAACTTGGTAATGAAGCAATACAAAGAAATATATATAAAGCAAATATCCATATCAATAATAATATATGAACTCAGTTTCCTCAATCCTCTGATCATTTGCAAACCAAGACCAAGAGAGTGGTTAATGTGCTTTTTCCACCCAACCATGAAGTACTGGACTTCCCTGGGTTTTTTCCTAACTTGAAGAAAGCACCAACCCTGTACAAGAAACCTAGCAAGCTAGGACAGTATAAGTAGGAGGGAAACACTCGATGCGTTCTTGTTGCCTGTATGCGTCATAATACTAGAATGACATAAACTCTTGTAAATAGGATGTGGTAGAGACAAACAAAGTTCTAGGGTTTTAAACAAATCCATCTATCTCAATGGTACAGTAGCTTGGCCAAGCATTTAAATAAAATGATAGTTTTAGAAAAAGTAAAACTATCGTTTCTGGGAGCCCACATTTGACATCCTGTCCCAAAAGTTTGTACTTTACCAAAATACACAAAGCATAATTTCCTATGTTTGGTTTTCCATAGTCATAAATATCTATAATTCAAAACTTATTTCCAATCAATTGATTTCACTAGTTTGCCTATTGACAAGTTTTACTGTTTTCCTCATTTTAAATCAATCTTTCCTAACATGCTATTCCAGATGTGATTATTCTATCAGTTTAATGTAATGCATCTCTTTCATAAATCAAGGGATTTGACATATTGCTAGTTTTACCAAATGAAAAAAAAAATAACATTTATCAAGAAGATCAATCATTCAAGAGTTCATACAAGTTATTTTCATCAGTATAAATTAGAAAGAAAATATCTTTTTCTGCAGTACAATAAATTCAATTTCAGATATTATATATATATAGATACTCTTATCATTCAATTGGACAAATTATAATCAAATTAATATTGTGGTTATGTTCTATCATATACATTTTCATTCATAAACACAATCAATATAAATAAATAAATATATATATAAATATATATATATATATATATATATATATATATAAAGGAAAGTGATATAGTTGAATTAAGTCAAAAACCATTATGTTCTCAGACAATAAAAATTACAGTCAATATATTTAAATCCTATCAAATGATATAATTGATTCCAGTCATAAACCATTGTGATTCAATAAAAATTACAGTCAATACATTTATATGCTATCAAATGATATAATAGATTTTAGTTATAAACCATTGTGATTCAATGAAAATTATATTCAATACATCTATATACAAAGGAAGTGGAATTCATATATATATATATATATATATATTACCAAACAACTAATGAATCGTTGACTGGTAACACCCAGGCACAACAAGCACAAAGATAACAATTTCATGCAAAAAGTTATATATTTAAGAGGTTTTTGGTGTAACTTATACTCCTTATAGGAAAGAATTTCATTAGACTCTATTTAAAGAAACTACAATAGTGATCAAAGGGCATTCTTCCCAAATGGGGTCGTAGTCCCTAAGGGACTGTGGCACAATTTGGTGACACCAGCCATGACCTTAGTGCCCTCTTTGAAATTCAATAAAAATATGCAGTCAAACAATACAATTGTTCCATTTAATCTACAATCCATCTAATATAACATCCAATATGTATAATACAATTGATTATAACATACAAGATTTTTGCTATAAAATACAGTCATCTCCATATAACATACCATCAATTTAATGCAAAACCAGTTGATTTCATATAACATACAATTGATTCATGAAAATACAGTCAATTTCATATAATATACAATCGATCCAATGAAAATACAATCGATGCCATTATAGCATATGTTGGAAAGAGATGCTACTAGGCATGTCAAGTGTTGTCATTGATGGCAACTAAATCTATCTTACACATCCACATTGTATCATTTGATCATAATGGAAGTCAGATTGTAGATTTGTCTAAGTCCGGATAGACGGGAACAGAGCATATGACAGGGTTTAACATTTTGGTCTACATTTCTCCATAGGTAATCATATTGTGTTGTGGATCTGAGGGAATGTTAAGAGATGTCAGGGATACCTAAATCTAAAATTTTAGCCTCCGATGATGAAGGGATTGAAAGTTACAAGCATCTGAGTATTGGGTTTTGGTTAGACAGTTCAGTCCGATGAAGAACATGCCAACTTGGTGTTTGATCCTTGTACGGATTAAGAGAAGTAGTTGGTTGTGTAATTTAAGAGATCCAGTTGTATTGGCTAACATGTGTGGTGACTTGAATACATAGGTTTTGGTTTGCATAATGTTTGTGCATGGATTCAACCGACAAAACAGTGATCTTCAAAAAGTTTCTAAGTTTTCTTGAGGCCGACTGTAGTTGATGAAATTTCATATTGCAGATATATATGATTGATGGGTTCAAGCATTTTGAGCTAAGGATGTGTGAATATGATGTGATAGGTGTGAAGTGTGGTAGTATCAAGTGTGAAGCAAAGAGATCTAAGCTCCCGACCATGGCATAACAGTGAAACAGGGCAGTGAGAGATGAAGTGTGTGAAGTCAATATATTGAGCCTAACCAGAACTGTAATCTTGCATTGTTAGATGCTATTCTTCAATTTAAGTATTTCAGTGAACTCTTTGTAATTGATCTTGTAGGTAGTGAGCCTCCTTTGAGTAGTGAGCTCTAGGTAGTGTGCCTGAAAGCATGTGCTTTCCCATTTGTAATACTTTTAATAGAGTATAAAATCTTGTGGGTTAACCCCCACCGTGGTTTTTCCTTAACCGGGTTTCCACATAAAAATCATGGTGTTCATGTGTGATGATCTTGTTGTTGTTCTTAAGTGTATGCTTCTTTCTTTTGAATGTATATGGTAAATTGATAAAGGAACATAATAATAAGTTTTACAGAACATGGATTCACCCTCCCCTTTCAGTGTTCCTTAATTTCAACAATTGGTATCAGAGCTAGGTTCCTTGGAAGAAGTTTAATAGATTGAGGAAGATCTAGGAAGGTGTTTCAATGGGTTTATTTAGGTATTCTAATGGCATCAATGAACAACTTCAAGTTGCTTTAGAAGATCTTGATCAATCCAGATTAGAATTCAAAGAACTACAAGAGAACCTTAAATATGCTGAGGATATCATTTAGACTTTAAAAGGGCAATCGAGCAAATCTATGGAAAAGAGGAAGGAGCTACTTCAACAGTTAGCAAATCAGAAGGAAGATAATGGCATGGATGAGGTTCTAAAGGAGAAGACAAAGGAATGTGAGAAGCTTGCAAAAGAAGTTGTCTTTAAACATGATATGGAATCCAGGGTGATGAGGCTAACCAAAGAAATTGAGGAAAGAAAAAAGACTGAAGAAAACTTGAATCAGTCTTTGAGAGAAAGAACAGAAGAGTGTTGTAGATTGGACAAAATAATTGGTCATCTAGAGTCTGATCTACAAGAAACCAGGTATAATGAGGAACAACTTGAAAGGCAAATTATCATTCTCAAACATGACTTAGAAGCTGCAAATGAATACAAAGAGAAGTTCAAGATAAGATTAGATAAACTTGAGGTGCTGCTTGATAGTCAGAAGAAGGCAGATGATAAGCATGGTCTGGGATATGAGAATGGTGAAAGCTCCGGGTCTAGTCAAAGCAATTCTGAATCAAGGAATCAGAGAAATAAACCTAGAAGACTTATGGTCAAATAGCCTAATGCTCAAAGGTATCCATCCTTCAATGGAAATTGTTTCAATTGCAAAAAATTTGGTCATAGAGCTACTCAGTGCAGAATTAGAGTGAATCAAAGTGGTCCATACTTCTATGGTCAATGATTCAATTGTAAAATGTATGGTCATAGATCTAATGGATGAAGAAGTATGATGATGAATAACTCTAATAACAGAGGAAATGTCAACTCTTTCAATGGAAAATGTTTTGCATGCAATAGATTTGGACACATGGCTAATCAGTGCAGATCAAGAGGAATTCAAGTAAATGAGCAAAGAAGTGTTGCATGCTTTAATTGGAATAGATCTGGTCATATTGTCAGATTCTGCAGAAGAAGGAATGATGATAGAAAAATTCCAGTAAACAAAAACCAGAATGTGCAGAGACATAATAGAGGCAAGGACAAAGTAGATGTGAATGAGATCAAGAATGAAATGAATAAAACATGGGTGAAGAAAGGTGTAATGAATAATGGTGATGGGTCCACACTAGAATCTGATGCTGGTAATTCCTCTCAAAATTGAAATAGGAGCTCTGGCTCAGGGGGAACTACATTGAAAATCTAATTCCCCTGCCAAAGTGGGTGATTGAATATGGTATGATGAGAGAAGATAGAGTGGCCTATTGCAGATCATCTGAAAGAATTTCTGGAAGAAAAGAGGTTGATGTGGCAACTTGTAGAGCAATCTATGAGAAACTGTATCAAGAAATAGGGTATACAGAAGAGTTAGGACAAAAGCATTTATTACATCAAAAAGTAGGTGTACTAAAATTAAAAGTAATATCAAGTGACTTCATAATCACTTTGCATCCAAGAAGAAAGAGGGAAGGTGAGCTCTGTGTGAAGATTTCCAAGAGACTAAAGTGTGAAGAAGATATTTGAGAAAAAACCCTAACTGGCAAAATAAGGTATTCTCTGTAAAGCTCTCTGAATTTGCAATCTCTAGATATGGCTACTCTATTGGTTGTTGACATCATCGAAAGGCCCTGACCTAAATTCAAAAAGAATCCACACAAATCTATAGAGGTCAAACCGTTAGGTGCCATTTCTAATGTTCTGCATGGTGTGTTGCATGTAGAAGATATTAGGGCTTACATTCATGCTAGCATAGATGAGTTTAGGAATTCAAAGTTACTATATTTGTTTAAGAATCACATGAGGGATGAGATTTATGATCTTAAACCTGAGGATAAGGCACTGGAAGACACACATTTCATTTAGGTTATAGGGTTCTCGTCCTTCAATGAGGACGAGTGGGTTCGGTATGTATTGAGTTGGATGCATGCTGAATTTATATGGTTGATGAAACCCTTTAAGATCACTAAGGATGCCATCAAGGCCGTAATAGGATTGAACTCATCTAGTGGACTGTCGATGCTAAAATTAGTGAAGAATTAGACTGTAACTGAAGCTACCAGCTCAAAGTTTGTTAAGAGGGAAATGACAATAAATGATATAAGTGATTCGGATGTCAAATTTACATCTATGGTGATTGGGTATAAGATATACCACTCCAACAGGGAAAATTTAGTGTCTGGTACAACCATTTATGCTGCTTATCAGATGGTGAAAGAAAATGCTGACTATGATTTGTGTGAGCTGCTGCAAAACTAGCTAATGGAGAATCTGAACAAGATCAAGAAGGATAAGAAGAATACATTCAAGTATGGTATGTTGGTCTTGTGCTTGTTCTTTTATTTCATGAATGAGTTGCCTGGGATGAAAATCCTATATTGGACCAGTGACAAGCTTGTTGCCATACAAATAAGAGAGTACTTGCACAATATTGGTGACTCCAATGCCCAAAGGACTACTTTTGGGGGATATTTCAAGAATTTTTAGAATATGATGCAATCAAGGGAAAGAATCCCTAAGTCTGTGGTGGAAAAGTATAAGGATACAATTTGTTTCATGGTGGAAATAGATCAATGCTTGATGGAAGCAATTGAACCAAGGACTGTATGGATCATGCCCATGGGGTATGAAGTTGAACAAATAATGGAAATGTATGCTCAACATCTTCTAAAAAAACCAAAAGATACCTCAATTAAGAGATTTGGTATGTATAGTGAACTTATATTGAAACTACATGTTGAGCTCTGAAGACCTGAAACTAAGAAAAAGGTCTAAAGGCAAGTTGAAATGTATGAAGAAAGTATTGGAATAAGAAAAGAAGTTGTGACACAATACAAGGAAAGGACAGAGAAAGCTGAGAAGGAGAAATAAGATAGGGAACAGGGAAGTGTTCTAGTAGAATTCCCTTCTAAATCAAGGACTACTAGGAGTTCTAGTTCAACCTCTGGTCCATCACCATCTCCTATTGCAGAGAAATTCAAAGAAAAACCTATCGATAAGGAACGAAAAAGGACAAAAGTAATGGGCAAAAGGTCATATGTCAGTATGGAGAAGGAGGATGAAGAAGAGACTGATTCAGATGGTGAGGTTAAAGAGTTGAAGGCCTCAGGCACTAAGGCTGCTAAAGTATCTAAGGAGAAGCCCTCCGGAAGCAAAAATTCAAGTAAAAGGCATATGTTAGAGGCTTATGTTGAGAAGCCTACCCCTTCTATGGAAGACATCATAAAGTCAATCACTATAGATGGAAACTTAAAGCCAATGACTAAATTTTATGATCATTACATTGATGATCATAACAAAGTTTTACAGGAAGTAATAATCAAATACTGGAATATCTATAATAAGAAATTATTTGAAATAACTTCTAAAATTCTAGAAAGCCTTGCAAATATTCTAGAAATAAGAAAAGAGAATGCAAAAGTTAAAGATATTAAGCTCTGGGAGCATGTGCTAATAAAATTGTGTCCTCAAATTACTCTAGATCAAAAGAACCTGATATTCAAAGGAGTGAAAGAGGACTTTCTGAGTAAGATCAGAATAAATAAGCTCATGCTAGGTGAGATTGATAAGGTAGTTGAAGATACTCAGGAGATTCTTCTGAATGCATTGAAAAGGCATAATCTCCCCACTATTGAAGAAGAAACTGATGATGGAATTGATTCCTCCATTCCGGATGTTGAGGAATTTGATAAAAATGATGATAATGCTGTTGTTACGGACACAAAAAATCCTCTAGAAAAGAATGCATAAGACATTTCTAATAAAGATAAAAAGAAGGATGGCTCTATTGATGATGTAGAGAAAGAAAAAGTAGAGAAAAAGAATGAAAATGATAAGCAAGACAATGTGGTTGACTCCAGAAAGGGAGAATATGCAGGCCCTAAAGAGCATAAAAATGAAACATCATATTAGGCAAGAGACACTATAGAAGCAGTGAAAGAAATTTTGGAGAAAAATAAACAAGTTGCAGAAGATCTAGATATAATACAAGTTCTAATTAATTTGGATACTCTATCACTGGTACATAAGTTGAAGTTTGCATCTTTTGCACAAGCTAAGGCCAGATAGGAAATCTTGAAGTCCCATATAGAAGACAGTGAGTTGCTTGGTCTTGCATATGGTATTTTGGAGAAAATCATGCCTACATTTTAGAAGGATTCATCAGCATCCCCTTCTGGTTAGTTGAAGAGTCTGATAAACTTTGTAAGTACTCATTTTGAATTTTTTGAGAAGTCAGTAGAAGATAAGTTTGAATGAATTTAATGAGAAGAGGTTTGTTGAATTAAAGAGAATGATTAGTTATGATAGATCAGTTCTTGATGTTAATGTAAAGAGCATTCAAAATGCTCTCTAAAGGTGCAGAAATTTATAAGTTTTGCCTAGCTTGGTCTAGAGTTGTTAAGGATATTGAGAAGAAGATTAAGGATGTAGAGCTTAAATTGTCTAACATCTCTCAGTCCTATAGTCCTTTAACTGAGTCTGTAATAACTAAAAGATGTCAAGTAGTGAGTCTTCTTGAGGAATTGAGCAATTTGGAGAAGGAAAAGGTTAAAGTTTCTAGTAGATTGGATGAACTCTGTCCCCTAAGTTAGAAAAAATGTTCAATGCATTGACAAAAGCTCAAGCTGCTGCTCTGACAAGTGATCCCACTAGTCTACAAAAGGTAGAGTCACATGTATTTTTATTCAGTGGTCATATTTCAGTTTTGGATAGCATGAAGAAAAGATGAGATAGTGAATTGGCACTATTGAAAAACATTTTTGGTGATGTGTCTAAGTTCATGTAGACAAGACATAAGGATTGTTTGTATATATGCGCCCATGTACATAGAGTTTTTGTGTGAATTTTGGTATGCAGATCTCAACCTTTGCTATTGATGTCAAAGGGGGAGTGGAAAGCAATTAAAAATGAGGAATTCATCTAAGGGTGAGCATTGGAAATCACAAGTGTACATAGTAAGGGGGAGTTGTTCTAACACTTAGTCATTTTTCACTAAGTGTTGCCATCAATGCCAAAGGGGGAGATTGTTGGCAAGAGACACTGCTTGACATGTCAAGTGTTGTCATTGATGGCAACTAAATCTATCTTACACATCCGCATTGTATCATTTGATCATAATAGAAGTTAGATTGAAGATTTGTCTAAGTCTGGATAGACAGGAATAGAGCATATGATAGGGTTCAAAATTTTGGTCCGCATTTCTCCATAGGTAATCATATTGTGCTGCAGATCTGAGGGAATGTTAAGAGATGTCAGGACTACCTATATCCACATTTTTAGCCTTTGGTGATGAAGAGATTGAAAGTTACAAGCATCTGAGTATCAGGTTTTGGTTAGACAGTTCAGTCTGGTGAAGAACAGGACAACTTGGTGTTTGATCCTTGTGCAGATTAAGAGAAGTGGTTAGTTGTGTAATTTATGAGATCCAGTGGATTGTCTGACATGTGTGGTGACTTGAATACATAGGTTTTGGTCTGCATTGATGTTTGTGCATGGATTCAGCCAACAAAATAGTGATCTTGAAAAAGTTTCTAAGTTTTCTTGAGGCCAACTGCAGTTGATGAAATTTCATATTGCGGATATATATGATCAATAGGTTCAAGCATTTTGAGGTAAGGGTGTATGAATATGATGTCATAGGTGTGAAGTGAGGCAGTATCAGGTACGAAGAAAAGAGATCTAAGCTCCAGACCATGCCATAATAGTGAAACAGGGCAGTGAGAGATGAAGTGTGTGAAGTCAGTATATTGAGCCTAACCAGAACTATAATCTTGCATTGTTAGATGCTATTCTTCAGTTCAAGTATTTCAATGAACTCTTTGTAATTGATCTTGTAGGCAGTGAGCCTCCTTTGAGCAATGAGATCTAGGCAGTGTGCTTGAAGGCATGTGCCTTCCCATTTGTAATACTTTTAATAGAGTATAAAATCTTGTGGGTTAACCCCCACCGTGCTTTTTCCCTTAACTGAGTTTCCACATCAAAATCATGGTGTTCATGTGTGATGATCTTGTTGTTATTTTTCTTAAGTTCACTCTTCTTTCTTTTGAATGTATGTGGTAAATTGATAAAGGAACATAATAATAAGTTTTGTAGAACACTGATTCACCCCCCGCTCAGTGTTCTATAATTTCAACAACATATACACACACACATATATAGATATGTATATATATGTATCTAGATATGTATATATATATACATATATATATACACACATATATATATATGTATATGTATATGTATCTATATATATAGATACATATATGTATGTATGTATGTATGTATAGATTACACACACACACACACACACACACACACACACACACACACACACACACATATATTAAAACAAAACATTTCTTTACAAAGCTACAACTAGTTGCTCATATTTTATATAGCAAATTTAGACATAAGATCATGGTTTTTTTCATATAAGTAAAAGATTCATACACACAAACAATCACTAATGATTAAATAAGAACCTGTAATTCGCTTCCTATTCCAATTGAATGCTTGATGCCTACTGATTTTTATAGAGTTTCTTGATCTAAACTATTCCCTCTTTGTGCCCCAAAAATGCTTACACACTTTCTTTTTGTTTTGAATGCAATTTTTTGTAGAGATGAAGAGCTTCCTCTTTTTGATAGTGAAAAATGTTTATATAGAAGTTTTGATAAGCAAGAAATGAATTATAAATCCTCTTTTATTGTTTCCTCTTCCTCAAGTGTTTTGTTTTCTAGAGCTTTTCTTTTCCTAAACTATGTTTTTGTTCAAAAACATGTTTTATTCTATTTCTAGTTCTAAAAATATTATTAAAATAATTCACATATTTATTATAGTGTATCTATAAAACTAATAATTAAATAGAATATGATTATTCTCTAAATAAAACAAATTAGATAACTAAATCAATTTTTCTATTTTCTAAACACTTATGATATTTAAATAACAATGAATTAAATAATCTAATTAAATCACCATTAACTAACTATGCGATATATAATTCAAATAAAATAAAAAATGCATTTTAAATTAAATTATTAAATCATTAAATATGCAACATATGTAGCTACATGACACTATGTGAAGTGTGAGAGTGATATCCCTCCATCTTAACCATGTCAAGATGCTAATCTCCTTTACCTCAACCACCCCTTGTCTTCAACAACTTGCAACTCATAGTAAACTCCAATTTCCTGTTAATAGATTTGTAACCCAAATAACTGAAGCATAGCTGAAGCATTACTAACATGAATATTATGATTATTTCATTACATCTTTTCATATTAAAATATTCATAACAAATTATTCATCTATTCGCATATAATTATAAATGAAATATTGCCATTTAAAGTAAACCAGATGGTATCAAAATTTGAGATGTGACATCCTTTCCCCCTTAAAAGAATCATCATCCCGATGATCAACTTAACTGAAGATAAAATTTCATACTTTTTTAATTATATTTTACCTCAAAGTCAAAATCGGCCTACCTAACAATGTGTCGTTGCTCCAAACACCTATTTGTTCATAATTACAAGAATTCCTCTATCTAAGATTCATTCACTTACACACATCATTAGAATGTCATTGTTCATCAAATAGACAAATAAAATCATGCAAGCTAAATCATTTCCTTCATAGAATCTTATTCATATCCCAAACATTTTTATAAACTAAAACATTTATGTTCATTTTGTCAACATGCCTATTTGCATGAGATAGCATAACAATTTCCCTTATGATGAAAAACAAGCATCCCATACTACTTGTTATCATCATTGGCAAATCAAAACGTCTCAATAATAGAAATATTACAATTTACAACAAGGTCTTCAACTTGAAACATAAAAGATAAGATCATAGGTTTTCAACATGTAAAAATATCATTCATGATTAGAAAGATCAAGGACAAGAAGTTTATCATGATTTCAATAATAATTTCAATGGTGCAATATCCTTCCCCACTTGGAAGAGACATCATCTCGATGTCTTATTACAAAATATCTACACAAAGAATCTTATGCATCAAATATCAATAATATAATAAATAAAATCTCAATTGAGAATTTGATCTATCAGCATCCTCTACATTTTCTAGGTGGCACTATCCACCAAATTCTGGTCCTACTCAACCATACATAGAGTAACATCATAATTCACAATTAACATTGCGCCCATCAAATAATTCCCAGTATATAATCAGTCAATCACTTTTCATGGCACAACTGCCTATTCAATGTCCAATCCATCTTATGGTACAACTACCATACAACTATATTCATTTTATCATAAAATAATAATCACAACTATAATCAGATGGCAAATGAGGCATAAATCAATACACTTAATCATACTTATATATAAGCATGAATCACCACTGCATGGCTTATAAAATCTTATAGTAACATAATATAAAATCAAGGGATCTATCCCCAAGTAACCATTGGTCATGACCTCCAACAAGGAGGCAAAAATTGTAAAAAATTGCACCATCTAGATCATATCCCATCATTGTGCAAACAACATCCTTGAAAATATACTATGCATATTTCCTATCAATGGAATCAGTTTCCATTTCATTACTTGCATTCAAACTGCATTATGAATTACAATTCAGATTCCTAGAAAAATTCTTCCTTATCTTTCTTGTGCTTCTATACAATGCTATAAGAAATCAATTTATTCAATCTCTTTACTATTTTTCTAATTCTGTTGTCAAATTCTTTTTCTTTTTTCAAAATGAGAAGTCTTATATCCTCAAAACATTCAAATTATACCAATGATATTCTTTGCCAATTACATTCATACAATCCAGTTTCAACCAACTCAACATCGATTCACTTTCAACTCTCTACTAATCATGTCTCTTTTCTATAATCTTACTAAACCACAATATTTTATAAGGATGAAAATTCCAAAGATTTTCTTCACTATTTTGTTCTCCATCAAAATGAAAACAATAAAAAAAAACATTTAATGAACACCAAGCATATGTGTCACAAGAAAACTTTAAACAAACTAATGGCTTGATTTCAACATTCACTTTCCTTTAACTTTCATCAATTCCTTATTACCCCACATCCTTTAATTTCCAACAAAATTTTTGATTTACTTAAAATTATACATAAGGACACTTTAATTCTTCTCATGATTAACAATAAATTAAAGAACTCAACTTACCAAAATGCTTAGCAACATAGTTTCTACGAAAATAGTATATTCCCTGCATCCTACTCCCTTACATGGCCTATCAGTGGCTCATCATGGACATTATAGAAACATAACAGGACACATGACCAATAGTTAAAATTTCAATCATAGCCACCAATAACAATTAAGTAAATAAAGTCCAAAGGAAAGAAAATCAATTACAACAATAAAATATAAAAATGCACGCAATTACAATAGTAAATACAATGTGACCATCAAGGTCATAAGATAAATAAATATCAATTTTGATGGCTATACTTTTCCATAAATAAAAGAAATAAAATTTTCAAAGTTGGTCCTTACAAAGTCAAATAAAAATGAATATTTACAAGTTTCACATTACAAGAACTATGTAACCAATTCTAGCCACTACAGAGGAAGTACGATGCTACAATATGCCTGGATCCAAAATTGGGTGAGTGAAGAGAACACACTTAATTGCACAAAACAACAAGTTTGTCTAAGACTCCAAACTTACCTAAAACATAAAAATGCTTCTATTATCGACAAAACATCACTCTAGACACCTAAAATAAAGATTGTATTATGATCATCATGAAAATCATACAGTCATACACCAACAAACCTTTAACTACCAAGATATCACAACTTACTCTTCTTCCAACAAGAATCTAATATCATTCTCACTTAAAAACTTCAATAAGGCACACTAAGTGCATATAAAGTCCCACCAGTTACACATGCTCAATCTTAACTTGATGGCATTCCAAACAATAATCAAAGTACAATGCTCACCCTTAACTCGCTAGCTACAAATTAGGTGATATCCTTCTATCATTTTTCATTACACCGGGGTTCATTGAATAAAATGCTTTGTAAAATTATTCAAGCACAAGCTTCCTTAATTTTAAGAACATATATCAATCTTTCCAATAAGTAATGGTTGATACTTCTCATCTATCATAGTTTTCTACTTTACTCAAGATTCCAACTCCCAAAATCACCAAGCCTATGCAATTACCCTTTTACACTTCCCTGTTCTGTAATGCAACACAAAAATAAGTACTGAGGTTCCACATGAATTCTAGGGGTGAGTACAAAATAGGTACATAAGTCATTACCCAACTATTTATCTTATGACTGCAAAATGAATCCATACTTAGGATCATGCTCTCCATGAGACAAATCAATATTCTTTTCAATCAAACATTTACTGATAAGGCAATAATTAAAAGTATAACTAGTTATCATTTTTTCTGTATACCAAATTCAATCATACTCAAGAACATGGTATTCCCTTTCACACAAAGTCTTGTCATAACTCCACTATCAAAAAGTACTCACATAAGCATGAACATGACCCTACAAAGATCACTCAAGTATACTTAAACACTACAAGCCTTACACACAAATAACTTTTCTCATGTTTTCATTAGTGAGGATCCTTAAGATATATGAGCCTTACATCCTTAAAAGATCTTGTGGATTCTACTAGATCCATGCTCATATCCTAAAAAGATCAATGTATTTCTCAAAAACTATCTTATCCAAAACCTAATATTGCTTTAGGCACTCTTGTCTTTAAACATCATTCTAGATTTCCTCTTCTAAAAGGCTCAGTCAATATTGTTGGCAAGAGACACATTGGAGCTTCATGATTGTTATCATTGATGGAAACAAAAATTCATCCCACACATCTGCAGGACATAGTGTGCCTATACTGGAAGTCAGATTGAAGAGTGTTGTGGTCCGGTAAGCAAAAATAGAGTGTTGTGGTCCGGTAAGCAAAAATAGAGTGTTGTGGCAAGGTCCGACAGTTAGGTTCGGATCTCTCAGAGGAAGTATCTATGGAAAGTGCGGACTTGGAAAAAATCAAGAGGAGTATCTTGATGGATAGAATCCAGGAATTGAGCCTCCAGTGATGAAAGAGTGAAGAGATATGAGGATTCAAGTATGGGATTCATGTTTGGTAGTGCAGACAAAGGAAGAACTGACTGACAGAGCATCAGACATTATTCTGGATGAGATGTTGATGGTGATCAAGATTATTAAGGTATCATTCATGATTGACCAACATGATTGATGACTTCTATAATCATCTTTTTGATCTGCATTACTTGATAAGTAAGGATTCAACTGACAAATCAGAGTTTGGATAAGTATTGACTATTCTGGATGCTGACTAGAAAGTGGATGAAATCCTTGGTGCAAATATATATATACTAGATTGATTTTGGTATGAAGTGTAGTGATGTGTGTTGTGGTGTGTGAAGAAAAGGAGAACAGTGTGAAAGTAGAAAGACAGGTCTGGTATGTGACAGGTCAACACCAAAGAGAGGAAGGATGAAGTGCAGTAGATCAGTGTATTAAGCCTAACCAGAACTAAACCTCAGCATATGTGGATGCTTCTCATCAGTTCAAGGATCTTATTATTCTTCTTACAAACTTGTAGATAGTGAGTCTTGTGTAGGCAGTGAGCCTCTTGTGAGTAGTGTGCTTGGGTAGTGAGCCCTAATTGGCAAGTGCCATTTTGTATTTCTATTCTTCTAACAGAGAATACAATCTTGGGTTAATCACCCCATGGTTTTCTCCCTTAACAGGGTTTCCACATCAAAAATATTGTGTCATGTGTATTTCCATTTCTTGGTTATGTTTTCTTATTTTAATTGATGCTACATTAATTGTTAAGAAAGTTTAGAAAGTAGAAATAATTAAGATAACTGATTCACCCCCCCCCTCACTAATCAACAATTGGTATCAGAGCCAACTTCCTCCAAAAGAAGCCTAATAGCTTGAGGAAGATCTGGGAACTAAAATGGATATGTATGGTGTGAGGGAGCAACTTCAGTCTACCCTAGATGATCTTGAGCAATCAAACTCTGAAGTCAGTGAATTAAAGGAAAGACTCAAACAGGCTAATGATTTCATAAATGAATTAAAAGAGAAGCTGAGTATCTCTATGAAAAAGAGAAAAAGATCTACTTTAGCAATTGGCAATTCAAAGAGAAGACAATGGTTCAAATGGAGATCTGAAGGAGAAAACCAAGTTATGTGAAAAGTTATCAAAAGAAGTCATTATGATAAGACATGAAATGGAATCAGGAGTTATGAAATTCACCTAAGAAATTGAAGAGAAAAGAAAAACTGAAGATGATCTAAGACAATCTCTCAAGGAGAAGTCATAAGACTACAACAAAATGGATAGAGTAATCAGGCATCTAGAATCTGATCTTGAAGATGCTAGAGATAATGAAGAAAAACTTGAGGATCAAATTAACACTCTTAAAAAGGATCTTCAAACAACAAATGAATACAAAGAAAAATTCAAGATAAGTTCTCCTCAACTTGAAGTTCTTCTTGAAAGCCAAAAGATGGTAGATGACAAGCGTGGCTTGGGATATGAGAAAGCTGAAAGCTCTAGATCTGGTCAAAAGAATTTTGGATCAGTAAATCTAAGGAACAAGCCTAGAAGACCTCTGGTAAGGCAACCTAATGCTCAAAGATATCCATCCTTCAATGGATACTGCCACAACTACAATAACTTTTGTCATAAAGCTAATCAGTGTAGAAAGAGAATAAATCAGACTAACACATCCTTCTCTGGATAGTGTTTCAACTGTAAAAGGTATGGTCACAAATCTCATGAATGCAGAAATATGCAAATGAACAATTCATTCAATGGTAGATGCTTTGCATGCAATAGAATGGGTCATATGGCTAATCAATGTAGATCAAAAGGACATCAATCAAAGAAATGTTGTTTGCCACAATTGCAATAGATCCAGTCATATTACAAAATTTTGTAGAAGCAAGAATCAGGACAAAAGAGGTCCGGTACATCATAATCAGAATCAAGACAAGGGAAAAAGAAAAGTGAATGTGGATGAAGTTCAAAGTGAGATGAACAAGATTTGGGTGAAGAGAAGTACAGAAAATATAGGAGATGGATCTGCACCGGAATCTGGTGCTGATATTCCTTCCAAAAATTAAAAGGTGAGCTCTGGCTCAGGGAGAGACACAAGGAAAAACTTTTCCCCCAGCTAGTCAATTGGTGCCAGAACTGGCACAAGGAGAGTTACAGATTAAAGGATTTATAAGAGAATCATCTAAATACTATAGTTAAGATATGGAAGATCCACAAGATGTTTAGAACAAGATTGATCAGGTTCATCAAGTCATCTGAATAAGGAAAACAAGGCAAACTGGAATGACTTAATTTGAACATTTATTGCAACTTGGTATTAGGGTTTGCAGAGTAATATAAGGGTTTTCTTATTAAACACTTGTTCATTTTGCATTCAAGAAGAAGCGAAAAGGATCTCTACAACAAATTCCCTCAAGCCCATCAAAGATCACATGCAGAAGACGATTCATCCAGCAATCGATCCAGCTCTCTCCATGAAACCTAGAAGTGTAAAAGGTATTTTCCATTCTTGAATATCTCTCTGAAAATCTTTGAAAGATGACTAATCCAAATGTGGTGAAGATTTCTGATCAGCCACGCCCTAAATTTAAGAAGCATCCATACAAATATCTAGAAATGGACCCTTCAGGTGCATTCCACATGGTATTTTGCATATAGAAGATGTTAGGGTTTACATTCATGTGAACATTGAAGATTTTAGGGAATCCAAGCTGGCAGATATCTATCACAATCAGTTAATAGATGATGCTTTTGAAATCAAACCACAGTACCAATCCATCTAGGATAAGCATTTTGGTCAGTGCATTCATTTCTCCTATTTTGAAGAAGATGAATGGGTCCGGTATGTGTTGAGTAGAGTGCATGATAACTTCTTATGGTTGGATAAACCATTCAAGATCACTAAGAATGCAATTAGGGTAGTAACTAGTTTGCACTCTTTCGATGGGATACTAGTTCTCAAATCTATCAAAACCCAAACTGTGAGTGAGGCTACCAGATCAAAATTTGATAAGAGAGCAATGACCATAGAAGATATCTCTGATCCGGATATCAAGTTTGCATCTATGATAATTGGCTATAAGATATATCACTCCAGCAGGGAGAATTCAGTACCCAGAACTGCTATGTATATTGTGTATGAAATGTTGAGAAACAATGCAGATTATGATCTCTATGAACTCCTTCTAAGCCAACTGATGGAAAACTTATAGAAGATCAAGAAGGACAAGAAGAACTCTTTTAAGTATGGTGGACTAATATTATGTTTGTTTTTCTACTTTATGAATGAGCTACCCAGATCTAGTGGTTGGGTATGGCAATGACAGACCTACTGCCATTCAAATCAGAGACTACTTGCATGGGCTTGGGAATGCTAAGGCTAGAAATATAGGTCTGTGGGGTTATTTCAAGAATTTTCAGAGTAGGATGCAAGCAAGAGAGAGAATTCCCAAATCTCTAGTTGAAAAGTATAAGGATACAGTTTGCTTTATGGTATAAACTGATCAGTGCCTAATGGAGGCTGTGGAGCCAAGGATAGTCTGGATCATACCAATGGGGTATGAAGTAGATGAGAAAATTGTATATCTACATGTTCAACACTTGCTTAGTCAACCCAAGGACCCCAAGGCAGAAAGGTTTGGAACCTTTGAAGAGTTGAGTGTAAAGATTCATGTAGAACTTAGACAATCGGAGACAAAGATGAAAGTAAGAAGGGAAGTTGAAGAAGTTGCTAAGAAATTTGGGATATCCAAGGAGACACTTGATACAAATAGAGAAAAGATAGAAAGGGCAGAGAAAGAGAAATAAAAAGTAGAGAAAGAAGGTGCTTTGGTGGAAGTCCCCTCCCAGACCAGATCCTCTAAGACCTCTCCTCCTACAACTGCTAAAAGCTCAAAGGCATCAAAACTGGAAGAAAAATCATCTAGTAAAGCAGAGAAAAGAACTAAGACAAAGGCCACAAGGTCTTACATCAATCAAAAGGATGATGAAGAGACTGAGTCAGATGAGGAGGTAAAGAAGATGATGAAGAAGAAGAAAGTATCCAGTGAAGACAAGAAAGCAGAGACAGAAGAGTTTGTTGAAAGGCCCACTCTGTCCTTAGATGATGTAGTCAAAGCAGTTACTATGGATGGGAACCTGCAATCAATAACATAATTTTATGATGCATATAATGATGCAGATAGAAAAATCTTAGAGGAAGCCACAGTTAAGTACTTGAACATATACAATAAATCTTTTATTGAAATAATTTCTCTAATTCCTAAAAGTTTAGAAAAGGAACTTGAAATGAGAAAAGAAAATACCAAGGCTAAGGACTTAGAGATTAGAGAACGGATAACTATTCAGCTCTATCCTTCAATTACTCCAAAACAAATGGATATGATCTTCAAAGATTGCAAAGATGAGTTCTAGAGTAAGGCTAGAATGAATCAGCTCATGCTTGGAGAAACTGATAAAGTGGCAAAAGAAATAGAAGAAGTCCTGCATAATGCCTATAAAAGATTCAATATTCTTGTTATAGAGGATTTAGGTAATGATCCCTCGGGAATGGATAACAAAGAAGAATCTACTGAGATGGTGGCAGAAGAGGTAAAGGAAAAGGATAAGGACTTAGAATTCACTACTCCAAAAGAGAAGATCTATGAACAAGCAAACATCTCTCCTTTGATTTCCCCTACAGATTGCAGATCTAAAGGAGAAGAAAGAGTAATCAATCAAGAAGTAGAAGAGAAGCAAAAAGAAGATGTCAGTCGTAAGGCTGCAGAAGAAAAGAGAAGTCCAACAGAAAAGGCCATAGATAATAGTGGTAAGGCTGTAGAAGGGGACAAAAGCCTGTCACCGGCAAGAGACATAGCAAAAGCAGTAGAAGAATTCTTAACCAAGGAGATGATGGAATTTGATGAACTGGAACTTCTTCAAGGACTGCTCAATTTTGACTCCCTCTCCCCGGTTCAAACCATAAATATTGCATCCTTTACTTCAGCAAAAGCAAAAGAAAAACTCCTAAAGTCTCACATGGAGGATTACAAGATCATAGACATTGCATCTGGTGTATTGGAAAAGATCATGCCATCTTTTCAAAAGGATCTCTTAGCGTCCTCATCCAATAATCTCAAATCTCTAGTAAATAGTGTTAGCACACACTTTGATTCATTAGAGAAGTCAGCAAAAGATAAGGTCTGGAATGAGTTTTTGGTAAAAAGATTATCAAAAGTACAAGGGTTAATAACCAATGATAGGAGAGTTATGAATATTGGGTTAAAGAGCTTAGAAAATGCTCTCAAAGATGGCAGTGATATTTATAAATTTTGTTTATCCTGGCCTAAAGTGACCAAGGACATTGAGAAGAAGGTAAAAGAGCAAGAGGATAAACTATTAAGTTTATCTCAAAGTTTTGATCCTCTATCCTCCTCCATAGTAAATCATGAGTGTCAAACTATTGTAGTCATAAATGAAATGAAGAAGCTTGAGAAGGAGAAGAAAAATAGAATAAGTAGGTTGAATAAACTTAGAAGAATCATTATCCCTAAGTTAGAGGCCATGCATGAGGCTCTAACTGATGCTTAGACCATAGCCCAGACCAATGATTTGACAGATCTCAAGAGGGCAGAAGCTTTTGCATTCCTATTGAGTGGTCACATCTCAATTTTGGACAGGATGAAGTAGAGTTGGGTGATAGAAGTTGTACAGTTGAAGACAACTTTTACAAACATACTACAGTATATGTAAGTATAACCTGTTTATATACTTATCCAACTAAGTATAGTTCAATTTTTGGGAAATTTGGTGTCCGAACCCTACCCTTTGCCATTGATGTCAAAGCGGGAGTGAGGAATAGTGAAAAATGCAGAATCCAGCTAAGGGGGAGGTCTGAAAAAGTGTACATTAGAAGAGAGCATCAACCAAGGGGGGGTATAGTATAACACTTAGTCATTTTTCACTAAGTGTTTCCATCAATGCCAAAGGGGGAGATTGTTGGCAAGAGACACATTGGAGCTTCATGATTATTGTCATTGATGGCAACAAAAGTTCATCCCACACATCCGTAGGACATAGCGTGCCTATACCAGAAGTCAAATTGAAGAGTGTTGTGGTCCGGTAAGCAAGAACAGAGTGTTGTGGCAAGGTCCGATAGTTAGGTCTGGATCTCTCAGAGGAAGTATCTTTGGAAAGTGCAGACTTGGGAAAATCAAGAGGAGTACCTTGACGGATAGAATCTAGGAATTGAGCCTCCAGTGATGAAAGAGTGAAGAGATATGAGGATTCAAGTATTGGAGTTCTGTTTGGCAGTGCAGACAAAGGAAGAACTGACCGGTAGAGCATCAGACATTATTCCAGATGAGATATTGATGGTGATCAAGATTCTTAAGGTATCATTCATGATTGACCGACATGATTGATGACTTCTATAATCATCTTTTTGATCCACATTACTTGATAAGTAAGGATTTAGCCAACAGATCAGAGTTTGGATAAATATTGACTATTCTGGATGCCGACTAGAAAGTGGATGAAATCCTTGGTGCAGATATATATATATATATATATATTAGATTGATTTCAATATGAAGTGTAGTGATATGTATTGTGGTGTGCGAAGAAAAGCAGAAGAATAGTGTGAAAGAAGAAAGAAAGGTCTGGTATGTGATAGGTCAACAGCACCAAAGAGAGGAAGGATGAAGTGCAGTAGATCAATGTATTAAGCCTAACCGGAACTAAACCTCAGCATATGTGGATGCTTCTCATCAGTTCAAGGATCTTATTATTCTTCTTACAAACTTGTTGACAATGAGTCTCTTGTAGGTAGTGAGCCTCTTGTGAGCAGTGTGCTCAAGCAGTGAGCCCTAATTGGCAAGTGCCATTTTGTATTTCTATTCTTCTAACAGAGAATACAATCTTGGGTTAATCATGCCATGGTTTTCTCCCTTAACAGGGTTTCCATGTCAAAAATATTGTGTCATGTGTATTTCTATTTCTTGGTTATGTTTGGTTATTTTAATTGATGCTACATTAATTGTTAAGAAAGTTCAAAAAGTAGAAATAATTAAGATAACTGATTCACCCCCCCTCTCAGTTATCAACAAATATTATCCGTCATTCCTAGCTTTACTTATTTCATATTTGATTTTATTTCTTTCTCTTATTAGGATTATATCTTTTCATATTAATTCATTTTCACTTTCACATCACCACTCATAGGTTGTCACCATATACAATTCATCTTTAAATTGCATACTTTGAATCATCTCAATTCCCATTTAATCACAAAATATTTCAAAACAAAGTCTCATTTCATTTGGAGGAATTTTACATCATTGTTCACTATAGAGGTTCTTAAAAACAATAAGCTTACATATCACTTTAGGACAAAGGAAACTCTTCTGGTTCCTCTTCCTCTTCACTTGAGACAATTTCTATTATATTAGGAATTCTAGGGTTTCTATCCATCATTACAGGAGGAGTCACACTATTTTCTAGAGGCAATTACTTATTGAGAGGTAAGGATGCTAGTTTGATAGTTGCCTTCATTTTCTTTTTCACTTGACTGACCTGAGCAATTACATGACTCCTGGTCTCCTCATCTCTAAGCCATATGTCTCCATCATCATTAACTCCTTGGATGGGTCACACTATAGCTCTCCTTTCCCTCTTTGCTCTGTGGTGGCTCTCATTTCTCACCGACTTCTTCGCAATCATCAAGAGACACACCATCCTAGCACAAGAATTAGACCTAAGTATCAATTATGTGACAATAGGCATAGGTCCAAGAGTTAAACCTAGTGCTTTGATACCGAATGTAAGGTGTAAAGAATTTACCAACTAAAAATAGTTTCTGAAAAGAAAAGCATATTCCATAAGTAAGATAATCAACCAGTAATAGTTTCCAAATATCCATAATAACTAAGAGAGTGGTTGAGGTGCTTTTTCCACCCAACCATGAAGTACTAGACTTCCCTAGGTTTCTTCCTAACTTGAAGAAAGCACCAACCCTGCACAAGGATCCTAGCACCTGGATTGATATAAGCAGGAGGGAAACACTTGATGTGTGCCTATTGCCTGTATGCATCCTAATACTAGAATGACATAAACTCTTGCAAACAGGATGTGGCAGAGACAAACAAAGTTATAGGCTTTTAAACAAATTCATCTATTTCAATGGTATAGTAGCTTGGCCAAGCATTTAAATAAAATGATAGTTTTAGAAAAAGTAAAATTATCATCTCTAGGAGCCCACATTTGGCATCCTGTCTTGAAAGTTTGTACTTTACCAAAATACATAAAGTACAGTTTTCTATGTATGGTTTTCCATAGTCATAAACATATATAATTCAAACATTACTTCCAATCAATTGATTTCACTAGTTCGCATGTTGACAAGTTTTACCATTTTCCTCACTTTAAATCGATCTTTCCTGACATGCTATTCTAGATGTGATGATTCTATTAGTTTAATGTAATGCATCTCTTTCATAAATCAAGGGATTTGATATATTACAAGTTTTACCAAGAAATTAAAAAAATAAAAATAACATTTATCAAGAAATTCAATCATTCAAGAGTTCATACAAGTTATTTTCATCGGTATAAAATACAAAGAATATATCTTTTTCTGTAGTACAATAAATTCAATTTCAGATATTATATATATAATATCTGAAATTGAATATATATTCTCTTATCATCCAATTGGACAAATTATAATCAAATCAGTATTGTGGTTATGTTCTATCATATACATTTTCATCAATAAACACAATCTATATATATATATATATATATATATATATAAAGGAAAGTGATATAATCAAATTCAGTTAAAAACCATTATTGATGTAGGGACTTTCGGAGGTCATAACTTTTGACTCGGATGTGGGTTTTCTACAAAATTTTACAAGTGGATGTGTTATGAGGTGGTTAGTGGTTTCCTAACCAGCCCTAGCGGTTTGGACCTCATCTTGGCACTTTTTCGGGGCTTGAAACTTTCATCTTGGCCCTCAAAATGGCAATTTAGTGTTTTTTTTCTAGATTTTTAAAAAGTTGATTTTGTAATAACTCGAAACTCATGTTTCAATTTTAGAATATTAGTTGGCCTTTCATCCTACATTAGTTTTAGGAAGCTTTTGGGAAAAAACTAGATTCTCAAGATATGATTGTAAAATTAACTAAAATGGCAAAATCTGACAATTGTCAAAATCTGGCAAAAAAAGGTCAGTTTTTGTTTTTTTTTGTTTTCTTGGGTATAAGAGAGTTTTCTCTCATTGTAGCAGTGGAGTTGATGAATATAAGCTTTTTGTTATGTTCCAACTTCCAAATCTGTGGCTCTCATATGTTTAATGGCACAATTCTATTGAGTGTATGTTGTGTGCTGCATCATTTGGTATCAAAGTGGGAAGATGGTTGGGAGAGGAAGAGGAAGAGGCGGTCTTGCCCAGATGCATAGAGAAATGCAAAATCTGCAAAGGCAAATAGAAGAACTTACAACACAGATGGAAAACCAAAGACTGGGTAGAGAAGGAGACGAATCTGATGAAGAGATAGGTCGAGGAGGTGCAAATCAAGATACAGAACATGAAGAAGAAGAATTAGAAGGCATGAGTTTTGAAGAGAGGATGCTTAGGGCCTTAGAAGGGAAAAATGAAGGGATCAAGGTAGATGTTTCAGATTATGCAGGTAGTCTTAAACTAGAGGAGTTGATAGATTGGTTGAATGACATGAGAAATTTTTTTGAATAGAAATCCATGATAGAGGAGAAGAAGGTAAAATTCGCATGCACCAAATTAAAGGGTCATGCAATGATTTGGTGGGATCATCTTCAAAAGGAACGAACAAGGAAAGGCAAGGATAAGATCAAGACATGGAATAAAATGGAGAAGAAGTTGAGAGAAAAAATTTTGCCCATAGATTATGTGCAAACCCTTTTTTGTACATTTCAAAATTTAAAGCAGAACCTCTCTTCCATGCAAGATTATACAAATGAATTTTATACGCTGTCTATACATATAGAGAATCAAGAAACTGATGAATAGATGGCTACTAGATAGGCGAATGGCCTAAAAAATTTCTATTCAAGATGAATTGAGGATGCATCAACTCAATAGTATGGAAGAAGCTTACTAATTGTCTCTAAAGGCTGAAGAAAAACAAAATAGACAGTATCATTAGAGGAATAGAGGAGGAAGAAGGGGTACATCAACCCCATTTCGAGGAGGTTCAAATTATGGCAGAGGAGAGTCATCCCATGGATTGAAAAACAAGTAGACACTCGACAGGATCCTCCAAATCAAGAACGAGGAAGGGGATTTCAAAGAGGTAGAGGTTATGGTAGCAGTAGAGGATGGGAAAACTAGAGAAGGCCTTTCACTTGTTTCAAATGTGGAGAAGAAGGTCATAGAGCATTAGAATGCTCAAATTATAACATGCAAGAAAGAAATCAAGGAGGACAACCTAGAGTGAACCTGATTCAAACGCAGCATGAAGTGGAAGGGATGGAACTAGAGGTTTCACTAGATGTGGGAGAAAGTTGCATGATGAGAAGAGCAATGGTGATTCTAGGGAAGGAAAAAACACAAGCCAAAAGCTTTGATGGTTCATGGCTTTGAACCAATATCTTCAGAACTAGATGCACTTCAAGTGGCAAGGTATGTCAATTTATTGTTGATGGAGGTAGTTGTGAAAATATGGTTTCTAAAGAAATGGTAGAAAAATTGAATTTACACTGTGAAAAACATCATCATCTATACTGCATTGAATGGTTTAAAAATGGAAATGAAGTCACTATTGATAAAAGATGCCTAATTAAGTTTAGCATAGGGAAGATCTATCAGGATGAGATATGGTGTGATGTTGTCCCAATGGATGCCTGTCATTTGTTATTGGGAAGGTCATGGTAGTATGATAGAAAAGTTATGCATGATGGAGAGAAAAACACACACCTTTTGGAAAGATGGCTCTAAGGTGATTTTATTGCCTCTCAAAGATGAAGGAAAAGGTGAGACCATGTTGTCTGAAAGAGATCTTGTTAAAGAAATGAAGGTGACAGGGTGTTGCTACGCATTAGTAGTGAAAAAAGGTGAAGAGAAGACATTTTAGTTCCCCCAGAAATAGCAAAGTTATTGACAGAATTTGTTGATGTTTTGCCTGATGAATTACCTGATGGTCTACCACCAAAGAGAGACATTCAACATCATATTGATTTGATTCTAGGAGCAACTCTACCCAACCAAGCAGATTATAGGATGAATCCAACACAACATGCAGAGATGAATAAGCAAGTAACAGAACTCATAAGTAAAGGTGTGGTGAGAGAGAGCATGAGCCCATGTGCTGTACCTGCATTATTGAGCCAAAAAAAGATGAAACATGGAGGATGTGCACTGATAGAAGAGCAATTAAAAAGATTACCATCAAGTATCAATTTCCTATACCTCATATGGAGGACATGATGGATGTCCTTGCAAGGGCCAAATATTTCAGCAAGATCGACCTACGAAGAGGCTACCACCAAATCCAGATTCGAGAAGGGGATGAGTGGAAGACAACCTTTAAGACTGGAGATGGATTATATGAGTGGATGCTATGCCATTTGGGTTATCAAATGCACCTAGCACATTTATGAGATTGATGAACACTATACTACGCCCTTACATTGGTAAGTTTGTGGTAGTTTATTTTGATGATATTTTGGTATTTAGTAACAGCAAACAAGAGCACCTACAACACTTGAGGATCATCTTTGGTGTGTTAAGGAAGGAGAAGCTCTATGCCAATTTGAAGAAGTGTAGGTTTATGCAGGATAGTTTGGCTTTTTTAGGCTTTGTCATTTCTAAAGATGGTGTCAGAATGGATCCAGAAAAGGTTAGGGCAATTCTAGAATCACCTAGTCCAAGCAGCATCACAGAGGTAAAAATTTTTCATGTCTTGGCCACTTTCTATTGAAAGTTCATTTGAAATTTCAGTAGTATTGTAGCTCCTATAACATATTGCATCAAAGGAAAGGAGTTTGTATGGACCAAGGATGCTGAGGAGAGCTTTAAGTACTTGAAGAAAAAGGTAACAAAAGAACCTATACTTGCATTGCCAAATTTTGATAAGGTATTTGAAATAGAATGTGATGCCTCCCATGTGGGAATAGGTGTTGTGCTTAGCCAAGCTAGAAAACCTATAGCTTTATTTAGTGAAAAGATGAATGAAGTGAGAAAGAATTATTCTACTTATGATTTGGAATTTTATTCAATTGTTCAAGCATTGAGGCATTGGAGACATTATCTAGTTCCCTAGGAGTTTGTATTGTTTACAGATCATATTGCACTGAGATACTTGAACACCTAGAAAAAGTTGAATAGTAGGCATGCCAATTGGGTCTCTTTCTTACAGGGTTACAATTTTATGTTGAAGCATAAGTCTGGAAAACAAAATCAGGTTGCAGATGCATTAAGTAGGCGTGTTGCACTTTTGACCACAATGGAAACTGAGGTGAATAGTTTTGATGCCATCAAAAAATTGTATGAGTCTAATGATGATTTTTGGGAGATTGTGGAACAATTAAAGGCACCAGTATCTGGTAAATTGGATCACTTTAGGGGTGAATATTTTATGCAAGATGGGTAGCTACTTAAAGGAAAACAACTATGCATACCAGCTGGCTCTATGAGGGAAAACATTATCAGAGAATTTCATAGTAGTGGGTTGGCTAGACATTTTGGCAAGGACAAGATAGTAGCCTTGATAGAAGATAAATATTACTGGCCAAAGATGAAAGGGGATATAACTAAGTATGTAACAAGGTGTAGAATCTGCCATGTCGCTAAGGGACATTCACAGAATACAGGGTTGTATATGCCATTACCAGTACCAGCTGCACCATTGATAGATTTGAGCATGGACTTTGTGTTGGGACTTCCACATACTCAACAAGGTAATGACTCCATTTTTGTAGTTGTTGATAGGTTCTCCAAGATGGTTCAATTTATTTCCTGTAAGAAAACTAATGATGCAATGAGTAGCAGATTTATTTTTTTAGAAGTTGTTCGACTCCATGGTGTTCCAAAGACTATTACCTCCGATAGGGATACCAAATTCCTCAGTCATTTCTAGAGGACTTTATGGAAGAAGATGGGGACCAAGTTACAATTTAGTAGTACCTATCATCCTCAAATAGATGGGCAAACAAAGGTAGTCAATCGGAGTCTGGGAAATTTATTGAGGTGTATTGTTGGAGAAAAGACAAAATAATGGGACTTGGCATTACCCCAGGCTGAATTTGCCTATAATAGTTTTGTTAACAGATCAATAGGAAAGTCCCCTTTCTAGATTGTGTATGGCAGGAATCCTCAGGGTGTTCTAGATTTGGTACAGATACCAATGAAAGATAGGGTCAGTGATGATGGGGAAGCATTTGCAGAACACCTTCAATAGTTGCAGAATGAAGTGAGATAGAAGTTGTAGGATAGTAATGAGAGGTACAAGAATATAGTGGATGCTAGTAGGTGACATCAGACATTCAATGAAGGTGACTTAGTGATGGTATATTTGAGAAAAGAGTGGTTTCTTACTGGAACATACCACAAGTTGAAGTATAGGAAAATTGGTCCTTGTAAAATTACAAAGAAGATCAATGATAATGCATATGAGGTTAGCTTACCAGATGATCTCGCTATTTCTCCTGTGTTTAATGTTTTTGATTTATATGCATTCCATGGTGAGGATGATGCTAAAGATAGTCAACTAGAAGTGGCATGGCACCACCACATTCCCCATAAGAAGAAGGAAAAGATTGCATAGGTTCTTGATAAGAAAACTATCTACACTCAGTAAGGGTAGTACAACAAGTATTTAGTACAGTGGGAATGAATACCACCAACAGATAGCATGTGGTTACAGAGTGGGAAGTGTAGCAGTTGGATCTGTTAGTGGTGATGTTACTCACAAGAAAACATAGAATAAAAGTTACACCACAACCCTTACTCATCGTGAAAGATACGATGAATTCAAAGAATTCATGATCCCAAGTCTCCGGTGATTAGTTCATAATCTGTTGACTTTACTTAGTGGTTGATGTCTGTTGCTATTAATCATTTAGGGGCCTTACATAGATCAGTAGATTCTACTTCTACAACAATGCTTTCATAAAAAGGGGGTTACTCCACACAATATATTCCTTCAAATGATGTGTCTAAGTGGATATATGCAATGAGTTCTACCCTTATTTGTGATTCTTTGCATGATATTTTCAAAGGTACATGCATCTAGCTTAAAAATATGCTAATCATATTAAGTTATCCATGGGATGTCAGCATATTTCTCTATTCTGCTTAATATTTATCATGATGTATAGTTATGGAAGTGATTTCTATGAAATTAAAATGAGAAAAAAGGGTTAGAGAATGAGATTCCTAAAATTACTTGACTGAGATCACTGATCCACATACATGTTCCCATACAGAAATGAAGAGAAGAAAACTAGAATCATACTTCACCATGACATTCCACAAATCTGCATGATCCAGTGCAAATCTTTAGGGGAAAGTTGACAACAACATGTAATAGAATGAAATCATTTCTAGTTGAACACATGATTCATCATTACATATCAAGAAATCAACTTGAAGATTACTTAAGGTTTACAATCAAGATGTAATCTAGAGCTTCATCTCCATTCAGTATGCTAAAGAACAAGTACATGTACAGTGATCTGAGGAAAGGGCCTTGATGTTTCAACAATCCAATACTCACTAGTCTCGGTAATCTGATCTCCTACATGAAATTTCTACAGGTCAAATTTTGTATGATTGACCTCCTCTCTTACAGAGTGAAAGGGCTAAATATATGTCTCTATTTTCCCCTCAATACTGTGCCTAGGAAGCCCTAGCAAATCAATGGCCTCCATCCTAAAGTGCAACATCAAATGGTGGGGAATGAATCCCACCAAAACCTGAGCAGCATGCCCATACCGAGTGCCGCTCAAGAAATAATGCTTCCACCTGCAATCTCCCTCACATTGAAAGATTTGTCTCTTCCTGGTGCATTTGTGATCTCTCAGGATCTGGTCCACCACTTGGGATGTCCTCGCCATTAAAACTTTGTCATATCTCCACCTGCACACCATCGGGTTCTAAAATGGATTCAAAATCCACCTGCCCTACTTTTCCTACCTTTTTTGGTTTTTGAATCATTACCGCACATCATCCTGATCATTGGCATGACCATCCTCGGTTGGAGCGAGCAAAAAATGTCTCATCGACCACCTCCTTTCCTTACTTGTGCACCTGCAGTCATCATATAGAAGTTAAGCATCATCACTTGAATAAGAAGAAAGAGGATAAATATTTGTATTAAATCATGCTTTGAACATGCAAACAATATATATCAGGTCATGGATCTGTGAGAATCTACATGCACATGAGTATTTAATCCCTTTTGATAATGCTTTCGGTTCCACCACCTGCATGTAGATTTCTGGGCACTTTCTTCACTAAGTCAGGATATGATGGTGATGTCATCATCATGGACAAGCTTCATCGCAAACATGAAAGGATGAAACTACGGTCATATCGAAGGAAATCAGGGTCCAAGAAATATGACCCCAATGAAAGAACTTTGAAGAATATCACCCTGAGGAAAGATGATGTCACGGTCATGTCGAGCTTTGTATATCGGGTAATGTTTTTAAGATCAGGGGATGTTTGAAATATGACTCTCGCGAGTAAAATGACGTCCCTCTTGAAATATCAGGGTGACATCAGTGGAAGGGTGATTTAGCTTGAACATTATGCTAAACTGATGTCACCGTCATGTTGTTTAAAAAAGGGGGATCGTTGGATACATACCTCCACAAGGTAAAAGGATGATGATGTCAGCATCATATTGATCTCCTTTGTTTGTCGGGTTCAGATGACGTCATCATCATATTGGCACTAGGGTGATATTTTGTGACAAGGTGATATTTGAAAGATCGGGTGATATTTGGAATATTGGGTGATATTAGAAATATCAGGTGATATTCAAAATATCAGGTGATATTCGAAATATCAGGTGATATTTGAAATATTAGGTGATTTGAAATATCACCCCCACAAAACATATGAAACTATTTTGACTGGAAGATATAGTTACCACATAAAATTGACGTCTAGAGCTTGCGGACCAAATAGTTATTGGGTGATAAAATAGGATTGGGGTGATCTAACATAAGGTGACTAATATTTGAAATATGACCCCCCTCCAGATAATCAGGTTTGACCAGAACTTTGACCTGTCATAACTTTCTTACTTGGTTGAATTTCTGGGTGATGGAAAAGGCAAACCTGCCTAAAATTTTACACTCTTTCACATGGCAGGCTTCTTGAGGAAAGATCCAAACTTTGAATTTTGGGTTAAGACTTCAAGATCACAAATGCACCTGAGATGATGCACATACACACTGAATGAAGCTACTTTTTTACCACTACCATCCAGAGCACAAAAACAAGGGAGTAAGCCATAGCAGGGGTCCTCATTTTGCTAAGGAGTAAAATGGGGCATGTTGTGAACATCACAACAACTAGCCACCAAACAAAAAAATCAAAAATAAAGATCATTAGAGGAAATTGCATGAAATAAATTCATAACTTCCAACTGTCCTATCTACAAATCATCATTTAACTTGAGACTCAATGTATTCAATAAGTACATGAATTTTCCTTTCAGTTTGAGTGGGTGCATGTGATAAATTATCCTCATTTTGAAGATCATTTGAACAAACTAGTGACTAATATTAGCCTAAGTAGGTGAGGATGTTCTCTCATAGCCAACTTGATAGAGCCTTGTTGCCAACAGACGTCCATAGCCCTGACAAGGTTATCATTACAATTCCCCTAAGTAGAGCCCAATTGCCAGCGAGTGTCTATAGCTCCGGTAGAGTTATTTAGATGGCTTAACCTAGATTTTTCAGTAAAATCTATTTTATTATTTTATAATTTTTTTTTGTATTTGATAGAAACTTCATAAAATATTGCAATTGTAACTTCATGATGCAAGGAGTGGTCACTTGCTGAAATTAAGCTGAGAATTGTAATGGTAGCAAGGGTGACCTCTAATTTTTCACCTAATATCTACACTAGTAAGTTCAACAAACCCAAGGATTTTAGGTGTGTCATTGTGAGAAACATCCTTGAATAGTCAACCCATTCTTATTGAATACAAAATTTCACAAGTCAACTAACTCTCTACATTCATGATAGTCACAACAAGTTATGCATAAATTTAAGATGATTAACTTGAATGATCTGAATTTTTCATTGTTTTTAATGGTTGTTAGTCTGCTCCATACTCTAAAACAAAATAAAGATCCCTATTGAGGAAACACAACAAAGTAACCAAAACAATGGGACAAAACATACAACTATACAACAAAAGTACACTATGATACACATGACTGTCATGGTACTACTTCAGGCTTGGAAATAGTGTTTGAGGAACTATCCATTAATTGGTAATGGGACATCCTCTCTAGTTAAGGCCTTAAGCCTGAAGGTGCTATCTCCTAAAATTTCAAAAATTTGAAAGGGACCTATCCAGAGTTTATCAAACTTACCATGATCACCTTTCCTTTCATGTGTCTTGTCCCACATCAGGACTAGATCTGAGACTCTGAAAGCCTTAATTCTAGCTCTTTTGTCAAACCAGCGCTTGACAATAGCCTGATGTTTAGGAAATTGATTAATTGCTTCACTTCTTTTTTCATCTAGGTCCATCAACTGCAACAACCTAACTTCTTGTTTATTATCTATGCCTAGGTATTCTTGTGCAAACTGCAGTGTAGGAATTTTCAAGTTAACAGGGAGGATAGGATGTACCCCATATACTAAGTGGAAAGGTGAATTTCTTAATGCAGCCTTATTCCTCATTCTATCTACCCACAAGGCATACTTCAACAAAGTGTTCCATTCCCTTGGGTTCTTTTATATTAATTTCTTTATGATGTTCAATAAGTTCTTGTTTGTGGATTCTGCTAATCCATTCCCTTGGGGATAGTAGTTGGAGGAAAATTTCAAAATGACCCCATAATCAAAAGCCCAACTTGATAACTTAATTGAAGCAAAGGCAGGTCCATTATCACATACTAAAGCATATGGAACTCCATACCTGGTCACTATGTTGGTTTCCAAAAAACTAATGACATCCTCAGCATTACATGTCTTACTACTGACAGCTTCAGTCCACCTGGTATAGTAGTCAATAATAGTTAAAACATACCTATGGCCTGAGGATGATGGAGTATTGATAGGTCCTATGAAGTCCATTCCCCATTGAGCAAAGGGGCATACCTCCATCATCGGCTATAAAGGTTGAGCAACATATTTTTCTCTGTTTGCAGCAACCTGACACATATGACAACATTTGATGTGTCCAGCAATGTCTTTAAAAATTGTGGGCCAATAATACCCTGCCCTAAGGATAGTATGAGTGGTGGCTAAGGATGATCCATGTGTAGTCCCAAATTTATCATGTAACTCTACTAGCACCTTCTCTACTTCTAATCTTTCTAGGCACCTTCGGTATATCCCCTCATAGTTTTTCTTGAAAAGGACTCCTCCTTTTATCATGTACTTCTATGACCTTATCGTCAAGGCTCTCCTTTGTGATGGCTACAATCTTGAGGGACATCTTCCAGTGATCAGGATGTGTCTGATGTCTGAGTACCATTCTCCATCTTCCTTTGTATTCACAACATACTGTTGGCTCAGGATATTAGGATTAATCTATGACATCATCTAGCTCAATGCCTGTCCTCTTACCAACTTCATGGGTGTTATGTCCATATCATACTCTTGGAGGACAGTGATCCATTTGGCTCTCTTTTCTCCTGGCTCACTTTGCATTAATAACATCTTTACTACTGCATCAGGTACTATAGCAATCACCTTACTTCTTAGGATGTAGTGCCTGAATTTCTTGACAGCTAGAACCAAGGCAAGTGCCTATATTTCAATGTCCATGTACCTGAGCTCTGCATCTCTGAAAGGGCAGCTCATGAAGGCTATAGGCTTTTCCTCCTTTTCTTCATTTCTCTATGTCAATACTATTGCAGAAGTATGCTCTGAAGCAAATGAGTAGATGTAGAAGCCCTTGGTATAATCTGGATTGATTAGGACTGGAGCATTTGATATGGCTTTCTTAATGTCTTCGAAATCTGCTCTAGCTTCAGGAGTCCACTCAATTTTAGCATCCTTCTTAACCATGGCATTCAAGGGTTTGACAATCTCTGCAAAGCTAGTGATAAACTTCCTGACAAAAATAATCTTACCAAAGTAAGATTTGAGCTCCTTCTTACTTCCAGGAAATTATATCTTCATCATGAACTCCACTCTGTCAGGATCAATGATGATCCCATTTTCAGTTATCAGGTGGCCTAGTAATTTCCCTATGGTCATTCCAAACATGCACTTCTTAGGATTCAGGGATATCCCGTATTGTTCGCACTTCCTCAACACCTTTCTCATGTCCTCTACATGGTTTCCTCTATCCTTAGAGAAAACTGTTAAGTCATCCATGTATATGACTATGCATTTACCAATCAAGCCTCTAAAGGCTATGTCCATTGCTCATTGAAATGTGGCTCCAACATTTATCAAACCAAATGGCATGGACCTATAGGCGAAGATCCCCCACTTTATGGTGAATGCAGTCTTCAGTTTGTCTATTTTGTCCACCATCACCTGGTTGTAACCAGAGAAACCATCCAAGAAGGACATCATCTTGCCACCATTCACCATTTGCAGGACCTCATCCAAAGAAGGTAAAGGATAATTATCCTTTTCAGAAGCCCTATTTAGGTTCCTGAAGTCCACACACAATCTGATGTCACTGCTCTTCTTCCTTACTGGGACCAGGTTTTCCACCCATGTGGAGTGCCTCACAAGAAATATGATCTTGGCATGAAGTAGCCTCTTAACTTCTTCAAAGATGATGGGCTCTAGCAAAGCATTGATAGGTCTTTGCTTCTGCCGAAAAGGCTTAGCATCTAGCTTCAAAGGTATTGTATGGGTGATGACTGATGTGTTGTATGTTTTTATCTCATCATATGTCCAGACAATGACATGGATATAATCTCTAAGAGCCTGGGTTATTCCTTCTAACTCTTCCTCTATGTAGACCTTCCCAATCAAAACATTTCTTCTTTTATCACCCTGTCTGATATTAACCTGTGAGTATTCTCCGTCATCGGCCTTAGGCAGATACTTCTATTTTAGCATGTTGTCTAGATCAAATGCTCTTTCTAGTTCTATCATTCCCTTAGGAATCCTATTACTAGGCAGCTCCAAGATTTCTTCTTCTTCCCAGACATGATCTTCCATATTTATTTCATCAATGATCTGTGCCTCAAAAACATCCCTGTTGGAAATAAAATCTAGTATATGACAATCATCATCAAATACCTGAAGATTAATTACATTGTTAGGCACATAAGGCACTAATACTAATTCAACTGAGAATCTTTTTAGACCGGATATGGACAGAGGTTCTAAAGTACTAGCAGACTGGGCCAAAGCATATGCTTTGTGGTTTTGTTCTCTGGGGACATGGGTGATATTGAATGCATCAAAATCTTCTATTAAGTCCCACACCCTATGTCTATAACTGGACAGTCTTTAGTAATTGTAGGAGTATATACCTCTTACCTGCCTCACAACTAATTTTTAGTCTCCATAGACATGAAGAATCTTCACCTTCTTTCTAAGTGCAAACAGTATCCCATGCATTAGAGCTTCATACTCTGTTACATTGTTTGTACATGGGAACTGCAATCTATATGCTGCCAAGTAGGATTTTCTAGATGGATCAATGAGATCCACTCCTACTCTAGCTCCTTGTTTTGACTTGGATCCATCAAACCTGAGGATCCATGGCTTATCTTCATCTAAAATCTTGTCTGGATCTTCTTTCTTCCTTTTGGCTCTGGCAGCTGCACCACTGGATATCTACTTTAATTTTGGCATCTCAGCCTACTCAGACTTCACCTTATCAGCCTTATGGGGAGCTGATATTTCTTCTTTTCTCTTACCATCAGAAGGAACATTCTCTGGACTGGGCAACGTTTGCCTTTTCAAAATATGCAGACACAAGGAACAAGCAATTTCTAAATGAGGTGCTTCGTGTAACCTGCACCATCCCTCAATCAAGACATCGTGAGGAGGTCTTTGCTGCTGTGTCATTCTTTGAATCTCTTTTGATAGAAACTCCTCAAATTTGGACAAATTGCTGCCCCTATCCTTATCAGATAACTCATAATCTGATTCCACTAAACAATTACTCCCTAGGGTGATCTTCTTGCTCTTATCATTACTCCTATTGCATACTAGTATCTCTTCTGGCATCTGAATAGAACTCTCATCTTGTTGTGTGCATTCCTCTATTCCTGTAGAAAACAAATGAAAGTTAGTCTCACCATCACTACCTATAGAACTTACCACTGATGATGATGAAGAAGACACCTCATTGTATGCTCATTCCATCTCCAACATGTCTAAATAGGCATCACAAGTCCTTTCAAAATGTGCCTCATTATGCAACTTGCACCATCCATTGATTAGAATATCATGAACAGGTACATTTAACAAGTGGCATCGTTGCACCTCTTTAAGCAAATGTGTCTCAAAACTCTTGAAGTGATCTACCTCTACTTCATTTTTAGGGTCACATTCAGATTCTAAAGTTACTTCATCACCCTGAGGGTCATCATCATGATCATGCACGTCAAACATTAGGATCTCCTCTATGTTGGTGATTTGAGGTCTAATGGAGTAGACTCTAGGTTCCACATCCACATATATGATCTCATTTGTTTTGTTATATTCAGTGATCATGTGTTTCATGTAGGGCTCAATATCTATCCTTATTTGATTTGGTATCCCTCTCCAGGGCAACCACATATGAATGAAATTAGTTGACATGTATCCATTAAGGGTTTTTGACTAGTCCTTGCTGAGTAACATCCCATAAGTGTCAGGTATATCAATTACCTGAATATCAATGTAATACTAAATTCTAGGATCTGATGCTAGCTGCATGTGAATGTGAGTCAGTTCTCCTATAATGCTCACCTCTGTTTTATCCAATTGTGTCACTTTCTTTAATGATTTAGCAGGATGTAACCCTAAAGCATTGCATATGGATAGGGGCATTACATTGGTAGATGCTCCTAAGTCCACTAAACAATTATGTAAATTTTTACTAAACATCCTTATGGTTAGGAGGAAAGGAGGTGATTCACTCTTGTCTCTATATAGGGTCATGTGGGAGGTCTCTACAGCTTGAACAATAGCTAAGGTTTTAGGTTTCACATTAACGTCCCTAGCAACATGATCCTCACTACCAGACTGACCTGAGGTATGACTATCTTCCTTTGGAGTAGGATCACCTAATGATTTCAAGAAAACCTTCCTGATATCATGGGTTTTAAGCAATTCTGACAATGGCAGGCTGATTTTAACCTTTTTCGTTTCATCAGTCAGATATGTGACCAACTTGTCAGATTCAGGAAGTAGATTTGTAGCTTTTGGTACTGTGGTTTGTGGTGCCAAATATTGAGCATTAACCTTGGGGAATCCAGGGTTATTACTTGTCTTGGGATCAAGAGGTGTATTGAAATTGTTTGGAGGCTAGGATGTGGTCAAAGGACCAGTAGGCCTGCTTGAGTTATTCCTCAAGTTGTAGTGATGTCTACCCTGAGGTTGCTGTTGATAAGTATTAACTTCCTCATGCTTAATCGATGGCTCATTCTCATCCTCAAAGGGAAAAACATAGTTAGATTCAAAAGCCATGGCTAATTCCTCACATGTTGAGGTGTAATCCTAATGAGAAGAAGTTGCCTGCTGATAAGGATGGTGCATGAATCTTTCTAACACCAAGGTAGAATCATATTCACAAGGGAAAATTTCATTTCCCTCTACATAAGGTGGGTTGCCTGAAGTACTAGACACTTCAGCTTGGAAAATACTAGCAACAATCCTGAATTGAGGACATTCTAGCTCTGCATGAGCATTGGTGTTATGTATCCTACACTAGTTTGTAAGTGCTGCCTCTGCAAGGTTTACTCTAGTGGTTTGCCTAGATTCACTAGGAGGTTGATTGTCTATGGGTGATGGCAAGGAACCATTGTTTGGCCTATTATTCCACACTCTAGGTTGTCTAGGAGGATTGTTGTTGCCATTATTGTTATTGTAATTGTTGTAGTACCCCCTATAGGATAATTAGGTCTATCATTGGCATAACCTCTATTTTGGTTTGGTTGAGAATAGAAGTTCTGACTCCTCAAATGGGTGACCTTAGTAGTAAGTTTCCTTAACTGAGCTGATATTTCTTTGATTTCTTCTTTCTCTTCTTGAACCTTGGCCACTACAATCTCTATCTGGGACTTGAAAAAGGAAGATCCATTGTTATTGTTGGATTGTTCCACAGATTGAGGTACTTGTGTCCATCCTAGATATTGCAACATATGGCCATTCCCATTTGGTGGTGGCATGATACTGAGTGGGGGTATCTGCAAAGGGGCTGGCATCACTGCTGGAGGTATCATGGCTCCATTGGTTTGTTGGTGAATAGGTATGTAGGGTAACTAGGAAGTGTAGGGAAGGCAATATTTGGTGTGGGAGCAAGAGCCAATTGCTAACTAACTTTGATAGCTTCTTCAAAAGCTTCTGCTAAAGTAGTTACACCAGGATGTGTTCTCCTGATGAACATGGAAGTTAAGGCATCTAAAGATGAGTAATAAATGCTCCTGGCAACTTCATCTATTACAACATAGGGAGCAACTAGCTTAGACAACATCTTCAGGTTCTCCTTCAGATCTCTTGATGGTGGCAAATAAATGATAGTTCATTGAAGGATCTATAGGTACCTTGAACCTATCCTTGAAATCTTTTTTGAAGGCATCCCATGAACCAATTGAACCCTGACCTAGACTGATATACCAGTTATAGGCCTCTTCCCCTAAGGAAAATGGGAATAACTGGCATACCACATCCTCATATTCAATCCTAGCCCTACAATAAGCTTCCTCGAATGTTTTGACATGATCATCTGCATCCTGATATGGATGATATCTAGGACAAATTTTATCATAATTCTTAGGCAAAGCATGGTATACATTAAAGGTCAGAGGTGACTTTGCTATGAAAAATGACATTGCAACCGGTGGAGGTTGGACCTGAGGTATAACTGGTGATCCTGTAGGTATTTGAAAGCCAATAGGGGTTATAGGAGCACTCTCTGGTGAAGCTTCTGATGCACTAGAATCAGGAGTGTGATGAGTGTCCATAGTTCTAGGTCTAAATCCCCTGATAGGTAGTTCCTCAAAGAGTCCACTAGATCTGGACCTGGTATTTGGCCTAAAAGCTAGGATTTCTCAAATTTTTAGGAAAAAGGCTAGTTTATGGTAAGACTTTGAACTTGACAGGATGTTTAAGCAATGTCTGTAGGAATCTATAGTCTCCTTATTCGACCCTCCTTCTAGCACTAGTTTTATGTTGGTGGTGATGTTACTCAAAAGAAAACATAGAATAAAAGTTACACAACAACCCTTACTCATCTTGAAAGATACGATGAATTCAAAGAATTCATGATCCCAAGTCTCTGATGATTAGTTCATAATCTGCTGACTTTACTCAGTGGTTGATGTGTGTTGCTGTTAATCATTTAGGGGCCTTACGTAGATTAGTAGATTCTACTTCTACAACAATGCTTTCATACAAAGGGGGTTACTCCACACAATATATTCCTTCAAATGATGTGTCTAAGTGAATATATGCAATGAGTTCTACCCTTATTTGTGATTCTTTGCATGATATTTTCAAAGGTACATGCATCTAGCTCAAAAATATGCTAATGATATTTAGTTATGCACAGGATGTTAGCATATTTCTCTATTCTGCTTAATATTTATCATGATGTACAGTTATGGAAGTGATTTCTATGAAATTAAAATGAGAAAAAAGGGTTAGAGAATGAGGTTCCTAAAATTACTTGACTGAGATCACTAATCCACATACATGTTCCCATATAGAAATGAAGAGAAGAAAACTAGAATCATACTTCACCAGGACATTCCACAAATCTGCATGATCTAGTATAAATCTTCAGGGGAAAGTTGACAACAACATGCAATAGAATGAAAGCGCTTCTAGTTGAACACAGGATTCATCATTACCTATCAAGAAATCAACTTGAAGATTACTTAAGGTTTACAATCAAGATGTAATCTAGAGCTTCATCTCCATTCAGAATGATAAAGAACAAGTACATATACAGTGATCTGAGGAAAGGGCCTTGATGTTTCAACAATCCAATCCTCACTAGTCTCGATAATCTGATCTCCTACATGAAATTTCTATAGGTTAGATGTTGTATGATTGACCTCCTCTCTTACAGAGTGAAGGGGTTGAATATATGTCTCTATTTTCCCCTCAATACCGTGCCTAGGAAACCCTAGCAAATCAACGGCCTTCATCCTGAAGTGCAACATCAAATGGTGGGGAATGAATCCCACCAAAACCTGAGTAGCATGCCCATACCAAGCACTGCTCAAGCAATAATGTTCCCACCTACAATCTCCCTCACATTGAAAGCTTTGTCTCCTTCTGGTGTGTTTGTGACCTCTCAAGATCTGGTTTGTCGCCTGAGATGTCCTCGCCATTAAAGCTCCGTCATATCTCCACCTGCATGCCATCGGGTTCTGAAATGGATTCAAAATCCACCTACCCTGCTTTTCCCACCTTTTTTGTTTTTGAATCGTGACCACACATTGTCTTGATCATCAGCATGACCATCCTTGGTCAAAGCGAGCAAAAAATGTCTCATTGACCACCTCCTTTCCTTACCTACGCACCTGCGGTCATCATAATGAAGTTAAGCATCATCACTTGAATAACTAGTAGGAGGATAAATATTTGTATTAAATCATGCTTTGAACGTGCAAAAAATATATATCAGGTCATGGATCTGCGAGAATCTGCATGCACATGAGTATTTAATCCCTTTTGATAACCCTTTCGGTTCTGCCACCTGCATGTAGATTTTTGGACACTTTCTTCACTAAGTTAGGATATGATGGTGATGTCATCATCATGGACAAGCTTCATCGCAAAAGTGAAAGGATGACGCTACGGTCATACCAAAGGAAATTAGGGTCCAAGAAATATGACCCTGATGAAAGAACTTTGAAGAATATCACCCTGAGGAAAGATGACGTCACGGTCATGTCGAGCTTTGTATATCGGGTCATGTTTTTAAGATCAGGGGATGTTTGAAATATGACCCCCACGAGTAAAATGACCTCCCTCTCGAAAGATCAGGGTGACATCAGCAAAAGGGTGATTTAGCTTGAACATTGTGCTAAACTAACATCACCGTCACGTTGTTTAAAAAAGGGGGAATGTTGGATACATACCTCTGCAAGGTAAAAGGATGATGACGTCAGCGTCATATTGATCTACTTTGTTCATCAGGTACAGATGATGTCATCATCATATTGGCACTAGGGTGATATTTTGCGACAGGGTGATATTTGAAAGATCAGGTTATATTTGGAATATCATGTGATATTAGAAATATCAGGTGATATTCAAAATATCAGGTGATATTCGAAATATCAGGTGATATTTGAAATATCACGTGATATTTGAAATATTAGGTGATATTTAAAATATCACCCCCGCAAAACATATGAAGCTATTTTGACTGGCAGATATAGTTACCACATAAAATTGACATCCGAAGCTTATAGACCAAATAGTTATTAGGTGATAAAATAGGATTGGGGTGATCTAACATAAGGTGACTGATATTTGAAATATGCCCCCTCCAGAAAATTAGGTTTGACCAGAGCTTTGACCCGTCATAACTTTCTTACTTCGTCGAATTTCAGGGTGATGCAAAAGGCAAACCTACCTAAAAATCTACACTCTTTCACATGGTAGGCTTCTTGAGAAAAGATCTAGAATTTGAATTTTGGGTTAAGACTTCAAGATCACAAATGCACCTGACATGATGCACATACACACTAAATGAAGCTGACTTTTTACCACTACCACCCAAAGCACAAAAACAAGGGAGCAAGCCACAATAGGGGTCCTCATTTTGCTAAGGAGTAAAATGGGGCATGTTGTGAACATCACAACACGATCCAGTCAAGTGGCAGCAGTTTGAAGACACTCATTTGCAGGAGATGCGTTCTTTTCAACCAGAGGAGAATGATGCAGGGACTTCCGAAGGTCATAACTTTTGACTCGGATGTGGGTTTTCTATGAAATTTTATAGGTGGATGTGTTATGAGGTGGTCAGTGGTTTCCCAACCAACCCTAAAGGGTTGGACCTCATCTTGGCTCTTTTTTGGGGCTTGAAACTTTCATCTTGGCCCTCAAAATGGTAATTTAGTGTTTTTTTCTAGATTTTTAAAAAGTTACTTTTTTAATAACTTGAAACTCATGTTTCAAATTTAGAATATTAGTTGGCCTTTCATCCTACCTTAGTTTTAGGAAGCTTTTGGTAAAAAACTAGATTCTCGAGATATGATTGTAAAATTACCTAAAATGGCAAAATCTGACAATTGTCGAAATCTACCACAAAAGGGTAATTTTTTTTTGTTTTCTTGGATATAAGAGAGTTTTCTCTCTTTGTAGCGCGGAGTTGATGAATAGAAGCTTTTTTTTATGTTCCAACTTCCAAATCTGTGGCTCTCATATGTTTAATGGCACAATTCTATTGAGTGTATGTTGTGTACTGCATCAATTATGTTCTTAGACAATAAAAATTATAGTCAATATATTTAAATCCTATCAAAGATATAATCAATTCCAGTCATAAACCATTGTGATTCAATGAAAGTTATAGTCAATACATTTATATGCTATTAAATGATGTAATAGATTTCAGTTATAAACCATTATGATTCAATGAAAATTATAGTCAATACATCTATATGCAAAGGAAATATATATATATATATATATATATATATATTATATATATATATATATATATATATATTATATATATATATATATATATATATATATATATTACCAAATGACTAATGAATGGATGACAGGTAATGCCCAGGCACAACAGGCTCATAGATCACAATTTCATGCAAAAGTTATATATTTAAGAGGTTTTCGGTGTAACTTATACTCCTTACAGGAAAGAATTTCATTACAATCTATTTAAAGAAACTACAACAGTGATCAAAGGGCATTGTCCCCAAATGAGGTCGCAGTCCCTAAGGGACTGCAACACCATTTGATGACGTCAACCATGGCCTTAGTGCTCTCTTTGAAATTCAATAAAAATATGCAGTCAAACAATACAATCATTCCATTTAATCTCTAGTCCATCTAATATAACATCCAATATGTATGATACAATCAATTATAACATATAAGCTTTCTGTTGTAAAATACAGTCATCTCCATATAACATACCATCGATTTAATGCAAAACCAGTCGATTTCATATTACATATAATTGATTCATGAAAATACAGTCGATTTCATATAATATACAATCGATCCAATGAAAATACAATCAATTCCATTATAACATATATATTGATCATTATATATATATATATATATATATATATATTTTAAACAAAACATTTCTTTACAAAGCTACAACTAGTTGCTTATATTTTATATAGCAAATTCAGACATAAGATCATGGTTTTTGTTAGATAAGAAAAAGATTCAAACACACAAACAATCATAGATGATTAAATAAGAACCTAGAATTTGCTTCCTATTCCAATTGAATGCTTGATGCCTACTAATTTTTACAGAGCTTCTTGATTTGAACTATTCCCTCTTTGTGCCCCAAAAATGCTTACGCAATTTCTTTTTGTTTTGAATGCAATTTTTTTTATTGATGAAGAGCTTCCTCTTTTTGAGAGTGCAAAATGTTTATATAGAAGTTTTGATGAGCAGGAAATGAATTATAATTCCTCTTTTATTGTTTCCTCTTCCTCAAGTGTTTCATTTTCTAGAGCTTTTCTTTTCCTAAATTATGTTTTTTTTCAAAAACATGTTTTATTCTATTTCTAGTTCTAAAAATATTATTAAAATAATTCACATATTTATTACAATGTATCTATAAAACTAATAATTAAATAGAATATGATTATTCTCTAAATAAAACAAATTAAATAACTAAATCAATTATTCTATTTTCTAAACACTTATGATATTTAAATAACAATGAATTAAATAATCTAATTAAATCACCATTAACTAACTATGCGATATATAATTCAAATAAAATAAAAAATGCAATTTAAATTAAACTATTAAATCATTCAATATGCAACATATGCAACTACATGACACTACGTGAAGTGTGTGAGTGATATCCCTCCATGTTAACCCTGCCAGGATGCTAATCTCCTTTACCTCAACCACCCCTTGTCTTCAACAACCTTCAACTCATAGTAAACTCCAATTTCCCATTAATAGATTTGTAACCCAAATAACCAAAGCATAGCCGAAGCATTACTAACATGAATATTACATTTATTTCATTACATCTTTTCATATTAAAATATTCATAACAAATTATTCATCTATTCACATATAATTATAAATGAAATATTTCCATTTAAAGTAAACCAGATGGTATCAAAATTTGAGACATGACAACATGCTTGAGATAACCAAGCCTACAAACACATTGTTCAAGGAATATCAAATGGGAAAGTGAACAAAGACAAATCTCAAGAGCAAGGAGTACTCTACTTCAATGCCATTGGAGCTAATTCACACTAACTTATGTGGTCCTAGAAGAGTAAAGAGTCAACACAGTGAAAGGTATTTCATGCTACTTATTGATGATCATTCTAGAATGACTTGGGTTACTTTGTTAAGAGAAAAATTAGATGCCCTTGATATGTTTGAGGTTTTCAAAGCTATGAATGAGAATGAAAAGGAAACTAAGATCAAATGTTTAAGGTTTGATAGAGGAGATGATTTTACTTCAAATTAATTTGAAAAGTTTTGGGAAGATCATGGTATTAGAAGATATCTATCAGTTCCTAGGACCCCTTAGCAAAATGGGGTAGTGGAAAGGAAGAATAGGACTATGCAAGAGATGGCTAGAGCAATGTTGAAAGATGTAGATCTTCCTGACACATACTAGAAGGAAGCAATTCACATTGTTGTCTATCTAATTAACAAAGTGCAACTGAGGGTCAACAACACTAAGACTCCTTATGAGCTATGGTATGGAATGCCTCCTACTGTTAGATACTTCAATATTTTTGGTAGAAAATGCTATATCAGAAGAGATGAAGACCTAGGACAGTTTGATTCAAGAAGTGATGAAGGGATACTTCTTGGTTACTCAACTAGAAGCAAGGCTTATAGATGCTACAACAAGAGGTTGGGAAAGATGATCGAGAGCACAAATGTCAATGTACATGAAGATTTGTATTAGATCTCACAAGAATCAAAGGACTTTGGATCTAATATATTTCCCTACATTGAAGAAGAAGAAGAAGAGAAGAAAGAAGAAAAGGAACAAGAACCAGAGAAAATACCCAAGACCCAAGAAAATTATGTTTAGAGGAACCACTCAGTAGATTAGATCATTGGAGATAAGAATAAAGGTGTGTAGACTAGGAGAAGGTTTGAAAAAACAAGTGAGCAAGTGAACTTGTGTTTACTATTAAAGATAGAGCCCAAAACATTTGTTGATGCTAGCAAAGATGATTAGATAAAATATATGGAAGAAGAATTGAATCAAATAGAGGAGAATTAGACATGGTAATTGGTTCCCAAACCAACAAATAAGTATGTCATATGAACAAAGTGGGAGTTCTGGAACAAACTGAATGAAGATGGTGAAATTGAGAGAAACAAAGAAAGATTGGTGTGTAAAGGTTATTCACAAGTTGAAGGCATTGATTTTGAAGAGACCTATTCCCTGGTAGCCAGGATGGAGGCAATCAGGATGTTATTGGCTCTTACTGCTCACAAGAACTTCAAAGTTTATTAGATGGATGTCAAGTCAGCATTTTTTAATGGTGATCTAGAGGAAGAGGTCTACATTGAACAATTGGATGGGTTTTAGTTGTCAGAAGATCCAAACATGGTGTGCAGACTCAAAAAGGCTTTATATGGCGTCAAGCAAGCACCTAAGGCTTGGTATGCTAGACTAGATAAATATATACTTCAGTAAGGCTTCAAGAAAAGTACCACATATAGTAATCTTTATATTAAGGTGTTGCAAGTATGTGCTTATCGGTGTTGTCATTGATGTCAACATATTTGTGTTGTCATTGGTGTCAACTGTGCTCTTGTTTTGATGTTTAATTGTGTTGAGTTAATTTCTTTGTATTAGATTACATAAGTGTTGAAGATAATGAGAAAGTGTTCCTGATACTAATTTTTCAAGTGCTTTTTAGAAAATTTTCTCTCCTAGTGGAAACAGTGTGTTACAGAGTATCTTGGCTTGCAGAAGAATAGTGCAGTGTTTTGCTCTGCATATCTTGTAGATTCAAAATCTTTGTCTGCAGTTTGGAAGTTATGTTAAAAGATGCCTGTAGTTGCTATGTTTCAAGATTGAGCCTCTAGTATGAAGATTTGAGTGAGTTTTGTTCACCAGAGTAAAAACTATTTTTCTGTGTATTTAATAGTGATCGGAAGAATGTATTTTGCACTGCATATCTCTGCATTTATGTTTTATAGTCTACGGTTCTGGAATTAAGTTTGTAATGATGTTATGTGCCTTCAGTTCAAATGGTTCATGATTTGGTGGTTGGCAAGCAATATTTCTTTTATGATAGTGGCCGACAATAATGTTCAAGTGCTCTAATTTGAAAAATCTTGTAGATAAAGTGTTTAGAGGTTGTGTGGATGTTCCTAGTGATTGTAAAGTGCTTGTGGATGTCTCTAGATCATGTTCCTACTTTTGATTGGTCTGCAAAGTGTAATCCAGATTGTGCATGAAGCGTGTTCTAAAAAGTCTTAAGTGTTAACATCAGTTTTAGCTGACTTGGTTGTTTTCAGTACTTGTGATTATGCTTTGAAGTTTGCGATGGTGTTTTGTTGTGTGGAAGATTGCATTTGAGTCCCAGCTAAGGAGTGGTTTGGTCTGCATTCATTCTTTCCCTTTTACTAATCTATTTAGGTCTAGACCTATTCTTATGTATATGTGTTTTCCAACCATGGAGATTATTCCAATGGTTGATAATTGTAATGCCATCCTTGATGATCATTCCAAGGTTGATGAATTATATAAATAATTGTAATGAATTCGTGAAAAATATATCCAAGTACAAAGATCAAGATAAGTGTGAAGTGAAAGAGAAGAGTAGAGTAGAGGAGAATGATTGTGCTTCAATGGAACTGAACCTTGGTATAATTTAGATGGTACTATCTCAGTGCACCAACACTGGTAGTGAGCCACCCACTAACAGTGAGCCAATGGTGCAGTCACGGTAGGAGGGTTCACAGAATGAACTCTCCAGGCCGTGCAACAAGAGTAAACACAACGAAAATAACTCAAAGATATGAAGCAAATGCAAATTTAGTCATTTGAAATATCAAAGAATTCAAATACCATCTAGTCAGCATCATGCGGGCTTACAATTAGGGCTCACAGACTTGATTATAGAATATCAGAATATGCACAATGAGGTCCCCTCGCGAAGGAGCCAAACTATCTATCTTCTAAATCATGAGAACTATGCTAACTACCTTCCTATGGATCTATTACATCCTTATATATCATCTTCGGTACAAAACATTCCTCTGCGTCAGCCAAGGAAGGTCACAAACTCCAATGAAGAGTTGTAACGTGTGTACATGGATATGTCAGACCTAATCAAGTAGAATACCTTTGCAAATGAATGGAATGATGTGTAGATCTTGAGGAAAGTCAACCACAAACCAAAGATCATTGAATGATGTGTTGTTAAGCTCCGCAAGTTGAGGAATGCTCTGCAAGTCTTCTCCTTTAGCTGATTATCAGAGACTTTCGGGATGCTCTATTCTAAGAAAACAACTGATCTTCTGATAGCGATAACTTTTTGGTACTTAATCAAAATGCTCTAAATTATAGATATGATGTGGATGAATAAATCTAGATGCTAAGTCCAACTCCGCAAGATGTGAAATGCAACTATGGTAGAATGTAGACTAAAATACAAAAACTGCTACTGACTGAATTACCTGAACTAAACTGGAAAAATGAAAGGAAACAAACTAAACTACAAACAACTGAAATGCAAATGTTTTTGGTTGATGCAAGATTGCTCTTGAACCAGGGATGCTCTTGCATTAGACATCTAGGGTTACTGAAAAAGTGAGTCCCTCACTTTATTGGGGCTAGGGGAGAACCAAGACAATCCACATCAGCTTGAGAAATCCATGATGAATCTTCTTTTGGTCTGTCTTTCCACTTCACAATATATTCTTTGTATTATCTTCCTCTAGTGTTGTGTCCAACTCTACTATCCAAAATGTCTTCAATCTGCTCTGGTGCTTGTTGTGGTAACTACTTCTTCAAGTCTTCTTCCATGTTGTCATTGAATTCTACTTCATGATACTGATAAAGTTCTACAATGTTGAAAATTGGTGATATACCCAATGTCTCCAGCAACTCTACTTCATATGCATTTCTTGAATCAAATTTTCTGAGTATCTTACAAGGTCCAAACTTCTTCATCTTCAAATTGTTATAAGTGCAAACTAGAAATCTCTCTTTTCTCAAGTATACCATCACTTCATCTCCAACTTCAAATTCCTTATGTCTTCTCTTCTCATCTGCCTTTTCCTTATAGTTGTTGTTCATATCTTCCAAATGCTTCTTCACTTGATTATGCACTATCTTCATGTGATCTACAAATTCCTCTACTTCTGCACTTCTCTTTTCTTCGATACCAATGTCTCTCAATTCTATAACTCCTCTAGGATTTAATTTGGTAACAATCTCAAACAGTTTTCTTCCAGTACTCCTGTTTACTGAATTATTGTATGCAAACTCTACTTGTGAAAGAATCAAATCCCAACTTCCAGCTTTCTCTCCAACCAAGCATCTCAACAAGTTTCCCAAACTCCTAGTCACTACCTCTATCTATCCATTAGTCTGTGGGTGAAAAGATGAGATGAACTTCAAAGACATCTTCATATTCTTCCAAAGTGTCTTCCAAAACTATCCAAGAAATCTGGTGTCTCTGTCTGAAATTATACTCTTAGGTAATCCATGTAATCTCACAATTTCTTTGAAAAATAGGTCTGCTACATGTACTACACCAGTTGTCTTCTTACAAGGTATGAAATGAGCCATCTTTGAAAATCTATCAACCACTACAAATATTGAATTATTTCCTCTCTGTGTCTTCAGTAATCCCATTACAAAATCCATGCTTATGTCTTCCCAAGGTCTCTCTGGTACTGTCAAAGGCATATACAATCTAGTGTTTTGACTACTCCCTTTTGCAACTTGACAAACTCTACAACTCTGCACAAATTTCCTAACATCCTTATGTATCTGAGGCCAAAAGTAGTTTTCATTACCAAGGCTACTAGCTTATCAATGTCAAAATGCCCTGTCAGTCCACCACTGTGTTTTTCCTTGATCAAATTATCTCTCATTGAACTCCTAGGTATGCATAACTGACTTCCTCCAAACATCAAATCTTCCTAAATAAAATAATCCAACCACTTACTCCTATCCATCGCAACAGGTTCCTTACATGCTTTCCAAGGTTCTGCAAGATTAGTGTCTCCCTCATACATGTTCTTCAGTTCATCAAAACCCAACACTTCAACTCTCATTTCTGTCAACAAGTTTCTTCTTCTACTCAATGCATCAACAACTTTATTTGATTTTCCACTCCTATACTTCAACACAAAAGTGTAATGCTACATGAACTCTACCCATCTCATATGTCTTTAATTCAACTTACGTTGATTGTTCAAATAATGCAAAGCTTGATGATCAATATATAGTACAAACTCCTTAGGCAACAAGTAATGTGTCCACTTCTTCAAGGCTTGAATTATGGCATAGAACTCATGATCATAAACTGAATATCTTCTCCTTGCATCATTCAACTTCTCACTTAAATATGCTATGGGTCTACCTTGTTGAATTAATATTGCTCCATTCACATTTCCACTTGCATAACAATCAACTTGGAATACCTTATTGAAATCTGGTAATGCCAAAATAGGTTTCTCTATCACTTTCTACTTCAACAATTCAAAACTTTTATCTATTCCTGAAGTCCACTTAAAGTCTTTTATGTCACCTCTCATTGTCTCTGTCATAGGGTTACATACTGAACTAAAATTTTTGATGAATTTTAGGTAGAAACTAGCCAATCCATGAAATGATCTAACCTCTCCAATGCTCTTCGGTGTAGGCCATTCAACAATTGCTTTCACTTTCTCAGGGTCCATCTTTAATCCTTCCACAGAAATCACAAATCCTAAGTATACTAATTCTTCCTTCATGAAACTACACTTCTTGATGTTTATCAGCAATTTCTCTTCTCTCAACCTTTACAAAACTTGTCTAATATGCCACAAATGTTCCTCTTTTGTCTTATTGAAAAATAGAATATCATCCAAGTATACAATCACAAACTTACTCAAGAATTTCTTCAAGACTTCATTCATCAATATCATAAAAGTACTCGGTGCATTTGTTAGTCCAAAGGGCATCACTAACCACTCATACAATCCTTCATTTGTCTTAAAAGTAGTCTTCCATTCATCTCCCTCTCTGATTCTGATCTGATGGTATCCACTCTTCAAGTCTATCATTGTGAAATATCTTGCTCCACTCAAACAATCCATGATATCATCCATCCTAGGTAAAGGAAATCTATACTTAATTGTGATCTTGTTTATTGCTCTAGAGTCAGTACACATTCTCCCTTCTCCATCTTTCTTAGGTGCTAACACTACAGGTACTGTACAAGGACTCAAACTTTATTTCATCAAACCTTTTCTTAGCAACTCTTGTATCTATCTGTTTAACTCTTCATTCTCTGTCAATGTCATTCAGTGTGCTGCTTTGTTAGGCAAACTAGCTCCTGATATAAGGTCCATGTGATGATTGATACTCCTTATAGGTGGAAATCCTTTAGGCATGTTATCTGATATGATGTCTTCATACTCTGTCAGCAACTCTGTTATCTCTTCTGGTTGTTCTCTTCCAGTCTCCTTTAATGTTTCAGGCTTCTTCAGAATCAAAGCATAACACATATTCTCATGTCTCAAACCATCTAGAAATTTCCTTCCATCTATCAAACAGATTTGAGCATTTCCACATACGTCACTCTTAGGATCATCTTCTAAAGGAATCAAAGTAATTTGCTTTCCATTTTCTGTTATAGTACTACCAATATCATACTACCAAGGTCTACCTAACAAGAAATGACATACATCCATAGGAATAATATCAAACAAGACTTCATCATGATAAGATCCAATATGAAATTTCACCAAACATTGTTCACTCACCAATACCTTATGATCATCCTGAATCCATGCTATCTAGTAGGGCTTAGGGTGTTTCAATATTTCCAACTTTAACTTAGTCACCACCTCCTCTGAAACTAGGTTATCTAAACTACCACTATCAATCACAACTTTACAACACTTACCTCCTAATTTGCATCTGGTTCTGAACAAACTTTTCCTATGCGCTGGTTCCTCATTTGTTTCTACTTGAAATAGTTCTCTCCTCACAAGAGATTCTCCTTTCTCTGGTTTACCAACAGAACTAGGTGATCCAATAGGTTCTTCCACATAAGCTGCTCTTCCATTGGTCTCTGTCTTCTTACTTGTACTACCCTAATTACATCTGAACACTCTATGTCCTTCACCTTCACACTAGAAACAAGTACCTCTAAATGTTCTCTTATCAAATCCTCTTCTCTCTCTCTTCTTATCCTTCATTTTGGTATGCACTAGGGTTTCCTCTCCGGTGAAAATTTCTGTCATCTCTCCGGTAAGCATTATTATCTCTATCATCCTTCTTGAATGTGTTGTCAAACTTGTTCTGCTCTAAATGTGATTTGTCTCCTCTAGAAAATACTCTACCTCTCTAAAATTTACCTCCTCTTCCATTTTGTCTTAGATCATGCAGCTTCTCTTCAACTTTCAGGGCAAACTGATATGCTTCTTCCAAAGATGTCATCTTTACTAAGATTAGTTCTTCTTGAATGCTCAATCCTAGTCCATTGATGTATCTAGCCACTTTCTCCTTGTTTTCTTCACTATGTACTATCCTTATAATCATCTTATGAAATTCCTCAGTATACTCCTTCATGGATTTCTCCTTCTGTCTTAGGTTCTGCAATCTTTTCAACAGCTCCAACTCATAGTCAGCAGGTATGAATTGATTCTTTAATTTTGTCACCATCCTATCCTACTTCGTAATCTTTTCTTTCCCTCTTCTATTTCTTTCCAACTGAACTTCTTTCCACCATATAGCAGCACGTCCTTTCAATTTTGTCTTTGCAAACTTTACCTTCTCTGGATCCTCAATCTCTTCATATTCAAAGTATTATTCCATGTCATTTAACCAGGCAATCAATTCTTTAGGGTTCAAATTACCAGTATAGTTCAGTACATCAACTCTAGGTCTCTTTCCAATCTTCAAAATAGCTCACAACATCTTTACTTGATCTGATTCTTCTTCTTCATCACCTCCTAGGGTTTCTCCAATTTGTTCAACAGATTGAAATTCTTCTTCATCATCACTTTCAACATTAGGTCTCGGTGTCAATCCTTTTTGTCTATCTTCTTCAATAACATCCAATTGAATTCACATTGTTTTCATCATCTCCATCATTTCATCTATTCTACTAGCCATTGTTCCAACAACAACAAATCTCCTTGGCGGCATTCTTCCTAGGATCAAGTACAAACTACCTCAAGTTTGGCGATCAGGCTACAAGGTGACAACTACCTCACGATCAATGATCAGTTGCAACACAAGTAACTTGCCTCAATTTAACGATCTTTCCACAACAAGATCTTATAGAATTCCTTCACCAACTTTGGTCAACTCGCTCCCAAAGATTCAAACTTCTACTCTAATACCACTTGGTGCAGTCACAGTAGGAGGGTTCATAGAATGAACTATCTAGGCTGTGTAGAAAGAGTAAATACAATGGAAACAACTCAAAGATATGTAGCAAATGCAGATTCAATCATTTAGTATATCAAAGAATTCAAATACCATCTAGTTTGTATCATGCAGGCTTACAATTAGGGCTCACAGGCATGATTATAGAATATCAGAATATGCACAAGATATTGCTTTGAGGTCCCCTTGCGAAGGAGCCAAGCTATCTATCTTCTAAATCATGAGAACTATGCTAACTGCTTTCCTAGAGATCTATTACATCCTTATATATCATCTTTAGTACAAAATATTCCTCTGCATCAACCAAGGAAGGTCACAAACTCCAATGAAGAGCTATAACGTGTGTACACGGATAGGTTGGAACTAACCATGTAGAATACCTCCACAAATGAATGGAATTATGTGCAAATATTAGGGAAAGTCAACCATGAACCAAGGATCATTGAATGATGTGTCATTAAGCTCTAGAAGTCAAGGAATGCTCTACAAGTCTTCTCCTTTAGCTGATTATTAGAGACTATCGGGATGCTATGTTCTAAGAAAACAACTGATCTTCTAATAGCAATAACTTTCTGGTACTTAATCTAAATGCTCTAAATTTTGGATATGATGTAGATGAATGAATCTAGATGCTACGTCTAGCTCTGTAAGATGTGAAATGCAACTACAGTAGAATGCGGACCAAAATACAGAAATTGCTACTGACTAAACTACCTGAACTGAAATAGAAAATGAAAAAAAACAAATTAAACTGCAAACAACTAAAATGCAAATGTTTTTGGGTGATGCAAGATTGCTCTTGAACTAGGGATGCTTCTGCATCAGCCACCCACTGGTAGTGAGCCACCCTATTGGTAGTGAGCCTCTTCTTTTACAGTGAGAAATCTGGGAAGTGAGCCCTAAGAAAGTGAGCCTCTGACTTTCAATATTGTTATTACATATTATATTGTGAGCTAATACTCACCATAGTTTTTCCCTTATTGGGTTTTCAACTTAAAAATCTGGTGTCTCATGTGTTGAATGTGTGAATGTGTTTAAGTTTCTAATTTCATGCTTTCAAGGTTAAATACAATAACAGTGATTAAGTGGATGTTGTATTAATGGTTTTGAAATATTTTTTAGAACTAATTCACCCCCCCTCTCAATTGTCTTGCCCTTTTCAACAATTGATATCAGAGTGAGAGTTCCTTACTAAAGAGCCTAACAACTCGAGGTAGATCTGGAATGGTGCATAGGAAGGAATCATTGCAGTTTGATGGAATGGATTATGCTCTATGGAAGGTATGAATGAAAAGTTATCTCATTTCCCTTGGTTATGGTGTTTGGAAAATGGTAGAAACCAAATACACTCTTCCTCCAAATGGTCCAATAGATGAAGATGAAATCAAATAGTATTAATTAAATAGAAAAGCTAGAGATGCTTTGTTAAATGCCTTATCTAACACTGAATTGGTGAAAGTTATGGATTTGGAGACTACTCATGAGATCTAGGACAACTTGAAAAATTAAATGAAGGAGATGATTCTCTAAGAGTGCTGAATTACAAAATCTGAAGCCGAGGTATGAAGCCCTGAAGATGAGAACATAACAATCTACATGCAGAAAGTTGATGAAATTATCAATGGAATACAAGCTCTTGGAGGAACTGTTAATGAGGATGAGGTTGTGGTACAGGGGCACTAAGGAGATCTCCATCTATCTTGCATTGTAAATGTTTTGTTTTGATGATCATGATGTTGTAATAAGGTCTTGAAGACCATTCTTATGCTTTGTAATAAGGATCATGTCCAATAATGTCATATTTGTGGTTGGTGCAGTCATAAGAGTCATGCATTGTAATGGGGCAGTCATACATTGTAGCCTTTTTATGGCATATAGGAGGTAGTCATGCATTAAATTCCTTGTCAAAGGCTTATCACTCTTGGAAAAAAGGTCTAAACATCCCAAATAGGGATAACACACTTTTAAACACAATGTAAACCCATGTCATTAGTGGCAAATGCTGACAAAATAGGGCAACGATGGTTGAAGATTAGTTTTATACCTTCCCATCAATAAAAACCACCTTCCAAAGGTCTGTCAAGAGGTATGTAGGCTGAAAAAGCCTTGAACATGTTCATTTTCGATGATAATGAAGTTTGGAAGAAGAATTCAATAAAAAGGCATACAGTTCTCTGCATTTTCTTATTCTTTTTGTTGTTTTTGCCTGTGTACCTTATTGGTATGACTCTGCCATGTGATCATATGGTATAGTGTTGATGAAGACATGAGTTAAAATTTCATTGTACTTTGTTGGAGCCTTTGAAACAAGTCTAGAGTAGTGTTTGAGTTGGTTTTCTGTAACTAGTCATAAAACCCTGAACTAGGGTTTTTGGCACTAAAATTATGTATTTTGTTCCCATTCCACTAGTTTGATCCTCATAAACTAGTGGAATGGCTGTAGTTAGGTCTATTTCCACGTGTTGTAATGAATTTGAAGGCAGAGGACTAAATTTCATGAATATTGAATGAAGAAACCTAACAAGATCCATGTGTTAGGTGTCAAGGAAAGGAATAACATTATCCAAGTTTATCACAGTCAACTATGAAGGAAAAATTCTTACTAAATCTGATGTTTTGACCAATATGGAATGTATCCCAACCACTCAAAGTAGTCTGTGTAGCCTATGGAAGGTAGTTGCTTAACAAAATAGGCCTAATTGGCCAAGGGCTGTTAGAGGACAGTTATAGGTTAGGGTATATTGTCCAAAACAAAGTATCCCAAGTTTGTGATATGTTAGAGGACATCAAAAAGGGTATCTTAGGATTGTCTAAGATTAAAGTTTACAAGCCACTAGTAGAAGTTATATCAGACTGTTCCATTTAGGAGGCCTAATTGAGGCCATGTTATAGGTCTGTCAGGAGAGATAGTCCACATGCTCAAAAGGAACCCATGCCATGTCTTTGATGTCTTGTCAAAATTTGAAAGAGGACCCCTCCATGTCTATCTTAAAGAAAGTTTTGTTGATCTAAATCATTTCACAAGAGAACCATGCTCTAGGTTTGAATGTTGTCTTGACAAACTCATTGAATCACATTGAACACCATTGGACTCTACATCATAGTGGTATCAAAGCCATAAAAGGTTCTGTCAATTGGTTGTGAGTAAGATTTGGTATATGTCAGTAGAGGAGAGTGAAGGAGAGGCTAGCGACATGCCTCCAAAAGGGATGACCACTGAGGTGGTTAAGAAGTTCAAAGAGATGGAAGAGAAGATTAAGAGTGGAGTCAAGGAAGCACTCCAAGTTGAGTTGAAGGCATTGAGGATAGGGAAGAAGCTAGATGAAGGTTCTGAAGGAGAGGAATAAAAAGAGGAGGAAGAAGAAGAAAATTAGGAAGAGGCAAAGATACTTGCAGATCAAAAACACTTCCTTGAAGCCATCAAGGTAATTGGCAAAGATTCTTCAGAGGCCCAGATGGAGATCCCAATGTTTAGTGGCAAGATGAATGTTGATGAAGTTATGTAGTTGATTGAGGCCCTAAATAACTACTTTGAATACAAGGAAGTACCTGAGAACAAGAGGGTGAAGTTTGCCAAAACAAAACTCAAGGGTGCTGCCCTCACATAGTGGAATTACACCCAAGGTGAGAAGGTGAAGAGTGGGAGAAGTATGATCACTTCTTGGAGCAAGATGTTGGAGAGGATCAAATCCCAATTTCTACCAGTAGATTATGAGGTGCAAATTTATAGGAAGATGCAAAATCTCAAGCAAAGGGACATGGATGTGTCCACCTACACTGAAGAGTTTCACAAGCTTACTCTCAAATGTGGGCAAGTAGAAGATGAGAAGGGAAAAGTTGCAAGGTACATCAATGGCCTAAAATTTAGTATCCAAGATGAGATTAGTATTTTAACCCCTGAGACCATGGACAAATTCTTTCACATGGCATTGAGGGCTGAAGAGAAGTTGAAGAGGAAAGGTGAGCAGCAAAATAGAGGTAGGGGCAGTTTTGGAGGTAGAAATCAGTTTCAAAGAAGCCACGGGGAGTCTAGTTCCCAAGAACAAAGTGGAGAATTAGGTTCAAGAGGAGGCTTTAGAGGAAGGAGACCCAATGGAAGGGGTAGATTCGGTGGACCAGGTAGAGGTGGTCCTAGTGTCTTCACAGGGAGATGCTTCAATTGCAACCAAGTGGGACACCCAGCCTTCAAATGTCCTGAGAAGTAAGCCTCAAGCTCTCATGGAGGAGAGAGAAGGAACCAGTTGATCCAAGAAGAAGATTACCAACGTGTCAACTCTCTAATTAGAAGTGCAGCCCCAGTTCATGATGGAGAAAGCTTGATGATGAGGAGAACCATGTTGAAGGTGCCTCAAACACAAGAACCCCCTCAGAGGAAGACATTGTTCAAGACAACATACAAGGCCTATGGTAAGATATGCAATGTAATTGTTGATTTAGGTTCAACTGAAAATTTGGTTTCTATTGAGATGGTAGACAAGTTGAAATTGAAAAGACTTCCTCATGCTAGTCCCTATAAGGTGTCATGGTTAAATAAGGGGCAGCAAGTCTTAGTTGATGAACAATATTGGCTAGAGTTTGAGATAGGGGAGTAGAAGGATAATATTTTGTGTGATATAATCCCCATGGATGCTTGTCACTTGTTATTAGGACATCCTTGGCACTATGATGTACAAGCCCAACATGATGGGAAGTCAAACTCTTTTGTCATAACCAAGAATGGTAGGAAGTATAAAATGGATCCTTTGCCGGATGAGAGTGTGGAGAAGAATGTAGGTTCAAGTGTCATTTTGGTGAGTGGTAGAGAGTTTCTTAACACCCTTAAGGAGGAAGGAACCCAAGGGTATGCTCTGATTTTGAAGCCAAAAAATAGTCCTAATTTGCATGGTCCTAGTGAGGAAGAGGTTCCCAAGGAGGTGCAGCAATTGTTAGAAAAGTATAAGGGTATTATGGTAGAGGATATGCCTAACACATTACCACCTATGAGGGACATAAGTCACCAAATTGATTTCATTCATGGGTCTACGTTTCCAAAAAAAGTAGCCTACAAGATGACACCTTCTCAAAATTAAGAGATTGCCAAGCAAGTGCAAGAATTATTGGATAAGGGTTTGGTCAAAAAGAGTCTTAGCCCATGTGTTGTCCCAATAGTCCTAGCCCCTAAAAAGGATGGTAAATGGAGATTATGTATGGATTCTAGGGCGATTAAGAAGATCACCATAAGATATAGGTTCCCTATGCCAAGGATTGAAGACCTAATGGACTATTTGGGAGGGGCTAGATACTTTTCCAAGATTGATCTTAAGAGTGTGTATCATCAAATTAGGATAAAGCAAGGGGATGAATGGAAGATAGCCTTTGAAACAAATGAGGGTCTTTATGAGTGGTTGGTGATGCCATTTGGCCTATCCAATGCCCCAAGTACTTTCATGCATCTTATGGATGAAGTGTTGAAGGATTTCATTGGAAAATTTGTTGTGGTGTATCTTGATGATATTCTTGTGTTTAGCAGGACAAAGGAAGAGCATTTAAAACATTTGGATTAGGTTTTCAAGAAGTTGCATGATGAGAAATTGATGATTAACATGGAGAAGAGTGTCTTCATGGAGGAAGAACTCACCTATCTTGGTTTTGTCATTTCTTAAGGTAGTTTGAAGATGGATCTGGCTAAGGTTGAGGCTATTTTGTCATGGCCAACTCCTAAAACAACAGGTGATGTAAAAAATTTTCATGGTTTGGCAACATTCTATAGGAATTTTATAAGGGGTTTTAGTCATATTTGTGCACCTATTTTGGATACCATTAAAGGGGGGAAGCAATGTAAATTTTCTTGGACAAAGGTAGTCAATAATTTTTTTGAAATTCTAAAACAAAAGGTAGCACAACAACCCATTCTCATTTTGCCTAATTTTAATAAGTTGTTTATAGTGGAATGTGATGCTAGTAACCTTGATAGAGGGACTATCTTGAGTCAAGAAGGCAGGCTAGTTGCTTTCTTTAGTGAAAAATTGAATGATGCCAAAAGAAAATATTCTAATTATGACTTGGAGTTGTATGCAATGGTGCAAGCTTTGAAAAAATAGAGGCACAATCTTTTGCCTAAAGAATTTATTGTTTATACTGACAACCATGCACTTAGTTTTCTGAATTCACAGGAGAAAATTAGTCACATACATATGAATTGGGTTGAACAACTCCAAGCATACACATTTTCCATCAAGCGCAAGAAGGGGCAAGCCAATAAAGTGGTAGATGTGTTGAGTAGAAGGGTGTGTATGGTGCAAGAAATTTAGTTACAAAGTGTGGGAATTGATTCCCTCAAACATATGTACCACAATGATGAGGATTGTAAGGAGGTATATGAAGTTTGTTCTCAGTTTTTGGACACTTACCATTTTGATTTTTCTGAGTTTTTGTTACAGCAGGGGTTGTTGTTTAAAGGCAGCCAATTATGTGTTCCTAGGTGTTTCATGAGGTAGAACATCATAAAGGGAAAGCATTGTGGTGGTCTAGGAGGTCACTTTGGGCTAGATAAAACATTGGATCAGGTGAAAAGATTTTATTTTTGGCCAAAAATGCAATCAGACATCAGAAAATTTGTTAAGAGTTGTAGTATATGTCAAAGGGGAAAAGGTACTTCATCTAATGTTGGTCTATATCAGCCACTTCCTATTCCTAATAGGCCATGGGAGAGTAGTAGCATGGATTTTATCTTGGGTCTTCCTAGGACTCAAAGAGGTTTTGATAGCATATTTATTGTGGTGGATAGGTTTAGTAAGATGGCTCATTTCTTGCCATGTAAATGCACTAATGATGCTTCACACATTGCTGGTTTATTCTTCAAGGAAATTGTTACAATCTATGGTTTGCCTCTTAACAATGTGACTGACAGGGATCCTAAGTTTGTGGGCCACTTTTGGCGTACTTTGTGGAATAAGTTGGGCACTCAATTGTCATTCACTTCAACCTATCATCCTTAGACTGATGGCCAAACTGAGATGGTGAATAGGTCCTTGGGAAATCTTCTTAGATGTCTTACAAAGCAGCATGGAGAGGTATGGGATACGATCATCCCTCAAGCTGAATTTGCTTACAGTGACTTCACCAATAGAAGCACAGGAAGGAGTCCATTTGAGATTGTCTATGGGATTCACCCAAGAGGCATTCTTGAATTGACAGATATACATGGATTGGAGAGGAAGAGTGTTCAAGGTGAAGACTTTGCATTGGCCATGAAGGACATCCATGATACTGTAAGAGAAACTCTTCAAAGGAACAATGAGAAGTATAAGGAGAAATCCAATGAGAGAAGGAGAGAAGTGCAATACAAGGTTAGGGATTTGGTCATGGTACATTTGAAGAAGTAAACCAAACTCCTCATGAAGAAGATAGGTCCTTGCCAGATTGTGCACAAGTTTGGACCCAATGCCTATGAGATTGAGCTTCCTCAAGGCTTGGCCATATCTCCTATCTTTAATGTCTCAGATTTGTTTCCTTACAGGGGTGGTAATGATGTAGATTTAGAGGTAGATGCACGACAACAACAAGAAATGAGGAATGGGTTAAGGGTCTCCCACCCAATCAACCCTTGAAATTGGAATGCATCTTGGACACCAAGGTCTTGAAGAAGACTAGAAGGAGGACTTACAAGGAGTACCTTGTCAAATGCAGTGGCCTACCTGATGAAGATGCCACTTGGATGAGTGAAGAAGACATTTTGAAGCATGGTACCATTGTTGTTGATCTGGTTCCTCAAGGGACTCGAGTTCTTTTCTACCCCCGAGAGTATGGTGTAGGGGCACTAAGGAGATCTCCATCTCTCTTGCATTGTAAATGTTTTGTTTTGATGATCATGATGTTGTAATAAGGTCTTGAAGACCATTCTTATGCTCTGTAATAAGGATCATGTCCAATAATGTCATGTTTGTGGTTGGGACAGTCATAAGAGTCATGCATTGTAATGGGGTAGTCATACATTGCAGCCTTTTTATGGCATATAGGAGGTAGTCATGGGTCGAATGCATTGTCAAAGGCTTATCGCTCTTGGAAAAAATGTCTAAACATCCCAAATAGGGATAACACACTTGTAAACACAATGTAAACCCATGTCATTAGTGGCAAATGCCGACAAAATAGGGCAGCAATGGTTGAAGATCAGTTTTATACCTTCCCATCGATAAAAACCACCTTCCAAAGGTTTGTCAAGAGGTATGTAGGCTTAAAAAGCCTTGAACATGTTCATTTTTTATGATGATGAAGTTTGGAAGAAGAAATCAATAAAAAGACATATAGTTCTTTGCATTTTCTTGTTCTTTTCATTGTTTCTGCCTATGTAACATATTGGTACGACTCTGCCACATGATCATATGGTACATTGTTGATGAAGACATGAGTTAAGATTTCATTACACTTTCTTGGAGCCTTTGAAACAAGTCTAGATCAGAGTTTGAGTTGTTTTTTAGTCACTAGTCGTAAAACCCTGAACTAGGGTTTTTGGCAATAAAATTATGTATTTTATTCCCATTCCACTGGTCTGATCCTCATAAACTAGTGGAATGGCTGTAGTTAGGTCTATTTCCATGTGTTGTAATGAATTTGAAGGTAGAGGACTAAATTTCACAAAGATTGAATGAAGAAACCTAACAAGATCCATGTGTTAGGTATCAAGGAAAGGAACAACATTATCCAAGTTTATCATAGTCAACTGTGAAGGCAAAATTCTTTCTAAATCTAATGTTTTGACCAATATGGAATGTGTCCCAACCACTCAGAGTAGTATGTGCAGTCTGTGGAAGGTAGTTGCTTAACAAAATAGGCCTAATTAGCCAAGGGCTATTAGAGGATAGTTATAGGTTAGGGTATATTGTCCAAAACAAAGTACCCCAAGTTTGTGATATATTAGAGGGCATCAAAAAGGGTATCTTAGGACTATCTAAGATTAAAGTTTGCAAGCTACTAGTAGAAGTTATATCAGACTATTCCATTTAGGAGGCCTAATTGAGCCAATGTTATAGGTTTGTTAGGAGAGATAGTCCACATGCTCAAAAGGAACCCATGCCAAGTCTTTGATGTCTTGTCAAACCTTGAAAGAGGACCCCTCCATGTCTATCTTAAAGAAATTTTTGTTGATCTAAATCATTTCACATGAGAACCATCCTCTAGGTTTGAATGTTGTCTTGACAAACTCATTGAATCACATTGAACACCATTGGACTCTGCATCAGGTTGTGTTGAAGATTCTTAGGTCATTACCTAAATACTATAGTCACAAGCTGGCAGCAATCAAAAAGGTTATGTGTGTGAAAAATATTTCAAAGGATCAGTTACTTGGGAAGCTTACAGCTTTTGAAATGAGAGAGTTTGGTGACACCCTGCCGAAGACTGGGACTACTTTCAAAGCCAGCACTTCAGAAAAAAAACTTCAAGAGCTCAAAAGTATGCTATGGAATCTGAGGATGCGCTTGATAAGATTGAAACCAACTTTGTGGATAGAATGAAAAGAGGTACCAATAAGTTCAAAGGAAAATTACCATTCAAATGCTTCTCTTGTGGTAAGATTGGCCACTATGCCTCTAGGTGTCTAGAGAAAATTGAGAGAGGTAAGAAGAAATTTGAAAGTAGACCTAGAGTCACACAGAAATGCTATATTGTCAGAGATCTTGGTGAGGATGTGTAACAGATGATGAGTCCAATGATGATAATACTAGTGCAAATGAATGCTTGTTTATTGCTATTAAAGAAGAACCTGTGTCTACTAATCCTGCTAGCTGTGTGAAGGAATAAAAGCCAGTGGAAGAGAGTGCTTTGTCTATTCAGATTGAGAAGGATAAGGACGAATGGATTATTGATAGTTGATGCTCACATCACATGACTAGTGATAAAAGTAAGTTTATAAGTTTGGAAAAGTATGATGGAGGACTGGTTAGGTTTGAAGATGATGTAGCTAGTAAGATTTGTGGAAAAGGATCTATTTCTTTTGATGGTAAGCATAACACAGATGATGTTCTATATGTGAAGGGTTTGAAGCATAATCTTTTAAGTGTTGGTTAGATGTGTGACAAAGGACATGATTTGAGATTCAAGGATAATGGTTGCAAGATCATGGAAAGCTCTGGAACATTGATTGCTATTGGTAAGAAGACTAGAGGTAATGTTTATCATTTGAGAGGAACTAATGATTGTTGTTTGTTGGCTCAAATAGATGATAGTTGGCTATGGCATAGGAGGATGTTTCATATCAATTTTGACAACTTGGTGAAGATAAGTTTAGTACAAGCTATAAGAGATCTTCCTAGGCTTGTGAAGCCTACTAACATTTTGTCAAATGGGTGAATAGACAAGAAAAAATTTAAAGAGTAAGGAACAATTTTATGCTGGATTGCTTGAGCTGGTGCATACAGATTTGTGTGGTCCTACAAGAATAAGAAGTCTATAAGGAGACAAGTATTTATGTTGCTTATTGATGATTATTCCAGAATGACTTTGATTGCTTTCTTAAAGGATAAATCAGAAGCCCTAGACAAGTTCATGTTTTTCAAGGTGATGGTTGAGAATGAGTTAGATTTAAGGATCAAGTGCCTAAGGTCTGATCGATGAGGAGAGTTTACAACAAATGAATTCAATGCCTTCTATGAAGAACATGGGATAAAAAGATAGTTTTCTACTCCTAGAACTCCCCAGTAGAATTAAGTTGTGGAAAGGAAGAACATGATAGTTCAAGAGGCTACTAGGTCAATGATGAAGGAAGCAAACCTACCAGAAGTTTATTGGAGAGAAGCTATACATACTATTGTCTACATTCAAAATAGAGTTCAAGTCAAAGATAATGGTACTAAAACTCCTTATGAATTGTGGTATGGAAGAGTTCCTATAGTAATATACTTCAAATTTTTTGCAAGAAAATGTTATATCAGAAGAGATGAGGAGTTAGGCAATTTTGATGCTAGGTGTGATGAAGGAATTTTCCTTGGATATTCCACTAAGAGTAAGGCCTACCGGTACTACAATAAGAGATTGTGAAAGATCATTGAGAGTAAAAATGTGAGAGTTGGTGAAGACAGGGAAAGAATATCAGATCTGGGAGGCTATGAATTAGATGAACCTAATACTACAAAGAATGAAGAAAAAGTTGAACAAATGGATAGCCAAGTTGAAGAAGAAATAGCTCTAGAAAAGACCCCCAGGTATGTAAGGATTAATCATTCTAAAGATCAGATTATTGGTGTGTTGGTAAACAAATTGGTCGCTGTGAATGAATTCTCAAGAATGACTCTATTTCTCTTAGAAAGCAGTAACAAACTAACCAACAATTGGAGAGATTGTGCAGAGAAATGATCTTCCTTTGTGTTTGAGAGGGGCATCTCCCTCGTATGATCAAAATAGGAGTTTTTGTGGTATTTTTACTAGAAATACCAAAGGTAAAGGAAAACTAAAAGAAAATGAATTATAGAAACCCTAGCGCTAGACACACAAATACTGACTGGGATTTCATAGATTTATGATAGATTATCAGGAGATTCCACAACAAAAGCTAGAAACTACATTCCTAAACTTCTATGATGAATTTAACAACAATATATGTTTTAAAAAACAACATCGATGAAAGAAAGATAATGCATGGATCTTGTTATACGAAGAGATAGTTTATTGACACATTCAAATTAGGAAATCGAGAAGTGAATGTGTTTGTTTACATCAATTGCATGGTTTAAATAAATGCTTCAAAAGATGAATAATGATTTCCACACAGACAAAAGAGATCACCAACTTGATATACAAAGAATTAGTAATAATAATCTAGAAGAACATTGGAACACATGAACCAAATGCACTCTTTATTATCTTTTTGAAATTATACAAATTCAAACACTCCTTTGTACAAAGTATGAACTCAAAAATCTCTGAAAAGTTCCCCTCTTCAAAAGTCTCTCCACCAAAAAATGTCCCCCCCTAAAAAAGTCCCTTTTACCTTTGAAATAGCCTTGTATTTATAGGCTTGCTCCCAATAACTACCTGGTAACTACCTGACAACTACCTAGTAACCACCTTTTTGAAATAAAATAATAAACCTTATTTTAAGTTACATTTTATATCACTTTTCTGGAAACAAGTTCATTTTCTAACTTTTGAATTACAATAAGTGACGTAAGTCACTTTTACAAAAAGTAACTAGAAATTTGCAACTTCAAAAAGGAGACCAAGTATTGGTTTGTTGAGGTGAGCACCTCTTCTACTTCTTAATCCATAATTCACTTGTTCTCCAACAATTTAACCATTTGGCAATGAGATATTTACATGATTTGATCCCACCATTTTGTCATAAGGTCTCTTCACTATTTAAAAACTCTTTCTCAACTTGATGGAAGAAGATGTCGCCAAAGGATATGAAGTTTAGTTTTACTCTCACCAATTACATTTTCTTAAAAGTGATTGAAAGTGAAGAGATTGAAAGCAAAAGAACACCACCAAAATATTAAGTTGTTTCTATTTTCATCACTAAGTTTCTACCTTGAGATTGACCATCAATTGAGGGATTTCCAAATGTATTGTCACTTTAGAGTTCAATTGAAAGGCTATAACTACCATTTAGCTTAGTCAATCTTCCAACAAGAACACTACTCCTAATACTGAAGATGTGGAGAGATACATCTGAAAAACCTCTGAAACAACATCAACACCACTTACAATCATACTTAAATCCCATTCCCCTACATATCCATTGTCATTTGAACAATGGCTCAAGACATATTTTTCATTTTGTTGTGACATATCACTATTTGGTTCAATTTTGTTGTGTGAGAGAACTAAGTCTATGCATCTGGAGTAGTAGTCTATTGTTTTGTTCCAATCCTCATTCCAGGAGCATTTGTTGCCTTTACTACTATTTCTGTGGTAGAAAGTGAAGTATTGTATATTGTGAGTAGAACAACATCTCCATACTGGTCTTCTAAGATAGTCATAATACCTACTATCCTTAGTGTATCAGTACACATCATTCTAAATAGAACATGGTCTTGATGATAGTTATCAATTTAAAGCTCCCTTGCTCGAATGAGCCTAAGCCCTTTTAGTGTAATAGAAGGCCACCAACTTCCTTTGCTTCAAAAACCCCTAAAAACCTTTTCAACAAATCTGTTTGTTTATATCCTGCAATCATTGATGTTCATGAGATTACATCTCTTTGAGGAATTCGTTAAATTTACCAATGCACCTTCTCTATGCTCCCACATTTTGCAAATACATCTACCAGAGCATATTTCAACTATGATATCAAATAGAAATCCTTCCTTGGAGTTCATAGTTTGGCAGGGGGCATGGGGATGCTAGCAAAGAGAGTAGAATTTGTCTTTGCACCTAAAAATTGCATTTGCTAGAAAGTTTCTAAGACCTTTTTAACAAAACCATTTCATGCATACCCTTCAATCTTGCATTCCATTTGATGGCATTTCTTTGAGATAGTTTTTTAAGCTAACAATGTGCATTGTAAATGCTTCCATATTTTGCATATATATCTCTCTGGAGACTTGCTAATACAATAGATAAAAGTTTAATTTCAATTGTGCTATGATGGATGCCTAAGTCTAGCTCCAAAACCAGTGTGGGTTGGGAGGATGCTGGCAAAGGTTTTGGAGTCTAGTTTTACACCTGCTCGCTACATTCCCTTGAATGTTTCTAAAATCTTTTCAACAAATTCACTTTGTTTCTAACCTGTTGTCACTATACTCCATGGGGTCACATACTAGTCTGCTAAAGCATTTCGAACTATAACACCTTTTCATTTTTCCATCTGCATAAATGCTAGCAAAGGTTATCTGCTTCTTGATATCATTCAAAAATTAGTTTTAAAATAGTTACAACCATATAAAGAAGATGCTTCACAATGTTTTGACACATCATCATTTCTCTTGTCTTCATCGGTGATTGAGGATAATTTCAAAACTTCATCGGGAATAAGTAGAACTTTCAAAACTTCAATTGGCAGCCGATGGAAGTTTTAAAACCAAATTATACACCTAATAAAGAAAGAAATGGTCTTTTGAAAGGCTTCATTGGTAGTAAATTATACTTTCAAAACTAGTGGAAACCTCTAATAATAAGGCATGAGTTTCATTTGTCAGTGTTTTAAGAACATTATGCATTTTCTGATATGATAGACCGATCTCATCTATCATCTTTTACCAGGGCTTAAGAAACTTCTCTTGGACTGCCGATTATAAAATAAACTTCCTCCAAAACTTATCCAATGGTAAAAGTATTTTCTTCATCAGAAACTTGAATCTAGTTCACAACTTCATAACCACCAAGGTTAACACTTGCACTTTTTAATGATTCTCATTGTCATTTTAAAGGCAATTCATAACTAACAATATCACTTGTCGGAACTATGAGTTATGATTTTAACAAAACTCCTTCAACTTCACTTGTATTATTCACCAACCACTTGTTTGATTTTATTATGTCTCCATGACACATTCTTCCTTATCACATTATATCAAATGACTAAAACTGATTTTAAAACTTGTAGTCATTCTTATCACCTTAATATTAGAAGTTGTTGATCTCAATATAGCATCATTGACATAATAAAGAACCAATTAAACTTTTAAAATCAATTTAAATATCTAATAAATTAATAGATAGCCTTTCAAAAAGGATTTATCGATGTTCAAAGTATGTTTTGAAAGTCTATAGGCTGCCACTATCACTTAGAAAAGAAAACCATTGCCTAATGATATAAACGAGGTGTTCTTTACTGTCAACATGTGAGGAACTCTTCGGCTTTAAGATTTACGATGTCTCTTATATTTTACCATGACACAAATATGGTCGATGTTGTTGAAGACTTGGTGAATTCATGAGTGCCAATTTAAAACTTTTTAAATTGATTATGTTGCCGACATTACTTTTAAAAAATTCCCCTGATTGATTTCCAAGCATGAAGATGGCAAAAGGTGCATAACTTTTGACTGGGATAGTATTTTATCACAAAATATTGCCACATTGTCCATAATAGCACCATGATATTCCCTACTAGATGATTCTATTCCAACCCTTATAGAATCGTTGATTTAATTGTTTTCATAAATTGTGTGCCGAAAAACTAAAATTTTAAAATCTCCCAAACCGTAAGACACCTTCACCTAAAAAGTTGTCACATCTAGTGAAATGGAGTCTCGAGCTCCACCATAAAAGGATTTTGCACCATCTATCACATATTTCAATATTTAATTATTTTCGTAAAATGTCGTGAATTAGATAGGTGCATTTGAGAAACTAATTGAAATAATGACTATTCTTCCTCCAAAATGATGTTGTTGTAAAAAGTTCAATGCAGGAAAATAGATTGTGACATCTTGGAAATAAGTTATCTTAATGACTCATGTAGGAAAAATGTGACACTGACATTTTTCAATTCGAAAGGTGACTTGGCGAAAAGGGTTTAAAGCATGGTTAGGCTTGTCATTTTGACACAAAAAGTTTAAATTTTGAAGTGTAGAAATAGGGTCAACATGGTGATAAAAGAAAAGGGGTATTGACAAGGAAAAGAGCTACAGAGGAACATGTGAACTACTATTTACTTTCACAGATTAAACCTAGGTCTGTAAATGAGGCCTGCAAAGATGAAAGTTGGGTAAAAGCCATGGAAGAAGAGCTGATATAGATAGAGAAAAATCAAACATGGGAATTGGTCTAGAGACCTACTAATAAGAATGTGATTGGAACTAAATGGGTGTTCAGAAACAAGATGAATGAAAATGGAGAAGTAGTGCCCAGTGTCTTATTGGAGAGAAGCTATACATACTATTGTCTATATTCAAAACAAAGTCCAAGTCAAAGGTAATGGAACTAAAACTCCTTATGGATTGTGGTATGGAAGAGTTGCTATAGTGAAATACTTCAAAGTTTTCGGAAGAAAATGTTATATCAGAAGAGATGAGGAGTTAGGTAAGTTTGATTCTAGGTGTGATGAAGGAATTTTCCTTGGATACTCCACTAAGAGTAAGGACTACTGGTGCTACAATAAGAGATTGAGAAAGATCATTGAGAGTACAAATGTGAAAGTTGATGAAGACATGGAAATAATATCAGATCTGAGTGGCTATGAATCACATGAATCTGATACTAAAATGAATGAAGAAAAAATTGAATGTAAAAGGACAGTCAAGTTGAAGAAGAAAAGGCTCTGGAAAGTGTTGTTAAGACTCCCAGGTATGTAAGGATTAATCATTCTAAAGATCAGATAATTGGTGACAAAAGCAAAGGGGTGTTGACAAGGAAAAAAGCTAAAGAGGAACAGGTGAACTACTATTTGGTTTCATAGATTGAACCTAAAAATGTAAATGAAGCCTTCCAAGATGAAAGTCGGGTAAAATCCATGGAAGAAGAACTAATGTAGATAGAGAAAAATCAAACTTAGGAATTGGTTCCTAGACCTACCAATAAGAATGTGATTAGAACTAAATGGGTGTTCAGAAACAAGATGAATTAAAGTGGAGAAGTAGTAAGAAACAAAACAAGATTGGTATGCAAAGGATATTCTTAGGTTGAAGGCATAGATTTTGAAGAGATTTTTGCAATTGTGGCAAGGATTGAAGCAATAAGAATGTTCCTGGCATTTGCAGCACACAAAGACTTCAAAGTGTACCAGATGGATGTGAAGTCTGCATTCTTGAATGGAGAACTAGAGGAAGAGGTTTACATTGAACAACCATAAGGATTTTAGTCATCAAACCAAGGTGACATGGTGTGCAGATTGAAGAAAGCATTGTATGGGATTAAGCAAGTTCCTAGAGCCTGGTATGCAAGATTGGACAAGTATTTGTTGTAATTAGGGTTCAATAAAGGTACCACTGATAGCAATCTCTATTTCAAAATCAATAATGATCAAATTCTAATTGTTGTAGCCTTTGTTGAAGATATTATCTTTGGAGGCAATGAAGGTATGTTTAAGAGATTTGCAGAGGAAATACAATTTAAGAATTTGAGATGTCTATGTTTGGAGAAATGAATTTTTTTTTAGGACTACAGATTACTCAATCAAAAAATGACATTTTCATTTCTTAGTCCAAGTATGTGAAAGAATTGTTGAAGAAGTTTGGAATGGAGGATTCTAATCCAGTATGTGCTCCTATGGTAACTAGCTGCAAGCTAAGAAAGAATGATGATTCACCTAAGACTGATTAGAAAATGTATAGGTCTATGATTGGAGGACTACTTTATCTAACCCATACCAGACCTGACATAATGCATCCAGTCTGTCTTGTGGTAGGATTTCAAGAAGATCCCAAAGAGTCACATGTGATGGTAGTCAAGAGGATTATGAGGTATTTAAAAGGCACTTTAGACTATGGATTGTGGTATCCTAAAGATATTGATTTCACTCTCAGTGCTTATATAGATGCAGATTGGGCTAGAGATACTAATGATAGAAAGAGTACAAGTGGAGGTGCTTTCATCTTGGGAAATAGATTGGTTTCATGGATAAGAAAGAAGCAAGAATTAGTTTCTTTATCTACTGCAGAGGTAGAATATATTGTTACAGCATGTTGTTGCACTCAAGTGCTTTGGATGAAGCAAACATTGAAGGATATAAGAGTTGTGTATGAAGAACCAATTTCAATATTTTGTGACAATACAAGTGCTATAAACATTTCAAAGAATCTAGTGATGCACTCAAGGACAAAGCATATATCTATAAGGTATCACTTTTTGAGAGAAAATGTAATAGAGAATGAAGTGAAGATGGAATATGTGTCTACAAAGGATCAGATTGTAGATATTTTTACAAAGCCTCTGCCCAATGATACTTTTGTGTATTTGAGAGAAAAGTTATGAGTTATTACCCCACCTGCTCTAAACTAAGATGCATGAGAAGTACATCAGTCTAGTGGTGCCCAAAGTCTTATTCTTTGATCTAGATTGATGTTTTGAAGGCTACCTCTCAGGCGTAGTAGGTAGATGTTGCCAATATGAGTTCCTAATAAAGAGAAGTAAGTATTACAGAGTTTCTAACAAAGTAATTCTAGTTTAATCAGACCAGTAGTTTGCAAGTATGTGCAGAGGAAGAGAAGTGATGCCCTTTGCCATTAATGTCAAAGAGGGAGATAAATCATGTGAAAAACTCAGGGGGAGAAAGAGTTGAGAAGTGTAAAAAGAAAGGGGGAAAAAGTATTCAGTGCAGAGCCTTGTCTTCATCCTACTTATAGTTTTTCACATCAATGTTGCCATCAATGACAAAGGGGGAGATTGTTGCAAGTATGTGCTTACTTGTGTTGTCATTGATGTTAACATATCCGTGTTGTCATTGGTGTCAACTGTGCTCTTGTTTTTATGTTTAATTGTGTTGAGTTAATTACTTTGTATTGTCTTACATAAGTGTTGAAGATAATTAGAAAGTGTTCCTAATACAGATTTTGCAAACTTGCTTTTGAGAAAATTTGCTCTCCTAGTGGAAATAGTGTGTTGTAGAGTATCTTGCCTTACAGAAGAACAGTGCAGTATTTTTCTCTGCATATCTTGTAGATTGAATATCTTTGTTTGCATTTTGGAATTTATGTTAAAGGATGTCTGCACTTGCACTATGTTTCAAGATTGAGCCTCTAGTATGAAGATTTGAGTGAGTTTTGTTCACCAAAGTAAAAACTATTTTTCTATGTATTTAATGGTGACAGGGAGAATGTATTCTACTTCGCATATCTCCACATTTATGTTTTATAGTCCACAGTTCTAGAATTAAATTTGTAATGATGTTATGTGCCTTCAGTTCAAATGGTTCATGATTTGGTGGTCCGCAAGCAATCTTTCTTTTATGACAATGGACAACAATAATGTTCAAGTGCTCTAGTTTTAATAATCTTGTGCATAAAGTGTTTAGAGGTTATGCAGATGTTCCTGGTGATTGTAACATGCTTGTGGATGTCTTTAGTGTTGATAACTGAGAGGGGGGGTGAATCAGTTATCTTAATTACTTTAACTTTCTAATCAATTAGTGCAACATCAAATCATATAAGCAAACATACCCATGAAAATAGAAATAACATCAATACACATGACACAATGATTTTGACATGGAAAACCCTGTCAAGGGAAAAACCACGGGGTGATTAACCCAAGAATGTATTCTTTGTTAGAAGAATAGAAATACAAAATGACACTTGCCAATTAGGGCTCACTGCCTGAGCACACTACTCACAAGAGGCTCACTGCCTACAAGAGACTCACTATCTACAAGTTATAAAGAGAGTAACAAGATACTTGAACTAATGAGAAGCATCCACATATGCTAGAGTTTAGTTCCGATTAGGCTCAGTACACTGATCTAATACACTTCATTCTTTCTCTTCTTTGGTGTTGCTGTCCTGTCACATACCGGACCTGCCTTACTACTTCCACACTACTCTTCTACTTTTCTTCACACACCACAACACACAACACACACCTTTATACCAAAATTAATCTGCTATATATATCCGTATCAAGGATTTCATCCACCTTCTAGTCGGTATCGAGAATACTTACTATTTTCCCAAACTCTTGCTCTGTTGGTTGAATCCTTGCCTATCAAGTGATGCATATCAAAGAGATGCTCATAGAAGTCATCAATCATGTCAGCCAATCATGAATGATATCTCAGTAAGCTTGATCATCATCAATATCTCATCCAGATTAAGGTCTGATGCTCTACCGGTCAGTTCTTCCTCAGTCTACTCTACTAAATAGGAACCCAATACTTAGGTGCTCATATCGCTTTACTCTTTCTTCATCGAAAGCTCAATCCTTGGAATTTGTCAGTCAAGATACTCCTCTTCACTTCCCCAAGTCTGCACTTTACTGAGATGCTTCCTTTGAGAGATCTGGAGCTGACTGTCAGACCTTGCTCCATGCTATGTTCATGCTTACTGGACCTCAACACTCTTCAATCTGACTTTCGATATAGACACACTATGTCCTTCTGATGGGTGGGATGAACTCTGTTGCCATTAATGACAACACTCATGAAGCTACACTATGTCTCTTGCCAACAATCTCCCCCTTTGGCATTGATGGCAACACTTAGTGAAAAATGACTAAGTGTCATACTAAACTCCCCCTTGACTGATGCTCCGTTCTAATGTACACTTTACCAGAGCTCCCCCTTAGCTAGATTCCACATTTTTCACTACTCCTCACTCCCCCTTTGACATCAATGACAAAGGGTAGGGTCCGCACACCAAAATTTTCAAGAAAAACAATCTATACATATCCGCATAAGTGTATATACAAGTTGTACTTACATGTACTTAAGTATGTCTGCAAAAGTATTCTTCAACTGTATAACTTATGTAGCTGAACTCTGCTTCATCCTATCCAAAATTGAGATGTGACCACTCAACAGGAATGTAAATGCTTCTACCTTCTTAAGATCTGTCGGATCATTGGTCCGGGTTGTAGCCTGAGCATCAGTTAGGGCCTCATGCATGTCCTCTAACTTAGGGATAATGATCCCTCTAAGTTCACTTAACCTATTTATTCTATATTCCTTTTCCTTCTCAAGTTTTTTATCTCATCTATGACTGCAATAGTCTGACACTCTTGATTTACTATGGAAGAGGAGAGAGGATCAAAACTTTGAGATAAACTTAACAATTTATCCTCTTGCTCTTTTACTTTCTTCTCAATATCCTTGGTCACTTTAGGCTAGGATAAACAAAATTTATATATATCTCTGCCATCTTTAAGAGCATTTTCTAAAAACTCCTTCCGGACCTTTTCTTCTGCTAATTTTTCTAAGGAATCAAACTGTGAATAAACAAAATTTACAAGAGACTTTAGATTACTAGATGTGGAGGCCGAAGGATCCTTTTGGAAGGATGGCATGATTTTCTCCAATACACCTGATGTAGTTTCTATGAGCTCACAGTCTTCCATGTGAGACTTCAAAAGTTTTTCTTTTGCCTTTGCTTGAGTAAAGGATGCTAGCTTCAAGGTTTGAACCAAGGAGAGGGAGTCAAAATTGAATGGTCCTTGAAGAAGTTCCTATTCATCAAATTCCATCGTCTATTTGGTTAAGAAATCTTTGACCACTTCTATTGTGTCTCTTGCCGGTGACAGGGTTTTCTCCCCTTTTGCAGCCTTAGCACTGTCATCTGAGGTTTTCTCTGTTTGACCTTTTAATTTTTCTTGTACTTCTTCTCCTTGACTAGTTTTCTCCTTTATTCTTTCTTCTCCTTTAGATCCAGAGTCTGCAGGGGAAACCAAAGGAGAGATGTTTGCTTGTTCATGAACTTCATCTTCTGGAGCAGAGGGATCTAAGTCCTTAGTTTTCTCTTCACTTGTCTCCTTTTCCTCTTCTCCATTTTTTACAGTAGATTCTTCTTCTTCATCCACGACAGAGGGTTCATTACCTAGGTCCTCTATAATAGGAATATTGAATCTTTTAAAAGCATTCCGGGGGATATCTTCTGTTTCTTTTGCCACCTTGTCAGTTTTTCCAAGCATGAGTTAATTCATTCTAGCCTTACTCTGAAACTCATCCTTGCAATCTTTGAAGATCATATCTATTTGTTTCAGAGTAATTGAAGGATAGAGCTAAATGGCTATCTGTTCTCTAATTTGTAAGTCCTTTGCCTTGGCGTTTTCCTTTCTCATTTCAAGTTATTCTCTAAACTTTTGGGAATTAGAGAGACGATTTCAATAAATACTTTATTATATATGTTCAAATACTTAACTGTGGCTTCCTCCAAAGTCTTTTTATTTGCATCATTATACTCATCATAGAATTCTATTATTGGTTGTAGATTCCCATCCCTAGTGACTGCTTTGACTACATCATCAATGGATAGAGTAGGCTTCTCACCAAACTCTTATGTTCCTTCTTCAATAGAGGGTTCACCGGATGTTTTCTTTTTCTTCTTCATTTTCTTTACTTCCTCATCTGATTCTGTCTCTTCATCATCATTTTGGCTTGTATAAGACCTTGTTGCCTTTTTCTTGGTTCTCTTTTCTCCTTTTCTGGATGTCTGAGCTTCTGGTTTTGAGGATTTTTGACTCTTGGAAGTGGCAGGTGCAGAGCTTTTGGATGATCTAGTCCGGGAGGGGGCTTGTACTGAGGCACCTTCTTTTTCTATCTCTTCCTTTTCTTTCTCTGCCCTTTCCATCTTCTCTCTATTTGCATCAAGTGCCTCTTTTGATATGCCATACCTTTTGGCAACATTTTCTACTTCTTTTCTCACTTTTCTCTTCATCTCCGGTTGTCTAAGTTCCACATGAATCTTTACACTCAATTCTTCAAAGGTTCCAAACCTTTCTGCCTTAGGATCCTTGGGTTGACTAAGCATGTGTTGAACATGTAGCTCTACAATTTTCTCATCTACTTCATACCCCATTGGCATGATCCAGACTATCCTTGGCTCCATAGCCTCCATTAGGCACTAATCAGTGTCTACCATAAAGCATACTGTATCCTTATACTTTTCAACCAATGATTGGGGGATTCTTTCTTTGGCCTACATCAAGCTTTGGAAATTTTTGAAGTAACCCCATAGAGCTGTGTTTTATGCCTTGGCATCACCAAGCCCATGCAAATAATCCCTGATTTGTATGGCTATTGGTCTATCATTTTGCCACATCCAACCACTGGATCCAGGTAGCTCATTCATGTAATAAAAGAACAGACATAGTATCAAGCCACCGCATTTGAAGGAGTTCTTCGTGTGCTTTATCTTCTACAGATTCTCCAAAAGTTAGTTTAGAAGGAGCTCACAGAGATCATAGTTAGCATTTTCTTTAAGCATCTGATAAGCAGTGTAAATTGTAGTTCCAGGTACTAAATTTTCCCTACTGGAATGATATATCCTGTAACTAATTATCATGGAGGCAAACTTGATATCTGGATCAATGATATCTTCTATTGTCATTGCTCTCTTATCAAATTTTGATCCTGTTGCCTCACTCACTATCTTTCTTGACTAACTTGAGAGCAGGTATCCCACCGGATGAGTGCAATCTGATAACTACCCTAATGGCATCCTTGGTTATCTTGAATGGTCTCATCAACCACATAAAGTTGTAATGCAATCTACTTGGAACATACCGGACCCATTCATCTTCTGCAAAATAGGGGAAATGAATGTATTGTGCAAAATGCTTGTCCCAAATGGCTTTGTACAGAGGTTTTAGTTCAAATGATTCATCTATTAGCTGCTTGTGATATATATCCATCAACTTAGATTCCCCAAAATCCTCAATATTGGCATGAATGTATGCCCTAATGTCTTCAACATGTAAAACCCCATGCAGAATGCTAGAAAAGGTGCCTAGGGGATCAATTTCTAGGGATTTGTATGGATGTTTCTTGAATTTTGGACGTGGTCTATTAGTGATATTCACAACATTTGGTGTAGCCATCTTTCAAAAGATTTAGAGAGAGATTTGAAGAATGGAAAATACCTTTTATGCTTTTAGGGTTCACGGAATGAGCCGAAAAGATTGATGGTTGACTTGAATTCTACTGTTGATCCTTGAGAGAAATGAAGAAAACTTGTTTGCAGAGCTCTTCTTATCTTTTTCACTAATGCAAATGTGCAAATGATGAGCAAATGAACCCTTTTATCTTTGAGCAAACCCTAATTCCATATTGCAATAAATGTGCAACTTAAGTCATTTTGGTTGCCTTGTTCTCCTTGTTCTAAGAATGATCTTTTCTTGATCACTAAGATATACATAGAGTTTTTCTTGATGACTAGTGACAATCTATCCTCCTTTCCCCAAACATTTGATCTACCCGCAGTTCAAGATACTTCGAATTTGAATCATACTGGATCTGTCTGAGAAAATTTTGTTCTTATTGGATGACTATTAAATGGATTAATCTTAGGTGATTAACCTCTTCAAATTCCTTGTGGATCTTTCATATCTTTCCCAAGGGTTATTTAGATGTTTCTCTGAGAGCCCTTTTAGTCTGCAACCTTCCATGTGCCAATTTCAGGCACTAATTGACTGGTTGGGGGAAAATATTTTCTTTTGTGACTCGCCCTGATCCAGAGCTCATCTATTTAGTTTTTGGAAGGAATGTAAGCACCAGATTCTAGTGCGGATCCATCCTCAACATTTTATGTACTCCTCTTCACCCAAATCTTGTTCGTCTCCCTTTAAATTTCATCCACATTCACTTTTCCTTTTCCTTTGTCTTGGTTTTGATTATGATGTACCAAACCCTTATTGTTCTAATTCTTACTTCTACAAAATTTGACAATATGACTGGATCTATTACAATTGTAGCAAACAACATCTCTTTGCATATTTGATTGATATCCTCTTGATCTACACTGATTAGCCATATGTCCCATTCTGTTGCATGTAAAGCATCTTCCATTGAATGAATTGTTCATTTACATATTTCTACACTCATGAGATTTGTGACCATACCTTCTGCAATTGAAACACTATCCAGAGAAGGATGAATTAGTTTGATTCATCTTCTTCTGTACTGATTTGCTTTAGGACCAAAGTTATTGCAGTTGTGGCAGTATCCATTGAAAGATAGATATCTTTGAGCATTTGGTTGCCTTACCAGAGGTCTTCTAGGTCTGCTCCTTGGACTTCCTGATCCAAAGTTCTTCTGACTGGATCCAGAGCTTTCACCTTTCTCATACCCCAAGCCTTGTTTGTCATCTACCCTCTTCTAGCTTTGAAGAAGAATTTCAAGTTGAGTAGAGCTTATCTTGAATTTCTCTTTGTATTCATTTATTATTTGAAGATCCCTTTTAAGAGTGTCAATTTGATTCTCAGGTTGTTCTTAATTATCTCTAGCTTCTTCAAGATCAGATTCTAGATGCCTAGTTATTCTATCCATTTTGTGGCAGTCTTCTAATTTCTCCTTGAGAGATTGTCTTTGATCATCTTTAGTTTTTCTTTTCTCTTCAATTTCTTGGGTGAATTTCATAACTCTTAATTCCATTTCATGTCTTACCATAATAACCTCTTTTGATAACTTTTCACATAACTTGGTTTTCTCCTTCAGATCTTCATTTGTATCATTGGCTTCACCTTGACTTGCCAATTGTTGAAGTAGATCCTTTCTCTTTTTCATAGATATACTTAGTTTCCCTTTTAGTTCATTTATGAAATCATTAGCCTATTTGAGTCTTTCCTTCAATTCATTGACTTCAGAGTTAGATTGCTCAAGATTATCTAGGGTAGACTGAAGTTGTTCCCTCATATCATACACATCCATTTGAATTCCCAGTTCTTCCTCAAGCTGTTAAGCTCTATTTGGAGGAACTTGGCTCTGATACCAATTGTTGATAACTGAGAGGGGGGGTGAATCAGTTATCTTAATTACTTTAACTTTTTGATCAATTAGTGCAACATCAAATCATATAAGCAAACATACCCATGAAAATAGAAATAACATCAATACACATGACACAATGATTTTGATGTGGAAAACCTTGTTAAGGGAAAAACCACGGGGTGATTAACCCAAGAATGTATTCTCTGTTAGAAGAATAGAAATAAAAAATGGCACTTGCCAATTAGGACTCACTGCTTGAGCACACTGCTCACAAGAGGATCACTACCTACAAGAGACTCACTGTCTACAAGCTATAAAGAGAGTAACACGATACTTGAACTGATGAGAAGCATCCACATATGCTGGAGTTTAGTTCTAGTTAGGCTCAGTACACTGATCTACTGCACTTCATTCTTTCTCTTCTTTGGTGCTGCTGTCCTGTCACATACCGGACCTGCCTTACTGCTTCCACACTGCTCTTCTGCTTTTCTTCGCACACCACAACACACACCACACAACACACAACACACACCTTCATACTAAAATTAATCTAGTATATATATCCGCATCAAGGATTTCATCCACATTCTAGTTGGCATCTAGAATACTTACTATTTTCCCAAACTCTTGGTCTGTCAGCTGAATCCTTTCTTATCAAGTGATGTGTATCAAAGAGATACTCATAGAAGTCGTCAATCATGACTGCCAATCATGAATGATACCTCAGTAAGCTTGATCACCATCAATATCTCATCCAGATTAAGGTCTGATGCTCTGTTGATCAGTTCTTCCTCAGTCTACTCTGCTAAACAAGAACCCAATACTTAGGTGCTCATACCTCTTTACTCTTTCTTCATCGGAGGCTAAATCCCTGGAATTAGTCAATCAAGATACTCCTCTTGACTTCCCCAAGTCTGTATTTTACTGAGATGCTTCCTTTGAGAGATCTGGACCTGATTGTCGGACCTTGCTACATGCTCTATTCTTGCTTACTAGACCTCAACACTCTTCAATCTAACTTTTGGTATAGACACACCATGTCATGTGGATGGGTGGGATGAACTTTGATGCCATCAATGACAACACTCATGAAGCTACACTGTGTCTCTTGCCAACATCTAGATCATGTTTCTGCCTTTTGATTGGTCTGTAAAGTGTAATCTAGATCGTGCATGAAGTGTGTTATTAAAAGTCTTAAGTGTTAACATTAATTTTAGTTGACTTGGTTGTTTTCACTACTTGTGATGATGCTTTGGAGTTTGTGATGGCGTGTTGTTGCATGGAAGATTACATTTGAGTCCCAACTAAGGAGTGGTTTGGTCCGCATTCATTCTTTCTCTTTTATTAATCTGTTTAGGTCCAGACCTATTCATATGTATATGTGTTTGCCAACCTTGGAGATTGTTCCAATGGTTGATGATTGTAATGCCAACCTTGATGATCATTCCAAGTTTGATGATTTGTATAAATACTTGTAATAAAGTCATGAAAAATATATCTGAGTGGTAAGATGCAAACATAAGTGTGAAGTGAAAGAGCAGAACAGAGTAGAGGAGAATGACTATGCTTTAATGGAACTAAACCTTGGTATAGTTTTGATGCTACTATCTCAGTTCACCAACACTGGCAATGAGCCACCCTATTGGCAGTGAGGCTCTTCTTTTGTAGTGAGCAATCTGGGCAGTGAGCCCTAAGGTAGTGAGCCTCTAATTTTTAGTATTGTTATTACATATTATATTGTGAGCTAGCACTCACCATGGTTTTTCCCTTATTGGGTATTCCATACAAAAATATGGTGTCTCATGTGTGAATGTGTTTAAGTTTATGATTTCATGCTTTCGGTTAAATACAATAATAGTGTTTAAGTGGATGTTGTGTTAATGGTTTTAAAATATTGGTTACAACTAATTCACCCCCTCCTCTCAATTGTCTTTCCCTTTTCAACATAAAGAAAATAAAGACATGATTCTAATAGTTTTAGGATATGTTGATGATATCATCTTTGGTGGAGATGATAGTATGTGTAAGTGGTGTTTAGAAGAGATGTAAAAGGAATTTGAAATATCTATGATTGGTGAGATGTCTTGCTTCCTTGGGATTCAAATTTCTCAATTGGATGTTGGTATCTTTATTTCTCAGGCTAAGTATGTTAAAGATATGTTGAAGAAGTTTGGTATAGAGGATTCCAAACCAGTAAGTACTCCTATAGTTACTAGTTGTCACTTGAGCAAGAATGATGAGTCTCTTGAGGTTGATCAGACTCTTTATAGATCTATGATTGGATGATTATTGTACTTGACTACTTCTAGACCTGATATTATGCATGGAGTATGTGTGGTCACCAGCTATCAAGCTAATCCTAAGAAAACTCATGATAAGGAAATGAAAAGAATATTCATATACTTGAAGGGAACTCTAGATTATGGCTTAGGTATCCTAGAGGTAATGACTTTGATCTAAGTGCCTACATTGATGCTAATTGGGTTGGTTGTATTGATGATAGAAGAATTTTAAGTGGTGATGCTTTCTTCTCTGGAAGAAAATTGGTCTCTTGGCAGAGTAAGAAGCAGGACTCAATGTCTTTATCCACATCAAAGGCTAAATATATTGTTGTAGCATCTTGTTGCACCCAAGTGCTTTGGATGAAGTAGACCTTGAAGGATATAAAGGTGATGTGTGATAAGCCTATCCTTATTTTGTGTGATAATACTAGTGCTATCAATATTTCTAAAAATCCATTGATGCATACTAGAACCAAGCATATATCAATTAGGTTTGACTTTTTGAGAGAGAAGGTTGCAGAGAAAGAAGTGAAGTTGGAATATGTTCCAACAAAGAATTAAATTGTAGGCATTTTCACAAAGGCTCTTGCAAAGGATACCTTTGAGTATCTCCAATAGAAGTTAGGGGTAATTGCCCCTCCTTCTAACTAGATGCATAATTGGTACATCTATCCAAGGGTAGTAATACCTAGCATATCTTTTTCTTGGGCTGATGGTGGCTACCTCTGAAGGGAGCAGGTAGTGGTTGTTGATGACAAGAGTAGTATGTTTGTTGCAAGAAGTCATGCCCTAAGGGGGGGAAGTAGTTTCTCTTTGTCCTTGATGTCAAAGGGGGAGAATGAGCAGGTGTGTGTAGTAGGTGTGTGTTGCCATCGATGCCAAAGGGGGAAATTGTTACACATATGGTTCCTAAGGTTGTCATTGATGTCAACACTATCCTAAGGTTATCATTGATATCAACACTATCATAATATTATCATTGATGTCAGCACTGTCATAATGTTGTCATTGGTGTCAACACTATCATGTGGTGATGGATGATGTTGATGTTCATAGTCAGATGTTGTGGATATATGTATATGTTCATGGTTGGATGTCATTTCCTATCTGGTGACTGTAGAGAAAACATATTAAGATTAGAAGTTCATGGTTGGATGTCATGTTCCTAATGTTCTTAGTCAGCAGAGATAATATTCATTGGGTATGATTGTTGACAGCAAAGGAAACATATTAACATGGGAATTAGGAACACTAAGAAGATCAGTTGTGTTTCTTATTTTAGGGAGATCTTGCTAATAGTTTGAAGCATGTTGCATGCTCTCTCCTATTGTTCCTAAGAATGTATGTGTTGATACAAGGAAGTTTTGGCCTCCGAATGTTTGGTGAAAGTTTCTACTGCATGAAGACTACTTTGAAGAATGTCTAGGAGAATGCTCTGCATTTTCATGTTGTTGATATTGTACCTCTACGGATTGAAAGATAGCTTCATATCATGTTGAATCTTGTATGTTCCAAGTTTCATGTTGTTTGGATTACTAGAAGAGTGTTTTGCAACTGACAACTTGAAGATAGTGTGTTACAATGTGTTCTAAATGGTTGCTTGATCTCATAGTACATGTTTGAAGGTATGTGGGACAATGTCTTTGTTGTGCAGAGTTAGAGGTATATTTGAAGATGTTGTATGAGTCATGAAGACTCATCTAGAAGAATTCCATAAAGATCATTCTTGTTTCAAGTACTACACAATGTTTTCAAGTGGTTGTGACCATTATACTTTGAGTTTAATGTTTCTTTCTTAAGGTCATCCTATTTCAAATGAGCATGATGTGTCGATGTTACGTTTTGAACAATGATGCTGTGAAAAATGTTTAGGATTGGGCTACGCATGTGTTGAGGTCTGCAAGGTGAATTTCTTCTCCTAGAGTAGCATGTAGTACATGATAGGGCTTGTCCTATGCATGTTTCATGATGTGTAATCTCTGGCAACTTGTAAATTGTAATACTCTCATTGTATTGGTTGACTTGCAATGTATTTAAAGTAATACATGTATATATTGTGAACCTAGTTGATCTAGGTGTGGTATGATTGCACAAATGAAAATATGAAAGTGTGAAGAGTAGAGTATGAATATCATATGGATTGTGATGTGTTATTGAAGGAGAAAGAATAGAAGTGTTAGAGGCTATCATGATTCATCTTGAAAACAATTTTATGACAGGAGAGAAGTGAAGAGTGTGCCTAATTGATCCAATCATCAGAAGAAGTAGAAGAGCAATCATCAAAGGTGTGAGCTTCAATGTTAGTTTTCAGACAGTTAAAGGATTGTCATACTGTAATCATTTCTAAGTTTGTTCTCAGTACAAGGAGTAGTTGCCTCCTTGCGAGTGAGCCTAAAATAAATTTTGTAAGTAGTAGTTTCCTTGGGTTGTATCCCTAAAACAAAGTTAGTAGGGAGTAGTAACTTCCTTGGGTTGTAGCCCTAAAACAAAGTTAGTAGGGAGTAGTAGCTTCCTTGGGTTGTAGCCCTAAAACAAAGTTGTAATTTTGAGCTTCATATATTGTGAGTTAATCCTCACCATGGATTTTCCCTTATTGGGTTTTCCATGTACATCTAGTGTTATGTGTTGATGTGCATTGTGTTGATCTTTCATGTTTATGTTGATGCTATAATTCTTAACTGTTAATCTACTCTAGAGGATTTGAAGTTTGTTTAGATATTGATTCACCCCTCTCTCAGTATCCTAGTTTTTCTAACACTTTTATGATATCAAATGATTGTGAAATGCATATATATAAAAATCTTGAACCTCCAAAGTGATCTACATCAACTTCAAGGTAGTGCAAAGTTCAATGTTTCATGAAACATGTAGTCTACCAATGTAATTAAATTCTTAGATAAAAGTGCTAATAATGGAATGGGGAATCCATGTGGTGCTCAATATTCATCCTCTAGGTTTCAAGGATTCTTCTCATATACTTCTTCATTGGTGCATACTCCAAATAATTTGACACAAGTGGGACAATTCAAACTATGCAAGTTTTTCATCCTGATATACGTTCACAAACTAAATTATGTCATTCTATAGATTTGATTCTCCTCAAACATGGACATGTCATTAATGTTGCAAGATGTGTGCCCTTGGTCTCCTTGTGTTGTGCAACACAACGCTTAGGTTCGTGATAAGGATTAACTACCTCTTGTGGTTTCATTAAGTATGATATACCTCTTGTGGTTTCATTAAGTATGATAGTTGTATTGGGTGTTAACGGGTCGATCTTTTGGTGCAACAACAACCATCTTCCCAACAATTGGTATTAGAGCCTAGGTCACCAGTTTGAACCCCCCGCTTGTGTTGGGAGGCGAATTGTTGAAAGGTGTGCACCCTTGGTCTCCTTGTGTTGTGCAGCGCAATGCTTGGGCTCGTGACAAGGCTTAACTGCCTCCTGTGGATTCATTAAGTCTGGCAGTTGTATTAGGCAAAAACCATCTTTCCAACAATCCACTCATCATTTTTCAAGATACTCCCAAAACTACAAAATAAAATATCAACTCGCAGTGGAATGTGGCGTCTTCATCTACAATTGACTAGTAAATGAAAACCTACTAACAAACAAACAAAAAGAAAGATTTTTTTTTTCTTGATGCATGATTGCTCTTGTCCCCTAGGATTCTTCTACATCATGTACTCATTTTAGGTATCCACTTTGTATGTCTTTTTACCCATATTTACACCTTGTACATAATTATTTATTCATGTTTATTCTATGCACCTAACTTTAATTTATGTGTTCCCTTTTGTATGTTTTTAGACCCTTGCTTTTCACTTATTTACCCTATAACTAGCTCCTTGTTAATCACAAAGACATGGGACCATTTTTACACCCCATAGGACAAAGACATGGGACCACTTTTACAGCACATAGGATAATCCCCTTAGCCTCCCCTTGGAACTTGAGCCTTCTAGAATTTAAGGATGTTTTTGTCATTGCTCATACCCCTTACCAACCATTGGCATTAGTAGATCTTTACTTTAATTATTTTTCCTCCAAATTAAATGGGAGGCTCATAAATTCTCACTCACTACTTTTCTAATAGTCACTTAAATCTAAACAACTAGTAAAGTCTATTTATATCTCCTCTTTCTTTTCATTTTCATCCCAGGAAGTCAAGGTTTTTTTCTGAAAAAATTCTCTTTCTTTCATCCATTCAAGCATTTTTCAAGCTATTTTTAGGTCCATTGTATTTCTAAATTAATTATAAATATTCTATATTATATTCTATCTTTTAAAAATATTCTAAATTAATATGTATTTCTATAACAAATATTATAAAGCAAATAATCTTATATTTACCATTAGATTAAAAGTAAGTTTATAAATTGGTATTAAAAAATATTTAAAATAATCTTATTTTTAACAATAAAGCTTATCTAAAAACAAAAGAAAAAATCCTTTATATTTTGTTTTTAAAAATATTCTAAATTAATGTGTATTTTTATAAATAATATTATAAAATGATAAATATTATAAATTAGAGTACTATTTTCATGATATATTATATATTATAAATTAGAATACTATATTATATTTTCCTATAATATTTTTTTACAATTTACTAATAATTTAAAGTGTCATATATATAATTATATAAAATATAACAAATCAAATTATTTGGTTGATAAATTTGAAAATTGTAAAATAAGTTAAAAAACAATCCACTACCATCAAATTTCAAGCTTGATCTAAGCTTTATTTGCTTTCAAATTTTTAGCTCCAACCCACTTCCTCTTTTTAAGCCTCTAACTTTATACATCCACGCATAATCTAAATAGCAAGAAACACAAATTTTAGAACAACAAAATTTGAGGTTGATTATTAGGGCATAGTTTGAGTGTTACTATAGGTAAAGCTTAAAGAACCTGCAGTCGAAATATTATCACTCATGGATTTTAATTGACTTTATGAAAAAATAGTATAATGGAATAGGCTGACATAGATACATTCTAGAGATTGCAATGGAAGGTCAAAACAATGCAGATTCAAAAATTTTGTAAACAGTCGACAACGTGTCACAATTACTATACATATCCCATATGCTACTATACATATCCCATGAAAAAAATAATACTATTGTAAAATGTTTAAATGGAGTGTCACGATTTACAATGGACATGTGGAATGATAAGTTTCTTTTAACAATAATTTTCCATTATATAAGATCAAGGAAACAAAAACACGAATTGGATTTTTTAAATTGTAAGATATATAATGTTGGGAAATGAGGTGTCTAAACCTTGCATATTTCCCCTAGCATTTATTTGTATTTAATATTTTCCCACATCAATTATTATTTTTATTGAGCTCCAAAATAATGTAGTGGGGTGTGAATTCCTAATTGGCACTTTTGCCACATGTCGATGCCTTGAAAATTGAAATATTAGTTGTCAAAAGATGCCCATATGATAGTATATCATGGAAGGACTATTTTTAGAAGTATTATGACAGATTCTATGACAACTATAAGGGTCAAAAATATGAGATATCATTTGATGTAAGAGCTTATTTTTAGACTGGAATCTTGGTTGAGAAGTTAAGCACATGGTTTTGTAAACCACAGATGGTTTTTTGTATAGCTAGAAGTCTATAAATTGAAGCCTTGAGGAGTAGTTTGTGAGTGGTAAGTTTGCAGGTACTAGAAATCTTCAAGAGTTGATTACTAGTGATATTCTGTAATAAACTTGCTCTACAAGTGTATGTAATCTTGTTGTTGGATTTGAAATACGTTGAGCAAGCTTTTGGAGTGTGGGGTTTTTCACCCGAAAGGGTTTTCCTCAGGTATATCTGGTGTTTTGTGTTCATTGTTTATTTCATATTTTAAATGTGTTTCTGAAATTTTCTGTAACTATTAGATCAATTTTAAAGTTTGGAGAATATCTCTTGTCAAGATTGGCGTAGGAAGTTGTTTCCACTACTCTTAACTTCCTTACATTGTAATGTCTATATCACATGGAAAGGCTTATCGTTTGCTATTCCCTGTAAATCCAAGGCTTATAAACTTCTCTATACATGCATGAAGGGCTGCAACTGCAACAGCTACGCTGATCTTTGCCATTGAATATAATGGATTGTAATAGAAGGGAAGGGAAAGTGACGTCTTCTGTATTGCCAAAGGGACTTGTCTACATTGATCAAAAACCCAATATATTTGGCAATGATATCTTGCCCATGCGTTTCTACATGGTAGAGGACACCCCATTTGATGAGCAGTTTGTTAATCTTGTTATCGAGAAGAGGCACCTTGAAATGGGATATGACGATATGATATACATTTTCCATCAGCGTGGGCAAGTATCTTTTTTCCTTGGGACCTCTCTTCACCTGGAAAAGGAGGAGATAATAACTTCTATTCTTTCACTCCAAGATCCTGATTTGGAAATAATTTGCTGCGCATCAGTCTCAGATTCCATTAACTGGAAGTTCGAACAGCCGCGGACTGATGACGGAGAGAAAGATTTAACGAGCATTTGGATTGAGCCATTTCATGGGGTTTTCAAGATCCCATTGCAATTTCGGTTTTCTGTAATAAATGGCAGAGTTATGATGGAAATGGGATTAAAGGTAGCTAACCCAAACGTGAGAAATTTTATGTTTTTCTCAGAGTGCGAGGAATATGTCTCCGGGCTGAAGGAAAGAAAGTCGAGGATGCTATTCTTTCTCATCCACACTGTTAACAACACAAAGCCAAATAAGGAGTTTTGCCTTTGCCATGTTATAGACCGCCACAGTAAAGCTGTTTCCTATATTTATGCAGGCCATCGTGAGATTTCGGAGTTGTATAGTGGGCGCGGTGGTTGCAAGTGTATGAGTAAGTGCCAGGTATGCCAGCACAAAATAGCACTGAAGTATGGAAGATACTAATCCTGCTTCCACGATGAATAGAGACGCCTATTTCAAAGGGCTCTCGCTACAGAAAGGCCAACATTTCATTGAGAATTGTACTGCCTTATTTTAGAAAATCTAGTATATCGTTATAAGCTAAATGCTATAAGCTAGCTACAAACTCCTTTGTTGTATTTTTTTTTATTGTGTATGCTAAGTTACTACCGCTCTACTTATATCAGTGTCTCTTAGGGCAGAAAGATTAAAAGTTGCAATTACTTAGTATCAAATTTGTCTTAGTAATTTGGTAGATACAATATAAGCTTAATATTGTTTTTATCACTAAACAAAACCAATGATGGTAAGGAGTAGCTTTCCAACACGAGTTAAAATGGTTGATGGATGTCTTCAAGCATCCCCAAATAAAGAAACATTATGGGACACCTCTTATATTATTAACAGTTGTTAACAATTTTGCATTTATATGTTAGTGTTTCATTCAATTTTCAATGGTGAATGTTCAATGTCATAAATGTTAATAATCGTTTAAATTTTAGCTCTTTATAATGTTTAATATTGTTTAATAGTTTAATTATACAATTAAAACTTGCCCCATCCTAGAAACTCAAAGAAACATCTAGACTCAAACTACCACATAGATGTTGCATGCTATACAATGTCACTAGAGAACCCATTAAAAGGCTATAAAGCAAACTAGTGTTTTTATGGAATAGTTGTAGAAAATATGGACTTGTCAAATATTCAAATAGACATTCAAGTGATTTTTTTTTTTTTTTTCAAATTGCTTGTCCTAGGTTACTTTTCATATAATAGAATCTTGATTTTTAAAAGTTTTAATATTTGCTTCTTATACAAAGTATAATTTATTTGTATCATTTGTCTCTTAGTAATCAGTTGACACTATGATCAAATGTAGCGCCGATTTTCCTATGTAGAGTTTAGTAGTACTTCTCAATGGAAAGTTCCCTTATTTTATACCATTAGTCCTTATATTAATAATGGGTGGGAGTGATATAAATGGAGAAATATGCAAGAAAACACAAACACAAGTTGAAAATCCTACTCCAAAATCCTACCACTACCTCAAGATTGAGCAATCAAGGTTTGAATGATTTGAACATGCAAACATTGCTGATGTGGAGATGTACTCTTGATTGTGCCTTAGATGTTGAGTTGCTCTTCTAGTTCCTCAATATGGTAGAATATACTTACAAGGTATTGCCCTAAATTTATAGATTCGAATGAGGGGGAATGGAGGGTTGAGATTTGACCTTAGATTGGATGGTGGAGATTGATTAGCTTGCATGGAGAAATAAGAATTTTACAAATTGAGGCTTGGGGGAGGTGGGAATGAATTAGACATGGATTGAGAGAAATGAAGGGTGAAGATTGGAAGATTTCACACATGTGAGAATGTTGGAATATGTGTAGAAGTGACAAGTGTAAGGTCTCACATATGTGTGAGAATCATGGGGATGTGTGATTCTGACAAGTGGGCTTAGATCTCACACATGTGTTAAAATCAAATGTGTCAGAATGAATCATGTAGATATCTTTGGGATAATAGATGGTGGAGATTTAGATTTGATTTAGTTTTAGATTGAGAGATGGATGGCTAGGATTAGGTTGAACAAATCGATAACTGGGATGTAAAGTTAGTTTTATTTAGGATTGAGGGAATGCTAAATTAGAGGAAATGATGGTGTGGATTTTGGATAAGATGGCATTAGCTTGGTTAATTAAATAAAATGATTTATTTAATTAACTAATGTTAGGACATTACCCTAGTTAATTTAATAAAATGGTTTATTTTATTAACTAATGTTAAGGTGCAATAATTAAATAAAATTTATTTAATTAGCTAACAAAGGAAGAAAATCCTAATTAACTAAATAATTTAGTTAATTAATAAAAATTGGAAGAATTAATTATGAATGAATTTCTGGTGTCTACATTTTTCCCCTCTTTGAAATGCCATTGGCATTTCAAATAAAAATAAAATATAGGTGCCTGTTGAAGTGAAGGGGAATATGCCTTAGTCAGTTGAAAAAAAGGGAGTTAATAAATAGGTAAATGATGCCCCTTTCAAAGAGTAGGTGGGAAAAAATGGCACAGATGGTCTCTTGAAAAGAGATGATGAAAAAGAGGACAAAAAGGAGAGAAATTTGATGAAGAATGATGGAAGGTAGGGGAAGGATGAAAGATTCCCCAAGTGTTGAGATAATGGTTTTAGGAAAAATTGATGGTTTGGTTTCAATTTGATTGATTGATGATTGGTTTTGATACCTCAACACTTGAAGAATTTTTCTATGTGATATGTTATATGATGGGAATAAACATTGGTGATTGTAATGACATGTAGGGAATCATTGAGTGGGTTCTAGATTTCTATAACATAAAATAGGATGCACTAAGATATAAAGATCAAGGCAACATGGTGTTTTATGCATAAAAGGACTGACCCAAAAAAAAAGTCACAACCAAGCATATGACATATGGCACCATGATATGAAAGACCATGATGTCATTGTTCTAATTGTTAGTGTAGGATATTATTATAATATTCTTATGCATGTATTTTGCATGGTTTACTCGTATATTTAGAGATAAGCTTGCTTAGGTGTGCTTTTTCACATGGAGTTGCATGGAGTTTGCATGCCACCAATTTATTTAGTGGAGTTGTGTGCCTATTCTTAGGCTCCTTCACCACTATTCTAGGTGGCAGTTGCTTTCCCTTTGTGCTATATATATACATCTCATTGCAAGATAATTTATCCAACTATTGCTTTCATCTCTTCTTGCTTGTATTGCATACTCTCATTTTTATAGTTTGTAAGGCATGCAATTGTTCATCTCTTATGGCTTGACCAGTACTGACATTTTACCAATAGATCTCAATTCTCACATGGTATCAATATAGATTTAGCTTGAGTGTTGATTTGGTATTTGTATAGTTTAATAAAAATGTGTTTGCATTAAATTATTTGTTTTATCTTGTGCTCTTGCATAGTTTTTTTGGAAGTTCTTTTTATATAGAGGCTAAGTGGATTGAATAGGTTGATTTGATTGTGAAAGAGAGAACCATTCAAGCATAGAGGTGACCTTGGTGTGTATTTAGTCCTGCATCTGGAAAAGCTGTGTAAAGGCAAAGTGAGGTTTTTGGCTTATGGCCTATGTAGAAGGCTCATGACCTTTTCTTTTAGCTCATGGTTTGATGACCCATTCACAAGGCTTGTAACCTATTTACTAAGGCCCCACGTCTCCACAAGGCCTAGCAACAACAACCTTTGATTCAGTCCTATTTTGTGCAAGGATTCACCCCTACAAATGAGGCATTTTTCCCATGTTTTGGCCCTTGTTCGCAAGGAGTCTCAACCTAAGCAAGGTGTTAAAATAAAAGAAAGGGTAGATAGCACTATTCATTGAAAAATCTCTGACTTTGCTAACCTCAATATTCCCCCAAGATTTCATAATCAAAGGGAGGGGGAAACCCACCAAAGTACTTAGCCCCCTAGTCATATGGTATGGTCATGCCCTACCAATGAGGGCTTAACTCCAACCTCTTTTTTTATTAATTTTCACTTGAAAGTTATTTAAATATTCATTTTTTGAGTACAAAAATAGGCATGACAGGGAAATAAAAGAAATTATTGTAAATTTTGATTGGCTAATCATAATTGAGAGCTATTTTTTAAGTGCTTATTTTTTTGAGCCTAGTTCATTGGAAATGTTTTTGTACTATCATTATAAAGTGTCACTTTTTCATTCCAATTGGACATGCCTATGCACTAAAAATATAAAGTAGGGGGGATCTAAATATTGAATTAAGGGGATGTTCTTGTGTCATGTCTCGTACACTTCCACATTTCCTTCCATACTTTCCTTTTGCACTTCTAATTATTGCAACATAATTACTTTAAGAAATTGATTCAAATCAAACTATTAAGCTTCTCACACCATTTATTTATCATGATTGGAAACTTAATGTACAACTTATGCTACATAATAAAGGGTTGCATAGGGTAACAATGGGTACTAAAAAATAACCTACTACTGCTAAAGATAAAGAAAAATGGTTTACCAAATGTGATCAAACCTTAATTCGAGTTTATATGTCTTAATCTATCTCCTAAACTTTTCTTTCATGTAGAAGCTTTGAAAACACCTAATGAAGTTTGTCTTACATTAGAAATTTATTTGGGAAAGTAGATGAAATGAAAAGTCATCAGTTATGGAGTGAGGTCATAAGTTTGATCCCTAGCTCCTTTGACAACCTAGAGGATTACTTCACTAACTTCAAATCACTAAGGTTGCAGTTGAAATAATGTGGAATAGAGAAAAAGGAGGATCAACTTGTTCTTTCTATACTCTCAAAATTGGGTCCTAATTACTTTTTGTTTGTATCTATCTTCTACTCCACCAAAAGGGCTCTTGGAGCCTCATGGAAAATGCCTTCTTTAGATGACTTTATTCCTGACTTGACTAGGGAGTAGGATAAGTTGATACAGATGGGAACCATGAAGTATTCAAAACCTCAAGCCCTTATTGTTGGGAATAGGAAACAATAAGCTTCAAACAACAAAGGTAAAAATAAAAACACTCAGAAGAACAAAGAGACTAAGAAAGATAAAAAATATGATTCCTCCAAAACCAACACTGAAATCTTTTCAAATCAAGGGAAACCTAAGAAAGAAAAAGATAATTGTCCATATTTCAAGAAACTTGGGCATGATGAGAAAAAATGTATGAAGAAGTAGATTGACTGACTCTCACATCTTCTTGAGAAGAAAAAATAAGGGTCCATGAATCTATCAAAGAGTCCTCATCAACCTAAGAAACTTCTAAGGAAAAGGAAAAAGAGAAATCTAAGGACAAGGCTCTAGTTACAATTCCATCCTCTTCAGTTTCATCTTGGATCATTGACTCAGGTGCTTCGCACCACATGGGTTCTTAACAAGTTAAGTAAATTCTTCCTTAGAGACTTATAACATGTCTTCCATCATATTAGGTGATGACACTTCAATAGTAGTTGTAAGGAGAGGGTCTATTAAGGTTGAAGGTGGAACATTCACAAATGTTCTAAATGTACATTCTCTTTTAGCTAATATCCTATTAGTGTATTAGATTACCAACATAAGGAAGGGCATGAAAGTTCACTTTCCTCAAGACTTGGTTGAGATTAGAGAGTTGCAAAGAAACAATTTGATAGCACTTGGAAGGGTAGATCACCAAGCTAGGTTGTATACCTTCTCTCACTTTGCACTTAATGTTTCTTCTACAACATTGCTTACACATTTAGATGGGGTTAACAAATTATGGCTTGAGTGGTTTGACCATCTTAACTACCACTACCTTGAGCAACTAAGTCAGTAGGATATGGTTACAGGGTTTCCAAGAATTAGATTTTCTAAGGGTATTTGTGAGGATTGCACCCTTGGGAAGCATCCTGAAGGATATTTTGACAAAGGCAAAGCTTGGAGGGATACACATGCTTTGGATCTTATTCATAGTGATGTATCAGGGGTATTTCTACATCCATCTTTCACTAAGGAAAATTATGTCTTCACCTTTCATAGATGACTTCTCCAGATATACATGGGTCTACTTCCTTTGGTAGAAATATGAATCTTTGACAACTTTCGAGACTTCAAGGCTCTTGCTGAAAAATAATCAGGCAAAGTCATCAAGGTTCTTCGAACTGACAATGGGGATGAGTATGTCAATAATAGGATTGAATAGTTTTATATAGAAAAGGGGATATACTTGTAGTGCATAGTTCCTTATATTCCCCAATAGAATGGTGTTGCAAAATGTAAGAATATATTGTTAAAAGAGATTGCTAACTGCATGATACAATCTAAAGGCCTTACACCATGATACTAGGTAGAAGTAATCAACTATGCTTGTTAAATTTAGAATAGAGTTCCTCACAAATTCTTGAAGGGTATCACTCCCTTTGAATCTTGGATAGGTAGGAAACCATCAATTGAACACTTCAAGGTCTTCATATCTCTAGCCATAGCATGTATACAATAGTAGAATCGTAAGGCAATGGACCCACAATCCAAACCTTGCATCTTTGTAGGTTATCTAGATGGTGTAAAAGGTTATCACTTACTCTACCCAACCACACAGAGTTGTTCATTGAGGGGAGTATTAAGTTTCAAGATAGTCCTACTAACAATATACTTAACATGTCTCCTTCTATTGTGGACTCACTTGACTTTCATTATTCTTGTGATGATTCAGAACATTCATAGTAGATTCCTGAGGCAAAGTCTTCTTCTTCCATTTTTGATAGTGAGGATAGTAATGGGGAGTCATCCTCATCCAATTCTAGAATTATTTTAGAGGTTGATATTTCAGCTCTTGACTCAACCACATCCAATCATCTTTGGGCTAGATAGACATTTCATAGTGCAAGAACTTGGTTAGGGAATCCAACAAATGATAGACATACTCATTCATATTATTAGAGTGGGCCACATTCTTTCTATGCCTTAGCCTCCAATCCATAAACATTCCAAGATACATTAGGCATACCTAAGTGGGATAATGCTATGCATAATTGATATGATTCCTTAATAAGAAATCACACTTGGGACTTGACATCACTTCCAAAGGAAATAAATATGGTTCAATGTAGGTGGATATATCATACCAAGTTTGTTATAGATGGGTCGATTAATAAGTACAAGGCATTATTGGTTGCCAAGGGGTTTTCACAAGTTTTTGGCATTAACTACACAAAGACCTTTGTACCTCGGCCAAAATGACTTCAATCTGACTTTCTCTTTCTATTGCCACTACACATGGTTGGTATGTGCACTAGATGGATGTGATGAGTACTTTTCTGCATGGAGACCTTGAGGATGAGATCTACATGGAGTATCTATCATAGTTTGTTTAGGATTCATCCTTAGTTTGTAGACTTAGGAAATCCCTCCATGGCCTCAAATAGGCCCTTCAAGCTTGGTATACCAAGATGGATTCCTTCCTTCTAGCATCAAGTTTCGCTAGGTGTCATTCAAATCCTAATGTGTACTTCTTGCAATAGGATGATTCACTATTAATACTGGTACATTATGTTGATGATCTTTTGATCATCAAGAGCTCTTCATCTGCTATTATTGTAGTGAAGACAACTTTATAGGATAGATTTGACATTATAGAATTGGGTCTATTGCATTACTTCCTTTGCATTGATATTTTGAGGTCTGACTTAGGGATCACTCTTGCACAACCCAAGTATGCTCTTGATTTACTTGCTTAGTTTCACATGAATGTTTTTAAGCCATCTCTTACTCCCTCTTTATCTGGAGTCAATCTTGAGGTTGATTTTACTACACCACTAGTTGATGCAACCTTGTATCAATAACTTCTTGGTAGTCTTGACCCATCCTAGGCCCAATATCTCATATGCTATGAGCATTGTCTCCAGATTAATGTAGGAGCCTCATGAGCTCCACTGGAATGAAGCTAAGAGTCCATCCTTCACTACATTTAGGGTACTCTCTGATTCAGGATTCATTACAAAGTTGGTACAAATGTTGACTTGGTTGGATACATAGATTTAGATTGGTTGGTGATACTTAGAATTGCAAGTCCACTTTAGGTTACATTTTCTCACTAGGTTCTAGTCCTATCAGTTGGTGTAGAAAAAAGAAAAATTCTATTGCTTGATCATCCATAGAGGTAGATTATAGGTGAGATGCTAACATAGCTACTAGGTCTATTTATCTTCAAGTGATTCTCATTGAGTTTGGCATCCCATTTAGGCAACCCACAATCATCTATTGTGACAACAAGAGCACCATCCATATATGTAGGAATTTAGTCTAGCACCAATAGACCAAACACATAGGGATTCACATAAATATTATTTTGGAACTTATTCATGGTTAGATCATTGACTTAGTATTTTGTAAGTCTTTAGAGTAGGTTGATGACATTTTCACCAAACCTTTCACTGAGAACAAGTTTGTTCATCTTCGAGCTCTTCTTGGGGTATGTAGTCTACTTCAACAGTGACATCATCTTTGGGGAGGACCTTCTATTCTACTTCATTTTATTTTTCTCTCTTTTGCATGGATTTTTTTCCCATTGGGTTTTCTTCTTTTCTCCAGTTTATGAGAGATTACATTGTACTTGGGTACCTCATCAAGCCTAGTTACCAAGACCTAGTTTCTTTGTACCCACCTAAGCTATGCATAAGGGGGTGTGTTAGTGTAGGATATTATTGGAATATTCCTAAGCATGTAGTTCCCACAGTTTACTCCTATATTTGGAGTTAATCTTTCTTAGGTGTGCTTTTTCACATGGATTTTCATGTAGTTTGCATGCCACCAGTTTTAGTTAGTGGAGTGGCATGCCTATTCTTAGGCTCCTTCACCACTTTTTTAAGTAGCAGTTGCTTTTCCTCTATGATATAAATTTACATCTCACTACAAGTTAATTTATTCAACTATTGCTTTCATTTCCTCTTTCTTGTATTGTATACTCTCATTTTTAGAATTTGTAGGGCATGTGATTGTTCATCTCTCATGGCTCAACGAATGCCAACATTATTCTAGTAGATCTCAGTTATCACATCAATATGTTGCAAGGACTATTATAGATGCATACATTTGAAATGATAAAACACACAAGAAAAAGAAAACAAGAAAGCATGAACAAACAAACAAGATATTTTCCTTGGTCAAGCTAGAAGTTGAAGATTAATTTGATGATGGTGATAGCATTATTGATTTGGGAACAATATATCCTAGGATCAATGAAAATATTTTGAATGATATATCTTGATGACAATGTAATGATTTCTTTAGAACTAAACAAAACTTATAGTATCAAGATGATGAAAAATCCTATGGATTCTTTCAGATGGGTACTAGATTTCTTGGCTAGATTAGTTTGAATTGTTTTATTTTTGTTGTGATGTTTGGATTGTGGTGCTAGGATAGTAATGCTAGATCATGATATGGATTTGGATTACTTGAATTTAGGTGGATTCATTTTTGGGTAGTCTTTTGCATGTTTTGATAGATTGGATTTGTCACATCCCATTTTTTTACAACTTAATTCTATTGCTTAAAAATAAATATTAGCTAGATGCTTTGATCATTTATTTTGAACTATGATTATCATGTTGTGTTAGTAGATAAATTTGATGAGATAGATTTTCTTTGATTTGTGATTATGCATAAATAGATATAATTTTCTAATGAAGATAACTTGTAATTACCTCATGATTATTTATTGATTAATTATTTATTTCTTGTTACTCATAATGTGGTTAATGGACTAACTACTATGAATTCTAATGAGGTGGATGAAATAAATTGTTTTTTCTCCCTCTTGGATGAGGAGGGAGAACTTATCACCGGAGAGAGGGAATTGGATCAAGTAAATGGACAAGATAACATGTGTTGAGAAGTCACACACACACAAGTAATGTGTCATTTCCTATGTGTTTGGATACATTTCTAGTGTTGTGAGTAAGTCAGTACCTTGCTTAGTAACATTGTCATGGTTTGATGATGTAGTTGGTTTCTTGATCAGGCTTAGAGCCATCCATATCATAACTAATCTTTTGTTTTAGTTTTCTCTAATTCAGTAAGGTCAATCTTCTTGCCTTTGATTTGTCATTTTTTTTAAGAAGTAAAGATAAATCGTTTGTCATTTTTCATTTTATTTGTCATTTATTTGAAGAAGTAAAGATAAGTGAAGAAGTGTCTATTTTTACTATTTTAAAAGATTTGAATTTTTCAAATCCTAGAAGCTCGACTAGACTCCACGAAGTGGAGCTAATGATCTACAAGCATGCATTTAATGCATTAAGTGTTGAGAGGACTATGGATGGGAGTGGAAAGACACCCACATCACATCTTCATTAATGTCTAACTTACTTTGGTTTGCAACAAGAAGAAGGGAAGACTGGATGAGTAGATTTGATGATGGAATCTAGTGAGCTTGGGGATTTCTGTTAGTCATGATGTTCAAGCTCATAATACAAAGGAGGATATTGAAGAAAAATAGGAAAATAAAAACAAGGGAGAGGAAAAAGAGGCATCAAAGGTAGTGGCTCTACAAGTTTGAAGTGATTTCTTTAGTGTTTTAGTATGTTGTTCTTCTCATAGAAATATTTTTGTTTAGTTGAAAAAAACCATGATTAGAATTGAGGGTGTTTATTGAAAAGAGTTTTGAATGGCTTTGATTTAATTCTATCACATTTAATAAGGGGTTTTTGAATGTAAACCACTATGAATCAAGTATGGTAAACCAAGTGTTTCAAGAATAAAACCATTATAATTATTGTGAACCTTGGTTTGGGTAGGCTATTTTCACAATGAATGTGTTTTTGCTATGTATTAAACATGGGTTTTTATTAATAGTCTATGTGAATGTTGTGTGCTTTGACTATAGCATTATTCTATCAAGAGTTTGATGGTATTGTTACATCGACTGTGTAGTGTTTATAAAACCACAATATTGTTATTAATAGTAGACCATTATGGGATTAATATATGTATTTGGGTATTAATTGTGCCAAGTAAATCCCACAATTATATTTTTTTTATGTCATAAAATGTCCCCCTAGGACTTTTACCTCCTAAGTGTAGCTCCTAGGTCCCTTAGATTTAATCATGCATATGTAAAACTCATCCCAGAGAAAAATGCCCTGAAACCCATGGCAAATGGGGCTTAGGGGCCACTCTAAAGCTTAATCAAGTCCAAAAATAGGCCCCTAGACTTGGGCTCCCGTGCCCTAGTCTAGACCTATTTTGTTAGGACCCAAATTTTAAAAGTCAACAAAGTGACCATTAAAAGGTTTCTCTTTGTTGGCCTTATCAATTTGAATTACAAATGTTTAGTGGGAATGCATATATAAACATGTTTAAGACTTCATTTTACACCTAGTTGATTAAGGCAAACTTATGATCATCAAGCAAAGAGCATTCAAGACATACATTGTGTTTCAAAGTAGTATTGTGTTGTGTTTGTATGTGTTTGTTGTATATTTGGCTCCATCAATTCATTTCCTCATGATGTGAAGGCATTTCATCTCCATGAGGGTTTACACCTACTAAGGTGACATCTACTTTATGTTTCAATCAATTTATCATATCATTTGCTTTTGCCTTTGTCCACTAAGGACACACACTATCTGTAATAACATTGTTGGAAGGCTTGAACGCCATTCCAGGGCTTGACCAAGGCAAGCTCCTAAACACCACAACCCCCAACCCCTCTCTTGTGATTGCAGGTTACAGGTGCAGAATCTTACGAAGAGGAATTGTAGGAAGTTAGTGTAGAGGATAAAGATTTGGGATTTGAAGAAAAGAGAATAAAATAGCCCTAAGTAGACACAGACACCTGCCTTAGTGTCCTCCAATTTCACATCATCAGGAATCTTGGAGAAAGTTGCAATCTAAAGTAGATTTAGGTTCCAAGCCCTCATAAAAAGTGTCATATCAGACACATGCACCTACCCATATGTTCCCAAAGTTTCTTCTTTCTAGAATTTGAATCCTAGTATGTTTCTAATCTACATTTAGCTCCCTCCTCTAGGAGTATTTGTTGCATTTCATCCATTTGTTTATGATTTAATATAATTAGTGTTTAAGGCATAATCAGATTAGGGTTTAACAAATTAATCAACAAATTCAAATTTTCCTTATCATTCCTGTTATGTTAGAAAAATGCACCCTTGGGGGCTTTGTCCTGAAGATTTAGCTCCCAGGTCTTTAGATTTGCATTTAAAGCATGTTGAATGTTAAATCAGACTCCCGATGAGAAAACCTATGGGTCTTGTGGCAAATAGGACCTAGGGGGCTACACTTTCATGATCATTGAGTAAATACAGGGGGTGGACAAGGGCGCTAGTGCCCTAGTCCAACCCTATTTTGGGTCTGCCCTAATTTGAAATGTCAGGTTTGTCACCATTAATTGGTCTCCAAGCTAACATCATAAGTTTCAAATATGAAATTCTTAGCGGGAATCTTAATACTTGCATATATAAGTATGTTTAGGGTTTCATTTGCAAACTAGAAGATCATTGGCAAGTTTTATGATTGAAAGCTATTGGCATACTTGTGATTATCATTATGTTGTAGAGCATAACATTGTTATTGTGTTTGTTTGTAGGTTGGATTACATCTTCTCCTCATGGAATTGAAGAGCTTCTTCCTTCCATGAGAGCTTCATCATCAAGGTATGATTTATTGTTCTCTATCAATCATTATCATTTCATTTTTCCCTCTGCCTCCCAAGGGCATGCACTCTCTCTGACAACAGTGTTCGGAAGACTTGAATGTCTCTCTAGGGATTGACTGAGGCAAGGCTCTAAACACCACAACCCCCTCCCACAATCCTTGTGATCACAGGTTACAAGTGTCAGATCTGGAGGAAGTGGAGGTACAAAGCAAGAAGGCAGACATTGAAGATTCTGGATCTAAAAAGAAGTGGACACTATTCAAATTTTTAAGACAAGGCCACCATCAACCTTGTCCTCCATTTTTAGATCACGGGAAGCAGAAGACATAGCAGAGATCAGTGCTAGAAGGAGATCAAGATTTTGCAGAAAAAGTTGCACATTAAACTAGGGGGCCATCACCATTGTCTCAAATTTTTCCATTTTTTGACTATGAAAAATAGTGAGTTAAGGTTCTCTACCCTCTGCTTATTCCTTGTATCTTTTTGTGTAATTCACAGATTTGATTACTGATTTTCTTAAATTAGGGTTTTAAGGGTTTTGATTACTTGGCAAACTTGTGTGATCACATTTGAATTTCCCAACAAAAAACCAAGTGGCAACTCAAATCTAATAGTTGACTCTCCTCTTGATAGGTGAGGCACTTGGTTGCAAATCCCTTGGAATGTTTTGTGGAAAGGAGGATTCTAACTAAAGCAAACATTAACCATCCACTAAAAACACCCAAAACATTTTGGTGAACCCATGTTATTGGACTTTTTGGCACCTTTCTAAGTTTTGTTTGACAAATTTGCATTCATTCATTCTATTGCATTTGAAAATTCACAAAAAAATTGATATATTTGGAAAAATTGAAAAAAATGGCATTCTAGGGTTTGATTTTTGACATAATTTGCGTTCGTTAAATTACATTTAATTAATTCTTTGATTTTTAGATCAGATCTTAAATTCATCATGATTCAATTCATTATTTTTAATATTGCATTCGAAAAAAATACAAAAAAATTGAAAAATTTGCAAAAATTGGCATATTATGCTTGCATTGTTGTAAAATTTGAATTAATTGGAATTTAATTTAAATTAATTTCTTCCATTTTCATTAGATATGATACAAAATACTGAAATTTATCATTTACAATTCATTTGCATTGCATTTGCATGCTTGATTTGTCGAAATTAGCTTGAAATTTTGCATTTTTCATGAAAACCTAGTTTGCATGAGCTAGGGTTGTAGTTAAAATCTTGTCTCAGATTTTAATACCTTGTCAAAACACTCATTGGGTCTGATCTCCTATAGTATTTTTTCACCATAGTGGCCTCCTTGTGAAATTTCATGCCTAGGGTTGGAAAACTTGCATTTTTCACTGGATTTGAGCCTATCATCTTGCTAGATTTGCACTCCAAGTGTGTTGTAAGGGATTTTATTACACTAATTGTCTTTTATTAGCCTTATAATTCACTTCCCCTTCTCAATTTCCTTATAGCACCCTTTATTTTGGGCTTTTGCATTCAAATTTTGGGAAAATTGGCATATTTTTACTATCTTTGCACTAGGGTTTGGTTTAGAGAGGCACTAGAAGTGTGTTGTAATAGATTTTTTGGCATTAGGTGGCTGTTAGCACTGTTATAAGTTTCTATCCATCATAATTTTCCTTACAACACCTGCTTCCCCACTCTTTTGCATTGAGATTTCATTAAAAAATTGCATATTTTGGCCTATTTTCACTAGGTTTTCGCTTATCGACTTTCTAGAATTGCTTCAAAAGTGTATTGTGAAAGGTATTATTGAATTATTGGACTTTTTTTAGGCATATAATTTTATTTCCCTCTTGTAAATCTTTACAACACCTGTTCTTTCACTTGTTTACATTGAGCAAAGTTAAAAAATCAAGCATTTTAGAGCATTCTCACTTAGTTTTGCATGTATTGCTTCACTAGATCTTATTGGACATTGATGTTACAAGAAATTTCATTATGAAACCTTCATATCATTACTCTCGGGTATCTTTACATGCATATATCAAAAACTTTGAGAGTATCTACAAATTTCTTAATATGAATCCTCATGTTCTCACTTACATACAGACTATGTATCACAAGGATATATTTAAATGCTCTTCATTTCAAATCCTTGACTATGTATCTGATTATGACAACTTCATATATCTCATAAATACATACCCTTTGTTCGTATAAGATTTGACAAAACACATTGAGAATGATGAGTGTGAAAATCCTTATACCACTTTGGAATTCATAGCTAAAACATGTGAGGACAACATAAAAAATGATTCCTCCTATGAAGATATACTAGCACAAGAGGATGAAATCATTGACACATTCCTAAACATTATCCTACCCTCTTTGGAAAATGAAACACCAATGGATAAAGGGCTCCCTCTCAAGAAGGATTCTTCATGGGTAGAAAAAGAATATTCACCTAATGATCATATGGTGCATGAAAATCCAATAGATTTTCCACCTTTGATTGAAAACTCAAGAACCTTCGATGAGAAGACTATGGATAGCTCTATTCCTCCTAACAACACCATACCTTCCTCTCATCCCACTGCTCTCCCTGGCCAAGATGTAGCATTAGTGGATGAGAGAAGGTCTCTCACATTAAATCATTTCAAGATAGATGTTGAGTGCGATAAAAAAGAAAACAATGTTAATTCAATATTCATTAATAGACTTTGTAGTAATATTCCTAAGACAATTGTCTAAGGGGCACCTAGTGCACCCTCTTCCTTAAAGCCAGTGATTACAGTTCAAGGTAGACCTCTCGATCACATCTACAAATTTCCCAACTAAGTCAAGGTGTTCAAAATGTGTTACAACAACCACACCAAAATGTGATTGCTCACACATATAACACCCATAATAACAAACAAAGTAAGAAAGCACCGCATGTGCCTATCTCTCTTCCATGTTCTCAACCTATGCTCCCTCCATCACCTTGTCTTACTCATAAAATTGGCCAAGAGTATGATCTTGTCGAACAGCTCCGTGCTACTCCAGCTAAGATCTCTCTTTGGGATTAAATACAAACATTGCCTACATACCATGAAATGCTCCAAGAAGATTTACAAAAGGTGATTGTACCACCCACTACTAAGCCAACTGATGTAGCAATTGTATTGTATAGTATAAATGTGACAAAAATATATATTCTCTTTCAACCACATGAATTACCATCAATTGAAGTTCAAAACCAATATGACCTGCTTATAATATATGTCACAATAAATAAAAAATTAGTAAAATGAGTTATGATTGACAATGGATTAGCTCTTAATGTTTTTGATTATATAAGTTGGCAAAAACCAGGGGCCAAACCCTTACATTAAGAAAAAAAGAGACTGCAGAGGCTCAAGTACAAAAAGAGCCACCTGACCACTACAGCATAAACAACATATACAACCTATAGACAGTAGATAGTAAGTAGCAGTAGATAGATAGCATAAAAAGAAATAGAACTAAGGAGATACATTCTCCCAGCCTTTAGCCAGAAATTCAACAAATTCATGAAGTTTTTTGAATTTCTCCTCCTCTTCATTAGTACGATTCCTAAGTTCCTGTAACAGGGAGAGGTTAAGCATCATCGTACAACTAAGCATGCTTCTTAAGAACTCTCCCATAGAAAAAACCTTCTACTCCAGATCCTCCACATGACCCCTCAAAATAGAAAGATCATGCCTATATGGTCATCCCCTTCCTCAGTCTCGTCACCCACCTCCTCCACGATCATCCTCTCCCCTTCACCAGCATTGTCCATAGGATCACCATTAGCACCTCCTGAATCATCAACCCATTTCCTTTCCTTCTTACATGCATCATCTTTAGAGATCTCTTGAATATCAAGGTCTTTGGGATTCAATTGATTAGCCCCTTGCATGGAGGCATCAGAAGCACTTTCAGAATAGTCAATCAGTTTAGCTTGCAAGGCAGGCTTACCAGCAATCCTACCTGACCTCCTTACCCCAGTAGAGAAGCCCTCCTTCATACCTTTGACAGACAATTTAGCTTTATGTTTATTTCCAGGTCCAACAGGGTCACTGCTCAGATTCTTATGGGTCCCCACACAATCCCCCACAATATCCTTATCCAACTCCCTAATTTTTCTCTTCTTGCTTTTCACACTCCCTTTAGAAGATGGATTATGAGTAACCTTCACCGTGGTGGTCTCCTTAGTGGTCATAGAGAAAGAAACCCCTTTCATTTTGTGTGAAATAGGGGTAGGGCCAGGATCCTCAGAAAAGGCAAGATCAATCAGGTCAGGATTGGCAGAAACCTCACGACTAGGAGACTGCATTGGCTTAGGTAGCTCCAAAGCAAGATGAAAATTATAAATACAAAGGATAAGACCTTGGTGCAAAGGGACAGGCTTTTTAGAGGGTTTCTTATCCATCTTAGCTTTAGCCCTAAAAATAGAGTGTTCAAGGGATGACATTAAGTAGAAAGGGAAACTAATAAGAGCATTACACCTGAAATGATTAAGCAAAGGGAGGTGATAATTATAAAACATGGTAAACCAACCCTCCAAAGTGAAGTATTTCATGAGAAGAAAGCACATCTCATCCCATGGCTCTGGCAGCTTGGCCCATTCAAACCCTCCTTGATAGGGAACTAATTCCACTCCTTCCCCCAAAAATAGATTCTAGTTCAAATGATCAACCACCTTCACCTTCCTTTGCAACTTAGTCCCCTTAGTAGATAGACTAGTCGCCATGGCAATGACTTGCTCAGAAATCTCAAAACCAATTCTTCCTATAGTAACTCTGTGATTTTACCAGGACCGAGCAAATTGCACAGACAAATTTTCATCAAACCCATTAAGGCATTCTAGAAAAGGGTTGATTCCACCTTCTTTGCAATAATGCCAAACCACAGTGTTATCCTTGAATTCACAGTAGGAAATTGGTTCCGTGCAAATCCTATCTCCCCCCATTCTCTCCTTTCTCCCAAAGACATAGAGAACACAAAGCCAAGAATTTACAATGTGTTTACAAAAGGTAAAACTAACAGTTTGGGAAGGAATAATGAAAATGAGGCTACATGAGTCATCATTAATCAGGAGCGCCTTCCCAAACACCAAATGATACCAGCCCTTCCCATGCTCAAAAATAATAATCATAAATTTCCTATGATTACCATATAACCAACTCGTCTTAACGTGAGTAATAAATAATGTTGAAATGACATAATACAATGAAGTACAATAGAGCCCGTAATTCAAAATACACATCAGTAATGCCCAAAAAAGCTGACTAAACAGGTTGGAACCCTCTCTATGATGAGTCATCCTTACCAAAATATTTTTGAACTAGTTCCCTTATATTCATAGGAATATTTTTAAATTGGCACCAACATCACCAATTTTTAAGTTGCTGACCATAATCAGCAAGGGCATCATCAACCCCATTCCCCTCTATAAATATGAGAGAGTTCCACTCTAGAGATCCTCTGTATGAGGATTTGGATGTCCACAATAATGTCATTGAGTCTCCACCCACATGTCGACGCATTTGTAACTGCATCAATGATCAGTTTTGAATCCCCCTGGATATGCAAATGAGGAATGTCAAGAGAAATAACCAATTTCACACCCCCTAAGAGAGTAGAGGATTCAGCATAATTATTACTATGAATACCTATCCCACCAGCATAGGTAGCAACCAGCCTTCCTTTGTCATCCCATATATTCCCACCACCACTAGCCTTACCATTAGATTTAGAAGCTCCATCAAAGTTAAGTTTGAACCAATGGGACCTTAGAGGGATCCATCTAGTACTTAATCTCTAAATCTGTTTAGAGTTATCATATGCTAGAATTTGGTTTAAAATTCTCCAGTTTAGTGCAATTTGTTCTTCCTCTTGATTAAATGGTTTGTCAGCAGTTTTGATGTGGGAGCTAACAACACTTTCAATGAGAATCTTAGAAAAAGATTGAAAGACCTGAGAGGAGTCCCTTATTCTATTATTTCATTCCTTCCATAAATTCCAACCAAGGAAGGGAAGAGTTTGGTTCCAAAGCTCCACAAGCCAAGGATGTGAGAAAGTAGGACACCAATTAGAAATGACTTCCCTAATATCAGGATTACAAACCCATTGAATGCTAAAGATTTGTAAAATTGTACTCCATATTTCCATGGCAAAATCACAGTGAAGAATTAAATGAGAGACAGTTTCCTCCTTCTCAAGGCATAGGAAACACCTATTCACTAGAGTGAATCCCCTCCTCTGCAAATTATCTTGGGTTAAAATTTTACTATGAACAGAGCAACCCACCAAAACATATTAACTTTAGGAATAAGCTTATGATTCCAAACTTTCCTCCAAAGCTCATTTTTATGAACAATAGGGACCAACAAATGGTAAGCAGAGTTAACTGAGCAATGACCTCTCTTATCAGGCCACCAAAACAACTCATCTTCCCTAGGAAAGAGAGGGATTCTAACACCCAGTAGCATTTGTTGAATAGAACTCATCCTAGGAATAAACTCAAGGTGATGAGCACAACAATCAAGAAGATTTTTCTAGAGTTTGATACCATTCTCACTATGAATATAATGGCAAACTTTTGATCCAAAAAGCTATTTGGTAGTACCAGTAACAATCCCATAATCCCCCTGAGCAGCAAGGGCCTTGTCAACAACCCAAGTGTCCTCCCAGAAATTTATAGAATTATCATTCCCTAATTTCCACCTAAGCCCTTGTTTGAGTAAGCTTCTAGACTTCAACATTTTGTTCCAAATAATAGAGCCCTGAGGAAGCCCCTCCTGATAAAGGAAACTAAGATTGTCAGTCCCATGTAAATACTTAGCTTGCATAATGGCCACCCATTCTTTATGGCTATGGACTAGATTCCAGTTAATTTTGGTAAGGAGAGGTTTATTCATATTTCTTATAGCTCTAATATTAAGACCCCCATGGTATTTGGGAAGGCAGACTTTCTCCCAACTAACTAGAGACATTCTCTTTTTATCTTCCACACCTGTCCAAAGAAATTTTCTTTGGATCTGCTCCAATTTGTTAGCAATAAACCTAGGCATTTTAAAAAGAGATAGAAAATAAGTAGGAATACCTTGAAGAGAAGCTCGTAAGAGCTGTAATTTACTAGCACTACTTAGGAGCTTCCCCTTCTAGCCAATTAGCTTCTTTTGAGTTCATTCTAAAATACCTAAGAGAGCTCTTTCATAGTTAGAGGAAGGCTAAAATAGACAATAGGAAGATTAACCTTAGCACAACCAATTATATTAATAATTTTTCTCTGGAGATCACCCTGAGTGTTCAAAAAATACACATTGCTTTTCTAAAAATTTATATGTTGACCAGAAGCTTTGGCATAGTCATTGAGAATATTCTTCCAACTTCTAGCTTCAACTATAGATGAGATACCAAAGAGGATGGTATCATCCACAAACTGCTGCACAGACATAGGAGGTATAGAAGAAGCAGGTTTAATGCCCACAATTTCCTTAGACGTAACCTTAAAGTGAACATATCTCCCAAGGGCTTCAACCATCATGATAAACAAATATGGGGAAAGAGGATCTCCCTATCTAATCCCCTCGTGGAAGAGAAGAAGCCTCTGGGGACCCCATTAACCAAGACAGAGAATTTAGCAGTGGAAGCAGCTTCCCAAATGAGAAGGGAGAGTTTATCATTAAAACCAAATTTTTTGATAACCTTAAAAGAAACTTCCATGAAACTCTATCATAAGCCTTAGAGATGTCTAGCTTAAGAACCATACCAGAGACCCTGCTCTTCTCCATAGAATGAATAGTTTCATGAGTGGATATAACAGCATCTAAAATCCGTCGGCCAGGGACAAAGCCTTTCTAAGAAGGGGAAATAATTTTATCCAGGAAAGGTTGGAATCTCAGAACAAGCAATTTGGTACACAACTTATAAATGGTATTGCATAGGCTAATAGGTTTGAATTCAGTAAGCAGCATAGGATTTGGCTTCTTAGGAGCAAGAACAATAAAAGTATTGTTGATCTACTTTAGAAGTTTACTAGTTCTGAAGAAATCCCTAATAGCAGCAGTAACATCAAAGCCCACAATATCCCAATATTCCTGAAAAAATATCAGAGGAAAGCCTTCAGGGCATGGAGCTTTGAAAGGACCCATGGAGAATAAGACAATATGAACCTCTTCCTTAGAAATTAGTTTCAACATTTCAGTGTTGTCCTCATTCATAATCAATGAGGGGATTTTATCAAGGAACTAATCCATAATCTACCCATTGACAGCATTTTCATCTTGTTCCAAGAACAAATTCTGAAGAAACAAAGTAGCTTGATTCCCAATCTCATTGTCCTCTGTGATAGTATTGCCATCCTCCAAACATAATTTAGAAATAGAATTAGCTTGTCTATGCTTCATAGCTAAAAGATGAAAAAAAGTAGTATTCTGATCCCCTTCTTTGAACCACTAAACTCTGGACTTCTATTTCCAAAAAATTTCTTCTTTACTCATAAGGTTCTTGTAGTAAAAAATTAGATTACTTTCCTTCTAGGCAATGTCTTCTATAATAACTCCTTGAGCCATTAAATTTTGAAGGTCAGCAAGCTTACCAAAGATAGTTTTCTTTTGAGAAAACACATTACCAAAACTATATTTGTTCCAGCCTCAAACCTCTTGTTTAATATGAAGGAGCTTCTTGACTAGCCTAAACATAGGAGTGCCCTAAACTGGAATTTGCCACCATTGAGTCAAAAGGCTCCTAAAATCTTTATGTTTAATCCACATAGCTTCAAATCTAAAAGGGAAGGGACCATGCCTATGCTAGGCCATCCAATTAAGGAGAATAGGATTATGATCATAAATAGTTCTTGGTAAAGCTACCAAACTCATATTAGGGTGATTATCCCAGTTATTTGAAATAAGAAATCTATCCAATTTAACTTGAATCATTTGATCCCCTCTTCTTCTATTAGACCAAGTAAAATTCTGATTCTAAAGCTCCACATCCAACAACCCAAAGCTATTAATAAACTTAGCAAAATCAAACATACTATCAGAATAGTCAAGAATACCCCCAATTTTCTCTAAAGGGTATAAAGGAGTATTAAGTCTCCAACCAACATCCAAAGAGAATGAGGGGAAGTGGAAAGGAGAGTAGACAAATCTATCCACAAAGTTTTCCACAGGGCCCTTGTGTTTGGGGCATAAATATTGATTATGGACCAATTAAAAGAAGGCATAGAGAAATTGACAATCAAAAAATACTTACAAGAAGCAGAAAGAGTACCAGGAATTTTAGCACTATTCCACATAGTAACAATCCCTCCAGAAGCACCCATAGTAGGGCTAAGACAAAAGCAGTATTGGGTCAGATTCTATCAGCTATCATCTTAAAGTTCTCCTTAGTCATTTTAACTTCCTGAAGTAAAATAATATCTATTTTATGATCCTGAATATAGTTCTTGACTTCAAACTATTTGGTGGGGCTATTAAAACCCCTCATATTCCAAGAAAGAATTCTCATTTGGGAAGTTTTTGAGATTGAATCTCCAGTGTTTTTTGTTTACCACTGGCAATCTCCTTAGCAATCTCTCGAATGTTTGTAGCATGGGCTTATTACGTAAAATCAAGATTGACACTCTTTAATCAAACTGGATATGATCAACATTCGTGCCTTTGATAATGTTGGAATATAATCTATGGGAATGATAATTTTACCTGTAATGGTTGGACCTATGACGTTAGATACTCTTTTTTATGTTATGCCTGATTCGCTCTCATATAATATGATTCTAGGTAAACCTTGGATTCATGCCATGGGGGCAGTTTCATCTACTCTTCATCAATCAATAAAGTTTATTTATGAAGACAAGGTCCACACTATCAAAGTTGATCCTAACCCAAATAATTGTTCATGACAAGTTAACAAACATTCAAGTTTAAACAACTTATGAGTGGATTCTTCAATACCTCTTTATAATGTTGTGCAAAACTCTCAACCATCAAATACACTTGTTGGTGATGATTGGGGTTCATTAGATTTTAATCCTTGCAGTATGGGGGCATATAAACTTAATAACCCTAACACATCAAAAGTCACATCGATATCATCCAAGCAATCTTTTCAAACACCTAACAAAAACAAAGTTTCCTTGTTTGAAAATAAGGATAGTACTCTCACTTATACTACAAATTATGAGACCTATGAGGCTTCACCATCCTCTAAAGAAATGGAATCTCTCTATGGTCATGGATTTCAAATATTGTACAAAAATCATAACTATGTAGGCAATGGATGTGGTGTAAATGAACAAAGAATCAGAGTACCTTTACAAGTTGGAATTAACTACATGACTAGTAAAGGATACCGCTCTTTGAAACCCACCAAAGCCTCTCATCATCCTAAACTTAATGTTAATACAATTTCAACAAGATCAAATCAATATGCGAGATATCCTAAGCTGATAGGCCACAATTGTTGTAGTGAATATTATAGTAGCTCTCAAGAGTGGCCTCTTCCTAGATATGTATGTTCTTAAAATTGGTTTCTATAGGTAAGTATCTCTAACCCTTTATCTCTTTGTGATGTGCTTCCCCTGTGATGTGTTATGTGTTGTTAGACCTCCTAGGATGACTCTTGATTCTCTTGTAAGGTCAAGGATACTAGGAAACTACCTCTGTCATGACCTTCTTCTATTTGTATCATCATTCTTCTATATTTCCTCCCCTCTGATTTCATTATTGTGTGTTGTGTCTTATGGACATAGCATTGTGGTTGGTGAATTTGGGGCACCCTCCTACGTGAATGTCCCTAAGACACTTGTTCCCCTCTCTGATTTATTGTTTCCCTTCCTCTAGTGGTTCCATCTGTGGGCAGATGATGCAAAACATATTATACTAATGCATACCTAGCATCCCTTTCATGAGTAATAAAATAATGGAATTAGTTCCTATATGACAACGGGGTTCTAACAAATTATTTGATGCTTGGCTAGTGGAATCACTCCATGATTTCTCTATCTTGATGTTGATGTCAATGTTATCTTATCTTGCTAACAACACTTTAACAATACTGCTGCTCCACACACTTTGTTTATCATGAATATCACCTTGCTTGGCTCTTTCATGTAGTTGATCATATGCATTGTTGATTATCATGATTATTTAGACACTAACACTTTTCTTGCAGGGATATGTTTGTGGGAGCATTTGGCGATCGTAAAGTACATGTCACCTATGGGGGCATGGGCTTTGTGAGAGCTCGTGCTCCCTTGTGTGTTTTCTTCCTACCTTAATTTACTTGATATTAGTACATGATATCAACCACCTTAAGGTGGGGGCATATATAAGGTAAGATGTCTGCTTTAGATCAAAGAAAAGCATGTTTTCTAAAAATCCAATTAATCATTTAAGTCCTCTACAGAGGCAAGATATTGAGCATATCCTTTTATCTTAAGCCCTCATTCTGACACGGGCATGGTGTATTTCTTGAAGTAGATTGCATTATCATGTCATTTCCAAAAGTCCTCATCACGAGGTAGGGAGTGGTTTTGTGACTAACTCAACCCTTAAGCGTGTTTTCAGTGGTTGTTGTGGCGAAGTGCAATCATTGATGTTTTCATGTAATGTGCCTGAGATGGTGATGAACCTAGCAATAAGAACACTCCATCGCTTGTCTGCCATGTTTTCTCCATGTCTTCAATGTGTGTGTGTGTGTGGTGCTTGTTCTCAAAGTGCAAGACCGGTGGCGATGAGCTCCTCTACACTTTAAGATTTGTTTGGCATGTTTGTTCTCAATGTAAAAGACTGGTGGTGAACATCTCCTCTACACCTTGGGATTTTGTTTGGCGTGTCTATTCTCAAAAAGTACAAGACCGGTGGCAATGAGCTCCTCTACACTCTTTTAGGATTTGTTTGTTTACTTTCCTTGTACTTGCATTTTGCATTTTATATGGAAAAATCAAAAAGAAACTAATCACTACATTTATTGTATTCTTTGTGCTATGTGTGTCTCCAATGTTGTATTCTTTGTGTTTTGCATGACTATAACTGTCTTCTCCATATTTTCTGTGCCTGTCATTGTCTTCAATGTGTTTGGCATGTCTTCTCCATGCTTGGCTTGTTTACGGTGTTTGTTGACCTACTTTAATGCATGTATTGCCTTGCATTTAATGTATACATTAAAGTGGGGGCTAAATGTTATGTCAGAAAAATGCACCCTTGGGCACTTTTCCCTAAAGGTTTAGCTCCCAGCTCTTTAGATTTGCATTTAGAGAATGTTGCATGTTAAATCAGACTCCTGATGAGAAAACCCATGGGTCTTGTGGACAATAGGACCTAGGGGGTTGCACTTTAATGATCATTGAGCAAAGATAGGGGGTGGACAAGGGCGATAGTACCCTAGTCCAACCCTATTTTAGTTCTGCCCTAATTTGAAATGTCAGATTTGTGACCGTTAGTTGGTCTCCAGGCTAACATCATAAGTTTCAAATATTAAATTCTTGGAGAGAATCTTAATATTTGCATATATAAGCATGTTTAGGGTTTCATTTGCAAACTAGAAGATCATTGGGAAGTTTTATGATTGAAAGCTATTGGCATACTTCTGATTATCATTGTGTTGTAGAGCATAGCATTGTTATTATGTTTGTTTTTAGGCTGGATTACATCTTCTCCTCATAGCATTGAAGAGCTTCTTCCATCCATGAGAGATTCATCATCAAGGTATCATTTATTTTTCTTTATCAATCATTATCATTTGGTTTTTACCTCTGCCTCCCAAGGGCACACACTCTCTCTGACAACGGTGTTTGGAAGACTTGAATGTCTCTCTGGGGCTTTACTAAGGCAAGCCTCTAAACACCACAACCCCCTTCCACACTCCTTGTGATTGTAGGTTATAGGTGTCAGATCTAGAGGAAGTGGAGTTGCAGAGCAGGAAGATAGACATTGAAGATTCTAGATCTAAAAAAAAGTGAACACTATTTAACTTTTCAAGACAAGGGTACCATCAACCTTGTCCTCCATTTTGAGATCACGAGAAATAGAAGATAGAGCAAAGATCAATGCCGAAAGGAGATCGGGACTTTGTAGAAAAAGTTGCACATTGGACTAGGGAACCATCACCATTGTCCCAGATTTTTTCATTTTCTGACTGTGAAAAATAGTGAGTTAAGGTTCTCTGCCCTCTACTTATTTCCTATAGCATTTGTCATAATTCATAGATTTGATTACTAATTTGCTTAAATTAGGGTTTTAAGGGCATAAAAGCATTAATTGGCAAACTTGTGTGATCACATCTAAATTTCCCAGCAAAAAACCAAGTGGCAACTCAAATCTAATAGCTGACTCTCCTCTTAATAGGTGAGGCACTCGATTGAAAAGCCCTTGGAATGTTTTGTGGAAAGGAGGATTCAAACTAAAGAAAACATTAACCCTCCACTAAAAATGCTCAAAACAATTTCAAGTGACACTAAACCTATAGTTGGGTCCTCTTGCAAAAGTTGTGACTTAACTCGATTTAATGTCCTTGAATGTTATATGTGAAAGGAGGATTTAATCAAACTATCAACCTCATCATCAAACCCTCTTTTCCCACATAACATTTTGGTGAACCCATGTTTTCACTAAAATTGCATCTTGCTAAGTGTTGTAAATCATATTTTCATTCATACATATCATTTTCATCTTCATACATTTGAAAATCTTGCATAAAATTGGTAATTTTGAAAAAATAAGCATTGTTAGCTTACATTTAGACATAGTTTGCACCATTTTCCTTGCATATCATTGAGAATCATTTAATTTTCTGATATTTATATCAGATCTGAGATAAATTTCAGCATTTCATCTTTTCATCATCATTTACCTTGCATATGCATCTCTCATATGCTAGGGTTTTGCTTGAAATTTTGCATTTTTCATATAACCTAGTTATTTCAAAAGCCAGGGTTTGTAATTAAAATCTTGTTTCAGATTTTATTACTAATTTTAACACTATTTAAAATTGGATTTTGGACCGTAGTGTTTCACCACTATGTATATTTGCATTAACATTTGCATTATTAGTACATTTACATTGAAAAAAGTGAAAAAATTAAGCATTTTAGGTGCATAAACAAGCATATTTTTGCTTTGTGTCATTGTATTTGTCATAAACATCTTTCATTTCAGATCTTGCAAGAATACATTAATTCATCATTTGAAAATTTTGCTTCATTTCATAGTTTTATGTGAAAATTAGCATATTTTTAATTACACAGTGTGTATTTCAACATTAGGTGTTTACATACCTTATTTACACTTTCTTGATCAAAACGATCAACAAACACTTATTCAACCTTGTTGTGTGATATTTTTTCCTATATCCACTTTTTTTTTCTGTGGACTCTATGTGTCTATTAGTACCCATTTCCCTCAAAAAAGTGTGTTAGTACGAAATAGTCTCACTTATATGGCTTCTTACCATGATAGGGTTGCCTCTCACCTTTATAAGAAAAGGAAGACCCCTGAACCTGAAATAACATTTACACCATGAGATAGAATAGTGGAAGATTCTGAAGGTCCCCTTTACATTACTTTTAACATGATGGAGACTCTGGTAAGAGGAGCCCTTGTTGATCCAAATTTCATGACTAACATTTCTACAGAAGAGTTCTTTTATTCACATAATTTGATACAAGAAACTTATGAGCCTATAGACATGATGATAAAAACACATAATGGAGCTTTCTTCCTAGCCTTAGGGAAGATTACTTTAATGATTCAGGTGCTTGACAAACCTTTAGAACAATAATTCGATCTATCATCCCTACATCTGGCCTCTTCCGTATAAAACTAGGCCACCCATGGCTCAAGCTATGAAAGGTATCCCGTCAACCCTTCACCAATGCTTAAACTTTCCTCACCATGGGTCTATCTGAACTATTCACCATAGTCAATGGCAACCTATGGTTATATGAAAGAACATCATTGTTGACTACTTTTGGCCTAAACCTGCTAAAGAACCTTAACCACGAATAGATCATTTACTTTCTTGGGATATCAACATTACAAAGCACAAGTACTATCAAAATTAGTCAGACCCCCTATTCAACAAGCAACAAATAGAGAACAACCTACATTACAAGAACCCCCTAGACCAAAAGGTAAGGGACTCTCTACTGAGGTTCCTCCTCCGTCATCCTTACAGGGATCAGGAGAGACCCATAGAAAATAGAGCAATGCACCACTGCAAGGTAATCACCTAGTTGCTTCCTCTTCTAAGAAACACATGGAAAATAGGAGATTCCTTTTGAAAACATTACCAATAAACAAGGAACAAATATAAAAGCAAGAAAAAGGAGAAAAAGACAAGCCTTTTCTTGAAATACACCAATACAACAAGAGAACATTTCACCATCTAACATTGAGTCAAACAAAAAAGAGCTTAAGGCTGAAGAGGTAAAGGATGATAACTTTAGTCAGGAAATGCTACCTTATGTGCCCCTTTCTTCATGTATTCGAGATTGGGAGGAAGATGACTTGCTTAATGACAACTGCTAGTTTAGTTGTGTGTGCAGGTAAGTATTTCTAACCCTATTGGTCACTTTTTTTGTAGCACACCTTTGCCTGATTATGTGACCTTCTCTTATGTGTTATGTTCCCCATTTTCTATTATGTGTTGTTTAGGTCTCTTAGGTTGACCCTTGACACTCTTGTAAGATCAAGGATACCGGGAGACCACCTCTGTTGTGACCATTCTTCTATCTTGCATCTCCTCTATTTTATTGTTGTGTGTCATGCCTTAGGGGCATAACATTACAATTGATGTCTTGGGGGCATCCTCCTACATGGTGTTCCTAAGGCACTTGTTCTTCCCTCTCTATTTTAATATTTACCTTCTTCAATTGGTTCTACCTAGTCAATGGATGATGAAAAATAAATAAATACCTAATATAGACTGCACGTCCCTTCAACAAGTAAGCAAAAAATGAACCTAGTCCATACATGAAGATGTGGTTGATTTATATATCTGACACTTGACTATTAAAATCATTCTGTGTGATGTATCATCTTATGGCATTTCTTGTAACTAACATTTTACAATCCACTCAATCCACTCTTGCACACTCTGATTGGTATCTCATCTTGTTGTTACTCTTGGTTCTGAGGTACCTATAGTATAGCCCAAAAGTTATACTTAGTTCTGAACTTGTTGTATAGCCTTGGTCCTTGTTGTGATTGTTTTCATGCATAGCTTTCATCTTGTTGTTTATCTTAGCATATCTTATCAATTTGTTTGTGGAAACATTTGGCGATTATGAGCACATGTCACCTCGTGGGCATGGGCTTTGAGAGAGATTTTTTTCCCTTGCGTGTTTTCTCTCTACCTTAACATTCTTGATATCGGTACATGACATAAACCACCTTAAGGTGGTGTTGATGATGATGTTAGTCATAAGAAAACATAGAATAAAAGTTACACAACAACCTTTACTCATCTTGAAAGATATGATGAACTCAAAGAATTCATGATCCCAAGTCTCCATTAATTAGTTCATAATCTACTTACGTTACTCAGTGGTTGATGTGTGTTGCTGTTAATCATTCAGGGGCCTTACATTCTTCAGTAATTTCTGTAAAGTTCATCAATATTTCTCCAAATATCCTATTCTTTATATCTGCCCTGCATAAATCTCTAAATTATTTTACCTCTGCACTTATGAATTCACTCAAATAATGTGCCTACAAGTTGATATTTGCATGAATTTTACCATTATTTGCAATTCTTTGCATGATATTTTCAACACTACATGCATTTAGCTCAAATATGCTAATGATATTCAGTTATCTATGAGATATTAGCATATTTCATGTTATTTGCTTCTGATTATCTGTTATTTGCAATTATGATGGTGAATTACTCTGAAATTCAAAGAAAATTAAAAGAATACTTCAAATTTTGTGAATCTTAGCTATTGAACCACATACATACCAGATACAATCATGAGGAGAAGAAATCAAACCATATTTTCACCAGGATGTTCCACAGCTAGATATAGATGATGCTAACTTCAAAGGAAAAGGAATGAAGACATCACATATAGACTGATAAGCACTCCAAGGGACGCAGCAAATCAAAGCATGTATCAAGAATTCAAACACTGATTACTCAGGATTTATGATGATTTGTAATCAAATGGTCTTCTCTTTCATTAAGTATGCAATGATATGTATGCTTACAATAACTTTGAAATAGGCCCTGATATTTTAGCAGTCAAATTTCAATTAAGCTTCTGAATAATTCAAATTATCACATCCTTGCATCTTTTATAGAATAAGGTGAGGGAATGGTTATAGATGACCTACGGTTAGGATTTATCTATTAAGATCAATAGTCTAGAAGAATAGCACGTGCCTGCTAGTTGGTAACTACATAGTCGACACAGAATATTCTAGCATCTTTGACCTAGTCCATCATCCAACTAGCTCTAGTTCAGGTTGCCTCCGTGTTAGCAACTCTGTAATTTTCAGCCGTACTCCGAAATAGCTTCAACATCCTACAATAATAAAGACAAGAATCAAGCATCAACTTCATTTAATAACTAGCAGGAAAATAAACCTTTATATTTTATCAGGTTGTGAATGTGCAAACCTATGCATATTGGGTTATGAATATTAAGCATCTATGAAAATTCAAGTAATTAAATGTCCCTAGGTGGTCAAGAGGGTCTAGGTGACTATCGTTGACTGGAAAACATGCTATCAGGCCCTAAAATGGCTCAATATATGATCAAGTCTGGGTTCATTTGAGTGATTTTTTGATAAAAATATCAAAAATATGATTTTTAGTATTTTCTACGTCTTGGTAAGTTGCATTTTCAGAGGCCTTCGGAGTGAAATTAGGGCCTCAACACTCCATTAGTTACTTGGCATTAAGCCTAAGTGACCAAGCAACTCAAACTAGATAACTAGTTTATCTTTCCAATGATTCCAAAAAGTTTAAATTCTGACACAGTAGCTAGGAGTTATGACCCTGCCAAGGAGAAGATAAAAAATTTCCTTATTTTTTGAGTTTCTCTAAAGTTTTGCGAATAGTTTCACCTTTTGGTAGCTCTTTTTGCATTCCAAGGGTAATGTGACCCTTCATATGATATGCAGGCCTTACATTTTCAGTTATCGCATGCATAAGATCATGCATATGCAATACATGCGCTTTTGTTCACTAAATTCCATTGAATAAAACTATCAGGTTCAGGTATGAACATTAGTTGATATGAGGGATATTAACCAATATGACTCTCTTCATAGATTGAGATATGATGATGATGTCATCATCATGGATGAGCTTTGTTAAAATTTAAAAGGCTGACATCATGGTCATACTGAAGGAAATCAGATGATGTTAAGAAATATGACCCTGATATTGAGGAATATCACCCTCCGAATAGGATGACATCATGGTCATGTCGAGCTCTTTATATATCGAGTCAGAATGACATCACCGTCATGTTAGGAAAGATCAGTCATATTAGAAAAGATGACGAATGTTAGAGAGCTTCAGATGTCAAGCTGATTGATGATGTCATCGTCATATCAGGTCCTTTGTGAAATGGGATAAGCTGACATCATCAGCATATTGGCTCTAGGGTGATATTCTGCGGCAGGGTGATATTTGAAAAATAGGGTGATATTAAGAAATATGACCCCCACAAAATCTATGACATTGTTCGATGGGTAAATGCTTATATCACCTAACATTGACGTTTAGATCTCTGAATAAATCATTATCGAGTGATAAAATTGGCATTGAGGTGATCTTTTGTAAGATGACTGATGTTAAGAAATATGATCCTCCCCTCAGAATATTAGGTTTGACTAGGACTTTGACTCACCATAACTCTCATTCCCTAAGGAATATCAAGATGATCCAAAAGGTAAACCTGCATGAAATTTTGTATTCTATCCAACTATGAGGTTATTGTCATGAAATATGAACTTTGAAAAAACTAACCTCATCATGATGACTTACTCAGCTCCCTTTATGCAAGATCATCTGCATGACTTACTTTTACCAGACCGCCGAAGAGCAAAAAAAAAAACACAAGCCAAAGCAGCAAAAAGTTGGGTACCTGTTTTGTCAAGTCAAGATGGGGCATGTTGTGTAACCACACAACAACTTGCCACCAAAGAAAACAACGAAATTCCAATGATTCAAATGATGTGAACACATTCATATACAATATTCTAGTTCTTTCTAAGTATAAGCATCATAATCTTTCTATATGACAAAGTTTTCATCATGGCAACAATGCTAACAAAGGATCAGGTGTGTGCGAATGATTAATTATCCTCATCTTGAAAGCAAGTTGAAAACATGAGTAACTGATGTTAAGCTACATAGTTTGGGATCATCCCTCATAGCTAACCTGGATAGAGCCTTGCTGTCAGCAGGGGTCCATAGCCCCGGCAAGGTTATCTATACAATCTCCCTAAGCAGAGCCCCACTGCCAGCAGGCGTCTATAGCCCCAGTAGAGTTACTTAGATGGCCTAATTTTATTATATTTTTTGTATTTTTTAACATTTATACTTCGTATATTTGATGTCATCATGTAAGCTCAGAATGCAAGGTATGGTCACTTGCTGTTTTAGGTTGGAGATTGCATTGGTAGCAAGGGAGTCCCTTTAGATTTTTCACTTAACACCTATACTTGTGTGTTCAACAAACCCAAGGCTGTTAGGTGAATCATTGTGAAAGAATCACTTTGGTCAAGAAAGGGCACCCTAATGAAAAGATATCACAGACCTGATCACAAGTACTTCTCAGAATGAATCATAACCTATATATGAATTTGTTCTCATCACTTGAATCCTAACAATTCAGTTATTTTCTTAGGGTGATGAGCTGCATCATCTTGACTAACCAAAATAGAACTCAACAAGCAAACAAACAAAAGAAAACACACTAAGCAAATTGTACAAACAACTAACTACAAAAGGAAACAATAGAAAACAAAACAAGAAAGCAAGGAAAGAAACAAGACAACTACTCTACCAAACTATATACAAACCCCACAAGGCAAATAAAACCTAGGAGAAGACCCAAAGACACCTGTATTTGCATACTTCCTTAAATTGTGCAGGAGCATTAGGGCATTAGTTATGGTTCTCATCTTAGCAAATTCATCCTTGTATTCTAAAAAATATTCTTGTATTCTAAATTCACTATGTTTAACAGAATAACTCTTAATGATCAGCAACTGAGGAAGCTCATCATATTCATGGCATATCCATATGCATATCTTATCCCTTGAATTTCCATAATCAAAATAATATTCAACATTATTTGCTGTGGAAAGAGGAGAAATATAACCTGATGTATTTCTGGCTCTGTTGGACATGCTTCTTCATTGATAGCTGGTCTTCCATTTAACTTTGCATTCTCATTGCTCAGCTCAGTGTCTAGTCTCACTTCAAATTGAAGAATGTATGACCCTTGAAGTATTAATCCTTCATCTTTATCGAGCTTTATCTCCTCATTCTCAATGTATGTCTGATTCTCAACTTCAAGCAACACCTCAATGTTTTCTTTAATTTTATGCATAGCAACATCTAAATGAGTATCTTTATTTTCATAACCTGATATACAAAAATTTATCCCTTCTAAATCATTTGACTGTAAAGGTGAAACAACTTTCAATTGATAGAAATACTCCCCCATTTCATTTTCAAAATGACATTGGATTGGAATCTGATTATGCACAACAATTCCGAAGATTTCTGCATCTTCAACTTTCATGAATTGTTCATCAAATAACTCACATTTTCCATCTAGTAAGGTATATGGTTCCATTGACCTGCAACATTCTTGCATTTGATCATTCAATTTAAACAAGTTAGATAGTAAATCAGCATTTATTTCCTTTTCTACAATTTCCTGGGTTACTATCATAGGAACTTCATCAGCAGTATTGCATTTAAATTCTTCCACCTGTCTCCATTCCTTTTTACCATAAAATGACTCAAGGAAAGATGTTTCACTATCCTCATCAAAAGCAATAGGATCATAATCAAAGAGTTTATCCTGACAAATGGTTTCTTCTCCACAATTTTCAAAAGATTCATACCTGCACTCTACCTTAGCCTTACCATAAAGTAGAGAACTACTATCAATCTCACCATAGAATGACTCAAGGAAGGATGTTTCCTCTTCTTTACCTTCTATAATTGATTCAGCTATTATATTTTCTAAACAACTCATCATTAGGGGTGTCACTTCTCTTTGCCGTTCCAGAATTTGAGTCTGCTCCAACATGATCAATCAAGCGTCACAATCCCTTTCTGAATGCTCTTCGTCATGTAATCTGCACCAAATTTCAATTAGGACATCATCAGTGGATAAACCTAATATTTGACTACACTGTATATTTCTAGACAAGTATAATTCAAAATCTTTAAAGCGGTCCACTTCAGTGTCTAGACAACTAATAACTTCTGGTACTGCATCTGCTTGTTGCTCCAGAATTTCTTCATTTTCCTACTAGTCTTTAGCCCTGAAAACATCTATAAAGAATATTATTCCTTTCAAATATAGATCCAACCTTATAAGAAAAGTTAGACAATTAACTTCACTGTGTTCTACAGTCTGGTGTATCCTGCAACAACTGGATAAACCAAAGTTAGATAAACTTTGAGGATAAAGCTGCCTATTCAAAGTTTCCTGAAATAAAGGAATGTTAACTTGACAATTGCCCTCATATGCGTCCATCAAAATGAGACTCTATTTTCAATTTTTTTTTAGGATTTTGAAATTTTAATGAGATCTATCATATCTCAGAATAAAACTGAAAGCTTAGAAAATTCAATGAATCTTTGAAGCTTTGAGATAGATCCTTGCAAAGATACAATCAAAACCTCTCAGATAAGAGATATTTGCAGACAATAACCTGAAATGATGAAATATTTATGCAACATCTGCAGAAATATAGAAATTCTTTGTTCAGGCTGTCCTTCTAGCGCCAACAATTCCAAAGCTTTCTGCATCTTCAACTTTCATGAATTGTTCATCAAATAACTCACATTTTCCATCCAGTAAGGTATATGGTTCCATTGACCTGCAACATTCTTGCATTTGATCATTTAATTTAAACAAGTTAGATAGTAAATCAGCATTTATTTCCTTTTCTACAACTTCCTGGGTTACTATCATAGGAACTTCATCAGCAGTAGTGCATTTAAATTCTTCCACCTATCTCCATTCCTTTTTACCATAAAATGAATCAAGGAAAGATGTTTCACTATCCTCATAAAAAAAAAAACACAAGCCAAAGCAGCAAAAAGTTGGGTACCTGTTTTGTCAAGTCAAGATGGGGCGTGTTGTGTAACCACACAACAGGTGGGACATATATAATGCTATCTGTCTAATGATTTTGGTACTAATGAAGCATGTTTGTAAGCCCTCTCTGCGAGGCGGGATGTTGTATCTCTGACATGAGTGTACATCCTTATATCAATTACAATAAAAAGCCTTCTCCATGAGGTAGGATAATGTATCTCTTGAGCTAGTGCATATCCTTTAATACAAAGCCCTCATCGTGAGACAGGATGGTGTATCTCTTGAGCTAGTGCACATCCTTTTATACAAAGTCCTCATTGGGAGGTGGGTTGGATCTTGAGCTATCCTCCCTTAAGCATGTTTTTGGCAGTTGTTGTGGCATAAACCCAATCCTCAGGTGTGTCTACAACATGTTTTAGATGGTAGGACTTAGCAATAAACTCCTTCCATCACCTGTGTTTGTCATTTTTAAGACGTATAGTATTTCTATGGCATGTTATATGGTGCTTATGTATTCCATGTGTCTTTTGTATGTTTTCCCTCATGTGTGGTCTCAAGGGTGTAGTGATGAGCTCCTCCCACACTCAGGTTTTGTATGGTATATTTTCTCCCATGTGTAGTTTCAAGGGTGTAGCAATGAGCTCCAACTACACTTTGGGTTTTGTATGGCATGTTTTCCCCTATGTGTGGTTTCAAGGGTGTAGCGATGAGCTCCTCCAACACTAAGGTTTTGTATAGTGTGTTTTCCTCCCTGGTGTAGTTTTAAGGGTGTAGCGATGAGATCCTCCTACATTTTGGGGTTTTGTGGTGCATTTTTAATTCCACACACACACACACACACACACACATATGAAAATGTTATATAAATGTTATATCAATGTCTTCATTGTGTTTTGCATATCTTCAATACTATTTTCTTCATGTCGTGCATGCTTCCTATTGTCTTCATTGTGTTTTGTGTGTCTGTGATGTGTTGTCTAGTGCTTACCTGAGACTGGAGGCTACAAATAGTTCCTCAATCTTGGTCTATGTGTTAGCTTCAAGTTCCTGGTGTGTTTGATGTGTTTTTTATAGTACTTTAATGCATGTATGGGTCATAAGATCATACATACATTAAAGTGGGGGCTAAATGCTATGTCATAAAATGTTCCCTTAGGACTTTTACCTCCTAATTTTTGCTCTTAGGTCCCTTAGATTTAATCTTGCATATGTAAAACTCATTCTAGAGAAAAATACCCTAAAACCCATGACAAATGAGGCTTAGGGGGCACTCTAAAGCTTAATCGAGTCCCAATATAGGTACCTGGAATTAGGCACCTGTGCCCTAGTCCAAACCTATTTTGTCAAGACCCAAATTTTAAATGTCGTCAAAGTGACCGTTAAAAGGTTTCTCTTTGTCGGCTTTGTCAATTTGAATTACAAATTGTAATGAAGAAAAAGAGGGGATACAGTTGTTAAAGATGTGATTGATTAGATCCTCCTTCACTACATACATTCAAGGCCATTAAACTGAGTTGAATCACAACTTATGCAAAGATACTCTGCTACAAGTTTGTTGTCACTTGGAATGATAAGGAAAATTGGAATTTATGATTAATTTGTTAAACCCTAGTTTGATGAAGCTTAAATCCTAATTATGCAAAATCATAAACAAATGGATGAAACTTGATAAATCCTCGCATATGAATATACTAAATGTAGATTAGAAACATACTAGATTTTAGATTTTAGAAGGCAAAAATTTTGGGGACAAAAGAGCGGGCGCCCTTGCCCAAGGTAACACTTTTTCTGAGGGCTTCAAGACCAAATGTGTTTCGAACTATAACCTGCTCAGAGATTTTTGGAACTGCAAAATCGAGGGACAAAAGAGTGGGCACCCTTGTCTGATTAGGGATGTTTTATGTCATTTTCTGGAAGACTGGAATCTTTATACTCTACTCTATTATGTTGTAACTCCTCTGTACAAGATCTAACACTTGTCACCTACAATCACAAGAGGGGGGTTGGGGTTGTGGTGTTTAGGAGCTTTCCTTGGTCATGCCCTGGAATGGCATTCAAGCCATCAAACACCATTGTTAGATAGAGAGTGCATGTCTTTGGTGGATAGAGGCAAAAGCAATGATAAAATAGATAGATTGAATCACAAATAGATATCACCTCAAAGGTGTTGAACACTCAGAATACTAAGAGGGGGTGAATCAGTATTCTTTTAAACCATTCACACATTAAGCATTGAATCCATTTACCAAATTCAATAATAGTAAAGTAGATTAAGAATAAAACATACAACCACAATCCATAACACATGAACACTAGGATTTTTACATGGAAAACCAAAAAAGAGAAAAACCATGGTGAGGATTAGCTCACAATATATTAGAACTAGTTATAAGATATTACAGAAGTGCTCACTACAGGTGGACTCACTATCCAAGTGGACTCACTTCCCACTAAGAGAAAAATAGAGAGAAAAGAAGAGTGGCTCACTGCTAGAATTTGAAATGTTACAATTGCATCTACATATGCATGGAATACAGTTCCAATGAATCTCAAGTTACAGAAACAAAACTTCTCACTGATCTAAAATATCACTCTATCTTGGTCTGTATTTCCTCAATTCGCATATGTAGGCACATGTCATATTACTTAGATCACACACTTGTTTATTTTTTTCTAGAAACATAAAAAACAAACCTCTTTATATATCTTCTTCTTTTACAACATTAATTAGGTCGGCCTAATTGGATGTAACATGTAAAACATGCCATACATAACCTTTCGGCCTCAAAATTTCACACACATACTTTGTGCTAAGATTTAAACTTTGGGATAGGTTTGCATGGACCTAAAATAGCTCCCATTTAACTTCATAAAATATATTTACCCTCCACAAAACATCAACACCTTTAGGTTGATTAAATTGGCAAGACAACATTACTATAACCTATCTGTCATTTCACAAAACTATATGTAGCCCTCCAAAAAGCTTGAAACTTTAAATATGCATGCTACAGACATCCATAGACTTATCCGTAAATCCACACATCAAAATTTTCACTTGTGGTAAAATACGAAGTACCTCAAATTGTCATTGGCACAATCAAAACACTATCAATAGAGAGTGTGATACTCTATTAACTCCAACTTACATTCTGAATGACTTTAGAACCTGTAATCTTGGATTTACAATCTCTGAACAAGTGTTTACAACACCCTACAACTGCATGGATGAATATTCTATATAGAAGGAATGCAAAGCAAATTATTCACATGCTCTATACCAGATATGACTGAACTCTGTTAGACTGGACTTCTTCTAATCACATCTTTCACGCTAGAGGTCATTAGTGGACAAAATTTTGGAATTAGATGTATTTAATGACCAGTATCAATATGCTAGAACCACAAGACAAGATATTCAGTAGAGGATCAATGCAGACAAAAAAATTGGAACTCTGTACACTGAATGCAGTATACTGGCACTTAGCTAAATTTCTCAACATGTTCCTTACCGGATCAAATCTCTTTGCATGGTTGTCTTATAAAAAGAAATAGATGAACCTATATGGAAGAGGATCAAACCCTCTTACAAAATTCTCATCCAAACTACTCTAGACAATCTTACAACTGTTGTTTCCATCAATGACAACACTACATAACATCATACTCTTCCTTATCTTCTGCATGCTAACAATCTCTTCTTCAATGATGTTGCCAACAAGAGGTGTATCTCTTAAGGAGATGAAGATCTTTCCCTCCATGTGAAGATGAAGCCAAATTTACAACAACAAACACAACAACACAGTTCTACTCTGCAACACAATGAATGCCTTGAATGCTCTATGATCATAAGCTTGCCTTTTTCAACTATGAGTGTCTAGTTTACAAATTAAGTCCTAAACATGTTTTTATATGCATTCCCACTAAACATTCGTAATTCAAATTAACAAGGATGACAAAGAAACCTTTTTAATAGTCACAACATGACATATGAATTTGGGACCCCAACAAAGTAGGGTAGGACTAGGGCACAAGTGCCCAAGTCTAGGGGCCTATTCTGGGTCTAGATTGTGCTTAGGATTCATCCCTATGTCCCATTTGTCATGGGTTTCAAAGGATTTTGCTCTGGGATTCAATTCTAACATGCATAATTAAATCTAACGGATCCAAGAGCTAAACTTAGCAGTTAAAAGTCCTATGGGGACATTTTATGACATAACATTTAGCCCCCACTTTAATTTGCATGATCAAATGACCCATACATGCATTAAAGTATGGTTGAAAACACATCAAACACTCCAAGCACATGATGCTAAGGCATACACCAAGATTGAGGAAAAATTTCTAGACCCCAGTCTCAAGTAGGCATTAGAAAACACATCATAGACACGCAAAACATGATGAATACATTGATATAGCATTTTCATATATAGGTATGAAAATAAAATTGCAACACAAAACCCCAAAATGTAGGAGGAGCTCATCACTGCACCCTTAAAACTACACTAGGAGAAAACACACCATACAAAACTTGAGTGTGGGAGGAGCTCATCGCTACACCCTTGAAACCACACATAGGGTAAAACATGCCAAACAAGATCCAAGTGTGGGAGGAGCTCATCATTACACCCTTGTAACCACACACAAGGGAAAATACATGGAAGACACATGAAATACACAAGTGTCATATAGCATGTTATAGGCATACTATACGCCTTAAACATGATAAACAAGGGTGATGGTAGGAGCTTATTGCTAAGTCCCACCATCACAAACATGCCACAAGCACACCTAACAGTTGGGCTTATGCCACAACAAACACCAAAAACATGTTTAAGGGAGGATAGCTCAAGATCCAACCCCACCTATCGATGAGGACTTTCTATAAAAGGATGTGCACTAGCTCAAGAGATACACCGTCCAGCCTTGTGATGAGGGCTTTTGAATAAAAGGATATGCACTAGCTGAAGAGATACATTATCCCACCTCATGAAGAAGGATTTTTAATTGCAATTGATTTAAGGATGTGCGGCCTCGGAGAGGGCCTACAAACACACTTCGTTAGTACCAAAATCATCAGACATTTATCATTATATATGCCCCCACCTTAAAGTGGTTGATGTCATGTACCAATATCAAGCACATTAAGGTAGAGAGAAAACATGCAAGGGAACAAGAGCTCTTGCAAAGCCCAAGCCCCCAAGGAGAGATGTGCTCACGATCGCCAAATGTTCCCACAAACACATTGATAAGATATGCTAAGATAAACAACAATATCAAGCAATGCATTAAAACAATCACATCAAGGACCAAGGTTATACTATGGGTTCATAACCAAGTATAACCATTGGGCCATACTGTAGATACTTCATAAATGAGTGTAATAACAAGGTGAGATACAAGACAAAACAAAGTGCACAGAGCAGATGTATTGCAATGGTTTGTTAGAGAAGATAAGACAACATGATGCACCACACAGAGTGATTCTACTAGTCAAGCATCAGATATATACCAACCCCATCATCATGCATGGACTAGGTCCATTTTTAACTTGCTTGCTAAAGGGACACATGGTCCATATCAATTATTTGTTTGTTTTTCATCATCTTTCGACTAGGTAGAATCATTAGAAGAAGGTAAACAATAAGAGAGAGAGAGAGAGAGAGGAGAACAAGTGCTTTAGGAACACTACATAGGAGGATGCCCCAAGTCATCAACTGTAATGTTATGCCCCTAATACATGACACACAACAATAAAAATAGAGGAGAGGCAAGATAGAAGTATGATGAAACTAATAGAAGAATGGTCACAATAGAGGTGGTCTCCTTGTATCCTTGACCTTAAAAGAGTATCAAGGGTCATCCAAGGAGACCTAAGCAAGATATAACACATCACGGGGGAACACAATGGTAACACCATATATATCTAGGAGGAGGCCACCCTTGAGAGAAACTAGAATAGGTTCTACAACGAGTGTGGCTTAAGGAGAGAGAAATACTTACCTGATTCGATGGGATATCTCCTGGTGGAAAATTCATGTCTCTCATCATAGGATGTATAGTATGTAGTTTTGGTCTTGTTGATATTGTAGTAGCATTAGTACACTTATTCACTACCTCCTTAGGGGGTGGAAGAGGTGATTCATTTTGAGAGATCCCAACATCCATCCATGAGGGATTTAATGTGAGATACCTTTCCTCATCCACTAGTGCTACATCTTTTGAAGAGAGAGCATAGGAATGAAGGGAAGGTAAGGTGTTGTGAGGATAAATGTTGGGAATTAAGGTGTCTCAACCTTGGTAATTCCTTGTATTACATTGTATTTATTTATTTATTTATTGCCTATTATATTAATTGGATGCAAATCCTATGTTGTCATATTGTGGGAGTTGGCACAGTGATGTGTCATCCTACATGACATATGACCACATGTATTTTTATCCTCACATGAGGAGATAGGTGTCCCACTTAGTAGGAATATTTTTCTATGTGTCAGGATCTTGGATGTTGTGTAAGGGAATATTGATTGAAATGGTCATGACAGATTCCTATCACAAAGTTATGACATGTAAGAGTCAGAAATAGGAGATTCTATGACAGGTGAAGACATGTGTCGAAGAGCATCTTTGAGGAAGGCATCTTTGGGTACCCCAAGGTGGATTATGACATGTTGTAAGAGAATATGATATTTATAGCATGTGTATGATAGATTCTCTTATAGTTGTAAGTTATGACAGCTATGACAGATTCTATGATGGTTGTAAGAGTCATAGAAGCATCTGTCATTACCCATTTTGGGAATAGGCAATCTCTTTGGGATGGGGTGACTTGACAAGTGTTAGGAACATCCTATAGTGTTGGACAAGTGTCCATAGGCATGGGTTTTAGGCCATGAGGCCATGTGGGATGCTCATTCCAAGATAGAGCCAATTCTACCTTGTATATTCTATATAAACAGGTGCTTTGGAGAGGTGATGTATTATAGGTTTGATAGGTACTATTATGCTATTGGATCATCTCTAGATACGAGTGTCAAAGACTCCTGCAAGAGCATTAGATCTGTGTTGTATTGTAACCTTCATTATTTACGGAATACATTTGAGTTGTGTTTCGAAGTGTGGGGTTTTTCACCCGTAAGGGTTTTCCCCACATATATCTTGTGTCTCTCTTCTTCTGTCTTACTTTCTTGTGTATGTGTTTTCTGCAATATCTCTATTAATGGGTTAACCTAGCTGTAATTGTAAAGATAAAATTAAACTTGCACTCTCCTCCCCTCATTATATTAGTGTAGGAAGCGATTTCTGCACACCCAACTTCCTTTCAGTTGGTATCAAAGCCTAGCCAGTTTTGGTTCTAGCTGCTAGGTAGGGGTTTTTTGAGCTAATATTAGGTTGAGTGGGAGTGTTGTGCAGAGAATTCTATATCTTGTTGTAGAAAGTATATGGTAACCACATCTGGAAGGTTAGAGGTGGAGAAATTTAATGGCACTAATTTCAAGTTGTGGAAACTCAAGATGGAGGACCTACTTGTTGATCGTGACCTATGGGAAACCATATCTAGTGTAAAACCTATAGCAATGTCACAATCTGATTGGGACCTCAAAGATCAAAAGGCTAAGGGTCTCATAAGACAATGTTTAGCTAACTCTATCCTATTGAATGTCCATGAGGAGAAGAGGATGAAAGATCTTTGGAAGAAGCTGGGTGATGTTTATCAGGCCAAGTCCTTGGTGAACAAGCTCTTTCTAAAAAAGAAGTTGTTCACTCTAAAGATAGAAGAAAGAGGATCTGTTGTAGATTACATGAATGCTTTCAACATGATTATTGCACAGTTGACATCTGTGGGTGTGAAAATGGAGGAGGAGGATCATTGCATGACCCTACCTTGATCTCTACCAGATTCGTGGGATCATCTTGTCATGGCTATCAGAAGCACCACTACCACCTTCAAGATGGAAGATATGATGTCCTTGCTGTTATCTAAAGAAATGTGGTGGAAGACATCCAAGTCAACCAAAGAGACTCTTGTAGTTCATGGAAGACCCAAAGAGAAAGGGAAGAAGAAGGACAAGAAAGCTAAGAAGGGAAGATCCAAATCCCATGGGGGATCCAAATCTCCTGGAAAGTCCAAGGCTCTCTGTTAGAACTATGGCAAATCTAGCCCTTTCTGAAAGGAATGCAAAGAAGAGAACAAAAATAAAAAGAAGACTTCCCCATATTCAAATTCTGATAAGTCACAAGATGATGGTGATGCCTTCATCGTAGCCTTGGCCACCCATGCATTTGATGATGTGTGGTTGATTGATTCTGGTGCATCTTTCCACATGACCTCACATCAAAGCTAGTTTATGAAGTATGAAGAGTTCAATGGTGGAAGAGTGTACCTGGGTGATGACTCTCATCTGATGATTGTTGGTCGTGGAAGAGTCTCAATCTGATTCCTTGATGGACGAGTGAAGGGGATCACTGGGGTTATACACATCCCAGGACTTGCATGGAACCTACTTTCTATAAGTATGTTGAATGATGCAGGTGTGTAAGTTGTCTTTTCGAAGGATGGATGTAAGATGACTAGAGGATCTATGGTGTTTGTGAAGGGTACATAGAGAGGTACTCTGTTTCAACTAGAGACATGCACTTCACAATGCAATAGTTCTTCTGACTCAAAGAAATGAGATGCAGTCACTTAATCCCCACCATCTAAATGAGCAGTGAAGAAATTTTTTGTAACTAGTTCTGATGGCAGTGCACATGCTATGGAAGCTAAGCTTCCTGCTGAAACGACTATGTTATGGCATTTGAGATATGGTCACATTAGTCAGAAGGGTCTTAGAACCCTAAAAAATAAAAACCTCGTTGAGGGGTTTGTTGGCAAGAGACACTATATGGATTCATGAGTGTTGTCATTGATGGAAACAAAGTTCATCCCACCCATCTGTAGAACATGGTGTGTCTATACCAGAAGTCAGATTGAAGAAGTGTTGTGGTCCAGTAAGCAAGAACAGAGCATGCAGTAGGGTCCAACAGCTAGGTCCGGATCTCTCAAAGGAAGTATCTCAGTAAAGTGCAGATTTGGGGAAGTCAATAGGAGTACATTGACTGATAGTTCCATGGATTGAGCCTTCGGTGATGGAAGAGTGAAGAGACATGAGCACTTGAGTGCTGGGTTTCTGTTTGGCAGAGTAGATAGAGGAAGAACTAACTGGTAGAGCATCAAACCTAAATCTGGATGAGATATTGATGATGATCAAGTTTCTTGAGGTATCATTCATGACTGGCTGACATGATTGATGACTTCTATAAGCATCTCTTTGATCTGCATTACTTGGTAGGCAAAGATTCAATCGACAAATCAGAGTTTGGGAAAATATTAAGCATTCTGGATGCCAACTAGAAAGTGGATGAAATCCTTGGTGTGGATATATATACTAGATGGATTTAGACATGAGTGTGTGTGTGTGGTGTATTGTATTGTGTGAAGAAAAGCAAAAGATCAGTGTGAAGGTAGTAAGATAGGTCTAGAATGTAACAGGACAACAGCACCTAAGGAGAGTAAGAATGAAGTGTAGCAGATCAGTATATTAGGCTTAACTAGAACTGAACCTTAGCATATGTGGATGCTTCTCATCAGTTCAAGTATCTAATTTCCTTGTATTAACTATTGTAGGCAGTGAGCCTCTTGTGAGCAGTGTGCTCGGGCAGTGAGCCCTAATTGGCAAGTGCCATTTTGTACTATCTTATTCTTCTAATAGAGAATACAATCTTGGGTTAATCACCCCATGGTTTTTCACTTAACAGGGTTTTCCATGTCAAAATCATTATGTCATGTGTATTGATGTTATTTCCATTTCATGGTTATGTTTTCTTATTTAATTTAATGCTACACTAATTGATAAGGAAGTTCAGAAAGCTGAAATAATTAAGATAACTGATTCACCCCCCCTCTCAGTTATCAACAATTGGTATCAGAGCCAAGTTCCTCCAAAAGAGCCTAACAACTTGAGGAAGATCTGGGAACTCAAATGGATGTGTATGGTATGAGGGAACAACTTCAGTCTGCCCTAGATGATCTTGAGCAATCAAACTCTGAAGTCAATGAATTGAAGGAAAGACTCAAACAGGCTGATGATTTCATAAATGAACTAAAAGGGAAACTGAGTATCTTAATGAAAAAGAGAAAAGATCTACTTCAGCAATTGGTAAATCAAAGTGAAGACAATGGTACAAATGAAGATTTGAAGGAGAAAACCAAGATATGTGAAAAGTTATCAAAAGAAGTCATTATGGTAAGACATGAAATGGAATCAGGAGTTATGAAATTCACCCAAGAAATTGAAGAGAAAAGAAAAACTAAAGATGATCTAAGACAATCTCTCAAGGAAAAGTCAGAAGACTGCCACAAAATGGATAGAATAATCAGGCATCTAGAATCTGGTCTTGAATATGCTAGAGATAATGAAGAAAAACTTGAGGATCAAATTGACACTCTTAAAAAGGATCTTCAAACAACAAATGAATACAAAGAGAAATTCAAGATAAGTTCTGCTCAACTTGAAGTTCTTCTTGAAATCCAAAAGAGGGTAGATGACAAGCGTGGCTTGGGATATGAGAAAGATGAAAGCTCCAGATCCGTTAGAAGAATTTTGGATTAGGAAATCTAAGGAACAGGCCTAGAAGACCTCCGATAAAGCAACCTAATGCTCAAAGATATCCATCCTTCAATGGATACTTCCACAACTACAATTGTGGTAGAAAGAGAATAAATCAGACCAACACATCCTTCTCTGGATAATGTTTCAATTGCAAAAGGTATGGTCACAAATCTCATGAATGCAGAAATATGCAAATGAACAATTCATTCAATGGTAGATGCTTTGCATGCAATAGAATGGGACATATGGCTAATCAATGCATATCAAGAGGATATCATTCAAATATACAAAGAAATGTTGTTTGCCACAATTGCAATAGATCCAGTCATATTGCCAAATTCTGTAGAAGCAAGAATTAGGACAAAAGGGGTCCAGTGCATCATAATCAGAATCAAGACAAAGGAAAAGGAAAAGTGAATGCAGATGAAGTTAAAAGAGAGATGAACAAGATCTGGGTAAAAAGAAGTACAAAGAATTTAGGGGATGGATTTGTGCTAGAATCTGGTGCTGATATTCCTTCCATAAATTAAAAAGTGAGCTTTGGCTTAGGAGAAGACACAAGGAAAAATATTTTCCCCCAGCCAGTTAATTGGTGCCTAAAATTTACACATGGGAAGTTTTGGAATAAAAGGTTCTCAGAGAAACATCCAAAGAAAGCTTGGTAAAGATATAGGAGATCTGTAGGAAGATTTGAAGAGTCTAATCTTCCAAGATTGATCCAGTTTAACAGTCATCCAGTAAAATAGGATTATCACAGTTAAATCCAGTATGATTCAAATTTGAGGCATCTTGTTCTATGATAGATCAAGTGTTTAGGGAAAGAAAGATAATTTGTTATTAATCACCAAGGATTTCTCTAAGTATATCTCAGTGATCCGGAAAAAGATCTCTCTCAAAATAAGAAGAACCAGGCAACCGAAATGACTTTAGTTGTGCATTTATTACAATATGAAATTAGGGTTTTCCCAGAGATAAAAGGGTTCATTTTCTCGTCATTTGCACATTTGCATTCAAGAAGAAGAGAAAAGGAGCTCTGCAACAAACTATCTCAAATTCTCAAAAGATCAACTGTTGAAGTCGATTCATCCAGCAAATTAATCCGGCTCATTCAGCGAACCCTAGAAGCGCAAAAGGTATTTTCTGTTATTGAATATTTCTGTGTAAAATCCTTTGAAGATGACTACACCGAATGTTTTAAAGATCACTGATAGGCCGTGTCCTAAATTCAAGAAACATCCATATAAATCCCTAGAAGTTGATCCCCTAGGCACCTTTTCAAGCATTTCGCATGGGGTTCTGCATGTAGAAGATGTTAGGGCATATATTCATGTGAATATTGAAGGTTTTGGGGAATCTAAACTGATTGATATCTATCACAAGCATTTGATAGATGACTCATTTGAACTCAAAACTCAGCATAAAGCCATCCGGGACAAGCATTTTGCACAATGCATTCATTTCCCCTGTTTTACAGAAGAAGAATGGGTCTGATATATTTTGAGCAGAGTGCATGATAACTTCATCTGGTTGAATGAACCATTTAAGATAACCAAGGATGACATTAGTACAATAACTGAATTTCACTCATCCAGTGGGATTCCTATTCTCAAATCTGTCAAGAATCAAACTGTAAGTGAGGCTACCGGATCAAAATTTGACAAAAGAGCAATGACAATAGAAGACATCACTGATCTGGATGTCAAGTTTGTCTCCATGATCATTGGTTATAAGATATATTACTCTAGTAGGGAAAATTTAGTACCCGGAACTGTAATTTACACTACTTATGAAATGTTGAGAAAAAATGTAGATTATGATCTTTGTGAACTCCTTCTAAACCAATTGATGGAAAACCTACAAAAGATTAAGAAGGACAAGAAGAACTCCTTCAAGTATGGTGGGTTGTTACTGTGCTTGTTCTTCTACTTCATGAATGAGTTTCCTGAATCCAATGGTTGGGTATGGCAGAATGATAGACCAATAGTCATCCAAATTAGAGATTATATATATGGGCTTGGTGATGCCAAGGCACAGAATACAACACTTTGAGGCTACTTCAAGAATTTTTAGAGCATGATGTAAGAAAGAAAGAGAATCCCCCAATCCTTAGTTAAAAAGTATAAAGATACAGTATGCTTTATGGTAGAAACTGATCAATGTCTAATGGAGGCAGTAGAGCCAAGAATAGTTTGGATCATGCCAATGGGGTATGAAGTAGATGAGAAAATTGTTGAGCTACATGTTCAACACATGCTCAGTTAACCCAAGGATCCTAAAGCAGAAAGGTTTGGAACCTTTGAAAAATTAAGTGTGAAGATCCATGTGGAGCTAAGACAACTGGAAATAAAAAGAAAAGTGAGGAGGGAAGTATAAGAGTTTGACAAGAGGCATGGAATCTCAAAAGAGGCACTAGATGCAAATAGAGAAAAGATGGAAAGGGTAAAAAAGGAAAAGGCAGAAAAAGAAAGTGCTCCAGTGCAAGCCCCTTCCCAGACTAGATCAACCAAAAGCTCTACACCTGCCACTTCCAAGGGTCAAAAGGCTTTAAAATTGGAAGCTCAGACATCCAGAAAAGGAGAAAAGAGAACCAAGAAAAAGGCAACAAGGTCTTACACAAGCCAAAAGGATGAAGAAGAGATAGAATCAGATGAGGAAGTAAAGAAAATGAAGAAGAAAAGGAAAACATTCAATGAACCCTCTACTGAAGAAGTATCAAAAGAATTTGTTGAGAAGCCTACTCTGTACATTGATGACATCATAAAATCAGTTACTATGGATGGGAACCTTCAACCAATGGCTGAATTCTATGATGATTACAATGAAGCTGACAAAAAGATCTTGCAAGAAGCCACAATCAGGTATCTGAATATCTACAACAAGGCTTTATTGAAATCATATCTCTCATCCCCAAAAGCTTAGAGAAGGAATTAGAAATAAGAAAGAATAATGTTATGGCAAAGGATCTTGAGATCTGAGAACAGATAGCTATTCAACTATATCTTCAATCACTCCTAAGTAGAAGAATATGATCTTCAAATATTGTAAGGATGAGTTCTAGAGCAAAGCCAAAATGAATCAGCTCATGCTCAGAGAAATTGACAAAGTAGCAAAAGAGATAGAAGAGATCCTCTGAAATGCATATAAAAGATTCAACATTCCTATTATAGAGGACTTAGGTGGTCATCCCTTGGCTACAGATGTTGAAAAAGAATCTACTAAGATAGTGGCAGAAAAGGTAAAGGAGATAGGTGAAGAAAAAGGTAAGGACTTAGATTCCTCTACTCCGGAAGAGGAGGTCTATGAACAAACAAACATCTCTCCTCCGGTTTCCCCTGCAAACTTTGGATCCAAAGAAAAAGAAAGAGTAGAAGAAAAGATTAGTCAAGAAGTAGAGGAGAAGGAAAAAGAAGATGACAGTAGTAAGACTATAGAAGGGGAGAAAATTCTTTCTCTAGCAAGAGACACAGCAGAAGCAGTCAAAGAGTTCTTGAGCAAAGAGATGATGGAATTTGATGAACTGGAATTGCTTCAAGGACCATTCAATTTTGATTCCCTCTCTCTGATTCAAACCATGAAACGAGCTTCCTTCACTCAAGCAAAGGCAAAAGAAAAAATGTTGAAATCTCACATGGAAGACTGTGAGCTCATAGAAACTGCATCCGATGTATTGGAAAAGATCATGCCATCCTTCCAAAAGGATCCTATAGCCTCCACATTTGGTAATCTAAAATCTCTTATAAATTCTGTTAATACTCATTTTGATTCTTTAGAGAAAGCAGCAGAAGAGAAAGTTAGGAAAGAATTTTTGGATAAGAGATTCTCTGAAGTACAGGTCTAATCTCAAATGATAGGAGAGTTATGGATATTGGGATAAAGAGTTTAGAAAATGCTCTCAAAGATGGCGTAAATATTTATAATTTTTTTTTATCTTGGCCCAAAGTGACCAAAGATGTTGATAAGAAAGTAAAAGAGCAAGAAGATAAACTACTAAGCTTGTCTCAAAGATTTGATCCTCTCTCATCTCCTGTAATAAATCAAGAATGTCAGACTATTGTAGTCTTGAATGAAATTAAGAAGTTTGAGAAGGAGAAGAAAAATGGAATAAGTAGGTTGAGTGAACTAAGAGGGATCATTATCCCTAATTTAGAGGCCATGCATGAGGCTCTAAGTGATGCTCAGACTACAGCCCGGACCAGTGATCTGACAGATCTAAAAAGGGCAGAAGCTTTTGCATTCTTGTTGAGTGGTCACATCTCAATTTTGGACAGGATGAAGCAGAGTTGGGTGACAGAAGTGGTACAGCTAAAGACCACTTTTGTAGATATATTTTGGTATATGTAGGTAAAACATGTATATATGTTTTATGCGGCTAAGTATAGATTGTTTTTTTTGGAAATTTCGGTGTACGGACCCCACCCTTTGCCATTGATGTCAAAGGGGGAGTGAGGAATAGTGAAAAATGAGGAATCTAGCTAAGGGGGAGCTCCAAAAAATGTACATAAGAACAGAGCATCAGCCAAGGGGGAGTATAGTGTGACACTTAGTCATTTTTCACTAAGTGTTGCCATCAATGCCAAAGGGGGAGATTGTTGGCAAGAGACACTATATGGCTTCATGAGTGTTGTCATTGATGGAAACAAAGTTCATCCCACCCATTTGTAGAACATGGTGTGTCTATATCGGAAGTCAGATTGAAGAAGTGTTGTGGTCCAGTAAGCAAGAACAGAGCATGGAACAGTGTCCGACAGTCAGTTCCAGATCTCTCAAAGGAAGTATCTCAGTAAAGTGCAGATTTGGGGAAGTCAATAGGAGTACATTGACTGATAGATTCCATGGATTGAGCCTTCAGTGATGGAAGAGTGAAGAGACATGAGCACTTGAGTGTTGGGTTTTTGTTTGGCAGAGTAGATAGAGGAAGAACTAACCGGTAGAGCATCAGACCTAAATCCGGATGAGATATGGATGGTGATCAAGCTTCTTGAGGTATCATTCATGACTGGCTGACATGATTGATGACTTCTATAAGCATCTCTTTGATCCGCATTACTTGGTAGGAAAAGATTCAGTCAACAGATCAAAGTTTGAGAAAATATTAAGCATTCCGAATGCCAACTAGAAAGTGGATGAAATCCTTGGTGTGGATATATATACTAGATGGATTTAGATATGAGTGTGTGTGTATGGTGTATTGTATTGTGCAAAGAAAAGTAGAGGATTAGTTTGAAGGCAGTAAGACAGGTCCAAAATGTAACATGACAACAACACCTAAGGAGAGTAAGAATGAAGTGCAGCACATTAGTATATTAGGCTTAACCAGAACTGAACCTCATCATATGTGGATGCTTCTCATTAGTTCAAGTATCTAGTTTCCTTGTATTAACTATTATAGGTAGTGAGCCTCTTGTGAGCAATGTGCTCAGGCAGTGAGCCCTAATTGGTAAGTGCCATTTTGTACTATCTTATTCTTCTAATAGAGAATACAATCTTGGGCTAATCACCCCGTGGTTTTTCCCTTAGTAGGGTTTTCCACATCAAAATCATTGTGTCATGTGTATTGATGTTATTTCCATTTCATGGTTATGTTTGCTTATTTAATTTAATGCTACACTAATTGATAAGGAAGTTTAAAAAGATGAAATAATTAAGATAACTGATTCACCCCCCTCTCAGTAATCAACAGGGTTAAATGATTGTAATCTCAAGTTTGACTTTTGTGAACATTGTGTATATGAAAAGAAAATATGTGTTTAGTTTTACTCTAGTTCTCACAAGTCTTCTGGTGTTCTAGATCTTATTCATTCTCATGTGTTTGGTCCAGTCAATGTTCCTTCAATTTCTAAATCTATATATTTTGTATCTTTCATAGATGATTACAGTAGAAGGACATGGGTTTATTTTATCAGAAGTAAGACTGAATTCTTTAGTCAATTTAAGGAGTTTAAAGCCTTTGCTAAAAGTTAGACTAGTAAAAAGATTAAGTGTTTTAGAACTGACAAGGGTGGTGAGTTTTGTTTGGCAGAGTTTGATAAGTTCTATAAAGAGCAAGGGATTGAAAGACATAAGACAACTCCATACACCTCGCAGCAAAATGGAGTTCTAGAGAGGATGAACAGGACACTGATGGAGAAGGCTAGGAGTATGCTTAGTGGAGCAAGCCTCAAACAAAAGTTTTTTGGCTGAAACTGTTGTCACTGCTTGCTGGCTAGTAAACAGATCTCCTACAACAACTCTTGTTGGTAAGACACCTATGGAGGTGTGGTCTAGTAAGAATCCTTTAGTTAGGCATTTTCATGTGCTTGGTTGTGAGGCATATGCACATGTGCCTAGGGAGAAATGGTCTAAATTGGAGAACAAGGCTGTTAAGTGTATTTTCATTAGCTATGGTGTTGGTGTGAAAGGTTACAAGCTTTGGGATCATGTGGCTGAAAAAGTGTTGTATAACAGAAGTGTTATCTTCAGAGAGCTAACACCTTCTTCCGTTGTTCTACATCCAGAATGGATAGAAAAGAAAGATGATGCGGTTTAGTTTCCTTCCACCCCTGAGAAGACTGAACCGATAGACCCTGTGAGACTTGATGATGAGGAAAGCTCTAGCAACTCTCAAAGCTTAGAAGAAGAAGCATAACCTCAACCTCAGCCATTGAGGAGGTCTACAAAAACAAGAAAGCATCCTGATAGGTTTGGTTATTCATTACTTGATTCTAGTTGTTCTTTTTACTTTACTTACTAATACTAATGAGCATAGAACTCTGAAAGAGGCTATGGGCATGAAACATGTAGGTTCCTGGAAGGAGGCCATGGAAGATGAGATGGCTTCTTTGGAAAAGAACAAAACATGGGACTTGGTGCCTTTACCTGAAGGACAGAAACCCATTGGATGCAAATGGGTGTTCAAGAAGAAATTTGGTGCAGATGGCAATGTTGAAAAGTACAAGGCTAGATTGGTTGTGAAGGGGTACTCACAAGTGGAGGGAATTGATTATGGTGAAATTTTCTCTCCCGTTACAAAGCTGACATCCATTAGATTCCTATTATCTCTTACATCTTCTTATGACTTAGAGGTAGAATAGATGGATGTGAAGACAACTTTCCTTCATGGAGATTTGGAGGAAGAGATTTACATGTTACAGCCAGAGCATTACATAGAGAAAGGTAAAGAAAGTTTGGTTCGCAAGTTAAAGAAGTCTTTGTATGCTTTGAAGCAGTCTCCTAGGATGTGGTATATGAAATTTGGTGCTTTTGTGTTGTCCATTAGATTTCTGCTATCAAAATCTAATCATTGTGTGTATTACAAGTTTGAAAATGATCGCATTCTCATTATTGCATTGCATGTTGATGATATGTTGTTGATTGGGAATGGTAAGAATATGATTTCTGATTTGAAGTCTCAATTGTTAGCACAGTTTGAGATGAAAAATCTTGGGGCAGCCAGGTACATTCTGGGAATAGAAATTAGAAGAGAGAGCAAACAGAAAACTTTGGTTAAGCTAGAGTAAGTATGTGAAGATCATATTGGATAGGTTCAGCATGGCATATTGTAGACCATTGTGTGTTCTTGTTTCATTGGGGACAAAGTTGTCTATTAGTTATTGTCCAAAATCTCCTAGTGAAGTGGAGGACATGAGAAGAGTACCTTATGGTAGTGTTGTTGGCAGTTTGATGTATGCCATGGTCTGTACAAGACCAGACATTGCCCAAGCAGTGGGAGTCCTTAGTCAGTTTATGGCTAATCTTGGATGAGTACATTGGGATGCAGTTAAGAGAGTGTTCTGATATTCGAGGGGTACTTCCAAGTATTCTATATACTATCACAGTAATGCTATAGGACCTCTACATTCAGTTTGTATTCATGGATTTATGGATTCTGATTGGGTGGGTGACATTGACAGCGAGAGATCCACAAGTGCCTATGTGTTCACTATGTTTGATGGTGTAATTAGTTGGATGAGTAAGCGACAACCTGTGGTTGCTTTGTCCACTACAAAAGCTGAGTACATGGCAGCAACTCATGCTTTCAAGGAAGCCATTTGGCTTAAGAGAATGTGTTCAGATATTGGTGTTGATGCAGGTCAAATTATGATCAGTTGTGATAGTCAGAGTGTGATTTACCTTGCAAAGAATCCAACTTTCCATGTTGGAACAAATCATATTGATGTACAATTCACTTCATACGAGACATGGTAGAGGATGGAAAGGTAAATTTGGAGAAGGTAGATACTTTGAAGAATGTTGTAGATGCATTGATAAAACTAGTGGGCACAAAGAAGTTTAGATGGTGTTCAGAGTCTATGGACCTCTCAACTTATAGCAGTTAAATCCTATTAATTCTATTAGCTCTTACAAGTTGTTTGACAAGTGCGAGAATGTTGTGAATTAAGGTGTCTCAACCTTGTAATTCCTTGTATTACATTATATTTATTTATTTATTGCCTATTGTATTAATTGGATGCAAATCGTATGTTGTCATATTGTGGGAGTTGGCATGGTGATGTGTCATCCTACATGGCATATGACCACATGTAATTTTGTCCTCACTTGAGGAGATAGGCATCCCACTTAGTGGTAGGAATATTTTTCCATGTGTTGGCATCTTAGATGTTGTGTAAGGGAATACTGACTAAAATGTTCATGACAGATACCTATGACAAAGTTATGACATGTAAGATTCAGAAATAGGAGATTCTATGATAGGTGAAGACATGTGTCAAAGAGTATCTTTGAGGAAGACATCTTTGGGCACCCCAAGGTGGGTTATGACATGTTGTAAGAGAATATTCTATTTATAGCATGTGTATGACAGATTCAATTACATTTGTAAGTTATGACAGCTATGACAGATTCTATGACGGTTGTAAGAGTCATAGAAGCATCTGTCATTACCCATTTTGGGAATAGGTGACCTCTTTGGGATGGGGTGACTTGACAAGTGTTAGTAACATCCTATACTGTTGCATAAGTGTCCATAGCCATGGCTTTTGGGCCATGAGGCCATGAGGCCATGTTGGATGCCTATTCCAAGATAGAGCCAATTTTGCCTTGTATATTCTATATAAATAGGTGCTTTGGAGAGGTGATATATTACAGGTTTGATAGGTACTGTTATGTTGTTGGATCATCTCCAAATAGGAGTGTCAAAGACTCCTACAAGAGCATTGGCTCTGTGTTGTATTGGAACCTTTATTGTTTACGGAATACATTTGAGTTATGTTTTGGAGTGTGGGGTTTTTCACCCGTAAGGGTTTTCCCCACGTATATCTTATGTCTCTTTTCTTCTATCTTACTTTCTTGTGTATATGTTTGCTACAATATCTCTACTAATGGGTTAACATAGCTATAATTGTAAAGATAAAATTGAATTTGCACTCTCCTCCCCTCATTAGATTAGTGTAGGAAGCGATTTTCGCACACCCAGCTTCCTTTCAATAATTGTTAGTGATTATATCCTTAATGATGTTCAAAGAATATGCAACCAAAGGAGAGGTATCCAAGGTTTTCACATCCTTAGTGATATCCAAGGCACTTGAACATTTAACCAAAGGAGGGAGATAAAGGGTCTTCACTTCCTTCGTGATGTCCCAAGTACTTGAATATTTAACTAAAGGAGGAAGGTTGATAGGATAGTCCATAGAGGCTTCACACACTATGGTAGGGAGAAATTTTTTATTATTGTTAGATGAATGCTCATTATCTACCCATGGGGTGTTCTTCATTAGAGGGTGTTCCTGATTCACTAATGCTTCATCTTGGCCAGAGAGAGCATTGGAATAAATAGATGGTGTTGGTTCTTCATTCACTAATGCTTCATCTTGGCCAGAGAAAGCATTGGAATGAAGAGATTGTGGTGTGATGTTAAGGGATGTGTCAATGATTTCACCCTCTTATGCCAAAAGGTCCCCATATGTGGGAACAAATTTGGGAGAGAGATCTTAAGGTGACACTAAGTTACAATCACATGTATTAGAAACTACATCCGAGGTATGATCATGACTTTTAGCAATAGGAGGCATCGTGGAATGTCCAATAGAGATAAGTCATATAGGGCTTCATCTAACATGTCGATGTCATCACTACTAAATGATGCAATATATTTAGTTTTATCAATGAATTTAGTGAGGTCATCTAATATCAAGGGATATGTGCCCATGAGATTTCTAAAACTATCAAAATCATATATATAGAAAAGGGTTTCATATATGGAACACATAGAAATATCAACATCATAGATATATGTAATTTGTTTTAAGACTTGAGGATATTCATGAGTAAATTTGGAAAAATTATCAATGTCTATGATGTATGCAAACAAAGCTTCCAAAGATGAATAACAAGAGGCATCCATGATGTTATTTTAAAAGAGCTCAAATACACACAAATTTCACCACAACAAAAGTGGGTAGGATGGAAAAGTACTACATGTCAAGGCAAAATAAGTGAGACTACTTCACACTAAAGAACTTGTTTGAGGAAAATGGGTAGTAAAAGACACATAGAGTTCATAGAAAACAAAATGGGTAGGAGGAAAAAGTACTACACAAGGAAAAGTGAATGATTTTAAAGGTTTTTATCAAAAGGATATGAATGAGGTGTGCAAACACTTAGTGTTGAAATACACACTATGTAATTAGGAATATGCCAATTTTCACATAATGATATGAAATTATGCAAAATTTTCAAATGATATATTCTGAAATATGAGTGCAAGATCTAAAATGTAAGATATTTAAGATGAGTGCAATAAAACAACACCAATTTATGCTTATTTATGCACCTAAAATGTTCACTTTTTTCACTTTTTTCAATGTACATGCACAAAATATGTAATGAATTTAGGAGGAAGATGAGGGAAATAAAATTAAAACCTTTTAATCAGCCCAATGATGCAGAAAAATTTGTCACAACACACCAATCTTGCAATGCTAGATGAAAGATTAGCATTAAGGCATGAAAATATGTAAAATGATGGATTATTGGAATATATCATATTTAATATGTAAAATAACTCATATCAAATTTGATAATTATGCCAAAATCCTACAATGCTCAATGCAAGTGAAATTTTAAAGAAAGATGAATCAATATGCGTCTTTTTGTTGAAATACACAATGTGTAAATGTAAAATTTAAAATGTAGATGCAAAAACACACAATGAAGAAACACTACTGTCCAAAATTAATTTTGAATAAGTTTTAAAAATGAGTAGTAAAATCTGAAACAAGATTTTAGCTACAAACCCTAGCTTTTGGACTCACTAGGTTGTGAGAAAAATGCAAAGTTTCAAGCAAACCCTAGCAAGTAATGTATGTAAATTCAAGGTAATTGATTATAGAATGATGAATTGTTGTAATTTACCTTAGATCTGATGTAAATATCACATAATTAAATGCTTTTAATAATATGCTATGAAAATAATGCAAGCCAAAAATGTTTTTTTATTTTTTTATTTTTTTAATTTTTTCAATTTTTATGCAAGATTTTCAAATGTATAAAGATGAAAATGAAATGTATGAATACAAATGTGATTTAAAACACTCATCAAGATGCAATTTCAGAAAAAAAAAAAAAAAAAACATGGGTTCACCAAAATTTAATGAAGAAAAAGAGGGGATACAATTGTTAAAGATGTGATTGATTAGATCCTCCTTTCACTACATACATTCAAGGACATTAAACTGAGTTGAATCAAAAATTATACAAGAGGACTCAGCTATAGGTTTGTTGTCACTTGGAATGATAAGGAAATTTGAAATTTATTGATTAATTTGTTAAACCCTAGTCCAATTAAGCTTAAACCCTAATTATGCTAAATCATAAACAAATGGATGAAACTCGACAAATCCTCACACATGCTAAATGCAGATCAGATACATACTAGATTTTGGATTTTGGAAGGCAGAAATTTCAAGCACAAAAGAGTAGGCACCCTTACCCATGATAATACTTTTTCTGAGGGCCTCAAGACCAAATATGCTTCAGGTTGTAACCTACTCAGAGATTTATGGCATTGCAAAACATAGGGACAAAAGAGCAAGTGGCCTTATCTGATTAGGGATGTTTTCTATCATTTTCTACAAGTCTAGAATCTTTATGCTCTATTCTATTCTCCTGCAACTCCTCTCTGCAAGATCCAACACCTGTCACTTGCAATCACAAGAGGGGGGTTGGGGTTGTGGTGTTTAGGAGCTTTCCTCGGTCAAGCCATGAAATGGCATTCAATCCTTCCAACACTGTTGTTAGATAGAGAGTGTGTGTCCTTGGTGGATAGAGGTAAAAGAAATGATAAAATAGATAGATTGAATCACAAATAGATATCACCTTGGAGGTGTAGCTCTCAAAGAGATGAAGATCTTTCATGCCATGAGAAGATGATGCCAAATCTACAACAACAAACACAACACAATTCTACTCTGCAACACAACGAATGCCTTGAAAGATCTATGATCATGAGTTTGCCTTTTTCAATGATGAGTGCTCTAGTTTACAAATAAAGTCCTAAAAATGTTTATATATGCATTCCTTCTAAACATTCATAATTCAAATTAACAAGGCTAACAAAGAAACCTTTTTAATGGTCACAAGATGACATATGAATTTGGGACTCCAAAAAAATAGGACAGGACTAGGACACGAGTGGCCAAGTCTAGGGGCCTATTTTGGGTCTAGATTATGCTTAAGATTCATGTCTAGGTCCCATTTGTCATGGGGTTAGGGGGATTTTTCTCTGGGATTCATTTCTAACATGAATGATTAAATCTAAGGGACCTGAGAGTTGAACCTAGGAGGTAAAAGTCCTATGGGGACATTTTACAACATAACACGAATCTTTAGTGGGAATGCATATATAAACATGTTTAGGAATTTATTTTAGACCTAGTTGATTAAGGCTAACATATGATCATCAAGCAAAGACCATTCAAGGCTTTGATTGTGTTGCAGAGCAGTATTGTATTGTGCTTGTATGTGTTTGTTGTAGATTTCCTCATGATGTGAAGGCATTTGATCTATGTGAGGGTTTACACCTACCAAGGTGATATCTACTTTATGTTTCAATCAATTTATCATATCATTTGTTTTTGACTCTGTAAACCAAGGACACACACTCTATCTAACAATGGTGTTGGAAGGCTTGAATGCCATTCTAGAGCATGACTGAGGCAAGCTCCTAAACACCACAACCCCCAACCCATCTCTTGTGATTGTATGTTACAGGTGTATAATATTGCAAAGAGGAGTTGCAGGAAGTCAGTGCAGAGGATAAAGATTCAGGATCTAAAGAAAAGAGTAGAAAATACCCCTAATTAGAGACAAGCACCTACCCAAGTGTCCTCCAATTTCACATCATCAAGAATCTTGGAGCAGCTTGTAGTCTAAAGCAGATTTAGGCTCCAAGCCCTCAGAAAAAAGTATCATATCAGACATAGGTGCACACCCCTGTGTCCCTGAAGTTTCTTCTTTCTAGAATCCAAATCCTAGTATGTTTCTAACCTGCATTTAGTGCCCCTTGTGCAAGCATTTGCCATATTTTATCCATTTGTTTATGATTTCATATAATTAGGGTTTACGACATAATCAGATTAGGGTTTAACAAATTAATCAACAAATTCAAAATTTCTAGGTTATCATTCCAAATGACACCAAACCTGTAGGTAAGTCCTGTCATAAAAGTTGTGACTTAACTTGGTTTCATGTCCTTGAATGTTATATGTGAAAGGAGGATTTAATCAAACTATCAACCTCATCATCAAACCCTCTTTTCCCACATAACATATTCATAATACCCTATTGATGTATGTGATTAATATGATTTATTTAGGTATCGACTATGTTGATTATACCCTTAGTCTTATTCATAATATTGATCAATGTTTGTGATTATCACATCATTGAGTATCGACTATGTAGATTTTATCCACAATCATATTAGTAATATTGTTTAATGATTGTGAATATCGCATTATTGAGTATCAACTGTGTGGATTTTATCCATAGTCATTGTTGACCTATTTTCCTCTGTCCAGAGTTAAATAGTTCACCTTGTATATTCCTTGAATATCCTTTAGAAAATGACCCTACAAAGATTAAATCCTTCAAATATCCATGCTCTACCTTGCCAAAGATCCCAAAAGCTTGCCTGGAGAATCCTTGAAGAAAACCCAAAAAAACCCAGAAATCTTTTGTCTCCAATTGTTTTCTATCGTAGAGATTTCTCAGTTTTATACTTAACCATTTTTCATGTATATGATGATGACATCATCCTTGTTTTGGGGTTTTTTGTCATCTGGTCAAATTGTATCTCAGATACAATTTTTTCCTGTATCTTGGTCATGTACAATGTTACTATGCATCAGGTTCGTTGTAGGTTATGTTGTATGTATCTCCTTTGTATATTGCACATACAATTGCATATATGATGCAATATACAAGAGGTTATACAAGTATGAGATACAATCCCGGACCTAAAAGAATATGCATTTTGGTTTTGGAAAGGTAGATGTGGTTGTATGCATCTTTGTGTGTATGTTCGCATTGTATATTTGCAGATGCAAAGGGTAGATACAAGGTCATATACAAGGTCACATGCAAAGGTCAAACGCAATGTTTGTATGTACAAGCGATTGTATGTAGTTTTGTTTGTTTATTCGCATTGTATATACGATATACAAAAGGTGATGCAAAGGGATTACATACAATCCGGATGCGAATGAAGAATCAAATGTGGCATATTTCAAGTTGGGGTCCACCTATTGTATGTATATGCGATTGTATCATCCCGTATACAATCCTATATACAATTGCATATACAAAAGTTAGATACAGCATGGATATACAACGTGGACCCGATTGGGAAATTAATTTTAGCAAAATCAGTGGTGAGCTCCACAGTTGTATGTTGAAGTGCATTTATATGCCAATATGCAAAAAAGTAAAGATACAAGGCTGGACCTGTTCTAAAGTTCCATTTTGGTTGATAATCCATTGAGTTCCGCAGTTGTATGTACATGCCATTGTATCTCCTATTTACAATTGTGATGTACAAAGACACATACAATGGATTTTTCGGTGAGACAATGTGTATCAATGGCTCAGTTTGAGGTCTTTCTGATGGCCGATATGGAGGATGAAGCGGTGGGTCCCAGTTTCAGCTCAGCGACCAATGGAGTGATGACATGTGGCAAGGGCATATATACAAAACGTGATACAAAAGTTAAGGTCCACTTTTGTATGTTGGCCATTGTATTGTATATACAATTGCACATACAAAAGCATATACAAAGGGAGATTCAAAGACATGCAAAGTGATTTGATATGCAAAATGCAAAAATTGAAGAAATCGCATAAGTACAAAATTGAAGGATTTGAAGCACCTGATAGCATGATGACATCATCCAGGCCTGTTCTTTGCCCAAGTTCTATATGATGCTGACGTCATCATGGTTTTTTTATAGTGTATCCATTTTTGTATGTCTTTATGCATACAAACAACGATTATCTTGGCAACAAGGATAAAATTCACAGTTGTCGACCCAGAAGCCAAAAATGCAAGTTCGGTCAAATAGGGAAAATTCAAAGGCCAATTCAATTGTAGATGCAAAGCGATATATAGATGCAAGATGTAATTGACCGTAACTTTGACCGCCCATATCTCCTTCACCCTGAGGAATTTATGCACACTCCAAAAGGCAAATGTGCTTGTTTTTGCCTCCTCTTTCATCTGGCGGGCTTTGAGGAGGATATCTTTGTTGGCAAGAGACACTATATGGATTCATGGTTGTTGTCATTGATGGCAACAAAGGTCATCCCACATATCCGCAAGACATGATATGTCTCTACCGGAAGTCAGAATAAAGAATGTTGTGGTCCGGTGAAGAAGAACAGAGCATGTGGCAAGGTCCGACAGATTGGTCCGGACCTCTCAGAGGAAGTGTCTTGGTGCAGTGCGGATTTGGGGAAGTCAAGAGGACTACCTTGAGTGGTATATTCCAAGGATTTAGCCTCCGGTGATGGACAAGGAAAAAGATATGAATGGTTGAGTCCCGGATTCCTGAGAGACAGTGAAAACAGAGGAAGAACTGACTGGCAGAGTATCAGACTGCTTTCCGGATGGGTTACTATTGATGACAGAGGTTGTGAAGGCATGAATCATGTTTGGCCGACATGATTAATGATATCTACAAGTATATGCTTGATCCGCATTGCTTGGTGAGGAAGGATTCAGCCGATAGAATGAAAGTTTATAAGAAACTAGACTGTTCCGGATGCCGACTAGAAAGGTGATGAAATTACTTGTGCGGATATATATAGAGGATGGATTTAGTTGTGAAGGCGGAGTTGTTGTGGAGAGATATGCGAATAAGTCCAGATAAAGAGCAGAGGTAGCAAAAAGGATCCGGTATGTGAAAGATAGCAGAATAAAGAACAGAGGAAAGATGAAGTGCAGCAGATCAGTGTACTGAGCCTAACCGGAACTGAACTCCAGCATATGCAGATGCTTCCAATCAGTTCAAGACTGTGATTCTCATCACTTTGTAGACAGTGTGTCTTCTTGTAGGCAGTGGGCCTCTTGTGAGCAGTGTGCTCGGGCAGTGAGCCCTAATTGGCAAGTGCCATCTTTGTAATTTCCTATTCTTCTAACAGAGAATAATTTTGGGTTAATCACCCCGTGGTTTTCTCCCTTAACAGGGTTTCCACGTCAAAAATACTGTGTCATGTGTTTCTTGTTTTATGGTTAATGTTTTATGTTTGATTTTATGCTGCATCAATTAAAAGGAAAGTTCAATAAAGGAAACAATTAGGATAACTGATTCACCCCCCCCCTCTCAGTTATCAACAATTGGTATCAGAGCCAAGTTCCTCCTAATAGAGCCTAACAGCTTGAGGAAGATCTGGGATTTCAAATGGATGCATATGGTTTAAGGGAGCAACTCAAGACTGCTCTTGAGGATCTTGAACAGTCGAATTCTGAAGTCAGTGAATTAAAGGAAAGACTCAAACAGGCTGATGAATTCATGAGAGAATTAAAAGACAAATTAAGTCTCTCTATGAAAAAGAGAAAGGAGCTGCTTCAACAGTTGGCAAGACAAAGTGAAGAAAGCAATACAAATGAAGAATTGACTGAGCAAACCAAGTTATGTGAAAAGTTATCAAAAGAAGTCATTATGTTAAGACATGAAATGGAATCAGGAACTATAAAGTTTACTCAAGAGATTGAAGAAAAAAGAAAGGCTGAAGACAATCTAAGACAATCTCTTAAAGAAAAATCAGAAGAATGCCACCAGATGGACAGGATTATCAGACATCTTGAATCTGATCTTGAAGATGCCAAAGATAATGAAGGAAAACTTGAGGATCAAATTGCCTCTCTCAAAAGAGACCTTCAAACAGCAAATGAATATAAAGAAAAATTCAAGATAAGTTCTGCTCAACTTGAAGTTCTTCTTGGAAGTCAAAAGAGGACAGATGACAAGTATGGTTTGGGATATGAGAAAGGAGAAAGCTCCGGATCCGGTCAGAAGAATCTTGGATCAGAAAATCCAAGAAGCAGGCCTAGAAGACCTCCGGTAAGACAGCCAAATGCTCAAAGATATCCATCCTTCAATGGATACTGCCACAGCTGCAACCACTTTGGTCACAAAGCTAATCAGTGCAGAATGAGAATGAATCAGATTAATTCATCCTTCTCCGGACAGTGCTTCAACTGCAAAAGGTATGGACACAAATCCCATGAATGCAGAAGTATACAAGTAAACAAATCATTCAAAGGTAGATGCTTCACATGCAATAGAGTAGGTCATATGGCTAATCAATGCAGATCAAGAGGATATCAGTCAAATATGCGAAGAAATGTTATTTGCCAAATCTGCAATAGGTCCGGTCATAATGCTAAAGTTTGCAGAAACAAGAATCAGGACAAAAGAGGTTCGGTGTATAATCAGAATCAAGACAAGGGTAAACAAAAGATGAATGCGGATGAGGTTAGGAATCAGATGAGCAAGATCTGGGTGAAGAAAAGTTCAGAGAATGTAGAGGTTGGATCCGCACCAGACTCTGGTGCTGATATTTCTTCCGGAAATTAAAAAGTGAGCTCAGGCTCAGGGGGAGACTCAAAGAAAATCTTGTTCCCCCAGCCAAACAAGTGGTACCGGATGTGGCACAAGATGCGGACCAAAGGGTTTGTAGATATGAGTCTTGAGATACTTCAGTCAAGTTTTCAGAGGTCCGCATGAAGTTATGAAGAAGCTGTGATCGATCAAATAAGACCTATTCAGGGAGATGCTCCGGTATGATAGAGGATTACAAAAAGGTCCGGAAAGATCTGGAAATGCACTATCTTGTTCTGCGATTGGACAGAGTGTTTGGGATGCTCTTGTAATATGTTACCTTGATTTATTCATGATTGAAAGATCCGGATGATATCCTCAGATCAGAACCAATCCGGGATACTCCAAACTATCCAGACAAGGCAAACCGGAATGATGTAGGTGAAGCATTTATTGCAGACAGATATTAGGGTTCGCAGAACAATTTAAGGGATTTCTCAAAGGTCATTTAGCGAAAAGTGGAGCTCTGCAACAAGGTTCATCAAGCACCAAGGATCTCCTGCCGAAGCTATTGCATAAAGAAATCAATCCAACCACTCCGTGCAAACCGAAGGCGCATAAGGTATTCTCCGTTTTTCATTACCTCACTGCAAATCTTTGAAGAATGGCTACTCCAAACATAGTTAAGATCTCTGATAGACCTCGCCCCTCATTCAAGAAACATCCCTACAAATCATTGGAGGTAGACCCACTAGGAGCCTTCTCTAGTGTTCCCCACGGAGTTTTACACACCGAAGACATTAGGGTTTACATACATGCAAACATTGAGGAATTTGGGGAATTCAAATTAAGAGACCTCTATCACAAGCAGCTGATTGACAATGCTTTTGAGCTTAAACCAGAGTATAAGGATATTCAGAAGAAACAATTTGAGCAATTTATTCATTTCCCCTGTTTTGAAGAGGATGAATGGGTCCGGTATGTACTGAGCAGAATGCATGACAACTTTCTATGGCTAGATAGACCCTACAAGATCACAAAAGAGGCAATTAGAGCAGTAATTGGCCTATACTCTTCCGGAGGAGTACCTATCCTCAAATCTGTCAAGAACAACATTGTAACTGAGGCCACCGGATCAAAATTTGACAAAAGGGCAATGACCATTGAAGACATCTCCGATCCGGATATCAAATATGCATCAATGATAATAGGATACAAGATCTACCACTCCAGCAGGGAGAATTCTGTATCCGGAACTGCAGTATACACTGCCTATGAGATGCTAAGAAAGAATGCAGAGTATGATCTCTGCGAACTACTGCTAAGCCAATTAATGGAAAATATACAGAAAATCAAGAAGGATAAGAAGAATTCCTTTAAGTATGGTACTCTGATTGTATGTCTATTCTTCTACTTCATGAATGAGCTACCCGGAACAAGTGGATGGGTATGGCAAAATGACAAACCTGTTGCAGTCCAGATAAGAGACTATTTGCATGGACTTGGGGATGCAAAAGCGAGAAATACAGCTCTATGGGGATACTTCAAAAACTTTCAGAGCATGATGCAAGCAAGAGAGAGAATTCCCCAGTCTCTCATTGAGAAATACAAGGACTCAGTGTGCTTTATGGTTGACACTGATCAGTGCCTAATGGAGGCAGTGGAGCCAAGGACTGTCTGGATCATGCCCATGGGGTATGAAGTTGATGAACAGATAGTGGAGCTGCATGTTCAACACATGCTAAGTCAGCCCAAAGATCCTAAGGCAGAAAGGTTTGGAACCTTTGAGGAGCTGAGTGTAAAAATACATGTAGAACTCAGGGAACCTGAGATTAAAAGAAAGGTAAGAAAAGAAGTAGAGCACATTGCTCAAGGCCTAGGTATCTCAAAGGAGGCACTTGATGCCAGCCGGGAAAAGAGGAGGAAGGCCGAGGAAGAAGAGAAAAGCAAAGAAAGTGCTCCGGTTGAAACTCCCACCCGGACCAGATCATCAAAGAGACCTGCACCTTCCACAACCAAAAGTTCAAAACCGGAAGTCCAGGCATCCGGTAAGAGATCCAAGACAAAAGCCACAAGGGCTTATGGAAGCCAAAAGGATGAAGAGGAAACAGAATCAGATGAGGGAGTAAGAGAAGTAAAGAAACAGAAGAAGAAAGGATCCGGTAAGCCCTCCACAGGCCAAGACAAGGATGAAATGGCAGAGGTAACTGTTGAAAAGCCCACTCTGTCACTAGAGAGCATAATCAAGTCGGTCACGGTGGATGGAAACCTTCAACCAATGACTGAATCATATGATGACTTCAGTGAGGCCGACCAAAAGACTCTGCAGGAGGCCACAGTAAAATATCTTAACATATATAATAAGGCTTTCATTGAAATAATATCTCTTATTCCCAAAAGCCTAGAAAAGGAAATGGAAGTCAGAAAGAATAATGCTCATGCTAAAGATCTTGAGATCCGGGAGCAGATAGCTATTCAGCTATATCCTCAAATTGATCCCAAGACCATGAACATTATCTTCAAAGACTGCAAAGATGAGTTTAGAAGCAAAGCCAGGATGAATCAACTCATGCTTGGCGAGACTGACAAAGTGGCCCAAGAAACAGAAGAGATCCTCCGGAAGGCCTTCAAAAGGTTCAATCTTCCGGTTGTAGAGGATTTAGGTACAGAAACAGCTGAGGACTTGGGACCCTCTGCTCCAGAAGAAGTGGCTCATGAACAAACTAGCATCTCTCCTCCGGTTTCCCCTACAGTCTCCGGATCCAAAGAAGAAGAGCAATTACAGGAGAAGGAAGCAATGGTGAAAGATAAAGAGGTTGACAGTTCTAAGACTGCAGAAGAAAAGAAACATCTGTCTCCGGTAAGAGACACTGCACAAACTGTTCAACAGTTTTTGAGTAAAGAAACTTTAGAGATTGATGAACCGGAGCTTCTAAAAGGCCCATTTGATTTTGACTCTCTCTCTCCGGTACAAACAATGAAGATAGCTTCATTTGCAAATGCCAAGGCAAATGAAAAGCTCCTGAAGTCTCATATGGAAGACTGTGAGTTGATAGAGGCTGCTTCCAGAGTACTTGTGAAGATCATGCCATCAATGCAGATAGATCCGACAGCCTCCTCTTCCGGTAATCTAAAAACCTTAGTCAGCAGTGTTGATACACATTTTGATTCTTTAGAAAAATCAGCTGAAGAAAAGGTCCGGAAGGAATTTTTGGATAAAAGATTTTCAGAGATATTAGAATTAATCTCTAAAGATAGGAAGATTGTAAGCATTGGAATAAAGAGCTTAGAGAATGCTCTTAAGGATGGCGGTGACATCTATAAATTTTGTATATCCTGGTCAAAGGCAACAGCAGCATTTGACAAGAAAATAAAAGAGGAACAGGATAAGCTACAAAGCTTATCTCAAAGTTTTGATCCTCTCTCTTCCTCTATAATAAATCAAGAATGTCAGACCATTGCAGTCTTGAATGAAATAAAAAATCTTGAGAAGGAAAGGAAGAACATCACTAACCGGATGGGAGAACTTAGAAGGATTATAATCCCTAAGTTGGAAACCATGCATGAGGCCATCAGTGATGCTCAGACCACCGCCCAAACAAAAGATCCGACAAATCTCAAGCGGGCAGAAGCGTTCGCATTTTTGCTAAGTGGTCACATTTCAATTTTGGATAGAATGAAGCAAAGTTGGGCTACAGAAATGATCCAATTGCAGACATCCTTTGCAGACATTCTTCAATATATGTGAGTATGTAAATATGCGGCTAAGTATAAGAAATTTTTGAAAATTTTGATATGCGGACCCTACCCTTTGCCATTGATGTCAAAGGGGGAGTGAGGAGCAGTGAAAAATGAGAAATCCAACTAAGGGGGAGTTCCGGAAATTGTATATAAAGACAGAGCATCAGCAAAGGGGGAGCACAGTGAAAACACTTAGTCATTTTTCACTAAGTGTTGCCATCAATGCCAAAGGGGGAGATTGTTGGCAAGAGACACTATATGGATTCATGGTTGTTGTCATTGATGGCAACAAAGGTCATCCCACATATCCGCAAGACATGATATGTCTCTACCGGAAGTCAGAATAAAGAATGTTGTGGTCCGGTGAAGAAGAACAGAGCATGTGGCAAGGTCCGACAGATTGGTCCGGACCTCTCAGAGGAAGTGTCTTGGTGCAGTGCGGATTTGGGGAAGTCAAGAGGACTACCTTGAGTGGTATATTCCAAGGATTTAGCCTCTGGTGATGGACAAGGAAAAAGATATGAATGGTTGAGTCCCGGATTCCTGAGAGACAGTGAAAACAGAGGAAGAACTGACTGGCAGAGTATCAGACTGCTTTCCGGATGGGTTACTATTGATGATAGAGGTTGTGAAGGCATGAATCATGTTTGGCCGACATGATTAATGATATCTACAAGTATATGCTTGATCCGCATTGCTTGGTGAGGAAGGATTCAGCCGACAGAATGAAAGTTTATAAGAAACTAGACTGTTCCGGATGCCGACTAGAAAGGTGATGAAATTACTTGTGCGGATATATATAGAGGATGGATTTAGTTGTGAAGGCGGAGTTGTTGTGGAGAGATATGCGAATAAGTCCAGATAAAGAGCAGAGGTAGCAAAAAGGATCCGGTATGTGAAAGATAGCAGAATAAAGAACAGAGGAAAGATGAAGTGCAGCAGATCAGTGTACTGAGCCTAACCGGAACTGAACTCCAGCATATGCAGATGCTTCCAATCAGTTCAAGACTGTGATTCTCATCACTTTGTAGACAGTGTGTCTTCTTGTAGGCAGTGGGCCTCTTGTGAGCAGTGTGCTCGGGCAGTGAGCCCTAATTGGCAAGTGCCATCTTTGTAATTTCCTATTCTTCTAACAGAGAATAATTTTGGGTTAATCACCCCGTGGTTTTCTCCCTTAACAGGGTTTCCACGTCAAAAATACTGTGTCATGTGTTTCTTGTTTTATGGTTAATGTTTTATGTTTGATTTTATGCTGCATCAATTAAAAGGAAAGTTCAATAAAGGAAACAATTAGGATAACTGATTCACCCCCCCTCTCAGTTATCAACAATCTTCACTTTGATAATTTGATGTAGATCCATAGGCTCGATCGACTAGACATTTCAGCGACTGATTTAGCATATGCAGGGGCTGATATTGTTGCATTTATTCTAATTGGTAGGCTTTACAGGTGGATTCATGGTAGATGGTTTCACTCTTTAATGCGTATGGGCTCTATGTCTTGCTGGCAGATCTCCATGTGTTTGGCGACAAGACATCGTAGTGGCCGAATTAAGTTTTGCAGAGATCCCTTAAACACACAATCAATGAAAATATAGAGATTTCAAAGGGTCAGAGATTTAAAGTGTTGTAAAATCTTTGTCAAGGGGCGATATGTCCCATCCGCCATCAATACAGATCTGATCTCTCAACTGTCATGTTTCAAATATTTTATGTATTCATTGTTGAAGATAGATGATTGAGCTACTCACATTCAAGGCCCAAAATATCTTCCACCTACCCTGTTCCAGATATTTTATTACATAACTTCTTACCAGTGGCTGTCCCTTCTGGCGATGATATTTTCTAACAGAGCCCATGGGGAGAATTCATTGTAACTAGCTTAGGTCAAATGCAAAATGCTATATATGCATAAACATGAGATGTAAAAGAGGTTGGAAGATTTAGTAATCTATGCTTCTGATTCCAAATAGAGCATTCCTCTACTGTAACCTTGCCTTCTGATTAAATACATGCTGGTCATTTTACGTCTTCATGCTATTTTGACTCTGTGTGATCTAAGAATGATGTGTTTGTGAATATTTAATTCCTTCTAATCATCTCTTTCTCTTTGCCTCTATTAAAATCAGCTTGATCTATGTATGTTTATTGGTTCTATCTAGTCATTTGTGCATTTTCTCAGTTCTGTGAGGGTTCTTTTATTCAACCTAGTTTATCACCTATTTTCTATTCATGTTTCCTTCTATCCCTTTTCTCTAGTAGCATTAGCACTAGTTTAGATATATTCCTCTAAGCATTAGGCTTAGAAATAAGGAACCAACCTTCTCTGGAGGTCTGATCTCAGTTTGTAAGGTCCCACACTTCAAGATCATTCCCATTGTATCATTATGATGCTTGGACTCTCTCCAAGTAGGGTGTAATTCTATGTGACAACAGTTTCTGGCACACCCGGTGGGACTGTTCGAGTCTGAATAGTGCTTATTGTTTTAATCATATTTCTAGTTTTGATATGCTATCAGCGTTGCCAGGCCTTTAAGAGGTAGTTTTCTACATATCTAGTGACTCATACTGAAAAAAGGACACGTAGATCAATACTGCCACACATTTTATGAGAAGGATACAGACTCAGACTTCAAGTTCATTTGATTATTTGCAGCTATTCCGCCTAGAAGATAGAGTAGAACTGTGGTAAGAACTCTGGTTTCAAAAAGAATACAATCAACCCCACCAAGATTCAGGCCAGTAATACCTGTAGTTCCTGCACTGGTTCAAACAAACCCACCTCTAGTTGTTCCAATGGCAAGGAATTAGCCATTTGTGGATTTTGATGGGGGAAGCCCATTGAACTTGATAGTGCATGATAATATACCCATGGCAGCTTTAAAGAGACTACCTTATTTTACTGGGGAGGATCAAACTACCCCAATCGAACACATTAGAGACATAGCTTCTCTATGTGGTGTTTATCATGTAACTCAAGAAAATGTAGCCATCAGGTTGTTGGCTGCCTTGTTTAAAGGAAAAGTGTTATAGTGGTTCAGGAGTTTACCGGTGCAAACCATTGCAACTTAGGATGATCTAGGTGATAAGTTGAACAAACAATTTCAAGATAAGTCTAATAACTTATCGCTGGTTGAATAGTTGACTACGATAAAGAGAGCTCCCTAGGAGAAAATGATGGATTTCAATTTCTAGTTTTAGAAGACATGGAATAGAATTCCTGCCATGGTAAGGCCTTCATTAGAATATGCATTTCTATATTTTTTGAAAGCTCTTAATAGTGACATTTCAGTAATGATACAATCAATGGGAGATACAAATTTACCTGATGCATATGAAATAGCTATTAGAGAAGAAAATAGCCTGAATCAATCTGGAAAAATAGCACCTAGACCACCAGTGCCCATTTTTCCTAAAATTTAAGCTTCAATGCCTTTGTCAATCCCATCTTTTGCCCCTTTACCTATTGTAGCAGCATTTCCAAGTACTACCAGTCCTAAGACTACTATTTCCAGCTTATCACAGGAGTTAAGAGAGATTAAAAATAACCAACAGAAAATAGAGAACATCCTGCAAACTTTTGGGAATGAGCTGGTGAATATCAAAAAACAATAGTCCCAGAATAGATAGCCTTATCAATCACATAGTTAAGGGCAAAACCAGTCATACCAAGCTAATAGGGCACCTTATCAAAGCAATTACCAGGGTGCTAGGTAGAATGTGAACCAGAGGCCTTTCCAGCCCTACAATCCTGCACCTGTTAGTGTAGTTAGAGACTTTGTCCCTGTTCAGAACAACCTTGCAACTGAGTATGAATGGTGTTGTCCATGCAATCAGTCACACAGTCAGGTAACTTGTTCAAAAGGAGTGATAAATTAGGCTCTAATGGTGCAAAATGTTGTAGTTTCACAACCAAACACACCTAATGATGGGGCTATACAGTAGCAAGAACAACCTCAAAATGATACTGCCTTCCTAAACTGGCAAGAAGATGAGTTCTGTGGTGTAAACAAAGATGCTACTTCAGTTCCAGCAAATACGACAGCTAAAAAGAGGGGTTATGAGATAGATCAAGTTGTAAAAAAAAGGAAAAGGACCTACTGATCCTTCTACATCCCAGATTCCCCATATTTTGCAAAGGAACACTCAAGCAACTGCCAAGGAACAACCTCATTTGCAGGTTGATATTGCTACTGTAAAATCACATCAGAAGGTAAACATTACTTCACCTTTCAATATCATTGAAAATATGAAGAAAATGAATGTAACAATATCTATGTGGGATTCCTTAGCGATCCCAGGTCAAAAGGACATGTTACAATCTACCTTGTCTGATTTAAAAATGTCAAATGATGCAACTGTTGACCCAACTAGGGCCGTCCTTACCAATTCATCCCAAGACAACAGGAAACAACCAAATAAGAGTGCTAAACCACTTCCATTTTATGTGTCATTAATAATAGGAGACAAGTTAGTACATAAGTGCATGGTGGATAGTGGTGCAAGTAGTTCTGTAATGCCAAAATAGATTATAGACCAATTAGGATTGAAATACTAGCCCCTTATGAAGGGTGTACTCCAACTACATGGCACAATCGTTAACACTTTAGGTGTGATAAAGTATATAGGTCTCACTTTGCATACCTGCCCAAATGTTTCCATTTCCCAAGAGGTGTTCGTCATAGATCTACCTCCTTATTTTGCCATGTGTTTGTCAAGAGAGTTCACAGCCAAGATAGGAGGATATTTATCCTCTGACTAGTCCCACATATTTTTTAGGACTCGATATGGTACAAAAGTGACCATAAAATCTAAATTTCTTGCCAAGGATCACATAGAGCCTTATGTCCCAACTGTTGTTAACACAAATTGCGTTACTTCTGATGACTCTGAGCTTGTTGCTACTCAAGAACTACAAGATGAAAGTATACCAGAAGTGTTGTTAAAGGAGTGGGCCTTAGAAAATATTGTAGATGATCCTAAAGGACACATTCAAGAAACTAGTATGGGGGTTTACATGCTACACAAACCTAAATCAGCAATTCCAAACCTTGTAAAGAGTGTAGAACAATAGATAGAACAACAAGATGAGGTATGAAAAATGTACTTTGATGGCTCTAGGAATAGGAATGGATCTGGTGGTGGTGCAATGCTTGTGTCTCCACAAGGTGACAAATATCATTCTACTTTCTATTTTTCTTTTTCATGTACAAATAACACTGCCGAGTATGAAGGGTTGATTCAAGATTTGTAGTGGGCAGGGAAAAGGAAAATTAACTATTTGCAAGTGTATGGGGACAATGAACTTATTGTAAATCAGGTGAGGGGACTGCATGTTACAAAGAATGATGTTTTGAAATGCTATAAACATAGGGTATGGGATATGATCGAGGAGTTTGATGCTTTCAATCTAATCTCTATTCCAAGAAATCAGAACAATCATGCAGATAGGTTAGCTACAATTGGGGCTCGCTTCAATATCCCCAGTGATATTCAAAGAGAAAAGGTACGGCCTCATGTGAAGATAGTTGATAGGTCCTCTGTTCCTGACAATAACATTCATTGGCAAGTTTTTGAGAGTGATGAGCAAGTTCTGCATTTCCTGTTAGAAGAGGATGAGTTTTCTATGATGAATCAGAACAAACTCAAACAACAATATGATGATGACCAAGTTGTTTAGTTAAGGACTAATAAGCTGTCCAGAGGACTAGTAACCTTGGAATCCATTTTTGGTACTAATGATTAGCTGAAAAAGAGCAAAACTAGCATGCAAGTCAAAGAGGAACATTATGAGGAGTTGAAAATTTTCAAAGGTAAGCTTCTCAAAATTGGTAAAATCTGTTCACTTGAGGATAGGAAAGCTTTTATTGCTCTTTGTCAAGAATTTGAGGCTATATTTGCTTGGGAATACTCAGACTTAAAAGGGTTTGACCCTCATATTGCCGAGCATACTATAGGGTTAGAGCCAAGTGTGAAACTTGTGAGGCAAAAACAAAGACCTTTAAATCAAAAACTTGAGCCTCTGATGACTAAGGAATTAACCAAGCTAATCGAGGGAAACATCATTTTTCTGATCAAGCATACTTCTTGGGTCTCCAATCTTGTTCCTGTGAGGAAGAAGAATGGAGAGATTAGGCTGCGCATTGATTTTAGAGACCTTAATAGAGCCTCCCTGAAGGACCACTACCCACTGCCCTCAACGGAGCAAATTCTGCAAGTAGTAGCCGGTTCAGAAAGATTCTCCCTACTTGATGGATATTCAAGTTATAATAAGGTATTAGTCAAGGAAGAAGATTAGTTTAAAACTACTTTTACCACAAAATGGGGCACCATGGCTTACAAAAGGATGCCTTTTGGTCTGTCAAATGCTGGCTCCACTTTTTAGAGAGTTATGGATATGGCTTTTAAAGGTTTGCTTTATAAATTGGTACTTGTGTACCTTGATGACATCACAGTTTTCTCTAAAGATGTAGTTGAACATTTATCCCACCTAAAACAAGTATTTGAGAGATGTAAAGAGTTTGGAATATCTCTCAATCCCAAGAAATGTATTTTTGTTGTGCATGAAGGAAAGATTTTAGGACACATTGTGTCAAAAAAGGGAGTTACCATTGATACAGAATGAGTAAGAGATATTTTGGAGCTGCCTTTACCCAGTCACAAGAAAACTCTGCAAAGTTTTATTGGTAGAATTAATTTTCTGCAAAGATTTATACCTGACATTGCAAATTTATTGAAGCCATTGACCTTTATGTTGAAGAAAAATACAATTTTCAGCTAGACAAAGGAGGGCAAACTTAGTTTTAAGTCCATAAAGGAAGCATTATCAACTGCACCAACTTTGGTAAATTCTGATTTCTCAAAAGATTTCATTTTGTATGCTTATGGCAGTATAGATACAATTTCTACAATTTTGGTATAACAGCAAAGTGAAGGCTTTGAGTAGCCAATTTCTTTCTTTAGTCAAGGACTAGAGGAGTATGAACAGAGGTATAGTTTCATTGAAAAATGTGTCCTTGCAGTGGTCAAGAGTCTCAAGAAGTTTAGGCATCTTATTTCTAACAATAAGGTACATTTGATGGTTGCTCACCCTAGTGTGAAAGAGTTTCTATTATGTAAGGATGTTAATGAGAAAATGGCTAGTTGGATTACCAAAGTCGTAGAATATGATGTAGATATCAAGATAAGCAAGCTCATCAGAGGTAGAGGACTTAGTGAACAGCTTGCTACTAGGTCTGAAAATGAAATAGAGAAGGAAGAAGAGGTGCTTCTGACCATTGAAGATGAACATCATGATGATACAACAATAGTTGGAATAGGTTGGCTCAATGACATGACTCATTTTTTACAAACTAGTGAATGTCCAATAGGTTTAGATAGAACCAAGAGAAGATATTTTAGACTACAGTCTATTCCATATGTTTTAATTAATGATATCCTTTTTACAAAAGATTTTAATGGTGTATTGTTAAGATGCATTGATAATGATCAAATTGACAAGGTGTTGCATGAGTTTCATGATGGAACAGTAGGGGGTCATTTTGCCCCAAGGGCTACTACTTGGAAAATAATGAGAGCTGGATACTACTAGCCCATCTTATTCAAGGATGCCCATGCATGGGCCAGAAAGTGTGTAAAATTTGCCATTTTTGTAGGCAATGAAAGGCTGCCAGCTTTACTTCTGTAGCTGATTCAAGTAGAACAACCCTTCATGAGATGGGGCATTGATTTTATAGGTCCCATTAACCCACCATCAAGTGCAAGCCACAAGTGGGTACTTACAGCAACAGATTATTTCACAAGGTGGACTAAAGCAGTGGCTTTGAAGGAAACCAATGAGAATGTGTTTTTAAACTTTTATTATGATTTGGTATCTAGATTTGGAGTATCTGAGTCAATTATCTCTGACAATACTTTAGCCTTTGTTGGATTGAAGATAACTGACTGGGCTATGAAGAATAGAATCTATTTGAACACTTCATCAAATTATTACCCACAGGGTAATGGTTTGGCTGAATCCACACATAAGAATCTCATAAGGATTATCAAAAGATCAATGGAGGACAACAAGAGAACCTCGCACACCAATCTAAAATCTGCTTTATGGGCAGATAGAATAACTCCCAAGAAGTCTATTGGAAACTCCCCATATATGCTAGTTTATGGAAAAGAAGCAAGATTGCCTGTGTCTATGGAGCTGCCAGCACTTGATATCATGAATCAACTAGAGATGTTTGAAGAAGAAGACCACATGGCTATCAAATATGCTCAACTTATGGAGCTTGAAGAAATGAGAGATAAAGCTATGATAGCTATGGAGCATCATCAGCTTCAGACAAAAAGAATTTTTGATAACAAGGCCACTCCCAAAATTTTTAGGGAGGGTGATATGGTACTCAAATGGGATGAATTGAAAAGCAGGCCAGGGGGGTACTCCAAGTTTGACAACATGTGGAGTGGCCCATTTATCATTATTGAATGCAAGGAGCACAATGCATTTCAGTTATTAAACATGGATGGAAAAATTTGCCTATCCCAGTCAATGGGATACACCTGAAGAGGTGTTTTGAGGTATGAGCTACCTTGTAAAATGGTAGATTAGGTTTCTTTCTTTCAATAAGTGCTACTGCACAATAGTTTAGATACCTTTTGTTTTCCCTAAGTGTTGTCTAACATAGTTAGATGATTTGCTTTCAACATTTTGTTTTGGTTTTGGTCTTCCAAGTGTTCTTCATTGCTGATATGCTAAGTTAATAAGGTCAAGATTGATTGTCATAGGTATTTTTAAGTCTTTATATGACCCTATGTCCAATGGATGTTGTAGGCCACTAGTCTGATTGTTTAGCAGGCAAACATCCCTGAGAAGTCACCAAAATGTTGACCTATTTTTCTCTGTCCAGAGTTAAATAGTTCACCTTGTATATTCCTTGAATATCCTTTAGAAAATGACCCTACAAAGCTTAAATCCTTCAAATACCCATACTCTGCCTTGCCAAAAATCTCAAAAGCTCACCTAGAGAATCCTTGAAGAAAACCCAAAAAAACCCAGAAATATTTTGTCTCCAATTGTTTTCTATCGTAGAGATTTCTTAGTTTTATACTTAGCCATTTTTCATGTATATGATGATGACGTCATCCTTGTTTTGGGGTTTTCTATCATTTGGTTGAATTGTATCTCAGATACAATTTTTCCTTGTATCTTGGTCATGTACAATGTTACTATGAATCAAGTTCGTTGTAGGTTATGTTGTATGTATCTCCTTTGTATATTGTGCATACAATTGCATATACGATGCAATATACAAGAGGTTATACAAGTATGAGATATAATCCCGGACCTAAAAGAATATGCATTTTGGTTTTGGAAAGACAGATGCGGTTGTATGCATCTTTGTATGTATGTTCACATTGTATATTTGCAGATGCAAAGGGCAGATACAAGGTCATATGGGTAAGTGCAAAAAGATGGGGGGCCAAAAAGTGGCCAAATTGTTTTCAAAATAATTTAATGCATAATGCGCTCGCTTTATAATGCACTCACGTTATGGTTTGGTAATGACGAGCCTAAGGGTCATCAAAACCAAACCAGAACGCACTCACATTATAAAGCGAGCGCGTTAGGAATTATTATAAATAAAAAAAGGTAATCTTCTCATTTCATTTCTATTTTCTCCTCTATACCCATGGCCTGCAAACCCTAGAAAGCGTGCTCGCATTTTGGAAAAATCAATTCAACACCAAAATCTTGTTGATTCGTCACCAAAATGCTGCCACGACATCATGCACACCAAAGAAATGAGTTTTTTTTTGTTGGAATTTCTTTCTAAATAGGTAGGTTTGAGTTGATTTTTGATGTATATTTTGTTAATTGTCAGGAAATGTTAATGCACCTCCTCCTCCTCCTCCACCTCAAAATCCACAAAATCTTGAGGAGGGAATACCTGAGGAACAACAACCTCCTCCATCCATTCCTCGACATGCCCTGGAACACAAGAAAATATAATGGGGCAAATTGAAAACAACAAAAAAGAAATTGAAGATATAATTGCAAGGTTGAAAGATCCTTCCACTTCAACCTTGCATAGGTCCACGCTTGCTGAATCTCTTGAATCTATGTTGTCAAATGTAGATTCAATTAGCAAGCAAATATCTAGTTGGATAGATAAAAGGAGAGAGTTTAGAGACTATTATGCAGACAAGCTATCATACCAAGATGTGAAAAAATTATAAATTACAAAATTAGACTTGTGTTTGATTTTACAAACCCACAAACAAATCAACCTCCACCCATTACATGCAAGAGGTTCCCTATCCATTGGTGCAACAACCAAGTGATAAGGGACAATTTTGGGTAGAGGTGGTGGATGGTTTTTGACCATCCTCCATGCAATAATAATAAGGTCCCGCAATACTTTTTGAGGAAACTCTACTACGAGTTTGTCCTCAATAAAGTGCCAAACTATTTTGATATGCAAGACTTCTAGGGTAGAGATGGAGGGTTAGCACAAGATAGACCAGGGGCACGTATTGACCCATAGCTGGTAGTGAGACGAGTAATTAGCAGACTAGCCCATGAGCATGTTTCTATCCCTTCCATTGTGAAGGAGAGTGTTGAGGTCAATACACTTCAGTCCATTAGTGCCTTGACCCAGAGAATTATAGAGCATTGTAGTCCTGCAGCACAGAGTGGGTTGGGAGAAAGTACGAGGAGTAAGGTCCCACCCCATCCTTGTCAGACTTGTGGGTCAGCCTGTGGTTATGACCCCATGGATAGTCAGGATGCAGGTGCACAGGCTACATCTGCAGCTAAGCAGATGGTGATGATAGATACCCTCTTGAGTGAGACTTTTGGCCTTGATACTCAGGTAAATATTAGCAAGTTTATTGAGTTTAATTTATTAAATTTCATTTTTGAAACGCAAGATTAAGTAATTTAGTTTGAGGAATTTAATGAAATTTTAGGGTCATAGCGTTGATGCAGTTTTCAGTGGTTCTCCACCTGCATATTACACTAGATCATCTACTGTCAGGGTATGTAACTAGTAAACAATTATAAATATTACATGTGAATAGCATTGTTATATGAATGATATCCTAATATCTAATTTTGGATGTTGAATAGCTTAATATTGGAGATTTCATGGCAACACCTACCAGCGGTGGTGGACTTCAAAGCTTCATGGAGGTAATAAAATAAATAGTTTAATGAATGAATCGTACTTACTAATTTTTTGTATGTGACTTGTGTGCTTTATTGTGTGTACTTCCATGTTTAGATAAACATGTGTGTATGTTAGGAGCCATGATTTGCATCACTATTATAGTTTTGTAATTGAATAATGTTGTTTTATTTCCAGATGATACAGGCTATGGAGACACCTCCCGATCTTCATAGGGCAATGGAGCATGGTGTGACCTCTGTGATTCATAGCTCCATGGCATTGACAGGGGTATGAGGCAGATTAGTAAATTTCAATTTACATTCATTGTTATAGTTATTTATTTTTGAAAAATCAAAAGATTATTGATTTGAAGTTTAATTTCTATCTGGATGTTTTCTATAGGACATGACATCACCATGGCCTATTCTTGCTACTGAAGCAAGTGAGGAGACATATTATATGGTAGCGGTAAGTGATTATTTTGTTAAATGTTTCATTTTTTATAACACGTAATTTCTATATATTAATGTCTATACTTTTTATTGTAACAACTAAAGATGCAAGAAGAACTAAATAGGAGGAGCAGCCCTTGGGTTCATAGTAGACCACCCATATGTGTGTCTCCATCCCCTAGAAGATCAAAGGCTACCTGTGATCTATTTTCTTCACTAGCCAGAGGGGAATGACTTTTTATTGTCTTCCTTTGTTGTATGCCTATATGACATTTGTGGACATATATTTTTTATTGCATATAGTTGACATTGTATGCCTATATGGAATTCTTGTAAGCCTATATGGCTATTTTGTATATATGTTATACTTATATCAACAGATATTGATGTATGCCTATATGGATATTTGGTTAATACAAATCTTTTTTATTAATGGCGTCCATACTTGCATTATAAATCCACATTTGAATGGATATTTGTAGATGGCTACTTCAAATATTTAAAGTCCAATTGTATTACATAGGATGTTTGTTGATCCAATAAGCTAGCTATTGTTATTCAAGTATCACCTAAACCTCATTTTGGAACTAAAAGATAAAAGTTGTATTTTAAAAAAAAATGAATCATCATGTTGAATAGAAAATATTAATATTCTTTATGAGTTGCTCAGTTGAAAATATTCAAATGAGTATGCTGATCCATATTCTTTATAAGTTGGTCAATTGAAAATATTTCTTAATTTCTTATTATTATACCATATTGGGATGCAAAGAGAACAAACCTTTTATCATCCCAAGTTATGGCGCCTTGAATGGAATTGATACAAATGACCTTAAGCATTGAAATTTTGAAAAGGAAAACACATTATGAGTTTAGGTGCCCTTCATGCTTCATATCACCAGTTTGGGCATCTTGGCAACATAGTAGATGAATAGCACCTCAAAATGAGCGTCTAAGGGTGATGTAGTCATACAAGGGTGCAAACAAGTGTTAAAAGCCTTAAAATATCAAGGAATAATCCAAATTCAGGTAAGCTGAATTTTCACACCTTGATCATCATCTAAGTCACCTTGTAAAGGAGGTCTTGAGAAACATAAACCTTAGGTGCAATTTCTTTCTTCTACAATCAAATTTGAGCACCTAAGGAGTGGATTGGTGATGGACATCACTTTGAGCACCTTAAAAGTGTTTGAAGGTTTGAATTGGCGAATGATGGTGTTGGATTTAGGGCACACAACTGAGAGGGGGGTGAATCAGTTGTGCAAAAACTTGCTTCTACTTCAAACACTTGATTCTTCTTTATTAGTTAACAGCATATAAATTAACCAGTCATGAAAGCAGGAAGCATAAACACCAGAGCAGATAAACATCAACACATTTGACACTAAGATTTTTGATGTGGAAAACCTAGTTAAGGGAAAAACCACGGGGTGATTAACCCAAGGATTATTATTTGTTAGAAGAATAAGGAAAACAAATGACACATGCCAGTCAAGGCTCACTGCCCGAGCACACTGCTCACAAAGAGGCACACTATCTACAAGATCATAAGTACCACAACCTTGAACTGGAGAATGACATCTTCACCATGTCTGGATCAGTTCCATTTAAGCTCAAAACGCATCTGCTCTGCCTTTCACTCTTCCGCTATACCACACTCATCTGCACACCCACACACTACAAAATGGATTCACAAACCTTCATTTATACAAGACATCAACTTAGGAATAAGCATCTAAGTCGGCACTCAACCATAAGAACATTCGCAAGATGAATAACACATCCAGTCGGCCACCACAAGAATATTTGTAAGATGAACAACTCATCCGGTCGGCTAGTCTGAACAAGAACTTCATCTGAAAGAATATCTTCAATTCCAGGCTCTACCACCAATGTGGATCAATAACACACCCTCAACACGATCCAAGAACCTTCACAAGCTTGCCTGAATGACCAAGAACATCCGCACTTCCTCTGCTTACCGGAATCTCTTCTCTTCCTCATCTGGAACTTCAAGAACACAGTCTACCGTCACTGTCATACTGAAACATGTTCTTCTGGAACTCCAAATCATGAACAAATTGAGATGAGACATCACAAGGACATCCCAAATACTCCATCCAATCCGCAAGATAGGATAATGCACTTCTGGATCTTGCCGGACCTCTTTGTAGTACTCTGTCACTCTAGAGCACCTCCCAGAACCGGTTCTACTTGATCAATCACAACTTCTTCAAATTTGCATTCGGACCTCTAAAAACTTAACTCGATCATCTCAAGACTCATATCTACAAACCCTTTAATCCGCATCCTTTGGTCATCAACGTATTGAGTACTTTTGCCTTCTTCTCATTACTGTTCTTCACTGTTCCTGTTTGAGACTAATTTTCTCAATATCCTCAGCACACAGCTCATCTAATTCTTCTTGTCAATGCAATATAAGTTATGTTGACATCAATGACAATACTGATGAACCTCATACTTGTAACAATCTCCCCCTTTGTCATTGATGGCAACATATGATGTGAAAAACCATCAAGACAAGATCTTCTCGTTTCTATCACAGCTCCCCCTATCAACAACAACTCTTCACATGTCTTCTCTTCCTTTATTGCTCCCCCTTTGATCATCAACCACTTGTTTTTCACATGTCTTCTCTGCCCCTTTGACATCAATGGCAAAGGGCTCATGCTTGCAAATCTAACACATCAGAATCATACCAGCTACTCCCCGTTAGTAGCAGCTCCCCATCATCAATTTGGATCATAAGATATGACTGTGAATCCACTGGACTAATGCACATCAGTGCATCCTAGTTCATCACCAGAGGGGCCATGACCCCTAGCTTCTCCCGGAGATACTCAAAAGAGTCTTTGGGAAGAGCTTTAGTAAAGATATCTACAATCTGATCCTTTGAGGGTACATATTCCAATCTAACTTCACCCTTGTTCACTTGCTCTCTCAGAAAGTGAAACTTGATAGATATGTGCTTGGTCTTAGAATGCAACACCAGATTCTTAGAAATATTTATTGCACTTGAATTATCATAGAAAATTGTGATAGTCTCCTCATATTCTACTTTCATATCTCTTAGCATCTACTTCATCCATAAGATCTGAGTACAACTACTTGCTACTGCAATGTATTCTGCTTCAATTGTAGACAAAGATATTGCCTCTTGTTTCTTGCTTAGCCAAGAAACTAATCTTTTTCCCAAAAAGAATGCTCCTCCACTTGTACTCTTCTGGTCATCCACATCTCCTACCCAATCTACATCTGTGTAAGCATGAAGAGAGAAATCTTGATCTCTAGGATACCATAGACCATACTCAACTGTTCCCTTCAAGTACCTAAAAATTATTTTGATTGCCATGAAATGAGATTCTCTGGGATCAGTCTGAAATCTTGCCACAAGACCAACAGCCTGCATTATATCTAGTCTAGTCTGAGTGAGATACAATAGTCCTCCAATCATTGATCTGTACTTGGTCTGATCTGTTTTAGGAGAGTCATCATCTTTGCTTAACTTACATCCGGTTGCCATAGGGGTGTTCATTGGCTTTGAATCTTCCATTTTGAATTTCCTCAACAATTCTTTTGCATATTTGGTTTGACAGATAAAGATACCTTTCTTTGTCTGAGTAATTTGTAGACCCAAGAAGAAGCTCATTTCACCAAGCATTGACATTTCAAACTCACTTTGCATTTGATTTGCAAAAGTTTTACACATGCTGTCCTTTCCTCCAAAGATGATATCATCAACAAATACTTCAACAATCAAGATGTTTTCATTATCTATTTGGAAGTATAGGTTACTATTAGCAGTACCTTTGTTGAAACCAATCTGTACAAGATGTTTATCTAACCTTTCATACCATGCTCTTGGGGCTTGCTTTAAACCGTACAGTGCTTTCTTTAACTTGCAGACCATATCATCATGATCAGACAATAGAAATCCATCCGATTGTTCAATGTAAACTTCTTCTTCCAGATCACCATTTAGGAAGGCAGACTTGACATCCATCTGATATACCTTGAAGTCTTTGAAGGCAGCAAATGCAAGAAATAATCTGACTACTTCAATTCTTGCCATCGGAGCAAAGGTCTCTTCAAAATCAATTCCTTCTATTTGAGAGTAGCCTTTGCAGACCAATCTAGCTTTGTTTCTGATTACTTCACCAACTTCATTTAGTATGTTCCAGAAGACCCATTTGGTTCCAATCACATTCTTGTTTCTAGGTCTGGGAATACGATCCCAAGTATGATTTTTCTCAATTTGCATCAATTCTTCCTCCATTGCTTTGGTCCAGTTTCCATCATTGCAAGCTTCATTAATTGTCTTAGGTTCAATCTTAGAAATCAGACAGTATTCATTTGAGTCTTGAGCAATTCTTCTCCTTGTTTGTATCCCTTTACTTTTGTCACCTATGATCTGATCTTCAAAATGATTTAGAGTTACATACCTTGGAACTTTGGGAGTTTCTTGCACTACTAATTCTTGATCAGGCTCATTCAGACAAACTTCTTCTTCCTGATTTATCGGATCAGTCTAGATCTAAATTTCAGAGGAGGATGGAGCTCCTTGCACTAAAGAATCATTCTGATCATCTTCTTCACATTCATAGAATCTTGAGGGCTTCTCAACTTCTTCATCAACCTTCACATTTGTACTTTCTATCATCTTTCTCAATCTCTTATTGTAACACCGGTATGCTTTGCTTTGAGTGGAGTAACCCAAGAAAATTCCTTCATCACTTCTAGCATCAAACTTTCCTAAATCTTCATCTCTTTTGATGTAACACTTGCTACCAAATACTCTGAAATATCTCACAGTGGGAGTTATTCCAAACCAAAGTTCATAAGGATTCTTACCGGTATTGCTTCTGATTTGAACTTGATTAATGGTGTAAACTGTAGTGCTGACAGCTTCTCTCCAAAACATCTGAGGAACACTTGCTTCCATCATCATTGTCCTGGCTACTTCTTGGATGGTCTGGTTCTTTCTCTCAACTACTCCATTCTGCTATGGAGTCCTAGGATCAGACAACTATCTCTTTATACCATGCTTCTCACAAAAGTCTATGAATTCACCGGATGTGAATTCACCACCTCTATCAGACCTTAAACATTTCAGTTTCAATCTGGTTTGATTCTCTACCATAGCTTTGAAGATTTTGAACTTCTCAAGGGCTTCTGATTTCTCTTTTAGAAAGGTAACCCACATCATCCAGGAATGATCATTAATCAGTAACATAAAATACCTATCACCTTGCATACTCTTGATTCTTGTCGGACCACAGAGATCAGTATGAACTAATTCCAACAATCCGGTAGAGGACTGATCCTTGCTTTTGAAAGAGACTTTGCTCTATTTACGTAGCTGACATTCTTTGCACAAACTATTTGTAGGTTTCACCAATTTTGGAAGATCTCTTACAGCCTGAGTATTGCTTATCTTGATGATGTTATCAAAATTCACATGACACATTCTTCTATGCCATAACCAACTCTGATCAACTTGAACAAATAGACAACTTTTATTAGAACCAACTAGATGGAAGATATTACCTTTTGTTTGAGTACCAGATGCAATCTTAGTTTTGGAGCTTCCAAAGATCTAGCACCTTCCATTCTTGAACTGGAGATCATAGCCTTTGTCCACCAACTGACCAACACTGAGAAGATTGTGCTTCAATCCTTCAACATATAGAACATTACCAATTTTGCTCTTTCCATCAAAAGAAATAGTTCCCCTACCTCTGATTATGCCAGTAAAATTATCACCAAACTTCACCATTCATCCTTCATACCTTTCCAAATCTAAGAACTTGTTCTTGTCACCTGTCATATGGTGAGAGCATCCACTGTCAATAAGCCAATCATCCTTTTCTTCAACTTGGGCAGCGAAAGCTCTTTCAACAACCTTATGATTGATAGATTCAGAGGATATTGAGTCTTCTTCCTTGATGGCCATAAACACCCATTCATTTCCTGATTTGCTTCCTATTTCTGATTCATCATCTGTTACTCCTTCATTATCATCTTCTTCATGAACATAATAGCAGTTCTTTTGAAACCTTGATCTGTTAGCATTTGACCTTGTAGATCTTTCTGGGCATCTTGAAGAAAAATGACCAATCTTATTGCAGTTGAAGCACTTAAAGGGTAGTTTTCCTTCATACTTACCAGATCCTCTTGGTAGTCTCTTTGCAATGAGGGCTTCAAGTTGAGTTGTTTCTGCTTCTTCCTCTTCCATGTCTTTCCTTGCTTGATCATACCATGACAGCTTTCTTGAAGAGTTCTCTCCTGGATCAAATCTTTGTTTGCCTTTCACATAGGCACTGGCCTTGAATGCAGATTCAGTCTTGGGTTGATCATCTCCAAACTCAGTCATTTCAAATGCAACTAGTTTGCCAACCAATTTCTCTCTTGTCATAGTTGCATGGGCTCTGAATTCATCAATGGCGGCAACCTTGATCTTGTAGGCAGTAGGAAAGGATCTGAGAATTTTGCAAACAATATCATTTTCATCTAGAACTCCACCAACATTCCTGATTCCATATACCAGCTCATTCACTCTTGGCATAAAGGTAGTGATGTTTTCATCATCTCTCATCTTCAATCTTTCAAATTTCCCTTTCAGACTTTGCAATCTTGCACTCTTAACATACTCATCTCCTTCATACAGAAGTTCCAATTTAGTCCAGATCTCATATGCAGTTGGTAGGTCAATAACATTTGAGAGATCTGAGTCATTCAATGCACTTAGAAGAGCTTCTTTGGTTCGCAAATTATTTTCAGCATCTGTGATTTCATTTAGAGTTGTCGGACCACCCTGTGGAGGTACATAAGCCTTTGTGATCATGGACAGATAATCTTTTCCCATACACTCCAAGTGACATCTCATGCGACCTTTCTAGAGTGAGAAATTGGTTCCATCGAACTTCAGACTATCCTTCTTATATGACGACATCCTGGATCTCCTCAAGTGGTTAAGCTCCTTTCAAAGGAACTTGGCTCTGATACCAATTGTTGGATTTAGGGCACACAACTGAGAGGGGGGTGAATTAGTTGTGCAAAAACTTGATTCTACTTCAAACACTTGATTCTTCTTTATTAGTTAACAGCATATAAATTAACCATTCATGAAAGTAGGAAGCATAAACACTGGAGCAGATAAACATCAACACATTTGACACCAAGATTTTTGACGTGGAAAACCTGGTTAAGGGAAAAACCACGGGGTGATTAACGCAAGGATTATTCTCTGTTAGAAGAATAAGGAAAACAAATGGCACATGCCAGTCAGGGCTCACTGCCTAAGCACACTGCTCACAAAGAGGCACACTGCCTACAAAAGAGACACACTATCTACAAGATCATAAGTACCACAACCTTGAACTGGAGAATGACATCTTCACCACTTCTGGATTAGTTCCATTTAAGCTCAAAACGCATCTCCTCTACCTTTCGCTCTTCTGCTATACCACACTACAAAATGGATTCACAAACCTTCATTTATACAAGACATCGACTTAGGAATAAGCATCTAAGTCGGCAATCAACCATAAGAACATTCACAAGATGAATAACACATCCGGCCAGCCACCACAAGAATATTTGTAAGATGAACAACTCATCCAGTCGGCTAGTCTAAACAAGAACTTCATCCGGAAGAATATCTTCAATTCTGGGCTCTACCACCAATGCGGATCAACAACACACCCTCAACACGATCCAAGAACCTTCACAAGCTTGCTTGAATGACCAGGAACATCTGCACTTCCTCTGCTTACCGGAATCTCTTCTCTTCCTCATCCAGAACTTCAAGAACATAGTCTACCGCCACTGTCATACTGAAACATGTTCTTTCGGACCTCCAAATCATGAACAAATTAAGATGACACATCACAAGGACATCCCAAATACTCCATCCAATCTGCAAGATAGGATAATGCACTTCTGGATCTCACTGAACCTCTTTGTAGCACTCTGTCACTCTGGAGCACCTCCCAGAACTGGTTCTACTTGATCAATCACAACTTCAAATCTGCATGCAGACCTCTGAAAACTTAACTGGATCATCTCAAGACTCATATCTACAAGCCCTTTAATCCGCATCCTTTGGTCATCAATGTATTGAGTACTTTTTCCTTCTTCTCATCACTATTCTTCACTATTCCTGTTTGAGACTAATTTTCTCAATATCCTCAGCACACAGCTCATCTAATTTTTCTTGTCAATGCAATATGAGTTATGTTGACATCAATGACAACACTGATGAACCTCATACTTGCAACAGATGGTACCTAAAGGTCTTAGAACCAACTAGAATAAGGAATTGAAGAATGAGTTAACCACTTTGAGTGCCTTGAAGGAGAGAAGTATGTATATGAAGATTGATTGAATGTTTGGAGTTTAGGCACACTTTCCTTGTCATCTAATCACACATTGCCACCTAGGAAGAGTTGACATGAAACAATCCTTTGAGTGGACTCCTTGATGAGATCTCTCCCATTGCTTAAACTTGTTGAAATGTTAAAAGCTAAGTCAAATGGATTCTAGGCACTCTTTGCCTTCAGAATGACCTTGAATTGGCGCCTAAGCATAACAAGAGAGTTTAAATCTGTTCAAGATGGAACCTTGTAAGAGGAGAGCTTAAGAGCATGAGACTAGATGGCATTTAAGAGTCAAGATCATCAAAATCCAAAGAAATGGGTTAAGTAAGCTAAGGTGCCTTTGCTTGTCATTCAATACCTCCATGAGCGCCTAGATTGAAATTGCATCCAAGGACATCTAAGAGTAGGTACCTAGAGGGGAAAAGTCATCCTAAGACCTTCATAATTATTTAAAACATAAAAAACACCAAGTATAAAGCTTCATGATGTTGGGCGCTCTTTCACCTCCATATAGATCTAGATTGGTGCCTTAGATAAAGTATCACAAATCTATATCATTGAGTAAGTTCCAAGAGAGAAAGGCTTACTTCAAGCATGTTTAATCATTCAAGGTCTTACAAATAATGAATAGAGCCTAAATTGATGCTAGGCACCTCCTCTTGTCTCTACTATCTAGTTTTGGCACCTAAGTAGAAATTGCATCTAGTGAACTCATTAATTAGCGTCTAGGAGGAAAAGACCTTAAACTTACATTATTGAGTTAGCACTTTAGAAATTGAGCCATTCCTAGTCAATTGGAGTCATAAAATATCAAGTACAAAGTCAAATTGGACTTAGGCACCCCTTCATGTAATTTCCCACCATCATGAGTGCGTAGATCTAGGAAGATCATCCAATTGTGCCTAGGACTAAGATACAAGTCCAAGACCTCAAATTTGAGCACCTAGAAGTGTGATGGATTGAAGAAGCTACATTAGCACCTAAGGGTAAGTTGTATCTAATGACATCACCTAATTAAGCACCTCAGAGGTATAAAGCTTAACATTGACATGAGGACAAGTGCATAGTAAAGGAGAGTTTCTTAAACATTTAAACATGTGAATGAAGTCATAGAAATGCACTAAGTCATCTAGGTGCCATTTTCCCCTTATGTACCCTTACATTTGCGCCTAAGAAGAAGTTGCTTTAGTTGATTGGAGTGTTTGAGTATTGAGGATTTCTTAGCAATGCTTTGAACCCCTTTAAAGTTGAAGAAGGTATTTACCTGAGTTAAGGTGCAAATTTACACCCCAATCATCATCAAAATGTGCCTTAGGAGAGATCAGCATTATTAAGGAAGTCTAGGTGAGTTCTTCAACTTGTATAACCTCTAAGTACGCCTGGCAAGCAAGAATTATTATAAGTCATCCTCAAATGCTTGAAATAGCAATACAAAGTCAAATTGGACTTAGGCACCTTTTGCTCCTCTTTTCACCTATATATGCACCTAGATTTGAAATAAGATTATTGTATGTTCCTTTGTGCTATAAAGTGTTTATCATAAGGATTGATGTGTTTCTTAGTTTGTATTGAAAGAGGATTGAAGGAAAAGAAGTATCACAGAGGTAGGAGCAAGAGCTTGGAGTCACTTTCAAGGAGGAGTCATCATGTAGCTATTTCAAAGGAGTCGTTCACATTCATTCATGCCAGAGAGTTAAGATGGGAAGTAATCACTACCAAAGAGACACCACATCAAGAGGTAGCTGCTCCAAGAAGTCACAACAAGATACATCTCAGGTCTTCTTCATCAATGACATCATGTTAGATCACATCAAGTTTGACATACTTCATCAAGTTGCATCATGTCCAGAGATCTTCAATCCCTTCAAGTTTCATTCATCTTCAAGTGTCAATTAGCTTCTTCATCAATCATTGCTTCAAGGTCAACATGCCAAGTGCACTACTTCATCTTCATCATATCATCAAGCAAGGCACTTGATCCATCATACTTCAAGTTCTCCCAATCTTCAAGTCTTTGAGAAGAGTCTTCTACTCCATGTCATCAATGAAGTTTCATCATCTACTCTGAGTCATGAAGGAGCATCATTAAACTCATCTACTCTACATGAAAGATCATCAAGGAAGGTCATCAACCTACCTACAAGAAGAAGAAATATCATAGAGTTAGTCAAATGAAGCTATAAGCATCATACATATTCTACTTACAATGAACAAGGCAAGATCAACAAGATACATATCAAGTGTTCATTATCAAAGCAATCATATTGAATATATCATACAAAGATTAGTTTGGCCACACGAGGAGAAGAATGAAAGTTACACCCCTTTCAACTTTACACTGCCTCCTTCTGACAATTTTTGGGGCAGCAGAAAACCTTTCACCAAGAACAAACACCTCAAAGTTATAAAAAAATGAGAGAGGTTATTGTAGAGGCACTCTACATGATCATGTTGCCTTAGATGAAATATTTGTAAGTGACATAGTTTTCAAATAACATCTCATCAAAGATTGTTGCCTTTTTGCACTTTGGACTCTTCAGGGATATCGTCGGTGCAATGTAGCTCAAACTATTTTGACATGTTTGGGTGAAAAATAGGAACATGCCTAACATAAATGTACCCATCCAGACATGTTGGAATAGTCAGTTTGGTCACATTAGGAGCAATACAAAAGTTACACCCCTTTGCAACTTTACATTGCCTCCTTCTGACCATTTTTGGGGCAACAGAAAACCTTTCACCATCGGCAAATGCCTCAGAGATATAAAAAATTGAGAGAGGTTATTGTAGAGGCACTCTACATGATCACGTTGCCTAAGATAGAATGTTTTTAAGTGACATTTTTTGAGTAACATCTCGTCAAAAATTGCTGCCTTTTTGCACTTTGGACTCTTCAGGGATATCGTCGGTACAATGTAGCTCAGACTGTTTCAACATGTTTGGGTGAAAAATAGGACCATACCTAATGTAAATGTACCCATCTGGATGTGTTGGAATAGTCAGTTTGGTTGCATCAGGACCAGGATGAAAGTTACACCCCTTCGCAACTTTACACTGCCTCCTTCTGACGATTTTTGGGGCAACAAAAAACCTTTCACCACGGGCAAATGCCTCAGAGATATAAAAAATTAAGAGAGGTTATTGTAGAGGCACTCTATATGATCACATTACCTTAGATGAAATGTTTCTAAGTGACACAGTTTTTGAGTAACATCTTGTCAAAGATTGTTTCTTTTTTGCACTTTGGACTCTTAAGGGATATCATTGGTACAATGTAGCTCGAACTGTTTTGACATGTTTGGGTGAAAAATAGGACCATGCCTAGTGTAAATGTACCCATCTAGATGCATTGGAATAGTCATTTTGGTCAAATCAGGAGCAGGATGAAAGTTACACCCCTTTGCAACTTTACACTGCCTCCTGACGATTTTTGGGGCAGCAGAAAACCTTTCACCATGAGCAAATGCCTCAGAGATATAAAAAACTGAGAGAGGTTATTATAGATGCACTCTACATGATTGCATTGCATTAGATGTAATGTTTCTAAGTGACATAGTTTTTGAGTAACATCTCATCAAAGAATTCTGCCTTTTTGCACTTTGGATTCTTTAGGGATATCGTCGGTACAATGTAGCTCGGACTGTTTCGACATGTTTGGGTGAAAAACAAGACCATGCCTAGCATAAATGTACCCATCTAGATGCATTGGAATAGTTAGTTTGGTTGCATCAGGAGTAGGACGAAAGTTACACCCCTTTGCAACTTAACACTGCCTCCTTCTGACGATTTTTGGGGCAGCAGAAAACCTTTCACCATGGGCAAATGCCTTAGAGATATAAAAAAAACTGAGAGAGGTTATTGTAGAGGCACTCTACATGATCGTGCTTCCTTAGACATAACATTTTTAAGTGACACATTTTTCAAGTAACATCTCGTCAAAGATTGCTACCTTTTGCACTTTGGACTCTTTAGGGATATCATCAGTACAATGTAGCTCGGACTATTTTGATATGTTTGGGTGAAAAATAGAACAATGCCTAGCCTAAATGTACCCATCCAGATGCATTGGAACTATCATTTTGGTTGCATCAGGAGCAGGACATGAAAAATGCATAACATGATGATGTAAAAATGTGTATATGTGTAAAAATGCAGCAGGAAATAAAAAAATGACAAACCTTACAAATTAATGTGCATACTTACAACTCAATGTAACATGACTTTACAAAATCAATGTGAATACTTACAAATTAATCCAATGAACCATCTGGGTCTGCTTTACTCTTTATTGTGTCAAGTATTGCTTCATGGTCAGAATCACGCACCTTCCACAAGATTTTGTTCAAAGGTCTACCCTGATACTTTATCAAATAAAAATTGGATGCCACGACAAAGTTTGAGTAATAAAGAATCTTCCGATGCATGTCAAAGTTTTGAAACGGCCAAACATTAACACTCTTATGTGGGTACCTTCTAAGCCATGTTCCAGTAATAACCACTGAGATTGTAGGTTATTCGATGTTTTCTCCATCTGTAACAAGGGCCTCCAATTTCTTTTTGGCCTCAACACAACAAAATAAGTAATAATATGTTCCCTTTTCATTATCTTCATCTATAATAATTGCATATACGTTCCCTACATTGATATGTGTAGCAAATTAGATGAAATTAATCAACATTACAAAAACACTACAAAGTAAGATAACATTACCTGGTTGAACTAGATGAAATTAGATGCATATACATGCCCTATATTACCTTGTTGAACTAAATCTGATATGTGGTCAAAGTCAACTGATGATTCCATGATGAATACCTATAAAATTATGCCTCTAACTCAGCCAATAGAAATTTTGTGAGTTCTTGAATTGTGACGCACAGTTATCTGACCATATGATATGATGACTGAATGATATGCCCCTTCTAGCCAAATCATTTTAGAACACCTAAAAGCAACCTTGCACGAACTCTGCAGAATGCGTGTGATCATCACTAATATAGAAATTATACTCCCTTATGATCTTTTTGTCATCTTCTGTACTATCATTCACATGAATGAATGTGATGTGCACAAATATAGAAACCTATGTGGAGTTGTAATATTGTGATTGCACCTCACGTTGTGGCTGTAAACTATAGTTCTCTGTAAAGTCCATGACTGAAACAATGCTACCAACCAAAAATGTGTCCTTGCATAACTTGAATTGCAAGTCCAACCATTGAGCTCTATGGGCATGTCTTGCATACTCATACACTATGTTGTCATGAAATATAGGCATAAACTGATACAGTGGATTCTTTTCAATAACCAATTTACACCTCTTTGCTTCTTTACCATCTTTTGTATTGTATGCCACTGTTTTATACTTGCCAAACTCTACTAGTTTGTTTCCAACCACATGTGCTCTTTCCATATGTTCACATATTGGCAAATGTTGCAAGCCACCACAATAATGACATCTACCATCTAAGCATAATTTCTTGTAGAATATTTGACCTTCCTCTCTTTCACATAAAATTCTTGATATGAAGTCTCTTGAAGATGTTGGTGGGCTACATATGGCACAACCCTGTAAAACATTGTTAGTATGCATATCTAAACATATAGACCTATAAACATCAAAATGGTTAGAAAATTCAATATGTAATCTACAACAACAAGTAGTGTGTGTGTGATTTATCTTGACATAGAAAGGTTTTAGCATTTCAAAATATCTTTGACAAATTTTAATTTGAGGATACTTCTATAGAAATTTACAATAAAACTGTGTTTGAGTCTCATCCAAAAAATGCTTTGGATGTGGCTCACGGTTCTGACTACCGATTCTCCTTCTTACCACATCCCTTTGATTCAGAGATACCCTTGTATAATTCTTCCAAAAGTCTTCAATTAGTGATCTCAATGCTTCAACAATTGGTTTATCTTTTCATGGTAGTCTCCCCGAGAATGCCCATAATTCATTGGCATTAGTGTCCTCAATTCTTTGGCATCTTCCAACAACTCTTGATAATTTTTTCCTAATAATTCTCAATTCTTGACTCGTCTTTCTAATGAGACAAGCTTTCCTCGTTTGACTACTTACTATAGTCGATGTAATCACACACCGTGTTGCATTACTATCTTTTGTACATGAGGTGTTACCCACACTCTCATATGCAATCATTAGATTCTTGATAATAGATTTTTCACTTGAAGCCTCCGATATTCTCAACCCAAGAATCCTCATGATGGACCTATACTTTATAGTTTGCATCATTTCAATGAATAGTTGACATCTTGCAGTCTCATTTAACTTTTCAAAGAAAAATCTCCAAATCTTATGAGTGTATCTTCTACAAGTGTATTTTGGAATCTTACCTTCCATTGGCTGCAAAATATTCTCATCAATATCAATTAAATACCTTGGCTTTCTATGTAAAATTCTAGGTGGTGTTAAGTTAGGTAAATTCATCTCAACATTAGGAATTTCATCAATATTTAAATGAGATGGGCTAGATGGCATACCTTTGATCGAAGATGGAATAGATGACATACCTTGAGGTTGAGGTGGGAACAATCGCATACCTCCTCCATCACATGTGAGTGATGATGTACTCTCAACTTGAGATGTGGTAGATGGTGTCCCTACATGTTGACTTGCGGTAGAGGATGTGTCTCCAACTATGGTATTCAAATCTCTCGTAGCACGAAGTTTTTGCATTCATTCTATTTGTGCCACCAATACCATATCTCTTTGTGATGGTTGTGGTTCCTCTTCAATTGGCATGTCTTCATTTATCATGTCCAATTTCCTCTTCTCACAAAGTTCCCTCATAGCCACTGCTTTCTTTGCATTCTTAGCTTCTATCTCTTCCGGTGTTGGTTTAATTCTTGATTGTTTCCTCGGCATGAAGGAGAATTTGTTTGTAGCATGATAAAGATACCAATATTACTTCCTATGAAATGAATACAAGATAATAGTGGGATTGTATTTTTATTATGTTGTAAGGATTTATTCTTGTATAGTTTGACATAATGGTATGTTAAGGTCTGTTTATTACACATAATTATTAAAGAGCCCAAGTGTAGAAAATATACATGGAATCATGTGAGATTGTAGGTTGCTTTCTTGATTGGGAATGTGTCTATTTTAAACATGTATGATAAAGCATGATAAAGTAATTCAAATAGAATTAAGGAAAATGTAAAGAACATTCATGTAAAGACTTGACATACCTAAAAAATGAAGATTTGAATGGAGAGAGTACCCAATTATGTAGTGTTTTTTCTTCTTGCATCAAACTCCTCAACAATTTGAGTTTTTCACCACTTGCTTCCTTTTCAATGTTAAATTGAATAACACTCAAATATAATTACTAACAACAATATTTTTAACCAATCTATAATGTTAAATTACTAAAATTGAATCACAATTAACATTGCAACACTACAAAAATTGAAACTTGAATAGATATATATCAAACTTGGTGTGAAAACCATGTTATTTCCTCCTTCTCAAGTTGGCAAAGTAGAAAAGGTGGTGGAAATATCATGCAAAGGTGGTAAAATGTGTAAATTGTGCATGTGAACTTCCCAACAACATAAAAGCACTTCGTATTTGTCGGAGCACGCATAGAATTAGTATGAAAACAGAGCATGTGGGCCTAGATCATGGGGGTCAACACTTTTTTACCATTTCTATAGTAGGACAAAACACAAGTGTGTTATAAAGCGCTCGTATTTTGTCCTACTATACATTGATCCATAAATATTTTACCTATCTCACCTTCAATAGCACCTTTACAATATCTCACCTCTAGTTCCATTAACTCATGTTATATATCTCACTTATCTCTCCCCCTCAACTCTATACCTCTCCCCTCTCTATGTCTCTCAGTCGCTCCTTGTCTACCTTAACCCTAATCCCTCCACCCTCAACCCTATCCCTAAACCCTCAACCCTCAAACCTTAACCCTCAACGTCAAAACCTAATCCCTCAACCCTTTACTCTAATCCCTCGACCCTCAACCCTATCCCTAAACCCTAAAGCATAAAGCCTCAACCCTCAACCCTCAACATCAAATCCTAATCCCTCAACCCTTCACTCTAATCCCTCAACCCTAAACCCTATCCCTAAACCTTAAACACTATACCTTAAACCCTAATCCCTTAACCCTCAACCCTAATCTATCATCCCTCAACTCTAATCCCTCATCCCTAAACCCTAAATGCTATCCCTATTCCTAAACCCTCAATGGGCTTGATACTATACCTTAAACCCTAATCCCTTATCCCTAAACCCTCCAACCCTATCCCTAATCCTTATACCCTCCACACTCTACTTTAACCCTAATCCCTCAACCCTCAAACCTATCCCTAAACCCTCAACCCTCAAACCTCAACCCTCAACGTCAAACCCTAATCCCTCAACCCTTAACTCTGATCCCTCGACCCTTAACCCTATCCCTAAACCCTCAACCCTCGAACCTCAACCCTCAACCCTCAACATCAAACCCTAATCCCTCAACCCTTAACTATGATCCCTCAACCCTCAACCCTATCCCTAAACCCTAAAGCCTCAACCCTCAACCCTCAACGTCAAATCCTAATCCCTCAACCCTTCACTCTAATCCCTCAACCCTAAACCCTATCCCTAGACCCTCAACACTATACCTTAAACCCTAATCCCTCAACCCTCAACCCTAAACCTTATCCCTAAACCCTAATCCCTCTACCCTCAACCCTAGTCCATCATGCCTCAACTCTAATCCATCATCCCTGAACCCTAAATGTTATCCCTATTCCTAAACCCTCAACGGGCTCGATACTATACCTTAAACCGTAATCCCTTATCCCTAAACCCTCCAACCTTATCCCTAATCCTTATACCCTCGACACTCTACTTTAACCCTAATCCCTTGACCCTCAACCCTATCCCAAAACCCTTAACCCTCGAACCTTAATGTGCTCAACCCTCAATGTCAAACCCTAATCCCTTAACCCTTAACTCTGATCCGTTGACCCTCAACCCTATCCCTAAGCCCTTAACCCTAAAGCCTCAACTCTCAACCCTCAACATCAAATCCTAATCCCTCAACCCTTCACTCTAATCTCTTAACCCTAAACCCTATCCCTAAACCCCCAACATTATACCTTAAACCCTAATCCCTCAACCGTCAACCCTAAACCTTATCCCTAAACTCTAATCCCTCAACCCTCAACCCTAATTTGTCATCCCTCAACTCTAATCCCTCATCCCTAAACCCTAAATGCTATCCCTATTCCTAAACCCTCAATGGGCTTGATACTATACCTTAAACCCTAATCCCTTATCCCTAAACCCTCCAACCCTATCCCTAATCCTTATACCCTCGACACTCTACTTTAACCCTAATCCCTCAACCCTCAACCCTATCCCGAAACACTTAACCCTCAAACTTCAATGTACTCAACCCTCAATGTCAAACCCTAATCCCTCAACCCTTAACTTTGATCCCTCAACACTCAACCCTATCCCTAAACCCTAAACCTTAAAGGCTCAACCCTCAACCCTCGATGTCAAATCCTAATCCCTCAACCCTAAACCCTCAACACTATACCTTAAACCCTAATCCCTCAACCCTTAACCCTAAACCTTATCCCTAAACCCTAATCCCTTAACCCTCAACCCTAATCCATCATCCCTCAACTCTAATCCCTCATCCCTAAAGCCTAAATGCTTTCCCTATTCCTAGACACTTAACGGGCTCGATACTATACCTTAAACCCTAATCCCTTATCCCTAAACCCTCCAACCCTATCCCTAATCCTTATACCTTTGACACTTTATTTTAACCCTAATCCCTCAACCCTCAACCCTATCCTGAAACCCTTAACCCTTGAACCTCAATGTACTCAACCCTTAATGTCAAACCCTAATCCCTCAACTCTTAACTCTGATCCCTTGACCCTTAACCCTTAAAACTTGAACCCTAAAACCTATCCCTACATGCTCGACACTCAACACTATAGCTTAAACCCTAATCCCTTAACCCTCATCCCTAAAGCCTCAACCCTAAACCCTATCCCTAATTCCTCTACCCTCGACACTCTTATTTAACTCTAATCCCTTGACAAATAACCCTATCTCTCAACCCTCAACCCTCAACCCTCAACTCTCAACATTAAACCCTAATTCATCAACCCTAAACCCTAATCCCTCAAACCTAAACCGTATCCCTAAACCATCAACCCTCAACACTATACCTTAAACCCTAATCCATATCCCTCGACCCTTAACCCTTAAAACTTAAACCCTATCCCTACACCCTCAACACTTGACACTATATCTTAAGCCTTAAACCCTCATCTCTAAAGCGTCAACCCTTAATCCTTAAACCTTCAACTGTAAACCCTCTCCCTAATCCCTCCACCCTTGACACTCTAACCCTAACCTCGACATTAAATGTTAATCGGTCAACCCTAAACCCTATCCCTAAACTCTCAACCCTCAACATTATACCTTAAACCCTATTCCATCAACCCTAAAACCTAATCCCTCAACCCTCAACCCTAAACACTATCAATAAACCCTCAACCCTCGACACTATACCTTAAACCCTAATCCCTCAACCCCCAACCCTAATCCCTCATCCCTAAACCCTAAACGCTGTCCCTATTCCTAAACCCTCAACTCTTGACACTATACCTTAAACCCTAATCCCTTATCCCTAAACCCTAAACCCTATCCCTCAACCCTTGACCCTTAAAAATTAAACCCTAAAACCTATCCATAAACCCTTGACACTCAACACTATATTTTAAACCCCAATCCCTTAACCCTCAGCCCTAAAGCCTCAACCCTCAATCATTAAACCTTCAACCCTAAACCCTATCCCTAATCCGTCTACCCTCAACACTCTACTTTAACCCTAATCCCTTGACCATCAACCCTACAGCTAAACCCTCAACCCTCAACCCTCAACTCTCAACATTAAACCCTAATTTGTCAACCCTAAATCCTAATCTGTCAACCCTAAACCCTAATCCCTCAACCCTAAACCCTAAACCCTATCCCTAAACCCAACAAAACTACTTTGCCTTATGTTAGGTTGTTAAACCCATCATTTTTGACACTCTTCTCTTAAAGATATTTGAGTTGCAAGAATATGTCAGAAAAATAGCTATGAACTTTTTTAATGTTAGTAATGTTATATGGCATGTTTTTCTGGTCCATCTAGGGTTCATTATGCCAATAGGTGTACACACTATGAGAAAATCTTTGTGTATGGTACATCCATAGTGAGTAATTAATAGTTGAAATCAGAAGGATGATCATTATGAGAAAAGCTTTGCATTGGGGTACATCTATGTTTCTTTCTGTCCACCCCGCACTTAGGGGAGGCATATTGTTATGAAACAGGCAAACAATCTCCCATTGTTTACTGGCTCTATCCACAAGAACTACTAAACTATACCTTAAACCCTAATCCCTCAGCCCTAAACTTTCAACCCTAAACCCTATCCCTAATCCCTCTACCCTCAACACTCTACCTTAACCCTAATCCCTCAACCCTTAACCCTAAATGCTATCCCTAAAGCCTCAACTGTAAACCCTAATCCCTCAAGGTCCTAAACTCTAATCCCTTATCCATAAACTCTAAATCCTATCCCTAAACGCTCAACCCTCAACCTTAAACCTTAATCACTCAATCCTTATCCACCCCTCTCCTCCCCTATCTAGCTCACTCCCATCTCTACCCTCCTCTACCCTCGACACTATACATACATACATATAGGCATACATAGATACATACATAGATATAGGCATACATACATACATACATACATACATACATGATTAATAGCCTTGAACATTAAAAAATTTAATGAGAACATAACGCGAGCGCGTTATAATGCACTCGCATTATTTCAAACATGAGAAACAACACAAACTTTTGCGGAAAAGGAAAAATGCAAAGCAAAAACTAACATGAGCGTATTATAACACACTCACGTTATGTTTTGCTTTGGGAATCCCAAGCCTTGGGCTTGGGATTTGCTTTGGATTTCCAACCCAAAGGCTTGGAGTGCCTTTTCAACATCCACAAACGTGTTTTTCCATATTCTTCAAGATTTTACATAATTTTGTTCATGCTAACCCTCAAATTTGCATGTGTTTCAAGGTCGAACAAATCAAACAGCTGGGTGATGTTAGGCTTTCTCTTAGCTATTTGACGATGTGATTTTTTTCACATTTTAATAATGTTAAGCCTTTCATCTTTAATTTCTTTTGTTTGTGTGTCCGTTTTTGGGCAAAAACCACTGCTTGGTCTTTTTTTCATTGTAAATTAACTATTTATTGAAATTTCAAAAAAATTACATATTTAGAAACTAGACTCCATTCTACAAATATTAAAAAAAGAAGAAAATGATTTTCAATTAGTTTTCAAAATTTATAGGGGTAGCATGGCCAAAATTCTATTTTTTAGGATGTGTCCACTTTGAAAATTAGTAAAAAATCAAATATTCATCAAAAAATTATCAGAAAAATTAGGCATAAACTACATGCTATTAGCTAATTTCTCACTGAAGAAATTTTAAAAATACCTAAAAAAAGTTGACCTTTTGAGGGAGCCACAAAACATGCTATGTTATGTTTTTTTGACAGAAATAGCACTAATTTCTGTGGCTCCCTCTTTTGAACCGCTTAATCTATGCCATTTAAAAAAAAAAAAAGTAGTTTAGAAAGTAGACTCGGAGCACCACGAACATTGTTTTGGTTGCATCTCCAAATTTTGAGTGTAACTATGCTCAATTTCTCATCCAAGGCCAGCATTTCTTGATTTCAGAAAAAAAGTGGCCATATAAGACCCCTTTTTGGCCCCCCAGCTTCTTGCACTTACCCTTACTTCAAGTAATTATGCTAAATGGATTGGATGTTCAAAGCTTGAATAGTTTAAAAGAATATTGATTCAACCCCCCAAGTATTCTCGGTGTTCAACATTGGCATGGTCCATGTGTGACTTCCATTCATCATGAGACACTATTACATTGCTATGGACACAAAAACTTGAGTCCCTCTTTTTCCCTCCATATCCACCCATCTCATCCAAATAAACCAAAAAGAAGAAAAAGGAAAAATAGAAGAAAAAATCAAAATAGTAAAGAGAAATTCTATCATCTAATAGTGAAAACCACCTCAGCGGTACCTTGGATAAGTACCATGATGAAAAACTAGCAAATAGGTGTCATCTGTAGATTGATTATCTATGTGTCTTCAACTTGGGGGCATGTTGTCTCATCCATCTCATCCTATCATCCTATCCTATCATCCTCATCCATTATATCCATATACCCATAATCGCTTCATATATTTGATCTTGATAAAGACAAGGACCAAAATGTTGAAAAATGCTTTGGACATCTTTTGATATAGCTAACCCTTTCAAACAAATCATATCCTCCTTCCATCCTTGCCTTTTGACCTAGTTTTCCTTTGTCATTAGTATCTAGCATCTAGGCTATCCAAATTGTAATCTAGTTCCATCCCATAACATATGCAAAAAAGCCAAAAAAATAAAAATATTCCAAAAACACCAAAAAATCAAAATATTTTAAAAATACCAAAAAAATCAAAACATTCAAAAACACAAAAAAATAAATATCCAAAAAAACCCAAGAAATAAAATTCAAATGCAAGTCATCCTTAATCCATACGAATCTAGCTAATCAATCTAGCCAAATTATCCAATCACCTCCATGGTCTTGATCCTAGCCTTGTTGTAAATTAGATCAATCAATCAATCATCATCAATAATCAATTGGATATATCATTCCCACATCCTTATGTTGATCTAGAGATATATCATTCCCCACAATATCAACACTATCCTTATCCATCAAATCCTAGTGTTGATTCACAAGGCCAACAACACTAGCATCATCATCAATCCAATCCAATCAATCAATCAATTGATCATCGGTTTTAGCTTGATAGGGGCAATACCTTGTTTGTTTTTGAATCATTTGTGCATGCTTTATTTCTTTCTTGTGTGTGTGTTATAATTTTATCTTGCATTTGTATCAAGTTCGTATTACTCCAGCTAATATTTATATCTTGTGTATGGCAGAAAAGGTTTTTGCATCCTAGTTGTCCTTTGCATCTAAGGTCATTTCATACCTTTTGTGCACTTGGACTTTAATTCTCTAAGTTTCCTTCCTCATACATCTAGACAATATTGTATTATGCTGGGTGCACATGACACAACATCAATTTGGTATTTATACCTTGGTGTATAATGTCTAGTGCTATATCAATATGGTTTCTCACCTCATGCAACATAATGTATCATTCATCCATTTTATTCTTTCTTTTGTATACTCCATCTCTTTACCCAATTTGTCTCATCCATTTCAAGAGCATACCCATGTTCTTCCAACATGCCTATCCTCTTGAGGGGGCATCTTATCCTTAGATTGTTCATTGTCATTGATTCAAGTGGTCGAGACATTCTTTTCCCTTCATCCATACCTTATCTTCTTTGAAATGATGTTACTTCTCTTAGTCACAACATCATCTCAAAGAGGGGAAAATGTAGACACCTAAAATTGACCATGTCCTATGGCATTACTTTCGACACCTCTTGTGACACCTTGCAACACATTTTGTCTTGGGACTCTTTCATGACCCCTTCCATCATTCTCTTAGTTAAATAAATTATATTTATTTAACTAATCCCTTTTTATCCATTTACCCTCTCTAGCCAATTAATTAAATAAATGTATTTATTCAATTAATTCACACTTTCCTCCATCCAATTTAAATTAACCCTCACATACCACATAATTTAAATAATTTTATTATTTTAATTATTTCACCCTTGTCCTTATCCTCACACATGTGATGCAGGAACTTCTGAAGGTCATAACTTTTGACCCGGAGGTCCGTTGGAGCTAAAATTTGGTGGGCAGATGCATCTTGAAGAGTTTAATAAAAAACCCATTGAATTGCTAAATTCGGTAGGTCACCGTTTTGACACTTTTTTTGGACCTTATTCGATCTAGGGCCTTAAAATGAGGTTTTAATGTTTTTTTAGAGATTTTCCAAGTTGTTTTTGTCTAAATATTTTCCTAGATTTACTTGCAATTAGATTAGAAAGTTGATGATTAGTCATTTTTTAGTAAGTTTCCAAACAAAAGAATACCCATAAAACTCAGAACTATTTTCAAATTTCTTCTCATTCCATCCCATCCTGTTGCAACTAAAGATAAATATCCAATTTATACAAAAAATAAAATTTACCATTTTTGATAGATTTTCTCAACTTTCTAAAATTGCCACTTTTGGCAACTTCGCATCCTTGTCCGTATGACCATGAAAGTTTCCAAATATTTGAAACTTACTAAAAAATGACTAATCATCAACTTTCTAATCTAATTGCAAGTAAATCTAGGAAAATTTTTAGAAAAAACTAGGAAAATCTTTAAAAAAATATTAAAACCTCATTTTGAGGCCCTATATGATCGAATAAGGTCCCAAAAAAGTGTCAAAATGGTGACCTACCAAATTTACCAATTTAGTGGGTTTTTTATTAAACTCTTCAAGACGCATCTACCCACCGAATTTCAGCGCCAATGGACCTCCGGGTCAAAAGTTATGACCTCCGAAAGTTCCTGCATCAACATGTCTCTCATAATTTAAATAATTTTATTATTTAAATTATTTGTTCCACACTTGTCCTCATCCTCAACTACTTGCCACCTTCATTAAATGAGTGTCTCCAAAATTAAAACATCTTTTCATTCTAGCCATCCACATCACACTACATCTTTTAATCCTAGCCATTCACATAAGGATAAATTCTAGAAGCTTCCTTTGAAACCCTATAAATCCTTATCCTTGCCCTAATCTTGTCTCAACCAATTCTAGCCATTGATCGTAATCTTTAATCCTGGCCATCTGTTTTATCCTTCAGTTCCTATAATTCAAGCCTCAATCAAGTCATTTCATACAGGAGCTTTCAAAGTAATGTTATGGTGCTGAAATTATGATCAACCAACATATCAATATTATCAATATCTATCTTAGAGAACATAGATAGTAGGGTTAGGGTGCACTCTACTCCATTCTATCAAAGATATTGAATTAGTGCAAGATTGATTGTTGTTATTGTTTTATCTATCATATCATTGCCTTGTATTATTTTCAGGTCTTCAAGTAGGATGGGTAGAGAAAGATGTACCATTCAAATAACTAGAAGAGGTAACACTAGCACCAATTCCTCCAAGCACCTCTAAACCAAATGGATTAGTTATCAACAAATCATGAAGGGCCTCAACTAAATGTGTAGAATTATCAACATTGACCAAACTATCAAGTTCATGTGCAAAATTATGTTATTTCAAATATTCCTCATTATCAAAATTCTCAAATTCAAGCTAAATAGTAATAGTAACTACAATAGTTCCCATATTAAGACCATTAAAAATACTATTCTCACCAAATTGGGAAACATGAGGATTTAAACAAGGGATTGTCCTTAAGGGAAAATGAGGATTTGGATGAGAGCTTGGCATACAAAATAATTCACAAAACTATAAAGGAAAAAATGATAAAAAGGCATGTTGAATTTGATGTAAAATCTAAAAAATCAACAAGCATTTAGATCTATATAAATAAGAAAATGAAACCCAAAAGATGAAAATAAGAATAGGTAGGGTGGTGTGAAAATAAGAGTGTACAATAAAGAGAAAAACCCAAGTAAGAAGGTATAATGACAAAGCACAAACAAAAGGCCCGATCGAAACCCTAATAAATTATGAAAAGTAAAATAAGTAATCAAACAAAGTACATCTAATACTCTAATGGAGAAGGAATAAACACTAAGACCAAAACCCTAGGTTATGTAGGAATGTCAATTTCACCAATCTATGTAAGAGAAAATAATACCTACCACAAAGATCTTAAGTAAATTAATTAAATCACAATGATAAACAAATCTAACTTAGGATAAAGAGCAAGGATTAGAATAATAAATGCAAACTAAATTTATGGAAATTAAATAAATTAATTGTGCTACTTAGATGGAATCTAAATGGAGGAATATAGTCTTAAAAGATGTCAAAAATAGATTATCCATGCAAAAAGGGGCCATGTTAGGATGAATGACTCTATCTGTAAATTGACTATATTAAAGTTACTTTAGATTATTTATGCACTTGGAAAACTAAACTCAATGCCTATTGAAATGAATCTAGTGCATGGAAATGGTCTAGCAAAGAATTGATGACTATTAGAGATGTGACTTGACTTGTTGTACGTATGTCTAAAGTGGGGTGGTGTTGAGAGACGTCATTTGGGAACTTGCTAGGCAAGGATTTATTCTCTCCATTGCTCAAGTCCATAGGTGGACAGATATAATGTCAATAAACCAACATTGAAGATAGTAGGTAAGCATGCAATATGCCTAGGATGATGGTGTAAGAAAATGATGCAATTAGGATGCTCTATATGATGTTATGATGCTCTCATATGAATACTCCTTGATGGTCCCTTAGATCATTGATGATGTGTAAATGGATTACAACATATCCTAAAATACAACAACAAAGGACACAAATCCACACAAACATGTGCTAGGTTAGCTCATAACAATTGGTAGAAAGAAGACAATAAGGTTTAATTTGAATTTCAAGATCTAAACTTTGAAGGCTCATGTATGTAAAAGTGATCTCAGTCAATTCCACACTTGCAAGTTTAAACTAAGGTAATGAGCAAGAAATATAGAAATTGGAACCAATTCTTAAGATGAGGGATGATGAAGATAAGTTAAAATATATTTTTGAAAAAAAAATGTAAAAATATACCACTTATAAACTTATCATTGTATAAAAATACACTCTAATTAAAATGAACCAAAAACATAAAAAAGAGAAAAACAAAGTTAAAATTGTCACCATTACACAAGCATTGCTTCCTAAAAATGGTACCCCTCCATTGTGTCTACATTCTTTATTGGAAGCGAGGGGAATGGGCGTTTAACAACCCTCCTCTCTCCACGGAAAACGATTTTGGTCTATTGGACTCAAAGGCTTAGGCTTCTTTCAATTTGGAAGCCTTCCCCCAGTCCCACTTTCTCTAGCTAATTCATTTTTTTACTTGGAAAAGCTAAAACTCATTTGCATTTCTTCAACGAACTTGGATGCAACCAACCGAGAGGCTAAGGATAATCAGTCTTTTGTATATTGAGAAAAGTAATCCTAAGTTGCAGTGAGATAAATTGAAGAAAAGTCTTAATGATTAAAGACAAAAGCAGAAAGGAAGAGAAGCCAGACAGCTTGGCTGGCATTTGCAGTGGGCCCCTAAAGACGTAGCACAAGAGATTCGTCCTTGTCTTTGCGCAAAGGCCGCAGAAAATAACAGTTTATACCATTATTTCAGCATGAGTACAAATTGTAATCAAAACCTTTTTCCTTATTCAACGTTGATGGGAATCTAAAAAGATAAGTAGGTATGGTTACTGCTTTCCGCCGACACAACCAGCCAAAGCCCAAGAGCAGTAAACAATACTAATCATATCAGATTTGCATTAAATTCAGTATTCAAGCAAGTGGATGGGGACCTGCGGTTGTGGTGCCGCTATCATGGAAGACAATAAGGACGACCATGAAACAGGAATTTCATATCTAATCAGGTCTAAATTTTACTATTCCACAGATTTAGCAAGCAAGCAATAATTGCACACCGATAAAATATTCCTATCAGTTTAGATTTATTTATAAACTTTATGAGCACCGGCAAAGCTGTTTGTTTTGAAGCTTTCCTCAATCTACAACACCATATTAATTAAATAAAACAATGCTTAAATAGTTGTTTATCACTGTACTCCGAAATTTTCCATTAAAATGCATTTTGCACGTAATTTTAGTTTTAAAATTGTGTAGATTGCTTAACGCCGTTTTGACTGTACTGCCTAGTCAACATAATTACAACAGTTGGTCTTTTCACATTTCTTGTGGCCCCGGATTTTTTTATTCATATTTTAAAGAAGCCCGAGAAAAGTTGCTTTTCATTATTTTCAAGATAATTCATGTATATAAATTTCGAAGTTTATATAGTGCTTTTTTTGATGCAGCCAACAAAATAAAATCACACAGTCAAAGGCCTCAAAAGGATGTAGGACCAATTTCTTGAAAACTAGATCATGTGTAGTAAAGGCAGATTTCACTCCTAAAGTTGTTTTTGATTTGAGTAATGATATAAATACCTAAGAAAACATTTTTAAGTATTGAATTTTAATCGACAAGTTTCATGGTTTCTAACCTAATATAAAAGTTTTGCATTGATAATCCTCTGAGGCTTAGAAGCCTTTGCTAAAGGAGAATGTCAATTTGTTTTTTATTATATAAGGCGGCAAAAGCTAGGGGCCGAACCCTTACAACAACATTACAAAAAGAGGCAGCAAAGGCTCACAGACAAAAAGACCCACCAAAACCAACTACAACATTAACAGCAAATATAGCCGATTAACAACAGATAGTATATAGTAGCAGAAAGACAGCATAAAACATAAAGAAAACTAAGACTAAGGAGAGACATTATCCCAGCCTTTAACCAGAAATTCCACAATTTCATCAAGTTTCTTGAATTTCTCCTCATCTTCTTCATCAGTCTGAGTCCCATGTTCCTACAGCATAGTAAGGTTTAGGATAGCCAAACGACAGAGCATACTGCTGATAAAATCTCCCATAGATCGAACTTTCTGCTCCAAATCATCAACCCTCCCCCTGAGGATATCAATATCATTCCCCTAATCAACTCCCTCCTCCTTGGTCTCCTCTTCAACCTCCTCCACAATCATCTTCTCCCCTTCACTAGCATTGTCCACAGGACCACCACCAGAATCCTCAGCCTGCTTCTCTTCCCCCTCATCTGCCTCCCCTTTAGAAATCTCTTGAATCTCAATGTCTCCATCTTTCAACTAATCATCCCCCTGAGTGGAAGCTTCTTAATCACTTTCAGAATAATCAATTAACTTGGCCTGAGGGGCCAGTTTACCCGCAATTCTCCCTAGTCTTCTCACTCCAGAAGAAAAACCCTCATTTTTACACTCCAATTTGGTTTTGTGTTTTTTCCTAGGGCTCACATCGTCACTGTTAAGATTCTTATGGGTTCCCACTGTGTCCCTAGTAACATCCCTAGTAGCATCCATCTCCTTGAATTTTCTCTTCTTACTTTTCACACTCCCTTTAGAAATCAGAGTATGCATCTTGGTATCCTCAAGGGTCTCAGAGAAGGAAACCCCTTTCAACATTTGGGAAGTAGGAGTAGGGTCAAGTTTCACAGAAATAGAAGCCTGAGTTAGGGAAGTGCTAGCAGGGACCTCAACAATGGAGGGTTGGATTGGCTTAGGAGGGTCCAAAGCAAGGTGGAAATTATACAGACGAAGGATGAGACCTTGATGTAGAGGAACAGGGCATTTAGAGGGTTTCTTGTCAAATTTGGCTTTCACCCTAAAAACAGAGTGTTCAAGGGAAGATAACAGATAAAAAGGAAAGCTAATCAAAACATTTCACCTAAAATGATTGAGCAAGCGAAGGTGATAATTATAAAACTTGGTGAAACGACCTTCAAGGGTGAAATATTTCATTAGAAGAAAGCACATCTCGTCCCATGGCTCTGGCAGCTTAGCACGTTCAAACCCTCCCTGGTAAGGGACAAGTTCCTCTCCTTTGCCTAGAAAAAGCTTCTAATTCTGATTGTTGGCCACCTTGGCTTTCCTTTGCAACTTAGTTCCCTTAGTTGAAAATCCTGTCGCCATGGCTATGACCTCTTTAGAGATTTCAAACCCAATTCTACCAATGGTGACTCTGCGATTCTACCACGAAAGGGCACACTGCACAGAGAGGTTTTCATCATACCGATTGAGGCATTCTAGAAAGGGACTTATGCCACCCTCCTTGCAATAATGTCAAACAACAACGTTATCCTTGAATTCACAACAAGATATTGGCTCAGTGTGAATTTTGTCTCCACCCATGATCTTCTTACCCTAAAAAACATAGAGAACACAAAGCTGAAAATACCTAATCACAAGATGTCTTTGCAAGTAAATTTGAATAGCTTTGAAGGTATAATAAATGAGGCAATAAACCAACATGCGCGAGCCGTCAAACTCCTAAGCCGCCTTCAAAATCTCCAATCATTGCGAATTTCTCCCATGCTCAGAAATGATATTTTTACATTTACTGTCATCATCACAAATCCATCTCATCTGAATGTGAGTGATTAAAGATGCCAAAATGGCATGAAAGGTACAAAAAGTCATAATGACAACATAATTGAGCATCCTCATCCTCATCGCCCACAAAAACCGTCCAGCCAGGCTGGCAAACTCAATGTGATGTGTCATCCTTGACATGTCAACTCCTTTTGAATTAGTTCCCTTATGTTAACAGAAATATTGTTACATTGGCGCCAATTCAAAAATTGCTGACCATAATCAACTAGGGCATCAGTAACTCCATTCCGCTCTCTGTAAATATGAGAAAATTCCACTCTAGAAATTCTCTGAATAAGAAGTTGAATATCCACAATGATATCCTTGAGCCTCCACCCATAGACCGAAGCATTGGTAACATCATCCAGGACAATTTTAGAATCCCCTTGTATATGCAAGTGAGAAATACCCAACGAAATAGCTAATTTAACTCCCCATAAGAGAGTAGAAGCCTCAGCATAGTTATTACTTTGAATGCCTAAACCACCAGCATAGGTAGCAACAAGCTCCCCTCTATCATCCCGGATAACCCACCACCACTAGCCTTTCCATTAGATTTTGAAGACCCATCAAAACTAAGCTTGAGCCAATCAGTCCTCGGAGGAATCCATCTTACATTAGCTCTCAAAGTCTACTTAGAGTTATCATGAGTAGGGATATGGTTAAGAATTCTCCAATTGAAAGTTATTCTTTCCTCTTCAAGAGTGAGGGGTTTATCAGCACTTTTAATATGCAAGTTGACAACACTTTCAATAAGGCACTTAGAGAAAGACTAATAAACTTGAGAAGAGTCCTTGACAACTTCCCTAAATATTATGTTATTTCGTTCCTTCCACAAAGTCCAACCATTGAAATGAAGAGTTTGGTTCCAAAGTTCCACAAGCCATGGGTGAGATAAAGTAGGGAACCAATTAGAAATAACTTCTCCAATATCTTTATTACACACCCATTGTATGCCAAAGTTCTGAAGAATTATACTCCAAACCTCCATAGCAAAGTCACAATGAAGAATTAGATGAGAAACAATTTCCTCATCCTTAAGGCATAGAACACACCTATTAACCAGAGAAAAACCCCTTCTTTGCAAATTGTCTTGGGTTAAGATTTTATTATGAACCACAACCCACCAAAACATATTAACTTTAGGAATCAGGTTATGATTCCACACTTTCTTCCAAAGCTCATTTCTATGATCATTAGGAATCAGCAAATGGTAAGCAGATTTAACAAAGAAGTGACCTCTTTTGTCAAGAAACCAATGTAACTCATCTTCTCTAGGGAAGAGAGGAATTCTAGTGTCCTCCAGTAGCTGTTGTATAGATCTCATTCTCTAGATAAGCTTAGAATGATTATTACAACACTCAAGAAGATTTTTCCAACGCCTAATACCATTCTCATGATGAATGTAAAAACAAACTTTTGACCCAAAAAACCTTTTGGCTATCTCAGCAATAACCTTGTTTTCCTCCTGAGCAACTAGGGCTTTGTCAGTAGCCCAAGGGTCCTCCTAAAAGTTTATAGTGTTACCATTCCCCAATTTCCACCTAAGCCCCTGTTTAATTAAGATTCTAGCTTTGAGCATTTTGTTCCAAATTACTGAACCCTGAGGGAGCGCCTCTTAATAAAGGAAACTAAGGTTGTCCGCATCCTGTAAGTATTTAGCCTGCATAATGGTTACCCATTCTGTATTACTGTTAATCATATTCTAGTTGATTTTGGAAAGAAGGGCTTTGTTCAAATTTCGTATAGCTCTGATATTAAGACCACCATGAGTTTTAGGAAGGTAGACCTTATCCCACTTGACTAGGGGCATTCTCTTCTTATCTTCCACACCTGTCCATAAGAAGTTTCTTTGTATCTGTTCCAATTTGTTAGCTATATACTTTGGCATTTTAAAAAGAGATAGGAAGTAAGTTGGAATACCTTGAAGGGAGGCCCGTAGAAGCTATAACTTACCAGCACTGCTCAAAAGTTTACCCCTCCAGCCAATCAACTTCTTTCGAGTTCTTTCCAAAATACCATTCCAAAACCTTGGAGAAACTTCTTTAATAGTTAAAGGAAGGTCCAGGTATACAACAGGAAGCTCAGTTGATGCACAACCAAGAATGTTGATGATTTTTCTCTAGAGATCTCCCTGAGTGTTGAAGAAATAAACATTACTTTTCTGAAAATTGATGTGTCGACCAAATACTTTTGCATAATCATTAAGAATATTTCTCCAACTACGAGCTTCAAGCATTGATGAGATACCAAAGAGGATGGTATCACCCAAAAACTGCTGAATAGACATGGGTTGCAATGTAGAAGTTGATTTGATCCCCATAATTTCCTTAGAAAGGATCTTAGATTGAACATACCTCCCAAGGGCTTTATCCAACATGATAAAAAGATAGGGGGAAAGAGGATCACCCTATCTAATCCCTCTCGTGGGAGAGAAAAAGCCCCTAGGAATCCCATTAACTAGGACTGAAGATCTAGCAGAGGTAATAGCTTCCCGGATAAGAAGAGATATTTTATCATTAAAACCAAACTTTTGAATAACCTTAAAAAGAAACTGTCAGGACACTCTATCATAGGCCTTAGAAATATCAAGCTTTAGAAACATACCAGGAATCCTGCTCTTCACCATTGAGTGAATAGTTTCATGAGTGGCTATAACAGCATCTAAGATCTGCCTTCCAGGAACAAAGCCTTTCTGAGAAGGGGAAATAATTTTATCCAGGAAAGGTTGAAATGTCAAAACAAGTAGTTTGGTGCATAACTTGTAAATGGTATTACATAAACTTATAGGTCTGAAATCAACAAGAAGCACAGGATTTGGTTTCTTGGGAACAAGAACAATAAAGGTATTGTTAATTTGTTTTAAAAGTTTCCCCATTCTAAAAAAATCCCTAACAGCAGTAGTAACATCATAACTCACAATGTCCCAATATTCCTGAAAGAATATAGGCGGAAAGCCATCAGGGCCTAGGGCTTTAAAGGGTCCCATGGAGAATAAAACAACATGAACCTCTTCTTCAGAGATAGGTTTCAACATATCAATGTTATCCTCCTCAATAATCAAAGTAGGAATATTGTTAAGAAACTGATTCATCATCTGCTCATTGACATCATTGTCAGCTTGTTCCGTCAACAAATTCTGGAAAAATAAAGCTACTTGATTACCAATCTCATTGTCATCAGTGATAGTATTACCATCCTCCAAGTACAATTTAGAGATAGTATTAGCTTTCCTATGTTTCATAGCTGAGAGATGGAAAAAAGCTATATTACGATCCCCTTCTTTAAGCCACTGAACTCTTGATTTCTGTTTCTAGAAGAGTTCTTCTTTATTCATAAGACTCTTCCACTCAATAATCAAATTATTCTCAGCTTGAGCGGTATCCTCAGTAGAATCTCCTTGAGCTATTCTGGATTGAATGTCAACTAATTCTCCCAATATAATCTTCTTCTAAACAAACACATTCCTAAAGTTGTACTTGTTCCAACCCTGGACCTCTTGTTTAATGTGTAAAAGCTTCTTAACCAATCTATACATAGGAGTACCTTAAATAGGGAGTTGCCACCATTGAGTCATAAGATTCCTAAAATACTTATGTTTAATCCACATAGCTTCAAACCTGAAAGGGAAGGGACCCCGATTGTGCTGGATAACCCAATTAAGGAGAATAGGGTTATGATCATAAATAGTTCTAGGAATAGCCGAAAGAGTAATATTGGAGTGGTTATCCTAGTTATTAGAAATGAGGAATCTATCCAATTTGACTTGGATCATTTGATCAACCCTTCTTCTATTGGACCAAGTAATATTCTGATTCTGTAGCTCCACATACATCAACCCAAAACTATTGATGAAATTAGCAAAATCAAACATACTGTCAGAGTAGTCAAGGATACCCCCAATTTTCTTAGAGGGATAAAGAGGAGTATTAAATTCCCCCACCAACATCCAATAAGAATGAGGAGAAGTGGAGAGAAGAGTAGACAAATCCATCCAAAGAGTTTTCCGCAAAACTCTCATGTTGGGGGCATAAATATTGATTAAAGACCAATGCAAAGAAGGCATAAAAAACCTGACAATCAGATAATACTTATTGGAAACAGTAAGAGTACCTCTGATTCTAGCACTATTCCACATAGTAACAATCCCCCTAGAAGCACCCATAGTAGGGCTGATATAAAAAGTAGCATTAGGCCAGATTCTGTCAGCAACTGATTTAAAATTTTCCTCTAACATTTTAACTTCCTGAAGTAAAAGAATATCAATTTTGTGATCCAGAATGTAGTTCTTGACTTCAAACTGCTTTGAGGGGCTACTAAGTCCCCTCATATTCCAAGAAATGATTCTCATTTGAAACGTTTTTGGGATTGTACCACCAGTGTTTTTTGCTTACCACCGGCAATCTCCTTAGCTACCTCTCTTTGTCTTGTTACCCTCATGGTAGGTCTTCCTTGCCTAGAGTCAATTCCAACATCCACAGATTTCTTATTCCTTTGAGTCTTCTTCTTAGGGGTAATCCATTCATCTTGGTCATTAATCATTCCACTTGACCCTGCTCTAGGGGTTGGGTCATCATTCCAATTCCTGGTTAACCCTTCCTTGACATCATCTCCATTGGTCCTCTATCTCACAGAGGGTTGAACCCTCATCTCCTCCTGATTAAAATATGGGATTTGGCCTTTCTCCAAAGGTGACAAAGGGGCCCCGTCAGCCCCATCAGCATTAGTTAGATGAACTTCCAAAAGGGTTTCCTGCTGAACTTATCCATCTTCCAACATATGGTGATCTGAAAATACCTACTGATCTAGCTCCACATTTACCTCCGATCCTTGAAGATCAAGATTATCCCTATCTAGAAAACTAGGGTTTCCATTTCCATCTTCATAATTAGAAACATGCTCCTCATTACCCCTCATTCCCATATCCTTTTCTAAAACATTAGTGTCTCCTTCAAGATTAAGATTATTTTCCTCATTACCCCCCATTCCCTGATTAACAGGAATTTCTACTTCCGAGAAAATAGGGATCTTCTCTTTCTCTAGATTAGAAGCTTCCTCCATTTTCTTAAACTTACAATGAGTCATCAAATGACCTTTTTTGCAGAGTTGACAAAATGTGGTAGAATTTTCATACAGAATCAGCTGCGTCCAGATCCCATATTTAGAGTTCAACTCAATAGATATAGGAAGAGTTTTGTGAACTTCCACATTAACACAGAATCTAGCATAAACACATTAGGACTTTTCCCGAGTAGTATTATCAAGAGTTACAAACTAGCCAAAAGTATTAGCAATAGCAAAAAAAAAATTCATCCCAATATTCCAAAGGAAACCCAGGAAGCCTCACCCAAACCGGGGTAGTCCGATTCAAGTCAGAGCTAGGATCAAACCCAGGCCACTAATCCCATAGAGCGAGTGAGTGAGTATGATGCAGAGGCATCCACACTATAACCTTCGCATACAGCATGGATGTCTGCAGCCCATCATCATCATCATATTCATCCTCATCATCATCATATTTCACCTGCCGACCGATATCCTCCTGCAGACAAGCCTTCGCACTTTCACCTGTCAACAGCATCACCTTACTCGATTATCGGCAGCATCATCATGTTCGGCAGCATCCTCATGTTCGACCAGCGCGAACCTCCTCCTGACGTCCACTATTCACTTCAGCGACAACTTCCGTCTTCTCTTCCTTCAGCATCATGATATTCAACATCATGATATTCAACAGGATAACGAACATCCGGTTCTTCCCATTTATCCTGATGATGACAAAACCTTAACTCCTCGCACCTTTCCTCTCGATGCTTGCGTCACCCGATATCCTGATGACGTAGATCCTGATGACGATGACGTCACCCGCAACTTCTCAATATCCTGCCGCTCCGAAATGTCCTGATGACGTATATCATGATGATGATGACGTCATATCCTATTGTTGGCCAAACTTAGTCTTTTCGGCCCGCGATCAACTTGATCAACCCGATCTTCAACCTGATGCCGATACGCTCCTCCTCGGCCCTCCTGATGATGATCACCCCGACGCACTTGCACTTCATGCAATCGACAACATCATGCTCTCCTCCACTTATCTGGATGACGATGCCTAACCCGACTGCAGGATATTTGCAGAAATATCCTGATGATGCCGTCTTGACCAATTTCTAGCCTTAGCGAAATTTCACTTCGCCGATCCTCTAGGGATGACCCGATCCAACCTCAGGGTGATCTTCCACACTCTAGCTTATCAGCTTGACCTAGCACATACCCATGCTAGGGTCTTCAACATCTCTCGACCGTGATCCTGCACACCTGCATGCAAACAAACAAACTACAACCTACCCTACTGTACACTACCATTCCACCGATCAGACGGATCAACCGGTGGAATGGATCAGTAAATCCATGGAACCTCTCAAACCAGCAAATCGATTTAACAATGGAATCCAACCAGAGAAAGTACACAAACAGGACCACTTTATTTGATTTCAAAAGATGCAAATACAATGATCAGTTTCTCTCGCTCTGCCTCACTCTCGCAAAGTCTGGTCGATGATATGCAATACCATCCGATCCTCATGCTTAAATAGATTTCCCTACGAGTACTACTGACCCGACTCCAAGCGGCTGGGAACTCTCCAGGTGGCTGGGAGAGCCAACCGGACCCTACAGCATGACAGCTGTTATAACCAACTAACTAAAAATAGCAAAAGCCTGGTCAGCATGATCTTATCATGATCAGCGTGACCTTATTACATGCATTTGGTCTTAACAGACCTTCTTGGAAACATAAACAAGACCTAAAACTACTAACTGCCTTATCAAGACCAGCTGTCAGGTAGGTGCTCCTGCACCATACTCCCCAACAGAAAAGAACTCATGTCCCATGAGTTTAGTAGGTGGAAGTCCTCCACCTTTACACTTTGCTTTGTCAATAGTCTGACCTGCTCCAGCTTTGTCTGCTGCTGTCTCTTGGCTGCTCCAAGACTTCTGAACTGTAACTTGCTGTCTGGCAAGTAAACCTGCATGCCTGTCAATGTAGGCCCTTCTCAGGTTGTCTCTGTGTTTGTCAGATTGTCTGACCAGAACCTCTGTCTGAACTGCCTCTTGAACTACTGAAATGTTCAACTCTATCTTCCTGTCAATCTTTATAGGACAAGCAATAGTCCCAACTATGACAACATCCTTGTCATTCCTCTCAACTGATGGTTGGTTGCACCCCTGTTTCTGAACCTGCTGCTGACCTCTGTCAGTCACAACTGAAACTTTCTTCAGCTTGTTGTCTGTAACAACTCCTTTCCCTGCAGTGTCCTGAACTGCCTTTATGCCTGCTTCTCTAGGCATCTGCACAAATTCCTTCTTTCCCATTAAAATGATTTGGGCTGCCTTCTGTACTGCAGCTTTTGCCTGCAATGGCATCAACTTAATAGTCTTCCCATCCTTCTTGATGGTGTAGGTATTAGCATACCCATCATACAGTACCCTTCTGTCAAATTGCCATGGTCTACCCAACAGTAGGTGACAACATTCCATAGGCAAAATATCACACAAAATTCTATCCTGATATGCTCCAATCTGAAAATCCACATATGCCTGTTCAGAGACAAAAAGTGATTGACTATCACTCACCCAAGATGCCTTGTAAGGGTGTGGATGTGGAATCCTTTCCAACTTCAGTTTATCCACCATCTCCTGAGATACCATGTTGTCTGTTGAACCAGTATCAATGACAACCTTACATACCTTACCTTTACTCTTACATGTGGTCTTGAAAAGAGCTCTTCTTTGCATCATATCCTTTGATGCCTGCAAACTAATTCTCCTTATCATCAATGATTCTCCACTCTCTGGATATCCAACATTATCAGGATCTCTGTTTGAACCCTGTGCACTTTCTTCTACTTTCTCTTCTTGTACCAGTTGTACTCTCTTGTCACTAGTTCTATCATTTCTGGATGATGAACCTTTATTTTCTGGACATTTGAAAGATGGATGACCAAACTCACCACAGGTGTAACATTTTCCTGAAAATGTAGTAGAACCCCTACCACCTCCAAATCTTCCTCTATTACCTTTCCATCCACCTCTGAAATCAGACTGTCCCTGTCCTTTACCAGTGTCTTCTTGACCCTCATTGGTTTGCTTTTGTGCAGGGGCTGCTCCTCTTCCCCTATTGTTTCCTCTTCCTCTCATGGACTTATCATGTCCTCTATTCATCTTTTCTTCAATCCTGATTGCCATTTGGTAACAATCCTCCACATTCTTAGGGTTAGCTAACACTAACTCATCCTGTATGTTAAACCTCAAACCAGCCAAGTACCTAGCCACCTTTTCTACCTCATTCTCATGATGACCAGATCTCATACTCAACAGATAAAATTCCTCAGTATATGCTTTCACATCCCTGTCTTTCTGCTTTAAAAATTGCAGCTTCTTAAACATCTGGATTTCATAATCCCTTGGCAAGAATTTACCTTTTATTCTTGCTACCATCTTATCCCATGAAGTGATCTTAGACTTCCCTTGTTTCCTTCTCTCGGATTGTACATAATCCCACCATACCAAAGCATGACCTCCTAACTTGGTCTTTGCAATCTTTACTTTCTGATCCTCAGCAACATCTTCACATTCAAAGTGATTATCAAGTGCAGCAATCCAATCCAACAACTCATCTTCATTCAAGCTTCCAGTATACTTGGTAACATCAACCTTTACCTTAGGTTTTTCACTCTGCACTGCCTTTAACAGTTTTGCCAATCTCTGGTCTTCAGCATCCAGATCTTCAGCTACCTCTTCATACTCTTCAACAGTATCTTCATCTTCTTCAGACTCACTGTCTTCCACTTCCCTCTTTTTGTTCTTTTCCAGGGCTGTAAGCCTGGCTTGAAGTGCTTCAGCAAGCTCCTTCATCTTCCTCATCTCTCTAGCATGTTTCTCCTTCATTTCCTGCAATTCCCTTGCAGTACCACTACCTTTAGGAGGCATTTTGTCAACCTCTTAATCAACACACAACACACAATTCAACTCTATCTCTGCCCTTTCGGTGACAGAATCAACACACAACAGCCCAGACCTTTTGCTGAGCTCTGATACCACTATGATGCAGAGGCATCCACACTATAACCTTCGCATACAGCATGGATGTCTGCAGCCCATCATCATCATCATATTCATCCTCATCATCATCATATTTCACCTGCCGACCGATATCCTCCTGCAGACAAGCCTTCGCACTTTCGCCTGTCAACAGCATCACCTTACTCGATTATCGGCAGCATCATCATGTTCGGCAGCATCCTCATGTTCGACCAGCGCGAACCTCCTCCTGACGTCCACTATTCACTTCAGCGACAACTTCCGTCTTCTCTTCCTTCAGCATCATGATATTCAACATCATGATATTCAACAGGATAACGAACATCTGGTTCTTCCCATTTATCCTGATGATGACAAAACCTTAACTCCTCGCACCTTTCCTCTCGATGCTTGCGTCACCCGATATCCTGATGACGTAGATCCTGATGACGATGACGTCACCTGCAACTTCTCAATATCCTGCCGCTCCGAAATGTCCTGATGACGTATATCATGATGATGATGACGTCATATCCTGCTGTTGGCCAAACTTAGTCTTTTCGGCCCGCGATCAACTTGATCAACCCGATCTTCAACCTGATGCCGATACGCTCCTCCTCGGCCCTCCTGATGATGATCACCCCGACGCACTTGCACTTCATGCAATCGACAACATCATGCTCTCCTCCACTTATCTGGATGACGATGCCTAACCCGACTGCAGGATATTTGCAGAAATATCCTGATGATGCCGTCTTGACCAATTTCCAGCCTTAGCAAAATTTCACTTCGCCGATCCTCCAGGGATGACCCGATCCAACCTCAGGGTGATCTTCCACACTCTAGCTTATCAGCTTGACCTAGCACATACCCATGCTAGGGTCTTCAACATCTCTCGACCGTGATCCTGCACACCTGCATGCAAACAAACAAACTACAACCTACCCTACTATACACTACCATTCCACCGATCAGACGGATCAACCGGTGGAATGGATCAGTAAATCCATGAAACCTCTCAAACCAGCAAATCGATTTAACAATGGAATCCAACTAGAGAAAGTACACAAACAGGACCACTTTATTTGATTTCAAAAGATGCAAATACAATGATCAGTTTCTCTCGCTCTGCCTCACTCTCGCAAAGTCTGGTCGATGATATGCAATACCATCCGATCCTCATGCTTAAATAGATTTCCCTACGAGTACTACTGACCCGACTCCAAGCGGCTGGGAGAGCCAACCGGACCCTACAGCATGACAGCTGTTATAACCAACTAACTAAAAATAGCAAAAGCCTGGTCAGCATGATCTTATCATGATCAGCGTGACCTTATTACATGCATTTGGTCTTAACAGACCTTCTTGGAAACATAAACAAGACCTAAAACTACTAACTGCCTTATCAAGACCAGCTGTCAGGTAGGTGCTCCTGCACCAGAGTACCATAAAGCCACGACCCTCCCACCAAAATGGTTATCATATCTTCTTTACTTGTAAATTTAAAAAGAAAAAGCCCTCTTGCCATAGCTATGACAGAGACATTACCTTTGACCTTCCACCAATTGGACACCCATTTTCACACCATATCAATATTAGGGTGAAGGGAAAAAAAACTTACCCACAAGAGCAAGATCCATGGAGGCCACGATTTCCTTGACCAAATCATCTGGTATATCCAGTGTCATTCCTTTAGCTGTTTCCTTTTGAACTGAAACCATAGAAGTACCCTTAGGAGAAAGACTCTCATGTCCTGTTAGAGCACCTTTCCACCCCTTGAAATAGTCTGCATCTGGCCTTGGCTGGGGTTCAGAGGTACTGCCCAAGGCAGTAACCTCCATCTCCATGAGACAAAGAAACCAACCTCAACAAACCCTAGAAAAACCCTAGAAAGCCATCTAAAGCAGATCAAAAGTAGAGATAGCAATGCATCTCTTGTTGAATATTGCCCTTTGTTGAAGGTTTTTTTATTCTTAGATATGAAAATGCAAAGACAAAAACCTAATTCTTAATTCTAGGCCTTGGTTTTGGGAGGAACATTTTCTATGTTTAAACTCTTGGTATCTATCCTTTGACCCCTTACATGATTCATTTATTTACACTCCTATGTGGGTGCACCTTCCTTATTTACCTTCATAATTATAGTGTGATATTGGTCTAAGTTGATAACTCATTGGGAAATTTTCTGCATGCTTCTTCTAAAACCACTAGCTATTCCCGCACCACTTTTACCCAAATTTGTCTAGAAATGGGCTTAGATAATGGGTTACCTAATTCCATATTTTTAAAGAACAATGGTAGTTCCTATATATAAATTATAGATTATGTTAACATTTCTATCATATGTTGTAGGTGTTTTGCCTCTCTCTATCCAAGGAAAAATAACTGCTCTTTTAGATAGCTTATAAAAAGTATTTTTCTAGTGCCACCCACTAGAAAGGGATTCAACCTCATCATTGACCAATTGAAGTGAGGGAAAGGAGGATTCAACATGTCATATAAAGTAATAGGAGGATAAGAATGTTTCTTCAGTGAAGGTTTCCCCTTTTCTTCTTTACTCTAAAAAATATAGCTCCACTATCCTAAACAAGACACAAGTTAACTTGAGGCAAGGGAACACAATAAACTTGAATATTGAGGTAAGACTCATCTTCAAAGAGTGGAAATTTATGGGAAAAGTGCTCAGAGAGGGCATATCTTCATCTTCCTTGGGTTTTGGGTGAGTGTGAGATCATGATGGGCCAAATAGTGGCAATGTAAAAAACTCTTGCTAGATGAAAATGTGATAACATTTAGATATATTTAAATTTGGTTGGAAAAACTGTTGATATTTCTAACTCAAATATGAATTACATGTAAAAATGCCTTGGGATTACATTAGATTTAGGAAAGAGAGAGTCCTAAAACTTACCAAAGAAGCTTGCAAAACCACTCATTTAGTGTTATCCTAAATTTTTCGATGACTTCATCCATGAAGCTGACAGACTTTTTTATAACTAAATTTAATAAAACAAAAAGGGTTTGTAGAGGAAACTATCAAGATTCTAAAAATATAATATATGTCTCATTATAATTTTAATAGGTTATTATTATTAATTTTCTACATACACTATGTCTGATTTCCTGATTGGTATAATTATAGAAAAAAATCATAATTTTTAAACTATTTATATTTTTTAAAATAAAAAAGATCCATCACATTCTAGACCTTATTGGATATAGTTTGAAAAAAAAGTTTTCAATTTCATATATTTTTTACCAATTCAGGTTGGGTAGAAAATTAGTTTTTAATATTTTTAAAAAGTCACAATAAAAAATCATAAATAATTATTTATTTATTGAAAAAAATTTAAAAAATATGCGTCACATCTACTTATGTGTCCTTTACTTAAATCTAAAGTTTGGAAGAAAAATATTTTCTTTTGCTCATACTTAGGTTGGCTAGAATAACACCTATTTTTTATGTTTTCCTAAAAAATTTAGTAGCGCCTCATTGAAATATCCAATATTCACAAAATTAATTTTATTTTTTTTAAAGTAGTAGCCTGTAAAATACATTCAATTTCCTACGAATGTTATTACTATCTTATTTTGACATTATGTAGATAACTCATTCAATCTTTTACATGAAGTTACTTAAGCCTATTTTTAGCATTTTCATTTCCACTTAGGGGTATTGTTTGGCCCATCATGAACCCACACTCATCCTCTTGCTAAACTTAAGAGGGTGTTTCCTTGAGCTCTCAACATGACAATTAATGGAAAATAAAAAATCATAACCTAGGCCTTGACTAACCACACCCTATGGAAACCATGAACAAAAGTTCAAGACCTCACATTAAGTAGAATATAACAAGTTCACACATTGCAATGAATGTGTTGAAATTAGGGTAGACAACTGAGAGGGGGGGTGAATCAGTTGTCACAAAACTTTATCTTTTTTCTACATTTAATCTTCTTTACCACTTATTAACATATTAATGATAGAACCATGAAAGCATGAATCAACAACAAATGAGCAGAGACATAATCAACACACATAACACCTAGGATTTTTATGTGGAAACTCGATTAAGGGAAAAATCATGGTGGGGGTTAACCCACAAGATTTATTCTTTGTTAAAAGAATATAAAAATGGGAAGGCATTTACCTTTGAGCGCACTGCCCAGAACTCACTGCTCAAAGGAGACTCAATGCCTACAAAAATATTTACGCAGTTAACACCGAAAGGTTGAACTGAGAGACAACATCTTTGCCATGCAAAAGTTCAGTTCCATTGAAGCTCACAACACCTCTGCTTTGCCCCTGAACACTTCCTCACTACCTCCACATCCTCATTCACATCCACACATTTCCACAACTTCATAACACTTATTTATACATGACATCGACTTTGGAATGAACATCAAAGTCGGCCTTACAATCATCTATCTGACACATTCTCCAAGATAGGAATTACAAGCAATTAAAATCACAAGACTTAAAATGCTACATGTGAACCATTACACTATCATCCAAACAAAGATGGGACTCAAATCTTCCTCAAACAACATGCCACGCTGCATAGAACTCTTCTTAGATCATCTGCAATACACACCAAGCATCCGGCTAGCCAAGACTACAAAGAACAACAACACCCAAGGAGAAATCTTCAACTGCGAGCTCAATCCTCAATGCAAACCACCAACACAATAGGCGCATGATCTAGAGACCACCACAAGCACAATGAAATCAACAAGAACAACCGCATCACCTCAAATCACCAGAAACACTTGCATCTTCATCTGAGAAATTAAGAACACTAACTGTCATGACTGTCACACTAGAAAGATTGCTTGTTGACCTCCAAACCATGAACCACTTGAGTTGAAGATACACACCAACATCCCAAACATTCCTCTACAACTGTAGACCATAATATTTCAATGCGGAGCAATCTAGACCAAATTCCTGTCACTCTATTACTTTTGAACAACTACAAAACCCAGTTCTACTCAGATGACCATAACTTCACCAATCCTCCATGTGGACCTCTCAAATCTCGACTGGAGCAACTTCAAAAAATCCTCTACACAACCCTTTAGTCCACAGACTCTGATCTTTGTCTCACTAGAAATGCTGATCAATCTACTTTACTGAACTGCACTGTCTTCACTATCTCTAACAAAGAGATATGTTGACATCAATGACAACACATGATAGGCACATATTTGCAACAATCTACCCCTTTGTAATTGATGGAAACATATGATGTGAAAATTTGATTCAACCATCAAGACAAGACCTTCTCCCCCTTTCTCTTATCACACCTACAACCACTTTCTTCATTGCTCCCCCTTTCACTAGCAACTACTTACTTCCAAGTTTTTCACATAACTTCTCTCCCCCTTTGACATCAATAGCAAAGGGCACATATTTGCAATCATCTCTCCCCCTTTTTGTTCCAAACTGAACTCCAAAATTAACATACTAACTACTCCCCCTGAGTAGCATCCCGTTAACACCAATCTAGATCACAAGATATGACTGTGAGTTCCACTAGACTGATGCACACTAGTGCACCTTAGTTTTGAACAGGAGGGGTAATAACCCTTATCTTCACCCTGAGATACTCAAAAGTGTCCTTAGGTAGAGGCTTAGTGAAGATATCTACAATCTGATCCTTTGAAGAAACAAACTCCAATCTGACTTCATTCTCATTTGCCTTCTCTCTCAAAAGGTGAAACTTGATGGATATGTGCTTTGTCTTTGAATGTAACACTAGATTCTTTGAGATGTTTATTGCACTTGAATTATCACATAACATTGTAAGAGGCTCTTCAAACACAATTATGATATCCTTCAACATTTGCTTCATCCACAAAACTTGAGTACAATTACTTGTTGCTACTATATACTCTACCTCTATAGTAGATAGAGATATTGCCTCCTGCTTTTTGCACAACCAAGAAACCAATCTCTTTCTCAAGAAAAAGGCACCACCACTAGTACTCTTCTTGTCATCCACATCACCTACCCAATCAACATATGTATATGCATGAAGAGTGAAATCATCATGCTTTGGATACCATAAGAAATAATCAGATGTTCCCTTCAGATATCTGAAAATTATTTTGACTGCTACAACATGAGATTCTATAGGATCAACTTGAAATCTAAAAACAAGGCCAACAACATTCATAATATTAGGTTTGGTATGAATCAAATAAAGCAGTCCTCCAATCATTGATCTATACATTTTCTAATCTACCTTAGGGGAATCATCATCTTTACTCAACTTGCATTTGGTTATCATAGGAGTACTCACTGGTTTTGAATCCTCCATTCCAAACTTTTTCAATAATTCTTTCACATACTTAGACTGGGATATGAAGACACCCTTACCCGACTGAATGATTTGCAAACCCAAGAAGAAATTTATTTCACCAAGCATGCACATCTTAAATTCACTTTGCATCTAATTAGCAAATTTTTTACACATGCTCTCATTTCCACCAAAGATGATATCATCAACAAATACCTCAACAATCAAGATGTGTTCATGATCAATTTTAAAATAAAGGTTACTTTCAGTTGTGTCTTTGCTAAAACCTAACTTTAGCAGATACTTATCTAATCTTGCATACCAGGCTCTTGGGGCTTGTTTAAGTCCATACAATGCTTTCCTCAATCTGCAGACCATATCTCCTTGATCGGACAACTAGAATCCTTCCGGTTGCTCAATGTAGACTTCTTCCAACTCTCCATTTAGGAATGTTGACTTGACATCCATTTGGTAAACCTTGAAATCTTTGTAAGTAGCAAAAGCAAGAAATAATCTAACTGCTTTGATTCTTGCAACCGAAGCAAAAGTTTCTTCAAAATCAATTCCCTCTACCTGAGAACATCCTTTACACACCAATCTTGCTTTGTTTCTCACAACTTCACCATCTTCATTCAATTTATTCCGGAAGACCCATTTAGTTCTAATTATATTTTTGTTTTTAGGTCTAGGAACAAGATCCCAAATATGGTTCTTTTCAATTTACATTAATTCTTCTTCCATTGCTTTTACCCAACTTTCATCATTACAAGCTTCATTCACTGATTTTGGTTTAATCTTTGAAATCAAACAATACTCCACTTGTTCTTCACCAATTCTTCTTCTAGTTTGAACACATTTTTTTTATCTCCTATGATCTAATCTTCAAAATGATTCAACCTTACATACCTGGGAGTTTTGGGATTTTATTAAACTTTTGATTCTTGAACTTGTTCCTCAACATTTGTACTAGCTTCTTGAGTCACTGGATTCTCTGGAGCAATCTAAATCTGAGTTTGAATTTGAATTTCCTTTCCTTCATTTGGACTTTTATTTTGATCATCTGATTCATATCCACAAGACTTGGAAGGCCTCTCCTTGCTTTCATCAACCTTGACATTAGCACTTTCAATAATCCTTTTCAATCTCTTGTTAAAGCACCAGTATGCCTTGCTTTGGTTAGAATAACCCAGAAATATTCCTTCATCACATCTTGCATCAAATTTGCCTAGATTTTCATCTCTCTTGATATAGCATTTACTACCAAAAATTCTGAAGTATTTCACAATAGGAGCAAGACCAAACCACAATTCATAAGGTGTTTTACTAGTATTACCTTTAATCTGCACCCAGTTAAGAGTGTAGACAACAATACTCACAACCTCTCTCCAATAGACATGTGGAACATTTGCCTCCATCATCATGGTTCTAGCAGCCTCTTGAATAGTCTAGTTCTTCCTTTCCACAACTCCATTTTGCTGAGGAGTCCTAGGAGCAGATACCTGTCTTCTTATTCCATGCTCTTCACAAAAAGCATTAAACTCACTGGAGGTAAACTCTTCACCTCTGTCAGATCTCAAACACTTTATCTTCACACCAATCTAATTCTCCACCCTAGCCTTGAACACTTTGAATCTGCTAAGAGCGTCTGATTTCTTTCTCAAGAAAGTGACCCACATCATCCAAGAGTAATCATCAATCAGCAACATAAAGTATATGTCTCCTTGCAAACTCCTAACTCTAGGAGGACCACACAAATTAGTGTGCACAAGTTCCAATAACCCATTTAAAAATTATTCTTTACTTTTGAAGTTAGCTCTGTTCTGTTTGCCCAACTGACATTCCTTACACATGCTATTAGCAGGTTTCACAAGCTTTGGAAGATCTCTCACAACCTAAGTAGTACTTATTTTGACAATGTTATCAAAGTTTACATGACACATTCTTCTATGCCATAACCAACTAATGCAGAGCATGGAGGGTTCAATCAAACAAACACACTTCAAACAAATGACTTTTCTCAAAAACTTCCACTAGATTTGAAGTGGAATAGCAAATGGGGTTTTTTGGCCATAACTTTCAAACAAGAACTCATCTCTAAGAAAGAAAACTTGATTTAGATACCCATTTGGCCCTTATTTAACATATTTCAAAATCAAGGTAGGTTAGGTTGTATGGAAACCCTAAAAATGGACTGTCCTTCTGCCAATTAAGCCTAAAATCTAGAAATAACAATCACTAATTTAACCATAACTTTCACAAAACATGATGAAATTGAATGAAACAAAAAAATTAGAAAGTAGATTCCATTATCTTTCCAACCATACCACATGCAAGTCATACAAATTCCATAGAAATCCGTACCAATCTCTAAAACAACAAAAATATAGAAAAATTGTGGAAAACTAAAAATCTTTATTCATTTTCCTCTCCAAAACTTCTTCTCTTTCTACCTCGAGGTGTGTGAGGCCTCAATAACATGGTTTCCCTCATATTCCATCGTTACATTCCTCCCATGGTCATTGAGATTCCTCAAAATGCCAAAAATAGGCTAAAAATAGCCTGTGCACTACAATGCTAAAAATAGATTGGTCTAATCTTATGCCATAATCAAGACTCCACCTCTAGGTGACCACAAATACATCAAAAATGGTCTTTAATAGATTTTATTACATAATTTACAAATCCAAACTCCACCTAGGCTTTTATTAAAAAATCAAAAATCAAAATTTGCCTTGGTGCCCCTGCACCACCAACTCTGATCAATCTGAGCAATCAAAGAACTTTTACTAGTACCACTTAAATGAAAGATATTACCTCTATTCTGTGTACCAGATGCAATCTCAGTTCCAGAGCTTCCCAAAATTTTGTATTTTTCATCCTTGAATCAAAGATCATACCCTTTGTCAACTAACTGTCCAACACTGAGAAGATTATGCTTCAATCCCTCTACATACAAAACATCATTAGTGTTATTCTTTGTTAGATTTAGGGTAGACAACTGAGAAGGGGGGTGAATCAGTTGTTCAAAACTTTCTTCCAATTAAACACTTAAATCCACTTTGTAATTCAGCAACATAATAATAAATCAATCATGGAAACATAATACATTAAATCAAGAGTAGAAACACATTAACACACAAGACACCAAGATTTTGACGTGGAAAATCGGTTAAGGGAAAAACCATGAGATGATTAACCCAAGATTGTATTCTCTGTTAGAAGAATAGAAAGAACAAAATGGCACTTGCCAATTAGGGCTTACTACCCGAGCACACTACTTACAAGAGGCTCACTGCCTACAAGAGACACACTGTCTATAGAATAATAAGTATCGCATACTTGAACTAGAGAATAGCATCTTCACCATGCTTGAGTCAGTTCCATTTAAGCTCAATACTTTTGCTTTTCTTTTCGCTCTGCTCCTCTCTACTATACACTCATCTCCACAAGATACCTTTGAAATGACTTAACAACTCTTTATTTATACAAGACATCGACTTAGGAATTATCATGCAAGTCGGCATACATTACAGAGAAAATACATAAATACAACATGATTTATTACAAAAAGACTTCATGCGGATTAACACACTATCGGCCACACAAATCTGAGACTTCAATACTCCTTTAGGAACATGCCATTCTTCACAGAACATCTCCAAGATCATCTGCAGGGTGTGTAACTCATCTGGTTGGCCATACTCAGGAAGAACATCATCATCTGGAAGTAATTCTTCATTTACTAGCTCAATCTTTAAAGCAAACCACCAACACGAACTAGACACAATCGAAAGACCTCCACAAGCTTGCCTGAATCACCAAGAACATCCACACTACTACTGTCTACTGAAATCATTCTCTCCTTCATCCAGAACCTCAAGAACATAGTTTGTCATCACTGTCATATTGGAATAGATTCTTGCGAACCTCCACATCATGAACCAATTGAGTTGTCACTTCACATGGATTTCCTAAACACTTCACCAAATCCATAGAACAAGATATTGTACTTCCAGATCTCACCAGACCTATCTGTATCACTTTGTCACCTCTGAACACCTACCAAAACCGGTTTTACTTAAGTGGCCATAACTTCTTCAGATCTTCATGCAGACCTCTGAAATCTTTGCTAGATCATCTCAAGACACATATCTATAAATCCTTTTAAATGCATCCTTTGATCTTCATCTTAACTGGGATCTTCACCTCACTGTCTTCACTGTTCTTCTTTGTTCCTGATTAGGACTAATTTTCTCAATATCCTCAGCACACAGCTCATCCAATCCTTATCATTAATGCACCAGGAGTATGTTGACATCAATAACAACACCGGTTAGGCCCATACTTGCAACAATCTCCCCCTTTGTCATTGATGGCAACATATGATGTGAAAAACTATTTTGACCATCAAAACAAGAGCTTCTCCTTACTGTCACAACTCCCCCTAGAAACAACCATTCACATGTCTTCTCTTCCTTTTCTACTCCCCCTTTGATCAGAAACCACTTGTTTTTCAGATGTCTTCTCTCCCCCTTTTACATCAATGGAAAAGGGTACATACTTGCATTACTTCAGAATCATGCCAGCTGCTCCCCCTGAGTAGCAGCTTCCCATCATTAGTCCGGACAACAAGAGATGACTGTGAGATCCACCAGACTAATGCACATCAGTGCACCTTAATATAGAACTAGAGGGGTAATAACCCCTAACTTCTTCCTGAGATACTCAAAAGAGTCCTTAGGTAGAGGTTTAGTAAAAATATCTGCAATTTGATCCTTGGAAGGCACACACTCCAATCTGACTTCATTCTTGTTCACTTGCTCTCTCAAAAAGTGAAACTTGATGGATATATGTTTAGTCTTTGAATGCAACATCAAATTCTTAGATATATTTATTGCACTTGAATTATCACAGAAGATTGTGATAGGTTCTTCATTCTTTAATCTGATATCTCTTAGCATTTGCTTCATCCACAAAACTTGAGTGCAACTACCTACTGCTACAATAAATTCTACTTCTGTAGTGGACAAAGATATTGCCTCTTGTTTCTTGCTCAACCAAGAAACCAATCTTTTCCCTAAAAAGAATGCTCCACCACTGGTACTCTTCCGGTCATCCACATCTCCTGCCCAATCCGCATCTGTATATGCATGAAGAGAAAAATCATGATCTCTAGGATACCACAATCCATACTCAACTGTCCCTTTTAGATATCTAAAAATCCTCTTGATTGCCATGACATGAGATTCTCTAGGATCAGCTTGGAATCTGGCAACAAGACCAACAACATTCATAATGTCAGGTCTAGTTTGAGTGAGATACAACAGTTCTCCAATCATTGACCTGTACTTTTTCTGATCAATCTTAGGAGAGTCATCATCTTTTCTCAATTTACATCCAGTTGCCATGGGAGTATTCATTAGTTTTGAGTCTTCCATCCCAAATTTCTTCAACAATTCTTTCACATATTTGGTTTGAGAAATGAAGATTCTTTTCTTTGTTTGAGTGATTTGCAGACCCAAGAAAAAATTTATTTCCCCAAACATGGACATCTCAAATTCACTTTTCATTTGATTTGCAAAGGTTTTGTACATACTATCTCTTCCTCTAAAAATGATATCATCAATAAACACTTCAACTATCAAGATATTTTCATGATCAGTTTTGAAATACAAATTAATGTCAGCAATACCTTTGTTGAAACCAATCTTCAAAAGATGCTTATCCAATCTTTCATACCAGGCTCTTGGGGCTTGCTTCAGTCCATACAGTGCTTTCTTCAACTTGCAGACCATATCACCATGAGAAGACAATTGAAATCCATCTAGTTGCTCAATGTATACTTCTTCTTGCAAGTCACCAGCAGATTTGACATCCATCTGATATACATTGAAATCCTTGAAGGCAGCAAAAGTAAGAAATAATTTGATTGCTTCAATTCTTGCCACCGGAGAAAAAGTTTCTTCAAAATCAACTCCTTCTACTTGAGATTAACCCTTGCAGACCAATCTAGATTTGTTTCTAACTACTTCACCATCTTCATTCAGTTTATTCCGGAAGACCCATTTGGTTCCAATCACATTCTTGTTTTTAGGTCTGGGAACAAGATCCCAAGTGTGATTTTTCTCAATTTGCATTAGCTCTTCTTCCATTGCTTTAGTCCAATTTTCATCATTGCAAGCTTCATTCATTGTCTTAGGTTCAATTTTTGAAATCAGACAATACTCTTTTAAATCTTGAGCAATCCTTCTTCTTATTTGTACACCTTTTCTTTTATCACCTATGATGTAATCTTCAGAGTGATTCAGTCTTACATACTTGGGAACTTTGGGAGTTTCTTGCACTTCTGATTCTTGAGCAGGTTCATTCAAACTTATCTCTTCTTCCTAATTCACTGGGTCAGTCTGAATCTGAGTTTCAGAAGGGGCTTGAGCTTCTTGAACAAAAACATCATCTTCATCATATTCACGTGGATTAACACATTGTCGGCCACACAGATCTAAGACTTCAATACTCCTTTAGGAACACTCCATTCTTCACAAAACATCTCCAAGATCATCTGCAGGGTGTGTAACTCATCTGGTTGGCCATACTCAGGAAGAACATCATCATCCGGAAGTAATTCTTCACTTACTAGCTCAATATTTAAAGCAGACCACCAACACGAACTAGACACAATCCAAAGACCTCCATAAGCTTGCCTGAATCACCGAGAACATCCACACTACTACTGTCTACTAAAATCATTCTCTCCTTCATCCAGAACCTCAAGAACATAGTCTGTCATCACTGTGATATTGGAATAGATGCTTGCGGACCTCTAGATCGTGAACCAATTGAGTTGTCACTTCACATGGATTTCCTAAACACTTCACCAAATCTGCAGAATAGGATATTGCACTTCTGGATCTCACTGGACCTATCTATATCACTCTGTCACCTCTAAACACCTGCCAGATCTAGTTTTACTTAAGTGGCCATAGCTTATTTAGATCTTCATTTGGACCTCTAAAATCTTTTCTAGATCATCTCAAGACACATATCTACAAACCCTTTTAAGTGTATCCTCTGATCTTCATCTTAACTGGGATCTTTACCTCACTGTCTTCATTGTTCTTCTCTGTTCCTGATTAGGACTAATTCTCTCAATATCCTCAGCACACAGTTCATCCAATCCTTATCACTAGTGCAACAAGAGTATGTTGAAATCAATGACAATACTGGTTAGGCCCATACTTGTAACAATTCTTACCATCAAAAGAGATGGATCCTCTACCATGGATTCTACGAACTGAATTGTCTCTAAACTTCACATTTCCACCTTCATATCTTTCCAAACTTACAAACTTACTTTTATCACCAGTCATATGATGAGAACATCCATTGTCAATCACCCATTCGTCTTTTTCTTCAACCTGAGTAGCCAAGGCACTTTCCATATTCACACAACTAGCAGATTTAGTAGGCACCAGATCTTCTTCTTTGATAGCAACGAACACCCATCCATTTCTAGATTTACTTCCCATATCAGATTCATCATCTGTGACTCCTTCATCGGCAGCTTCTTGGACATAGTAGCATTTCTTGTGAACCATAGGTCTATTAGGGTTTGACTTTGAAACACTCTCTGGACATCTTGAAGTAAAATGACCAATCTTATTGCAAGCAAAACATTTGAAAGGCAACTTTCCTTCATACATACTGGATCTTCTTGGTAGTCTTTTGGCAATAAGGGCTTCAAGTGCTTCAAGCTTAGATTCATCTTCTTCAAGTTCCTTCCTTGCCTTCTCATATCTAGTTAGTCTTTTTGAAGAGATTTCACCTGGATAAAATCTTTGCTTTCCAAAAACACTAGCCTTAAATGCAGATTTTGATTTAGGAAGAGAATCACCAAACTCACTCATTTCAAATGTTGAAAGCTTGCCAACCAGCTAATCCCTTGTAACATATGTCACATTCCTGATCTCCTCAATAGCAGCAACTCTGTGTTTGTATGAAGTAGGTAAGGATTTGAGCACTTTTTGAACAATCTCTGATTCTTCTAGTTTTCCACCAGCACACCTGATACTGCACACAAGTTCATTCACCTTCTGCATGTAGGAAGTGATGTTTTCATCTTCACTCATCCTCAAACTTTCATATCTACCCTTCAGACTCTGTAGCTTAGCACGTTTGACATATGCATCACCTTCATATAGAGTTTCCAACTTCTTCTAGATTTCATGAGCAATTTTCAATTCCAAGACATTTGTCATTTTTGTATCAGTCAGAGCACTCAACAATGCTTCCTTAGCCCATATGTTGTTTTGAGCATCTTTGATTTGACCTGGAGTTGTAGGACCATTCTGTGGAGGAGTATACTTATTATTAGTTATCAACCAACAAGGATCACCCATACATTGCAAATGGCACTCCTTGCAATTCTTCCAAAGAGAGTAATAAGTTCCATCAAATCTTAGACTGTCTTTCTTGTATGTCGACATCCTAGATCTCCTCAAGCAGTCAAGCTTCTTTTAGAGGAATTGGCTCTAATACCAATTGTTGAAATTAGGGAAGACAACTGAGAGGGGGGGTGAATTAGTTGTCACAAAACTTTATCTTTTTGTTGTATTTAATCTTCTTTACCACTTATTAATATATTAATGATAATGAAAGTATGAATCAACAACACATGAGCAAAAACATAATCAACACACATAACACCAAGATTTTTATGTGGAAACTCGGTTAAGGGAAAAACCATGGTGGGGGTTAACCCACAAGATTTATTCTCTATTAAAAGAATATAAAAATGGGAAGGCACTTGCCTTCAGGCACACTGGCTAGAGTTCACTGCTCAAAGGAGGCTCATTACCTACAAAAATATTCACATGGTTAACACCAAAAGGTTGAACTAAGAGATATCATCTTCTCCATGCCAAAGTTTAGTTCCATTGAAACTCACAACACCTCTTCTCTGTCCCTGAACACTTCCTCGCTACCTCCGCATCTTTGTTCACATCCACACATTGCCATGACTTCATAACACTTATTTATACATGACATCAACTTTGGAATGGACATCAAGGTCAGCCTTACAATCATCTATCTAAAACATTCTCCAAGATAGGCATTACAAGCAATTACAATCACAAGACTTAAAATGCTACATGTGAACCATTACACTATCGGCCAAAAAAAGCTGGGACTCAAATCTTCCTCGAACAACATGCTACACTCCATAGAACTCTTCTTAGATCATCTACAATATGCACCAAGGATCCAGTCGGCCAAGACTGGAAAGAACATCAACACCTAAGGAGAAAACTTCAACTACGATCTCAATCCTCAATGAAGACCACCAACACAATAGGCACATGATCCAGAGACCACCACAAGCACAATGAAATCAACAAGAACAACCGCATCACCTCAAATCACTAGAAACACTTGTATATTTATCCAGGAACTTAAGAACACTAATTGTCTTGATTGTCACACTAGAAAGATTGCTTGCAAACCTCTAAACCACGAACCACTTGAGTTGAGCATACACACCAACATCCCAAACATACCTCTAGAACTGCAGCCCATAATATTTTAATGTGGAGCAATCTAGACCAAATTCCTATCACTCTGTTACTTCTGAACAACTACAAAACCTAGTTCTACTCAGATGAACATAACTTCACCAATGCTCCATGTGGACCTCTCAAATCTTGACTGGAGCAACTTTAGACAATCCTCTACACAACCCTTTAGTCCATAGACTCTGATCTTCGTCTCACTAGAAATGCTGAGCAATCTACTTTACTGAACTGTACTGTCTTCACTGTCTCTGACAAAGAGATATGTTGACATCAATGACAACACATCATAGGCACATATTTGCAATAGAATGATCAAATTAGAATGTATCCCTAGCACATGAATCCATGTATGCTTTACATACATGTGTGACTCACAAACCACTCTAACATGACTCTCTATTTTTTTAAATAACTTTATGCTCACTAGAGACTTGATACAAGTATTAACACTAAATCATGAAAGATGGTATGACCTAAAAACTACTTCTAAACTAATATGAAGAATATGTTTTAATACATTTTAAAAATGGTGGTGGAAGGACAAGTTACAATAGATTGGTGTGTTGAGAACACAAGCAATGGAGTCAAATATTAGTTCTCAACACAAACACATATGCAACATCAAACATGAGAACCCAATTTACATAGGAAGACCATAAGCATGGCCCTATGACATTCAAATACATACCAATAGATATCAAAATCATTCATGAACAATTATACTTCAAATATCCATAATTGAACAAGAAAAATTATGTAATGTATTGAAAAGGACTGCTCAAATAAACTTTGAAACAATTTTACATGCCCATGCAAAGGCTAACTAATAAATAGAAAACCATGTTAGCAAATGTAACATTAGGAATATATACAACAAGTACACACACCCCATAAATTCATCCAAAGAACTATGGAGATGTTCACATCATGAAGAGGAATCTATATTCATTTCTTTCTTTTGACTTACAATAGCATAAGCATTAAAATCTTAAGTTTGAACTACATTGATTGATTCCCTAAAATAAGATTGATCAATTGAGACATGAGCATCTACAATAGGACAAATTTCAAACCAACCAACCCCATACAAAATTTAAAAAAAAACATGTTATATAAAATGAAAAAGTTTCCCTAAAATTGTATAGGATGTTTCCACTTGTCACCATCTTAAGGTATTGTTGGACATAATAGTTCTCTATTTTTACATCTATTATATTTGCAACAAGAGAACAAGATCATAATTGATCTTCAAGTGCAGGCAAGGGAAATCTTGATTAGATCTAAACTCTAACAAAAATATAGAAGAAAATAATTTTATCCCTTATAGAAACACCTACAAGAACATATTTATGCATTGGGATTCAGGTGGTACTAAATTAATGAATACCATAATTCTCTAGTTTAATTTTTACAATTGACAATAATCTAGGTAATGGCTAATTTGATTTTCAATTACTACCCATGGACTCATCCATTTCTAAAACAATAGGCAGAACACTCTACATAGACATTTACATATATCCCACATATTCCTAATCATCTCAAGCACCCCAAGAGACCTACACATTAAGTTTTTAACTACACATAATCAATACATCACCACAACAAGACACTAAATATATTCAACCTCCATGACATGGTATTTGTCAATCTCTATAATGACAAGCACCTGAGATCAAACACTTGGAATGTGACTTTGGTAAACCATGCATTCACCACTAATGATTTCCTAATATTCATGGATTTAACTGACCACACATGAACTCCCACATTATGTCTACACATCATCATGTCATCATCAATATATTGTAGATATCCTAATCACTTATAGTGGGGTTTGAAGGACCAATAATATTTCTTCAAATGCTCTTTAAAGAAATTTTACAAGTCCATGCAAAGACTAACTAATCAATACAAAATCAGGTTAGAATTTATGTAACATCATGATTATATACAACATGCATGCCTCCTAAACTCATCTGGATAGCTATGGAGACACTCACATCATGAAGAGGAATCTATATGTATTGCCTTCTCTTGAATTACAATAGCATAAGCATGAAAAAACTAAGCTTGAAATACATGGATTAATTCCCTACAATAAGCTTGATCATGAAGAAATGGGCATCTACAACATGAAAAATTCCAAACCAACCAACCCCCTATGAAGTCATAAAAATATATATAGAGAACAAACAAATTTGCCTAAAATTCTATAGGATGTTGCTACTTGACACCATCATAAGGCACTATTGAACACAACAATTCTCTATTTTTACATTTATTCTCTTTGAAACAATAGAGAAAGATCATATTTGATCTCTAAGTGTAGGAAAGGGAAATCTTGATTACATCTATTAAAATTTGACAAAAACATAGAAGAAAAGAATTTTAACCCTTATACTAACACCTGCAAGACCATAATTATGCATTGGGATGAATGTAGCATTAAATTCATGAATATCATTCATACACTAGATTTGATTCTCTAGTTTAATTTTCACAATCAACAATAACCTAGGTTATATCTAATTTATTTCATCTACTACCCATGGACTCAACCATTCATGAAACAATAGGTAGGACACTTTTTATACACTCTTACATATATCTCACACATTTCTAATCATCCCAATCACACCAAGAGACCTACACATAAAGTTAGCAATTACACATAATGAATACGTCACCACAACAAGAATTTGAGGATATTTGGCCTCCATGAATGGTATTTGTCACTCTCTATAACTATAGGCACCTGACCTCAAACACTTGAAATGTGACTTTGGTAAACCATGCATCACCACTAATAATTTCCTAATATTCATGACTTAACTAACCAAACATGGACTCCCACATTGCATCTACACACTATCGTGTCATTACTCAAGTTACTATATATGTCCTAATCACTCATAGTAGGGTCTAAAGGACCAACAATATTGCTTCATAATAAACATGTGTTTTTCATATACTTCCTCTAGCTCCATAAGTAATCATAATAAAAGTAGGAAAAATGGGTGTTAAATTTGTTAATTGGCAAATGTGAGGTCACTACTCAATCAAATAGGATAGGGAAGCCCAAGTCTAGACTACACACAAAATCTAAACACAACATGAAATAGATGTGAGCTACCTTGAAACATTAAGCATACAATTTTATTTGTCTCTATAGTATATGGGCCTCACTAACTTGACAACTAGAAAAACCTAGACCAAAAGTTTGATTATAGAATTCAACATTTTGCTCAACTAGAAAGATAAGGGTGGATGGTCTAGTACACATAATAGCATTAATACCTAGATGCTAGTTTCTAACTAAGATATACCTTAAATATTTCTTATGTCTAGTAAAAAGAGACATTTCACAAATATAAAATAGATTACATACATATGCCTCTTACTCAGTTGACCAAAATATATAGGACTTATGGGGTCTTGTTGTGTGGTTACACAACACGCCCCATTTTGACTTAGCAAAATAGGGACCCAACTTGTCTTTGTGCATTTTGCTTTCCTGTTTCTTGCTTTGGGTGGTTTGGTAAAATCAGTCATGTATGTCACCTTTAATAGGGTGGAGGCACCACCAGATGTGGTCAGTTACCAAAGTTAGCATTTTTCATCATAAACCTCATGTTTTGAAAGTACATCAAATTCCAAGTGGGTTCTCCTTCTGGATCACCCCAATGTTGTCTAAGGGCAGGGAGTTATGTTGAGTCAAAGTTTGGTCAACCCTGATATTACCCAGGGGGGTCATATTTTTAACATCAGTAATATTCACTAAGATCACCTGAACTTAGAATTATCACCCCTGACTCGTTAGATACCCGATACGTGAACGTCAAAGTCAAATAAGAGCCGGTATCTACCCATCAAACAGCTTCATGTATTTGCAGGGGGTCATATTTTTAACATCAATCATCTTACCAAATATCACCCCTGCATGAATATCACCCTACGCCAATATGACGATGACATCATTCAATTCTGGAAAATGAAAGATATCACTCGATGATGACATCATCATCTCATTCAACCTATTGAGGGTCATTTAACCAAACATCATATTTTTTGATATGACGATGACATCACCAAAACAATAAATAATAAAACATCGATGGCAAGATGATGTCATCATTTTCTCATCACCGAGGATGGGGTCATATTTTTTAAGTACCCTTGATCTTAATTTCAACACCTGATACGCTCTATGGTCAAAGGTTGACCATATCACCTGATCTTTAGTAAACGATTATCCCGCGTGAGATAGGGGGTCATCTAACCTGAGGGGGTCATATTTTAAATCATCACTGATCTTCAAAGGATCACACCCTAGCATTAAATACAATTAAAATGGTAGGTGAATCCCCACCTATTTTAAATACAAATTGAAAACTTGGTGGCATCTATGAGATCCATGCAAATGATCAACGGATCAAACCAGAACAACACACTAAGCCCTAATTTGTCGTATTGATCCATTTAAAAGTAAAATTGAAGGTTATTTTCATTTACCTTGAAATTAGTAGAGAATTATAGAGCTCCAAAAGTCAAAATCCTCATCAACCACCTATTAGCGAATCGTGATATTCAACGCAACAGAATGGAACAAGTGATCCCACAAGTTTACAGTGTTTCTTGTTATCAGTCATATAATCCAAAGGGGAAAGTGACTTTGGGTAAGTGACTTCAAAACCCTCCCAGTTGTCATTTTTGTAATTGTCCAAGTAAAATGCTTATCTTTACTAGGGAAAATAAGCATGGTGAGGTATGAGAAATATTTATGTGATAAGTAATAAAGATGATGCATGATATTGTTGAAAGTGCATATGGATACCATAGGGTAAGATATGTCATGCTTATTGTAGGATCTAATGGAAGATGTTAGAAGGAACAGATCCAAGGCTAAATTCTTGAAGCCTATGTTTGTCCAACCCAAAGGGGTGGGGTTTAGGTATGGAGTCATCAGAGATACACATCAAGGAGATACAGAGTTGGATGCATGGACTAGAAAATTAGATAATGATATAGGTAACCCTATATTGGACAAGGTATTCATGACTGGTATGTGGTATGTAGTAGGTTTCCCATATGCCATGGGTGCCATAGAGCTGGTAGTAGAATGTGCTAGGAATTATAACCTGGAAACTAGAAGAGTAGAGAAACACGGCAGGGTATATGCTAATTTTTCAGTCGAGGGCCTCACAGCTACTTTCACCTTGCCAGTAGGAAATAAGGTGTTCAGGGTAGATCTACATAAACTAGAGAAATAATACAACAACAATAAGAAAGATGCCCAAAAGAGAATGTATCAATGGAGGGAAAAGAGCAGAACCTATATGACCTCGGCTAAGCTACCATTGTACCTGTATAAATTTGATTTTGATGATGAGTATCAATACATGATTGCCCTGTTAAGTAGGATGATTGGTAGGCCACATGCTAGTAATTTTGAGAACTAGATGTTTGGTATCATCCAAATGGTATTATATTCAGATAATAGGCCTCGGTAGGCTAACATCATCAGTGATAACATGGATGAAGGGATGAGGAAGCTAGGTGAACATGCATGTCTATTTTTCATGACATCTTATGTTGTGTATTCCTGTGCCTCCTGAGGAACATTTGATGCCCTATAGATAGTAGGCAGGCTAGGGAATAGCCCTAGAGATACGTATATATGGGATCATTATCCCCAACTACAAAGAAAAGTATACCTCCAAGATTACAAATTGATGAATGATGCATTCTCAATGCATCTTGTTAGAACAATGGAGGAGGATAGGACCAAGAGGCTGAACATGGAAGCTCAAGAAGTCATTTACAAACATGGAGCCTGGTTTATACAGTTTGCTACCTTTTCATATATCAGGATTGAAGGATTTGAGGGATAACCCCTCATGTTGCCAAGATACCCTACTGATAGGGTGATCTTGATGGAGTTTGTTAGACAGGTGTCTACAACAGTTAAATCTTACAAAGCGTAGAAGAAGCTTCCTCCAGTTTTATTTCTAATGTACATAGGGTGGTATTTATGCCTGGATTCATAGAGCATTAAGCATGCTATTGGGGGGCTAAAACTAATGTACTTACAACCATTTCCTCTCAGCAGATAATATGACCCTTATGGCAGGATGCAGAAACTACTGGGGAAACAAACACAACAAAAGCATCTGGAGGACTTTTGGACTAATTGTGATGATGAAGCTAAGGTAAGAAGAAGAAAGTATCAAAGGCTCATGCTGAATCAAGTCAGGACCTTTGACTGCATCCCAATACCCACTCAATTACATAATGATGATGGAAAGATAGTGTGCAATGAATATAAGGACAATAAGGTGTATAATGACACCATATCAGCCCCTGATCTTACACAACCCAAGGATGTATCTTTCGATCAAATAATGCAAGAGGTGATCTAGTTGACCCAAAGGTGGGTGGATGTAGAGATCATGAAACTGAAAAAGATAGGTATGGATATCATTGTGGACAATAAGAAAAAGAGATAAGAACTGTCAGATAAAGATTATGATGATTTCTTGACTGAGAAGAGAAAGTCTAGTGGGGAAAGATTACCCACTGAAAAACAAAAGAAGATACCCTCCAAGGGAAAGAAGGTGGAGAATGAGCCAAAGGGGGTGATCATCAAAATAATTGCATCTAAAGGTGATGGGGCATCTACATCAACCCATGTGTCCACATCACAACCACCCCAGGATAAACCAAAGACTAAGAGGATATTGAGACTTGATACTGAAAGCATGGAGGTGCAAGGTGATAAGTAGGTTTTACAAGATGATTTAGAAAAAGATGATCCCTTGGAAGAAGAACAAGTGAACAAATAACCTAGAGATGATGACTTGCTGATAGCAAGCAAGAAGAGGAAGTAGGTGCTACAGGCGCCACCACCCAAGAAGCGAAGAACAACCAAGAGGGGGGAGTCAGCACTGATCCCATCCTGTTAATGGGTATGGGTGGTGCAACCTTTAGGAGAGAATTACAGCATGAAGTCCCCATTCCATAGATAATTCAGTTCAAGAATGAGAGAATGGAGGAGCAGAGAGAAAAAGAAACACATAGGACTAGCATGGAGTCTCCTTTTCCCTTGGATGACATTGTGGAGATATCAGATGATGATCTAGTTCAAGATGTGACTACCCAACACATGGAAACCCTAGTTGCTAATACAAGGATGACTCCTCATGGGACCCCATTGGCCTAGATGAGGACGTTAATAGAAGAAAGGCAAATGGATGAAACAAAATAGGATAGTCCAAAAAAAGTAGCCCAACAGATAGGGCTAGAGAATTTGGTTGATTAGGTTACAAGCCCTGTAGCAATAGACCTAACATATAGGGGTGATATAAACCCAAGTAGAGACAATAATCCACCATTGGATCCTAAACGAACTGATGAGACAGAACATGCTAAGAGGGGTGATACTCCATCTGATTAGAACCAAGACCAAGATAAGGTACCCAAAGAACCAAAACAATCAAAAGCACAAGAACATAGTGGGAGTGATCAGGGTAAAGGCCTCGCATCAGAGAAAAAATCAGTTAAGGGAGAAGCCAATACAAAAGAAGCTGATACATCTAAGGGTACAGAGCAAGGCTTGTCACAAGGTGACAAAACAAAGAAAGAGGCAAAGAATGTGGCTGGGAGTAATCAAGGTGATACCCAAGGCCAAAATACATAGATTCCTCAAGAGGCCAACTTGCCAAAAAATAAGCCTAAAGAGAAAGATCAAGAAACCCCAAAGGAAAGCTCACCAGGGGAGGCACAAGATCAAAGTATCAATACTTCATAAGAGCCTCCTCCACAAAAGGAAGTCCTTCAACAAGAGGAACCCCAGCAAGATCCCCCTCATGGTAAGATACATGAGGAAGAAATCTGGAAGGAGCCATCACCACCTAGGGTAGAAGGTAACACAAGAGAACAAGACACCCAAAATATAGGGGGTGATCATGAGGAACCTAGGAGTGATGCATCTCATTGGTTGCAAAGAGAGATACATCTGTAACAAGTTGAGGAGGTATAAGATTTTGATGTATCTAGATTGTTTACTGGGAGCATGATGAAGCCCAGGAGGAAGGCTAGGTTAACCTCAGCAATAAAAAGAGATCCTATAATAGGGAGAAGAACTACACAAGTGGCCCTACCCATAGTAGGTAAAGAGAAAGGCCAAATTAGCCTTGATGAGTTTTAGATCACAAATGTGGATCTAGGTTTTTCAAATGAAGACCAGGAGGGTCAGGAAGGTAAAGATATAATTGATTCTATAACTCAAAGAGTGAAGAGAGAAAAGGATAAGAATAAAAGGTATAAAGAGCACATTTCTCGATTACATTCTTTTATTAAGGGAATAATTGATCCTAATCATACACCTCCTGATCCTGCTACTCCATTATACATTATATCACAAGATGAGGTTACTAGATTGGACCTGACGAAACATAAGGAAAATATAATGGAGAAGTGGATGATGTCATCTATTTTTGAAGCAGAGGACGTTGTGAAGACCTCTTTAGAGAGGTGGAATTCTTTAAGCTCATTGAAGAGAAAAGTAGACAAGTTGCAAAATGAAGCTGGTATGAGGTCGTTTAGACTAGAAAAGCATTTGGATGCTTTAACTGCAATGAGAAGAATTGATGCATAGATCTTGATAGGTCATAATGTAGTGGACAATAACACCTCCCAGCTGCTAGGCATCTAGTATGAAGATATAGGGTTTGAATGTGATATACTAAAAAGGTGCAGTATGAAGCTTCGAGATATAAGTGTCAAGCTACACAACCTAATGGCATGCGAGGTAGAAACCTTGGATGCTTTAGAGGGAAAACTAGAAGATAAGATTGAAAACCAAGATGTGGAATTTGCTATCAAAGCTTCCCACGACAATTTCAAACAAGTAACAGATGATCCCCTGAATCACCTGACGGAAGAAGTAATGAATAAGGTCATGAGAATAAAGTTCAAGGTGGAGAATTATAATGAGACCTTGAATAGTAGGAAAGGTAAGATGGATGCCCTCCAGGCTGAATTCCATTCTCACAAACATGCAGTAGCTAAGGTCAAGGTCTACGATGGAGGTGAGATAGATAGAATTATACAGCTCTATGGGGCAATCAGGACAACAGTAAAGGTTCATGTACAAGCTGATCTACATCAGAGCAGTAGTGAGGATGAGGATGATGTAGATAGTGAAGGAGATGAAGAGAATGAAGAAGAAGAAGGAGATAAAGAGTAAGTATAGATGCATCATCAGGTAAGCATATGCATAGGCTACCTATAAGCAGTAAGTTCTACCAGATAGTTGTCAGCTGGAAATTTGTGCCATGAAGAAAGGAGTTGACTAAGTCAATGAGGAATTGTCAATCATTGATCTGAATTGATAAATCTTGACTATTGGTCATGTGTAACTGCCTCCTCTCCTTGTTCTATAAAAGGAGGAGTGCACTCTATTGATCATTAGAAACTTAATTGAAATTTGATTATCGAAGAATTTAGGACTAATTTCAAGGTTATTGTGAATGTATATGTTTTGCATACTTAATGAAAGAGAAGCTATTTTGATTACAAATCATTGTAAATCCTCAGTAATCTGTGTGTGGAATCTGGATATATGCATTGATTAGTTGTGTCCCTTGGAGTGCTTTTCAGTCTACATATGTTGTTTTCATTCTTTGTTGCTTTGAAGTTAGCATCAACTATACCTAGCTTTGGAACAACCTAGTGAATTATGGTTTGATTTCTTCTCTTCATGACTGTATCTTGAATGTATGTGACTCAATAGCTAAAGGTTCACCAAATTTAGAAGTATTTCTTTAAATTTATTTGAATTTCATTACAAATCACCTCCATAATTGTAAATAACATATAATCCAAAGCAAATAAACATGAAATATGCCTATATCCCGTAAATAATTGAAAATACAGAGCATATTTTGAATGAAAGCATATCAAATTGATAAATATCATGCAAATACAGATAAATATCTATGATGAACATATGAATATCTTCTTGTAGACACATTATTTGAATAAATACACAGTGTAGAAGGATGTGTAAGTTGATGATGATCAATGTTCAGAAGAATTGATCAAACTTACAAATATCATAATAATCTGTGGAACAGAGGAAAAATAACCTTGTTTGTGAAGTGAATTTATAGAATACAGTTGCATTGCTGATTATCTAGGCAAACGTAAGACCCCTTGAAATGAAAAATAGCATGTCACATCAACCTCTGAGCAACATCAGATGATCATGACCTAATCAACGGAGCCTTGGGGTCATCAATTTATCTCAAATTGATCGTACTTTACAAGATAATAAAGGTTTGTTGTGCAAATTTTTATGCATGTTGTTATGACTAATCATCATCATCAACATAAATTGGTGCTAGAAGGAGGGTCATCTTCACTGCTTAAAAGGTGATTCAGTAACACATATGTATTTTCTTGTGTCGAAGTGAGGTAACATTCTCATAGATCATTACTTTAAACGTTCTTGCAAAGATTTATTGTTTTGAGCCTTTTATACCTATTTATCATGAATATTTTAGAATTATGCGTAAATATCTTAAGCTTTGCAGTCAATTCTTGTGATTCTTGAAAGTTAAGTTGTTATTCAAGATTTCTTACTAAATCTTGGAAGTAATTTGCTTGTGATACCTGATATCCTGATATCTGCATGTGAAAGTCTCATAACTATTCATATTTGCATCATTTCTACAAATATTGCATATAAATCTGGTCAGTTTTGGATTCTAGTCATAAAAACATCCTTTGCAGGAGTAGTTCAATTGTTCTTTATAGTAAACCAAGCCAAATTTCCATAAATTGTAGAAATCCTAGCTCTCAAGCCAAATACCAGGTCCAGATCTAGTGGACTTTTTGAGGAATTACCTATCTGTGGACTTAGACCTAGAACTGTAGATATTCATCATACTCCTGGTTCTAGTACATTAGAGGCTTCGCCAAGACATACTCCAATAACCCCTGTTTGATTGCAAACACCTACAAGACAACCTGCAACACCTCTAGTCCAACCTCCACCAGTCACAATGTCATTCTTTACTACAGAGTCACCTCTGCCTTTCAATACATATCATCCTTTACCTAAAAATCCTGACAAGATTTGTCCAAAGTATCATCCATATCAGGATGATAATGATCACATCAGAACATTCAAGGAAGCTTATTGTAGAGTGAGAATTGAACATTAGGATGTGGTATGTAGATTATTTCCATTTTCCTTAGGGGAAGAGGCATATAATTGGTATATCAATCTTGGTCAAGGTTCAGTTGGTTCATGGGCTGCCTTGGAGAAAGATTTTAAGGATAGATTCAAGATACCTATAGATCCTTCAATGAATTATCACCTATTTCCCACAATCAAAAGATTTGAAGGAGAGCCTATTGCTAACTTCAATGCTAGATTCCAAAACATGCTTTCAAAGTTGGTTGCTCCCTATAATGTAGCAGATGAAGCTGCTAGGAGTATATATTACTCAGCATTAGATCCCCTGACTTCTATGTTTATTCAGAGAACACATCCTGGTATCACAACCTTGGCAGGAGCTTTTGAAGAAGCTATAAAAGTTAATCAGCAGTTGATCCCTACTCCAACGCCTAACATTGCATTTCCTACACATCATGTATATCCTACATATCCTGCTCAACAACAGATTAATGGAGCTATGATGCCTCCAACTGTCATGCCAAGTCCTTTACAAGTACCTCCACTTAGCATAATGCCACCTCCAAATGGAAATGGCCAGATGGTGCAATATCTAGGACATACACAAGTATCTCAAGATGTAGGATATAATAGTAATAACAATGGTTCCTCTTTTTTTAAACCTCAAATAGAGAATGTAATAGCCAAAGTTTAGGAAGAAAAGGGAAAAATTAAAGAGATTTCAGCATAGTTGAGGAAATTGACAACTGAAATCACTTATCTAAGAAGTCAGAATTTCGATTCCCAACCAAATCAGAATAGAGGATATAATAATGACAGATCTGGATATCTTGATAGGGGATATAACAATAATAATAATAACAATAGTGGTAACAATAATGCCCCTAGACAGCCTAGAGTGTGGAACACTAGGCCAAATAATGATTCCTTGCCATCACCCTTAGATAATCAGCCTCCTAGTGAACCTAAGCAGACCACTAGGGTGAACCTGGCATAAGCAACCCTTACAAACTAGTGTAGGATACACAACACCAATGCTCATGTGGAGCTGGATTGTCCTCAATTCAAGATAGCAGCTAGTATATTTCAAGTTGAAGTATCAAATACTGCAAGTAATCCACCTTTTGTTGAAGGAAATGAAATTGTCCCTTGTGGATATGACTCTACTCTTGTATTGGAAAGTCTCACCAATCATCCTCATTAGCAGATATCATCATCCCATGAGAACTACACCTTAGCATGTGAAGAGTCAGCTATGGCTTTTGAAACAAATTATGTTTTTTGTTTTGAAGATGAGAACGAGCCATCAGTTGAACATGCATGCTTTTCAGCAACAATATCAAGGTAGACATAACTATAACTTGAGGAATAACTCAAACAGGCCCACTAGCCCTTTGACTACATCCCTGCCTCCAAATAATTTAAACACTCCACCTAATCCTAAGGCAAGTAATAACCCTAGATTTCCCAAAGTTAATGCTTAATACTTAGCACCATAGAATGCAATGGCAAAAGCTAGTAATCAGTCCCCAGAGTCTGACAAATTGGTCACATACTTAGCAGATGAAATGAAAAAGATCAAAATAAGCCTGCCATTGTCATAGTTTCTTAAAACCCTAGCTATTAAGAGAGCATTCATGAAATCATTAGATGACCCTATGCCAAAAGAAGATAGTCATCTCTCAAATCAGTCTTTGAATAAAGACCATGCAGCTAAGGATACTAATGTTCAACACAAAACTTTAGCTACTCTCCAAGCTGCTGAAACTTCACACATGACACTTTATAGGGAAAAGACTAAGTCACCTCCATTTCTCCTTACTATAAGGATGTTCAGTAAGAATTTGCATAATTGCTTAGTAGATTCAGGTGCATCTACTAATGTAATGCCATTGTCCATATGTAATGCCTTAGGGTTACATCTTGCCAAGTCACTAAAGAAAGTAACGTAGTTAGATTAAATTGAGGTGAGTGTTGTAGGAGAATTAACTCACATTCATATGCAATTAGCATCAGATCCAAGAATTCAATACTACATTGATATCCAGGTAGTAGATATCCCTGACACATGGAATGTTGCTCAGCAGGGATTGGTCAAAAATACTTAATGGATACATGTCCACTGATTTCACTCACATGTGGCTACCTTGGAAAGGGATTCCCAACTAGATTAGGATAGATGTTAAACCTTGCATGAAACATATGATCACTGAGTATAATAAAATCAATGAGATCATGTATGTAGATGTTGAACCCGGAGTTTACACCACCAGGCCCCAAACCATCAAGATAGAGGAGATCCTCATGTATGATGTTCATGCTCATAATGATAATCTTTAGGATGATAGAATAATTATAGAATCTAATCAAAATTCAGATGGTGATAAGGAAGTAGATCATTTTGGGAACTTTGAAATGTACTTATCCAGAGAGATACAACATTGCCAAATGCTAAATATGTTTAATGAAGATGTTTTGATTGAAGGATGGCACATGTTACATGATGAAGCACATTCTAAAAAGACTTGTGATACTTGTTTAGACATGTTGGAACTAGAAAAAGCATGTAGTAAAAAAATATCATCATCATCCACAGTAAGTCATGCAGATAGTTATAGTGATATTGACTCTTGTTTGTCATCTATAGATACAAAAGAATGCACATATCATGATGAGAGTTACATTCATAAGACAAAAGAGATCTTGGTGTTCACTGAGAATAGTTATAAGAGTAACAAGAATATCACCCTAGGGACTAATTGTTTGATTGAATCAGTTTATGAAGTATCTGATGGAGATAGAGATAGTAATTTGACCAAGTTTGAAGAATTTTTATCAAAACAAAATCAGAAGATGCTGCTACAACATACTTCTCCACATGATTCTCTAATTGAAGGTTGGTGCAGGTTACATGAAGTACCATATTCAGAGACTACTTGCTCTTTATGCTTGCACATTCTGAAGAAGCAGATGAGGCTTGGTTCAAAGGATCATTCTTCTAATAGCAAAGGAGAAAAAAAATATCAACTTCACACCAATCAAACAAGGTGAAGTTTGAGAAGAATGAGTCACCAAAATTAAAATGGATATCAGGTGGTGCAGCCACCAAAGCTAAAAAGAAAAGAGAAGGTCTGGGTAAACCTTTAACTAAAGATGAGCCATGGATCCTTATGTTTGATGGATCTAAATCAAAACAAGGAGCTGGAGTAGGAATAGATCTCATTGATCTAGCTGGGAAATCCTACTTAGTAGCATATAGATTACAATTCCCATGCACAAATAATGTGACAGAATATGAAGCTCTGATTCATGGAATATTGTTTGCACTCAAAAAGAAAGTAAAGATTTTGCATGTCTATGGAGATTCAAAATTAGTGGTAAGAAAAGTAAGAGGCATATATTCTTGTAATTACAAAAGGTGGTCTAATTACAAACACAGGGTATGGGATTTGATAGAAGATTTTGATGCATTCAATATCACCCATGTGCCTAGAGAACAAAATCACAGAGCTGATGCCTTGGATCAAGATGCAAGTACTTTGTAGCCATTATCCATATCTAGTCTAAAGAGGTTTTCAGTTGAATTAATATCAGTACCCTCTGTAATAGATAATGTCATCAATCTTCAAGTGTTTGATGATGACCAACACATTTTGGACTTCATATCAAATAGAGATGTGTTTGATGTGCAAATCATAGATGAAAGAAATGTGGAAGATCATACCTAGGAAGAAGAAGAGATCATGGATTTGCCAAGTAACAAGATTCCCAAAGGGATGATAGAATTAGAAAGACCATTCGATTTAGATAATATGCTAAAACAAAAAGATCTCCCTAAAGTAGATGGAGGAGAATATTCACCAGTCAACATAGGACGAGATGAAGAGAAAATGCCCTAATTGGTAAGGTGTGTACAAAAGAAGAAATGATAGGAATAACTCAAGCACGTAAAGATTATGCCCATGTTATTGCTTGGACTTATGATGAGTTGAAGATCTATGATGCCTCAATCATCACCCATACCATACCATTAAAGCCAGATGTTAAACCCTTTAGACAAAAATAGAGGCATGTTAACACCTTATTGGAGCCCATCATTTTTGAAGAAGTAAAGAAACTGCTTAATGCTAGAATCATATTCCCCATGAGGCATTCCACCTGGGTGGCTAACCTGGTCCCTGTGAGAAAGAAAAATGGTGATATCAAGTTATGTGTAGAATTCAGAAGTTTAAATAGAGCTTTTGAGAAGGATAAATATCCTTTACCTTCACTGGATGAGGTCTTACAAATAGTAAATGGTTTAAAGATGATGTCATTTTTGGATGGTTTTTCAGGTTACAACCAGGTGATGGTAGATAAAATAGACACATTGAAAACTACATTCACCACCAAGTGGGGTATATTTGCCTATAGGCGCATGCCTTTTGGACTGATAAATTCTAGGGCCACTTTTCAACGAGCAATGGATATAGCCTTCAGGGGGTTGATTGGTAAATGCATAGTCATATACATGGATGACTTGACAGTTTTCTCCAAGCAAAGAGGTGACCACATAGAAGACCTCAAGAGAGTGCTTAAGAAATGTGAACATTATGGAATATCCATGAATCCCAAGAAATGCATATTCAGGGTAACCACAGGTAAGTTATTGGGTCACCTAATAATAGAGAATGGGATCATCATTGACCCTACAAGAGTAGAATCAATCATGAAGATACAGCTTCTTGGAAGCAAGAAAGAACTAAAATCCTACTTTGGTAAGATAAACTTTGTTAGAAAATTTATTACTGGTTTTGCAGAGATTGTCAAACCCCTAAATGTGATGCTCAAAAAGGATGTTAAAATTGAGTGGACACCTGAAGCTAGAGCAGATTTTGAGGACATCAAGAAATCTATATCTGATGGCCCTGTTCTGATTAGTCTAGATTATACAAAGGATTTTTACATATATTCATTTGCTTCAGAACATACATCTGCAACAGCATTAACCCAAAGAAATGAGGCTAAAGAAAAAAAGCCTATAGCTTTCATGAGTTTCCCATTCAGAGATGTAGAGCTTAGATACATGGATGTTGAAAGACAAGCCCTTTCTTTAGTCTGGGCAATCAAGAAATTTAGACATTACATATTAAGAAGTAATGTAATTGTTGTAGTACCAAATGCAGCAGTAAAGATGCTCCTGGTGCAAAGTGAGCCTGGTGAAAAGAGAGCTAAATGGATAATAGTTCTCCAAGAATACAATATGGATATAACACCCATTAAGTTGGTAAGAGGACAAGCTTTGAGCCAAATGATATTAGAAATTGATCCTAACATCATGAGCCAACAATATGTGATAAATACTGAGGAAAATGAAGAGTGGTATTCAGATATCAGACACATCTTGATTACTGGAAGATGTTCATCAAGATTGCAGGCCTCACAGAGGAGAGCCTTGAAGATAAGATCACAAAAATACATGATAAAAGGAGGAATCATTTTCAAAAGGAACTATGAACGAATATATCTCAGATGCCTAGAGATGCAAGAAGCAGATAAGGTATTAACAGAGTTACATGACAAATTTGGAACCACACATAGGTCACATTTAGCCACTTCCCATGCTATCCTCAAAGCAAGATACTACTGGCCTACTATCTTTAAGGACACTGCTAAACACATTAAATGTTGTCATACATGTCAGGTTGCAGCTAATAGAGAAAAATATGCCGCTCAACCCTTGCAACCAATAATGGAGATGCACCCATTTGCTTAATGGGGCATGGATTTCATAGGACCCATCAATCCTTCATCATCCTTGGGCCATAGGTATGTATTGACTATCACTAATTATTGTACTAGGTGGACCAAGGCTATCAACAGTAAGACATGCAATGTAGAGGATGTGATCAAGTTTTTGGAAAGCAACATAGTAACCAGGTATGGAGTTCCTTATGCTTTAGTATGTGACAATGGACCTACCTTTGCATCATTAAAACTATCAAGTTAGGCTTTTGATTATGGAATCATTTTGAAGTTTTCTTCAAATTACTATCCTCAAGGGAATGGACTAGCAGAGTCTACAAATAAGAACTTGTTGAATATCATAAAGAAATTGATAGAGAAAAATCCTAGGGAATGGAACACCCTATTAAAATATGCCTTGAGGGTAGATAGAACTAAGATGAAGGCTGCATTAGGAAACTCTCCTTATCAACTAGTATATGGGGTGGATCTTATCCTCCCTCTTAACCTAAAGATTCCCATATTGCAATTTGTACAAAAATATCTAGGCATAGATAGCAAACAAGAAGTTAGGTTACTTTAGCTGATGCACCTAGAAGAAAAAAGAAACAAAATAATTGATTAGTTTGCTAAACATCAGGCTATTGTCAAATGTTGGTTTGATAAAAGAGCCAAAGTTAAAGCTTTTAGGATTTCAGATCTAGTCCTTATGTGGCTTAAAGCACATGAAAAGAAAGGAGATCATGGTAAATTTGACAAACTTTGGATAGGTCCTTTTCAAATTTTAGAAATCCTAGGAGACAGTACTTACAGACTTAAAACTCTAACCGGTGAGGATGTCCCATTACTAGTTAATGGTCAATTCCTCAAGCATTATTTCCAGGCTTGAAATAAGGTCATATAAGTCAAATGTATCATAATGTGCCTATTATATAGTTGTTTGTATAGTTTTTGTTTTGTTTGTTTTGTTTGTTTGTTTGTTTGTTGAGATTTTGTTTTCGTTAGTTAGGATGATACAACTTATCACCCCAAGAAAGCAATCAAATTTTTAGGATTCAAGTGATGAGAACAAATTCCTATATAGGTTATGACTCATTTTGAGGAGTATCTTTGACCAGGTCTTTGATATCCTTTTCATCATGGTGCCTTCTCTTAACTAAGGAAGATTCTTCACAATGACTCACCTAACAGCCTTGGGTTTGATGAACACATAAGTATAGGTGTTAATTAAAAAATCCAAAGGGACTCCCTTGCTACCAATGCAATCTCCAACCTAAATCAACAAGTGACCACACATTGCATATTAAGCTTACATGATGATACCATATGAACAAAAGAGATAAATATTGAAATTCAAAATAATAGAATTAGGCCATCTAAGTAACTCTATCAAGGCTATAGACACTTGTCAGCAATGGGGCTCTACTTAGGGGGATTGTATAGATAACCTTGTCGAGGCTAAAGAGGCCTGCTGGTAGAAAGGCTCTATCCTAGTTGGCTATGAGGGATGATCTCAAAATATGTAGCTTAACACCAGTTACTCATGTTTTTAGCTTACTTTCAAGATGAGGATAATTAATCATCTGCACACACTTGATCCCTTGCTAGCATTGTTGCAATAATGAACATCATATCATTCAGGAAGGTTATAATACTTACGCTTAGAAAGAATTAGAATGCTATGTTAGAATGTGATTACATCACTTGAATCATTTGAATTTGATTGTTTTCCTTGGTGGCAAGTTGTTGTGTGGTTACACAACACGCCCCATTTTGCCTTAGCAAAATAGGGACCCAACTTTTCCTTATGCTTTTTGCTTGCTTGTTTCTTACTTTGGGCGGTTTGGTAAAATCAGTCATGTATGTCACCTTTAGTAGGGTGGAGGCACCACCAAATGTGGTTAGTTACCAAATTTAGCATTTGTCATCATAAACCTCATGGTTAGAAAGTACATAAAATTCCAAGCAGGTTTTCCTTCTGGATCACCCCAATATTGTCTAAGGGCAGGCAGTTATGTTGAGTTAAAGTTTGGTCAACCCTGATATTACCTAGAGGGGTCATATTTTTAACATCAGTCATGTTCGCTAAGATCACCCAGACTTAGAATTATCACCCCTGACTCATTAGATACCTGATACGTGAAAGTCAAAGTCAAATAAGAGCTGGTATCTACCCATCAAAGAGCTTCATGTATTTGCGGGGAGGGGGGTGTCATATTTTTAACATCAGTCATCTTACCAAATATCACCCCTGTGCAAATATCACCCTGCACCATTAGGATGATGATGTCATTCATTACTGGAAAATGAAAGATATCACTCGACAATGACATCATCATCTCATTCGGCCTGCTGAGGGTCATTTATCTAAACATCTATCATATTTTTCAATATGATGATGATGTCACCAAAACAATAATTAATAAAACATCGATGGTAAGATGACGTCATCATGATCTCGTCCCCGAGGATGGGGTCATATTTTGAAGTACCATTGATCTTAATTTCATGACCTGATATGCTCTATGGTCAAAGGTTGACCATATCACCTGATCTTTAGTAAACGATTATCCTGCATGAGATAGGGGGTCATATAACCCGAGGGGGTCATATTTTTAAATATCACTAATCTTTGAAGGATCATCCCCTAGCATTAAATACAATTCAAATGGTAGGTGAAGCCCCGCCTATTTCAAATACAAATCGAACACTTGGCAATATCTATGAGATCTATGCAAATGATTGATGGATCAGATCAAAATAGTACACTAAGCCCTAATTTCTCATATTGATCTGTTAAAAAGTAAATTTGAAGGTTATTTTCATTTACCTTGTGATTAGTAGAGAATTATAGAGCTCTGAAAGTCAAAACCATTAGCAGCCACCTGTTGGTGAATCATGATATTCAACGCAACGGAACGGAAAGGGTGACCCCACATGTTTACAGTGTTTCCTATTATCAGTCATATAATCCAAAGGGGAAAGTGACATCAGGTAAGTGACTTTAAAACCCTCCCTATTTTCATTTTTTGTAATTGTCCAGGTAAAATGCTTATCTTTAATAGCGTAAATACACATGGTGATGTATGAGAAGTTTTTAAGTGATAAGTAATAAAGATGATGCATGATATTGTTGAAAGTGCATATGGATACCATAGGGTAAAATATGTCATGCTTATTGTAGGATATAATGGCAGACGTCAGAAGGAATATATCTGAGGCTAAATTCTTGAAGCCTATGTTTGTCCAACCTAAAGGGGTGGGGTTTAGGTATGGTGTCATCAAAGATACACATCAAGGAGATACAGAGTTGGATGTATGGATCATAAAATTAGATAATGATATAGATAACCCTATACTGGATAAGGTATTCACGACTGGTATGTAGCATGCAGCAGGTTTCCCATATCCCATGGATGCCATAGAGCTGGTAGTAGAATGTGCCAGGAATTATAAACTAGAAACCAGAAGAGTAGAGAAACATGGCAGGGTATACGCTGATGTTTTAGTTGAGGGCCTCACAGCTACTTTCAACTTGCCATTAGGAAATAAGGTGGTCATAGTAGATCTACATAAACCTGAGAAAGAATACAACAATAATAAGAAAGATGCCTAGAAGAGAATATATCAGTGGAGGGCAAAGAGCAGCACCTATATGGCCTCAGCCAAGCTGCCAGTGTACCTGTATAAATTCAATTTTGATGATGAGTATCAAGACATGATTTCCCTATTAAGCAGGATGACTGGCAGGCCACATGCTGGTAATTTTGAGAACTGGATGTTTGGTATCATCCAGATGGTATTATATTCAGATAATAGGCCTCGGTGGGCTAGCATCATCAGTTATAGCTGTGATGAAGTAATGAGGAAGCTAGGAGGATAGGAATATGGTACAGGAGCACCTAGAAAATCCTATTTTCTTTTGTAATAAGCTCTATTTGACCAATGCATTTTCATTTTAGTTTGTCTCTAGGTCCTTCAAGACCTAGAACCCATTTTTGTAAGTCCAAAGTGACTTAAAACACACTTTTGTTATATTGTAATCACATAGTGCCAAACCAAGGTAGTAGGACAGTTTGAGGTAGTTTGGATCAGTTGGTCTCCCAACTATTTGCATCGGTTGGTTTTCCAACTGCTGGCAGGTTGAGTTGATAACAACCAGAGGAAGAAACCATCGGAGGAAGGAAGGAGAAGTGTGTGGATGTGATTGTGTATTATTCTAAGGAGAAATAAAACTATTTTGTTCCATCAATTTGGTTTCCATTCTCTCTAACTGTAATTTGTATAACTGTAGATTTCTATTCTTTCTGTGCTTTCCATTGTTGCAGTATGTCGATGTGAAGCATTCCACTGGTATGATTTCTGTTGAAATCAGTGGAATGGCTTCATTGTACAAGTATTTGTTTTTGTTTCTTGTTTTGTTTTTGTGTTTGACGGTGCAGAGGAACTAGACATAATGTTTTGCATAGTAGGGTGACCTAGCATCTCCATGTGCTAGGGTTTGGTTGAAGAGGAAGAAAGTAAGCTATACATCGGCCAGAATTTGCAAGTGCTCACCGACGAGAAGAGTCTCACTGAAGACAAAAGTCATCGGCGTGTCGGTGAAGCAAATTCTAACGTGGCCGATAGTAATTGTCTTGCCGACAAGTGAAAGTCAAAGGTGACATTGGAGTGATCGGTGTATCGGTGAAGTAGAATCTAAGGAAGCTGATAGCACTTTTCTTGCCGATAGGCACGAAGCATAGAGTCACCCATCAGGAAGAGTTACGATGTCAGAGTGACAAGCTCCAAGATGACCGATGGTGAATTTCTTGCCGATAGGCAAGGAGTGTTGAACCTCACATTGAAGTGACTAAGACTTCGAAGAGACTTAAGAAAGTCATTCCGACCAATGGTTATCTGACTAATCGAGGTGTATCGGTGGCCAGTAAGTGGAGTCTTGCTGACAGAAAACAAATTTGATTTTGTCTACGTTACCCACTACGCGCTCCCCATCATATTGGTATTAGAGCGAGTTTTGAAGATCACTCGGGTGGTGTGGTCTTGGTGTATGTTAAACAAGGAAAGTGAATCAGAGGCTGACATGATGCCTCATAAAGGCATGTCACAAGATACAGTGAAGAAACTGATTGAAGCGGTGTTTGAGTCCAAGCTCGAGGAATTGAAAAGAACCAAGGGTAAGGATAGGGAAGATGAAAGTGACAATGATGAAAGAGATACAAAAATTGATGAAACCAATAAGAGGACAGAGGAGATACCAACAGACTAGATGACATTTGTAAATGCTTTGAAGTTAGTTAATAGGGACACCATAGATGGGTTACCTATGTATAGTGGAAGTATGGAAGCTGAAGAGGTGATTGACTAGATTGAGGCATTGAACAATCATTTCGAATACAAATATGTCCCTAATGATAAGAGGGTTAAGTTGGTAAAGGCAAGATTGAAGTGGTCTACTCTTGCATGGTGGAATTATGAGCAAGGAGAGAGAGTCAAGGAGGGGAAGAATATGATAACCTCCTGGGAAAGGATGAAGACTAAAAATTAAGGTACAATTCTTATCCCTGGACTATAATGTGCAAATGTATAAGAAATTGTAGAATCTCAGATAGAGAGACATTGATGTGAATGCATACACACAAGAGTTTCATAAACTCAGTCTCAAATCAAAGAGACAAGAAGAAGAGTCAGAGAAGGTGGCAAGGTATCTGAATGGCCTATGGATGAACATCCAAGATGAGATCAGCATCTTAGCACCAGAAATAGTGAACAAGTGTTTCCAAATGGCCTTAAGGGCTGAAGAGAAGATAAAGAGAAAGAGTGAGCAGAATGATAGAGGTAGAGGAGGAAGAAGTTTCAAAGGCAGAGGCAGTTTTGGAGGAAGAAGTCCTAACCAGAGGCCTAGTGGTGAGTCTAACCAAGAAGAGAAAGTTGGATTCTCAAGTAGCAGAGGAGGCTACTGAGGAAGAAGGCCTAATGGAAGGGGTGGGACAAATGGATCAGGTAGAGGATCTAAGTTCTCCAATATGAGATGTTATAACTACAATCAGATAGGGCACCTGACATACAAGTGTCTAGAGAAGGCCTCAACTTCTCATGGTGGTGAGAAGAGAACCACTTTGATTCAAGAAGATGCAAGGAGTGTGACATCCCTTGAAGTGAATATAGCATCAGAAATGGGAGAAAATTTGATGATCAAAAGGATGCTGCTCAAGGAACTAGTGCAGACTGAATCGTCTCAAAGAAGGGCTTTGTTTAGAATCAACTGCAAGATCCAAGGTAAGGTTTGTAAAGTTATTATTCACTTTGGTTCTACTGATAATATTATATCTTTGGAAGCAATGAATAAGTTGAATCTAGAAAAGATACCCCATAGCAGCCCATATAAAGTCAGTTGGTTGAATAAGGGGCAGCACATACTCGTCAATGAACAAGCATGGGTTGAATTCAGTATTGGGGGTATAGAGATAAAATCTTGTGTAACATCCTTCCAATGGATGCTTGCCATCTTCTATTAGGCAGACCATGGTAGTTTGACATAAAGGCTCATCATGATGGAGAAAAGAATGCTTACTCATTCCAAAAGGATGGTGTGACTTATAGGATACAGTCATTGGTAGAAGAGGATCCACAGCATGTAGGGTCTAGTGTAATGATGGTATGAGAAAAAGAATCCATGGACACATTAAAGGAAGGTGGTGGAGTAGGTTTTGCTTTGATTGTGAAGCCTAAGGGGGAAAAGAAGGTAAGTGTGAGGGAAGTAGGACCTAAGGAGGTTAGAGATCTACTTTAAAGTTACAAAGGAGTGATTGCAACAGACATACCCGATTCCCTGCCACCTATCAAAGATATTAGCCACCAGATAGACCTCAAACCAGGAGCAATACTTCCTAATAAGGCAACATATAAAATGACCCCTCAGTAGAATGAAGAGATAGCAAATTAGGTTCAAGAACTCCTAAACAAAGGGATGATAAGGAAGAGCCTTAGCCCATGTGCAGTACCTACTATTTTAGCCCCAAAGAAGGATGGGAAATGGAGGCTTTGTATTGATTCTAGGGCCATAAATAACCATCAGGTATAGGTTTCCTATTCCTAGAATAGAAGATCTAATGGATTGTCTGGGAGGGGCTACTTATTTCGCCAAGATAGACTTAAAGAGTGGGTATCACCAAATATGAATAAGAGAGGGGGATGAGTGGAAGACAACATTCAAAACCAATGAAGGGTTGTATGAGTGGCTTGTGATGCCTTTTGGTCTTTCAAATTCCCCTAGCACCTTTATGAGACTAATGAATGAGGTGTTGCCGGAATTCATAGGGAAATTTGTGGTAGTCTACCTTGATGATACCTTGGTGTTTAGTAAGAGTAGAGAAGAACACTTGAAACATTTGGAGATAGTCTTGAAGAGGCTACAAGATCAGAAGTTAATGATAAACTTGGAAAAGTGTGACTTCATGAAACAAGAATTGATTTACTTAGGCTTTGTCATCTCTAAGGGTGATTTGAAAATGGATTCTTCCAAGGTAGAAGATATTTTAAATTGGCCTACACCTAGGACAATAGGAGAGGTCATAAGTTTTCATGGTTTGACCACATTTTAGAGAAAATTCGTTAGGAACTACAGTGATATTTGTGCACCTATGTTATAGACCATCAAGGGTGGAGGTAAGGTGAAGTTTGTGTGGACAAAAGAGGCAGATCAGAGTTTTGAAAGTCTGAAGTAGAAAGTTGCCAAGTATCATGTCTTAGTACTTCCTAATTTTAATAAAGTCTTCACCATTGAATGTGATGCAAGTGGGCTGGCCATAGGGGTAGTGTTGAGCCAAGAAGGTAGACCAGTAGCCTTTTTTAGTGCAAAATTGAATGAAGCTAAGAGGAAGTACTCCTCTTATGATTTAGAGTTGTATGCCATGGTACAAGCTTTAAACAAATGGAGGCACTACTTACTTCCTAAAGAATTTATTATATACACTGACAATCATGCTCTCAGTTTTTTGAATGGATAGGAAAAGCTTAGTCATAGACACATGAAGTGGGTGGAAAGTCTTCAAACATACACCTTCATCATCAAACATAAGAAGGGGAAAACCAATAAGGTTGCTGATGCTTTAGGCAAAAGGGTGTTGACAGTACAAGAAGTGCAGTTGCAAAGCATGGGTGTTGAGGCACTCAAAGGATTGTATGAAGAGGACCAACATTTCAAGGAGATTTACAAGGTATGTAGTGACTTTGCCAATGCTTTCCACAGTGAATTTTCAGATTATACATTGCAGGATGGACTTTTGTTTAAAGGGAGTCAACTATGTATTCCTAAGTGTTCAATGAGGGATAATATAGTGAAGGAGAAACATAGTGGTGGTTTAGGAGGACATTTTGGGCTCAATAAGACCTTAGATCTAGTAAGAATATTTTACTTTTGGCCAAGGATGCAATCTGATATCAGAAGGTTTGTTGAGAGTTGTATGATTTGCTAGAAAGCAAAGGGGGTCTCAACCAATGCAGGACTATACCAACCTTTTCCCATACCAAACAGACCTTGGGAAAGTTTGAGTATGGATTTTGTGATGGGGTTACCAAAGACAAGGATAGGTTATGACAGTGTGTTTGTTGTGGTAGACAGTTTCAGTAAGATGGCTCACTTTATTCCTTGTAAAATCACCAAAGATGCTAGTTACATTACAGGCTTGTTCTTTAAAGAAATTGTCAGGATTCATGGATTGCCTTTGAGTATTGTATCTGATAGAGACAACAAATTTGTGGGACATTTTTGAAGAACCTTGTGGAAAAGATTGGGTACAAATTTGTCCTTTAGTTTAGCCTATCATCCTTAGACTAATGGCCAAACTGAGGTTGTGAATAGGTCATTAGGCAATCTGCTGAGATGTTTGACAAGAGAACATGGAGGTAGTTGGGATGTGGTACTCCCACAAGTAGAATATGCCTATAATGATTCTACAAATAGAAGTATAGGTCTAAGTCCTTTTGAAGTTGTCTATGGTAGTCATCCTAGAGGAATTTTTGAATTGAGAGATGTTCAAGGGTTGGACAAAAAGAGTGGACATGCTAATACATTTGTAGAGGCTATGAAAGAGATCCATCAACAAGTTAGAGATACTCTACACAAGAATAGTCAGAAGATCAAGGCTAGAGTGGATAAAAGGAGAAGGGATGTGTAGTACCAAATAGGAGATATGGTCATGGTTCATCTCAACAAGAACTGAATACCCAAGGGAAGCCACAACAAGTTGATGATGAGAAAAATTGGACCTTGTACGATTTCAGAGAAATATGGTCCTAATGCTTACAAAATTGAACTCCCTGATGATATTGCTATTTCACCTATATTCAATGTTGCTGATCTAACATTATATAGGAGTCTTGATACAGGAGAAGGTATAGCAGATTCTGTCCAGGACAAAGCAGAGTGGGTGCAACATGTACCACCTAAGGGACCACCTACGATGGAGTGCATCTTGGATAGCAAGACAACCAAGAAGACCAGAAATCAGACCTATTTTGAGCACTTAGTCAAATTGCAAGGACTTCCAGACTCAGAAGCCACATGGATGCTGGAAAAGGACATAAAAAAGTAGGGTGGTGATTTGTAGCAGTTAGTCTCTAAGAGGACTTGAGACAAATTTCACTCGAGGAGTATGGTGCAAGAGCACCTAGAAAATCCTATTTTTTTTTTAATAAGGTCTATTTGACCAATGCATTTTCATTTCATTTTGTCTCTAGGTCCTTCAGGACCTAGAACCCATTTTCATAAGTCCAAAGTGACTTAAAACACACTTTTGTTATATTGTAATCACATAGTGCCAAAACAGGGCAATAGGACATTTTGAGGTAGTTTGGATTGGTTGGTCTCCCAACTGTTTGCATCAGTTGGTTTTCCAACTGTTGGCAGGTTGAGTTGATAACAACCAGAGGAAGGAACCATCAGAGGAAGGAAGGAGAAGTGTGTGGATGAGATTGTGTATTATTCTAAGGAGAAATAAAACTATTCTATTCCGTCAATTTAGTTTCCGTTCTCTGTAATTGTAATTTGTATAACTGTAGATTTCTATTCTTTCTATGCTTTCCATTGTTGCAGTATGTCGACATGAAGCATTCCACTGGTATGATTTCTGTCAAAATTAGTGGAATGGCTTCGTCGTACAAGTATTTGTTTTTGTTTCTTGTTTTGTTTTTGTGTTCGACAATGTAGAGGAACCAGACAGAATGTTTTGCACAGTAGGGTGACCTAGCATCTCCATGTGCTAGGGTTTAGTTGAAGAGGAAGAAAGTAAGCTGTGCATTAGCCAAAATTTGCAAGTGCTCACCGACAAGAAGAGTCTCACCGAAGACAAAAATCATCGGCATATCAGCGAAGCAAATTCAAATGTGGCCGATAGTAATTGTCTTGCCGACAAGTGAAAGTCAAAGGTGACATTGGAGTGATCAGTGTATCGGTGAAGTAGAATCTAAAGAAGTCGATAACACTTTTCTTGTTGATAGGCATTAAGAGTAGAGTCACCCATTAGGAAGAGTTGCGATGTCAGAGTGACAAGCTCGAAGACGAATGATGGTGATTTTCTTGCCGATAGGCAAGGAGTGTTGAACCTCACATCAGAGTGACTAAGACTTTGGAGAGACTTAAGAAAGTCATTCTGACCAATGGTTATCTAACCAATCAAGGTGTATCGGTGGCCAGTAAGTGGAGTCTTGCTGAGAGAAAACAAATTTGATTTTGTCTATGTTACCCACTGCACACTCCCCATCAACATGCCTATTTTTCATGACATCTTATGTTGTATATTCATGTGCCTCTCGAGGAACATTTGATGCCCTATAGATAGTAGGCAGGCTAGGGAATAACACTGGAGATACGTATATATGGGATCATTATCCCCAACTACAAAGAAGAGTATACCTCCAAGATTACAAATTAGTGAATGATGCATTCGCAATGCATCCTATTAGAACAATGGAGGAGGATAAGACCAAGAGGCTGAGCATGGAAGCTCAAGAAGTCATTTACAAACATGGAGCTTGGTTTATCTAGTTTTCTACCTTTTCATATATCAGGATTGAAGGATTTGAGGGATAGCCCCTAATGTTGCCAAGATGCCCTACTGATAGGGTGATCTTGATGGAGTTTGTTAGACAGGTGTCTATAGTAGTTGAAGCTTACAAAGTGCAGAAGAAGCTTCCTCCAGTTTTATTTCTAGTGTACATAGGGTGGTATTTATGACCGGATTTACAGAGCATTAAGCATGCTATTGGGGGGATAAAACTAATGTACTTATAGCCATTTCCTCTCACCAGATCATATGACCCTTATGGAAGGATGTAGAAACTACTGGGGAAACAAATACACCAAAAGCATCTAGAGGACTTTTGGACTAAATGTGATGATGAAGCTAAGGTAAGAAGAAGAAAGTATCAAAGGCTCACATTGATTCAAGTCAGGACCTTTTACTGCATCCCAGTACCTTCCCAATTATATAATGATGATGGAAAGATAGTGTCCAATGAATATGAGGATAATAAGGTTATAATGACACCATATCGGCCCCTAATTTTACACAACTAGAGGATATATCTTTGGATCAGATAATGCAAGGGATGATCCAGCTAACCCAAAGGTGGGTGGATGCAAAGATCACTAAACAAAAAAAGAAAGGTATGGCTATCACTGTGGATAATAAGAAAAAGAGACAAGAACTATCAGATAAAGATTATGATGATTTATTGATTGAGAAGAGAAAGTCTAATGGGGAAAGATTACCCACTAAAAAACAAAAGAAGATACCCTCCATGGGAAAGAAGGTGGAGAATGAGACAAAGGGGGTGATCATCAAAAGAATTGCATCTAAGGGTGATGAGGCATCTACATCAGCCCATGTGTCCACATCATAACCACCCCTAGATAAACGAAAGACTAAGATGATATTGAGACCCGATACTGAAAGCATGGAGATCCAGGGTGATAAGTAGGTTTTACAAGATGATTTAGAAGAAGGTGATCCCTTGGAAGAAGAACAAGTGAACAAAGAACCTGGAGATGATGACTTTTAGATAGCAAGCAAGAAGAGGAAGCAGGTGCTGCCACCCAAGAAGTGAAGAACAACCATGAGGGGGGAGTGAGCACTGATTCCATCCTGTTAATGGGTATGGATGGTGTAGTCTTCAGGAGAGAATTACAGCATGAAGTCCCCATTCTATAGATAATTTAGTTCAAGACTGAGAGAATGGAGGAGCAGAGAGAAAAAGAAACACACAGGACTAGCAGGGAGTTTCCTTTTCCCTTGGATGACACTGTGGAGCTATTGGATTATGAACTAGTTCAGGATGTGACTACCCAACACATGGAAACCCTGGTTGCTAATACAAGGATGACTCCTCATGGGACCCCATTGGCCTAGATGAGGATGTTAATAGAAGAAAGGCAAATGGATGAAACAAAATAGGATAGTTCAGAAAAAGTATCCCAACAAATATGGCTAGATAATTTGGTTGATCAGGTTACAAGCCCTGTAGCAATAGATCTAACATATAGGGGTGATATAAGCCCAAGTAGAGACAATAATACAACATTGGAGCCTAAACAGACTGATGAGATGAAACATGCTAAGAGGGGTGATGCTCCACCCGATCAAAACCAAGACCAAGATAAGATACCCATAGAACCAAAATAATCAAAAGCACATAAACAAAGTGGTGGTGATCAGGGAAAAGGCCCTGCATCATAGAAAAAATCAGCTGAGGATGAAGGCAATACAAAAGAAGCTGATACATCTAAGGGTACAGAGCAAGGCTCGTCACAAGGTGACAGCATAGAGAAAGAGAGAGAGAGAATGTGGCTAGGAGTAATCAAGGTGATACCCAAGGCCAAAATACATAGATTCCTCAAGAGGCCAACTTGCCACAAAATGAGCCTAAAGAGAAAGATCAAGAAACCCCAAAGGAAAGCTCACCGGGGGAGGCACAAGATAAGAGTATCAATACTTCACAAGAGCCTCCTCGACAAAAGGAAGTCCTTCAACAAGAGGAACCCTAGAAAGATCCCCCTCATGGTAAGATACATGAGGAAGAAACTAGAAAGGAGCCATCGCCACCAAGGGTAGAAGGTAACACAATAGAACAAGACACCCAAAATATAGGGGCTGATCATGAGGAACCCAAGGGTGATGTACCTCATTGGTTGCAAAGAGAGATACATCTGCAACAAGTTGAGGAGGTACAAGGTTTTGATGTATCCACATTGTTTGCTGGGAGCATGATGAAGCCTAGGAGGAAGGCTAGGTTAACCTCAACAATAAAAAGGGATCCTATAATAGGGAGAAGAACTGCACAGGTGGCCCTACCCATAGTAAGTAAAGAGAAAGGCCAAATTAGCCTTGATGAGTTTCAGATCACAAATGTGGATGGCTTTTGCAAATGAAGACCAGGAGGGTCAGGAAGGTAAAGATATAATTGATTCTCTAACTCAAAGAGTGAAGAGAGAAAAGGATAAGAATAAAAGGCATAAAGAGCACATTGCTCAATTACATTCTTTTATTAAGGGATTAATTGATCCTCATCATACACCTCATGATCCTTCTACTCCATTATCCATTATATCACAAGATGAGGTTCTAGATTGGACCTGATGAAACATAAGGAAAATATAATAGAGAAGTGGATGATGTCATCTATTTTTGAAGTAGAGGATGTTGTGAAGACCTCTTTAGAGAGATGGAATTCTTTAAGCGCATTGAAGAGAAAAGTAGACAAGTTGCAAAATGAAGCAGGTAGGAGGTCATTTAGATTGGAAAAGGATTTGGATGCTTTAAGTGAAATGAGAAGGATTGATGCATAGATCCTAATAGGTCATAATGTAGTGGACAATAACACCTCCCACCTGCTAGGCATCTAGTAAGAAGATACAGGGTTTGAATGTGATATACTAAAAAGGTGCAGTTGGAAGCTTCGAGATATAAGTGTCAAGCTACACAACCTGATGGCATGTGAGGAAGAAACCTTCGAAGGTTTGGAGGGAAAAGTAGAAGGTAAGATTGGAAACCAAGACACGGACTTTGCTATCAAAGCTTTCCATGACAATTTCAAACAAGTACCAAACGACCCGCTAAATCACCTGACGGAAGAAGTAATGAATAAGGTGATGAGAATAAAGGCTAGGGTGGAAAATTATAATGAGACCTTGAATAGCAGGAAAGGTAAGACAGATGCCCTCTAGGCTAAATTCCATTCCCAAAGACATGTAGTAGCTAAGGCCAAGGTCCAGGATTGAGGTTAGATAGATTGAATTGTACAACTATATGAGGCAATCAGGACAATAGTAAAGGTCCATATGTTGCAAGTATGAGGTTATCCAGTGTTGTCATTGATGTCAACATACTCATATTGCATTGACAAGAAGGATTTGATGAGCTGTGTGCTGAGGATATTGAGAAAATTAGCCTCAGTCAGGAACAGTGAAGAACAGTGATTAGAAGAAGGTAAATGTACTGTATAGGATGAGAACCGGAGGATGCGGATTAAAGGGTTAGTAGATATGAGTCTTGAGATGCTACAGTTAAGATTTCAGAGGTCCGCATGAAGATCTGAAGGAGTTGTGGCTGCCGGTATAGAACCGGGTCCGGCAAGTATCCGGAGGTGACAGAGGATCACAAAAAGGTCCGGTGAGGTCCGGAATTGTATTATCCTAATCTGCGGATTGGAAGGAGTGTTTGGGATGTCCTTGTGATGTATCATCCTGATTTGTGTATGATTTGGAGGTCTGGAAGTACCTCTTGCATTATGACAGTGGCGACAGACTGTGTTCTTAAAGTTCCAGATGAGGAAGACAAGAGATCCCAGTAAGCAGAGGAAGTGCGGATGTATCCGGACATTTAGACAGGCTTGTGAAGGTTCTTGGATCATGTTTAGGTTGTGTTGTTGGTCCGCATTGATGATAGAGCCCGGAATTGAAGTTATTCTTCCGGATGAAGTTCTTTCTCTGTTTAGCCGACCGGATGAGTTGTTCATCCTGCGAATGTTCTTGTGATGGCCGACCGGATGTGTTATTCATCTTGCGGATACTCCTATGGTTGTTTGCCGACTTAGATGTTTGTTCCTAAGTCGATGTCTTGTATAAATAACGGTTTGTGAGTTCATTTCAAGGTGAGGTGTGAGGATGAGTATGGTATAGCGAAGAAACGTGCGAAAGGCAGAGCAGAGATTGTTGGGCTTAATTGGAACTGATCCGGACATGATAGAGATGTCATTCTCCAGTTCAAGACTGTGATTTTTATCACTTTGTAGACAGTGTGTCTCCTTGTAGGCAGTGGGCCTCTTTGTGAGCAGTGTGCTCGGGCAGTGAGCCCTTATTGGCATGTGCCATTCATTTTTCTTTATTCTTCTAACAGAGAATAATTCTTGGGTTAATCACCCCGTGGTTTTTCCCTTAACCGGGTTTTCCACGTCAAAATCTTGGTGTTCAATGTGTTGATGCTTATCTGCTCTTGTGTTTATGTATTATGCTTCCATGGATGATTATTTGATATGCTGCTAACTAACAACAGTGAGTTAAGTGTTTGAATGAGAAGAAGTTTTATACAACTGATTCACCCCCCCCCCCTCTCAGTTGTATGCCCTAGATCCAACACCATATACAAGATGATCTACATTAGAGCAGTAGTGAGGATGAGGATGATGTAGATAGTGAAGGAGATGAAGAGAATGATGAAGAAGAAGGAAATAAAGAGTAAGTATAGATGCATCATTAGGTAAGCATATGCATAGGCTGCCTATAAGCAGTAAGTTTTGCCAGATGGTAATTTCTGCCATGAAGAAAGGAGTTGACTAAGTCAATGAGGAATTGTCACCCATTCATCTGATTTGATAAATCTTGATCATCGGTCATGTGTAACTGCCTCCTCTGCTTGTTCTATAAAAGGAGGAGGAGTGCACTCTTTTGATCATTAGAAAATTAATTGAAATTTGATTGCTGAAGAATTCAAGACTAATTTCAAGGTTATTGTGAATGTACATGTTTTGCATACTTAATGAAAGAGAAGCTATTTTGATTACAAATCATTGTAAATCCTGAGTAATTTGTTAGTGGAATCTAGATATATGCATTTATTAGCTGCGTCCCTTGGAGTGCATTTTAGTCTGCATATTTTGTTTTCATTCTTTTTCCTTTGAAGTTAGCATCAACCATACCTAGTTGTGGAAAAACCTAGTGAATTATGGTTTAATTTCTTCTCTTCATGACTGTATCTTGAATGTATGTGACTGAATAGCTAAAGGTTCACCAAATTTAGAAGTATTTCTTTAAATTTCTTTGAATTTCATTACAAATCACCTCCATAATTGCAAATAACATACAATCCAAAGCAAATAAACATGAAATATGCCTATATCTCATAAATAATTGAAAATACAAGATTTTGACGTATCCACATTGTCTGTTGGGAGCATGATGAAGCCTAGGAGGAAGGCTAGGTTAACCTCAGCAATAAAAAGGGATCCTATAATAGGGAGAAGAACTGTACAGATGGACCTACCCATAGTAAGTAAACAGAAAGGCCAAATTAGCCTTGATAAGTTTCAGATCACAAATGTGGATCTAGGTTTTGCAAATGAAGACCATGAGGGTCACGAAGGTAAAGATATAATTGATTCTCTAACTCAAAAAGTGAAGAGAGAAAAGGATAAGAATAAAAGGCATAAAGAGCACATTGCTTAATTAAATTCTTTTATTAAGGGATTAATTGATCCTAATCATACACCTCATGATCCTGCTACTCCATTATTTGTTATATCACAAGATGAGGTTACCAAATTGGACCTGATGAAACATAAAAAAAATATAATGGAGAAGTGGATGATGTCATCTATTTTTGAAGCAGAGGATGTTGTGAAGACCTCTTTAGAGAGATGGAATTCTTTAAGCACATTGAAGAGAAAAGTAGACAAGTTGCAAAATAAAGTGGGTATGAGGTCATTTAGACTAGAAAAGCATTTGGATGCTTTAAGTCAAATGAGAAGGATTGATGCATAGATCCTAATAGGTCATAATGTAGTAGAAAATAACATCTCCCAGCTGCTAGGCATCCAGTATGAAGATACAAGGTTCAAATGTGATATACTAAAAAGGTGCAGTGGGAAGCTTTGAGATATAAGTGTCAAGCTACACAACCCGATGGCATGCGAGGCAGAAACCTTGGAAGCTTTGGAGGGAAAAGTAGAAGGTAAGATTGAAAACCAAGACGTGGACTTTGCTATCAAAGCTTTCCATGACAATTTTAAACAAGTAGTAGATGACCCCCTAAATCACCTGATGGAAGATGTAATGAATAAGGTCATGAGAATAAAGGTCACGGTGGAGAATTATAATGAGACCTTGAACAACAGGAAACGTAAGACGGAAGCCCTTCAGGGTAAATTCCATTCTCGTAGACATGCACTAGCTAAGGCCAAGGTCCAGGATGGAGGTGAGATTGATAGAATTGTAAAACTATATGAGGCAATTAGGACAACAGTAAAGGTCCATATACAAGATGATCTACATCGGAGCAGTAGTGAGGATGAGGATGATGTAGATAGTGGAGATGAAGAGAATGAAGAAGAAGAAGGAGATAAAGAGTAAGTATAGATGCATCATCAGGTAAGCATATGCATAGGCTACCTATAAGCAGTAAGTTCTGCCAGATAGTTGCCAGCAGGTAATTTGTGCCACGAAGAAAGGAGTTGACTAAGTCAATGAGGAATTGTCACCCCTTCATCTAAATTGATAAATCTTGATCGTTGGTCATGTGTAACCGCCTCCTCTCCTTGTTCTATAAAAGGAGGAGGAGTGCACTCTTTTGATCATTAGAAAATTAATTGAAATTTGATTGCTAAAGAATTCAGGACTAATTTCAAGGTTATTGTGAATGTACATGTTTTGCATACTTAATGAAAGAGAAGCTGTTTTGATTACAAGTCATTGTAAATCTTGAGTAATTTGTGAGTAGAATCTAGATATATACATTGATTGACTGCATCCCTTCGAGTGCTTTTCAATCTGCATATGTTGTTTTCATTCTTTGTTTCTTTGTAGCTAGCATCAACCATACCTAGCTATGGAACAACCTAGTGAATTATGGTTTGATTTCTTCTCTTCATGACTATATCTTGAATGTATGTGACTCAATAGCTAAAGGTTCAACAATTTTAGAAATATTTCATAAAATTTCTTTGAATTTCATTACAAATCACCTCCATAATTAGAAATAACATACAATCCAAAGCAAATAAATACGAAATATGCCTATATCTTGTAAATAATTGAAAATACAAGATTTTGACATATCCACATTGTTTGCTCAGAGCATGATGAAGCTTAGGATGAAGGCCAAGTTAACCTCAGCAATAAAAATGGATCCTATAACAGGGAGAAGAACAACACAGGTGGCCCTACCCATAGTAAGTAAAGAGAAAGGCCATATTAGCCTTGATGAGTTTTAGATCACAAATGTGGATTTGGGTTTTGGAAATGAAGACCAGGACAGTCAGGAAGGTAAAGAAATAATTGATTCTCTAACTCAAATAGTGAAGAGAGAAAAGGATAAGAATAAAAGGCATGAAGAGCATATTGCTCAATCACATTCTTTTATTAAGGGATTAATTGATCCTAATCATACACCTCATGATCCTGCTACTCCATTATACATTATATCAAAATATGAGGTTACTAGATTGGACCTGATGAAACATAAGGCAAATATAATGGAGAAGCGGATGATGTCATCTATTTTTGAAGCAAAGGATGTTGTGAAGACCTCTTTAGAGAGATGGAATTCTTTAAGTGCATTGAAGAGAAAAGTAGACAAGTTGCAAAATGAAGCAGGTAGGAGGTCGTTTAGACTAGAAAAGCATTTGGATGCTTTATGTGAAATGAGAAGGATTGATGCATAGATCCTAATAGGTCATAATGTAGTCGACAATAACACCTCCCAGCTGCTAGGCATCTGTATGAAGATACAGGGTTTGAATGGCATATACTAAAAAAGTGTAGTGGGAAGCTTCGAGATATAAGTGTCAAGCTACACAACTTGATGGCATGCGAGGTAGAAACCTTCGAAGCTTTTGATGGAAAAGTAGAAGGTAAGATTGAAAACCAATTTGTAGAGTTTTCTATCAAAGGTTTCCATGACAATTTCAAACAAGTAGCAGACGACCCCCTAAATCACCTGATGGAAGAAGTAATGAATAAGGTCATGAGAGTAAAGGTTAGGGTGGAGAATTATAATGAGACCTTGAACAGTAGGAAAGGTAAGATAGATGCCCTCTAGGCTAAATTCCATTCTCACAGACATGCAATAGCTAAGGCCAAGGTCCAGGATGGAGATGAGATAGATAGAATTGTACAACTATATGAGGCAATCAGGACAACAGTAAAGGTCCGTATACAAGATGATCTACATTAGAACAATAGTGAGGATGAGGATGATGTAGATAGTGAAGAAGATGAAGAGAATGAAGAAGAAGAGAGAGAGATAAAGAGTAAGTATAGATGCATCATTAGGTAAGCATATGCATAGGCTGCCTATAAGCAGTAATTTCTGGCAGATAGTTTCTAGCTGGCAATTTGAACAACGAAGAGAGGAGTTGACTAAGTAAATGAGGAATTGTCACCTGTTCATTTGAATTGATAAATCTTGATCATTGTTCATGTGTAATCACCTCCTCTCCTTGTTCTATAAAAGGAGAAGTGCACTCTTTTGATCATTAGAAACTTAATTGAAATTTGATTGCTGAAGAATTCATGACTAATTTCAAGGTTATTGTGAATGTACATATTTCGCATACTTAATGAAAGAGAAGCTATTTTGATTACAAATCAGTGTAAATCTTGAGTAATCTGTGAGTGGAATCTAGATATATGCATTGATTAGCTGAGTCCCTTGGAGTACTTTTCAGTCTGCATATGCTGTTTTCATTTTTTGTTCCTTTGAAGTTAACATCAACCATACCTAGCTGTGGAACAACCTAGTGAATTATGGTTTGATTTCTTCTCTTCATGACTATATCTTGAATGTATGTGACTCAATAGCTAAAGGTTCACCAAATTTAGAAGTATTTCTTTAAATTTCTTTGAATTTCATTACAAATCACCTCCATAATTGCAAATAACATACAATCCAAAGCAAATAAAGATGAAATATGCCTATATCTCATAAATAATTCAAAATATAGAGCATATTTTGAATGAAAGCATGTCAAATTGATAAATATCATGCAAATACAAATAAATATATATGATGAACATATGAATATCTACTTGTAGACACATTATTTGAATAAATACACAATGTAGAAGCATGTGTAAGTTTGTCATGATCAATGTTCAGAAGAATTGATCAAACTTACAAATATCATAATAATCTATGGAACAAAGAAAAAATAACATCATTTGTGAAGTGAATTTACAGAATATAGTTGCATTACTGATTATCTAGGCAAATGTAAGACCCCTTGAAATGGAAAACAACATGTCACATCAACGTCTGAGTAACGTCAGATGATCATGACCTGATCAACAGATCCTTGCGGTCATCAATTTATCTCAAATTGATCATACTTTACAAGATAATAAAGGTTTGTTATGCAAATTTTTATGCATGTTGTTATGACTAATCATCATCATCAATAGGTCCATGGGGAGAAGCAAGGGAATTTTATAAATAGATATGAGAAAACTTTCAAGAATATAGTTAATTCAAAACACAATTATAGAATTAATTCATGGCAAAAAAGATATACACGTAGGAAATATAATAGATATAATATGTAAGCATAGAGACATTAAACTAAATACCATGAAAAACATGAAACATAAATAGGAGTTGAATTAGGATTTAACACATAAGCAACATTTTAGACATGGAGCACACAATTTTAATGGGGTCCATTAAAATAAATCTTGGATTAGTATTCAAATATGGGATAAACAAAGAGCTGGAGAAAACAAGATAACATGAGTTTTGCATTTTAGGAGAATAGCTAACATTGGATTTAATTAGGGATGTGCACCCCTTGCAAATGCAATGAGAAGCTAGATACATTCTCTACAAAGCATAGAGAAAAGTGAGTAGAGTAAAAAAAAGAATGGACATGACCAAAACATGAATATGTATAGTCAAAAACATAGGGCAAATATATACAAGGAAAATATTTGCATACAACTAATTGACATGGGAGAATGGACATATGAATTGAATCTTGTGTATAGTTGCTTGTAGCATGAGACAAATATTACAAATGAAGTTGTTGGTTGTTTTAAAATCCCAATTGGATCTTAGAGACAATCTAAAGAATAGCTAGTTCTAATGATCAATTGTCCCAAGGAGTTGACCAACGAATAGGAAAAGATGGATAATTCTTTTCCTCTTCACATTAGGCTCTGCAAAACCTAGGAGGGTGATCATTTACAACATTATTTAAGAAATCCTTTCCATTCATCTCAAATACTATTATAAGCAGATATGTTCTCTCTAAAAATGCCAAAGAATTGCAGATATACTAGAGTAATGGGCTAGATCCTCAGACTTTCACACAATTTACTTGTAGGAGAACACAAGAATAACATTAAACAAATAACTTAAGGAAGAAATAGAAATTCATTTTGATTTTCAAATTTGTATGAGCAAGGAGTTGCATCAGACACAATTCCAAAGAGATCAATGCCTTAACCTAGGGTACAGAGCCAAGATGAATGTAAATATAACCCTACACAATTGTATTTTCCCCTAATCCATGAAGCATTGCAACAATGCATTACACTGTTACACTTTAGCAATTCAAACCTAATTGTACTTACAAATCCCTACAAACCTTCATAGAATTCAACGTTTTCTTTAGAGCATTTAATTTGCTACTTGAATAAAAGCCATAAAGAAAGACATCCATGCATAGGAAAGATTGGAAGATAAACAAAACAATCCTTGATTAAAATTTATTCATAAATGAAATGAAGATTTCAACAAAGGAGACAATATAGCTTTGAACCTGGCAGTATATTTCAAAGTTGAACTGGTACTATGATACAAAACCCTACATCTACATCACATACTATTCTCAAACAATAACCTAGAATAGAAATACTAACTCAATTACTTTATGCTCTATGATACAAAATTTCTCCAAGATCCTTTGCAAAAGGCCTGGAATTCCCTTTTATAGAAACAAGGGAGCAAACAAGCTTCGGGCCTTTGACACATGTCACATTTTCATTTGACAAGCTCCATCATAACAAGATATGGGTACAACTACTCATGGAGAGAATAATCGAAAAGGACAAATGTGGTTACACACACAGTTGTAAATCCTTTGCCTCCAAAAGACATTCATAAAAGGTTGTTGTAACATATTTATCACTTCATTAACAACCTTCTTTAAGTCGTAAAAGCTCAGGAGATGTTGATTATGTAGATGAGGACGAATAGACTAGTAGATTGGTCCATAAGAAGACAAAATAATTGGTCGAGGCCATAAGGATGCATGTTGATGTTGAGTGGGTAGGAAAAAGCCAAAAGAACATCCCTTTTGAAAAAAGAATAAAAGAATAAGAGACACAAGTCAGCAAAGGGCCTTTATTCTGATAGGTTATTATACATGTCATCTTAGGAATTATATTGTTCTTCTATAGGGCACTAGAATGCCAGGAATTTATCCACACCTGGTGTATACCTGTTGTTATACTTTGTCAAATTAACTTAGCCTCTCTTAGAAAGTCCTTCGCAAGCTGATTTGTATCTGATAATTTTCCTATATTGCTCCTGAGGAGATCAATGTCAATTCTATCATCCCTGCATATTAGAAAAGAGATAGTTGGAATGATAGCTTCAAAATGAGATAGCCATATTTGGTAATGCTTAACCTCTCCATTTTCCTTTTTAATTTCAGGCATCATTTTTGCATCATTACTATTGTTGACCTATTTTCCTCTGCCCAAAGTTAAACAGTTCACCTTGCATTTTCCTTGAAAATCCTTTAGAAATGACCCTACAGGATTAAATCCTTCAAATATTTATGCAATGTGTTGCCAAAAAAATCCCAAAAATCCCACCATGAGAATCGCTGCAAAAAACCTAGAAAAACCCAGAAATCTTTTAACTTCAAGTATTTTCTATCGTTGGGATTTCTTAGTTTCATGCTTATATTTCAAATATGCATTTTTGAATGTACATTTGCATATACATTCGCCATTGTATGTTTGGGACATACATTCACAATATGCAAAGGAGTAGATGCAATCGGCAAGCATACAAATATGAATGTACATTTTGCAATGTACATTGGCAAAACATACATCGGCAGAACATACAAAGAACTTTCGCCAAAGATACAAGGAGATATGCATGTGTGATATAGTAAGGTAAGTTTAACAGTGGCTTGTATATTTCGCTTTGTATGTTTGCACATACAAATCCAATATACAAGGCATTAAACATACAAGAAAAACATGCATTGGGCACATACAAAGAAATGCATACAAAAGCCTTTGTACATTGGCAAATATGCAAGGGCCAATGTGCAAAAGGAGAATGTATATCAGGTTGTATGTTTGCACATACAAGGCCAATATAAAAGTTGACATACAAGGCCAAAGATGCAATTGGTGGGGTCTGTTGAATGCACAATGCAATTGTATCTTACATACAAGTCCTATTGTATATGCGAGATACAAAGGGTCACATACAAGGAAGAGATGCAAAGGATTTTACATATCGGTGACATACAAAGGCCAATGTATGTCCGACATACATTGGGAATGTGCAACGTGCATAAACAAAGAGGCCGACATGCATTTTCTACAGTGAAAGGGGTTTGTATGTGCGAGATGCAAGTGAAATATGCATTCGCCACATACAAAGGCAGAACATTCAAAGGCCAATGTATATCAGAACAGTGGCTTGTATATTTGCGATTTTATGTTCGCACATACAAATATGGATGCCAAAGATACAAGGCCAACATACAAAGAGAAACATACAAGAGGGAGAATGCATATCAAAAAGCATGCAAAGTCCACATACAGGGGGGTATTGCATGTATATCCAGATTGTATATTCGCATATACAATGCCATGTACAAAGACAAAGATGCAAGAGTCTTGTGCTAAGTCAACATGCAAAAGATCACATGCAGGAGTGAATGTACATAGCCGATATGCAAAGAAGGTCGCGGGTAGGGTTGACATACAAAGGCAGATGTACATTTGCAATGTACATTAGCAGAATATACAAGGGGACTTTTGCCAAACATACAAGAAGGTGATTCAAAGTTGGGGCCCACCGATTGCATATTTACGATTGTATGTTTGCACATACAATCAAATAGGCATTCCTAATATACAAGCTGGATCTGAAGGGAGCATACATTCCAGTTGATAGTCTCTTGAGTTTCGCAGTTTGTATATTTTGCATGTATATGCGATATACAAAAGAAAGATACATTGGCGATATGCAAGGCGGACCCGAATGGGAAGTCAAATTTGACAAATTCAGCATTGAAGTCTGCGACTTGCATGTATGCTACAATTGTATACACAATATACAATGGAAATATGCAATGGGAAAGAATACAAGGCAGATCTGAATTAAATACAGCGGATAGTCATTTTGGGATCCGCGACATGTATGTTGTGCTTGTATGTGCCGATATGAAAAAGAGGATATACAAAGGCTGGACTCGATGTCAAATTCAGATTTTCTTCATAATCTTTTGAGTTCCATATGGTTTGTATATTTGTGATTGTATGTTTGTACATACAATGCGATATGTAAAGAAAGGATGCAAGGGGGAAGGTGTAGTTTTTCGGTGATGCTTCTCAGTCTCGACTTAGTGACCAATCAAGTGGTGCCATGTGGCAAGAGATACAAAGGCCGATTGAAAAGGTTAAAGGCCCGCGGTTGTATGCAGATTTGAATGCATATACACAGGGCGATTTCAAAGAGGCATTTAGGCGCCAAAAGCAACAGCATATACAAGGGATTTTTGGCATGACTTTATACATCGGTGGCTTGACTGAAGCTCATCTCGACAGCCTGATACAGCCTGATACATACAGGCGCTATGTATATGCAAAGGCAGACTCAGATGTAGTTTCAAAGGCTGATGCAAGCAGATACAAAGCAATATATACACACAGTGACTACAGCTTTGACCGCCTGTATCTGCTCCATTTTAGTGAATTTCCACATGCTACAAAAGGCAAAAATACATGTTTTTGTCTCCTCTTTCATTTGGCAGGCTTTTCAGGGAAATACTCTCACCTTTTAATTTCAGATTTGGATTTGCATATTTTGGGCGATTGGAAGTTTCAGCAACTTTTTTGGGGTAGGATTCTAATATTTGTTGCATTCATTTCTATAGGTAATGGAAGCTGCTCACATTCAATGCCCAAAATATCTTCCACCGATTCATGGGTGTAGATCGATGATGTAGAAGCTTGCATTGAAGACCAGAAATATCTTCCATCTGGCCCAGTTCTAGATCTTCTATAGCATAACTTCTTGCAGGTGGACAGTCATTAAAATGTAGATATTTTCTGTTATAGCTCATAGAGTGAATTTTTGTAACCGACTTAGGGGCTTTTTTTTAGAATGCTATATATATGCATTCGAATGATGTAAATAATGTTGGAAAATTTTTAGCATTTAGGTTTTTTCTGTTTTCCAAACAGAGTTTCTGTGACTGTAACTTTGCCTCCTCATCAAATATATGCAAGTTATTTTGCCTCTTTTACTGAGTTTTAGTTTAGTGTGAATCTTCATATGATTGCCTGTGAACATATTGTTCCTTTCAATCATCTTGTTTCTCACCTTTGCTAGGATCAGTTGAATCTGTGTATGTCATACTTGCTGTATTTGGTTATGTTGTGCATTATCTCAGTGCTATAGGAGTTCTTTTGTTTAACTTGGTGAATCACTCTTTACTTTCAATTTTTTTTTCATTTCATCTTTCATTCAAAAGTATTCCTTCTCCCTTTTCCTCTTAAGATTTAGTAGTTTTAGGTGATAACCAGTTAAGGAAGCTGGCCTTCTCCAGAGGTCTGATCTCATTTAGCAAAGTCCCACACTTAGAGATCATTCCCATGTTACTCTAGATTGCTGAAGTTTTACAACTGCAACAAGGGTGCAAATCTAGGTGATAACAACTTTGGCACACCCGATGGCCCCGAGAGTTCGAAAAATTATCAAATACTATCTCTTATTGCTGGTTTTGATGTGCAACCAGTGATTTTCTGACCTGTAAGAGGTTAAAACTTGCATATCTGGCAACTCATACTGAGGAACGACAAGCAGATCAGTTCTGTTGTTACATTTTATGAGAAAGATTCAAACTAGGAGTTCAAGTACATTTGATTACTTGCAACTATCACTACCTAGAAGACAGGGGAGAGCTGTAGCAAGGACTCCAATTTCTAAAAGGATACAATCAACTCCAAATTTTAGGCCAGTTGCATCTATATTACTTATACCAGCTCAAGTAATCCTACCTCTAGCCGCTCAAATGACAAGGAATCAACCATTTGTGGCTTTTGATGGGGGCAGCCCATTAAATTTGACAGTGCATGATGTTATACCCATCGTATCTTTGAAGAGTCTTCCCTACTTTATAGGGGAGAATCAAACTACCCTAATTGAACACATTAGAGACATGGCTTCTCTATCCGGAGTTCATCATGTGACCCAAGAGAATGTAGCCATCAGGCTGCTGGCTGCCTCTTTCAAGGGAAAAGCATTGCAATGGTTTAGGAGTTTACCAGTGCAAACTATAGGAACTTGGGATGATCTAGGTGATAAATTAAATAAGCAATTTCAAGATAAATCAAATAACCTGTCATTGGTTGAACAGATGACTACCATAAAGAGAGCTCCCCAGGAGCAAATGATGGATTTCAACTTCAGATTTTAGAAGACATGGGACATAATTCCTACCATGGTAAGGCCTCCAGCTAAATATGCTTTTCTATATTTCTTGAAAGCCCTAAATAGTGATATTTCAGTGATGATACAATCATTAGGAGGTACTAGTTTACCTAATGCATATGAAATAGCTATTAGAGCAGAGAATAACCTAATTTAGGCTAGAAAAATAGCACCTAGACCACCAGTGCCCATCTTTCCTGAGATTCAGGCTTTAATGCCTTTGCCAATCCCATATTTTGCCCCTTTACCTACTATAGCAGCATTGCCAAATACTACAACTCAGAGCCTGTTGTCTCTAGTTCATCTCAAGAGTTAAAAGAAATAAAAAATAGCCAACAAAAAATAGAGAACATCCTGCAAACTTTTGGGATTGAGCTGGTAAACATAAAAAAGTAGCAGTCCCAGAGCAGGCAGCCTTATCAGCCACAACCTCAAGGGCAAAATCAGCCTTATCAAGGGCAAAACCAACCATATCAGGCCAACAGGCCTCCATATCAAAGCAGTTACTAGGGTACTAGGCAGAACATGAACTAGAGGCCTTTCCAACCTTATAACCCAGTGCCCATTAATGTTGTTAAGGACCTTGTCCCTATTCAGAATAACCTTGCAGCTGAATACGAATGGTGCTTTCCATGCAATCAGCCACACAGTCAGGCAACCTATTCAAATGGAGTCATAAATCAGGCCTTAATGGTACAAAGTGTTGCAGTCTCATAGCCAAGCACACCTAATGATGGGGCTGCACAATAGCAAGAGCAACCTTAGAATGATTCTACCTTCATAAATTGGCAAGAAGGTGAGTTCTGTGGTCTAAACAACGATAATACTCCACTTGCGGTGAATACAAGAGCTAAGAAGAGGGGTTATGAGGTAGATCAAGCAACAAATAGAGGAAAAGGACCTGCTGATGCTTCTACATCCCAGACTCCCCATATTTTACAAAGAAATACTTCAGCAACAACAAGGGAAATGCCTCATTTACAGGCTGATATTGTTGCTACAAAGTCACAAAAAAAGGTAAGTGTCACTTCATCTTTCAATATTATTGAAAATATGAAAAAGATGAATGTGACCATGTCTATGTGGGATTCTCTAGCCATCCCAGGCCAAAAGGACATATTGCAATCTGCCTTATCTGATTTAAAAGTGTCCAATGATACAACTGTTGACCCCAATAGCGCTGTCCTTACCAATTCATCCCAGGATAATGTTGTGCGATTACACAACATGCCCCATTTTGACTTGGCAAAACAGGGACCCAGCTTTTTGGCTTGGCGTGTGTTGTCTGCTTTCTGGCGGTTTGCTAAAAGTAAGTCATGTGCATCATCATGAAGAGTCAGGATGAGGTAAGTCATCATCATGAGGTTAGTTTGTCAAAATTCATATTTCATTGCTGTTACCTTATATTTGGAAAGAGCGTTAAATTCCATGCAGGTTTGCCTTTTACATCACCCTGATATTCATAAGGATGTGAGAGTTATGAACAGTCAAAGTTTTGGTCAAACCTGATATTCACAAGAGGAGGATCATATTTTATAACCTCAGTCATGTTGTCGAAGATCATCCTGATCTTGGTACATCACCCGATAAGTTATGCAGTCCAGATATCTGGATGTCAACTTTAAGTAGTAATAAATCTTCCTTGTCAAACAGTCTTATATATCGCGAGCGTCATATTTCCAAATGTAACCCAATATTTCTTAATATCCTCCTACCGCAAAATATCACCCTAAGCCAATATCCTGATGACATCATCCAAATATAATAAACGAAGAAACAAACATGACGATGAAATCATCATCACATTTACATTTCGATAGGATATTTTCTAAACATGATCATGTTCGCATAACATGATGATGACGTCATGATGCCTTTCCAATACAAAGAACGAATATTAGGTTGACATCATCCCGATATTCTGAAAGAGAGACATGTAAGTTTGTCTCGTCATTATCATCTTTGAAACATCACCCGATACATCGAAATATCCTCCTGATGTACTAAACATAACCAAAAGGTGCTTTTGTCACCTGAATCTTGTTGCGATAACTATTCCAATTTGAAGGACGAGGATGACATTGAAACTCGACCCGATATTTGCGAATATCATCCTGCCTTCATGATATCTTGTCATGTGGATATCCCCCCGCTCCCCTTGCTGCCATTATCATTTAATGCGCGCAGACATGGTAGGTGGTTCCCGCTGACCCCGGAACCCGATGAAACACCTGGTGAGATCCTACGTTTTCGCATGGATAATCAATGAATACAATCTAATTTGTTAGAGTTGCCCTAAATTTACCCTAATTGCAAGGTTAAAAGGTAATTCAATCATCATTTTTACATTTACCTTGCGATAAAATTATTTTTTTTACAGAGCACCAGCTTCCATATCCTCACACAGATGATAGTTGCACGATTTGAGCTCACAAACAGAAGGAAGTGCGGGATCATCAGCTGAATTAAGAGCATTGTTAGCAGTCCACTGGTATAAAAGAAATCAACATAACCAGGTAAGTAAATAAAACCCTCATCATGTTGTTTCTGTAATAGTCAGGTATGATGTTATAGGTCTGGTTTACGCATTCCCATGATGGACTTATGCTGAATGAATGTGATATGCATGATGAATATTAAAGATAAATTGTTATAGACATGCATATATATACCCATTGTAAGACAGGATTTCGTTAATTGCAGGTACCCATGGCTGACAAGAGGTTCGTCAAATGTCAAGTAGAATTCAGTAAGCCCATGTTCTCGTCTCAGAGGGGCATCCTGTTTAAATACAGAGCAATTACAGATACCCATCAGGGGAGCACCAATTTGGAAGCCTGGTCAGCTAGGCTGAATGATGGGAATGACAAGAGTCCTATGTTGGATGCAGTTTTCATATCTGGAATGTGGAACACCGCTAGTTTTCCATACTCTATGGAATCTCTAGAACTCGTCATCAAGTGTGCCCAGAATTATAACCCAGAGACCAGGCAGGTGATGAAGCATGGGAGGATATATGCCGACCTATCCATTAGGGGTTTATCCAGGACCTTTGGATTGCCATTGGCTAATAAGGTCAAAAGTGTAGACTTGAAGAAGTCAGAAAAAGAGTATGAAAACAACAAGAAATCAGCCAGGAAGGACATGTATCAATGGAGGGCTGAGAAATAGCACATATCCTGTAGTAGCCAAACTTCCTGTGCACCTGTTTAAGTATGATTTTAGTGAGGAATATCAGTATATGATTGCACTGCTGAACAGAGTAACAAGCCAGCTTGATGCTGGTAGTTTCAGGGATTGGATGTATGGAATAATAGTGATGTGTTTATATTCAGATATCAAGCCACTGTGGACCCAGCTAATAAGTGATGCTCTGCATGAGCAGCTGATGAACCTTGGAGGTTCAAATTGTGCATTCTATATGTCATCATACATTGTTTATTCCTGTGCTTACAAAGGCACCTTTGATGCACTAGCTACTGATGGAAAGCTTACAGGTACAAATGCTATGCATATCTGGGATCATCATCCCCAGCTGCAAAGAGTCAATTACCTCCAAGACTACAAATTGGTCAATGATGCATTCTCTATGCATCTGGTGAGGACCATGGAGGAAGACAGAACAAAGAGATTGAGCATGGAGGCTCAAGAAATAATTTATAGGCATGGAGCCTGGTACATACAATTTGCCACCTTTTCATACATAAGAATTGAAGGTTTTGAGGGACATCCCCTCATGCTACCAAGGTATCCCATTGATGTAGTAGTACTGATGGAGTTCGTCAGGTAGGGCTCCACAATGATAAAGACCTACAAGGATGCCAAGAAACTGCCACCGATTTTGTTTCCAGTCAGCATTGGCTGCTACATGTGCCCAGACTCAAAGCACATAAAGAAGGTGATGGTCACCTTGAATAAAATGAATCTGCAGCCTTTTCCACTAACAAGACCATATGATCCTTATGGAAAAATGTAGAAAATAATAGGAAAGCCTATTCATTAGAGGCACCTAGAGGAGTTCTGGGCTGACTGCGAGGACGAAGTAGAAGAAAGAAGAAGAAGGTATCAAAGGTTAACTTTGAATCAAATTAGAACCTTTGATTGCATCCCCATTCCCCAACAATTGAAGAAAGATGATGGCAGAATAATTGCAGATGAATATGAGCAGAAGAAGATATATAACAACACCATCTCTGCACCTGACCTCACTATACAGGAGGACATATCCTTGGACCCCTTCATTGCCAGGACTATGCGGCTAACCCAAGCTTGGGTTGATGAGCAGATAGAGGCATTGAAGAAGAAAGGTGTTGCCATTATGGTGGACAACAAGAAGAAGGGGCAGGATATTCCCGGGGATGAGTATTATGACTTCCTAAATAAAAAGAGGAAGACTAAGGGAGATAGACTCCCTCCATCTCAACAACAGAGCAAAAGACCCCCAAGGGGCAAGAAGGTGGATAAAGAACCCAAAGGGGTTATTATTGAAAGGGCAGTATTTGTAGCTGAGGAGGCAGCAACATTAGGATCTGGGTCAGAATCAGCATCCCCTCCAAGGAAAGGAAAATCCAAGAAGAGTCAGACAGCAGAGGCTGGAATCACTGAGACCCTAGAAGAGGGTCAATCCTCAAGAAAACCAGGAGAAGAGGATATCCTCATGGAGGAAGAGCCTGAAGAAGAAGAGGCTCCATTGATAATAAAGAGGAAAAGAAAAGCTCCACAGGTGGTGGTGCCTACCCCACCTAAGAAACAAAGAACCTCTATGAGAGGTGAAATAAGACAACCCCTAACATTGTTACAAGGGGTAGGTAGTGAAGTACCTAAGGAACTTCAACATAATGTTCCACTTCCTACCATTGTTAAGATCAAAGCTGAACTTGCAGAGGAACAGATGAAAGAAACTTCTCAGACACAAGCAGAAGGGTACATCTCACTAGATGAGACAATAAATTTGTCTGATGATGAAGTTGTACAGGAAGTGGCTGCACAAAAGATGGAAACACTTGCTGCTGGTATAAGCATGACCCCTCACAAGCCTCCACCAGTTCAAATGATACTGGAAGAGATGAAGCAGGTGGAGGTAGAATAGGAAAAGAGACCAGAGCAGGTAGCCCAAGAAATAGGGCTAGAAACATTAATCACCCAGGTGACAAGTCCTGCAATGGTAGACCTAAAGAGAAAAAGGATGCAAGTCCCGAACATCCAGCAGGATCACCCGATAAAGGGCAATATATAGAGGGAGTGGAGATGGCAGAATCAGAAGGCCATACTCCAGAATTGGGCCAACAAAGTCCACAGGATACATCAGCGGAACCTGCTATAGTAGAGGTTCAGGAAACGAAGGCTGATGAAAAGGAGAAAACAATAGAGGATCCTGCTGCCAAAACACAAGAGGTTGATAGTGCAGGCCCGGAACAAATAATAGCTGCAGAACAAATGCCAGCACCTCAGGCAGATTCCACAATATCCAGTACGGTGGACATGCAACAAGAAATAGAAATGCCAAAGGAGGATGATGAACCTCAACATGGGGAAGAGTTGAAAACAGATGAAGTAATGATGGAGAGGGATCATGATCATCACGATCAACATATAGATGTACCACAAGATCCCCCACACGAAGAAGATGCTCCTCCAGAGAAAGAAATCCCTCAACAGGAGGATGTGCCACAGGATCAACAACAAAGTGAGCATCAGGAAGAAGAAATGAGAAAATCACCATCTCCACCACATCTATTGACAGAAACAGGAGACATAGGTGAACATCATGATGATGCGGAAAGACATGATCAGGTACCTCTGTGGTTGGAGAAAGAGGTAAATATAGAAGAAGATTTTGAGATACAAGAATTTGATGTATCCACCTTGTTCTCCGGGGATATAATGAAGCCTAAAAGGAAGGCCAGAATGACTTCAACCATTAAAAGAGATCCAACAACTAGAAGAAGGACTACACAAATTGCAGTACCTACTGTGGAGAAGGAAAAAGGTAAGATCACCTTAGATGAATTTCAAATTAGCACAGTGGATCTCAGTTTTTCCAATGAAGACCAAGAGGGTCAGGAAGGCAAAGATATTATTGATTCTTTGATTCAAAAGGTAAAAAGAGAGAAAGAGAAAAATAAGCAACACAAAGAGCACATTGCTCAGTTGCATGCCTACATAAGGAGGCTGATTAATCCTGATGATACTACAACTGAACATGCAGTCCCATTGACTGTTATTTCTCAAGAGGAAGTAAATAAACTAGACCTCATGAAACACGAGGCATCTGTGAGAAGGAGATGGATGTCATCCACATTGGATGATGCGGAAGAAATGGTAAAGGCCTCCTTGAAGAGGTGGAGCATTCTTAGTGACTCCAGGACCAAAGTAGATAAATTGCGAATGCAGACAGGAAAAAGGTCATATAAATTGGAAAAAGTCTTAAGCATCCTAGGAGAAATAAAGAGGATAAATCCTCATCTGCTTATTAATAAACAGGTGTTGAACAGTAATACCACCTTGATAATTGATATCTGGTACAAGGACATTCAATTTGAATGTGGAGTGCTCAGAAGATGCAATAATAAGTTGAGGGATATCAGCATGAAGCTACATGATTTAATGGCCGTTGAGGTGGAAATATTAGAAACTTTGGAAGGCAAATTGGAAGGGAAAATAGAAAATCATTATGAGGAATGTGCCATCAAGGCTTTACATGATAACTTCCAATCAGTAGCAGATGATCCACTTGTCCACTTGACAGAAGAAGTTATAGATAAAATAATGAGGATCAAGGTCAAGATGGAAAAATACAATGAGACACTGCAGGATAGGAAAGACAAACTAGATAGCAATAGAAATAAGTATGAGGCACATAAGCATGCCATCATCAAAGCAAAGACTCAGGATGGCGGAGGAATAGATCAAGTCGTGTAGTCATATGAACAGATCCGGAGCAGCATGCAGCCCCATATGCGGCATCATCATCATCAGGATAGTGAAAGTTCAGGAAGCGATGCACATGATGATGATCCACATGAATTGGATGGGGAGCATGATGAAGACACATCATAAAGGGAGATATAAGTGTAAGTAATCCAGATAGTTGCCAGCTGGCAACTTGTGCCATTTTGTAAAGATTGACAAAGTCAAGGAAAATGGTGACCGTAGATGTGCATTGATAAATCAAGATCGTGAATCTTTTTTGTAACGGATTCCTCACCTTGTTCTATAAAAGGTGATGGAATGCCTTGTTGTAAACATTCAAAACTTAATTGAAATTCATCTACTGAAACATTTAGAGCTCATTTCAAAGTTTTTGTAAACATCTATATTTTTGCATGCTTAATGAATGAGAAGACTGTGTTGATTACAATTCATAGTAAATCTTGAGTAATTAGTGTATGAATTCTAGACATATATGGTGATTTGCTGCGTCCCTTGGAGTGCATGTTTGCTTACATGTGTTGTCTTCATACAAATTCCTTTGAAGTTAGCATCAACTGTATCTAGCTGTGGAATGTCTTGGTGAAAATATGGTTTGGTTTTCTTCTCTTCATGACAGTATCTAATATATATGTGGCCCAAAAGCTAAAGGTTCAACTTTAATTTGAAGCATTTCTTCCAATTTCTTTTAAATTTCAAAGCATTTCATCCTCATAATTGCGAACAATTGATGATCTTAAGCAAATAACACAAATATGTGGACATCTCGTAGATAATTTACAAATATTTAGTATATTTGAATACAAAGCATGCACAATTGAAAATATCATGCAAAGATTGAAGTATTCCTGTATCATTTGATCAAACAACTATATAATATGACTTCTCTATAAAGAATTTATGCAGGAGTGTCATGATGATGTTAAACTTTCACGTAAGGCCCCAAAATGGAAACAACAACTCACATTAACCTCTGAGTAATGTTAGAAGATTAAGGTCTAATCACCGGAGACTTGGGATCATGAATTCTCTGAATTCACCATATCTTTCAAGATGAATAAAGGTTGATGTGTACTTTTATTCTATGCTTGTTTATGAATAACATCATGACCAATAGATAACAACAAACAACCAAACAAAAGTGCTAAACCACTCCCATTTTATGTGTCATTAATAATTAGAGATAAGTTAGTACATAATTGCATGGTGGATAGTGGTGCAAGTAGTTCTGTGATGCCAAAGCAGATCGCAGATCAATTAGGGTTGAAATACCAGCCCCTTAAGAAGGGTGTGCTTCAACTAGATGGCACAGTTGTTAATACTGTGGGTGTCATCAAAGACCTAGGTCTCACTCTGCACACTTGCCCAAATGTTTCCATTTCCCAAGAGGTGTTCATCATAGATTTGCCTCCCTATTTTGCTGTGTTTGTCAAGAGAATTCACGGCCAAGATAGGAGGATATTTATCCTCAGACTAGTCCCACATGTTTTTCAGGACTAGATATGGCACAAAAGTGACTCTAAAATCTGAAGTGCTTTCAAATCATCACATAGAGCCTTATGTTCCAAGTGCTGTTAATGCAAATTGCATTATTTCTAATGATCATGAGCTTATTGCTGCTCAAGAACTGTAAGCTGAGAATATACTAGAGGTGCTATTAAAGGAGTGGGCCTTAGAAAATGTTATTGATGATCCTGAGGGATACATCCAAGAAACTAGTATGGGGGTTTACATACTACATGAGCATGAAACAACAATTCCAAATTTGGTAAAGGATGCAGAACAGCAGACAGAGCAACAAGAAGAAGTATGGAAAATGTACTTTGATGGCTCAAGGAATAGGAATGGATCTAGTGGTGGTGCAATGCTTGTGTCTCCACAAGGTGAAAAATATTATGCTGCTTTTTGTTTTGCTTTTTCATGCACAAATAACACTGCTGAGTACGAAGGATTGATCCAAGGTTTGCAGTGGGCAAGGAGGAAAATTGGCTATTTACAGGTCTATGGTGACAATGAATTCATTGTAAATCAGGTGAGAGGGCTGCATGTTACAAAAAATGATGTTTTGAAATGCTACAAGCATAGGGTATGGGACATGATTGAAGAGTTTGATGCTTTCAATCAGATCTCTATTCCAAGAAATCAGAACTCCCGTGCTGATACGTTATCTGCAATTAGGGCCTAATTTAACATCCCTAGTCATATTCAAAGAGAAAAGGTGCAGCCTCATGTAAAAATAGTTGATAGACCCTCTATCCCTGACAATAATGTTCATTGGCAGGTTTTTGAGAGTGATGAACAAATCCTGCATTTCCTATTAGAGGAGGATGAGTTTTCCATGATGAATCAGGATAAACTCAAACAACAATATGGCAATGATCAAATTGTTCAATTGAGAACAAACAAGCTGTCCAAGGGATTGGTAACCTTGGAATCTATTTTTGGTATTGATGATCAGCTGAAGAAGAGCAAAACTGGCATGCAGATAAAGGTGGAACATTATGAGGAGCTAGAAATTTTCAAGGGTAAGCTTCTCAAAATAGGTAAAATTTGTTCCCTTGAAGATAGGAAAGCCTTCATTGCTCTGTGTCAAGAGTTTGAAGATGTGTTTGCTTGGGATTATTCAAACCTAAAGGGGTTTGATCCTCATATTGCCCAGCATACCATACAGTTAGAACCAGGTACAAAACCTATGAGGCAGAAACAAAGACCCCTAAATCCAAAGCTAGAGCCCCTAATGATTAAAGAGTTGATCGAGGGAAAGATCATTTTCCCAATCAAGCATACTTCTTGGGTCTCCAACCTTGTCCCTATGAGAAAAAAAAATGGGGAGATTAGGCTATGTGTCAACTTCAGAGACCTCAATATAGCCTCACTAAAAGACCACTACCCACTGCCCTCAATGGAGCAAATTCTGTAGGTAGTGATTGGTTCTGAAAGATTCTCCTTGCTTGATAGATATTATGGCTATAATCAAGTGTTAGTCAAGGTGGAAGATCAATTTAAAACTACTTTCACCACTAAATGGGGCACCATGGCCTACAAAAGGATGCCTTTTGGTCTTTCAAATGCTGGCTCTACTTTTCAGAGAGCTATGGATCTAGCTTTTAAGGGTTTGATGTATAAATTGGTGCTTGTATATTTAGACGACATCATAGTTTTTTCTAAGAATGCATCTGAACATTTATCCCACCTGAGGCAAGTGTTTGAGAGATGTAAAGAGTTCAGGATATCTCTCAATCCCAAGAAATGCATTTTCACTATGCATGAGGGCAAGCTGCTAGGGCACATTGTGTCAAAGGAAGGCATTACCATTGATGCTAAAAGGGTAAGAGCTATTCTGGAGCTGCCTTTACCCAGTCACAAGAAGGGACTTCAAAGTTTCATTGGCAAAATTAATTTTCTGCAAAGATTTATACCGAACATTGCAAATCTATTGAAGCCTTTGACATCCATGTTGAAGAAGACCACGGTTTTGGTTTGACAAAGGAGGCCAAACTCAGCTTCGAGTCCATAAAGGAGGCATTAACAACTGCACCAAATCTGGTAAATCCCAATTTCTCAAGGGATTTTATCTTGTATGCTTATGACAGTCTTGACACCATCTCTGCGATTCTAGTATAGTAGCAGAGTGATGGCTTTGAACAGCCAATCGCTTTCTTTAGTCAAGGGCTGGAGGAGTATGAGCAGAAGTATAGCTTCGTTGAAAAACCTGTCCTTGCAGTAGTAAGGAGCCTCAAGAAGTTTCAACATCTAGTTTCTAATAACAAGATACATTTGATGGTTGCTCACCCTAGTGTTAAAGAGTTCCTATTAGGTAAAGATGTAGATGAGAAAAGGGCTGGTTGGATCACCAAGGTCATGGAATATGACATGGAGATTAAGATAACCAAGCTTGTTAGAGGCAGAGGACTCAATGAACAGCTTGCTACCAGTCCTGAGAATGAAATAGAAAAAGAGGAGGACGTGCTTCTAACTATTGAAGATGCACATCAAGAGGATACTGAGGCAGTGGGCACAAGTTGGGTTAATAATATGACTCAATTTTTTCAAACTGGCAAATGTCCAGCAGGTTTGGATAGAACCAAGAGAAGGTATTTCAAACTGCAGTTCATTCCATATGTTTTAATAAATGGCATCCTTTTCATAAAGGATTTTAATGGTGTATTGTTAAGATGCATTGCTATTGATTAGACTGATAAGGTGCTGCCTGAGTTTCATGATGGAATAGCAGGGGGTCATTTTGCCCCAAAGACTACTGCTTGGAAAATAATGAGAGCTATATATTACTAGCCAAACTTATTCAAGGATGCCCATGCATGGGCTAGAAAATGTGTAAAATGTGTCATTTTTGTAGGCAAAGAAAAGCTGCCAGCTTTACCTCTACAGCCAATTCAAGTAGAACAGCCCTTCATGAGATGGGTCATTGATTTTGTAAGTCCCATCAACCCACCATCAAGTGCAGGCCATAGGTGGATACTTACGGCTACAGACTATTTCACAAGGTGGACTGGAGCAATGGCTCTGAAGGAATCAAATGAAAATACTGTTTTGAATTTTTACCAAGATTTGATATCCAAATTTGGGGTACCTAAGTCAATTATCTCAGACAATGCTTTAGCCTTTGTAGGATTAAAGATAACTGACTGGGCTGCTAAGAATGGGATCTATTTGAATACTTCATCAAATTATTACCCACAGGGTAATTGTTTGGCTGAATCTACAAATAAGAGCCTCATAAGGATTGTTAAAAGATCAATGGAAGACAACCAAAGGATGTGGCACACTAATCTGAAGCATGCCTTATGGACAGACAGAATAACTCCTAAGAGGTCTATTGGGAACCCCCCATATATGTTAGTTTATGGGAAAGAGGTAAGATTGCCTATATCTATGGAGCTGCCAACACTTGATATCATGAATCAGCTAGAGATGTTTGAAGAAGAGGATCCCATGGCTATCAGATATGGTCAACTTATAGAGCTTGAAGAAATCATAGATAAGGCTATGAAAACCATGGAGTATCATCAGCTTCAGACCAAAAGAAATTTTGATCAGAAGGCCACTCCCAGAATCTTTAGGAAGGGTGATATGGTGCTCAAATGGGATGAGTTGAAAAGTAGACCAGGAAAGCACTCCAAGTTTGACAACATGTGGAGTGGCCCATTTCTCATTACTGAATGCAAGGAGCACAATGCATTTCAGTTATCAAGCATGGATGGACAAAATTTGCCTATCCCAGTCAATTAGATACACTTGAAGAAGTGTTTTGAGGTATCAGTGCCTTGTAAATTAGTAGATTAGATTTCTTGCTTTCAATAAGTGTTGCTACATAATAGTTAGATCCTTTTTTGTTTTCCCTAAGTGCTGTCTAGCACAGTTGGAGGGGTTGCCTTCAGCATTTTTGTCTTGGTTTGGTCTTTGAGATGTTCTTCACTGCCAATATGCTGAGTTGCTAGGGTCAGAATTGTTTGTCAAGATATATTTTTAGTTTTGGTATGACTCCATGCCCAATGGATGCTTAAGGCCTGTTGGTAAACAGATTTGTCACCGCGAAATAACCTTTGAAATTGACTTGTTGCCCTTAGAGCGGTGACTAAATTATCCCAACAGTTGGAGAAGTTGTTATTGAATTATGAGCTTTCCTCTGCGTTTGAGAGGGGCAGCTCCCTTGTATGATTGGGTTTTTGGTATTTTTGTGTACTTTTAACCTGAAAGTACATAAAGGAGAAAACATAAAACTAGGAAAAGATGAATAACAGAAACCCCAACAGTAGATATACGAAAACCAATTGAGATTCCACAACTAATAATGATTACAAAAGAGGTTATTACCAAATAGGTTGAAACATGCAATGATGATGAAAGGAGTACAATAAACCTCAACATAAGAAGAGATAGGTCATACAAGCACATCCAAAACAAGACACCAGGAGATGGGTGTGTTTCATTACATCAATCACACAGATAATCAATGTATTACACATGTGCATAAAAGGGATTACCAATTCAACATACAAGAAATTAGTAATGATAACATAAGAACACATTTAGAGCACACGAACTAAACTACATTTTTCATTATCTTTGAAATTATACAATTCCAAAATCCTTTTTGTACATAGTGTAAACATAAAAGCTTTTCAAAATATCTCTAAAAATTTCTCCAGAGTTTCCCCTTTTCTAGAATTCTCTCAAAAGAGTCCCCCCTCCTTTTACATTAGAAATAGCCTTGTATTTATAGGCTTGCTCCCAATAACTACCTTGTAACTACCTGACAACTACTTCTTAACTAATTGTTTGGAAAAATAATAAACCTTATTTTTATTTACTTTTTACATCACTTTTCTAGAAACAAGGTTTGTTTTCTAACTTTTAGTTACAAGTGACATAAGTCACTTTTACAAAAAGGTAATTAGAACTTGTGACTTTCAAGTTGTGCATCATCTCCATCTGCTTCATGTTGGCAACTCCTCTTGATACCCGAATCTTAGAGTCCTCAATCTCAAGGCATTCTATAGAGAGGACCAATTGTATTTTTCTTCCCTGTTGTGCTCTTCATTCAATCTCCACAATGAAAGATCATATTTTATACAAGCACATTATCATTCAAGTTCTAATGCACTAAGAAGTGGAACATTGACACTTTTCTTGACATTCAAAGTTAAGAGGGCAAAGTGTCCATATCCACCAACACCCACAACTGTCACATTAAATTTTTCACAACCTTCTCTAGCATATATTCAAGATGTTTCATAGGTAAAGTTTGGATAGATGTTGGTGATGCCACTACAAAGCATAGTGTTTTCTTGAAGTTGTCACTAATTTTGTCCATCTAGTAGGGATGCCTTTCAACATAGAATGTTCTCTATTTCTTTTCATAGACTACCCGATCTTCTTCTGTGTAAGCATATTGTCTCCTTCAACATCTCAATGATTAAAAGGTCAATGTTGATTTGATGTTTTAATTTTCAAAACTATTGTGCAAACAATTCAATCAAATTAATGCCTCCAAACTCAAATTTCTCTGAAGCATTGTGTTCAATTGCTCAGGTGCATTGTATATGTTTACACACTTTGCATGCAATGTAAAATAAGAGCATTTCCAACTATAATGTCTGACAAAGTTTCACCTTCACTTGGAAAACCTCTACTTTTGGTTTGAAAAGAAGTGATTTGAAGAAGTGATTTGTAGAGGTTATGGAGTTTGGTTTCACACATGTGTAGTGTGTTTTCTTGAAAATTCCCATAACTTTTTCAATTTGGCCATTTTTTTTTTGTATATCTCACAATAATTACATTTCAAGAGACTTCATTTCGGTCAGGGATTTCTTTGGATAGACTTAATGCCTCATCAAGAAAATCATTTATACATATGCTATAATCATGGCATTACACCCAATGCAATTTGCTTTGAACCATTTTTTTTTAAAATGACTCGCGTGTCATATATAGGTCTTCATATTTTCCATGACATGTCTACTAAAGCATTTCAAACTTAATATATGATAAAATCCTCTTTCCATTATGCTTTATGGATGTCCATATGCTGATCCCAAAGCTTCTTTCTATTAGCACACGTCGAGAGGACACTGGAAATGGCCGTGGAATTTTCCTTAACACTTGTGAATTACATAAATTATTGAAAGTTTCTAAAACATCTTCTACAATCATTAACTCCATGTGATGACATTCCTTTGAGATAGTTTTTCAAGCCAACTGTGCACATTGTAAATGCTACCCTATTATGCAAAGGTTGTAGAATTTGGCTTTATGTCAGGATAGTTATAGCTACCATAATTGATAAAAATCCATTTTCAATCATGCTTTGATGGAGGTCCATAACCTATTACAAATCCCCCATTTTTGGCACGGACTATGAGTCTATAGTCATTGTATTCCATGAGGTTTCATTTCTTCGATGCATTCTGTCAAACATTTCAAGTGGCCTGTAAATGCTTCCATGTTTTACAGAAACATCTCCCAGAGCATTTACAACTTATGCTAGCACTTGCACCCATAAGAGGTTTCAAGGAATCCACCGCTAGGAACAACTGATGGCGTGAGATAATTTTCTGAATATTATAATGCTCACATATGAAGTCCATCAACTAAATCTTTGAGGCATTCTGTCAAACAATTCATACAGCTTGTCTATGCTTCCTATACATATCCCATAATGTTTTTGTTCCAAGAGACCACATTTCTTTAAAGCATTCTGTCAGACAATTCACATGCCTTGTCAATGCTTTGGCATTATGCATACATGTCAAATGGCACATTTCCAGCCATAATATTTGATCGCTATCCATTGTGAGGAGGGTACTGGTGTTTGGGAAGTCTAGATCTGCACCAGCAAGTTGCATTCATTTTAAAAGTTTTAAAACCCTTTTCAATGAATCCATTTTGTGAGTATACTGCAATTTGTGCATTCCATGAGACGACATCAGCAGTTGTCAAATAGTTCATATCCATTGTCTATGCTTCAACATTTTGAATTCATTACTGCTAGAGCAATTCAAATTGTTATATCTGACAAAGATCTTCATTTCACTTATGCTTTGAAGATGTCTGTATCTATTTTAAAAGATTCCATTTTCTTGTGGGTTCATGAGCATGCTGGTGAAGGTGGCAGAGTTTGAATTCTATACTTGCAGTGTGGATTTACTTGAAAATGTATAACTCTTTCTTAATAAAATTGCTTTGGCATATCCTGCAACCATTGTAGTACATATGACCACATTTCTCTAAGGGATTTTATCATATAGTTGATGAGCTTTCCATATGCTTTCACATTTTGCATATCGATCTGCCTGAGTATTTCAAACTATAACACCTTTACATTTTTTTTAATCCACGTGAATGGTTAGAAAAGGTTCTTGATATTGTTCACAAAATAGTTTTAAAACAGTTACAACCGCATAAAGAAGCTGCTTCACATTGTTTTGACACGTCAACATTTATCTTGTCTTCATCGGTGATTGAGGATGACTTCAAAACTTTGTTACGAATAAGTAGAACTTTCAAAACCTCAATTGGCAACAATGAAAGTTCTAAAACCATATTGTACACCCGATAAAGACAGAAATGGCCCTTTGAAAGGCTTAGTTGGTAGTAAATGATACTTTTAAAACTAATTCAAACCCTCGATAAAGTATGAATTTCTTTTATCAGCTATTAAAAGTGTTTTCAAAAATTTTATAAAGAATGAATTAAAGTTCCAAACTGAAGTTGCATTTGCTTGAAAATTTCTAAAACCAACTAAATCTTGGGTAGTTATAATAACTACTACTTGTTTCCATTCATCAACTTTTTTTTTTTTACATCATTTCACAACCTTCGTCGGTAACTTACATAAGTTTCAAAACCTTTTAACTTCAGTTAATAGAAACCAGCAGCCAAAGAAGTTAGTTTTACAATTGTCCACTTAATTATTGGAGATTTTAATGGATGTGGAGGAGTGCCTTTGTTTTCCTTCATTGAAAGTGCAAGTGGAGTTTCTTTTTGTGAAACTTGAAAATCATGCCTTTTGTTTTGGTTTGTAAAAAGTAAAAGTGCACGCAAAGTTAGCGGAAAGTGAAAGTTGCTGCGAGGTTAGACAAAAGTGCAAGTTGACTTGAACTTTCACTTTTTCCTAAGTAGGCCAAAAATAACTTCTTTTTGAAAGCAAACTCTCCACTTAGCCAAATTCAAAAGTGATACCTTTTCAACTTAGGTAAATTTGCAACTTGCAAACTGTGCAGGCATGAGAAATGGCGAAAAGTGCATAACTTTCAATTGGAATGTTAGATTGTCATGAAATATTGCAACATTATCCATATTAACATTATAAATCTCCATGCCAGACAATTCTAATCTAGCCCTTACAGAAACCATGATTTAATTATTTCTACCAACCACCTGCTGAAAAATTGAAAGCTTAAAATCTCTTAAACCATAAGACTTCTTGACCTAAAAAGTTGCCACATTAGGTGAAATGGAGTCATGAACACTATCATAAACATTATTTTGTACCATCTATCATGTATTTTCAATATTTAATTATTTTCATAAAATGTCGCAAACTAGATAAGTGTGCCCAAGAAACTCAGTGAAATGATGAGCGTCTCTGCTCCAAAATGATGTTATGCAAAGTTCAATGTAGGGAAACAAATTGTGATATCTCATAAATGAGTTATCTTAATGACTCATACAGGGAAAAATGTGAGACTGGTGTTTTGCAATCAAAAGGTGACTCTGGAAAAAGGGTTGAAAGCATGGTTAGATTTGTCATTTTGACACAAAAAGTTTAAATTTGGAAGTGTTGAAAACAAGGCCAACAAGGCCATTGATCTAATTGTTTAGCAGGCAAACATCCTATAGAGGTCACAAAATTGTTGACCTATTTTCCTCTGTGTAGAGTTAAAACAGTTCACCTTGCATTTTCCTTAAAAATCCTTTAGAAATAACCCTACAGACTTAAATCCTTCAAATATTTGTGCTATGCCTTGCCAAAAAAATCCCAAAAATATCACCTTGAGAATCTTTACAAAAAACCCAGAAAAACCCAGAAATCTTTTAACTTCAAGTATTTTCTATCGCTGGGATTTCTTATTTCATGCTTATATTCCAAATATGCATTTTTGAATGTACATTCGCATATACATTCGCCATTGTATGTTTGGGACATACATTCCCAATATGCAAAGGGGTAGATGCAATCAGCAAGCATACAAGGATGAATGTACATTTTGCAATATACATCGGCATAACATACAAAGGACTTTCACCAAAGATACAAGGAGATATGCATGTGCGATATAGTAACGTAAGTGTAACAGTGGCTTGTATATTTTGCTTTGTATGTTTGTACATACAAAGCCGATATACAAGGGGTTAAACATACACGCAAAACATGCATCAGACACATACAAAGAAATGCATACAAATGCCTTTGTACATCGGCAAATATGCAAGAGCCAATGTGCAAAAGGAGAATGTATATCAGGTTGTATGTTCGCACATACAAGGCCAATATACAAGTCGACATACAAGGCCAAAGATGCAATTGGTGGGGTCTGCTGAATGCACAATGCGATTGTATCTTACATACAAGTCACATTGTATATTGGAGATATCAAGGGTCACATACAAGGAAGAGATGCAAAGGCTTTTGCATATCAGCGACATACATTGGCAATGTGCAAGGCACATATACAAAGAGGCTGACATGCATTTGCTACAGTGAAAGGGGTTTGTATGTGCGAGATGCAAGTGAAATATGCATTCGCCACATACAAAGGTGGAACATTCAAAGGCTAATGTATATTGGAACAGTGGCTTGTATATTTACGATTGTATACTCGCACATACAAATATGCATGCCAAAGATACAAGGAAAACATACAAAGAGAAATATACAAGAGGGGGAACGCATATCAAAAAGCATGCAAAGTCCACATACAAGGGGGGTATTGCATGTATATCTAGATTGTATATTCGCATATACAATGCCATATACAAAGACAAAGCTACAAGAGTCTTGTGTTAAGTCAACATGTAAAAGATCACATGCAGGAGTGAATGTACATTGCTGATATGCAAAGAAGGTCATGGGTAGGGTTGACATATAGAGGGCGATGTACATTTGCAATGTACATCGGCAGAATATACAAGGGGACTTTTGCCAAACATACAAGAAGGTGATTCAAAGCTGGGGCCCACCGCTTGTATATTTGCGATTGTATGTTTGCACATACAATCAAATATGAATTCCTAATATACAAGCCAGATTTGAAGGGAGCATACATTCCAGTTGATAGTCTCTTGAGTTCCATGGTTTGTTGCGATATACAAAAGATACATCGGCGATATGCAAGGCGGACTCAAATGGGAAGTCAAATTTGACAAATTCAGTGTTGAAGTCTGCGACTTGCATGTATGCTACGATTGTATACGCAATATACAAGGGAAATGTGCAATGGGAAAGCATACAAGGCAGATCTGACTAGGGAATTAAATACAGCAGATAGTCATTTTGGGATCCGCAACTTGTATGTATGTTGTGCTTGTATGTGCTGTTATGCAAAAGAGGAGATACAAAGGCTAGACCCGATGTCAAACTCAGATTTACTTCATAATATTTTGAGTTCCATATGGTTTGTATATTTGTGATTGTATGTTTGTACATACAATGGGATATGCAAAGAAAGGATGCAAGGGGGAAGGTGCAGTTTTTTGGTGATGCTTCTTAGTCTCGACTCAGCGACCAATCAAGTCGTGCCACGTGGCAAGAGATACAAAGGCCGATTGAAAAGGTTAAAGGCCCACGGTTGTATGCAAATTTGAATGCATATACACAGGGTGATTTCAAAGCGGCGTTTAGGTGCCAAAAGCAACAGCATATACAAGGGATTTTCAGCATGACTTTATACATCGGCGGCTCGACTGAAGGTCATCTCAACAGCCTGATATAGCCTAATACATACAGGCGCTGTGTATATGCAAAGGCAGACTCAGAGGTAGTTTCAGAGGCTGATGCAAGTAGATAGAAAGTGATATATACATACAGATGATTACAAATTTGACTACCTATATCTCCTCCATTTTAGCAAATTTCCACATGCTACAAAAGGCCAAAATACATTTTTTGTCTCCTCTTTCATTTGGTGGGCTTTTTAGGGAAATACTCTCACCTTTCAATGCTAGATCTGGATTTGCATATTTTGGGTGACTGGACGTTTTAGTGACTTTTTTAGGGCAGGATGCAGATATTTGTTGCATTCATTTCTGTAGGTAATGGAAGCTGCTCGCATTCAATGCCCAAAATATCTTCCACTGATTCATGGGTGTAGATCGATGATGTAGCAGCTTACATTGAAGACCAGAAATATCTTCCATCTACCCTAGTTCTAGATCTTCTACACCATAACTTCTTGTAGATGGACAGTCATTAAAATACAGATATTTTCTATTATAGCTCATAGAGCGAATTTTTGTAACTTAGGGGCTTTTTTTGGAATGCTATATATATGCATTCAAATGATGTAAATAAGGTTGGAAAATTTTTAGCATTTAGCCTTTTTCTATTTTCCAAATAGAGTTTTCTGCGACTGTAACTTTGCCTCCTCATCAAATATATGCAAGTTATTTTACCTCTTTTACTGAGTTTTAGTTTAGTGTGAATCTTCATATGATTGCTTGTGAACATATTGTTCCTTTCAATCATCTTGTTTCTCACCTCAGCTAGGATCAGTTGAATCTGTGTATGTCATACTTGTTGTATTTGGTTATGCTGTGCATTTTCTTAGTACTATAGGAGTTCTTTTGTTTAACTTGGTGAATCACCCTTTACTTTCAAGTTTTTTTCATTTCATCTTTCATTCAAAAGCATTCCTTCTCCCTTTTCCTCTTAAGATTTAGTAGTTTTAGGTGATAACTAGTTAAGGAAGCTGGCCTTCTCCAGAGGTTTGATCTCATTTACCAAAGTCCCACACTTAGAGATCATTCCCATGTTACTCCAGATTGCTAAAATTTTACAACTGCAGAAAGGGTTCAAATTTGGGTGATAACAACTATCAAATTCCTTAATTCTAGCTTGTGCCTTCTCTTCAAGCTGGTTGGCAAATCCTTGCAACTCCCCTGCTACCTTGACTACTATATAGGTGGGCTTAATTTCTTTTGGTGCTTTAGGCTCATGAGTTGATCCCTTATAAATCCCTAGTAGGGAACTAGTTCTCAGAATCCATTTATTTAACAGGGGTGCAGCTTTCTGTTTATCTTCAACAATTTTCTTGACCACCATCATCAATCTGTAATGGTCCCTATGGACATTTTCCACTTTCTTTAAGACTTTAATCATCAAATGTCCCAGCACATTTGAAAAAATGTGCATATTATCTTCTTTGTGATTTTCCTTGAAGTCCATAACAATCTCTGCAAAGGCATTGATTTGTTCCTTTAATTATTCATTCTCTTTTTCAAGCTCATAGTTTGGTGGTGGAGATGAAGATGAAATAGCAACCATGGTTCCTATACTTCTTACCACTAATGCCATTGAAGGGGGTGGAGATGTCGCTACCTGTTGTTGTTGTTGCTATTTTTGTTGCCATTGAGCTTCTAATTCCTTCAATTTATTGTACTGATGCAGCACCTGCATATGTTCCTCCAGTAGTTTGTCATATTTACTTTGTAGTGCATCTGTGGTTGCCTTATGAAACCTAGCAACATCAACTACCATTGTTGCTACCTCCACTGTAGGAGTTTCAAACACTCTCTTGATAATTAGATTTTCCCTCAAGTCTTGATGAGGTTCGAAAATAAGGGGTTTTTTGGTATTAGGGGCCAAAGCCCATATTGCCAAAGTCTCCCATTTTAGATTAAACCCTACACCAGATGGACCTATTACAGCTTCATCTTATGCAGTAAAAACCTCCTGATCCCATCTCCTAATGGTGTCTAGGGAAATGGCAGAAGTGATGTCCCACTCAAGGAGCAACAAAATCCCACTCTCTTGGACCATACATCTGCCCTCCTCAAGAAAAACTAAAAACACTACCAACATAACTAGAATAGCTACAATCACACAAATCTCAAAAATATGCATGCAAAATGAAGAGGTTATCGGATCTTTATAACTCCTTTCTGGTTCTTTAGATCATTAGAAAATTCAAGAGAAGAGCATACGAGATTTTACAAGATCTCACAAAAAGAAGCTCAAATTCTGAATTAGGAATCTATGAACTCATAATTCTCAAAACAAAAGCTTTGATACCCTGTTAGAAGTATAAAAGTAGATTGCTAACTATGAGAACCAAGATCATGGAAAGACTATCAAACACGAGATTACAAGTGAGAAGGAATAATTTGTATTAACAAATAATAGGTATAAATAGTAGAGGTTGCATACCCAACTCTCCACGAATCAATGATAGGTGGCAATATTTAAAGCAAGAGAATAGTGTAACTACCCTAGGAAATAGAGGTGATGTGTAAAGCTTATTAACGCCTATTACAAATGACTCACCAAGTTGAAAATTTCAATTGGCATGTATTCTAAGTCGCCTGAATATGATTGAGTTAGTGTTAACTCATGGAGTTATACACCAACACCCCCCCTTAAGCATAGCTTAGGTGAGTTTATGAATGATTTGAGTCCTAGCAGTGTGCCATTTTAGGTGTTCATTTACAAATGTTTCTCTCAAAAAATGGAGAAAGAAATAAAACCCTATGGGAAAAAAATTTCCTCCAAAAAGAGAGAAAACAAAGAGAGGACTAGATAGATCCCCCAGAAGATGATGATGCCGATGTAGACTGCACACCAAGAAGAGCTCATAGATGAATGAACTTGCTCTCAGTAAAGGGTTTGGTGAAAATATCAGCAACCTGCTCTAAAGACTGGCAAAATACTAGGTCAATGATCTAATCATGAATCAGCTCTTGAATGTAATGCATGTGAATCTCTATGTGTTTGGTTCGTTGATGTTGAACCAGATTCCTACATCTCTGAATTGTACTCTGGTTATCATAGAAGATAACTATATATTATTTGAAAGGAATTCCAAACTCAAAAAGATTGCCTTGAAGCCATATGACCTTAGTAGTTGAGTTAACAACTCCCCAGAACTCTACCTCTGTAGAAGATATAGCAATTGCATTCTACTTTTTGGTAGACTAGCTGATAGGACCCGAACCAAGTGAAAAGCTATAACTAGAAGTGGACTTGCAATTCTTAGTATTACCAGCCCAATCTGAATCTGTGAAACCAACTAAAGCAACTTCTGAACCAACTCTATAATGTATCCCAAATGCAAGTGTAACTTAAAGGTAATTAAGAATCCTCTTAGCTGCTTTCCAGTGTAGCTCATGAGGTTCCTACATAAATCTGGAAACTATGCCAACTGCATATGATATGTCAAGCCTAGTATGGGTTAAGTATATAAGACTACCTACAAGTTGTCGATACAATGTAGCATCAACTAATGGTGTAGGACAAGAAGTCTCAAGATTAATTCCAGATAAGAAGGGAGTAGGAGATGGTTTACAATTAGTCATGTGAAAATGTGCAAGTCAAGAGTGTACTTAGGTTGAGCAAGAACAACCCCTAAATTTGACTATGTTATCTCAATGCCAAGGATGTAGTGCAATAAACCCAAGTCTGTCATGTCAAATCTTTCCCGGTCTGTAGATTTAACTGCTATGATGGTAGCTGAAGTACTACTAGTAATCAGAAGATCATCAACATATAGAACCAGTATTAAGAGTGAATAATCTTACCACAAAAGATAAACATTAGGATCTGAATGGCAACAAGTGAATCCTAAAGATAAAAGATAAGAATCCATCTTCGCATACCAAACTCTAGGTGCTCATTTGAGACCATAAATAGTTTTCCTCAATCTACATACTAAGGATGAATCCTGAACAAACCCTGGTGGTTTTTCCATGTAGGTTTCTTCCTCAAGATCTCCATGAAGAAATTTAATCTTTACATCCATTTGATGTACAACCCATCCATGTGTTGTAGCTATAGAAAGCATGAGTCAGATTGAAGTCATCTTAGCAACAGGTACAAACATTTCTATGTAGTCAATGCCTAACACTTGCGAAAAACCTTTGGCTACCAGTTGTACTTTGAACTCATCAACTGACACAATTGCTGTAAATTTGGTTCGATATATCCATCTACATCGAACTATCTTCCTTCCCTTGGGAAGTGAAGTTAAATCCCAAGTATGATTTCTATTCAAGGAATCATATTCCTCCTTCATAGTAATATCCCACTCAGGTATGCCTGATGCTTCTTTAAATATCTATGGATCAGACACTGAGGCAAAGAAGGCATGTGATCCCCCCTGAAAGTCTATCTGAATGTTATCTGGTGCAGTCTGTACCTAAGAATCTGTTGTATGAAGTGAGCAAAAAATTCTAGATGCCGGTGAGTCCAATGTAGAAATGTCAACTTCTAATTCAATCCCTGAACTTGATGAAGATGAATTTTTAGTGCTGTCATCATTTTGTGAACTGGAAGAAGATGAAGTACTACTTTCTACACTAGGAACATGTTGCAAATAAACTAGATCATCAGAAATATTATTAGGATCTAGAGAATCAATAATATGTCAAGGAATGTCAAGAACAGTTTCAAGAGGTGTTTCTTGAAACTTGACACATCTCTCAATGAACAACTCATGTGTGGTTGGGTGAAGTAGGTGATAGCCTTTAACACCTTTTGGATATCCAACAAAGATGCAAGGTCTGGATTGAGGATCCATTGCCTTGCAATGTTCTTTTGGGATGCAGGCCATAGTAGGTGAACTAAAGGCTCTGAAATGATCAACTGTTGGTTTCCATCCTTTCCAAGCTTCAAAGGGGGTGATTCCCTTTAAGACTTTATGAGGAACTCTATTTTGGATGTAACATGCACAATTGATTGCTTCAACCCAGTAAGATGGTGTTAAGCCTTTAGAATGAATCATACAGTTAGCCATCTCTTTTAAAGATCTATTTTTGCATTCTATGACACCATTTTGTTGAGGGGTGTAACAAACTGTGTGCTGCAATTCTATCCCTTCTGATATACAAAATTGCTCAAAAACATTGTTGACATACTCTCTTCCATTATCTGTTCAAAGAACCTTGATAACTTTGTATGACTATTTCTCGGCTAGAGCTTTGAAATCTTGAAAAGATTCAAATACCTCTGATTTTTGCCTAAGGAAGTAAACCTATGTGAAACATGAGAAGTCATCAATAAATGTGAGAACATATCTAGCTTTTTAAAGACAGATGGGGAAAAGCCTCTAAAACATCACTATGAACAAGTTCCAAGACTTGTTTTGCCCTCCATGATTTTTCTTTATCAAAATTTGTGTCAGGATGTTTACCAATGGCACAACCTTCACAAATTCCTTTTGAAAATTTCACTTTTGGTAATCCATTAACCATTTTTTGTTGATGTGGCTGTTCAAGATAGCGGTAGTTAAGGTGGCCAAACTACTCATGCCAAAGTTTACTAACTTCATCTAAATGAGTTAGTAGTGCCTTTGAGGAAATATCTAAAGCAAAACTAGAGAAAGTATATAATCTTGATTGGTGATTTGCCTCCCCTATTGTAACCAAGCTATTACTTTGTAATTCTCTTATCTCAACTGAATTTGGAGAGAAATATACTCTCATATGCTTCCCTAAGTGTGTTATTTGATACACTGAAAGTAGATTAGTTGATAGTGAAGGTACACTTAGAACTTTTGAAAAGATTCCTCCTTCAACTTCAACAAACCCTCTCCCTTTGACCACTGCTAGGGTATCATCACCTAAGTTAACTGAAGTAATTCTGGATGACTCTAAAGATGAGAATGTAACCTAAGATGAACCCATATGATGAGTGGCACTAGAATCAATAATCCATGATGGAGATGAAGATGTAGTAACAAATAGAGCTTTGCCTTGTGATTTCTCTTTTCCCTTAGTATTATCATGAGTTGATGTAGATGCTTTGAAGGAATCAGGTAGCCTAATATTATTCTTCTTAAGAAGATTCAAGAGACTATCAATTTGTTTCTTCATGCAATGTTGTTCATCATGCCCTAAATTTTTACGAAAGGTACAAACATTCTTCTCTGTAAAAGGCTTACTTTGATGAGAAGACTGATCCTTTTTGTAATTATCACCTTTCTTACCATCCTTGTCCTTTTTAGTGTTCTTTTTCATATCTCTTGAAGTTTCTGGCTTATCATTCCCTGCAATTAGAGCTTGAGGCTTTGTAGACTTCAAAGAACCCATCTGAATTAGTTTTTTTTGTTCCCTTTTGAGATCAGAAATGAAATTATCTAGAGTGGGCATTTTCCAAGATGCTCCAAGAGGACTTTTGGTAGAATAGAAAGTTGATACAAACACAGAAAATTCAAGACCTAGCTTGGAAAGTACAGAAAGGATTAATTGATCCTCTTTCTTGTCAATTCCACAATCTTTTAACTATAACTTTAAAGATTTAAATTTTGTGGAAAAACCTTTTAAAGTTGAGAAACATCTAGGACTTAGACCTAAGAGTTGATTTTCCAATTCATGACTTTTGACTTCATCAATTTTTCTGAATAATTTTTCCAGAGTATCCCAAACTTCATGGGGAGTAGTTAAATTCTCAACATGAAATAATAATTTAGGAGATAGATTTAAACAAAGAAAACCAAATGCTTGATCACATTTGTTGAAAAACTTTTCTTTCTCTTTGGCTGCATTAGGTTCTTTTTTTGTTCCCATAGTTATCCTATATAAGCCCTTGTTTTTTAGCGCAAGGCTTAATTTTATCTTCCAATCATAATAATTGAAAGGAGTTAGGGGTGGTATAGGAGCTATAGAATCCATTGATGTTGTAGTCGCTAGATAGTTGCAGAAATATAGATAGAATGAGCTAAAGAAAATGCAAGTGAAGACGTGAAATGTAACATAACCCACACAGAAGCACTTCTCTAGGAAGTTTACAATATGAACACACAAGATTCCCCCCTTCATTATTTGTTGTTTTCCCCCAAAATTGTGTAATTTAATGGAATGAGTGCTTATCGTCTCCCTACAAAAGCATAATCAGGCACTTTAAAAAGATATTGCGATATCACCTTTGTGGGATAGAGGACAAAAAAAGAACCACCTTTGCAAAAGGAATGACTCAATTTTGAGTCAATTTGCAAAAGTTATGTATCTTCAAAAATTTTGTATATGCAAAAAAAATACACTTCCATAAAATAATTTTCCAATGTGTTTGGAAATAAAAATTGCATACAAGGAATGAAGGAAAAAAAACTTGTGTATGAGAGAGAAATTTAAGCCCCCTATGGTAGAGAGCAACCAAGAGCTTATTTGCCCATGTGACCAAGGGCTTAGCTCTTAAAATTTTGCCCCCCACTTTTTGGCTTTTTGCCTTTGATGATGTCACCCCCTCAAGTTTCTTACATTAGCATTTCAATACAAAATAGAAATGAATAGTGCCAATACATATGGCATTAACTTTGACATCCATCACAAATAAATAAAACTTTTTCAAAAATCTTTTCCCTCCTATTTGGTCACTGTCGGGTAGGGCCCTCAAGGGCATTTGAATGCCTTTGGGCATGGTCAATGGTGACCGTTGGGTGCGTTGGGCCATTGGGCACAAGGCCACCAATGGTTTTGTGGTGGAGAATGCCACATCATGGCTGAAGACTCCCACGTATTTCCTCTTGACTGGGTCCAACGTGGTCGTTGGTGCAACGATCTACATAGGCCTGTATGGCTGTTTGGTTCCATCAGCTGTAAAGAGAAGAGGGTGGTGTCCAAAGTGGATGCCTTTGCTCCTGTGGTGTCCCTCCTCATTGACTTTAGTGACCTCTGCAGATGTTGTCCAAACTCAGCCTTCTCTAGCCACTGCATGCAATATGATATTAGCCTTTTTGGGTGCTTATGGATTCTCTTTGACTCAACCTTTGATGCCGTTGTTGATGCTTGTAAAAAATAGTGTATATGGCCACTCTGGATGTCATCTATGAGCTTTCAAACAAATTTGGCCAATGCAGCCTATGTGGCGCTTGCAAGAGATGATCCACACTACCCTATGTTGGTGTTTGAAGATAATAACAACACATAGAAATGTTAAATAGAAAACAACTAAAATGAAGCAAAAAACATAGAGATGCAAACCCAATTCACACAACAAGAAAACAAGATTTGATGCTGACCACAGTGCTCTAATACCTTGTGAGAACTAAGATCATGTAAAGACTATCAAACACAAGATTACAAATGAGAACGAACAATTTGTATTAGCAAATAACAGGTATAAATAGTAGAGTTTGCATACCCAAGTCTCCACGAATCAAGGATTGGTGGCAATATTCAAAGCAAGAGAATAGTGTAACTACCCTAGGAAATAGAGGCGATGTGTCAAGTTTATTAACACCTATTACAAATGACTCACCAAGTTGAAAATGTCAATTGGCATGTGCTATATGTCACCTAATTATGATTGAGTTAGTGTTAACTCATGGAGTTATAAACCAACACTAACCTAAGAACTTTATAAGAGAAATTCTAAGCTACATAAAAGTTCTGGGAAAAACATAAACAATTTAAACCAGTGACTCTGAGAGATATGCAAATGTAAGGATGACAGAATTGCATTAAGAGCTCAAAATAAGCTACACCAAGGATAACAAAATTTTCATACAAGATGCAATAGAGATGCAATGGGATGTGAAATACAAGCTAGGTCTCATGAATTTATATAGACCAGGGAGAGGGGTAGAGGTGGAAAAATCAACTGATGGGGAAAGACCACCAAATGGTCTAAACATGTATAACAAATGCAACTACCTCGTAGGATGGTGACACCTCAAATAATCCACTCACCTAATTAAACTTGCTTTATTTAACCTAAGAAAGCTTAATAAAAGTGTACGAAAAACCTAGGAAATAGGGAAAATAACTAACCCACTAGGAAAATAAAAACCTACACTAACACAAAGTTGCCTTATGATGTTTCATAACATGTGCCATAAGTTGGTCAACAAGTGTAACTCCCTCTAACAACTCATAGATGTTCTTACTTATTCCAATGTGGTAGGGCCAACTTCTAGAGGCCATAAATTTTGATCTAGGACGCTGATTGAACCCCCCTTTTTTCTAATTCTAGATCTCAAGGAGGTCCACATCCTAAGACTTATAGAACTAGTGCCAACTTATCTAGAAATATTTTTGGGGCTAAAAAATGACCTCTATAAGCCAAAAATTGAGTTTTTCTATTCTATAAACTAAAAATTGTAGTTTTTGTATTCTTAACATTAGGATGCAAGGTTGAGACACCTTTCCTAACACAATATACTATTTTGACTAATAATACATCTTTTAATAACAAAAATTTAAAGAAATTCTTAGAAAAATTGCATATCCAACAACGATTATCCTACTACCCACAAGGTAATGGTGTAAGCAAAGGCAACTAATAAAATCATTGAGTAAATCTTGAGGAAGAATGTCAAAAAACATGGAACAAACTAACATACACAACTTATCATTGCATTATGGAATTATCATGCTAGCATTCACACTCCCATGGGATTCACACCTTATTCATTCCTTTATGGCACTAAAGCCATCATACCCCTAGAATTAGAGATTCCTTGATTACTTGTATTCCTTTATGGACCCATCACTTACAATGTGCATAGAGAGCATAGATTACAAGAAATAGAAATGTTGGATGAATAAAGAGTAAATGCCTTACATAATCTACGTGCATATCAATGACAACTAAAGAAAAAATACAATAAAGGAATTTCATTCATAGATATTTTCAATTGGGATACTTGGTTCTTTATGATAATCCTAAATATCCAAATGATGTGAAAGAATTACATGGTACATTATGTCCTAATTAGGCAGGACCATTCATCATTACCTCTTACATTGGCTATATAATCTTTGGATTATCTACTCCCAATGGAAACCTAGTGAAAGACCTAGTTAATATTATGCACTTACGATGCAACTATTATTAATTACATACATAATGAGGTATTTGTTCAAAGAACACTAGCGTGTCCCACTTTTTAGCATTACTAGGCCACCAAAATTAGCCTTTTTTTAGCATTTAGCACATTGTGTCAAAGTGTCGAGAATTTAAGGTCAATCTAAACTAACGAGTTGTGGAATTTTCTATGTAGATTCAATTTATAATTTTTTCTAAATTGGGTGAGTGCAAGAAGTTGGGTCCACTTTTTGGCTAAAAAGTGGAAGTGTTTTCCCTAAAAATTAATGTTTGTCATAGTTGGAGTCAAAATTTGAAGCACTTACACATATAATCTTAAGAAAGTCTAGTAATATTAAATGCATTATTTTGAATCTATTTTTTAAATATGTAATTTATTCTAATACTCATATGATACAAATTAACTTTTCATAGGCTTGTAAAAAACTATTTTTTAAAAGTCACTTTTTTAGGACCATACCATGCACGTGTATGACTAGCATAATTTGACCTAACTAAAAGTATATTTCTAAATCCTTTTGGGGAAAGATGTGTATTATAGTGAAGTTTGATGAGGATATTTTTTTATAATTTTTTTTCCAAATATTTTTTTTATTAATTTTTTATTGGCCCTAATTGTTGTTTTTGAAAACTCCTCATGTACGCCCAACATAATTTGAGATAAACTAATCACAAAATGATTTTTTTTTAGTGTACAAAGAATCATGTGTAGATTGATGACATATATTTAAAAAAAAACTTTAAAAATTAAAAGTAATTAAAAATGCAAAAACTTGTCATTTCAAGTTTATGGACTAGTTTACTCATTAATTAATTAATAAATAGAAAAACAAGTCGAATAAAAAAAATTACATATATAAAAACTACATATCATCATCTATAATGGTTTTTAATCTCGTAAAAAAATTTAGAAAAAAAATCATTAGCCATATTGGTAAAGTTAGTCTTCTCTCTTCAGGTCCAAGGCTAGGGGTCGACTTACCATGCCTTTCTCAAGCCTAAAACCAAACCAAAACCATAGGTTTTGATTTCTAGATTTTAGGAAAAGGTACCCATTCTAAAATGGATACCATTCCTTTTTGTGGGAAAAAATGAGCGTGCAAGGTTTTTTTTAAAATTAAATACTTGTTTAGAAATATGCACTCATTCCTAAATGAGTACTCGTTTAGGCTCAAACACCCATTCCTAAATGGGTACCCATTACTAAGCAAGTATCCGTTTAGGCTCAGGCACCCGTTCCTATTAGGATTTGTTTTTCCTGACACTTCACTTATATGTGGACCCAACTTCTTGCTTTTAACCAATTTTTAAAGTAATATTTCTATCATTTTTAGTTTTCTCAATAATTTTTTTTGTATTATTTTTTATTGAGTGGCATTTTACCATAATGCATAACTTTTAGTAGAAATAAAAATTTTCCATGATTTGTTAGAATTTGATTGGTAACTCTAATATCTAGTGCATAGATATTTTTTGGTAATTTTTATTGAATATTTTATTTATTATTATTATTTTAATTGGTATTTATAGAAATTTTAGACCTATATTTTACTATAACATGTTTAGCTTAGTGTATATATATTAAAATTATTTTTTCATTGAAACAAGGATATCCATGTTGAGGGCAATCCATTTTTTTGAGATTTTTCTGATATAGTTTGTTATTTTTCCTAGTTTCTTGAATATAGGTCATTATATTTTCACACTATACCTATTGTGATTCTAAATGTAAAAATATATAATATCAAAAAACATAACACATACTACATTTTTTAGAATGCTAATATTGAGGGCTACATACCTGTAAAATCTTGTCTTCAAATGAGTTCAATTGACTCCCCAAAAGTTGAGGCAAAATGGATTTTTTATGATTTTTATAGGAGTGGAGGAGACTCTATTAGAGGCTCCACAAGGTGGGTTCAATCTAGAGTGGTTCAATATAACTCCCAGGTTTAGAGCAAAGACTCATGATTTTTTAGTAAAAATGTGATTTTAATGAATAATCAAGGTTGGACTAGAAGCGGGACACACTATTATGCTTCATCCCATCATCTTTCTTATGCCCACACCATCTCATTACAAAAGCTTCATCATCTTACTTTTCATACCTTTGGGGAAATGATCTTCATAAGTGCTTTCATGATCATATCTTACTCTTTCTTACACATTTATCTTTCAATTTGATCACACACTTGATATATCTACACAATGCTCAAATAGCCTTTGCAGCTACCTTTACTTCATGATTTGTTTGTTTTACGGGTAATGATTTATCTAGATAATCATCACCAATGCATAATCTTACATGCTTTCTATATGTTGAGACATTTTTTTATACTTACAAGATTTCCATTCAATCACATGATTATTATTCAATATACATTATTTGTTTGTCACGTGATCTTATTTATGACAACTCTTGCACACCTTTACCAATTACATGATACTTAAAATATGCTTAATTCTTATTTGATTCAATTACTTTACTTCTTTATCATTTATTATTTTTCCTTTCCTCCAACTCCTTGCATCTATTGCATGCAACCAATTAAAGGGGTTAAATATTGTAACTAAGACTCTTACAATTGCAATTTTAAGTAGTAACTTGTGCTACATAGAGACTCAACACCATACCTACATGGATCTTGATCATACTATATGACCAAAATTGAGTAGAGTTCTATTGTTTTTCCACATTGAGTGGAGTTGCATAGCCATAACAAATGATCCATTTTCATATTTTTCCACAAGCAAGTAGAGGACTGCATAGCTATATTGAATATGCCATATTGCATTTCTACAATTCAACAAAGTATTTTTCATATCATTTTTTTCTTTATAGGTAGAATTTCTAGTCCTTCTCTCTCTTTACTTCTTATTTTTCATACACAACTAAATTACTTGTTGTTTGTGCTTATTTTCACTTGTTTGAAAATAGTATTGAGAACTATCCTTCTTCCACACATGGGGTCACTTCTCGAGGATAATCCTTCAAAAAAAATGTTTGGACCAAAGTAGGAAAAAAACAGGAAGTCATCCCCAACAAAAACATTCAAGTCAACAACATAAGGATTTTTCACTTTGGTAATCTTCTTGGTTCATTTCATAGTCTTATAAGGCTATGTCTAGTTAGTCATAGGGGAAACATATGTTTGTAATTTGGATACTCTTTTAATCATCATGGTTCATTTCACTGTCTTGTAAGGTTATGTTTAGTCTATCATAAGGGGAAATATATATATGTATTCTAGATATTTTGTTAGTTTCAATCCATCTTATATAGTTCTATATCCTTTTCAATTTGCTTGAAAGGACTTCTTTTGTAACCTTTTTTATCTATTATATAAATAAAATGGGAGAGGGCCATAATCCTTCATTTGACCAACCAAAAAATTATGGATTAAAGTGATTTAAAAAGCTCTTCTACAATATATGTTTTCTCTACTCTCCTCTTTAATGCATATAATATATTTAATATTTTATAAAATATACTTCACTTCGATAATTTTTTATTATATGTAATGCTTAGACTCGGTGATTGATATATTTAGAAATTTTTCAAATAGAGGTAATCTTGGAGGCTATCTTAGAATATAAGAAAGGAGGATAATATGGTGTGGATTTCAAAATTATATTTATAAATAAATATTATAACATAGCTGAAATTTTGTATTTTGAAGATGTAGATTACATTTTTGAACTAAATTTTGATCTATTAAATGAAAATAATCCAAGGCAAAAATACTATAGAATTGTGAGAATTAATCCTAAATGATAAAATATCAAAAAAAGTTTTCCAATTAAACTTAAATTATACATTTTAGATGGTTATACTTAATTTAGCTTTAAAATTTGAGATTTTTTTGGATGGAGTGTGTGTGCAGGAGCTCTGTACAGTCCTGCGACCTATAGCAGGTCGCAGTCTGCATGTGTTTGTTCTCTATTGCATGCATTTTTTCTTTGTAGATCGAGCTCTGTGGGGTTGTTTTCAGCAAGGGGTGGGGTTTCTTAGCTTTTGGGGGTTTTTTTTTCTTGAGTGTGTGCTTTGTTCGGTGCAGGTGTGGGGTGTGAGGGCTTGAGGGGTTTTTCTAATGGCAGGGTATGTACCTTTGGGTGAGATGTTAGGGGATACTACTATGCCAGAGGTTGGTGACGGGTTTCCTCATCCATCCCCGCCTGATGTTGGGGTTTTTAGCACTGGTGCTTTGAAATTGCACAAGATAAACGGATGCTTGGAAAGAGCTCAAGTTTGTTCGAAGCTAGTGATTCAAACAGAGGTGGTAGCCGAGGACCTGGATTATTATAGAAAATATGTTTTAATCTGCAAATTTATGGGATTAAGGGTTTCGATGCCTTTTCTAGAACCCTAGATTCGCAAGTCATAGAATCTAGAAGGTGATTTTGAAATCTTGCTAGCTACGAATAACTTCTTACTCAGATTTTTTGTGTATCTCTGATTGTAACAAGGTTTTGGTGGTTCAGATAATGTGAAGGCTCCATCTAATCCAAAGGCAGAAAAGGGTAAAGCACCCATGTAGGGGGTGGTACCAGATAAAGATGGCTTTGTACCAGTTAAGGCACGAAACAAGAATTAGGGTCTGAAGAGGACTCTTTAGGATCGTCAAGAGGAGGAGACTTTTAACAAGTTTGAGGCTTTGGATGAATTAGTCCATGAGGAGGGGGTTTCTTCCAACATGCATGTTGAAGTTTCTCCTTTAGTTGATCATAATTCTAAGTCTTTGCTTGTCACTACCTTAGTCCTAGTTCCTGTGGTGGCTTCTAGGGTGGTGATGGATTCAGTTGCTCCTCCCCCTGATGCTGGGTTTGGGGACTCTTGTGGTTTGGTGGAAACCCCCTGGCCTCTTCGAATGAAAGGGTGAGTTTAGCCAGTGGACCAGGTTTGGAAGACTCTAGTAAGAAAAAATCCCTCTGTTCTTCTCCTACTCTGGGTCTACAACAAAAATCCCTAAAAAATTGTGCTCCTGATAAGCCCCAGAAGGTGGGGAGGAAGAAGGATCAAGAGAAAGTTAAGATGGCTAGAGAGACATTGGTGGAATCTAGGTCGTTGAAGACATTGGATACTCACTTCTCTCACCCTTCATGATGATTGTGTTATCATGGAATGTAAGGGGTATGAATAGCATCCTTAGACAAAATGCTATTCGGGACTTGGTTAGTGCTCATTCTCTGGATGTGGTTTTCCTCTAGGAGACGAAGTTATCTATGGATGGTATGATGCAATGTTTTTCTAAGATTTGGAATAGAGGGTTTTTCCAGTGTGTCAGTGTGCAAGGCAGCTCAGGGGGTCTTGCTTGCCTCTGGGATCCTTGGCAAATTTCTCATGTTTGGTGGATCTCTAGTAGATTTTCTATTTCTCTAGCTGTAATTAGTTTGGAGATGGGGGAAAGAATTCTTCTTTCTAACATTTATGCTTCGAAGGATGTCCCTGGTAAGACTCTCTTGTGGTCTCATATCAATCTTCTGAGATTGTTGGATCCGTTCCTCCCCTGGATTATGGTAGGTGACTTCAATGCAATTGCCTCCCTCGAGGAGAAAAGGGGGGGTGTACCTCGTTTGGACCCCTCTTCTGATCTTCTAAGGGATAATTTGGCTTGGCTCTGGCTTGTGGATATCAAACCTTCAAATGGCATGTTTACTTGGAATAATAGGAGGCTTGGGGATGATGCCATTTCTGAATGGTTAGATAGGTTTCTTGTTTCCTATTTTTGGGTGGGCGACAAGTGGCTGTCAAGTTCTAAAATTTTAGATTGGCGAGGATCAAACCATTAGCTAATCAAATTCTCTACCCAATTGGCTGGTGGTCCTAAGAAACAAACTTTTAGATTTCAGATTATGTGGCTTAGGGAGGAGAGTCTTCTAGACTTGGTTTCTAGATGGTGGACTGAAGGATGACTTGCTTTTGGTACATCTATGTACTCATTTGTGAAGAGGCTTCAATTTGTGAAGTATAAATTGAAACATTGGAATAAGTATCAATTTGGCAATGTGTTTTAGTGGAAAAGGGTTGCCCAGGAGTGCTTGGATTCTATTACCAGGTAGATTCAGGATTAGGGTCTAGATGTGAATTTAAGCAGACTTGAGGTTAGTGCGGTTAAAGACCTCGAGGAATGGGAGCTTCGTGAGGAAATTTTTTGGAAACAAAAGGCTTGTGTTGATTGGCTTCAGGAAGGGGACAAGAATACTTCCTTCTTTCATAAATTGGTGAAGGCTCAAAGACAAGGTAACTTTATCTCTTCTCTCCACTCTCCTGAGGGATCTATTCTTTCTTCCTCTTTAGGGATCTCTAGTGAAGCGGTTCATTTTTTCTTTGCTTTCTTTTCTAAAGATACCCCACCTACTAGTGAGGAGGAAGCTTCTATCCTAGCTTCAATTCCCTCTTTGGTGACTACGGATATGAATGCTTCTCTTCTTAAACCTATTTCTTTGAAGGAATTAGAGGATGTGGTTTTTCAGTTGAAAAAAGGGAAGGCTCCTGGTCTTGATGAGTTTCCAGCTGAGTTCTTTCAGGAATTTGGGGGAGTCATCAACCTTGATCTATTAGAGGTGGTGCAGGAGTCTTTTAGGAATAAGCAAATGTTGCAAGCCATGAATGCCACGTTTCTTGCTCTTATCCCAAAATGCGAGGGTGCTGATTCTCTGGATCTTTTTCGACCAATTGCTTTGTGGAATGTGGTGTATAAAATCATTACAAAGCTAATTGCTGAATGTTTGAAGCCATGTCTGGATAAGTTGATCTCAGAGGAACAAGGGGGCTTTGTTGCGGGTAGACAGATTTTGGATGAACTAGTTATTGCGGCTGAGACTATTCACTCTATGGCCTCTTTTAAGGAAAAGGCTATGTTTATAAAGTTGGACATGGCTAAAGCTTATGACATAGTTAACTAGGGCTTTTTGATCAAAATTCTTAGAGCCTTCGGGTTCAGTTGTGATTGGATTGATTGGGTCATGAGCTGTGTGAAGACTTCCTCATTTTCTATTCTCATAAATGGGGAGTCTTCAGATCTATTTGGTGCTTCTAGAGGTCTTCGACAAGGGGACCCCTTATGCCCATATTTGTTCATCTTAATGGATGAAGGCTTGGGGAGATTCATTAAGTCCCTTGTTATGGATGGGCTCTTTTGGGGATGGAAATGGAGCAATTCTCTCCCTCCTCAAACTCATCTTCAGTTTGTGGATGATACGACATTGATGGGTGTTGCTAAGGTGGCTGAAGTATTTGCTTTGCATCAGATTTTGGATTGTTACCTCGCTACTTCAGGTCAAAGCATTAATGAAAGTAAGTCTCGCATTTATTTCTTTAATACCCCTAGGCTTATTCAACAATGTATTGCTAGGATCTTAAGGTTTCAGGTGGGGAAACTTCCCTTTATATACCTTGGCATCCCTTTGGATGTGCGCCCACTTCCCAGGTGTTTTTGGAAGGATGTGATGGATAAATTTTGTGGGCTGGTTTATCACTGGACCTATAGATGGTTATCTACGGCTAGAAGAGTTACTCTATTAACGTCCATGGTGCAATCCCTTCCTTTATACAAGTGCTTTGTGTTGACTACTCCCTCAAGTTTCATCAAAGATTTTGAGGGCATCTATCGACAGTTTCTTTGGTCGAGTAATCTCCTTTTGAAGAAGTGGAGCTTAATTAAGTGAGAAGTTGTTTGCTGGCCAAAGCAGGATGGTGGTCTGGGTTTGCGTAGGATAGATTGAAATGGACAGGCTTTGGCTACTAAGGTATACTGGAGATGGTGTTCATATCAGCATTAGTATTGGGCTAGGATCCTTACCTTCAAGTACCTTGGGGAGGTGGAGGGTGCTGAGGTGCCTCATTTTAGCCTTTCGAGGAGAGGTTCTATGATTTGGGATACTCTCAAGAGGGGGGCTGCACTAGTTAAACAAGGCATGTTTTGGATCAGCAATAGAGGCTCTGATGCTCTTTTTTGGCATGACTCCTGGGATGGCTTCCCGCCTATCCTCTCCTCACACCCTCACTTGGAGGATTTATGTAGGATTTTTGTTCAGGCTGGTTGGAGTAGAGTGATGGATTTCAAAGCCCTTTAGGCCTTGGGGCAGACTATTGTTTATTAGTGGAAGGATATGTAGGAATGGCCCATGGGTGGATCTTTGGAGGATACGAGGGAGTTGTCCTCCATTTTGGCTAATAGAGTCTGTTGTTCTCTTCCAGAGTGGGATGTGCTGGCTTGGGGTCTGGATCCAAAAGGGAAGTTCACTATTGCTTTAGGGTATTGTGTTTTGGACAGACAAGCCTGGGGTAGTGCTGAGGTTCCTTGGTGGAAAAATATTTGGAATAAATTCTTTTGGCCAAAATGTAATTTCTTCTCTTGGTTGGTGGTTTATGGTAGGTGTCTGACTTGGGATAACCTCTGTAAGTGTGGCTTCCAAGGTCCTTCATTATGTTTCTTATGCTTAAAAGATGTTGAGACTGTTTCACATCTTTTCTTCCAGTGCTCTTTTGCTAGGACTATTTAGCATTTTTGGTGGGGGGCCTAGAGTTTGTAGTGTAGGCACCCTTCTTCTCTGGAGGAGTTTTGGCAGAACTTTGGGCCCATTCTGGTGAGGACATTATTTCTACACATAGCATGGCCAATTGGTCCTAGTCTGATTATATGGCACATCTGGTTGGAGCACAACCATAGGGTCTTTCTAGATAAGAAGTTGCTGGTAGGTCAAGTTTGGTCTCGCATTCTTAGGGATTTGTAAGAGACCTTGTATGCTAAATGTGACATGTTAGCCCCAGTGGATCCTAGTGCTACTAGAGTGATTCATAATCTAGGGATTCTTGTTGCGGGCCTCGGAAGGCCCAAGATTGGGTAGAGCAGGTGTTGTACAAGGAAGGTTTCTAGGGAAGGGCATTCACTGCCCCCTCCCATTAGAGTCTTGAAAATCAATACTGATGGGTCTACAAGGGGTAACCCTGGGCACACTGGCATTGGTGGGGTGGGCAGAGATAGTTCCAGGGTGGTTGTGTTTTTCTTCTCAGAATATAGGGGGTTGCACTCTAATAATCTTATGGAGGCCTTGGATATTCTTTTGTCTTTGAAGAAGGCATATGCCATTGGATGGAATAAGATTATATGCGAGTTGGATTCTTAGGTGGTGATAGACTTGATAAATAGAAGGCAGTTTGATGATGTTAGTTGGCAGCTTGCGATGGTGGCTAAGCAAATCACCAGTCTTGGAGAATTATTTGATTCTATCACCTTCTCTCATATCCCTCAGGCATGGAATAAGGTGGCTGATCGGTTGGCCAAATGGGCTTCTAAGAGGAATGGGACCTGGCTGGTGGATGATTGGGACAATTTACTTGGGGATCTTTCTCAGGATTTGGTGGATTTGGTCATAGAGGATGTCAGATGTTGCATGACCACTTCTTGATTTCTTGTTTGTTGTCTCTAGGACCATTTGGGCCCCTTACTGCTTTTATGCTTTGTATTGCTCCCTTTGATTAATAAAGTTTTTACCCTCTTTTTTTAAAAAAAATTAGCTTTAAAATTTTATTAATTTCATAATTTAAAATTTATAACTATTACTAACATAGATAAAAAGAAATTAAAAAATATTTGCATTTAAATCATTTACAATAAAATGTACGTTATCAATATTTTTAATAATAAATTAAATAATTAGACTATTTTTTATATTTTGTTAACTTCATCTTAATTAACTTGTCCAAATTTACATAATTACATTTAAATCTTATAAATATTTGAATATATATAAAGATATCCAATCATAGAACCAACCACAAGAATTTAAATCTTACAAATTAAGAATGCAATTAATTATATAACTATTACGATATCCAATCATAGAACCAACCACCCAAATTTAAATCTTACAAATTAAGAATGCAAAAAATTAAATGAAGTTTAATCCCTTGTTAACAATATTATATTAATTGAAAAAATATGAAGAATAATTTGGATCTACAATTTCAATAAAATTTGTCCCTACTATGGTGGTTGTTTGTTAGTGTAGCTCATAGTATACTGTTCCAGTTATAATTTCATCTTGAGCTAATTACTAGTAAAAGCACCAAAGGTGCTATCAAATGGCCAATAGGCATAAATATTTATAGGCCTACCACCTAATCGTATATATGTATATTTTGATATGCATAGTTTAACTATTCTTTGGATGGAATCTAAAATACATGTAGTTCAACTCTCTTTTAAAAATAATACCTTTTGAAGTATGCCTTAGAAACATGTGTTTGATGAATGTTCTAATTTTTTTTTCATGAACTCTACAATGTAGATTTATATTACCATTCTTGAATCCTACAAAATTTGAGATATCTTAACTCTAATCCTAACCATATGTAATTTTAACCTTAATTCTTACCCTAACCTTAACCCTAAGCATAATTCTAACCCCAAGCCCAACTTTAACCCTAAAATAAACTTTAACCATAACCCTAACCTTAACCCTAATTTTAACCCTAACCCTATTCTAACCCTAGTGCTCACCATAATTCTAGTCCTAATCTTGACTATAAATCTAACACTAACCCTATTTCTAATTTTCACCCTAAACCTAACCATAATTCTAACCCTAACCCTGATTCTAATCCTAACCCTAACCCTGATTCTAATCCTAACACTAACCATAACAATAATGTTAATGAATGTGTGAATGAATGTTGGTATTCACTCTATGTAAATACACATCTATGTGTGTGTGAAAAAGTTAATTTTGGCACACTTTGTCTAAATGGATGTGTGTGTGTGTGTGTGTGTGTGAAAATTTAATTTTGGATTCACTTTGTTTGAAGTGCATGTGTGTGTATTTTTGAACTAACTTTGATTTTCATTGTGTGTGTATGAATGAATGTCGGCATTCACTCTATGCATGCACGTGTGTGTGTGTGTGTGTGTGTGTGTGTGTGTGTGTGTGTGTGTGTGTGTGTGTGAAAAGTTAATTTTGACACACTTTATCTAAAGTGGATGTGTGTGTGTGTTTGAACCCTAACCCTAAAAAAATACTTTGATGTTCACTTTATGTGAAGGATGTGTACAAAATACTTTCAATCTTAAATGATGTTCACTTAGTGTGTTTGAACTTACTTTGGCTTTCATTGTGTGTGTGGTTTTGAAAGTTAACTTTGACATTCAACTGTGTGTGTGAATGAATGTTGGCATTCACTCTATGTCAATATGTGTGTGTGTGTGTGTGTGTGTGTGTGTGTGTGTGTGTGTGTGTGTGTGTGTGTGTGTGTGTGTGTGTGTGTGTGAAAAGTAAATTTTAGCATTCACTATATTTAAAGTGCATCTTTGTGTGTGTGTGTTTGAATCCTAAGCCTAACAAAAATATTTTGATGTTCACTTTGTGTGAAGTATATGTACAAAGATATTTTCAAACTTCAATGATGTTCACTTTGTGTGTTTGAACTAACTTTGGCTTTTAGTGTGTGTGCATGGTTTTGAAAGTTAACTTTGACATTCATTGTGTTTGTGAATGAATGTTGGCATTCACTCTATGTGCATGCTCGTGTCTGTGTGTAAGAAATTTAATTTTGGCATTCACTTTGTCTAAAGTGGATGTGTTTGTGTGTGTGGACATGTGTTTGAAACTTAACCCTAAGAAAAATACTTTGAAGTTCAATTTGTGTGAAGTATATGTATACAAATACTTCCAAACTTCAATAATGTTTATTTTGTGTGTTTGAATGAACTTTGGCCTTCATCATGTGTGCATGGATTTTAAAGTTAACTTTGACATTCAGTATGTGTGTGAATTGTGTATGAATGAATTTTGGCATTAATTCTATCCACATGCACATGTGTGTGTGTGTGTGTGAAAGTACTTATGACATTCATTTTTCATTGTGTATGAATGTACTTAAAATATCTTTTTATGTGGAGTGTGTTTGTGTATGTTTAAAATTTTGTTTTCCTGGATTGTGTTTTGTGTGTGTATAAAAATAATTATTGTACTTATTATGTGGGAGAATATTTGTCTTTCTACTATTTTGGACTCTTTATTTCCTACTTGGATTCCTAAATTAGTTAGGTTTTAAGATATTTTGTGTAATTTAGGAGCCATTTCAAAACACTAAAAATAAATCAACTCTTAATTCCAAATATATCTCTATAATGAAATTAAATAACACTAAAATAAAATAAAAATGATGAACATACATGTATGTTTAATGACTACATATGCATTTTATTTTCGTGTTGAAAAAATAATTTAAAAATTATAATTTGTTTTAAAAGATAGTTTTTTTCTTTCTTGTGTAGCACATGAGAATATCAAGTCAATGCATATTAACTTTGATGCTTCAGTCATCACAAATAATCTTCTAATAGCATTAACTACCTCTTAGTAGGGTTACCTATCAAATGGAAGTCATTAAGAGGATCTTTGAAAGAAAAAAAATTAGTGTTTACTTTTGGGCATTGGAGGTACTTTTCGAATGATGGTAATAATTTGGTAATTTGTATATTGTTAGCTAAAAGCCAAAGCAAAATTGCAATCTAGAATCTTTTACAATAAGAAACATACACAAGTAAACTATGAGATGAAAGCTCCTTCACACCACATGTATTGAGCTTAACAAAAAAGGTGAGCTTAACAAAAAAGGCTACAAGTAGAAAGCATCACACAGAAATGACCATAAAGCACATTCTAAAGGCCTTACAATACCGAAAACACTTGGGATCCTAAACATGCCAGTCTTTGTTACAAGTACGTATTATTTGTTTTGAGATTTGTGATAGTCACTCATCTGTATTTGAGAAGACATTAAACATTATCAATAATTTGTATTCATGTCCACCAACATTGAATATGTTTTGATGTGGAATAGTCTCAAGTAGATTGCTCAAAAACAATTAGTTATCTTCAAACTTCAATTCTGTTGCTATTTAATTGTATACCTACAGATTGGTTATCTTCAAACTTTAATTTTGTTACTATTAAATTTTATGTATATTTAATAAGATTAGGAAATTGATGATTAAGTATACAAGTTAAAATAGCTGATTAAATAATGTATAATAGTAGCAGCTAATAAATTATTAGGAAAAGTTTAACATTACAAATTTAATCAAGTTTGTTTGGTAGGCATGTGAGTCTCCTCAACACCTATGTATCTCATCTCAACACCCACCAAATATTTTCAAAGCACCAAAACAATGGCAGCAGAGTATATGTGCAATAGTAGCAGCTAATAATTAGTTCATTCATTCTCTTCATGTATTAGAAAAATAATGAATATGATTAGGAGAAGCCTAGGCTTGGGCAAGGCCTTGAAGGGAAAATGCTAGCATGTTTCTTCATCAGTTCATTCCAATTACTACTATAGACGTAATGATCACAATGCCCTTCCTTTTTCTTAGACTCAACCATTACCAAGGCATGAATAGTGACTCTTGCCCTACAATTTAAGGGCATTTTCAGATAGTACCACCATTCCCCATGAAAATGTAGAGTGAAAACAAGGAGGACAAGGAAGACAACATGGTGTTTGTTTTGATCATATGAGAAAGTGATTTTGTTTAACGATAGCTAATGAAAACTTTGGAAATGTGAGGGAAAAAGCTTTGGAAATGTTGGAGAAATTTATTTTATGTCATTTTCATCATGGATGAACAAGAGGGCCCTCCAAACATGTATTTTTATTCTCTATACACGATTTTAAAAAATGTGCATTTTCTAAAAATTAAGATTCATGTAGAAGCTAAAACAAACTTCCTATATTTGAGTGTTATTGTTGAAGAAAACTAAGAAAGAAATAAGGTAGTTGATGTAACGTTTTTATGAGATAATTAAAACTAAAAAATGTTTCAAAAGAAGAAAATAGATCTATAGAAGAATGAATGTAAACAAAATTACCTATTACAAAATTTTGACCATTACTGGAGCAGATCCGTAAACTGCAAAGAAGCATGAATGTAAACAAAATTACTAGATACAAGTGGAAAATGGTGTCTATTACAAAATTTTGACCATTACTGCAAACTATCCAAAATAATGTCAATACATGGAAATGCAACTTCTTTGCAACTTCTTTGTTTAAAATACATTTTTTTGTGGAGGCATAATTTCTTCAAGATGAAGAAAGGATTACAGTGTTTCCACTGAAAATGAAAATTAAAAAAAAACCTTTTCAAGGATAAGTTTTTGTGGAGGCATAAATTAATGTGTTTACTGCAGGCCTTGGAGAAGTTGTTTATATATATGAACCTTTTTTCCCTCCTCCAACTTTTGGTGTTGTTAGGCTAGTCTATTAGGAGTCACAAATCACATATCTTTCTTTTAACTATGTGGGTATGCTTTAAATAAGTAATTATTATGTGTGTGTTTGTGTGTAGGAGTCCCGGTGGCTTTTATTTATGGATATACTAATACAATTCACTCTTCAGGCCATACCAATATACTTTTACCCATCAGAAAAGCAACTAAACAGAAAATTATGAGAATCCAAAAAAGAGTTCTTTTCGAGGGGATTATGACATTCACAAATTTAAGATATACAGTTGTTTTTTGGGATATAATTACCCTGCCCAAACAATGATAGTAGCTCGATGTCAAATTCATATCAGAATTCAATTACATTATGCACATAAGTTCATAACAGCAATGCTCAAAGAGCCAAGAAAACATGGTATGTTATTATTGAAGATATGGGGTCAATGAAAAATAATTTGCAGGTTGTGGAATTGGGAACATATCATTAGCTTTGAATAAATTTACCCCGTAGTAACTCAATTTCTGGCCTCTACTCTACATTACCAACTTCTGCATGATGGGGTTTCAGTTTTTCTGTGCATAATGAAATTGCAGCAAACATATTTTAGTTTCTGTTTTTTCATGGATTGTAATGATCGCGGGATATGCACAAACAATATCAATTCTGGGTGTGTTTTCTTGGTGCCTAAAGACCACATAGGATCCTAAATATGCTACACGACTAAGTTCTCTCAATCAACCATGCAGAAAAGGGGTAGCTGTTGTGAGGTTCAAATTGTAAAAAGATTGATGAAAGATAGAGGAATAAAAAGATCCATGTATGCAGTTGGATTTGAAGGGGTTTTCAAATCTAGAGGGCATTAAAATCACCTCTAATTTTTCAGGGATGAAGGTGGTGTTCACCTCTAATTTAGTTTTTGTGTTGAAAAAAAAACATATACAAATACCTTAAGAAAAGAAGAAGAAAGATTTGCTCCAGGCCTTGGATTGATTCCTTAGAAGGCCATTATTTTTTATGACTCCATATCCTGTTCCAAAGCACACATTTTAGTAAACGTTGGGAGGACACTAGCAAACGTCACTGAGTTTGGTTTTATGCCTTCCAATTGCATTTGTCTAAAAATCTCCATAGCTTCTTGAACAAGTCCATTTTGTGCATGTCCAGCAATGATTGCAAACCAGGAGACTGCATCTTGTTGCGCTATTTTGTCAAACAGTTTGCTTGCCTTGGTTAAGCATCCGCATTTGGCATACATGGCTATTAGAGCATTCATCACAATAATGTTAGATAGGTGACGCAGAAGGGTGAAACAAAGAAGCATGACATGGAGTCCAATGATTTGTTGTTAGGGAATAGATGTACAGAAGACACAAGTACTATGATTGTACACCTCTCAGGCATAGACATTTCTTAGATTACCTCACTGATCTCTAAGCCGGTTCAAAAATGGGTGGCAGAGTTGAGGTTTGTGGCGCGATTGCAACACCTTCATCTTTGCAATGTCATGGGATTCCATGTTCATATTTTCCTGGAACAAAGGAAAAACAAAACTTCCGTCAGAGAAACTAACAATAAAAGAAAGCTAATGAAAATAATGCAAATCTTGGGAAAGATGGAGAGATAAAAGGTGGAGAGGGGAAGAAGAAGTTGAATTGAGGAGCTAAAGAGAATGAAAGCCACTTGTTCTTCATTACCTAATTTTTTTTATTTATTTTGGAAAAGCAAAAAATTGAAGGACTACCAAATTTTTGAACTACCAAATTTTTGGCAGTTACAAGATGTACACATATATAATGGCCTATCAGCCAAATTATAGCTGTATTTACTTACTACAATTATAGTCTCCTATTATATTGATTGTAGCTGTTTTCTTGTTATAGAACTTATGTTATATTTCCTGTAACTGTTTTCTCTCTTGACTTCAATTCTGTAACCTTGCTTAGCTGTTTATTCTAATTTATTGTAACTTACTTTGTTTAATAAAAAATATGTATGAAGAATAGTCTTTTCATATCTCTTCTAATGGAGATTCATATGTAAATAAACAATCATTATTTTGTAGGCCGCCTATACCTGCATTTAGGTCCATCTAATCAAACATGTTGCTTTTCATTTACTTAATACGCTTGTTTTATATCTAATTTTCAAAGATGGTTATATTTTCATCTGATTTTTCAATGAGTAAGTCGAAGGAGAACACCACCTTCATCCCTGAAAAATCACATTGATCATTCAGCGATTTGACCAAACAGTCACCTTTAAACCATATTACTCCATTTATCAATTACTGGTATGTACAACCTCCTTGGGCCGCCATAGACACTATTATACTTTGTTTCTCAGCCGCCCCATTTTCATGACATTTAAATGGAGAAGACTTCGTTAGATCTTATGGAATGGTTTGCTTGTTTTAATTACATAAACTTCTATACATGGGCTTATTTGCAATGGGAAATTAAAGGGATTGAAGCATTTCAAGACCCATAACGTGAACAATCTTAACAACAGTCTCCACGCCCTAGAGAATGTTCTCCTTGACTGCAGTGCTCCGTATTTGCTCTACAATCTCTCACTATATCGAATATTTACGATGCACACACCTTAGAAATATTTTCTTGTTACAGCACAACTTTGATCTGTTTCACAGACGAATCGAAGGCTCCTCTCTATCTGGAATCCTCCACCCACCGCCATCTCCCTCTCCAGATGACAACAGTAGCTCTCAAACACATTTACAGTCACATGGAGTTTGAAGCCCATGAGAAAGAGGAACTCAATCTCTAATTTATTCATTTCTTCAGCGCTAATTACACCTGCAACTCTGGCATAATATGAATTTCGGTAGTTTCTGCACACAAATTTAAAATTACAAAACATTAGAAGGGAAGAGCTTAAAGAGGTGTGCTGAGATCAATGTTTAGGTCGAGATACCTCTACTTAAATATCATTTCATTCACAACAAAAAGTGGTAAATATTTGTCATATTTTCATTGGTCAAAATTGACCTTTGTCCAAGTGGATGATATTTAAGAATAGCCTGTAAAGATAGAGGTTGGGTCCTGTTGATGATTGTTTTTACACATTCATAACAAAAGTTAAAATTCAGAAAATGAACTTAACTATCTTGAAACATATGAAGAAATTAATTAAGATTTGCTTAATCCCAAGTTTCTGTATGGTTAGGTCTTGACCTATTGGATAATTCAATAGGTTGATGTGAAGCTGTAATATGCAAGGGGCCTTACATGATTTAAGGTTTTTTGATGCTTCATTGGACTCTGATTATGCAAACTATCACAAATATCAACATTTTTATTCATTACTTTGCATAAATTTGTTACTGTATCACAAAGCTGTATATGATTTATGTTAACACAAGCTTTTCTTTTCAAGTATTATGAAAACTATCAAATATCAACTCAGTTGTTCATGTTTCCTTCAAATATCAGACAATCTCCTTTAAATTTATGCATTTAAGCTAAGTATTTCAAATGGTTTTGGGAAAAGTTAGAGAAATCTAAATTAAACTTCATTCTACTGCAGGATCTAAATGCTCTCTTATGCTTATTGTAAGAAGTACAACAAATTGATTAAATCAACAGACTAAACCTTTGAATGTGAATGCCCTAAGTATTTTCACGAACATACATTAAAGATTGCAAGCTTTAAGAGATATTATTTCAAATACAAAGAAGAGCTAGAAGACACTCTAAATATAGACGTAGAATTCTAGATTCATTTGTATTCAAAACACACAGTCATATATGATTTACAATGTATGAATGACTCTTAGCTTCATTAATCAACTTCACAAAAACTTACAATACTTAACAGATATAGTAAGGAAGCTAGAGGTTCCACGCATTCCTTATTGCAGACACAGGTGATCTCCCTCTATTCTAAACTAAAAGGTCCCTCTATTTAAAATGCTAAGATAAATTACAACTTCCAGCTCTGTTCTACAAATCCCTCTGTAACCTATTACAGTGTAAGGGGGCTCAATATATAGCTTTGATTATCCCCAATATAGTTCCAAAACCCTAGTTGATCACCGGTCCACCCTTCAAGTGTAGTAGCATTGGTCAAAAAAAAAATCTTGCCAAAGATCTCTGAGTAGCATACCCATACTGAGTGTAAGGATGCCCTTTGTAAACTCTAACAACTGTCAAAATATCTTCTATTGCTCATATAATAATATTTCCATCCACCTGCATTTCTCCTCGCATTGAAAGTCTCTACTCCCTTCGCTTCCCTTTGCAATCTGATCCTCTCTTTGTGATGTCATCGCCATTAAGTTTCACCTACATATTACTTCTCATCGCCATCCTTATCTCCTTTCACTCCTTTGGTGATCTGATCTACCCTTTGAGATGTCATCGCCATTAAGTTTCACCTTCTATATACCTGTAAACCTACAAACAAACAGTAAAATGGATTATAAAATAGTCACGTTACTTTCACCAATTTATACCTTGTTAGAATATCAGATAGGCATTAATTACAGTAATCATTGCACCATTAATTCGGTCTTTAGTTGTAGTGCTCATGCGTTTTGACTTCCCTTTCTACCGTTAGTTGAAATCTGCATATATATCCTTTTGTTCGTATTCCCTATGTTTTGTTATCGTGTTTTATATGCTTCTTATTGGCATAACTCTCTAAGTCGGGTTGGTCCAAAAATATCATTCCGATCGCATACTTCTGGTTGATGTAGCCCTATCAGCTAGGTTCTCTTCATTGTTGGCATAACTCTTTATCGTCGGCACGATCCAAAATTTTCCCGCTGATCGTACTTTTCTAGCCGATGCTTTTAATTCCTTATTGGCTTGCAACTCTTTTTTATCGGCATAACTTACTTCGATCGGGGTGAGTTAATGATTTCATTCTGATCACCCCACTCTAGCCAATGCAACCTTTCTTTCTTTTGTATATCGAATATGTATGCCATAAACATACAAGTATTAAAACATTCAAGGATTTTTTCTATTTTGAACTTCCCTTTGAAATCTGGCTTGTACATTTTGTTTTGTATATCGGCTTGTATATCACAACATACAAATGCATATGCATACAAAGAATATTCTGTATTTAATTTCTGTTCACATCCGTGTTGTATCTTTTACTTGTATCTTTTGCTTGTATCCTGGCTTGTATATCGCACATATATATTGTTATTATACAAGCCCGATGTGCAAAGGGTGGGGTCCACTTTACTTTTCACTTGTATTTCCTCGATGCACATTTCACTTGTATCAAACCTTTAGATACAAGCCCAATACATACAAACTCCCTTGTATGTGCACTTCAGATTTCAAACTTTATAAACCACAGTTTACTTGCTTTTCAGTTTCGCAACCTGCATATAGTGCAATGTATCTTCCGATATGCATTAAGTTATGATACATTGCATTAACCGAATTTTAATATTTCCTCAGTTCTGGCTTGCATGTATATCAAAATGTATACAACCGAAAGCATATACATACAAGGCACGAAACATACAACAATTACATCTCATTTCATAACTTTTCGGTTCCGCGGCTTGCCTAAAGCCTTGTACATTTTGCTTTGTATGTCTCAAAACATACAAATGGTTTTTGCATTCATCAGACTCAACGGTTTATTCATTCAAGCTTTGAAATGTATCGGGTCTACCTTGCATCTATATTAAAATGTATGTCTTCAAAACATACAACAATTAATCTTTACTTTATAAACATTTCAGTTGCGTGCCCTTAATAAAGTGTTGTATGTCCCACGTTGTATGTTGTGTTCTGCCAAACGTACAAACACAACATACATGCAATAGGTTTGACCAAAATATTCATTTAAACCTTAAACTTTTCGGGTCCACCTTGTATGTATAAATAGAATATTAACAAAATGCACACAAGTATAAAGATATACAAACAAACCTTGTATATGCAAACAACTTTGTATATGCAAAGCCATATACAAAGGACCTTGTATGCATGTGACTTAGTAAATAAGTGACCAAATTTGTATATGCAACCCAATATACAAAGGACTTTGTATATGCGATATACAATCCCAATTGTACATTTTACGAAAAAACCCATAACTTGTAAAATACAGGGAATTTTTACATGGTTCAAAAGACAACCCTCACTCATTTTTGACAAGGAATCCACCCATATTCTGCCCTAGTACTTAATGCAATTTTTTCATTATTTTCAACAAGGTTTACAATATTTACTTCCTTTTCCCTTTACCACCAAGAAGAACAACACACACACAAGTAAAAACAACAGCCACAGTAGGGGTCCTCATTTTGCTAAGGAGTAAAATGGGGCGTGTTGTAAGCATCACAACAACTAGCAACCAAAACAAATAAATCAAATTAAAACCATTAAAGAAAACTAAATGAAATAAATTCATAACTTCCAACTATCTTTTCTGCAAATCATTATTTAACTTGAGACTTAATGTATTCAATAAGGTGCATGAATTTTCCAATTTAGTTTAAGTGGGTGCACGTGATTAATAATCCTCATCTTAAAAATCAGTTGAACAAACTAGTGACTGATATTAGACTACATAGTTGATGTCATTCCCTCATAGCCAACTGGATAGAGCCTTATTGCCAGCAGACGTCCATAGCCCCAACAAGGTTATCGTTACAATTCTCCTAAGTAGAGCCCCACTGCCAGCAAGCATCTATAGCCCCGATAGAGTTACTTAGATGGCTTAATCTAGATTTTCAGTAAAATCTATTCTATTATTTTATATATATATTTTTTTGTATTTGATAGAGATTTCATAAGATATTTCAATTGTAACTTCAAGATGCAAGGCATGATCACTTGCTAAAATTAAGCTGAGAATTGTAATGGTAGCAAGGGTGACCTTTGATTTTTCACCTAATATCTACGCTGGTATGTTCAACAAACCCAAGGATTTTAGGTGTGTCATTGTGAGAAACTTTCCTTGAATACTCAACCCACAGTTATTGAATACAAAATTTCACAAGTCAAACAACTTTCTACATTCATGACAGTCACAACAAGTTATGCATAAATTTCAAATAATTAACCTGAATGATCTAAATTTTCTATTGTTTTCAGTGGTTGTCAGTCTACTCTTGCATACTCTAAATCAAAATAAAGACCCCAGCATACACAAAAATAACAAAGCAACCAAAACAAACAGACTGTACAAACAACTAAACTATGAAAGGAAACAAAGCAACAAACAAAACAAAACAAAAAGGAAGAAACAACCCAAAACTATACATTATTTACATTAGAATATAGAGAAACTAACTGCCTTCACCTCAAGCCTGAAAGTAGTGTTTCAAGTGTTGGCCATTAACTGGTAATAGCACATCTTCCCCAGTCAAGGTCTTGAGCCTAAAAGTATTGTTTCCAATTATTTATGTGACCTGTAATAGACCTAACCATAATTTATCAAATTTTCCATGATTCCCTTTCTTTTTATGTGCTTTGTCCCAGCACAGCACTAAGTCTGATATTCTAAACATTTTGACTCTTGCTCTTTTATCAAACCATCTCTTGACTACTACTTGATGTTTAACGAATTTCTCAATGGCTTGATCTCTTTTCTCATCTAATTGTAGCATTTGTATTATTTTGGCCTCTCTATGATTATCAAAGCCTAAATATTCATTAGCAAACTTCCAAACTAGTATTCTTAAATTCACTGGAAGTATGGGATTAGTCCCATAAACTAAGTGATAAGGTGCATTGCCTAAGGCTGACTTAACCTTAGTCCTATCTACCCACAACGCATATTTCAACAATGTGTTCCACTCTCTAGGATTCTTTTCAGTTAGCTTCTTGATTATATCCAATAAAATTTTGTTTGTAGACTTAGCTAGCCTATTCCCCTAAGGAAAATAATTTGAAGAAAACTTTAAAACTATCCCATACTCAAATGCCCATTTAGAAAATTTTAGAGAAGAAAAAGCAGGGACATATACCAGCGAATATGGAGTTCCAAACTTGGTAATGATATTTTCTTCAATGAACTTGATGACGACCTTAGTAGTAGAGAACTTGCAACATGTGGCTTCAGTCCACCTTGTACAGTAGTCAGTCACTGTCAGTATAAACTTATGTCCTACAGATGATGGAGGATTTATGACTCCAATGAAATCTAAACCCCACTGTGCAAATGGCCTAGACTCAATGACTGGCTGTAATGGATTAGCCTGATTCTTTCCCTTGTCTGCTACAGTTTGACAAGTGTGACGCTTCAAATGTGACTCTTTGTATCCTTAAGCATTATAGGCCAGTAGTATCATGCTCTCAATATCTTATGCGTTGTAGCTAAATGGGAACCATGAGCAGTTCCATACTTATCATGTAATTCTGACAACACCTTCTTTGCTTCAACTCTATTTAAATATCTTAAATATATTCCATTATGGTTCTTCCTGAATAGAAGACCTCCTTGTACCATATACTTCTATGCTTTAATCTTTAAAGCTCTCCTCTAAGAAAATTTCATTTTATTTGGATATTTGCCTAATATTAGAAAAGTGTTCAAATCATCATACCACCATGAGGCATCACTAGAATTCAACACATACTGTTGTTTCACCAAATTTGGGTCTATGTTTTCTATGGTCTGTACTAATGCTTGTCCTCTGACCAACTTCATTGGGATAATTTCCATATCGAACTCTTGTAATTTTGTAATCCATTTGCCTCTTTTCTCTCCAAACTCATTCTGCATCAGTAGCATCTTCGCGGCTGCATCTAGCACTATGGATTTAATTTGACTGCATAAGATATAATGTTTGAACTTTTTCACTGCTCTTACTAATGCAAACACCTGTCTTTCTGTGTCAAGATATCTTAGTTGTGCATCCTTCAGAGGTGCACTCATAAAGGCTATGGGTTTTTCTTCATTCTCTTCTCCCTTTTGTGTCAAAGCAGCTGCAACTAAATGTGAGGATGCAAAGAAATAGATGTAAAAAAGCCTTGTATAATCTGGACTTGTCAACATAGGAGCATCAGAAATGGCCTCCTTGATATCTTCAAATGCGGCTTTAGCTACTGGTGTCCATTCTATTTTAGCCTCCTTCTTCAGCATGGCATTCAATGGTTGCACAATTTTTGCAAACCCTATAATAAACTTCCTGAAAAAATTAATCTTACCAAAAAATGACTTTAGTTCTGTCCTACTGTTTGGTAATTACAATTTCTTTATTCTTTCTATTCTATCAGGATCAATAGATATCCCATTTTCAGAAATGACATGTCCTAATAATTTTCCTTCAGTTACGCCAAATGAACATTTCTTTGGGTTAAGGGAAATCCCATACTTTTCACATCTTTTAAGTATTTTTCTCAGATCTTCAGCATGAGTGGATGCATCTTTAGAGTAAATAGTTAAATCATCCATATAAATAATAATGCACTTATATGACAATCCATGAAATGCAATGTCCATGGTTCGTTGAAATGTGGCACCTACATTGATTAGACCAAAAGGCATTCTCCTGTATGCATAATTCCCCATTTACAAGTATAAGTGGTCTTTAATCTATCATCTTTATCTATTAAGACCTGATTATACCCTAAGAATCCATCTAAAAAAGACATCATTTTAGCCCCATTCACTGCTTGGAACACTTCATCTATTGGAGGTAGAGGATAATTATCTTTTTCAGATGCCTTATTCAGATTTCTAAAATCTACACATAACCTAATGTCTCCACTCTTCTTTCTCACAGGTACTTAATTAATTACCCAAGTTGAATGTCTGACTAGAAAATTATTCTAGCAGACAACAATTTTTTCACTTCTTCAAAGATCAAAGGCTCTAAAATGTCATTCACATGCCTTTGTTTCTACATAAATGGTTTAACATCTGGTCTCAAAGGTATCACATGAGTTATGATGGACTTATCATATGTTTTCAAATCTTCATACATCCATGGTATGACATGTTTGTATTCTTTCAGAACATCCACAATTTCTTTTCTCAACTTTTTAGAGCAAGCCTTTCCGATAAATACATTTTGCAGATTCTGCTCTATTCCAAGGTTACATGGATCACACTTACCTCCCTCAGTTTTGGGCAAATTTTTCTTTCTTACTACTCCATCAAAGTCAAAAATCTGCTCTAACTCAATTATCCCCTTAGGTAAGAAATTGCTTTTCAGGTTGATTATGTCTTCTTCGTCCCAAGATATATCAGGCATTTCCTGTTCATCAATAATTTGAGCCTCAAATACCTCAATACAAGTTAGAAAATCTATAATTTGCTGATCCTCTTCAAATACCTGAAAATGAGTAACATTATCTGGTATGCTAGGAACATTTACTAACTCAAAAACACATATTTTTAAGCTTGATAGTGTTAAGGGTTCTAACGAGCTAGCAGCAACTGCTAATGCATCTGGTCTATGGTTCAACTCTCTAGGGATATGTTCTATGTTGAAAGCATCAAATGAATCTATCAAATCCCACACCCTATGCCTATAACTAACCATCTTTTTGTAGTTGCATGCATACAATTTCCTTACTTGTCTGACCACTAACTCAGAATCTGAAAATACCCTGATCATTTTTACCTTTCTCTTGATAGCCAAAACAAGTCCATAAATTAAAGCTTCATATTATGCAACATTGTTAGTACAAGAAAATTGTAGCCTATATGCTGCCAAATATGACTTACCATGAGGATCTATAAGTTCCATACCTGCACTTGCACCTTGTTTAGACTTAGATCCATCACATTTTAGGGTCCACATGCCATCCTTATTCTTTTGACCCTTTACTTTGGCATGTTTTGCTTTTTCTATCACATGCGAGGTGCGATCTTGTTCATTCACAGGCAATTCATTTTGACCTACTTGCATAGTTATGCTTTCAGTTTGTAAATCAGAAAGACAAATATTCTTGTCCTTTGTTTCTTCTTTTAAAACTGGGATCAACACATCTATGTTATTCTGAAAGTATTTCTCTGGTTGATTAGGATTACCCTTTCCCTCTTGTACTCCTACTTCCTTTGTCCATTTCATGTACTGGTATTCTATAATATCCCTGCACATACCACAATTCTCTTCAGAATGTGGTTTATTATGGACGCTACACATGTTTTTATACAATTTGCATTGAACTGGCATATTTTGTTCAATGAATCTTTCCATTTCTTGTCTAGTGACCTGACCAAAATTGTTTATCGCATTATTTTCTTCATCAGAAGAATTTCCATTAGACTTAATGAACAATTTTGTTTCCTTAATGACATGTTTATCTCTAAAATATAACATCAAGATTTCTTCAATTTGTACTCCCTTGTCAGTGATTCTATAAACACCAGGTTCAACCGAAGCATACAACATCTCATTAGTCCTATTGTACTCTGTAATTGTGTGTTTCATCCTAGCTTTAGCTTCTATCCTGATCTGATTTGGAACACCTCTCCAAGGTAACCACATATGTGAAAAATCTGTGGCCATATATCCATTCAATGTTTTAGACTAGTCTCTACTCAATAACATCCCATAATTCATAGGTATATCTACTACCTGAATGTCAATAAATTCACTCACCCTAGGATCTGAGGCTAATTGCATTTGAATATGCATCAGTTCTCCTATCACGTTAACCTTAATTTTGTCCAATTGTGTAACAACCTTAGCAGATTTAGTAGGAGTCAGCCCTAAAGTTTTGCAGATTCCTAAAGGCATTACATTGGCTGATGCACTAGAATCTACCATACAATTATGTATGTTCTTTCCAAACATTCTAATGGTTAACAAGAAAGGAGGAGCATCCTTTTTATCTGCATATATTACCATGTTAGTGTTGGAAGGATGCTCAATTTTCTTACTCTTTTATTTGAGTTGTGAATCTCTACTAGGAACATTCACATCAACAGAAACCTCACCTATCACAGATGTATCCAAGGACTCTATGAAAGCATTTCTAACCCCTAGACTTTTCAATAATTCATACAAAGGTATACTAACCTTAATTTTCTTTATCTCTTTAGATAAATAACTCATCAATCTCATTGTTTCTACTATCTCTGTTTTAACTGTTTGGACCTTTTGTGCTATTGTTCCATTAGTTGCATGATGATTAGCCTTTAGTATAGTAGGATTATTACTAGCATTCTAATTTGGGGGAGTATTGAAATTGTTAGGAGGAGTGGAAGTAGTGAAAGGGCCTCCTGGCCTAATGTTATTTCTCAAATTGTAGGTGTGATTTTTGTTTGACTGCTGAAAAGCCTGTACCTCTTTTGCTTTGTATAACACTTCATTTTCAGTTTCAAAGGGAAACTGAAATGCATTTAGTACAAAGGCTGATTCAGGATATAGGTTCTCACAAAAATAAGGTTCATCCTCTAACAATTGATCCTCTTCTTCTCTAGTTACAAAAGTAAAAGTCTCTAAGACTAAAGCAGTCTCATATCCTAAGGGCACTACTTCATTACCTTTGGGAATGAGAAACTTAGAAGTGGGAGCCTGTACATCTACATTGAAAATACTGGCTACTAAATGGAACTAAGGACAATCTATTTCAGCATGGGCACTGGTATTATGGATTCTGCACCAATTCTTCAATGCTACATTAGTCATTTGAATCCTATTTGTTTGTTGTGTATCCTAGTTATCTAAATTCTCAAACAGAGAAGCTAGGGTGCCATTATTTGGCCATGTGTTCTATGTCTTAGGTGGCCTTGGCTGATTTTGATTCTTATTGTTATTACCCCAAGCTTTGTTGTTTATAGCTGGTCCTCTATTTTGCATCTGTTGTCCTTGATTATGATTCTAATTGTGACTATAATTCTAATTTTGATTTGAACTTTGATCCTGGTTATAATTTTGACTATAAGTCTAGCTCTGACCTGGGTTGTAGTTCTGACTGTAGCCTTGCTTATGGTTTGGACTATATCCCTGGTTGTTTCTACCATATAAATTTTCATTTCTTAGTTGTGTCATTTCAGTAGTCAATCTTTTCAAATGTGTAGTAATTTCTTTGATTTCTACCCTTTCTTCTTGTGCCTTTGCCACAAATGTATCCCGACAAGGATGGAAGAAAAATTGACCATTACTCTGATTATTATTGGTAGTGTTACCAGTATAAGGGGCTATGGCTTGGACTAGGGTAGGACTATACACAGGTGTGTATGTAGGAACTGGATTCAATAATGGAGTGTTAAATGTAGGGACTCCATTCCAAGGTTGTGCTTGATTTTGTATCCCAAGATTTCCTCCATTAGGAAATGGATTATAGGTTGTTTGTCTCATCTCTTGATTTACTGAGGCTGCCTCCTTATAGGCTTTGGATATTGTATCTATGTCAGGCTTTCTTTTGACAAACATAGCAGTTAATAGATCTAAGGCAACATAATACATGACTAACAATGTATCTACATTTACTGTGTAAGGAGCTACTATCCTAGAATAGGCCTTTTGAAACCTATCATTAAAATTGTCAATCAGCTCTCCTTCACCTCTCTTTATTGTAGCCAATTTATGATATAAGGAAAAAATGTTTCTTTCATAAGTGCCCAAGAAGAAATATAACCATTGGGCAAGTTAACATACTAGTTAGAAGCCTTCTCATTAAAGGTGTAAGGAAACAACCTGCACACAACATCTTCATATTCAAACCTGGCCCTAAATCATGCCTCTTCAAATATTCTAATGTGATCTTCTAGATCCTAATGTAATTGATATTTAGGACATATCCTTTTAGGATTTTTGGGCATCTCATGATAATCATTGAACTGTATGGGAGAGTGTGCATTAAAATAAGCCATTGTAGGTACTTGTGCTTGACCTGAACCTTGGGGAATACTTGGATTTCTAGGCGGAATAGGATTTCTTGGAGGACTAGGACCTCTAGGAGTACCTGAACCAAGATTCAAAGATCTAAATGAAGAACTATTAGAACTCACAAAGTTATGGATACTAAAAGGTGATTCAGGAGGTGTTCTAGATGAACCTCCTGCGTGTGATATTCTAGGATTCCAAATCAAAGGATTCTTACTTTGCTTTTTATCAAGTAATTGCACAAATATATCCTCTGAACTGGATCTAGACCTAGTCACTCTATTACTGTTATGAGCTAGCTCTACTTAAAAAAAACCCTAATTCTAATTAGGCCCTCCTTCTAGTGCCAAAACCTATTGATGATTGTTTTTACACATTCATAACAAATGTTAAAATTTAGAAAATGAACCTAATTGTCTTGAAAGATATGGATAAATCAATTAAGATTTGCTTAATCCCAAGTTTCTGTACGGTCAGCTCTTAACATGTTGGATAATTCAATAGGTTGATGTGAAGCTATAATATGCAAGGGGCCTTACATGATTTAAGGTTTTTTGATGATTCACTAGACACTAATTATGCAAACTATCACAAATATCAACATTTTTATTCATTCCTTTGCATAAATTTGTTACTATATCACAAAGCCGTATATGATTTATGTTAACACAAGCTTTTCTTTTCAAGTATTATGAAAACTGTCAAATATCAACTCAGTTGTTCATGTTTCCTTCAAATATTAGACAATCTCCTTTAAATTTATGCGTTTAAGCTAAGTATTTCAAATGGTTTTGGAAAAAGTTAGAGAAATCTAAATTAAACTTCATTCTACTACAGGATCTAAATGCTTTGTTATGCATGTTGTAAGAAGTATAGCAAATTAATTAAATCCATAGACTAAACCTTTGAATGTGAATGCCCTAAGTATTTTCACGAACATACATTAAAGACTGCAAGCTTTAAGAGATATTATTTCAAATACAAAGAAGAGCCAGAAGACACTCTAGATATAGACACATAATTCCATATTCATTTGTATTCAAAACACATAGTCATATATGATTTACAATGTATGAATGACTCTTAGCTTCATTAATCAACTTCACAAAATCTTACAATGCTTTACAGATATAGTAAGGAAGCTAGATGTTCCACGCATTCGTTATTGTAGACACATGGGACCTCCCTCTATTCTAAACTAAAAGTTCCCTCTATTTAAAATGCTAAGATAAATTACAACTTCCAACTCTGTTCTACAAATCCCTTTGTAACCTATTACAGAGTAAGGGGGCTCAATATATAGCTCTGATTATCCCCAATACAGTTCCAAAACCCTAGTTGATCACCGATCCACCCTTCAAGTGCAGTAGAATCGGTCAAAAACAAAATCTTGCCAAAGATCTCTGAGTAGCACACCCATACTGAGTGTAAGGATTCCCTTTGGAAACCATAATAACCATCAAAATATCTTTTGTTGCTCATATAATAATGTTTCCATCCACCTGCATTTCTCCTTGCATTGAAAGCCTCTACTCATTTCGCTTCCCTTTGCAATTCGATCCTCTCTTTGTGATGTCATCGCCATTAAGTTTCACATGCATATTATTTCTCATCGCCATCCTTATCTCTGTTTGCTCCTTTGGTGATCTGATCCGCCCTTTGAGATGTCATCACCATTAAGTTTCACCTTCTATATACCTGCAAATCTGCAAACAGACAATAAAATGGATTATAAAATATTCACGTTACTTTCACCAAGTTACACCTTGTCAGAATGTTATATGGGCATTAATTACAGTAATCATTGCGCCATTAATTCAGTCTTTAGTTGTAGTTCTCATGCATTTTTACTTCCCTTTCTACTGTTAGTTCAAATATGCATATATACCCTTTTGTTTGTATTCCCTTTGTTTTGTTATCGTGTTCTGTATGCTTTTTATCGGCATAACTCTTTAAGTTGGGTTGGTCCAAAAATCTCATTTCGATTGCATACTTCTGGCCAATGTAGCCCTATCAGCTAGGTTCTCTTTGTTGTTGGCATAACTCTTTATCATTGGTGCAGTCCAAAATTTTCCCGCCGATCGCACTTTTCTGGCCGATGCTTTTAATTCCTTACCGGCTTATAACTCTTTTTTATCGGCATAACTTACTTTGGTCAGGGCGAGTTAACGATTTCATTCTGATCACCCCACCCTAGCCGATGCAACCTTTCTTTCTTTTGTATACTGAATATGTATGCCATAAACATACGAGCATTAAAACATTCAAGGAGTTTTTCTATTTTGAACTTCCCTTTGAAATCTGGCTTGTACATTTTGTTTTACCTATCGGCTTGTATATTGCAACATGCAAATGCATATGTATACAAAGAATATTCTATATTTAATTTCTCTTCACATCCGCGTTGTATCTTTTACTTGTATCTTTTGCTTGTATCCTAGCTTGTATATCGCACATATACATTGTTATTATACAAGCCCGATGTGCAAAGGGTGGAGTCCACTTTACCTTTCACTTGCATTTCCTCGATGCACATTTCACTTGTATCAAACCTTTAGATACAAGCCCAATACATACAAAATCCTTGTATGTGCAATTTGGACTTCAAACTTTATAAACCACAGTTTACTTTCTTTTCAGTTCTACAACCTGCATATAGTGCAATGTATCTTTCGATATGCATCGAGTTATGATACATTGCATTAATCAAATTTTAATATTTCCTTAGTTTCAGCTTGCATGTATATCAAAATGTATACAACCGAAAGCATATACATACAAGGCACGAAACATACAACAATTACATCTCATTTCATAACTTTTCAGTTCAACGGCTTGCCTAAAGCCTTGTACATTTTGCTTTGTATGTCTCGAAACATACAAACGGTTTATCTATTCATCGGACTCAACAGTTTATTCATTCAAGCTCTAAAATGTATCGGGTCCACCTTGCATGTATATTAAAATGTATGTCTCCAAAACATACATACAAGGCGGAAACATACAACAATTAATCTTTACTTTATAAATATTTTAGTTCCGCGCCTTTAATAAAGTGTTGTATGTCCCACGTTGTATGTTGCATTCTACCAAAAATACAAACACAACATACATGCAATGGATTTGACCAAAATATTCATTTAAACCTTAAACTTTTCAGGTCCACCTTGTATGTATAAATAGAATATTAACAAAATGCATACAAGTATAAAGATATACAAACAAACCTTATATATGCAAACAACTTTGTATATGTAAAGCAATATACAAAGGACCTTGTATGCATGTGACTTAGTATATAAGTAAACAACTTTGTATATGCAACCCAATATACAAAGGACTTTGTATATGTGACATACAAACCCGATTTTACATTTTACCAAAACACCCATAACTTGCAAAATACAGGAAATTTTTACATGGTTCAAAAGGCAACCCTCACTCATTTTTGACAAGGAATCCACCCAAATTCTGCCCTGGTACTTAATGCAATTTTTTCATTGTTTTCAACAAGGTTTACAACATTCACTTCCTTTTCCCTTTACCACCAAGCAGAACAACACACATACAAGCAAAAGCAATAGCCATAGTAGGGGTCCTCATTTTGCTAAGGAGTAAAATGGGACATGTTGTGAGCATCACAATAGGTCCCTACTTAAAGGCTATTCTTAAACATCATCCATTTCAACAATCAAATGTATAAAAATTAGACAAATAACTACCACTTTTTGATGTTGACCATTAAAATGGATCGAAACCTAACCCTAACCTACTAGCTGTTCAAGAGGAAAAGATTAGATCAAAACTTCAATATAAAAAGAAAGATGGAATAAATTAAATTTTCCAATTTTTGAGATGGTGGAGGTAAAACCCATTTACATGTCTTCCACGAACTTGGATGCAACTATGACGCTAGTGATAAGAAGCCTATGCACATTGAGAGAAGTAATTTTGAAGTGGGGATGCAATTGAATGAGATGATCAATGTAAACATAGGCCACCACAAATATAAAAGGGCTGCAATTCATGTATCTAAAAATTCTGCCCAAATAGTGTCCAATGCTCATGTCTGGCACTTGAAAACCATCGAACACATAGTACTTTGCAGGCCAAAAAATGGCGCTGTAAGAAGCTGCATGTCACTCATTTCTCACCACCGCCCTCTCCACAATCGATGATAACACTGATATAACACATGAAATATTTGGCGATGCCTGCACTCCTGCTGTAAATCCAGTTTGAAAGGAACAAAAATCCAATCCTATTCTTCCTAGAATAACATCAACATTAGTAATGCCATTCTCTTTCGTTGAACTCATTCTCCCTTTATTAGTTCTATGCAAGCTTTGCTCTTGTTTTGCCCAAAACCAAAGACATGGTTGGAAGCAGAGGAATTCTATAAATAAAAAAGAATAGCATACGGAATAAAATGCAAATAAGAAAAGAATAAAGAGACAACTACAATGGGGGGGCCAATAATTTAGGTATAGAAGATTCGTAGTCGTCTCTGCATAAAATAACAATTTGTATCATAATTTAAAGCATGTGAACAAATTGGAATCAAAACTTTTTCCAATAGAATTAAGTAGAGTCAAATAATTTTGGTATTTGAAAACTTTTTCCAATAGATTTGATTCCTATGTGTACTAATAATTTGAGAGTTGCTCTCCCATGCTCTAATTTTGGTACTTAATTAATGAAGTGGGTGTGGTCTTGATGCCTCAAGAATGGAATATGGTATGCAGTACCATGGAAAGGAATGTTTAATTAATGTTCATGACTCAAATGATGTTCTCTCTCTCTTTTGTTTAAGGGCTGACTATCAAGCTTTATTTACACAGATTTAGTGATTGTCAAAATACTATTATCAGCTTATATTTATTTAGAAATTTGTCAGGAATGATAGGTTTCGTTTAGACCCTGTTTGGTTTCCAGAGACATTTCAATGTTTTTATTGAAGAAAAATATTTAAATAGAGATTTACCTTTAGCTCAAACCCAATAATAAATAAAAAACAAGGAAAAGCAATGTCAATAGTTTGGAAAAGCAATCCCATTTGTGAAGATTTAAGTGAGAAATGCTCAGCCATACCACACGTTTTAAATTGGTAAGGGATATAGGCTTATATAGCAACCCACACAAAATCACCAACATAAATTTAAAAGGAACTTGGAGTTAGGTGTAGAGATGAAAGGTGCCACTTAACCACTCTTTTAATAGAAAGGTACCACTTGACCACTTTTTTCACTTACAACTTTTTTTCTCTTATTTAGAGCCCTCTTTAGCCCCTTATTTTAATAGAAAATAACTAACTACTTTTTTATGACACCATTTGGCATGCAAACTATTTGTGATCCCCTAATTCACTTCACATTCATCTTTTCAAATTTGAATATTTCAGTTTTGTTTCAGTTCTAGTTATGTGACTACTCTAGATGTCAATATTTGTCGTAATGTCCCAAAAAAAAAAACTTAATTATGGTATTTATTCTTTCACTCCATTTTGTATTCCTATCTTTTTTATATCTGAAAGTTGTAAATAGTCACATAATTGTTTATTAAAGACAACCTAGATAATTGCATTAAAAAAGGAGAACTATACAAGAAAGAAGGAAAGTGGAGCCATCATTACAACTCCATGGCTACACCTACACCTACACACACTCAAATACTACATCTAGTCACAAAAGGTATTTATGCACATTTCAAAAGATCCATGATTCCAATCTTTTGTAAGGCTTGATTGCTATTAAGGAAGTCTTAAAATTCCCCCCTTCTCAAGACAAACACCAATGGTGCCTGTTGTGAGGTTTCACAACACGCCCCATTTTTCCTCAGCAAAACAGGCCCCAACTTTTTGCTTCTACTTGTGTGTTTCCTGCTTTTGGGCAGTTTGGTAAAAGTGATGTCTTGATAAAGTCAAAGGTCAAGTTCATCAAATCCCCTAGGTAAGGTCTCCATTGGATAGATAATTAAATTTAGAGCAACTTTGCCTTCTGGAACATGTCAAAATTTGAGGAAGTAAGAAAGTTATGGCCAATCAAAGTTTGGTCAACGTGGATATGGATATTACCAATGTAATATCCTGATCATTATCGAAACATCCATATCCCAATGACGTCATGTCATGTCACCTAATATAGAGGAAAATGAATAAAAGTAAGGGTCCTCGAAAATGTCTAAGTAAGAATTATCTTTTCTTTCGAGCCCATCAAATTTACTTGGGCCAAGTAGATGCCAGTCATCCGCATGGATATTTTAGACATGGACATTCCATCCCTTCCAAATATCCATATCCATATGGATATGTACATCCAAGTGATGACCCATCAAATTTTACCTAGCAAAGACACTTGCCGATATGGACATTTAATGTCAGATATTTTGATATGAATATTTCATTTCCTAATATCCATATCAAAATATCCATATCTAGGTTACGTCATCTTGTTTCACTCCAAAGCAATACTTTAAACTTGCTAACATCATCTACATGGATATTTTGCTTTCGTCTTAATATCCATACTTTTATGCTTGTGAAGTGTCCAGATCCTGATGACATCATTCAATCTTCACTCGTATGTAGCTAAAGTAAGTAGCCGACATCAATTGGATATTAGCCCACATGGATATTATCATTTCGAAAGATCTATATCTTATTCCAAACATCCATATCTTGGTGATGTCACATCATCTCGCCCTGATACAGAGTTTTAAACTTGCTAACATCACATGGATATTAATCATATGGATATTTTGCATTTACTTAATGTCCATACCTTCCCGAATATCCATATCCTTATCCCAAGGAGTAATTTCAAGCCATCTGTCCACATGGACATCCTGCATGTCTTAGAATATTTTAAGCGAAATTAGAGCTCGATGGCTTTCTTTTGGCCAACGATGTTTGACCTGACATTTTCACTTATGTCATATGGACATATCCACATGGATATATCCATATGGACATATTAATCAGAAAACCATATACACATCTGGGTGTGCATTTTTGTATTTATTACTATTGAGAAAGTCATTGACTTTTAAATTTGAAAGCAGGCCTATCAACACCTATAGTGATCTCTCGCATTTCCATTTCAAGAATCTACCTAATCCCTTAGAAGAAATTAATAAGCCCAAAATTGAGAAATTCACTAAGTTATAAAGGTAATTGCCTTTGTATTTTTCACATTATTGCATTCAAAAAGTTGAAATTTATACAGAGAGCTTGAGAACTGAAAGTAGTTATGGTGAAGGTACGAAGAGGAATGGAATTACATAGAGGATCACCTACCAACTACATTTCTAGTATACTTCTTTACATCTAGGTTGAGGCCACGATAAACAGGTACATATACGACAAAATGGGGTAAATATTGTGATCTAAGTGTTGTAATATATGGACTAACACAATCTCCTCCCCTATCCCTCTTGGCATGAGAAAACTCAGTGGATTAATCTACCAAATTATATGAAAGCATGCTAAGTGATTTATGGCATAACATTATCCCCTCTTGGTGAGTGTATGAAGGAATGGTGGATATAGAGGAAGGGACTAAAGGTCAAACAAGATGTGGATGGTCAGGTTCCATGAATGAACACAAAGTTTTGATTGTGGCATGTCACCAACAATACCCTTATACCATCTAATATAAGAGTAGGATTTCAAACCCAAGTGTAACTTAACATGCAATTTGTCAAAAAATGTAATGAGACCTCGATATTGTTTTTAAATTTTGGTTAAATATGATCCACCAGTATTCATACAAATTAGTTTAAATTAGCTTATGCCAACACAATTTGATTTAAACTATGGATTTTGATGCAAGAATTGGTTGATTGGTTGAGAATTTATGAAATATAGTATTGAATCTAGTTTTTTATATGTACATTATCTATTTGCTTATAGTTCAAACCATCAACATAAAATGTCATCATCTCTACCCTCCACTCATGATATCAATCTAGTTTATAGTCTATATTTCCAGGTTAATCTATGACAACTTGTATCTAATTTCCAACCTTGCATAGACAAGGATAAGTATGAAGATCACTAGATGCATTTGTTTCATTTTATAAATTAAAAACCTTTGAAGGAATTTTGTATCTATCTTAGTAAGTTCAAGGTGAGTTTGGGGTTGGGTTTTGAGGTGATTTTGGGGGTGGATTTTTATTAAGGTATTGTGGTGGTTTTTAAGAAAATAAAATTCACCCTTTTTTCTATTTAGAAATAGCAATCTATCTACTTACATTTAAAAAATAATCTACCTATCATTAAACCTTAATTTTTTACATGAAAAAAAAATTATAAAAAATAAAGAAATGACCATACCTAGAGGAAAGGTGGGAGAATGTTGGACACAAGGAGAGGTTTTGAAGATAAAATATTTGCTCTAGTCTAAATATCCAATCATTGGAATGTGAAAATGAACCACACAACCAATCTTTAGGGCTTTATGTTTTTAGATTCTAGATATCTAATCGAGACTAGATATTTGATACTTCAGATATTTTTTATGACATGTACTTTAGATATCTAATTAGGCTCAAATTTCTAATTAATTCGATATCTAGTCCTATGTTCTAAAAATTCAGTAAAATGATGTTAGACCAATGGTATCATGGATAACTACTCATTCAAAGAGACAAGGACTTGGAAACATGGAAACATAATAAAAGTGGTGTGTTTTGATATGTAATAGCCCTAAGGTACCATTGAAAACATTTCAGAGAGTCTTCAACAAAGTTCCGAATAGTGAAACTAAGTCAAAAACCAAGAATGGTAAAATCATCACTTTATGCAAGTGGCAAAATATCATCTATCATGATGAATCCCTAGATATCATGACAAATGCACAAAATACCATTGTAAATTATTAGACACTATAGTGAAATTATAAATATCACAACAAATGCATGATTGTAAATCTAGCAAAAGTGGTGAAAACCTAATTGCCACTTGATCGAGGAAAAAATTTAAAGAGTTTGGGCACTTGAATTGATTCATTCTATATTTTTCTTTCCATTTTGTCACCATAGAAGGACAGAGGAATGCCATTGTTTTGAAGGTTGTTTTTGAGTTGGTATATGGATATCCATTTGTGGTATGATCAAGGAGAGAATCTACTAAATGTTTACAAATCATCCCAACTTATATCTAGTTTGTCTCAAATGTTTGAGCTAAACCACATACTCAATTCCATGAAAAAAATATTTGGACTAAGTGTTGTAAACCTTGTAGTTCCTATGTTGTTGAGATTATTTAATACTTGTAAAATATTATAAATGTCAGGCCCTTATCAAAAAGGTTTCCATGCATGTAGGGAATAACGATATTCCTTTGTTGGCCCTCAATGCCATGTGTCATTGGTTTTACATGGTAATTTTAACAAGTCATTGAATAGGGAGCTGCAAGTTGGATTAGTCAAGGTACATCTTTGAATGATTATTTTTATGCATCTCTAAGAAGTGTGTAAGAGATATTACTACACCCACATAGAGCACTTGGGAGTTACATTTGAATACCTTGGTCAAAGGGGTCAATGGTCATCATTGAGAGTTGTATTCTATCTTGGAAGGAGTCTCTTGGAGGGGATCGTAGTTTTGAGCTCGTGGTTTTAGAAATCCATTGCTAGTTTACTCAGCCTTGTCAGCTTATAGATTAAGGGCTTGGCATGAAGATTGTATCTTTTGTTTTGTACATGATTATGTTGTCAAAAATTTTCTAGATAAAGAGTGTTGATCTTTAGTCAAGCACTGCAACTCAAAGAGTGTAATATAACCTTGTTTGAAAATTAATACATTCAATGTGCTTTAGAGATTAGATTTTTCACTTTCAAAATTTTTTCCAAAACATATCTTGTATCTCTTGTCTTTACTATTTTTTTTAAAACTATTATTACTTACATTGTAACTCTCTAAAATTAATATGTATCTAAGCCAGGCCTATGGTGGTTTAGTCAATTAACTATCTTTAAATTGATGTTTTAAAAAATATATAAATTGTCAAAAAAAATGTTCAATTTATGGAAATCGATAAAAAGTGAAGTCTGCTAGTTTGAATTTCTCAAGAACGATGCCAATAAACTCAACCAAACTAATGTATTCATCTATTGTGGGATTTTTATTGGATGTTGACTTACCTAATACTAGTGCACCCATCATATTTTATTTATATAGGCATGTAATGACATCCTTGATAGAATTATTTAGTTTCATCTCAAAAACTATAGGATCGTGGATGCTTGGAATGGGAAAGAGATGAATGTATTTGAAGAAAAACTCAAGTGATCCATTTGGGTGGAGAGAATTATTATTTTTAGTTCAGTGGGGTTTGCTTTCCTTAGGTGAGATTCTAATATGCAAACAACTTTATTTATAGTAAAACACTTCATTCAAGCCATGGATGGCTCATATTGAATTTACAACGAAACACAAATTCAATTCTAACTTGAATTGAATCTACAATGAAACTTTTTTATTTTTAAAGAGTATTATTTTAAAATTGGACAAAATTAAGAGCACGGTCTAGTAATGTGAGAAATTGTGATGTAAACAAAGGATTCATTACCACAAATATAGTCCTCTTCATTAGACTATGATTTTATTTATTTTTAAATGGAAACATTAAAAATGAAAGTGTAATTATAAAACAATGAATAACAACCATGCTAACATAAAAATCTTAAATTTACTATTAAGTTAAAAATAAGTTTCTAAATTGATATTAAAAAAATGTTCAACATAATCTTAAGTGTCATTAAAAGCATTCTAAAAATAAAAAATCATTTATATTCTATCTTTTAAAAATATTCTAAATTAATATATATTTCTATCACAAATATTATAAAGCAAAAATCTTTAATATACTATTAGATTAAAAGTAAGTTTATAAATTGATATTAAAAAATATTTAAGATTATCTTATTTTTAACAATAAAACTATTCTAAAAAGAAAAAAAAAAAAATTTATTTGTTTTTGAAAATATTCTAAATTAATATATAGTTTATAAAAAAATTATAAAATGATATATAATATTCTAAATTAATATGTATTTCTATAACAAATATTATAAAGTAAAAATCTTGAATTTACTATTAGATTAAAAGTAAGTTTATAAATTGATATTACTAGTATATTTATATTTAAAAAAATATATCTAAAGTACGCCAGGGATATCTCTTTTCTATTTTTTTTGAAAAAGAAATTGGAAAAAATAAAAAATAAAAACCAAAAAAGAAATTGAAAATAAGAAAATCACAAAAAACTATTGAACCAAAACAGAAATTGGAAAAGATAAAAAATAAAAACCAAAAAAGAAATTGGAAAAAATAAAAACTAAAAACTAAAACAGAAATTGGAAAAAATAAAAAACTAAAAATTAAAAAAAAATTGAAAATAAGAAAATCACAAAAACTATGGAACCAAAAAAGAAATTGGACAAGAATTTTTTTTCAATGAATCTTATTTACATGAAATGGAACCAAAAAAGAAATTGGACAAGAATTTTTTTCCAATGAATCTTATTTACATGAATTTATTTATTTAAATATTTTATGATTTTTGTTTACAGGATCTAAATGTTTATGGGAATCTGAATCTTTTAGCCCTTGCTGTCAGTGTAGAACGCCTCTCGGCATAAAAAAAATGTTTAAGATAATCTTATTTTAAGAATAAAACTATTCTAGAAAGAAAAAATCATTTACATTTTGTTTTTGAAAATATTCTAAATTAATATGTATTTTTATAAAAAAAAAAATTATAAAATGATATATATTATAAATTAGAGTACAATTTTTAATGATATATTATAAATTGGAGTAAATTTTTAATTATGCTAGAGGTATTCTACAGTCATAGCATGGAGATGAGAGCACTCGTTTTTTCTGTGTAAATATATAGGAAAAAAATAAAAATAAAAACCAAAAAAGAAATTAGAAAAAAATAAAATATAAAAACCAAAAAAGAAATTGGAGAAAATAAAAAATCAAAACCACCAAGGATAGAAAGGTGGAGAAATAAATAAATTGGAAACAATTGAAAAAGTGTAGAAAATCACAAAAGGTATGAAAAAGGTAAAAAAATAAGTTAAATATAAATATACTAATGATATATATTATAAATTAGAATACTATATTATATTTTTTTATAATAAATTTTTACAATTATAAATATAACAGGTTAAACTATACACTAATAAATTTAAAAATTGTTTCATCTCAACTACGCGGATCTTTCCCATTCAGTATAATGGATTCTTCTAGAAGGGAAGGGAGAGAGACATCTTTTGCATTGCCAAAGGGACTTGTTTACATTGATCAAAAACCCAATATATTTGGCAATGATATCTTGCCCATGCATTTCTACATGGTAGAGGACGCCCCATTTGACGAGCAATTTATTAATCTTGTTATCGAGAAGAGACACCTTGAAATGGGATATGGCGATCTGGTAGACATTGCCCATTAGCGTGGGCAAGTGTCTTTTTTCCTTGGGACCTCTCACCACCTGGAAAAGGAGGAGATAATAACTTCTATTCTTTCACTCCAAGATGCTCATTTGGAAATGTGATAGGTAAAAAATTAGGTTAATAAGATCAAGCATAGCCATGAAAACCTAACCCTACCATCATCAAAGAATCTAATCCAAATGAAACCAAAAATATGCAATTCAAGCACAATATCACCTAGACTGTGTGATTCCTTGTTTATGATGTGGATTGCTTCTTCAACAATGAACAATTATGAAGATAAAAAATACCATGATGGATAAATGATAATGATGAAAGCTCAATGGATGCTATGAATGCTCAAATGCTCAATATGCTCAGGATGATAATGTAGATGCTATATGAATGTTGGATAGATGTATTATGGAATGAGAGGGTGTTTATATAGAACTCAACTAAAATCAATCCACGGTGGAGATTCGATGGCTATGTGAATGGCTAAGATTGAAAGATAGACATAACTGAGTGTGAAGATGACAAGTGGAGGGAAGATAGGGCTCATGTGTGCTTGTGTACATAAAAAGTACTACATGTGAAATATATTAAATAAAGGGGTGTAGTACCACTTATCTTTTTAAATGAAAGAGGCACACATGTCGGCTCATAAGATAAATGATAAGGTAAATTAATTAAATAAATACAATTTATTTAATTAATTGGAAAGTGGGCTTATGAAAGGAATTTTTAATTAAATAAATAAGATTTATTTAATTAAAAATAGATAGAATGAAGATAATTAAATAATTGAAGATTGTTTAATTATAGTTTAGAAGAAATAACTAATGAATTAATTAATTAAATATAAATTTATTTAATTAATAGAAGAAATATGTGTGTTAGGGATATTTCTCAAGTGTGTTAGACAAATGCAGATGATGTGTAATGCAATGTTGAAATGGTAGTGATAATGAGTCAATTTTGGGTGTCTACATTTTGCTCCTCTTTGATACAATTTTTGATAGAGAGTTGTGTCAAAGAAGAAATAATATGCGTTTGAAAAACAAGGTTATGCCCCAGTGTAATTGGTAGGTGATGCCCCCTCAAGAGGTAAGCCAGGCTAACTAGGAAGGGCTGGGTTGGCTCACGATAGATGAAAAGCTAGGATGCAAGGTTGACACAAAGAAAATAGGGGTGTGGGTGGGAACAAATGGCGAGGATGTAGATGAAAATAGGCTTTGGCATAGAAGAATTAGGGTTTGGATAGGGCTATAAGTAGGTCCAGCAAAGACAAATAGGATCATTTGTGCTCAGAAAACTATAGAGATCTAGAGCTCCTTAGAGGTGGTGTGCGATGAGAGTTGGAGAGCTATCAGGATGGTGATTCCACGCAGAGATCATCGTACCGAGTGAGTGAGGAAACATGGGCGACCAGAGGGATCAGATGTACCGGTATGCATCAAAACTTTTGCTAAAAGCATGATTTTGATAGGCTAGAAGCGTCATAAATGCACACACGTCACCATAAGCGACTAGGTCTTAGGGTAGGCAGTTCAGGTCACTTGTGTAGGAAAACAAGTTGCTTACAGGAATTTAGATCACTTTTAGGCATGGCCTAGTCGCTTTTAGAAAAACTAGGTCACTTTTAGTCAGCTAGGCAATAGAGATGCAAAATTCGCATATAGATAGAAACAAATCGCTTATGGTCAAACAATAGATCCATATAGAAGTCCAGCTCACTTAGAAAGGATAAATGCTCGCTTAGGGTATATGGCTCACATATGGGCAAAAGATAGGTGCATGTAGAAGTTAGGCTCGCATGTGGTCAAGCAGTGATTGCATATGCAGAATAGATCACAGATGGGTGAGAGATAAGCGCATATGGTAAAAGAGGTCATGTTTGATCAACAAATAGGTGCATACGGAAAAATGAACCGCTTATAGTAGATAGAATCTAGGGTAACAATAAACGGTCAAATTTTTATAGAATTTAAGTAGAGCAAGAGATTGACATGATGAATGACATGATGTAGGACATACTACCACCTTTGTTATCATGGGAGCCACATCCTAGGGATTTCCGATTAGTGAGATTGCTAGATGCAAAGGAGCGGTTAGTGTTAGAGATCCTTAGATTAGAGCATGTGTTGAGATTGGAGCCGGTACAGGCACATCGAGGATTGATGATGGCGATGGTGGAGCGATGGATGAGCAAGCATAGTTCATTCTTGTTTCCGATAGGAGAGGCTACGATCACACTGGAGGATGTGTTTCAGATTCTGCAGATTCCTATAGATGGGGACTGAGTTGATTATGATCCTGATATGGGTCCAGCTGCATTCAAGAGATTATTCAGGACACCAAACATTGGAGTAGAGGGCTTAGAGATTCCTATGGCGAGGATGGAGGAGCTATGTGATAGGTTACAGCGAGTTGTAGTGGCTATTATCAAATGGCTAGTGGGAGATAGAGCAGTAACTGCACTAGGGATAGATGGGGCTATGATGTACTTGGCCACACAATTGACATAGGTACAGGTAGAGCTGCGGAGAGTATAGGGTGAGGCTAAGTACTATAGAGGCTTATACTATTGGGCTGAGCTAGCAGAGCAGAGGCAACCTAGCTTCAGAAGAAGGTCAGGGGCTTCAGGGTTATGGAGGTCAGGTGGATCTCCATCAATAGCCTCAGTGATGGGGCCACCAAGAGATAGGGGGCCAGGTGCAGGACCTAGTGGTGGTGGTCAGGATTGAGGGAGCTACCAGTAGTCACTAGGGCTACCTTGTGTATATTGTATCATGATGAGACCTAGAGCCAATTGTACATACATTCTTTATAGCTCAGCTTGTCTATGTAGACACTTGTATATTGACACATGTATATATATATGATGGAGTATTGTTGATCTATATGATGTTGTAGTGGATGCACTGTTGATATTATAATGGTTATGCATGTTGTATTTGTATTTTCATGGATTATGTATGGAGGTTTATGCAAATGCTATGGATGGAAATGGTATGATAATGCAAATACGTAAATGATAATGATATGAATGGACTTATGCATATTGATAGATGGTAATGAGATGATATAGATGGACTTATGTATGTCTAACACACTTATTTTGCAAGATACGAGACATGGAGAAAGGATGATGGAAATGATTGATCTTGGTTGAGGTCTATATAGGCGAATAATGGGATGAATAGGTGGGATGATGGGCAGCTTTTTAAGTAATTTCTCACAATGAAAAGAAATGCAATCCTTATGTTTGATATAGCATGTAGATGTTATGCACCAAGGTATAGAAGACCAAGGTGTCAAGATATCCAATGCGGAACTAGCATGCTACAATCTTGTCTGAATGCATGAAGTCAAGATATTGAGCTAACATACACAAGATATGAATAACAACTAGTGTTGTGAGATGGACTTTGACGCTACAAGCAATGGTTTGAGCTTATCTCCACTACACACAGTGATAGCTTGCTGGTTATATGTATGGAGCTAATCTTGACATAGAATAATCTCATGTGCATAAGAAACTATTTAGCTTCTTAGATGCTAGACATATTGATATGTAAGATGTTAATCCCAACACGTACAAGATACCAATACGCATAGGAAGAGAATAAGATCATCCCGCAAACATAGCATACAAAAGCAATATGACCATGCCCCATTCCTTACTTCATCGTAACATACCAAGATATAGATAGATCAATACAGTCTTTATTAGGCATAGAAAAGGGACAAAAGATAAATCAAAAGATAAAACAAAAGATATTGTCATCACATTCTCTTGCCAAATTTAGGTGCTCTTAGATGGGTTGAAGCTGGCGCCTTGTTAAGAAAAAAGATGCATCCTATTGAAGGCTAAAGATGTTGATAAACTGCTATAGCAAATATTGGCTTAAGGCATGCGAACAAATAGCTTCTGGATTATTCTTGATTGGTTAAAGTGTTTTAGCTTTCAGTATACACGTAGTTTTGCTTCCTGCTTGAGCTAATCAAAGAAGAAGATGGAAGATGAAAGAAGATGAAGAAGATGGGGTGGATCATCTGTGCTTGAGTACTGGAAACTTCCTTCATATTCTAGACTGCCTACATACCCTGTATCCATGGGATCAAAGCACATTTACGATGAAGATGAGACATGATGAATACGTAGTTCTGGGTTTTATTGATGATGTAAGTGATGAAAGATAGAAGAATGTGTGATGAAAGATGTAAGGATGATTAGAAGAAAGATGAAAGATGGATGATAAAAAGAAGGGGCTATCATCTTAGCTTGAATCAGAGTGCTTCCTTCGCATCTCAAATTGCCTACATACCCTATATCCACAGGATCAAGGCTTTAACAATAGAGCTGGGATGAAGTTCTTGCTTATTATACTGGACGAGTGATATTGAAAGACTAACATGATTTCTTGAATGCTTGCATTGGCAATGTCTTGTGATTATCAGATGTCAGATGAGCATGAATTGATTGGAAAGATATGAATCCTAGTTGCAACTTGTTTTTCCATGTTTGTTTGTGAATGAATGCTATGGTTGAAGTTGAAAGTTTGTTGTGTTGTGAGCTAAAGTGTTTGATGTGTTATGAGCTAGAGATAGTGGTATCCACTTCCAAAGAAGACTCAACAAAATGCCCCTAGTGCGGGATGAGATTTATTATGAAGGAGCGACGATGGAGAAGGCATGCGGTCAAGATGCTAAGGTGGCAAAAGATATAGTTATCGCGACAATGTCTCAAGTATGATAGCTAGTATTGACAGAGGTGAAGATGGAAAGGGCTATTTATTGCGATGAAATGGGGATTATGATATGGACTATGTAGGATAGGATGGGAAAATATGGTAGGAAAAGTGATGGTCAAACAAACCAAGCAAATGATGGAAGCTGGTCACTACACATAGTGCTTGTTTGCCAGGTTTTCACTATGGAACTTATCCAAGGCGCCTATTTACCAGGTTTTCACCAGAGGACAGATTATTTATCTTAAACTATTATTATTTATTTTATTTTATTTTGTTATCCAAAGTGCCACAAAGTGGTTTTCACTATTAGATAGATTTTTTTTTTTTGAGATAGCTGAGCTTTAAGGATAAAACTTCTTGAGATGAACACTATTGACTGGTTCATCCAAGGGAATGCCTTTAGGTGTTGAAAGAGTGTATGCACCAGATCCATAAACTGTTGTGATGATGAAAGGACCAAGCCAATTTGGTTCAAACTTGCCCTATTTCTCATGGTGTTGCTGATTCTTTTGATTTTCTTTAAGGACAAGATCTCCAACTTGAAATCTGCATTCTCTAATTTTTTTGTTGTAGCTACGACATAGACGGTTTTTATAAACTTGGAGATGGTTGAGTGCTGTAAGATGCTATTCGTCTAGAAGCTCAAGATCATAAAGCCTGGATACTCGATATTCAGCCTCTGAGATGGTATGTTGTAAGGATACTCGCAGTGAGGGGATCTCAACCTCAATAGGTAAAATAGCTTCAGTGCCATACACAAGATCATAAGGTGTGGCTCTAGTGGGAGTTCTAATACTTGTTCTATATGCCCATAATGTAGGATGGAGTTGTAGATGCCAATCCTGACCAGCTTCATTGACCGTCTTTTTGAGAATTTTGATGATTATTTTATTAGAAGCTTCCAGTTGGCCATTGCTCTGAGGATAGTAGGGGGTAGAGAATCTATGTTGGATATGAAACTTGTTGCAAAGATCTCTAACCTCTTGATTCTTGAAGGGACGACCATTATCTGTGACAATAGCTTGAGGAACTCCATAACGGCAAATGATATAGTGTAAAATAAACTTGGATATTTGCTTGCCTGTAATATAAGTCATTGGTATGACTTCCACCCACTTTGTGAAATATTCAATGGTAGTGATAATGAATTTATGACCATTTGATGAAGTAGGATGGATTTTACCTATGAAATCAAGTCCCCACTACAAAAAAGGCCATGGAGTAGTGATAGGTTGAAGCTCATGTGCTGGTGCATGTATTAAATCTCCATGTTTCTGACATTGTAGACATCTTTTTTGTAAATTGCTGTGCATCTTTTTCCATGGTTGGCCAATAGTATCCTGCTCATAGAAGTTTCTTAAAAAGGCAAGGGCCAGCGGAATGGGAGCCGCAGACACCTTCATGTACATCACGTAAGGCCACTTTTGCTTCCTCAGAATCAAGACACCTAAGAAGGATACCATCAAGACTCTGGCGATAAAGGGTGTCTCCTAGGATAGTATAGCGAGAGGCTCAGCAGATAAAGGTTTTGTGTTGGTTGTTAGATAGTTGAAGTGGAAAGGTTTGATTATGGAAATACTTGTATAAATCCTCGTACCACGGCGAATTGGGACCAACAATGTCACATATAAGCTTAGGCTGTGGAACTTCAAATGCTGGAATCAAAAGTTGTTCGACCAAAAACTCACATTTATGTGTATTAGATGGCATGTCTAGGAGAGACCCAATCATAGCCATGGCATCTACTTCTCTATTCTATAGTCTTGGGATTTGTTCAAAAGTGATATTGTTAAAATACTTTTTAAAATCATCAACCATTAGCTTGTATGGAAGAAGCTTCTCATCTTTTGTTTGATATTCATCTAGGACCTATTTGATAACCAGCTGAGAATCACCAAAGACTTGTAACTGTTTGATAGCCCAATGTACTACCATGCACAATCCTGTGATTAAAGCTTCATACTTTGCTATGTTATTAGTACACGGAAATACAATTCTATATGATTTGGGTATACAATCTCCTTGAGGGGTAACAAACAAGATGCCTGCTCCTGATCCATGTTGTGTATATGATCCATCAAAATATAGCTGCCACCGTGCTGGAGAAGTTAAATTGAACAACCCTTCGTCTGGGAATTCTGGATATATTGGATGAATATCTATGATGAGTGTTGCAGCTAATTGATCAGCGATGACTTATCCTTTAATGGATTTTTGATCCACATATTGTATGTCAAATTCACTTAAGATCATGACCCATTTTGCTAATCTTGCCATGAGAATTGCTTTAGAAAGAAGATATTTGAGTGGACGAACAATAGTTATGAGCTTGGTTGTTTGGTTTAGCATATAGTGTCACAACTTTTGGGAAGCAAACACTAATGCTAAACATGCTTTTTCCATAGATTAATAATTGAGTTCATATCCCACAAGAATTCTACTAATGTAATAGATGGCTTGTTCTTTTCCTGAATTATCATTTTGAGCTAAAAGGGCACCCAATGCTACTGTTGTTGATGATATGTAGAGCAATAATGGGTAGTCAAGCACAGGAGGTACTAACATAGCAGGTGTTGCTAGATATTCCTTTATTTTATCAAAATCTTGTTGACACTTTTCATCCCACTTAAAAGGTTCACCCTTACGAAGAAGATGCTAAAAAGGGTAACATTTATCTACTAGTTGTGAGATAAATCGATGGATGGACTGTAACCTACATTGTAGACTACGAAGCTACTTGAGATTTGTTGGCAGAGGCATTTCCATGATAGCTTTTACCTTAGCTAGGTCCACTTCTATCTCTCGTCGAGACACAATGTATCCCAATAGTTTTCTAGATGTTACACCAAATACACATTTCTTTGGGTTCAGTCTGACTTGATACTTTTCTAATTGATCAAAGATTTGTGCTAATACCTATAGATGTCCTTCTCTTGTCTTAGATTTTCCCAAGATGTCATCAACATAGTCTTCTATGATAGTATGAAAAAGGTCATGAAAAATAACTGTCATGGCTTATTGATAGCTCGTTGGTAAGTAGCTCCAGCGTTCTTGAGACCAAAAGGCACTACAACCCAGCAATATGTGCCCCATGGACAAATAAAAGATGTTTTATCTTGATCTTCCTCTGCTATTATGATTTGATTATACCCTCAGAATCCATCCATCAAAGATAGCATTTCATGTCCAGCTGTAAGATCTACAATGTTGTCTATGCTTGGTAATGGAAAGTCATCCTTAGGACATGCTTTATTAAGATCTCTAAAGTCTATGCAACAACAAAATCGTCCATCAGGTTTTTCTATAGGTACCAAATTTGAAACCCATTCTGGATAATCAATAGGCTTTATGAACTTTGCTTCTAACAGTTTCTAAATCTCTGTCTTGACCAATAAAGGTACCTGTGGATACATTTTGTGCAATTTTTGTTTGACAGGTCTTGCATTAGGAGATACTGCTAGATGATGTACCACAAGTGATGGATCTAGACCTGACATGTTAGCATAAGTCCACGCAAAATTTATAGCTCTTCTCAGAAAAAATCTTGTGAAGTTTCTTCTTTCTTGCTCTGATAGTGATGCTGCCAAAAAAGTGATCTTTGGATTCTGCTCCATACCCAAGTTCATGTCTTGTGATTGTTCAACTAGTACTGTTGATTTCTCATGATAATCAATGGCAATAGGAAGATCAAATCTCCCATCCTTAGGTGCCTCGGAGAGGTTTTCACCTTCAGATACATCTTTTATTTTTACTTTTTTACAGTCAAGAGGCACCTTTCAGTTTTCAGCTAGTGACCTATTTTGTTTGATTTGTTTATTTCACTTTTGCGACTGAAGGATTTGACATTTCCACCAAAATATGCTAGTTTACGTAAGTCCATCATGAAACCTATTTTGTGATCACCCAATGGAATGCCTTGTCGCAAGCCCATGAATTCTGCAATAGCTTCATCATTTTCAAATGTATCTAACGTCGGTGCCTCCTATTGGTCCCAATCGACGAGGTCAAGATATACGAATGAAAGGTTAATGGAGGAATTGTTATGGCTAGAGGAGGTTACGCAGATCGTGAAGATGGAGTGTTCTTGGAAAAGGTTGGTAATATGAAAGGGGGAGTCATCAATAGTATCTGAATTAGAAGTCTCTCCTGTCGAGGAAGGTCCAACGCTAGTATCGAAAATACACTTAATGTCCTTGAGTCGTGGTACCTCCGGCTGATAAACAAGGCCTTGCTTATTAAACTTCTTAGACACAATAATGGGTTCAATAGGTCCTTGTTCATGTGATCCCAATCCACCATGTCCTTTGTAGCCCATGTTCTTTATGATGCGGAACCCATTGTTGTATCTCTCTACTTCCAGTTGAACTTGGTCATTTTCATCAAAGAATATCCAGGAGTCTATATCATCAATGTCTTCATCATTCAGGAATCTGCCTTTAAGGAATACTATAGGTGGGGTTTTGATGATAGCGGGAGCTAAAGTTAATCTGGATGTGGAAGGTTTACCATATGATTTTGGAGATAATGGAAGGGTGCCAACACAATAAGATTCTTGCAATGTGTATTCACCAGGGCCATGTTCGGTGTACTTGATACGGAGATTGGAAGGGGTTTTTCTAGATGAGGGCTTGAGTAGGTCAGATGGATCTATATAGGATGAAGACAAATATGCCTCAGTGTTGATAGGAATGCAATTTGGACTCTGATATTTAGCTTGAAAGGCATGACAAAATTCAAATGGATTGGGATCATCTTGGATAGTAACTTCAACACCATTTTGTGGAAATTTGAGACATTGATGGTATGTGGAAGGAACTGCCTTGAGGGCATGTATCCATGGATGACCAAGGATGATGTTATAAGGAAGGTCAATATCAAGAACCTGACAACTGGTTTCTGTGGTGATTGGCCCAACTTGGATAGGCAAGAAAATAATTCCTTCAGTATCTCTCTCGGCATCATCATATGCTCTGATAGTAATAACCTTGGAGGTGTCAACATCTTGCTCAGAATATCCCAGTTGTTTTATTAATTTCAAAGAACATATATTAAGACTAACTCCACCATCTACCAAGATTCATTTGATATGGTGTTGTTTAACAAATACTTCAATGTGGAGGGCTTCATTGTGGGAAAGATGGATGGAGGGATGAAGATCTTTGTCAGAAAATGTTAAATGACAAGGGGCTGCAATACTAGCGACCATAGATTGGAATTGTGTGATATCAATATCATTGGGCACCAAAGATTCTTGTAAAGCTTTGTCAAGGATAGCTTTGTGAGCAGGGGATATGCGAAGCAACTCAAGAATGGATATGTGCATGGGTGTTTTGCCAAGGTGATCCAAGATATTATAGTTAGGGAATGGTCTAGGAGGATGAATGGGTGCTCCTTGAATAGTGACTCGACCTCTGCAAGTGGTTATAGTGCAATCAGGTGCTTTGCCTTGGATAGTAATGGTAGAAATGCGAGCATGGTCAATATGGCCAATGGTAGATGATTCATAGGTATACTAAATGACATTCCTAGCATGAGGGTTACTTGTTTTGTCATGAGATGGAAGTAGATTCTTGAAAATCTCTAGATCATAGTTCGATGTTGATTGTTGTGCAGGTTGAGTTGTTGAAGGTGTAACTTTGATTAATCCTTGATCGATTCAATCTTGGATGAAATGTTTTAAGTGCACACAACCATTTGTTTTATGTCCTTTAACTCTATGGAAATCACAATACTCATTTTCTTTGTACCAAGGAGCTTTGAAGAGTGGTTCACCATTGGGTGGTGCATCCGGTAAGATAATATCACTCGCTTGGAGAAGCTTTTGAAAGATAACTTCCATAGGTTCTGCTAATGGTGTAAATTATCAACGTGGATTGGAAGTTTGGTGTTGTTGCATTCGTTGAAAAGGTTACGTTGTTGTAGAAGCAGCTTAGATGTTGATAGGAGCTTTCATAGTTTACATGTTCTTTGTGTCTACAACACTGTCGATGACAACATTCTTATTTATATTCCAAAAGGGAGACTTATCATTAGATTTTTGAGGATAGTCTTTGTTATCGTGAAAGATCTTGATAGTTCCTTTAGCAATTAAAGCTCATTCAATGATGGTTCCTTTGGAGACAAGTTCATCAAAGGTGCTAGAACTTTGCAATTGTAATTGGAATGACAGCTCAGGATGAAGATTTTGAACAAAGATATCAAGCTGTTGTTTCTCAAGAATTTCCCATGATAGTTTGCTAGCCATATTATGCCATTGTTGAGTAAATGAAGAAGAGGCTTCACCATTGTGTTGTTTATTGTTGACAAGGTCATTCATGTTTATCTCATGGTCAATGTTAAAAATGAAGTGTGATCAAAACTTATTGGCTAACTCTGAAAAAGACTTAATTCCTGGAGGTAAATGAAAAAACCATTCAAGAGCTTGTCTTGCTAAGATTTGAGGAAATAGTCTCAAAAGATATGTATCGTCATAAGCAACATTGATACATGCCATAAAGAATGCTCTAGGATGGTCTTCTGGATTTCCTTTTCCTTTGTACTTGTCAAATTGTGGAATTTCAAAGTGTGGTGGAAAAGGGATCATATGAAGAGACTTGTCAAATGGATAAGTGCATATGTTGTCTAGAGAAAATGTCTTCTTGCCTTGTCCTACCACTTGGTTAATCATTTGTTGAACATCTGTTGAAGATAATTGTTGTTGTTACAAAGGGGGTGAAACATGGTATGATGTATATTGAGGTTGCTGTTGTGGGATATTTGGATCCAAGACCCTTTTTTGAGGTTGCATACTCACAATATATGTCAAAGGATTGGGATGTGACACATATGTAGTTGAGGATTGCTTTCCTTGAGGCACAAGTGGTTGTTGAGTATATTGGGATGAATGGGCACCAAGATTTTGCATCACATGCGAAGTGGAAGATGGATTGACATTAGTTAATGGTTGGGAAGTTGGACTTGGATTTGTGACATGGTAGTGATGGAAGGATTGGTGGATGTGAAGGAAGGATGAACACTTGGGTTTGTATTTTGGACAACATGTGGATTGGTATGTGTCATATGTTGGGTGATAATAGGCAAGCCTTGGGTAGCATAAGATGGATTGATGATGTGTGAAGGATTGGAGGAATATGACAGAATGGATATAAGTTGTTCAACATAAGTGACCGTAGCGTTAGGATTGGCTTGAGAAACGATAGGAGGGTCACTCATATCAATAAGATTAACATTGGGATTATATGGTGTAGTGGAAGGATTAGTAGAGATGGTGGAAAGCATATTAGTAGTTGGTATATGGGATATGGTAGGTTGTGATGGTCGTGAAGCTTGGACTATTGGTGTTCTTGGTATAGTTTGGGAGGCTTGCACACTATGGGATATGGGGATAGCTTGTGATGTTTGGAGCATTTGCGCTTGGGCCACATGGACAACTTGTGTTACTTGAGGCATGGAAACGGTCATGGTAGGAGGAGGAGTATGTTTGAGGAACATGGAAAGGTGGAATGTTCAGATTTTGTGACATAAGAGGGAGCACATTGGTTGGTATGATCAAAGGTTCTAAAGTGTGCTTCGAGCGTGGTAGATCAAATGATGTAACAATAGGCAATGAAAGAGATGTGGTAGAAGATGAAGCTTGTGATATGGTGGGGGATGGTGTAACTATAGTGGATGGTCCCTTTGCAACAACTGTGTGAGTGTTTGGATCATGCTCTCTAATAGCAGATATGTCAAAGTCTCTTGGTAATTTAACGCCCATGCGAGCAAGTTGCAAGAAGTAGTGATTAGGCTCAGATAAAACAAGTCTCTCAACTTGATCCCACACATGGGTGTCCTAAAATTTTGATAAGTCTTCTTGGGATTGTTCTTCAAAAGTCTCCAAAGATGTTTGAGGTTGCACTTGTTGTAAAGATGACTCTCCAATGGTATACCCATGAGGTGTAAACATATGAGGAGGCATACCAGTCATGAATTGAGTTGCGTCCTTAAGAGGTGTTGATCTAAGTTGTTGCATCTCAACTTGCAATTTGGCTTCCATTTCAGCTCTATATTGACTCCTAGTTTGAGGCATGATGTTGATGTTAAAAAAATGATGTTTAGCTTGCCAAAATTTTGAGACCCAAAAGATGATGGTTTGCTGATTGGTTGGTTGCTTGCTTTGTTGCTTTGCTTGGTTGTTGGTTTGTTTGGTTGGTTTTCTTTGGTTGATGTGTTGTTTTGCTTGGTTGCTTGATTTGTTGTTGGCTAGTTTTCCCTAGAGAATAGCTCATACACTCAAGGGAAAAGTTGTTTTCTAAAGGTTGCTATGTTGCTGATGTTTGTTGAAGCTAAAGCTAATGTTTTGCTGATGGATCAAAATGATTGGTTTGATGTTTGGTTTGCTGGTTTGGGATCTCAAAAATATGAAAAGCTCATTAAATGTGATTGATTGGTAAGCTCAAAATAGGAGACAAAGTCAAGGTATCTGCTAATGATCAAAGATAGGTCTGAAAACTAATGCTGACACTGAGTAAGTTGGATTTGTGGCTAATTTGATGGAGTCACTAAGATTTGCTAGTATTAGACCATAGGCGACAAGTGATAGCTCATATACGACTCAGAAAATGCTAAAGGCGACTGGTAATAGCTCAAATGTGGACTGGTTTAGGTTCTAACAATAGGTTACAATGTTAACCAAAGGCAATCCGATTGTCCACAGATGATAACTATTGGCTCAAAAGTGATTTACTGTTGATTGGAAGCAATTCAAATTAGGCTAAAGGTGATAGACTGTTGTTTAAAGGTGACCTGATTCAGATAAGATGTGACTGATTGTTATTTAGATGCGACTCTGTTTATGCAAAAAGTGATTAACTACTGTTCAAAGGTGATTCAATTTAGGCAAAAAAGTCACTAACTGTGGTTTAAAAATGGTTTTGTTGTCTATATGCGAGTAGTTTAGGCTTAAAAATAAATGTATCTATCAGGAAAGATGTCTGATTTGTAATTTTTGATAAGAAAATAGTAATTGTAGTCACTCACACTCACAACAATCACAAACTTGTACAACCTAGGCTAGGAAACAACTGTATTTGTTGAATCCCTTGGCCATGCTTATTCAAAATGAATAGCTTTAGGATCTTGGTAGCACCGACTCCCATCCATGACACACACTTCTCATGCATACCAAGATCTGGGCTTCTTGTAAGGCCTGTCCCTCACCAAACCTTAGGATTGTCCTTGCTATCTCTTCTAAGAACCACATGAATCGGGGTGGCTTTAAAGGTCCCACCTTTTGCATCAACAAATAGAGGGTTTTTGGCTACTACACAAAGTTGCTAATAAGGGCATTCGTTTGGGTGGCTATACATGTGGCAGTGCTACTCTCCGTTGTAGAGTCTCCTAGCCTTCAAGGGTTACACCTTGGAGGGTTTTGGGGGAGGTTGAGTATTGGTATAATGCAACAACACCTGTTGTTTATGGCTTTCAACACAAACACTTTTCTTATATAACGGCTCAGAAGGACTTGGCTTTAGCTCATTACCATTTGGGTCATATCCCTTCTCACACCGGGAAGGCAGGCCCTCTAAAGATAATAACAAGTTCTCAAACACCCAAGATCCATTTGATAGGCAAGGGGAGAGGATACTTTTGTTATTAAATTTGGGTTACAATCAATCATATGCAAGCAATCAAAAAAGATAAATCAAGCACGGAGAAAGCAATGATTCATTTTAAGCACCAAGCCCAAATGTTCCTATTTTAGTGAAAAACCACTAGTCTTGGACTGATTGGAGATGCAATAGATATGTTAGTAGGTTGATAACCTCCTTTTCTTGGACAAATTGATAAGATACTGCACAAATACCCAATTAGTATCCAAGAAAACAAACTACAAATTATACAGACTAAAAGCAACACAGTTTACCAGAGGTGATTCACTGTCTGTCAAAAGCGATCTTTGTTTTGTCATAGGTGAAATCTGTCAGATCATAAGCAGTGCAAAGAGATCTAGATGCAAAATGTTTAGGCTCAGAGGTGATGCAAAAAAGCATGAAACGGTTGGTCTCAGCTCCTAAGCGACCTGGATCTGCAAAAGAAACAATATGCAACCAAAAACCCTAGTTTTGCAATAAGGGATGCAGTTAGCTAAAAGTGATCACTATTGGATCAAAAGTAATTCAATTAAATGCAAAAGTGACCACTATTAGGATAAAAGTGATGTAGAACAAACAAAAGGCTATAACTGTTAGTATAAAAGTGATCCAGAAAATGCTACAGGTGGCAGATTTCAGCGCAGAAGCGATGTGGATATGCAGACAATGACAGTTTTTTTCTCAAAAGTGACTGGAACTTTCTATAAGCACTCAGAAAATCTGATCTTCATAAAAACAACTTCAAATAGCAAAGTTAATCAGGGACGTGGGTCCCACTGGGTGTGCCAAAATGTGATAGGTAAAAAATTAGGTTAATAAGATCAAGCATAGCCATGAAAACCTAACCCTACCATCATCAAAGAATCTAATCCAAATGAAACCAAAAGTATGCAATTCAAGTACAATATCACCTAGATTGTGTGATTCCTTGTTTATGATGTGGATTGCTTCTTCAATAATGAACAATTATGAAGATAAAAGCTGCCATGATGGCTATGTGATAATGATGAAAGCTCAATGGATGCTATGAATGCTCAAATGCTCAATATGCTCAGGATGATAATGTAGACACTATATGTATGTTGGATAGATGAAATATAGAATGAGAGGGTGTTTATATAGAACTCAACCAAAATCAATCAACGGTGGAGATTCGGTGGCAATGTGAATGGCTAAGATTGAAAGATAGACATAGGTGAGTGTGAAAGTGACAAGTGGAGGGAAGATAGGGCTCATGTGTGCTTGTGTACATAAAAGGTACTACATGTGAAAGATATTAAATAAAGGGGTGTAGTACCACTTATCTTTTTAAATGAAAGAGGCACACATGTCAGCTCATGAGATAAATGGTAAGGTAAATTAATTAAATAAATACAATTTATTTAATTAATTGGAAAGTGAGCTTATGAAAGGAATTTTTAATTAAATAAATAAGATTTATTTAATTAAAAATAGATAAAATGAAGATAATTAAATAATTGAAGATTGTTTAATTATTGTTTAGAAGAAATAGCTAATGAATTAATTAAATAAATATAAATTTATTTAATTAAAATAAGAAATATGTGTGTTAGGGATATTGCTCAAGTGTGTTAGACAAATGTAGATGATGTGTAATGCGATGTTGGAATGGTAGTGATAATGAGTCAATTTTGGGTGTCTATAGAAATAATTTGCTGTGCATTATTGTCAGATTCTATTAACCAGAAGTTCGAACAGCCATTGATTTTAGAGATTTAACAAGCATTTGGATTCAGCGATTTAATGGGGTTTTCAAGATCCCATTTCAATTTTGGTTTTTTGTAATAAATGGCAAAGTTATGATGGAAATGGGATTAAAGGTATCTAACCCAAACATGAGAAATTTTATGTTTTTTTCAGAGTGCGAGAAATACATTTCTGGGCTGAAGGAAAGAAAGTCGAGGATGCTATTCTTTCTCATCCACACTGTTAACAACACAAACCCAAATAAGGAGTTTTTCCTTTGCCATGTTATAGACTGCCATAGTCAAGTTGTTTCCTATGTTTATGTGGGCGGGGTCGTTGCAAGTGTAGGAGTAAGTGCTAGGTATGCTAGCACAAAATAGCACTGAAGTATGGAAGATACTAGTCGTGCTTCCATGATGAATAGAGATGCCTCTTTCAAAGGGCTCTCGCTACAGTTAGGCAACTTTTTTTTTAATGCCTTATTTTAGAAAATCTAGTATATCGTTATATGCTAAATGCTATAAAGTTAGCTACAACTCCTCTGTTATATTTTTGTATTGTGTATGCTATGTTCCTACAACCATTACAAAAAAGTGGCTAGACTTTTCTATATCAGTGTCTCTTAGGGCACAAAGATTAAAGATTATGAAGTAATTAGTAAATATCAAATTTGTCCTAGTAATTTGGTAGATATTCAAATGGTAGCTCTAGCCAAGTAGAACAAATTTAATTTTGGGTTTTTTATCATTAAACAAAACTAATGATGGTAAGGAGCATCTTTCCAACACAAGAGTTAAAATGGTTGATGGACGTCTTCAAGCATCCTCGAAAAAAAGAAACAATATGAGACAATGGACACCTCTTGTGTTAATAGTTGATCTGAAAATATAGAATATATATTTCTAAAATTAGAAAACAAAAGGAGGGCATTTTCAATGATATTATAACAATCAGGTATTCATTTTTACAATTTTTCATTCGTATTTTAGTTTTCATTCAATTTTCAATGGTGAATGTTCAATGTCATAAATGTTAATAATCATTTAAATTTTTGCTCTTTATAATGTTTAATAGTTTAATTATACAATTGAACGTTGCCCCATCCTAGAAACTCAAACAAACGTGGTTCTAGACTCAAACTACCACATAGATGTTGCATGCTATATAATATTACTAGAGAACCCATTAAAAGGCTATAAAGTAACTAGTATTTTAATGGAATAGTAGTAGAAAATGATGAACTTGTCACATATTCAAATAGACATTCTTGAATGTTTTTTTTTCCTTTTTAATTGGTTGTCTTAGGTTACAATTTATGATTTGTTCACACCCTTATCTCTCTTCCAAATAGAATGACATTGGCTACTTTTCATCAAATAGAATCTTGATTTTATAAGTTTTAGTATTTGCTTCTTATACAAAGTATAAGTTTAATATTTGTATCCTTTTTCTCTTAGTATTCAATTGACACTATGATTTGTAGCCCCAATTTTCCTACATAGAGTTTAGCAATAGTTCTCAATAGAAAGTTCCCGTGTTTTTATACCATTAGTACTTATATCAATAATGGGTAGGAGTGATATAAATATCTTTATAAATGGGGAAAGTGGAGAAATATATAAGGAAACACAAACACAAGTTGAATATCCTACTCCAAAATCCTACCACTTCCTCAAGATTGAGAAAACAAGGTTTGAAAATTCAAAACATGAAATCAAAAAATGATTTGAACATATGTGGAGATATGCTCTTGATAGTGCTTTAGATATTGAGTTGCTCTTCTAGGTCCTCAATATGGTAGAATATACTTGCAAGGGATTCTCTTATGCTTTGGATTGAGATTTATAGATTTGAATGAGGGGGAAAGGAGGGTTGAGATTTGATCTTAGATTGGATGGTGGAGATTGATTAGATTGCATGGAGAAATAAGAATCTTACAAATGGAAGCTTGGGGGAGGTGGGAATGAATTAGACATAGATTGAGAGAAATGAAGGGCCAAGATTGAAAGCTTTCACACATGTTAGAATGTAGGAATATGTGTAGAAGTGACAAGTGTAAGGTCTCACATATGTGTGAGAATCATGAGGATGTGTGATTCTAACAAGTGGGATCAGATCTCACACGTGTGAAAATCACATGTGTGAGAATGGAGGATGTAGATATCATTGGGATAATAGATGGTGGAGATTTAGATTTGATTTAGTTTTAGATTGAGAGATGGATGGCTAGGATTAGGTTGAACAAATCGATAACTAGGATGTAAAGTTAGTTTTATTTAGGAGGAAACAATGATATGGATTTTGGATAAGATGGCATTATCTTGGTTAATTAAATAAAATGATTTATTTAATTTACTAATTTTAGGACATTAGCCTAGTTAATTCAATAAAATGGTTTATTTAATTAACTAATGTTAAGATGCAATAATTAAATAAAATTTATTTAATTAGCTAGAAAATGAACAAAATCCTAATTAACTAAAAAATTTAGTTAATTAATTAAAGCTGGAAGAATTGATTTTCAATGAGTTGTTGGTGTCTACATTTTCCCCTCTTTGAAATGCCATTGACATTTCAAAGAAAAATAAAATATAGGTGCCTTGTGAAGAGAAGGGGAAGATGCCCTAGTCAGTTGAAAAAATAGAGTTAATAAATGGATAAATGATGCCCCTTTGAGAGGGTAGATGGGAAAAAATGGCACAGATGGTCTCTTGAAAAGAAAGGAAAAAAAGAGGAGAAAAAGGAGGGAAATTTGATGAAGAATGATGGAAGGTAGGGGGAGGATGAAAGATGCCCCAAGTGTTGACATTTTGGTTTTAGTACAAATTGATGGTTTGGTTTGGATTTGATTGATTAATTGTTGGTTTTGATACCTCAACACTTGAAGAGATTTTTGGTGTGATTATAGTGTAGTAATTTGTCACCTCTCGTAATTTCACACTAGGCTTATCATTTGCATGTTTAACTTGTATTTTTATCCCTACTTATTTTTTGGTATAAATAACCTAGTTTTTGAAGGTCTAGGAACCCAAAAAAAGAAACGAGAAGAACCCATGCACATCGTAATCCTAACATTATAGGATGAGCATAGAGGAAGAAAAAAATAAAGAACCTAAAACACCACACGCCACTAAGAAGGCCTATCATCATTGAGGAGATTGCACACCACCACTAGAAGGCATTCATCCCAATATTTGAACACTTTTCCAGTGTTGCTGAGAAGGTTGCCTCCCTCATTTGCAGCCCAATTAGCCACTTTGTTGCCAATCTTGTCAATATGAGAAATATTGACCTCTTCCATATCTTTTAATAGAAATTTAACTGCATCCACAAAGACTGCAAGTCTCCAGTTGTGCAAAGTTCTACCTCTCATAGCATCAATAACTAGCTTAGAGTTTCCTTCTATCCAGATTTTGTCCATCCCTTGTCTCTAGCAATCATAATGCCCCAAAGGGTTGCCCTAGCTTCTGCTAAATTATTGGACATAACACTACAGTCAAAGGTATACAACAACTTCAGAATCCCCTACTCATCTAAAAAAATTCCTCCTCTTCTAGCACTACCCCTTTGTAGCTCCATCAAAGTTGCACTTGACCAGCTGAAATTTGGAGATTCCCACTTGCAATCCTTTCTAACTCTATGCATCAGGCCTAGAGCAGAAGATAACCACCAAAATCCAAACCAAGCATTGGTCGAACCCCTCTGGTCTGCCATGATCGCCCAATCATCCTTTTTATTTATGCCACCTATAAACACCAATGGTACTTTCAACACCATCGCATATCCTATCGATGGTTCTCTCTTCCACTCTAAATATACGATGGTTTCTCTCATTTCAGAGAGCCCAAATAATGACAGCAAGAGTAATGTTCTAGATCACAGCTAATCTAGGGCTAACCATCTTATTATACTAGGAATGGAGGAGACAGGAAACATCCTTAGGAAGGACCCAAACTAACCCCCTCTTGTCAAGGAATCTGTTCCAAACCTGCCATGCTGCATCATAATGCACAAAAAGATGATCACTAGACTCTTCATGTTGTTTGCACATAACACATCTGGATGGGTCCAACTTTCCCATTTGCTATAATCTTTCCCAGGTCAAAGCACGCCCCGTCCAAGTGATCCATAGGAATGCATTTACCTTAGGTATACCATACTTGCACCAAATTTTATTCTTGCCATTATAAGTGGACTTAGAGAAGTAGGTTTGGAAAGGATGTCTAACTAAAACAGCTCCACTCCCATGTCCCTTCCACATGAAGTTATCTTCTTTGACCTCGCCAACTAGTGGCCACACATCCAACTTGCCCTAAAGCTCCAAGCATTGCTTACTCACTTCGACTACGGGAGCTTGAAGATGTTTCCATTTCCTTCTCGACACATCCCCTTCGATATAATTAGATACATACTGACCAAGAACAGCTTCAAAGTGCATCATCAATGGGCAGTAAGATGGCATACCACAAATAGTGTGATTTGCCAACTAGCTTGGTTAATTAAATAAATTGATTTATTTAATTTAATAATTTTAGGACATTAGCCTAGTTAATTCAATAAAATCATTTATTTAATTAACTAATGTTAAGATGCAATAATTAAATAAAATTTATTTAATTAGCTAGCAAAGGAACAAAATCCTAATTAACTAAATAATTTAGTTAATTAATTAAAGCTGGAAGAATTGATTTTGAATGAATTTTTGGTGTCTACATTTTCCCCCTCTTTGAAATGCCATTAACATTTCAAAGAAAAATAAAATATAGGTGCCTTACAAAGTTGATGTAGAGGTGTCAGGACTTATGAGATGATTTAATAGAAACAAAAGATTTCAATAGTTTGTGGCTTCCACCAATAAGACTTCACTAGTCTTCCCTTTGCCTTAAACTCCACCAAAGGGCTGAAACTTGGATTCCAACTTCTCAGATCAATTCTTGTACCTTCTAAGGTCTCAACCTACCCCAACCAACAAGGTTCAAAAGGTTTCACAAACCAATTTGATAGATTCTTGATAGTTCCCCTTAAACAGGACTAATCCTTGTAGCCTTGTTCAGCAACTAATTTGCACTTTTCTCCAAACTTTCCCAAAACACTTCCAGATCTAATGACTGATCTGAGTACCCTCTATTGAGTTGTTTAATATATCCCAAACTCACCTACTATTGTTTTGGACGAAATATGACTGTCCTAACACCCTGATGTCTTTCTACAAGGCCTAAATTGACCATTTTGCAAAGGAACCCTATGACCAACTTGTCCCACACACTTCAAACCTAAAAAAAGTCTTAGGAAAGGGTTCAAAACAAAGGATTTTCCATGTTTTATCAGGTGGTTTGCACATTCAGATGTTCAAATACAAAACCCCCCTTTCTAGGCCTCAAAACCTAGGGCTTGCTAGATCTTCCACTTCCAATCACTTCTAGACCTCATTCAAAGATCTAACACCATGTCCTTGATCATATTAGACAACAGAAAACATAAAACCACCACCTTATTAAGGCCGATCTCCTGCTGCTATAACTGAGCCTCCATTTCAATGCTCTTTCCACATGCAATCTTAGACTTTCAATGGTGATCACCTACCTATTTGCACTCCTCCTACTTTGTAAAGATTAGAATCATATTATACATGTTATTAAGGACCTACACTATGAGAAACAGGATCTTACATTCATGGGAAGGTCCTATAATGCATTGTGTTCTCTCAAGAACTCACAAAACAATCTGCTGTTCTTGAGGACAGTCAAAATAAACAGCAATAAGCTACCTTTAAAAACCCTTCTCAGAGAATGAAATGAAGTCCAATACTATTCCAAGAAGATTCAAAGCATTTATTATGCTACCTCAGATCAAAAGAACATCAAACAAGAAAAGAAAGAACAAGAATTAGATGAAATTTCTGTCAGGCCGTACAACTCAGATTTCCAAAATGACTCCACCGTACCATCTAATGCCTTGGGAAGGCTTATATAACATTTGTCCTGACTCCCATAACTAATTCCCAAAGGTTGGAGATGGTTAAGCTTCCAAAACCACTCATTCTTGATTTTCCCACCAAATGCATTATTCAAAAATTTGAAAATTAAACTTTGTTTTAAGTGACTTTTACTCTACCAAATTATCATGGTTCATCATGGTTGATCTTCTTAGGATCATTATTCCTTATTCCTAGCCTTAGACACTTCGATTTGACTCTTATTTGACTCTAGAGGCACTATTGGCCCACTTACATTATTTTTTGGTCCTAGGGTCCTTACTAGGACCCTCAGGACATTTGATCATTTCATCATTTTGCTCATTATAACATGTTATAATTGGTTCTAGGATGTTCTAGTTAATTTGATTTGATCCATGGGCTCCTCCTTTGATCATTTGTGTCTTCTTGGTCCAGGGTGTTCTCTTAGGTGCTCCTGCACCATACTCCCCAGCATGATACAAACTCTTGTCCCAAGAGTCATGTGATCTACTCCAAACCTCCTGCAGTCTTTTGGAAATGTTCCTCTGGTTTGTGATAGGGAACATGAACTCTCCAAGGGTTATCTCCCTCCTCCCACCTGCATGACTCTTACAAAAAATGTTAGCATCATAAAACATGTTTTGATGTCCTTGCCTAGGACTTTGCTGTTGTATTGCTTTTGCACTTTCTATCTTAGAACTCTGATTTATTCCTCCCTATCCTATATTCTTTCTTTCTTTTGCCTTCTTATAGGGTAGTCAATGTCCCCAATCTTGATATGACTCAAGTCCCAAACCTACTGTTCTTTAGGACTGTTATAAACCTTCTTCTGCTGCAATTGTTCCTGCTGTCTAACCGGCACATCCAACTTCAGTTTCTCTCCAAAACATATGGTAGCATGTTCTTTCTTGTCTCCATAAGGTAAAGGGATTAGTTTAAATTGTTTACCATCTTTGTGCACCAATTAGTTATTAGTAGAACCATCATGAATTGTCCTCCTTAAATGTTGCCATGGTCTACCCAAAATTATATGCCCACGTGTCATTGAAATAACATCACATAAAATAGAATCATAATATGGACCAATTGAAAAATCAACATATGCCCTCTGATTAACCCTTACTTGCTATTCTTGACTTACCCAAGTGGCATTGTAAGGACTAGGATGATCAAATGTTCTCAATCCCAATTTATGCACCATATCCCAAGAGACTAAATTATCATGTGAACCTGAATCTATAATCAACTTGCATACTTTTCCATGGCTTAAACAATTAGTTTTAAAAATGAATACATGTGGTGCTTGCTACATTTTGCCTTTTTCCACCATGAGCATTTCTCCAATCAATTCTAGAGAGGCTGACAACATTTCCTGGTCTTCTTTCTTTTCCTCTTCTTGTGCCAAATGAAATCTTCTATCCTTGCTCTTATCAGCATCATCCTTCTTAGGACATTTGAAAGATGTGTGTCCCACTTCATTGCAATGATAACATCTGCCTGTGAATACTCCTCTACCTGATCCAAACATACCTCCACCTCTATATCCACCTCTCTGATCTACAGAAAACTCTTTGCCCTTCTCATTGCTACTCTATCCTTCATTAGTAGGTTTTCCCCTACCTCTATATCCTCTACCACTACCCCCTTGTCTTTCTTATTTCCTTTTTACCCTCTCTTCAGTCCTAATGGCTAATTGAAAACATTCTCCAAGTGATTTTGGTATGGTCAAACCAATCTCATCTTGCAAGTTATACCTAAGCCCATTAAGGTATCTTACCACTTTCTCTTCTTCATCTTCTAATCCTCCTCTAATACTAAGCTTATGAAATCGCTCAGTATAAGACATAACATCCATGTCCTTTTGTTTCAAATTCTGCCTCATCCTCTTTGTTTGAATGGAGTAATCAGATGGAAGAAACTGATCCTTCATCATATCCTTCATCCTACGCCAAGAAGTGATTCTTGTTCCACCTCTAGCCACTCTTTTTGTTTGCACACTACTCCACCATGTAAGTGCTATCCCTCTCAACTTTGTTTTTGCAAATTTAATCTTCTTCTCATCACTCATTTCCTCATACTCAAAGAAATTTTCAAGGGCATCTATCCACCCTAATAGCTCTTCACTATCCATGTTCCCTTGATAGATAGGTAACTCTATGTTTTCCTTTGTTCCACTACCTTGAACTACCTTCAGCAATCTCACAAATTTCTTTTCTTCAGGATCCAATTCATCCTCAGGAGGATTCTCATCTGCCTCCTCATCTCCTTCTGAATCATTTTGTTCATCCCTTCTAGGATTCTTCTCCAATGCTTCCAACCTTGCCAAGATTGATGTACTCTCCCTTCTCACTTGTCTTAACTCTCTTTCTCTTGCAGCATCCTATTCTCTTCTCTCCCTCAACTCTTTTTCTCTAGCCTCTAAGGCTTCCCTCAATTCATTATTCTCTCTAGCCATCTGATTCTTAGGGGGCATCTTCACAACTTTCACCAACCCTTACTCTTTCACAAGAACTTACTTATCCCTCAAGGACCTACTTGTTGCTCTGACACCAATATGATGCAGAGGTGTCAGGACTTATGAGATGATTTAATAGAAACAAAAGATTTCAATAGTTTGTGGCTTCCACCAATAAGACTTCACTAGTCTTCCCTTTGCCTTAAACTCCACCAAAGGGCTCAAAGTTGGATTCCAACTTCTCAGATGAATTCTTGTACCTTCTAGGGTCTCAACCTACCCTAATCAACAAGGTTCAAAAGGTTTCACAAACCAATTTGATAGATTCTTGATAGTTCCCCTTAAACAGGCCTAATCCTTGTATCCTTGTTCAACGACTAATTTGCACTTTTCTCAAAAATTTCCCAAAACACTTCTAGATATAATGATTGATTTGAGTACCCTCTATTGAGTTATTTAACATATCAAAAACTCGCCTACTATTGTTTTGGACAAAATATGACTATCCTAAAACCTAGTTGTCTTTCTACAAGGCCTAAATTGACCATTTTACAAAGGAACCCTATGACCAACTTGTCCCACACACTTAAAACCTAAAAAAAGTCTTAGAAAAGGGTTCAAAACAAAGGATTTTCTAGGTTAGATCAGGTGGTTTGTACATTCAGATGTTCAAATACAAAACCCCACTTTCTAGGCCTCAAAACCTAGGGCTTGCTAGATCTTCCACTTCCAGTCACTTCCAAACCTCATTCAAAGGTCTAACACCATGTTCTTGATCATATTAGACAATAAAAAACATAAAACCACCACCTTATTAAGGCCGATCTCCTGCTGCTATAACTGAGCCTCCATTTCAATGCTCTTTCCACATGCAATCTTAGACTTTCAATGCTGATCACCTACCTATTTGCACTCCTCCTTCTTTACAAAGATTAGAATCATATTATACATGTTATTAAGGACCTACACCATGAGAAACATGATCTTACATTCAAGGGAAGGTCCTATAATGCATTGTGTTCTCTTAAGAACTCACAAAACAGTCTACTGTTCTTGAGGACAATCAAAATAAACAGCAATAAGCTACCCTTAAAAACCCTTCTCAGAGCATGAAATGAAGTCCAATACTATTCCAAGAAGATTCAAAGCATTTATTATGCTACCTCAGATCAAAAGAACATCAAACATGCAAAGAAAGAACAAGAATTAGATGAAATTCTGCTTATCTCTATCAGGCCGTACAACTCAGATTTCCAAAATGACTCCACCGTACCATCTAATGCCTTGTGAAGGCTTATATAACATTTTTCCTAACTCCCATAACTAATTCCCAAAGGTTGGAGATGGTTAAACTTCCAAAACCACTCATTCTTGATTTTTCCACTAGATACATTATTCAAAAATTTGAAAATTAAACTTTGTTTTAAGTAACTTTTACTCTACCAAATTATCATGGTTCATCATGGTTGATCTTCTTAGGATCATTATTCCTTATTCCTAGCCTTAGACACTTCTATTTGACTCTTATTTGACACTAGAAGCACTATGGCCCACTTACATTATTTTTTGGTCCTAGGGTCCTTACCAGGACCCTCAGGACATTTGATCATTTCACCATTTTGCTCATTATAACATGTCATAATTGGTTCTAGGATGTTCTATTTGATTTGATTTGATCCATGGGCTCCTCCTTTGATGATTTGTGTCTTCTTGCTCTAGGGTGTTCTCTTAGGTGTTCCTACACCAGAAGTGAAGGGGAAGATGCCCTAGTTAGTTGAAAAAATAGAGTTAACAAATGGATAAATGATGCCCCTTTGAGAGAGTAGGTGGGAAAAAATGGCACAGATGGTCTCTTGAAAAGAGAGCAAAAAAAGAGGAGAAAAATGAGGGAAATTTGATGAAGAATAATGAAAGGTAGGGGGAGGATGAAAGATGCCCCAAGTGTTGACATTTTGGTTTTAGTACAAATTGATGGTTTGGTTTGGATTTGATTGATTAATTGTTTGTTTTAATACCTCAACACTTGAAGAGATTTTTGGTGTGATTGTAGTGTAGTAATTTGTCACCTCTCGTAATTTCACAGTAGGCTTATCATTTGCATGTTTAACTTGTATTTTTATCCCTACTTATTTTTTGGTATAAATAACTTGGTTTTTGAAGGTCCAGGAACCAGAAAAAAGAAATGGGAAGAACTTGTGTGCATCATAATCCTAACATTACAGGATGAGCATAGAGGAAGAAAAAAATAAAGAACCTAAAACACCACGTGCCACTAAGAAGGCCTATCATCATTGAGGAGTCTAGACACTACCACTAGAAGGCATTCATCCCAAGATTTGAACACTTTTCCAGTGTTGCTGAGAAGGTCGCCTTCCTCATTTGTAGCCCAATCAGCCACTCTGTTGTCAATCCTATCAATATGAGAAATCTTGACCTCTTCCATATCTTTTAATAGAAATTTAGCTGCATCCACAAAGACTGCAAGTCTCCAGTTGTGCAAAGTTCCACCTCTTATAGCATCAATAACTAGCTTAGAGTCTCCTTCTATCTAGATTTTGTCCATCCCTTGTCTCTAGAAATCATAATGCCCCAAAGGGTTGTCCTAGCTTCTGCTAAATTATTGGACATAACACTGCAGTCAAAGGTATACATCAGCTTCAAATTCCTATACTCATCTTAGAAAATTCCTCCTCCTCTAGTGCTACCCCTTTGTAGCTCCATTTAAGTTGCACTTGACCCAGCCCGAATTTGGATATTCCCACTTGCAGTCCTTTCTAATTCTTTGCTTTAGGCCTAGAGTAGAAGATAACCACCAAAATCTAGGCCAAGCATTGCCCAAACCCCTCTTGTCCTCCACGATTGCCCAATCATCCTTTTTATTTATGCCACCTATAAACACCAATGGTACTTTCAACACCATCCCATAGCCTATCAATAGTTCTCTCTTCCTTTCTAAATATACGATGGTTTCTCTCATTTTAGAGAGCCCAAATAATGATAGAAGGAGCAACACCCCAGATCATGGCTAATCTAGGGCTAACCATCTTATTATACCAAGAATGGAGGAGACATGAAACATCCTTAGGAAGGACCCAAACTAACCCCCTCTTGTCAAGGAATCTATTCCAAACCTGCCATGTTGCACCATAATGCACAAAAAGATGATCATTAGACTCTTCATGTTGTTTACACATAACACATCTAGATGGGCCCAGGTTGCCCATTTGCTACAATCTTTCCCAGGTCAAAGCGTGCCCCCTCTAGGTGATCCATAGGAATGCATTCATCTTAGGTATACCATACTTGCACCAAATTTTATTCTCCCCATTATAAGTGGAGTTGGAGAATTACGTGTGGAAAGCATGTCTAACTGCAACAGCTCCACTCCCATGTCCCTTCCACATGAAGTTATCTTCTTTGACCTCACCAACTAGTGGCTACACATGCAACTTGTCCTAAATTCCAAGCATTGCTTACTCACTTTGGCTACTGGAGCTTGAAGATGTTTCCATTTCCTTCTCAAGGCATCCCCTTTGATATAATCAAATACATACTCACCAAGAACAACTTAAAAGTGCATCATCAATGAAGAGTAAGACAACATACCACAAATAGTGTGATTTTCCAACTATCCATCCCTCCAAAAATGGATCTTATTCCCCCTACCCAACATCCATGCCATATCTAGTTTCAAAATTTGACTGTAAGCCCTAATGAAATTCCATATACATGATCCCTTGAGAAAATCACAAGTAAACAGATTATCCACATTATTGTTAAGGCATTTTGCCTACAGGATTCAACTCCAAAGCCTCTCTCTTTCATTGTAAATCCTCCATACTAGCTTGTGCCCAAAGCCATGTTCATGTCGTTACTTTTCCTTATGCCAAGCCTACCATGATTAATAGGCCTACATACATTGTCCCATTTGACAAGATTGTATTTGAAATGCTCCTCACTTCTCCTCCATAAAAATCTTTTCTTGATCCCTTCCAGATACTTGGCCACATTGTTAGGAATCTGAAAAAGTAACATTCTATAGACTGGGATAGCCATAAGGGAGGCTTTAATGAGAGTAATCCTTCCCTCCAAAGACAACCACTTACCCTTCCACAAGGCAAGCATGGTCTGCATCTGATTTGTGGCATTGCTCTATTCTCTTTCAGAAGTTCTCTTGCTAATCATGGGCATACCAAGATACTTACTTGGCAAAGAGTCAACATCATATTCAAGGGTCTATAGAATAACTTGCCTCTCAATGGATTCCTCCTTCAAAAATAAGATTTAAGACTTAGGGCTTCATTCACCTTTTGTCCTTAGCCACCTCATACTTACTCATAATGCTCTTGAAGGAGTGGGCTTAACTAACCTTAGCAACACCAAACATGAGGGTGTCATCCACAAATTGCAGATGTGAGATCTTCCCAACACCACTTGAAACATAGAGATGTTTGAGGTTACCCACACACATCTCCTTTTTCAATCTTTCATGTAGCACCTCCTCCACCAAGAGAAAAAGGAAAGGAGACAATGGATTCCTCTGACATAACTCATTCTTGGCCAAAAAGAAGTCCGTAGGCACCCCATTTATCAGAACTGCATATGAAGGGGTAGAAATACAATTATAGATCTAGTGACACCAAGACTCACAAAATCCAAATCTCTTCATAACCTCAATCAAAAAATTCTAAAGAACCCTATTGTACACTTTGTTTATGTCTAATTTGATGATCATCCCTTCTTTCTTCTTGAAAATGTGTGAGTGGCTAACCTCATGAGCCGTAATGATACCATCCAGAATCTGCCTATCCTTTAGAAATCTACTCTGCTCCTCTAAGATTAAGTCATTCAAGCATACCCTAAGTCTGGTGGCCATGGATTTCACAACAATCTTATAGATAACATTGCATAAGGCAATGGGTCTATATTGATCAAAGGAAGACAAGTCCTTCACCTCCAGAATCAAGGCCAAATAAGTCACATTCCATTCCTTTAAAATAGCCATTCACATCCTACATTCCTCTATAGCCCTCCAAACATCCTCACTAGTCTTGTCCCAATACCTCTGGAATAATTTAGCTTGAAAGTCATCTAGTCCAAGAGCCTTCCTGGCACCTAAAGAAAAGGTAGCACTCTTGATTTCCTCCTCCGTGAAGGGATCCATGAAGAAAGCATTATGATCTATATATTTTTATCCCTACTTATGACATTACCTATTTTAGGACTTGATTAGAGCTCATTGTTAGGTCCCTTTGTGATGGGCATTTCAATGTAAAATAGGTCCAAGACTAGAGCACCAAATCTCTAGTGTCCTACCTTTGTTCCCTAAAATTTTAATATGTCAGCTTTATTGGCCTTATGTATTGCGCCATGTCAGCCTTATTTCATTTGGGCCCTCAAAAAGTAATTAAAATGCATATATAAACAAGTCTCTCTCACTCATTTACTACTAATGATGCTCTAGCTAATGATTCTCTATGATAAGGCTCTCTAACAAGGATTTGATCTCTTTATCTACAAGCTCTCTATTTGTGTAGATTATTGTTGCATGTATACTAACCCTTGCCACAGATCTTGGTGGAAGCTCCTTCCTCCTTCACTCCCTCCTTGTGGCAATTTAATAGTGACATCATCCCATCAAGGATTTAATGTTCATGGTAACATCTTTCCTTTCTGCTTGTTACATTTATCTTTTATTATTTAGATCTACCTCTGCCCTCTTAGGTTATACACTCTTTGATTTAAGCCTTGTTGTGGAGGTGGGAACATTATTCACTGGGTTTGGCTTAGGTAAGCCCCTAAACATCACCAACATCTTTCCTCTTTTATGTGTGCCAGTCAAAGATGAAGTTTTAGACATAAATGAGTGACAAAAAGATGAAAGTATAGGTGTTGCAAGTGCCTTAGAGTTTTGATAGGAAAAATCCCTAGGACACCTGTGCATGGGCACCCTAGTCTTCTAGATTTGGCCCATGTTTCTAGAAGTGGTTCCTGACATGTTTGTTATGCTTAGTTTAGGTCCCAATTTTTGGGTTTTCAGTCCTAACATGTCAATAACTTTTGTTTTAGCATATTTCATCATAAAATCCCTAGATCTAGCCTAATTGCCTCGATCCTTTTGATTACAACAAAGGGATGGAGCTCTCACCAACCCAGCAAGGCTCTTCCTAAGGGACAACAGCCTTACCTGAAGCCATTAGTGGCTTGTGTTCCAATGTTGTATTGAAAGGATTGACCTAGTTAGTTGAATAGTGATTAGGTCTCTCTTTTCTATCTTACATTTTGGTGAACCCAACATATCTTGCACTTTTATAGCCTTCTTTGTTCAAATATGATCTGTTGCTATTCCAGATATGATTAGGTAACGATTTAGTTAGAAAATAAGCATTCATAGATTTTCATTGTCTATATTAGTTGTTGAATTAATTAGACACTTATTATTGCATATATTTGTTTACTTAATAGTCATGATTGTAATCCTATTTTAAATCTTTGATATATTAATTAATTGCTAAATCTGATTACAAATTACTGTAGCATATCATACTTGTCATTTGTGCTTAAATTAGAAAGAAAGAACATTCATACATATATCTTTTCTTTGAGATTTGAAAGCAAAAACATAAGCAAAACTATTAAATTCAAAGATGTTTTCTTCTTTTATTACATCATTATCCACTTTCACTCAAAGAGTTGTTCCATCCAAGGCATATGATCATGACTTAGGTCTTCCTATGTCACTATATGATTGTGATAGCTCTCCCAAAATTATCCCTACTTGTGGGGGTATTTTAGAGCAAGAGCATATAATAATCGATATTTTTCCTCCCCTTCCTTGTGGGCACGTGGTGTTGATGGATGAAGAGTTTCACATTACATTGAATGAACACATTACTTTATCTTCTTCTAAAGATGAGGCATTAGTAGATGTTGAGAATATCACTTCTGCTTCTACCACATCTTCCATAGTTCATGATGATTCCATTACCCATCTTATTGATGTTCCTCCTTTAGTTGAATGTTCAAGTCCCTTGAATATCACTAAGTATGTGAAGACCTCTTCTCCTCTTCCTTTGGTTGCATGTTCAAGCTCCTTGGACATCACTAAGGATGTATGTCAAAATCAAGTCAATGCAATTTATATTTCTATTGTGGTGTGTTTTATGGGAAATCAAATTCATCCTTTTTTGCAATAAAATATAAAAATCTATCTACTTACATTTAAAAATCATCTACCTATTATTAGACCTTAATTTTTTACATGAAAACTAAAATTATAAAAAATAAAGAAATGAACATACCTAGAGGTAAGGTGGGATACTGTTGGACACAAGGAAAGGTTTTGAAGACCAAATATTTTCTCTAGTTTAAATATTAAGGAGATTATCTAATAAGTGTTTACAAATCATCCCAACTTATTTCTAGTTTGTCTCAGATGTTTGAGGTAGACCACATATTTGATTCCATCAATAAAATATTAGGATTAGGTGTTGTAAACCTTGTAATTCCTAATGTCATTGCCATTATTTAATACTTGTAAAATATTGTAAATGTCACACCATTATGGAAAAGGACTCCATGCATGTAGGGAATATCAAGATTCCTTTGTTGACACTCAATGCCATGTGCCATTGGTTTTATATGGTAGTTTTAATTTAAGTCATTTACTAAGGGGTTACAAGTTGGACTGGTCAAGGTATCTTTGAATGATTATTTTTATCTATCTCTAAAGGTGTGTAAGAGATATTACTACACCCACATAGAGCACCTAGGAGTTACATTTGAATCCCTTTCTCAAAGGGGTCAATGGTCATCATTGAGAGTTGCATTCTATCTTGGAAGGTGTTCCTTGGATGGGATCATAGTTTTGAGCTCATGGTTTTAGAAATCCATTGGTAGTTTTTAGGGCCATGTCAACCTATATATTAAGGGCTTGGCATGGAGATTGTATATTTAGGTTTGTACAAGATTATGTTGTCAAAATTTCTCTAGATATAGAGTGTTGATCTCTAGTCAAGTACTGGAACTCAAAGAGTGTAATGTAACATTGTTTGAAAATTAATACATTGAATGTGCTTTAGAGATTAGATTTTGCACTTTCAAAGATTTTGCCAAAACATATCTTATATCTCTTGTATTTACTCTACTACTTTTTAAAAACTATTATTACTTACATTGTTTCTCTCTAAAATTAAACTATCTTTATATAAATTGTCAAAAAAAAGTTCAATTTATGTAAATCAATAAAATGTGAAGTCTACTAATTTGAATTTCTCAACAACCATGCCAACAAACTTAGCAAAACTAACATATTCATCTATTGTGGGATTTTAATTGGATGTTAGTCATCTAATACTAGTGCACCCATCACATTTTATTCATATAGGTATGTAATGGCACCCTTCATAGAATTATTTAGTCTCATCTCAAAAATTATAGGATTGTCGCTTCTTGGAATAGAAAGGAGATGAATGTGTTGGAAGAAAAGCTCAAGTGATCCATTTGGATGCAAAGAATTATTATTTTTAGTTGAGTGGGGCTTGCTTTCCTTAGGTGAGATTTTGAATATGCAAACAACTTTATTTATAGTAAAACACTTCATTCAAGCCATGGATGGCTCATATTGAATTTACAACAAAACACAAATTCAATTCTAACTTGAATTGAGTCTCCAATGAAACCTTTTTATTTTTAAAGAGTATTATTTTCAAATTGGACAAAATTTAGAGTGTGGTCTAGTAATATGAGAAATTGGGATATAAACAAAGGATTCATTACCAATATATAGTCCTCCTCTTTAGAATATAATTTTATTTATTTTTAATTAAAACAACTTAATCAAAACATAAAAAATGAAAGTGTAATTATAAACAATGAATAACAACCATGCCAACATAAAAATCTTAAATTTACTATTAAATTAAGTAAGTTTTTCTAAATTGATATTAAAAGAATATTTAACATAGTCTTATTTTTAAGATTTAAAACCATTCTAAAAATAAAAAATTATTTATATTCTATCTTTTAAAAATATTCTAAAAATATTCTAACTTAATATGTATTTCTATAAAAAAATATTATAAAGCAAAAATCTTAAATTTACTATTAGATTAAAAATAAGCTTATAAATTGATATTAAAAAATATTTAAGATAATCTTATTTTTAACAATAAAACTATTCTAAAAAGAAAAAATCATTTATATTCTATTTTCCATTATATTCTAAATTAATATATATTTTTATTAAAAAAATTATAAAATGATATTTCTATAACAAATATTATAAAGCAAAAATCTTGAATTTACTATTAGATTAAAAGTGAGTTTATAAATTGATATTAAAAAATATTTAAGATAATCTTATTTTTAACCATAAAATTATTTTAAAAAGAAAAAATCATTTATAATTTGTTTTTGAAAATATTCCAAATTAATATATATTTTTATAAAAAAATATTATAAAATGATATATAATATTTTAAATTAATATGTATTTCCATAACAAATATTATAAATTAAATTTATTATTAGATTAAAAAGTAAGTTTATTAATTGATATTAAAAAATATTTAAAATAGTCTTATTTTATATTTTGTTTTTGAAAATATTTTGTTTTATTAAATCTAGACTTTTGTATATTAGTCTCTTAGGACACAAAGATTAAAGATTAAAAAGTAATTACTAAATATCAATGTTTGCCCTGGTAGATACTCAAATGGTAGCTCTAGCCCAGAAAAATAAGTTTAATTTTGTTTTTTACCATTAAACAAAACTAATGATGGTAAGGAGTAGCTTTCCAACACAAGAGATAAAATGTTTGATGGATGTTTTCAAGAATCTCCTAAAAATGGAAATGTTATTGGACACCTCTTGTGTTACAGTTGTTGAAAATATAGAATATAATATATTTGTAAAATTAGAAAATAAGAGGACATTTTTAATGATATTATAATAATCATGTATTCATTTTTACAATTTTGCATTTGTATTTTAGCATTTCATTCAATTTTCAATCGTGAAGTCATAAATGTTAATAATCATTTAAATATTAGCTCTTTATAATGTTTAATGATGTTTAATAGTTTAATTATACAGTTGAAATGTTAATAATCGTTTAAATATTAGCTCTTAATAACATAATGTTTAATGATGTTTAATAGTTTAATTATACAATTGAAACTTACCCGCATCTTAGAAATTCAAAGAAACATGGTTCTAGATTCAAACTACCACATAGATGTAGCCTGCTATACATTGTCACTAGAGAACCCGTTAAAAGGCTATAAACTAAACTAGGCATTTTAATAGAATAGTCTTAGAAAATGATGAACTTGTCACATATTGAAATAGACATTCTTGAGTGTTTTTTTTAATTTTGTTTTTGTTGTCTTAGGTTATAATTTATGATTTGTTCACACCTTTATCTCTCTTCCAAATGGAACGACATTGGCTACCTTTAATAGAATAGAATCTTGATTTTAAAAAAATTAATATTTGCTTCCTATACAAAGTATAATATTTGTATCCTTTGTCTCTTAGTATTTAGTTAACAATATGATTTGTAGCCCCAATTTTCCTATGTAGAGTTTAGCAGTACTTCTCAATAGTAAGTTCTCTTGTTTTATACCATTAGTCCTTATACTAATAATGGGTGGGAGTGATATAAATTTCTTTTTAAATGGGAAGAATGGAGAAATATGCAAGGAAACACAAACACATATTGAAAATTGATGCAGAGCACACAGTGGGAGCGAACACTTATCAACTTTTGAACCCATCAAAACCACTATCGACAGGACTTAACACTGTCAGCCAACTCAAAGATCATTCCACCGACACACCTATCTCCCCGATGTCACTTTCAAGCACATCCTTTGGTGAGACTTAATTCATCGGCGAGCCTAAATGCTTTTCCCCTGATACACCGATCACTCCATTAATCTTGAAACAATACAAAATCCCTACAATGATTTCATTCTATGGAGATCTCAGAACTTAATAGAAGTCTGATTTTAATAATATATGTCTGGTAAATGTCAGACTTTTGTCTCTTCACAGCCAACAATGGTTGGCAGAAATAAGTATTTAAAACCACAGCAATCACAGACATAATTCAAACATAAGATGGCTGGAACAAATATGCACAGAATAGATTCGTTAAGAGGCTTTAGAAACTCTTAAGCATGTGCAAATCGGCAGAAGCAAAACGAACATATAACCAAGCGCTACAGATGATCTCTTGACTGTGTTACAGCAGCGTTGGTTTATTGATCAGAGAGTATGAAAAATCAGAGGAATCAATTCTTTCTAGTCTAAAAGAGCACTAGATCTACAACATTACCACAACCAGTAATAAAAACTAGTGATAAACCATTTAATGGAAATGTTAAGATATATATCTCAGATTAAACATCAGAGGGATGCAGAAAACAACTTAATTGCAAACTAAAATATCTCTCGAAGCAGAAATTCAACCAAAATAATCCATTTAGAAGGAAGGAAAGGATCAACACCCACAGATTCAGATTCAGAGGAAAGGAATTATGCATTTAAAGGAACCTGGCTGCGGCGTCAAATTGACGAGTCTGCTTCAGTTGCTGCAGTTCCAAGCCTCTTATTCCAGTCTTCTTCTCTCTGCTTCTTTCACCTGTAATGCTGTCCCCTTTGCCTCAACAAGCCTTTTCTTTTATAACACGGCCCATTACTTCTTCCAAGGGACTCGGCACGTGATCCCGTGCATCTCCCTCAAGATATACTTTTATTTAATTTAATGATCCCAAAGAAGTTCCTTATTTATTTTATTGTATTTCATTTTTTTAAATGAAAACACATAATTCCCGACAACATTTAATGACTTTATAGCCGACCAACCATATTGTATTTAATAAAGTTATAATATTACAACTATCTATAATAGTACAACTATATTTTAATTTATTTTATTAATTAAGTTGTAAATCACTAATTACAACATAACTTACAACTATTTTATTTATTTAAATATTTATTGTAAATAATATTATATTAAATAATACAAAACCTCTTACAATCTTTATTTAACAACTATACTTCTAATAAAATAATAATTTATTTACAACAATAATTAACAACTATCGACACAATATTATCTTTTATAAATATATTTAATTATCAACATTATACTTTTCGTAATATAATTCTATTTAATGCACAACGACACCTTACACACTTAGACACTTTCTAACCTAGTTAGACTCCAAGGTGCAATATTACCTGTCTGCAAGTCATGATCGAATGACAAACAATAACCACAAGGATAAACTAACAACCAGACCACACTGACATGGGACCTCATGTTAACTCCAAACAACTAATCCATTGCTGAAGGCATGCTCAGACCTATAATCAGGTGGAGTCGATGCCTAGTACCTGCATTCCTGCAACAACGCACGGTTAAGCATAACAAGATGTATATCCACATACAGTCCTATAGTGAATGGAAATCGCAGTGGTGTAGGGTACTCGAGAGCAAGTAATACAACACTATTCCATTCACATTTATGAATAAACGATTAACTATGTTGAACAAGATATCTGATTACTAGACAACAACATAAAACATTCAATCCTCTTACAATCCAATATCGCAATTAACATCAAAACATCTATAACATCTAGTTTATTTATCAAATTGTAAAGCATAAAATAACCTATTCTAACATCAACATCTGTTATAATAACAATTAGGTCCATAATGAAGTAACAAGATAACAAGAGATCCATCATCTACAGTCTAAGATACTATCATAAGGTCTAAGCAAACATCAATCTGATGGACGACGAGATGAGGGGCATTACATCCTCCCCCCCTAGGATCAGGCTTACTCCTGGAAGCCTGCGAACAAATATAGCTCTCGCATTTGGGATACATCTTCTTAGGTAGCTGAAGTCTCATCACTACATGATGGGCATCCAACCCATCCATCCCCAACACTATGTCATAGGATCCTAGTGGTATAATGCGAAGATCCACCGTGGTAGATAAGGGACCTATCCTCAACTCGCAACCATACACAAGAGAGTCTATTGTTACCCTAGATCCAGAGGCTAATTCCATTTGCCACTTAACATCTTCAGGTTGCTAGGCGAGGACTACGAATGAATATATTCTTTAGAGTTTAAACAACTAGTATAGCTTGATGGGCTAATATGAATCCCAGAGTACCCAGTGTTAGAAACCTCGCTCTGATACCAGATGTAATGCCCGCCTTGAACACCTTAAAGAAAAACACATTTAAGCTACATGAAACAGGAACATTTTTTTTTTTTAAATGATTAAGATAACAAAGAAATGTTAACATAACTATTTACACCATTACACTTACGACATACTCTCCAAGGTTTCAAGGCTGCATTACTTAACAAACCAACTAACATAATTTAACATTCATCAGTAACTGATTCGAATCCAATGTACAATAACTTATTCATATTCATTGCATGTCGACAAATAATGTAATACTATCTACATGATCAAATACATAACTAAAATGTTCTCCTTACATGAAATTACCTCATTACATCATTACATTATCATTTCCAGACTAAATCAGAATTACATACACAATGAATGTTCTGTTACACAAATCTGGTACAAGATTATACACATACATCTTCATCAACTGGTACAAATACAAATGTCTGAAAACTGAGATACATCCTTTTCTGCACATGAACTTGTCAAAGAATAACCAATGGATAAAATAGCTCTTCCACCCGACCATGTGGAACCCTAAGGTCCACCCCCTGAGCTAGGAGTTACATGAGGTCCCAAACAATGACAGTCAGGTAGACAAAGACTAACATAAACAAAGATGACCAAACGCCAATACAACACATGGCAATAACAATACAACACAACTTAACTTCCAGAGGCAACACATAACGAATGGGGAGAGTACAACTAGGCAATGCTAGGCTGCAGTAGGGAGAAGTGTCATCACATGGCTTGTCATGGGTTGTCCTGGTAAGCCTTCCTAGGCCCCGGCCCCCTATCTTGGGTTGTCCTAGTAGCCTCTTCCGACTCCCGGCCCCCATACAATGCTCATGCGGAATCAACATACCTTTCATGGGGACAAGGTAGTTGATGTTGCCATTCCAAGCCTTCTCATCTCATCTCAAGCCTAAACAAGCACTTGAGCCATGAGTGAGGCATCCACTTATCTTGTTTAGTGTATTTAACTACCCAACCCCCTAATTCATTATTTAGGTTATCACTTGATTAATCTACTTCCAACGGGTTATCCTGACTGCCACTTTGGGCGTCGGCCCCACGTTGAAAGCCACTCCCCTACCTACATCTAGAAGACCCTACTCAACAAACATAGCAAACATCATCATGACGACGATGATACATAAACCATGCAAGGCATTAACCATCTTGCATAACCATTATTCTGATATGAACATATATATGTAATGATGCAAGGTATTCACCTTCTTGCATATCATCTCAATTACAAGGACATACTCTTAATACATTTTCCATGGCTTCCAATGAAGTAACTCATAAGAAAAATACTTTTTTCATGAATACTGACGTCTCCCCATTGCCTAATCCAACACAACATCCCAAACAAATAAATAGATAAATCACAACATTCATGAAGAGCCTTTCTACACATCAAGATGCATTTAGAATATTTACATTCTCTCACAACACCATAACCAAATTCCTTATACATGACAAAAGGCGACATGATTTCATTAACTCAGGACACTTATCAATACATTACATGAAGTCGAAACACAACAACCTTGGCCTCTGGAAATGAACCCTTGACAACTTACACCTTGACCATCTCATACAATTTCAATCCACACTAACTAATTATCTAATACCTTTAAATCAAATTTCCAATACAATAATTATATACCTAATCCTTAATCCATTATCTTAGCAAAATGAAGAAACCATATTAAAACCGATGTCAATCTAAATTAAATTTTATTAACCATAATATATGTAATCACAATGATTTTCTTTTAATCAAATAAATAATGACAACATTATTCTAAATCCCCAATTTTATTTGGCAACTATACTTTTGAAATAATAATAATAGTAACAATAATTATTATTAGTATTATTGTAATAATAACAATAATGATAATAATAATAATTATAATTATAATAATGATACTAATAATAACGTTGATATTAATAGTACTACTGTTAATATACCAAGGTCATTGAACACATTGAAAGAAAAATAAACATTACTTAGGGTAAATCTAAGCCAATCAAATGAAATGCATACAAGAAAGCACAACTAACCTAGATTAACAATGACGGGTTTCTGCAGCCTAGAATTGGAATGATAAATCTTAATGCATGGAAAATAAGAAAACTCTGTTTTTATTGTGAATCAAATCACTCATGCTTATGTTTGTTGTCTGCCAATAATCCCTCAGTCTTTTTGTGTGCTTTCACTTGCTAAAATATTTGACCACATGGATAAAACAGTTATAGTCAAGCATTTGGTTTGGAAGGCTAAACAACTTTTTCGTTCTAGATTTTTTTGTGATTACTACTTGTTCCTTCAACATTCTTACTCTCAGTTTTTTTTTGTGTAGATATGATATTGGCTGCCAAACCTTCGATTTTTTTCTTGGAACACACAGTTTTTTTTTTTCTTTCATCTTCTGTGATGTTTGCCTTGGAATAGTTTGGTTTTGGAGAAATGCTTATACTTTTCATTGAAGGGTTTACTGTTGGACGATTTACAGTAGAGTTCACATAGTTATGCAGAGCAGTATTTGGAAGAAAAGCCCTTGTAGACTCTACCTCCACTACATCGTTGTTGAGGCCAGTAGCCTACAAATCATCATAGCCTGAGAAAACGGCATCCATTGCTGAAGGCTGACATGATAAATCTTTAATGTCTTGAGTCCTTACAGAACTAGCAGCATCTCTAAGCAACTCTTTAGCAGTATCTCTAAGCAACTCTTCCCCTCACATATAGGCAACAGCAGCATCAACTTTGGAAGCCCTCGTTGTTTCCAGAAAGCCTTCCAATTCAGTCTTCAATGTTTCTAAAGCTAAATGTTTCTCTTCAAGATAAAGCCTTGCTGCTTCCAATTTCATTTGCACTCTATCCTCCCGCAAATCTCAGCCATTTGGAGCATTCTTCGCTCCTCGAATTTGGCTTTATCTTCCCCAATTTCCTTGTTCAGTTCATCACAGATACCTTCCATTACATCTCTAGCCTTCCTCTCCCTCTCAAGTTCCAACCAATCCCTTGATGCCTCAAAAATAAGAAGTCTTCCAAGCTCTGCCATAGCATTTTTTGAAAATCGGACATGGGCTTAGCTCATTTCGAAGAACGGATACCCAATGCTTGATTAAGGGAGGTGGGGGTACCAATACCAGCATCCTATCCTTTGCAACATTTCTGTTTGCTGTTGTTACCGAACGCTTGATACTGAACCTAGCTTGCTTTGTCTCTTTTATCAGCAAGCCTGAACTTGAAAACTTTGCACAGCATTGTCTCTGCAATAGTTTGCACTAATGCAGACTACCAATGTGAAGATGCTTCATGGCATTGCTTTTATGAAATGAAGAAACCTGAGCTTGAATGGGGAAAACTAAGTATATACATCTCATGGCCATTTTATTCCCCGTTGGAATGAAACGGCTCAATCATGCATTTGCTATTTTATCGCTCCTAAATCTATAAACATGAAATGAAATGATAAGATAGATGCTTGTTTTACTTTTACCTTTCTGGAAGTCTTTTGTTCTAATTCCATCTTGTACATTCGTGCATGAGCTAGCTCGAGCTCTGTGCACAGGAATTCAACCAGTAACTTGTGCTCTCCTTCCAGAATTTGTATGCGGTTGTAAGCTATGAACAACTCATCCAAAGCAATGGAGTTATCCATAGAGGCACTCTTATCTGCCAAAATCAAACCTGTCTGTACTAATGAGCCATTCTGAATCTCAACACGGCCTCCATTGCTTATAGCAACTCCATCCTGTATTTCTCCATTATTCTTCTTCTTCCCAGATGGCATAGATTTTGCAGGAGCACCATTGCTATTGTTGCAGTCATTGTCGGCCTCATCAATTGAATGCTGTAAAACATGGCTTAAGTCTTCGCGGGTTTGAATCTCGTTAGGAGGACATGGATATTACAGACCAATCTACATCTAGAAATAGTGGCCTCGCCTTATTTATCTTCAATTTGGCCATTCGCTACCCACCATTTACAAATGTAAATTAGTCTTGAAACAATACAAAACCCCTACAGCGATTTCATTCTATGGAGATCTCAGAACTTAATAGAAGTCTGATTTTAATAATATATGTCTAGTAAATGTCAGACTTTTGTCTCCTCACAGCCAACAATGGTTGGCAGAAATAAGTATTTAAAACCACATCAATCACAGACATAATTCAAACATAAGATGGCTGGAACAGATATGCACAGAATAGATTCATTAAGAGGCTTTAGAAACTCTTAAGCATGTGCAAATCGGCAGAAGCAAAACGAACATATAACCAAGCGCTACAGATGATCTCTTGACTGTGTTACAGCAGCGTTGGTTTATTGATCAGAGAGTATGAAAAATTGGAGGAATCAATTCTTTCTAGTCTAAAAGAGCACTAGATCTACAACATTACCGCAACCAGTAATAAAAACTAGTGATAAACCATTTAATGGAAATGTTAAGATATATATCTCAGATTAAACATCGGAGGGATGCAGAAAACAACTTAATTGCAAACTAAAATATCTCTCGAAGCAGAAATTCAACCAAAACAATCCATTTAGAAGCAAGGAAACGATCAACACCCACAGATTCAGATTCAGAGGAAAGGAATTATGCATTTAAAGGAACCTGGCTGCGGCGTCAAATTGACGAGTCTGCTTCAGTTGCTGTAGTTCGAAGCCTCTTATTCCAGTCTTCTTCTCTCTACTTCTTTCACCTGTAATGCTGTCCCCTTTGCCTCAACATGCCTTTTCTTGTATAACACGGCCCCTTACTTCTTCTAAGGAACTCGGCACGTGATCCCATGCATCTCCCTCCTCAAGATATACTTTTATTTAATTTAATGATCCCAAAGAAGTTCCTTATTTATTTTATTGTATTTCATTTTTTTAAATGAAAACACATAATTCCCGACAACATTTAATGACTTTATAGCCGACCAACCATATTGTATTTAATAAAGTTATAATATTACAACTATCTATAATAGTACAACTATATTTTAATTTATTTTATTAATTAAGTTGTAAATCACTAATTACAACATAACTTACAACTATTTTATTTATTTAAATATTTATTGTAAATAATATTATATTAAATAATACAAAACCTCTTGCAATCTTTATTTAACAACTATACTTCTAATAAAATAATAATTTATTTACAACAATAATTAACAACTATCGACACAATATTATCTTTTATAAATATATTTAATTATCAACATTATACTTTCCGTAATATAATTCTATTTAATGCACAACGACACCTTACACACTTAGACACTTTCTAACCTAGTTAGACTCCAAGGTGCAATATTACCTGTCTGCAAGTCATGATCGAATGACAAACAATAACCACAAGGATAAACTGACAACTAGACCACACTGACATGGGACCTCATGTTAACTCTAAACAACTAATCCATTGGTGAAGGCACGCTCAGACCTGTAATCAGGTGGAGTCGATGCCTAGTACCTGCATTCCTGCAACAATGCACGGTTAAGCATAACAAGATGTATATCCACATACAGTCCTATAGTGAATGGAAATTTTAGTGGTGTAGGGTACTCGAGAGCGAGTAATACAACACTGTTCCATTCACATTTATGAATAAACGATTAACTACGTTGAACAAGATATCTGATTACTAGACAACAACATAAAACATTCAATCCTCTTACAATCCAATATCGTAATTAACATCAAAACATCTGTAACATCTAGTTTATTTATCAAATTGTAAAGCATAAAATAACCTATTCTAACATCAACATCTGTTATAATAACAATTAGGTCCATAATGAAGTAACAAGATAATAAGAGATCCATCATCTATGGTCTAAGATACTATCATAAGGTCTAAGCAAACATCAATCTGATGGACGACGAGATGAGGGGCATTACATCCTCCCCCCTAGGATCAGGCTTACTCCTGGAAGCCTGCGAACAAATATAGCTCTCGCATTTGGGATACATCTTCCCAGGTAGCTGAAGTCTCATCACTACACGATGGGCATCCAACCCATCCATCCCCAACACTATGTCATAGGATCCTAGTGGTATAATGCGAAGATCCACCGTGGTAGATAAGGGACCTATCCTCAACTCGTAACCATACATAAGAGAGTCTATTGTTACCCTAGATCCAAAGGCTAATTCCATTTGCCACTTAACATCTTCAGGTTGCTAGGCGAGGACTACGAATGAATATATTCTTCAGAGTTTAAACAACTAGTATAGCTTGATGGGCTAATATGAATCCCAGAGTACCCTGTGTTAGAAACCTTGCTCTGATACCAGATGTAATGCCCACCTTGAACACCTTAAAGAAAAACACATTTAAGCTACATGAAACAAGAACATTTTTTTTTTTTTAAATGATTAAGATAACAAAGAAATGTTAACATAACTATTTACACCATTACACTTATGACATACTCTCCAAGGTTTCAAGGCTGCATTACTTAACAAACCAACTAACATAATTTAACATTCATCAGTAACTGATTCGAATCCAATGCACAATAACTTATTCATATTCATTGCATGTCGACAAATAATGTAATACTATCTACATGATCAAATACATAACTGAAACGTTCTCCTTACATGAAAGTACCTCATTACATCATTACATTATCATTTCCAGACTATATCAGAATTACATACACAATGAATGTTCTATTACACAAATCTGGTACAAGATTATACACATACATCTTCATCAACTCGTACAAATACAAATGTCTCAAAACTGAGATACATCCTTTTCTGCACATGAACTTGTCAAAGAATAACCAATGGATAAAATAGCTCTTCCACCCGACCATGTGGAACCCTAAGGTCCACCCCCCGAGCTAGGAGTTACATGAGGTCCCAAACAATGACAGTCAGGTAGACAAAGACTAACATAAACAAAGATGACCAAACGCCAATACAACACATGGCAATAACAATACAACACAACTTAACTTCAGGAGGCAACACATAACGAATGGGGAGAGTACAACTAGGGAATGCTAGGCTGCAGTAGGGAGAAGTGTCATCACATGGCTTGTCATGGGTTGTCCTGGTAAGCCTTCTTAGGCCCCGGCCCCCTATCTTGGGTTGTCCTAGTAGCCTCTTCTGACTCCCGGCCCCCATACAACGCTCATGTGGAATCAACATACCTTTCATGGGGACAAGGTAGTTGATCTTGCCATTCCAAGCCTTCTCATCTCATCTCAAGCCTAAACAAGCACTTGAGCCATGAGTGAGGCATCCACTTATCTTGTTTAGTGTATTTAACTACCCAACCCCCTAATTCATTATTTAGGTTATCACTTGATTAATCTACTTCCAACGGGTTATCCTGACTGCCACTTTGGGCACCGGCCCCACATTGAAAGCAACTCCCCTACCTGCATCTAGAAGACCCTACTCAACAAACATAGCAAACATCATCATGACGACGATGATACATAAACCATGCAAGGCATTGACCATCTTGCATAACCATTATTCTGATATGAACATATATATGTAATGATGCAAGGCATTCACCTTCTTGCATATCATCTCAATTACAAGGACATACTCTTAATACATTTTCCATGGCTTCCAATGAAGTAACTCATAAGAAAAATACTTTTTTCATGAATACTGATGTCTCCCCATTGCCTAATCCAACACAACATCCCAAACAAATAAATAGATAAATCACAACATTCATGAAGAGCCTTTCTACACATCAAGATGCATTTAGAATATTTACATTCTCTCACAACACCATAACCAAATTCCTTATACATGACAAAAGGCGACATGATTTCATTAACTCAGGACACTTATCAATACATTACATGAAGTTGAAACACAACAACCTTGGCCTCTGGAAATGAACCCTTGACAACTTACACCTTGACCATCTCATACAATTTCAATCCACACTAACTAATTATCTAATACCTTTAAATCAAATTTCCAATACAATAATTATATACCTAATCCTTAATCCATTATCTTAGCAAAATGAAGAAACCATATTAAAACCGATGTCAATCTAAATTAAATTTTATTAACCATAATATATGTAATCACAATGATTTTCTTTTAATCAAATAAATAATGACAACATTATTCTAAATCCCCAATTTTATTTGGCAACTATACTTTTGGAATAATAATAATAGTAACAATAATTATTATTATTATTATTATTGTAATAATAACAATAATGATAATAATAATAATTATAATTATAATAATGATACTAATAATAACGTTGATATTAATAGTACTACTGTTAATATACCAAGGTCATTGAACACATTGAAAGAAAAATAAACATTCCTTAGGATAAATCTAAGCCAATCAAATGAAATGCATACAAGAAAGCACAACTAACCTAGATTAACAATGACGGGTTTCTGCAGCCTAGAATTGGAACGATAAATCTTAATGCGTGGAAAATAAGAAAACTCTGTTTTTATTGTGAATCAAATCACTCATGCTTATGTTTGTTCTCTACCAATAATCCCTCAGTCTTTTTGTGTGCTTTCACTTGCTAAAATATTTGACCACATGGATAAAACAGTTATAGTCAAGCATTTGGTTTGGAAGGCTAAACAACTTTTTCATTCTAGATTTTTTTGTGATTACTACTTGTTCCTTCAATATTCTTACTCAGTTTTTTTTGTGTAGATATGATATTGGCTGCCAAACCTTCGATTTTTTTCTTGGAACACACAGTTTTTTTTTTCTTTCATCTTCTGTGACGTTTGCCTTGGAGTAGTTTGGTTTTGGAGAAATGCTTATACTTTTCATTAAAGGGTTTACTGTTGGACGATTTACAGTAGAGTTCACACAGTTATGCAGAGCAGTATTTGGAAGAAAAGCCCTTGTAGACTCTACCTCCACTGCATTGTTATTGAGGCCAGTAGCCTACAAATCATCATAGCCTGAGAAAATAGCATCCATTGCTGAAGGCTGACATGATAAATCTTTAATGTCTTGAGTTCTTACAGAACTAGTAGCATCTCTAAGCAACTCTTTAGCAGTATCTCTAAGCAACTCTTCCCCTCGCATATAGGCAATAGCAGCATCAACTTTGGAAGCCCTCGTTGTTTCTAGAAAGCCTTCCAATTCAGTCTTCAATGTTTCTAAAGCTAAATGTTTCTCTTCAAGATAAAGCCTTGCTGCTTCCAATTTCATTTGCACTCTGTCCTCCCGCAAATCTCAGCCATTTGGAGCATTCTTCGCTCCTCGAATTTGGCTTTATCTTCCCCAATTTCCTTGGTCAGTTCATCACAGATATCTTCCATTACATCTCTAGCCTTCCTCTCCCTCTCAAGTTCCAACCAATCCCTTGATGCCTCAAAAATAAGAAGTCTTCCAAGCTCTACCATAGCATTTTTTGAAAATCGGACATGGGCTTAGCTCATTTCAAAGAACGGATACCCAATGCTTGATTAAGGGATGTGGGAGTACCAATACCAGCATCCTATCCTCTACAACATTTTTGTTTGCTGTTGTTACCGAACGCTTGATACTGAACCTAGCTTGCTTTGTCTCTTTTATCAGCAAGCCTGAACTTGAAAACTTTGCACAACATTGTCTCTGCAATAGTTTGCACTGATGCAGACTACCAATGTGAAGATGCTTCATGGTATTGCTTTTATGAAATGAAGAAACCTAAGCTTGAATGGGGAAAACTGAGTATATACATCTCATGGCCATTTTATTCCCCGTTGGAATGAAACGGCTCAATCATGCATTTGCTATTTTATCGCTCCTAAATCTATAAACATGAAATGAAATGATAAGATAGATGCTTGTTTTACTTTTACCTTTCTGGAAGTCTTTTGTTCTAATTCCATCTTGTACATTCATGCATGAGCTAGCTCGAGCTCTGTGCGCAGGAATTCAACCAGTAACTTGTGCTCTCCTTCCAGAATTTGTATGCGGTTGTAAGCTGTGAACAACTCATCCAAAGTAATGGAGTTATCCATAGAGGCACTCTTATCTTCCGAAATCAAACCTGTCTGTACTAATGAGCCATTCTGAATCTCAACGCAGCCTCCATTGCTTACAGCAACTCCATCCTGTATTTCTCCATTATTCTTCTTCTTCCCAGATGGCATAGATTTTGCAGGAGCGCCATTGCTATTGTTGCAGTCATTGTCGGCCTCATCAATTGAATGCTGTAAAACATGGCTTAAGTCTTCACGGTTTTGAATCTCGTGAGGAGGACATGGATATTACAGACCAATCTACATCTAGAAACAGTGGCCTCGCCTTATTTATCTTCAATTTGGTCATTCGCTACCCACCATTTACAAATGCAAATTAGTCTTGAAACAATACAAAACCCCTACAGCGATTTCATTCTATGGAGATCTCAGAACTTAATAGAAGTCTGATTTTAATAATATATGTCTGGTAAATGTCAGACTTTTGTCTCCTCACAGCCAACAATGGTTGGTAGAAATAAGTATTTAAAACCACAGCAATCACAGACATAATTCAAACATAAGATGGTTGGAACAGATATGCACAGAATAGATTCATTAAGAGGCTTTAGAAACTCTTAAGCATGTGCAAATCTTCAGAAGAAAAACGAACATATAACCAAGTGCTACAGATGATCTCTTGACTGTGTTATAGCAGCGTTGGTTTTTTGATCAGAGAGTATGAAAAATCAGAGGAATCAATTCTTTCTAGTCTAAAAGAGCACTAGATCTAGAACATTACTGCAACCAGTAATAAAAACTAGTGATAAACCATTTAATGGAAATGTTAAGATATATATCTCAGATTAAACATCAGAGGGATGCAGAAAACAACTTAATTGCAAACTAAAATATCTCTCGAAGTAGAAATTCAACCAAAACAATCCATTTAGAAGCAAGGAAACGATCAACACCCATAGATTCAGATTCAGAGGAAAGGAATTATGCATTTAAAGGAACCTGGCTGCGGCGTCAAATCGACAAGTCTGCTTCAGTTGCTGCAGTTCCAAGCCTCTTATTCCAGTCTTCTTCTCTCTGCTTCTTTCACCTATAATGCTGTCCCCTTTGCCTCAACAAGCCTTTTCTTTTATAACACGGCCCCTTACTTCTTCCAAGGGACTCAGCACGTGATCCCGTGCATCTCCCTCCTCAAGATATACTTTTATTTAATTTAATGATCCCAAAGAAGTTCCTTATTTATTTTATTGTATTTCATTTTTTTAAATGAAAACACATAATTCCTGACAACATTTAATGACTTTATAGCCGACCAACCATATTGTATTTAATAAAGTTATAATATTACAACTATCTATAATAGTACAACTATATTTTAATTTATTTTATTAATTAAGTTGTAAATCACTAATTACAACATAACTTACAACTATTTTATTTATTTAAATATTTATTGTAAATAATATTATATTAAATAATACAAAACCTCTTACAATCTTTATTTAACAACTATACTTCTAATAAAATAATAATTTATTTACAACAACAATTAACAACTATCGACACAATATTATCTTTTATAAATATATTTAATTATCAACATTATACTTTCTGTAATATAATTCTATTTAATGCACAACGACACCTTACACACTTAGACACTTTCTAACCTAGTTAGACTCCAAGGTGCAATATTACCTGTCTGCAAGTCATGATCGAATGACAAACAATAACCACAAGGATAAACTGACAACTAGACCACACTGACATGGGACCTCACGTTAACTCCAAACAACTAATCCATTGGTGAAGGCACGCTCAGACCTGTAATTAGGTGGAGTCGATGCCTAGTACCTGCATTCCTGCAACAATGCACGGTTAAGCATAACAAGATGTATATCCACATATAGTCCTATAGTGAATGGAAATCCCAGTGGTGTACGGTACTCGAGAGCGAGTAATACAACACTATTCCATTCACATTTATGAATAAACGATTAACTACGTTGAACAAGATATCTGATTACTAGACAACAACATAAAACATTCAATCCTCTTACAATCCAATATCGTAATTAACATCAAATCATCTGTAACATCTAGTTTATTTATCAAATTGTAAAGCATAAAATAACCTATTCTCACATCAACATCTGTTATAATAACAATTAGGTCCATAATGAAGTAACAATATAACAAGAGATCCATCATCTATGGTCTAAGATACTATCATAAGGTCTAAGCAAACATCAATCTGATGGACGATGAGATGAGGGGCATTACAAGCTTCTCCCAAGGTTATGTCTCACTGATGATGCCTTCACAAAACTGCAAGTCCTCAAATCACCTAACTTCCAACCCAGACCCTAGCACATGGAGATGCTAGGTTTGTCTACTGCGCAGCACAATCGATCCGATCCTCTCCACCATCAAACAAAATACAAATGACAAAAATAGAAACAAGAAATAAAAACACATATGTACACCGAGAAGCCATTCCACTGATTTCGACAAAAATCTTATCAGTGGAATGCTTCATATGGCCATATCACAACAATGGAAAGCACAAAACATAAAGGAAATCTACAGCTAACAAACTTGCAATTACAAAGAACAAGAATCGAAATGATGGAACAGAATATCTTTATTTCTCTTTGAAATAATGTTCAATCACACTCAACCTCCTCTTTGTGATTTGATTACATTTGATCACAATATCATATGACTGATTACAACCTCAAACCCTAATACCTGATCTTGTTCATTTCCCTAGTTTTTATAGATTCACCCAGAGGAACAACAACCCTAGTCCAAGTGGCTGGGAAAAAACTATCTCCAAGCAACTGGGAGAACTAACTGATTCCAACCGTCTAAAACTAACAACTTTTGACAAAAGTAACCTAAGTCACTAGGGACTTACAAACATAAATTACTTGCATTGGTCAAATAGACCTTATTACATCATAACATAATTTTAGAACAAAACATGATTCAAATGCCTCATGGAGGCCACCTTGTGTTAGGTGCTCCCGCACCATACTCCCGGGGCTTAAAAGAACTCAAGTCCCTTGAGGAACCAAGTCTGAAATAGTAACTCCATGCTTGATGATGTCTTCCTCGCACATCCAGGTAGCATCCTCATTAGGCAAACCACACCATTTGACTAGATACTACTTGTAGGTTTTATGTCTGGTCTTCTTCTAAACTTTGGTGTCCAAAATACATTTGAGCTATACTAGCTGACTCGGTGGAAAATCATAAATCCATTCTGCATCCCCTACCCCTGTCACATCTGAATCTATAACATTGTCTCCCTTGAATGGAAATAGTTCTGACACGTTGAAAATGGGTGATATTGGTAGACTTGGAGGAAGTTCAATTTCATATGCATTAGGCTCAAATTTGTGTACAATCTTGCATGGACCTATCTTCTTCATAAGAAGCTTCATGGGCTGCCCCTTCGGAAGTCTTTCTTTCTTCAGATATGCCATTACCAGATCCCCAACTTTGTATTGGACATCCCTTTTCTTCTGATCAACTCTCTCTTTGTATTTCCCTGTGTTCTTCTAGATAGTTTCCCTAATAGCATCATGGATACCCTTCATGCTGACTACAAAATCTTCTCCTTGTGCAATCCTTTTCTCCATGTTCTGGAGATCCCTGAGCTCCAAAATTCCCCTGGGATGAATCCCATATAAAACTTCAAAAGTGTGCTTTCTTGTGCTCCTATTAACAGAATCGTTATATGCAAACTATGCTTGTGGGATGATCATATCCCATGCTTCTCCATGTTGTTTAGTCAAACACCTCAAAAGATTACCCAGTGATCTATTCACCACCTTAGTTTGTCCATCCGTCTGAGGGTGATAGGCTGACGTGAAAGATAATTGAGTGCCCAATTTCTTCCACAATGTGCGCCAAAAATGTCCCACAAACTTGGGATCTCTGTCAGTGACAATATTCAATGGAAAACTATGAAGTCAAACTATTTCTTTAAAGAATAGACCAGCAATGTGTGAAGCATCATTGGTACATTTTCATGGTACAAAATGAGCCATTTTACAAAATCTATCAATTATAACAAACACACTATCAAAACCTCTTTGAGTCTGGGGAAGACCCAAAACAAAATCCATACTTATACATTCCCATGGCCTTTGAGGAATTGGAAGTGGTTGATAGAGACCTACATTGGATGAAGTCCCTTTGGCTCTCTGGCAAATGTGACAACTGTCTACAAATTTTCTGACATCTGTTTGCATCTTAGGCCAGAAGTAAAACCTTCTCACTTGCTCCAATGTCTTGTCCAATCCAAAATGACCTCCAAGACTACCGCAATGTTTGTCTTTTATGATGTTCTCCCTCATGGAACATCTAGGCACATACAACTAGTTCCCTTTAAATAGTAACCCCTACTGTAGCAAAAATTTAGAAAAATTAGAATGATAGGAATCTAAAAGTTGTGAACAAACTGCATATATCTCCTTGAAGTCCTCATCATCCTAGTACATATTCTTGAGAGAATCCACTCCCACACTTTGCAACTAGATTTCCTATATAGCACACACTCTTCTGCTCAGAGCATCTGCCACCTTGTTGGATTGTCCCTTCTTATGTTTGATGGAGAAAGTATACACCTAGAGTTATTCGACCCACTTCATATGTCTGTGATTTAGCTCCTCCTGTGAATTCAAAAAACTCAAAGCATGGTTGTCAGTATAAACAATGAATTCCTTGGGCAAGAGATAATGTCTCCATTTTTTCAATGCTTGCACCATTGCATACAGTTCTAGATCATATGTGGAATACTTCCTTTTAGCATCATTCAACTTTTCACTAAAGAAAGCAACAGGTCTGCCTTCCTGACTCAAGATAGCACCAATGGCAAGGTTACTAGCATCACATTCCACAATAAACAACTTATTAAAATCAGGCAAAACCAAAATGGGTTTCTCTACTATTTTTTGTTTGAGAATCTCAAAAGACTCATCAGCTGCTCTATTCCAAACAAACTTACATTTCTGTCCTCCTTTTATGGTATCTAGAATGGGTGCACAAATATGACTAAATCCTGTTATGAATTTCCTATAAAAAGTTGCCAACCCATGAAAACTCCTTACATCACTTACTATTTTAGGTGATGGCCAAGACAAAATAGCATTTACCTTTTCTGGATCCATTTTCAAATTGCCCTGGGATATCACAAATCCAAGGTATGTGAGTTCTTCCTTCATGAAGACACTCTTCTCCATATTGATCATCAGTTTCTCCTCATGCAGCTTCTTCAACACCTATTCCAAATGCTGCAAATGTTCTTCTTTTGTTCTACTAAAAACCAAAATATCATCTAGATAGACAACAATAAATTTACCAATAAAATCCTTCAATACCTCATTCATTAGACACATGAAAGTACTAGGAGCATTGGATAGACCAAATGGCATCACCAGCCACTCATAAAGACCTTCATTAGTCTTAAAGGTTGTCTTCCATTCATCCCCTTGTCTAATCCTGATCTGATGGTATCCACTCTTAAGATCAATTTTAGAAAAATATTGAGCTCCACCCAAACAATCCATGAGGTCCTCTATTCTGGGCATAGGAAACCTATATCTGATGGCGGTCTTATTGATGGCCCTCGAATTAGTGCACAACCTCCATTTGCCATCCTTCTTGGGAGCTAAAACTATGGGTACAACACATGGACTAAGACTTTTTCTCACCAGGCCTTTATCCAATAGTTCTTGTACTTGTTTAGCAATCTCCTCATTCTGATAAGGTGTCATTTTATAAGCTAGTTTATTTGGCAATGTGGATCCTGGGATGAAGTCAATCTGATGACTTATGTCTCTCATAGGGGGTAGTACCTTGGGCATATCCTCCACCATGATACCCTTATATTTGTCTAACAATTCTTGCACTTCCTTAGGGACTTTGTCCTTGTTGTTTTCTGACAAATTAGAATTGTCTTTAGGTTTCAAAATTAGAGCATACCCCTGGGTTCCCTCTTCTTTCAGAGTATGGAGAAACTCTTTCCCACTTATTAACATGATACTTGAGCCTACAGTCTTGTCTACACCCTCTTCTGGTAAAGGATCCATCTTATATTGTCTACCATTCTTGGTGATAACAAAGGAATTGGATTTACCATCATGTTGGGCTTATACATCATACTACCAAGGTCTTCCTAACAGTAAATGGCATGCATCCATGGGATTTATATCACACAACAGTTTCTCCCTATATTCCCCTATCTGAAATTCTACCCAAGCTTGTTCCTCAACCAAGATTTGTTGCCCTTTGTTCAGCCATGACACTTTGTATGGACTAACATGTGGCAATCTTTTCAAATTCAATTTCTCTACCATTTCTACAGAAACTAAATTTTTAGTGGAGCCAGAATCAACAATTACTTTACACCTTTTGCCGGAAACCTTACACAGAGTTTTGAATAGTGTCTTCCTCTGGGGTGGTTCCTTGTTCTGTGGCACTTTCAGCATTGTTCTTCTCATCATGAGATTCTCTCCATCTTGTGCTAGAGCTGCGCTTCCCATTGGTGAAGTCACACTCTGACAATCTTCTTCCTGAATCAACTGGCTCCTTCTCTCTCCTACATGAGAGCTTGAGGCTTTCTCTAGACACTTGCTTGTTATGTGCCCAATTTGGTTACAATTATAACATCTTCCCATGAAGACGTTAGGACCTCTGCCTGGTCCACCAAATCTATCTCTCCCATTGGGTCTCTTTCCTCTGAAACCCTCTCTGGAACCAGATTCTCCACTGTGTTCTTGCTGACTGGACTCCCCTTGATTCTTCTGGAACTGATTTCTGCCACCAAAGCTATTTCTGCCCCTAAAATTTCTTCCACCTCTGCCTCTATTCTGTTGTTCTCCCTTTCTTTTCTGCTTCTCTTCTACTCTCAGCACCACTTGGAAACACTTGTCCACGGTTTTAGGTGTCAAGATGGTAATCTCATCTTATATACTATACTTTAGGCCATTAATATACCTAGCAACTCTTCCTTTCTCATCCTTAGCATGTCCAAACCTTAGAGACAATTTATTAAATTCCTTAGTATAGGTGGATACATCCATATCCTTCTGCTTGAGGTTCTACATTTTCTTGTATATCTGCACTTCATAATCCGCTGGTAGGAACTGATCCTTGATCCTCTCTACCATCCAACTCTAGGATGAGATCATGCTCTTGCCACTCTTCACCCTTTCTCCCTGGGTGTAGTTCCACCACATGAGTACAGTGCCCTTTAATTTCGTCTTTGCAAACTTCACTCTTCTATTCTCCAGTACCTCCTTGTACTCGAAATAATTATTCAGAGCCTCGATCCATTCAATGACTTCTTCTATGTCCATCTTTCCACTAAACATTGAAATCTCCATTTTTACCTCAGACGACTCCTTACCAAGTGATTTTATGGCCTCCAAAAATTATTTCTAGTTTGCAAATATACCTGTCTGTTCTGGGGTTGTTTCCTCTTCCCCATCTTCTTCTTCACCGGACTCCTTGTCTAATTTCTTGCCTTTTCCCAAGGTCTTCAACTCAGCCTGGAGAGCTTCCTTGACACCAGTCTTGATCATCTCCTCCATCTCCTTGAATTTCTTGACCATTTCGATGTTCATTCCCTTTGGAGGCATATTGCTAGCCCCTTCTTCGCTTTCTTTGTCTAACATAAACATTCATAGACAACACCAACACTTCTATAGACCTTTCACTGGCTCTGATACCAAAATGATGCAGAGCACACAATGGGAGTGAACACTTATCAAATTTTGAACCTGTCGAACCCACTATCGATAGGACTTAACACTGTCGACCAACTCAAAAATCATTCCACTGACACACCTATCTCCCCGATATCACTTTCAAGCACATCCTTCGGCAAGACTTAATTCATCGGTGAGCCCAAATACTTTTCCCCTGATACACCGATCACTCCGATATGCCAAACTGTGGTATATGCATAACATGACTTGTTATGGCCAGTTACTACACCCTTGATTCACCGTTACAACTGGTCACTTTTTGTATCTGACAGAATGTATATTCTCACATACATTCTCAATATACATTTGCGATATGCATTTGCAATATGCATTCTATCGGTCTAACACCTTGATCGATGTAACTTTCAAAGGCTTCTCTGAAGGTTATGTCTCGCTGATGATGCCTTCACAAAATTGCAAGTCCTCAAATTGCCTAACTTCCAACCCAGACCCTAGCACATGGAGATGCTAGGTTGGTCTACTGTGCAGCACAGTCGATCTGATTCTCTCCACTGTCAAACATAACACAAATGACAAAAATAGAAATAAGAAATAAAATCATATATGTACACTGAGAAGCCATTCCACTTATTTTGATATAAATCTTATCAGTGGAATGCTTCATATGGCCATATCGTAACAATGAAAAGCACAGAACAGAAAGGAAATCTAAAGCTAACAAACTTGCAATTATAGATAATAGGAATCAAAATGATGGAACATAATATCTTTATTTCTCTTTGAAACAATGTTCAATCACACTCAACCTCCTCTCTGCAATCTGATTACATTCGATCATAATATCATATGACTAATTGCAACCTCAAACCCTAATACCTGATCTTGTTCATTTTCATGGTTTTTATAGATTCACCTAGAGGAACAACAACCCTAGTCCAAGTGGCTGGGAGACTGATTCCAAGTGGCTAGGAAAAAACTATCTCCAAGCGGCTGAGAGAACTAACTGATTCCAACCATCTAAAACTAATAACTTTTGACAAAAGTGACCTAAGTCACTAGGGACTTACAAACAGAAATTACTTGCATTAGTCAAATAGACCTTATTACATCATAACATAATTTTAGAACAAAACATGATTCAAATGCCTCATGGAGGCCACCTTGTGTTAGGTGCTCCTGCACCAAAAATCCTGCTCCAAAATCCTACCAATATCTCAAGATTGAGCAATCAAGGTTTGCAAGTTCAAAACATGAAATCAAAAAAATAATTTGAACATGCAAACATTAGTGATGTGGAGATGTTCTCTTGATTGTGCTTTAGGTGTTGAGTTTCTCTTCTATGTCTTCAATATGGTAGAATATACTTGTAAGGGACACTCTTATGCTTTGGATGAGGGATTGCCCTAAATTTATCGATTTGAATGAGGGGTGATGGAGGGTTGAGATATGATCTCAGATTGGATGATGGATATTGATTAGATTGCATGGAGAAAGAGAAAGCTTGGGGGAGGTGGGAATGAATTAAAGACATAGATTGAGAGAAATGAAGGGTGAAGATTGCAAGCTCTCACACATGTATGAGAATCACATGTGTGAGAGTGGAGGATGTAGATGTCCTTGGGATAATGGATGGTGGAGATTTAGAATTGATTTAATTTTGGATTGAGAGATGGATGGCTAGGATTAAGTTGAACAAATTGATGACTAGGATGTAAAGTTAGTTTTATTTAGGATTTAGGGAATTTTAAATTAGAGAAAATGATGATGTGGATTTTGGATAAGATGACATTAGCTTGGTTAACTAAATAAATGATTTATTTAATTAACTAATGTTAAAATGCACTAATTATTAAATAAATTTATTTAATTAGCTAGTAAACACAAAACAATCCTAATTAATTAAATAATTTATTTAATTGATCAAATCTAGAAGAATTGATTATGGATGAATTTTAGGTGTTTACATTTTGTCCCTCTTTAAAATGTCATTGTGACTAGAATAAGCAATGTCATTTCAAAGAAATATAAAATATCGGTACTTGGTGAAGTAAAGGGGAAGATGCCCTAGTCAGTTGGAAAGAATGGAGTTAGTAAATGGGTAAATGATGCCCCTTCAAGAGAGTCGCTAGGAAAAAAATGGTATGGATAGTCTCTTGAAAAGAGAGGATGAAAAAGAGGAGAAAAAGGAGGAAAATTTGATGAAGAATGATGGAAGATAGGGGGAGGATGAATGATACCCCAAGTGTTGACATATTAGTTTTACTGATGGTTTGGTTTGGATTTCATTGATTGATGGTTGGTTTTGATACTTCAACACTTGAAGAGATTTTTTATGTGATATGTTATAGGATGGGAATGAACATTGGTGATTGCAAGTACATGTAGGGAACCATTGAGCATAATCCATATGTGTTGAGAAACTTCTTTGCTATAGCATAAAATAGGATGCACCAAGATATAAAGATCTAGGCAACATGTTGTTTTATGCATAAAAAGATTGGCCTAAAAGAAAAAGTCACAAGCAAGAATATGATGTATGGCACCATGATATGAAAGACCATAATGTCTTTGTTGTGATATGCTACAAGGAACATTATAGATGCAAACAATATGATAAAACACACAAGAAAACAAATAAGATTTTTCCCTTGGTCAAGCTAGAAGTTGAAGATTGATTTAGTGATGCTGATAGCATTGTTGATTTGAGAACTTGATATATCCTAGGAACAACACAAATATTTAGAATGATATATCTTGATGATGATGTAATGATTTGTTTAGAACTAAAGGAAGCTTACAGTAGCAAGATGAGGGACAAAGCCTATGGATTCTTTCATATGGGTGCTAGATTGCTTGTCTATATTAGTTTGAATTATTTTATTTTATTGTGATGTTTGGATTGTGGTGCTAGGATAGTTATGCTAGATCTTGATACAGATTTAGAGTGCTTCATTTAAAGATATATGGTTTTTTGGGTAGTCTTTTGAATATTTTTCTAGATGGTATTGTTGTCTAAATGGTGTAACCAATGACAAGGGAAAATAACGTCTAGAGACAAGGATGAAAGTTAGATTTACTGGAAGGAATGAGGGAGTGTAGATAGTGGAGGGAATGAACATAGCATTCAAGATGGGATGGGTAAAGGATTTGGGATGGGATGGATGGAAGATGGTTTGATGGAGGGATGTGGTCTCCAAGGACTATGTTACATAGGAATAATGTGTCCCCACTACTCATGATGTTACACTATAATGCTAACTAAAGGAGGTGCTGATATGTTCTAATACATTTGTTATAAAATAATAGATATATCAAGAAGTGTTTAAGGCATGTTTCAACATTTTTATCTTACACTTTTAACAAGGTCAGAAGCGAGAAGTAAGAATGAATTGGGTATGTTGAAATAGTTATGAAGATATGGTGGATGGCAATCATGTGATGGTATGATGGAAGGGATAATTAGGATGGGGGATGGACAAGAGATTTGATGGAAGAAGGTTGCCCCCAAGTGTAAGGTTCACATAGAAAATTGATTTATGCATGATTGCCACAAATGGGTTTTCATCATGGTACTAGACCAAGGCACCATCAGAATGGTTTTCACCATTAAATGAAAATTTTCTCTTTACTCTTGATTTTTTAAATTTTTCTATTTTTTAGACATTTTGGATTTCTAAGTTTTTGCTACTTTGGGTGTCAAGTGCCTACCTATTTGATGTAGCCAAGTTAGATGCTCCTATCATGATCTTTTGTTTAATTTCTTTGTTGGGATCATTTAATTGATGTACAATCCATAAGTGTTGCACGATGCTCTTTGATAAATGGGTTGGCTTTATCTAAGTGTGAACATCTTGATAGGGTGCCATCAGAGCCCTTATGGTAAATCATTTCTACCAGGATATAGAAGATTCAAGATTTTGGGTTTTTAGATTTAAGATTTGGGTATTGGGATTCAGATTTTAGATTTGGGAATTTTGATGTAGGATGTCTGGATCAGGATTTAGGTATAAGATTTTGTTAGAGCATAATTTTATTAGGGGTGATACCCTTATAACATTTATATATTGTTCTAAATAAGGTTATAAAACCTTATATTATAAAGCATATACCATTTAATAATTAAGATCTCATACGATTAGATTATTAATTATTTACAAATGGTTGCTCTGAATGGGTGTGACTAAGACCCCTTTACGTATTATGCCACCCCTTCTCCTATATTTAAGGAGGTTCTCTCTCATTTGAGAGTGATGTGAATTTGGCAATTTATAGTGAATTATATCACTATGCACAGAAGGTATTACTGACCTTGTAGAAGTATGTAGAGGAGTATAACCCCAAGTTCAGTCTATTTTCTAATAGACTATTTTTTGTAAGTGTTTTAGTAAAATAATTATTTATGGTGTTTTTCCCATGTATATCTTGTGTAATGTGTTAAACTCATGCTTGTATAATTCTCATTTATATTTATTTTATATTTTTTTCATAATGATTAGTATCCTAGGATCCTAATTTCTAACATAGTAATAGAGTAGGGTAGGCTATAATAATCATTCTTACAGGTTATACTAGAAGGCATGTAGAACTTGATGGGAAATCTCTTTATGCACAATAAACACATGTGCAAGAATTCTGGTTCACCTTTTTTTATTGGTTTAAATCAATTCATCAAAGCCAAGTACAAAAATTCTAATAATTTTTGGAGGTGATTTCTAAAAGATTTTTTTATTTATAGTAAAACACTTCATTCAAGTCATGGATGGCTCATACTGAATTTACAACAAAACACAAATTCAATTCTAACTTGAATTGAATCTACAATGAAACTTTTTATTTTTAAAGAGTATTATTTTCAAATTGGACAAAATTAAGAACATGGTCATGTGAGAAATTGGGATATAATCAAAGGATTCATTACTAGAGATATAGTCCTCCTCATTAGAGTATGATTTTATTTATGTTTAATTAAAACAATTAAATCAAATCATTAAAAATGAAAGTGTGATTATAAAACAATGAATAACAACCATGCTAACAAAGAAAACTTAAAGTTACTATTAAATTAAGAAAGTTTCTAAATTGGTATTAAAAAAAATATTTAACATAGTCTTATTTTTAAGAGTTAAAACCATTTAATTTCCCATTTCCTTTGGAAGGAATGGCGTTTCTCTGGAGGCAATGCAGGTAAGCTAGGGTTTCTCTACCCTAGATCTACCCTAGCATAGGGGGGAGCTTGTGGTCTTCTAGGTAGCGGTCAAGGGTGGTTGCCTTCTTTTGATTTCTAGTGAGGGTTTTTACAGCTTGCAGGAGGGGGGTTTCTTTTTGTCTTTTTTGGTACGCTACTTGGTTTTGAGCTACCTTTTGTGTTTTGTTTTGTCTTTTTATTCCAGTGGTTTAGCTTTTAGGTTTGGGTCTTTCTCTCATTCTCTTTAAGATGCATGCATCAGTAGCCAAGTCTGATCTAGGTTCTTCCCTTCCCAAAGGAAGTCAAAGCATTCCAAATGTGGGTTTCTCAGGTGAGGTTTTGTTGAGGACCAGTGGTTTTCAGCTTCACAAAGTCAATGGGTACTTGGAGAGAATGCGGGACTAACCGGTGCTAGTGATTCAACTAGATTTGGTTGCAGATAATGTGGAGTACTACAGTAACCACGTATTGATTTGCAAGTTCATGGGGATGCAGGTTTTGCTCTCCTTTCTAGATTCTTGGGTTCGCAAGACCTAGTATCCTAAGGGGGATTTTGACATCCTACTGGTGGCCAACAATTTCTTCATGGTGGATTTTTCTTGCATTACTGACAGAAATTAGGCTTTCAAAGGTGAGCCATATTTTTACAACTAGGTGGGCCCTTTTATTAAGCCATGGCATGTGGGATTCAATTCTGCTGAGGAGTTTCCTTCTTGGATTATGTTCTAGGTACACCTCCCTCAGTTACCCCTGGAGTGCTAGTGAAGTGACATATTATAGATGATTACTCTTTTGCTAGGTAATCCTATTGGGCCATCTCAACAGACTTTAAATAAAAGGGTTCTTTTTTTTGCTTGAGTGTGTGTTGAAATTAACCTTAGCAACCGATTGCCAAACTCGGTGGAAATAAGCATTGGGACCACATCTTGGACCCAACAATTGGATTATGAGGCATTACCTTTCCAGTGTCACTTATGTCATGAATATGGGTATCTGCAGTGGAAGTGTTCGAAACCAAGTACGACTGCTGGTAGGACTACTAATTCTCATCAGTCTGCCCCAAAGGTGGACAAAGGTAAGACTCCCATGTAGGGGGTGGAGACAGATAAAGATGGTTTTGTGCTAGTTAAGCCCTGTAATAGGAATAGAGGACAAAAGAGAACTCTCAATAGGTTTCATGCGTTAGAAGACTCGATTTAGGAGGAAGGTCTGCCCTTTGAAATGCAAGTTATAAATAGTAATATTGTTGAGAAATGCCTGGTGGATCAGTCTCCTACTATTTCTAGTCAAGACCCAAGAGGAGGGCAGTTAGCTCATATGGATGTGACAGATCTCCATTCCTTGGTACCTGGGCTTGGGGAAATGGGATTGACAATAGATTCTGATTTGGTTTTAGACTCCCCTAGTTTGGGGATTGTTATTGGGAAGGTTGTTGCGAAATTTGGTAAAAGAAAATCTCCTACTCTTATTTTGGGCTTACAGCAAAAGCCCCCCAAAAAAGGGCCTCCTAAGAAGCCTCTTAAAGCAGGCAGAAAGAAGGATCAAGAAAAGGCAAAGCTAATTAGATAGAATTTGGTGGAATCTAGCTCAGTGAGGATTATTGATTCTCACTTCTCTCAACCCCAATGATGATTGTGATTTCTTGGAATGTTAGGGGTATGAATAGCATCCCTAGACAAAAGGCTATTCATGACTTGATCCATGTTCAGTCTCCTGATTTAGTTTTCCACCAGGAGACTAAGCTGACTGTTGATAGTATGTTAAGTATGGCTCCTAAGATCTGGGGTAGAGGCCTATCTCAATGTGATGGGGCACAAGGCAGCTCAAGGGGACTTGTCTTCTTATGGGATATGCATAGAGTTGCTCCTATCTAGTGGCTTTCTGACATGGGCTCAATATATCTTATTGCTTCTAGTCTAGAGTCAGGTGAAAGAGTTCTACTTTCTAATATTTATGCTCCTTCAGATCTCCCTAGCAAGATTCAATTATGGTCTAATATTAGATTCTTGTGTTTGTTGGAACCCCTTCTTTCTTGGATTCTTACAAGTGATTTTAATGCTATCTTATCTCTGGAAGAGAAAAGGGGTGGGACTTACCATCTAGATCCTGCCTCAGCACTCTTGAGGGATAATGCGGCCTATATGAATTTGGTGGATATCAAGCCCTGAAATGGATTATTTACCTAGAACAATCAAAGGATTGGTGATGCCACTATCTCTGAAAGGTTAGACAAGTTCTTGGTGTCCTAATTTTGGGTGAGTGTCAATTCGACAACTACCTCTGAGATTTTAGATTGGCAGGGCTCATATCACTAGCCGATCAAATTTTCTTCTTGCTTGACTCGATTTTCTAAAAGGTAGTCTTTTAAATTTCAACTTATGTGGCTTAGAGATGATTCTCTCCATGATATGCTTCCAGGGTGGTGGAGGGATGGGAAGCCTTCTTTTGGCACTGCTATGTACTCTTTTGTCAAAAGGTTTCAGTACGTCAAATATAAGTTCAAATGTTGGAACTGACACCATTTCGACAATGTTTACTAGGCTAAAAGGTTTGCACAAGAGCACTTGGACTCTATTACTCAGAAAATTAGGACTCAGGGACTATCTGAGGAGCTGATTTTGATGGAAGATGTGGCTATTAAGGATGTGGAGGAATGGGAGTTTCATGAGGAAACTTTCTAGAAACAAAAATCCCGCATTGATTGGCTTCAGGAAGGGGACAAGAATACTTACTTTTTTCATAATTTGGTTAAGGATAGAAGACAAGGAAATCTCATTTCGTCTCTCAGATCCCCAGATGGTGAACTTCTTCTTTCTTCAGTGGAGATTTTGATAGAGTCTATCTGGTTCTTCTCTGCTCTTTTAATCTCTGATGATTCCCCTCTTGCCAATGTGGAAGAAGATACAATCTTGGCTTACATTCCTCCCTTGGTGACTGGCAAAATGAATGATTCTCTTATCAAGCTAATTTCTCTGTTGGAGTTGGAGAATATTGTGTTTTAGATGCAGAAAGGTAAATCTCCTGGTCCGAATGGGTTCCCAATTGAGTTCTTTCAAGAGTTTTGGCAGACTATAAAGCTTGACCTTATGGAGGTTATTCAGGAATCCCAAAGGAATAAGCAAATGTTAAGAGCCTTGAATGCCACTTTCGTGGCTCTCAGCACTAAGTGAGAAGGGGCTAATTCATTGGAACTCTTCAGGCTCATTACTCTTTGTAATGTGGTATACAAAATAATGACCAAGCTGATAGATGAGAACCTGAATCAATGATTAGATAGATTGGTTTCTGAAGAATAGGGTGGATTTGTGGCTGACAGGAAGATTCTGGATGGGGTGGTTATTACGACTGAGACTGTGCACTCTATGGCCTCCTCCAAGGAGAAGGCTATGTTTATTAACCTAAACATTGCCAAGGCTTATGACTATGTCAAATGGGATTTTCTAACCAAGACTTTGATAGCTTTTGGGTTTGAGAGGGCCTAGATTGATTGGGTTATGAATTGTGTCATGACTACCTCCTTTTTTGTGCTTGTCAACGGGGAACCTTGTGAACTTTTTGGGGCTACCAGGGGCCTATGCCAAGGGGACCCTTTATCTCCTTATTTATTTATTTTGATGGTTGAAGGGCTTGGGAGATTTTTAAAATCCCATGTGGAGCTTGGTTTCATTCAGGGTTGGCGTTGGGGCAATAACATACCCCCCAATCCCATCTTCAGTTTGTCGATGATACAGTGTTAATGGGTCTCACTAGAGTGGATGAAGTAGTTAATCTTAGGAAGGCCCTAGATTGTTATTTGGCTACCTCAGGACAAAGCATCAATGAAGGCAAGTCCTTTATCTATTTCTTTAATAATCCTAACCTTATTCAATAGAGAATTGTAGGTATCCTCAGATTTCATATTGGCTCGCTTCCTTTTGGTTACCTTGGCATTCCCCTGGCTATTTGTGCACTTCCTTGAGTGTTCTAGTAGGATATTATTGAAAAGTTTCATAAAAAGGTTAGTCATTGGACTTGTAGGTGGCTTTCTATTGCAGGAAGAGTGAGTCTTCTGAAGTCTGTGGTTCAGGTTCTCCCACTATACATATTTTTTGTGTTATCTGCCCCTACCATATTTGTGAACAACTTTGAGAGTCTTTGTCGATAGTTTCTTTGGTCTGGTAATCTTCTTTCAAGGAAGTAGATTTTGGTCAAGTGGGATGTTGTTTACTGACTGACGTAGGAGGGTGGTGTTGGGCTTCGTCAGGCTAATTTGAATGGGAAGGCATTGGTGGCTACACTTTATTGGAGATGGTGTTCTCATCAACATCAGACATGGGTTAAAATCCTCACCTCAAAATATCTGGATTGTGTGGATGTACCTAGATATAACATATTAGGCAAGGGATCTATGGTTTGAAACACCCTCAAGAGAGGAGCCAAGCTGGTTAACACAAGCACTATTCTAGATTTCTACCAGGGGCTTAGAGGCTCTCTTTTGGTTTGATTCCTGGGATGGAAATCCTCCTATTTTGTCTTCTCACCCTCACTTGCAAGATCTTTGCAGGCATTTTTTGCAAGCTGGTTGGACTCATGTGATGGATTTCAAATCCCCTCAGATTCTAGATTGGGCTACGGTGTACAAGTGGAAGGACCTGAGCGAATGGCCGCCTAGAGGAATGGTGGAGGATCGCCAGGAGTTGGCTGGCATCTTGGCTGGTAGGATTTGTAACTCTCTTTTGGAGAGAGATGTTCTCACCTGGGTGGTGACTAGAAAGGTAAATTCACTGTGGCATCTAGTTATCAAGTTCTGGATGAACATATGTTTAGGTACATGGGGATCCCCTGGTGGAAGCTGATCTGGAATAAATTCTTGTGGCCTAAGTGCAACTTCTTTTCTTGGTTTGTGATGTATAACAGGTGTCTAACCTAGGAGAATCTTTAGAAGAGGGGTTTCCAGAGTCCCTCTATGTGTGTTATGTGCTTTAATAGTGAAGAGACTACCCCTCATCTCTTCTTCTAGTGTTCTTTTAGTAAGGCAATTTGGCATTTTTGGTGGGATCTTTGGAGGCAACTGTGTTGGCATGCCTTGTCTTTAGAGGACTTCTGGAGCAAGCTGGGGAGGTCTCTAGCAAAGACTTCCTTTCTCCACATTACTTGAACCATTGGTCCTAGCTTTATCATATGGCATATTTGGTTAGAGCGTAATCGCAAGATTTTTCTAGATAGGAAGCTTTAGGTGCGACAGGTTTGGATGAGGATCTGGGGAGTGCTTCAGGAGACTTTGGTAGCTAAGTGTGATCTCTTGGTCCCCATAGACCCTAGAGATATGGGAATTGTTTAGAGCTTGGGGCTTTCTGTTAGCTCCCAAGGAGAGACAAGGCCTAGTTTGGGTCGTGGTACTAGAGGTAAGATTCAGAGAGATGGTCATTAGCCACCTCCACCTACAGAGGTTCTAAAATTTAATACTGATGGCTCCTCTAGAGACAATCCTGGTCACACTAGTATTGGGAGCATTGAGAGGGACTGCTTGGGACTGGTTGTTTTCTTCTTCTCTGAGTATTATGGTCAACACTCTAACAATTTCATGGAGGCCTTAGCTATTCTCTTGGCTTTGAAAAGGGCTTGTGCCCTTGGTTGGAGAAGGATAATTTGTGAGTCAGATTCTTAGATTGTGGTAGACTTGCTAAATAAGAAGAAGTTGGATGAGGTTAATTGGTGAGTGGCAAGGGTGGTTAGACAAATAATCTTTAGGTGAAGTCTTGGATTCTATCACCTTCTGCCATATTCCTAGGGAGTGGAATAGGGTGGCTGATGGGTTAGCTAAATGGGCTTCTGAGTAGATGGGAAAATGGAAAGTGGATGACTGGAGTTGTCTCCTTGAGGGCCTTTCTTGGGAGCTGGAGGACTTGGTCATGGAAGACATGAGATGTGTTGTGGGTATTCATTGATGTTCCTGTTATTAGTTTGTGGCCCCCGATGGGTGGTCTATAATTTCTGGCTACATATTTTTTTCATGGCTCAATAAAGTTTTTACCCTCTTTTTTATTTTAAAAAAAAAAAGTTAAAACCATTTTAAAAATAAAAAATCATTTATATTCTATGTTTTAAAAATATTCTAAAAATATTCTAAATTAATATATCTATTTCTATAACAAATATTATAAAGAAAAAATATTAAGTTTACTATTAGATTAAAAGTTTAGAAATTGATATTAAAAAATATTTAAGATAATATTATTTTTAACAATAAAACTATTCTAAAAAGAAAAAATCATTTCTATTTATTTTTGAAAATATTATAAATTAATATATATTTTTATAAAAAGATATTATAAAATGATATTTCTATACTAATAGATTAAAAGTAAGTTTATAAATTAATATTAAAAATTATTGAATTAGGAAGGGATAGCTCTAGTGTTGTCCTCTTTTTCCGTTCTTCTTATAAGGAGCATCAGACTAATAACTTTATGGTGGTTCTAGCTATTCTCCGGGCTTTAGAACAAGGATGTGCTCTGGGATGGCATAGGGTTATTTGTGAGTCTGATTCTTAGTTTGTGGTTAATCTACTGAATGAGTGGGTGATGGTTGGTGTACATTAGCAGCTAGCGTCGGTGGTTCATCAGATTCTTCGATTGAGTCACACGATGGACTTTGTTTCTTTTGTCCATATTCCTAGGGAATGGAACCATGTGGCAGATTGCTTGGGTAAGTGGGCTTCAGAGCAGGTGGGAGATTGGAATGTCAGTGGCTGGGATCAATTGTCCCATGATGGGGTTCATCATTTAGAAAATTTAATCTCTGCGGATATGGATGGTTAGCTGTGGTCCCTACTTGGGAGTCTAGCGCTGGGAGGTTCCCTGGCTCTGGTTTGGTTAGTTGTGGTATTGGTGATCCTTTTTTGTTCTTTGTTGTCTCTTGGGGTGGTTGCCCTTCTGATTTTGTACTTGTTGTTTCCTAATTAATAAATTTTTCCCGTCTTTTAAAAAAAATTATTTAAGATAATCTTATTTTTAACGATAGAACTATTCTAAAAAGAAAAAATCATTTATATTTTGTTTTTAAAAATATTCTAAATTAATATATATTTTGATAAAAAAATATTATAAAATGATATATAATATTCTAAATTAATATGTATTTCTATAACAAATATTATAAATTAAATTAATTATTAGATTAAAAAGTAAGTTTATAAATTGATATTAAAAAATATTTAAAATAATCTTATTTTATATTTTGTTTTTGAAATATTCTAAATGAATATGTATTTTTTTTTAAATATTATAAAATGATATATATTATAAATTAGAGTACCATTTGAATCATATATATTACATATTATAAATTAGAATATTATATTATATTTTTTATAATAAATTTTTACAATTTACTAATAATTTAAATTGTATATATAAGATATATAAAAATATAACAAGTCAAACTATACCCTCTAATACATTTTAAAATTGTAAAATACAATTAAAATTTGAAAAAATAGGCCACATTTGGTTTGGAATTTTTTAGCTCCAACTCACTTCCACTTATTAGGAGAAAAGACCCAATACCTAAGATAGTTTCAATGGTTGAAATAATATTTAAGATAGTTTCAATGGTTGAAATAGTATTTGTGCATTTAAGGTCAAATATTTTTAAAAGTTTAGCACTAGTAGTTCTAACTTTAAGGTTGTTAGTGTTGACTATAAGTACTAATAATTGAATGAAATGTGCCTTCTAGATCTAAAAAGAAATTAATCATGTGATGCCACATCAGTGCACCAACAATACATAACTTAATGCACATCTATTGGTCCACCCTTTTTTGGGGGAACTATTTGACACCTCAACGAAAAGCATGTTGATGTGGCATCGTATTTGGTGATGTGGCTATGAAACCTTAGTTATAAGTAGGGACCTTGTCAAGTAAACTACTATAAAATTTTTGGAGTGATTTGAAATTGCCACATATGATTTTGAGTGTCGTGAAGTTAGGGTGCTCAACTATTGGGTCCTCTCCCCTATACATATCACATGAAAAAATAATACTATTGTAAAGTGTTTAAATGGAGTCTCACAATTTACAATGGACATGTGGAATGATAAGTTTATTTTAACACTAATTTTCCATTATGTAAGACCAAGGAAACAAAAAACAGGAATTCCCTATGTCTGGATTTTTGAAATTGTAAGATATGTAATGTGTATATCACATGGAAAGGCTTATCGTTTGCTATTCCCAGTAAATGCAAGGCTTATAAACTTTTCTATACATGCATGCAGGGCTGCAACTGCAACTTCTTCATCTCAGTTACACGGATCTTTCCCATTGAATATAATGGATTCTAATAGAAGGGAAGGGAAAGAGACGTCTTCTGCATTGCCAAAGGGACTTGTTTACATTGATCAAAAACCCAATATATTTGGCAATGATATCTTGCCCATGCGTTTCTACATGGTAGAGGACGCTCCATTTGACGAGCAGTTTATTAATCTTGTTATCGAGAAGAGGCACCTTGAAATGGGATATGACGATATGGTAAACATTGCCCATCAGCGTGGGCAAGTATCTTTTTTTCTTGGGACCTCTCATCACCTGGAAAAGGAGGAGATAATAACTTCTATTCTTTCACTTGAAGATCCTGATTTGGAAATAATTTGCTGCGCATCACTGTCAGAATCCATTAACCGGAAGTTCGAACAGCCGCTGATTGATGACGAAGAGAAAGATTTAACGAGCATTTGGATTCAGCCATTTCATGGGGTTTTCAAGATCCCATTGCAATTTCGGTTTTCTGTAATAAATGGCAGAGTTATGATGGAAATGGGATTAAATGTAGCTAATCCAAACGTGAGAAATTTCATGTTTTTTTCAGAGTGCGAGGAATATGTTTCCGGGCTGAAGGAAAGAAAGTCGAGGACGCTTTTCTTTTTCTTACACGCTGTTATCAACATAAAGCCAAATAAGGAGTTTTGCCTTTGCCATGTTATAGACCGCCACAGTCAAATTGTTTCCTATGTTTATGCAGGCCATCGTGAGATTTCGGAGTTGTACAGTGGGCGCGGTGGATGCAAGTGTATGAATAAGTGCCAGGTATGCGGGCACAAAATAGCACTCAACTATGGAAGACGCTAATCGTGCTTCCACGATGATTAGAGACGCTTCTTTCAAAGGGCTCTCGCTACAGATAGGCCAACGTTTCATTGAGAATTGTAATGCCTTATTTTTAGAAAATCTAGTATTTCGTTATAAGCTAAATGCTATAAAGCTAGCTACAACTTATTTGTTGTATTTTTTTATTGTGTATGCTATGTTCCTACAAGCATAAGGAAAAAGTGGCTAGACTTTTCTATATAAGTGTCTCTGAGGGCACAAAGATTAAAGATTATAAAGCAATTAGTAAATATTAAATTTGTCCTAGTAAGGAAGCCATCCGCTCCCAAAATTAGCATTTTAAAACAAGGGGTCCCATGAATTTTGTAGTTGCACATAGGCTTAAAAACTTTAAGCTCCAAAATTTATGGAAGTTGGTGGTCTCATAAGGTGACCTACAAATAAAAAGATTAAAAATCATCAAATAAAAAATTTTCCCCCCAAAATATTTCTTAAATTAAACGGAAGGAATCTAAAAACTGATAGACAAATCCATAAGCTAATGGAGGAAAGTTTCAGCCCCACCTCAAATGCACCTCAAAATCAACCATGTAAAAAATAGTTGCTCCTATTTTGGAAGAAAAGATTCTAATTTATGTTGTAGCAATTTTCTTTTGGGTTTCATGGGACCCTTGCTCTACAAAAATAGATCATATAGCACTTCCTAATTTGGTAGATATTCAAATGGTAGCTCTAGCCAAGGGGAATAAGTTTAATTTTATTTTTTATCATTAAACAAAACCAATGATGGTAAGGAGTAGCTTTCCAACACGAGTTAAAATGATTGATGGATGTCTTCAAGCATGCTTGAAAAAAAGAAACGCTTTGGGACACCTCTTGTGTTAACAGTTGTTAAAAATATAGAATATATATATTTGTAAAATTAGAAAACAAAGGAGGGCATTTTCAATGATATTATAACAATCACATATTCATTTTTACAATTTTGCATTTGTATTTTAATGTTTCATTCAATTTTCAATGGCGAATGTTCAATGTCATAAATGTTAATAATCATTTAAGTTTTAGCTCTTTATAATGTTTAATAGTTTGATTTTACAATTGAAACTTGCCCCATCCTAGAAACTCAAAGAAACATGGTTCTAGACTCAAACTACCATAGATGTTGCATAATATACAATGTTACTAAAGAACCCATTAAAAGGCTATAAAGTAAACTAGCACTTAATGGAATAGTTGTAGAAAATGATAAACTTGAATGTTTTATGTTTTTTTTTTATATATTTAATTGTCTTATGTTATAATTTATGATTTGTCCACACCTTTATATCTCTTCCAAAGGGAATGGCATTTGCTACATTTCATAGAATGGAATCTTGTTTTTAAAAATTTAATATTTGCTTCCTATACAAAGTATAATATTTGTATCCTTTGTCTCTTAGTATTCTCAATAGCAAGTTCCCTTATTTTTATACCATTAGTTCTTATATTAATAATGGGTGGGAGTGATATAAATATCTTGGTAGATAGGAAAAATGGAGAAATATGCAAGGAAACACAAACACAAGTTGAAAATCCTACTCCAAAATCTTACCACTACCTCAAGATTGAGAAATTAAGGTTTGCAAGTTCAAAACATGAAATCATAAAAATGGTTTGCAAACATTGGTGATGTGGAGATGTGCTCTTGATTGTGCTTTAGATGTTGAGTTGCTCTTCTAGGTCCTCAATATGGTAGAATATACTTGCAAGGGATTCTAAATATGGTAGAATATACTTGCAAGGGATTCTCTTATGCTTTGGATGAGGGATTGCCCTAAATTTATAGATTTGAATGAGGGGGAATGGAGGGTTGAGATTTGATCGTAGATTGGATGTGGAGATTGATTAGTTTGCATGGAAAAATAAGAATCTTAAACAAATGGAAGCTTGGGGGAGGTGGGAACGAATTAGACATGGATTGACAAAAATGAACGGTGAAGATTATCTTGATTTGAATGAAGGGTGAAGATTGGAAGCTTTCACACATGTGAGAATGTGAAAATATGTGTAGAAGTGACAAGTGTAAGGTCTCACATATGTGTGAGAATCATGACGATGTGTGACTCTAACAAGTGGGCTCAGAGCTCACACATGTGTGAGAATGGAGGATGTAGATAGCCTTGGAATAATATATGGTGGAGATTTAGATTTGATTTAGTTTTAGATTAAGAGATGGATGGCTAGGATTAGGTTGAACAAATGAATAACTAGGATGTAAAGTTAGTTTTATTTAGGATTGAGGGAATTTTAAATTAGAAAAAATGATGATGTGGATTTTGGATAAGATGGCATTAGCTTGGTTAATTAAATAAAATGATTTATTTAATTAACTAATGTTAGGACATTAGCTTAGTTAATTTAATAAAATGGTTTATTTAATTAACTAATGTTATGATGCAATAATTAAATAAAATTTATTTAATCAGCTAGCAAAGGAAAAAAAATCCTAATTAATTAAATAATTTAGTTAATTAAATAAATCTAGAAGAATTGATTATGAATGAATTTTACGTGTCTACATTTTTCCCCTCTTTGAAATGCCTTGGCATTTCAAAGAAAAATAAAATATAGGTGTCTGGTGAAGTGAAGGGGAAGATGCCCTAGTCAGTTAAAAATCGATTTAATAAATGGGTAAATGATGCCCCTTTGATAGAGTAGGTGGGAAAAATGACACAGATGGTCTCTTGAAAAGAGAGGAAAGAAAAGAGGATAAAAAGGAGCGAATTTTGATGAAGAATGATGGAAGGTAGGGGGTAGGATGAAAGATTCCCCAAGTGTTGAGATATTGGTTTTAGGAAAAATTGATGGTTGGTTTTGATACCTCAACACTTGAGATTTTTGATATGATATGCTATATGATGTAATGACACGTAGGGAATCATTAAGGATATTGTAGATGTGTTGAGTAACTTCTTTGCTATATCATAAAATAGGATGCACCAAGATATAAAGATCAAGGTAACACCCACTAAAGTGCTTAACCCCCTAGTCATATGGTTGGTCATGCCCTACCAATGAGGGCTTAACTCCAACCTCTTTTTTTAATTTTCACTTGAAAGGTATTTAAATTTTTCTTTTTTGAGTGAAAAAATAGGCAAGATAGGGAAATAAAAGAAATTATTGTAACTTTTGATTGGCTACTCATAATTGAGAGTTATTTTTTCTACATGCTTTTTTTTTTAGCCTAGTCCATTAGAAATGCTTTTGCACTACCATTATAAAGCACCATTTTTTGTTCCAATTGTACATGCCTATTGATGGAGTCCAACTAGTCACAAAACCCAACACAATGAAATTCAACTTACAATGATAGGAGCTTCACAAGCAAATGGAAGAAAATGACAGGAAGAAAATCCATTCAGAATTCTATCAACAATGCAAACTCAAAGACATTATGAAAACAAACTTCACTAATCTATTCCATTACAAGACATTTACAAAAATAAAACTATGGCCATGTACAGTTGGCCTTTATCAGACGGCCTGAGAGTGCAGCAAAAACCAAAACTTCCTAACTATTCTTTATTCCCATCCTTCTATCTCTCCTACAGCACCGTCGACCTATCTTTCTGCAATTTTATTCAAACTTTTTATGCTCTGTTGGGGGGTCAATTCTTGCAATCCAGAAACTTCTTCCTGTAATTGTTGCTCAGGCTCAAACAATTATTTTTCCTTCAAACTGTACTTGCCCTATGGAAACTGTTGGCTTCCAACTTTGGCTACAGTCAAAACATCTTCCACAACTAACCACTGCATGCTAATATTCCTTACGGTCACGCTCTATCTATCATAAAATTGTTGGCAGACATTATTAACTGTATTGAGGGTGGCCATATGCTCTGTAACCGTTCATGCATGTGTGGATTCTTTACTGCCAGGTGTTCATTCCTTGTGATCCTACAACTTCTCTAACTGACAATGAAACTGTTGATTACGTAGAACAAGAATGACAGATAGAATTCCTTTGATAATTAGGCACTAGAACTCAGGCAACATGATCTATAGAACAAAACTTGAGGCCCAAACTAGGGACAGGAACACTTCATCAATTTGAGCTTTGCATATAGATAGGATTTAAGAGAAAAAGACAGAAGGAAAAAGACACCTAACAAAACTAACCAAAAAGAACAAAAATAACTAAAAAGAAGAAAGCTAAAGCTATAGGGCAAGATGCCCCTGCATCAAACTCCCTGGGTGGAAAGGAATCATGAGCTCCTACTCATGAGGTTTACAACTGAATGGCCCTGTTTGATAATCTCCTCCTTAGTAAGCCATGAAGCATCTTCAATGGGATGATTGTGCCACTTGACAAGATACTTGAAGTACTCATGCTTATGGGTCTTCTTCAGCAATTGTTTATCCAGAATGCATTCAATCTCTTGTGGAGTAGTGATTGTCCCAGATTGCTCTTTCAGAGATGAAATTTCTTCTTTAGTATCCTCTGCTTCTATATCTCCTTTGTATGGATATAAATCTACCACGTTGAAGATAGGAGATATATTCAAGTCTGTAGGCAAAGAAATCTCATATGCATTAGCTGAGAACTTCCTCAGGATTTTGCAAGGACCAATCTTTTTCATTTGAATTTTATTATATATTCCTATAGGAAATATCTCTTTTTGAAGATGTGCCAATACAAAGTCTCCAACCTGAAACTACAAATCTCTTTTCTTTTGATTAGCATGCTTTTTATACTGTAGATTGGTGTCCTCAATGTTATGCTTAACCTTTTCTTGAATGTCATGAATGACTTGAGCAAACTCTTCCCCATCTACACTCCTCTTCTCCATTCTAGCAAGATCATGAAGTTCAAATACACCTCTTGGATGCATACCATAAACTACATAGAAAGGACTGAAACATGTGCTTTTATTTGGGGAATCATTATATGCAAATTCAGCTTGTGCTAACATAATATCCCAACTTCCAAGTGAACTACCAACAAGACATCTCAAAAAATTTCCAAGGCTTCTATTGATGACCTCAGTTTGTCCATCCATTTATGGATGATAAGTAGAACTAAAATTTAGATTTGTGCCTAATTTCCTCCATAGAGTCCTTCAAAAATGACCCACAAACTCTGTATCCCTATCAGAAATTATGCTTCTAGGAATACCATGCAGCCTTTCTTTAAAGAACAAATTGGAAATGTTAGTGGCATCACTAGTCTTCTTACCTGGTATAAAATGCACCATTTTCAAAAATCGATCTACTACAATAAAGATTGAATCATTACCCCTTTGTGTACGAGGCAAGCCCAAAACAAAATCCATACTCACCGAATCCCAAGGTCTGGTTGGAACTAGTACTGGTTGATAGAGCCCCACATTTTGACTTCTTCCCTTAGCATGTTGACAAAGTCTACACCTTTCCACATATCTTTTCACATCTTCCTTCATCTTTGGCCAATAGTAATGAGTGCTCAGCTGTAGAAAAGTTTTATCCTGTCCAAAGTGACCAGCAAGACTACCACTATGTTTTTCCTTCAACAAATTATCTCTCATGGAGCCTCTAGGGATACCCAACTTGTTTTCCTTAAACAACAAACCTTCTTGAATCATGTAATCAATCCATGGCTCCCTATTTCTGCCAATAGGATCATTGCAAGCTGCAAATGCTTGTCCAAAATCTGCATCGTCTGCATACAACTCTTTCAAACTTTCAAACCCCACACTGTTAGTTTGTATTTCACACAACAATAAAAGCTTCCTACTTAAGGCATTAACAACTTTATTCATTTTCCCACTTTTATGCTTCAATACAAAGTTAAAACTCTGAATATACTCAACCCATTTAGCATGCCTTTGATTCAATTTATGTTAGCTGTTAATAAACTGCAAAGCATGGTTATCTATGTACACAATGAATTCTTTGGGCAATAGATAATGTCTCCATTTCTTGAGGGACTGAACCGAAGCATAAAACTCCAAATCATAAGAAGAATATTTCTTTTTGTCTAATTTAACTTCTCACTAAAATATGCAACTGGTTTTCCCTCTTGACTTAGGACTGCCCCAATAGCCAAACCACTAGCATCACACTCTACTTGAAACACTTTATCAAAATTAGGCAAAGCAAGTATGATCTCCTCACTCACCTTCTTCTTGAGAAATCTGAAATTTTCTTTAGCCTCTTTAGTCCAAACAAATGGTCTTTTCTGTCCTTTAATAGTCTCCAAAATAGGTGCTACAACATGACTGAAATTTCTTATAAACTTTCTATAAAAACTAGAAAGACCATGAAAACTTCTTACCTCCATGACACTTCTTGGTGATGGCCAATCAAGTATGGCCTGAACCTTCTCCTTATCCAGTTTCAATCCTTCTTTTGACACCATGAAACCCAAGTAAACTAGCTCGGTCTACATAAACACACACTTCTTCAAATTAATCTGCAACTTCTCTTCTTGTAGCCTCTTCATAACCTGCATCCAATGCTCTATATGCTCCTCTTTGGACCTACTAAACACCAAAATGTCATCCAAATATACAACCACAAATTTACCAATAATTGGTTTCAAAACCTCATTCATTAACCGCATAAAAGTACTAGGAGCATTAGACAATCCAAAAGGCATAACCAGCCATTCATACAACCCTTCACTAGTTTTAAAGGTTGTTTTCCATTCATCCCCTGGTATAATTCTTATTTGGTGATAACTAATTTTCAAATCTATCTTAGAAAAATACATGGAACCACTCAAACAATCCATTAAATCTTCAATTCTAGGTATGGGAAACCTATATCTTATGGTGATGTTATTTATTGCCCTTGAATCAGTACACATGCGCAATTCCCCTCCTTTCTTTGGAACCAACACTGCAAGAACAGTACAAGGGCTTAGACTTTCTCTTATCAATCCCTTCTTCAAAAGGTCCTCTAATTGCTTTCTTATCTCCTCATTTTCCATAGGTGTTAACTTATATGCAACCTTATTTGGAAGGCAAGCACCTGGAATCAAATCCATGTAATGGACAATGCTTCTAATAGGAGACAATTCATTAGGCAAATCATTTGAAACAATGTCCATATTCTCATTCAAAATTGGTGTAGGAGCACCAAGAGGATCATGAAGATTCATGGTTGTTTGTTTTGTTTCATGATTGATCATGTTGTAATAAGGTCTTGAAGACCATCTCGATGCATTGTAATAAGGTTGAAAGCCATTGGTCATGTTCATTTCATATGGATGCCAATAATGCACTAATTGATAAAGACAGTCATAGGAGGCATGTAGGAACAGTCTTATGATTTTGTAACCTTTCATGGCATCTAGGAAGCATGATAATGAGTTTGAATACTTTGTCAAGGCTCCACAATCTTGTAAAAGGAGTTTGAACACTTGTAAATACTCCTTAATCATGTAGTTGAAAAAAAACAAAGACAAAAGGAAGGCAGTTCGATGGTTGCAGGACAGTTTATGTCCTCCCACCAATCCAAACTGCCTCCCCATTTAGTTATGTAGTCAAGCAGATGTTGTATAAGACCTTGCATACATGGAGGAGCATGGGAGAAAAATGTTTAAGGAGAAATAAACAAGAAAATCCCTATTTTGTCCATTTTTTCTATGTAAATTGTTGTTCTGATCCGTACTCTATTCCTGTACAGACGAGTGGTGTCCTCATGCTATGATTGATTGAAAGTATTGTAAGTAACCTTTCAAATGCATCTTGTTTGAGTTCTTGAAGCTTTTATACTACACAGATATTTGTATTTTTCTGAAAACTAGTTGATAACCTACTTTAGGGTTTTGACTATAAATTGTATAATTTTCTCCATTCCACTGATGTAAAACCATCTAGACCAGTGGAATGGATTGCCTTGAGTCTGTTTCAATGCATGGTGTAAGATTTTTGGGCAGAGCAGGGGATTTGATGCAGTTTATGTGAAGAACCCTAGCAAACCCATGTGCTAGGTGCTTGCAAGAGGTAACAACAATATGGAATTTGATTACAGTTGACTATATTAGCAAGTAAATCCTAGATTCTATTATTTTTCCATGTCCTTGACATGTTCAAGTAGTCTAGAAAGTTCTACCATTCCATTCAAGGGTAGTTGCTTCACAAAATAGGGCTAACTGGGGCTCTAGGCTACTAGGAGGGGTTATAGGTTAAACTATATTGTCCAAAACAACCCATACCCAATTTGGGATATGTTGTAGGGAATCTAAATGGGTATCTTAGGATTGTCTGAGATTTGATTTTACAGACTTGTATCAAGAGTTATAGCTGATTGTCCCTGTTTCAAGGGCTACAAGGAGTTTAGTGGCCCTTACATGGTGGAATTACACCCAAGGTGAGAGGGTAAAGAATGGGAAGAGCATGATCTCTTCATGGAATAGAATGTTGGAGAGGATCAAGTCCCAATTCCTTCCATCAGACTATAAGGTGCAGATCTACAAGAAGATGCAAAATCTCAAACAAAGAGATTTGGATGTGGCCACCTACATTGAGGAGTTTCTCAAGTTCTCTCTTCGTTGTGGATACATGGAGGATAAAAAGGTAAAGTGGCAAGGTATCTAAATGGTTTGAGGTTTAATATCCAAGATGAAATCAGTCTACTAACCCCTGAAACTGTGGATAAATGCTTTCAAGTGGCATTGAGGGCTGACGAGAAGTTGAAGAGGAAAGGTGAGCAGCAAAATAAAGGAAGAGGTGGAAAAAATTTCAGAGGTAGGGGCAGTTTTTGAGGCAGAAATCAGTCCCAAAGAAGTCAAAGGGACTCTAGTTCCCAAGAACAAGGCGGAGAATTAGGTTCTAGAGGAGGCTTTAGAGGAAGGAGACCCAATGGAAGGGGTAGATTTGGTGGACCGGGGAGAGGTCCTAATGTCTTCACTAGAAGGTGTTACAATTGCAACCAAGTGGGACATCCACCCTTCAAATGTCTTGAAAAGCAAGCCCTAAGCTCTCATGGAGGAGAGAGAAGAAACCAATTGATCCAAGAGGAAGATTGCCAAAGTGTTAACTCTCTATTTGGAAGTGCAGCCCTAGTCCATGAAGGAGAAAATTTGATGATTTGCCTCAAACACAAGAACCCCTCAAAGGAAGACATTGTTTAGGACAACATACAAGGCCTATGGTAACATTTGCAAGGTAATTGTTGATTCAGGCTTAACTAAAAATTTGGTTTCTATTGAAATGGTAGACAAGTTGAAATTGAAAAGACTTCCTCATGTTAGTCCTTATAAAGTATCATGGTTGAATAAGGGGCAACAAGTTTTGGTAGATGAACAATCTTGGATAGAATTTGAGATAGGGGAATATAGGGACACGATTTTGTGTGATATAATCCCCATGGATGCTTGTCATTTGCTGTTAGGATGTCCACGGAAATATGACATTCAATCCCAACATGATGGTAAAACTAATTCCATCATCATAACCAAGAATGGTAGGAAGTATAGAATGGATCCATTGCCGGATGAGAATGTAGAGAAGAGTGTTGGGTCAAGTGTCATGATTGTGAGTGGTAAAGAGTTTCTAGACACCCTTAAGGAGGAAGGAACCCAAGGGTATGCTCTAATTTTGAAGCCTAAAAATAGTCCTAATTTGCATGATCCTAGTGAGGAAGAGGTTCCCAAGGAGGTGTAGCAATTGTTAGAGAAGTATAAGGGGATCAGGGTAGAGGAGATGCCTAATGAATTACCACCTATTAGGGATATAATCCATCAAATTGACTTCATACTAGGGTCTACTTTGCCAAACAAAGAAGCCTACAAGATGACACCTCAAAATGAAGAGATTACCAAGAAAGTGCAAGAATTGTTGGATAAGGGATTGGTAAGAAAGAGCCTTAGCCCATGTGCTATCCCAATAGTCCTAGCCCCTAAAAAGCATCGTAAATGGAGGTTGTGTATGGATTCTAGAGCCATTAACAAGATTACTATAAGATATAGGTTCCCTATGCCAAGGATTAAGGACCTAATGGACTGTTTGGGAGGGGCTAGATACTTTTCTAAGATTGATCTTAAGAGTGGGTATCATCCAATTAGGATAAAGCAAGGGGATGAATGGAGGATAGCATTCAAAACAAATGAGGGTCTTTATGAGTGGTTGGTGATGCCATTTGGTCTATCTAATGCCCCAAGTACTTTTATGCTTCTCATGAATGAAGTGTTGAAGGATTTCATTGGCAAATTTGTTGTGGTGTACCTTGATGACATTCTTGTTTTTAGCAGGACTAAGGAAGATCATTTGCAACATTTGGATCAGGTTTTGAAGAAATTACATGATGAACAATTCATGATTAATACGGAAAATAGTGTCTTCATGAAGGAGGAACTCACCTATCTTGGTTTTGTCATTTCCCAAGGTAGTTTGAAGATGGATCCAGCAAAGGTAGAAGCCATTTTGTCATGGCCAACTCCTAAAACAGTAGGTGATGTAAAATGTTTTCATGGTTTGGCAACATTTTATAGCTAGTTCATAAGGGGTTTTAGTCATATTTGTGCACCAATTTTGGATACCATTTAAGGGGGGCAGAAATGTAAGTTTTCTTGGACACAGGCAGCCAATGATTCTTTTGAAATTTTGAAACAAAAGTTAGCACAATAGCCCATTCTTGTTTTGCCCAACTTTAACAAGATGTTTGTGGTGGAATGTGATGCTAGTAACCTTGCTATAGGGGCTATCCTAAGTCAAGAAGGTAGGCCAGTTGCTTTCTTTCGTGAAAAATTGAATGATGCTAAGAGAAAGTACTCTACTTATGACTTGGAATTGCATGCAACGGTGCAAGCTTTGAGAAAATGGAGGCACTATCTTTTGCCTAAAGAGTTTAATTTTTATACTGATAACCATGCACTTAGTTTTCTGAATTCATAGGAGAAACTCAATCACAAGCATATGAAATGGGTTGAACAACTCCAAGCATATACCTTTTCAATCAAACACAAGAAGGGGCAGCCAATAAAGTGGCAGATGCATTGAGTAGGAGGGTGTGTATGGTTCAAGAAATTCAGTTGCAAAGTGTGGGGATTGATGCTCTCAAACATATGTATCAGGATGATGAAGATTTCAAGGAGGTATATGAAGTTTGTTCATAGTTTTCAGACTCTTATCATTCTGATTTTTCTAAGTTTTTGTTGCAGCAAGGATTGTTGTTTAAAAGCAGCGAATTATGTGTTCCTAGGTTTTCCTTGAGGGAGAACATCATAAAGGAGAAACATTGTGGTGGACTAGGAGGTCACTTTGGCCTGGACAAAACATTGGATCAAGTGAAAAGGTTTTATTTTTGGTCTAAAATGCAATCAGACATCAGAAAATTTGTTGAATGTTGTAGTATTTGTCAAAGAGTAAAGGGAACTTCATCTAATGTTGGTCTATGTTCTCCACTTCCTATTCCTAATAGGCCATGGGAAAGTATTAGCATGGATTTTGTCTTGGGTCTTCCTAGGACTCAAAGAGGCTTTGATACCATATTTGTTGTGGTGGATAGATTTAGTAAGATGGGTCATTTCTTGCCATGTAAATGCACTAATGATGCTTCACACATTGCTGGTTTGTTCTTCAAAGAAATTGTTAGAATTCATGGTTTACCTCTTAACATTGTGACTGATAGGGATCCAAAGTTTGTAGGCCACTTTTGGCATACCTTGTGGAAGAAGTTGGGCACTCAGTTGTCATTCACTTTAGCCTATCACCCTCAGACTAATGGTCAAACTGAGGTAGTGAATGGGTCTTTGGGAAATCTCCTTAGATGTCTTACAAAGCAGCATGGAGAGGCATCGGATATGATCATCCCTCAAGATGAATTTGCTTACAATTACTCCACCAATAGAAGCATAGGAAGGAGTCCATTTGAGATTGTCTATGGTGTTCACCCAAGAGGTATTCTTGAATTGAGAGATCTCCATGGATTGGAGAGGAAGAGTGCTCAAGGTGAAGACTTTGTATTAAACATGAAGGACATCCATGATAATGTAAGAGAAACTCTTCAAAGGAACAATGAGAAGTACAAGGAGAAAGCCAATCAAAGAAGGAGAGATATACAATATAAGGTTGGGGATTTGGTCATGGCACATTTGAAGAAGGAGAGACTTCTAAAGGGGTAGCCAACCAAACTCCTCATGAAGAAGATAGGTCCATGCTGGATTATAAACAAGTTTGGGTCCAATGCCTATGAGATTGAGCTTCCTCAAGGCTTGGCAATTTCTCCCATCTTCAATGTTACTGACTTGTTTCCATATAGGGGTGATAATGTTGTAGGTCTTGATGCAACCCAAGAAGATGAAGATTGGATAAACGATCTACCTCCCAGCCAACCATTGAAGTTGGAATGCATTCTTGATACCAAGGTCATCAAAAGGACTAGAAAGAAGACCTACAAATAGTACCTTGTCAAATGGAGTGGCCTACCTACTGAAGAGGCCACTTGGATGAGTGAAGAGGACATTCTCAAACATGGTACTACTATTGCTGATCTGATTCCTCAAGGGACTTGAGTTCTTTTCCACCCCCAAGAGTATGGTGCAAGAGCACCAAGAGGATCATGAAGATCCATGGTTTTTTGTTTTGTTTCATGATTGATCATGTTGTAATAAGGTCTTGAAGACCATCTTGATGCATTGTAATAAGGTTGAAATCCATTGGTCATGTTCATTTCATATGGATGCCAATAATGCACTAATTGATAGAGACAATCATAGGAGGCATGTAGGAACAGTCTTATTATTTTGTAACCTTTCATGGCATATAGGAAGTGTGATAATGAGCTTGAATACTTTGTCAAGGATCCACAATCTTGTAAAAGGAGTTTGAACACTTGTAAATACTCCTTAATCATGTAGTTGCAAAAAAAACAAAGACAAAAGGAAGGCAGTTTAGTGGTTGTAGGATAGTTTATGTCCTCCCACTGATCCAAACTACCTCCCCATTTAGTTATGTGGTTAAGTAGATGTTGTATAAGACCTTGTATACATGGAGAAGCATGGGAGAAAAAAGTTTGAGGAGAAATAAACAAGAAAATCCCTATTCTATCCATTTTTTCTATGTAAATTATTGTTCTGAGCCGTACTCTATTCTTGTACAGACGAGTGATAACCTCATGCTGTGATTGATTGAAAGTACTGTAAGTAACCTTTCAAATGCATCTTGTTTAAGTTCTTGAAGCTTTTATACTGCACAAATATTTGCATTTTTCTAAAAACTGGTTGATAACCTACTTTAGGGTTTTAACTATAAATTTTATATTTTTCTCCATTCCACTGATGTAAAACCATCTAGATTACTGGAATAGACTGCCTTGAGTCTGTTTCAATGTATGGTGTAAGATTTTTGGGCAGAGTAGGGGATTTGATGCAGTTTATGTGAAGAACCCTAGCAAACCCATGTGCTAGGTGCTTGCAAGAGGCAACAATAATATGGAATTTGATTACAGTCGACTAGAAGCAAGTAAATCCTGGATTCTATGGTTTTTCCATGTCCTTCACATGTTCAAGTAGTCCAGAAAGTTCTACCATTCCATCCAAGGGTAGTTGCTTCACAAAATAGGGTTAATTGGGGCTCTAGGCTACTAGGAGGGGTTATAGGTTAGACTATATTGTCCAAAACAACCCATACCCAATTTGGGATATGTTGTAGGTGTTGGTGATTGTTTTGATGCAATCATAACAATAAATTAAAATTCACATATAATGAACTGAAACTATACTTGAAAGATAAGAAGGAATCGTTTAAGATTCACTTAATCCCAAGTCCACAGTGGTCAGGTCTTCACCTGTTGGTCAAATTCAGTTGGTCAATGTGAAGCTGTAATGTTCAAGGGGCCTTACATAGTTTAGGGTTTCTTTTTGGTTTACTGGACTCAAACTATGCAAAAAGATCATCAGATATGTCAATACTTTTTCATTCCTTTGCATAAAAGTGTTACTGTGCTGCAAAGCTTTAGATGGTTGTCTTGAATTATTGCAGCCTTCCTCTTTATATATTTATGAAAACTTGTCTACTCTTAACTCTGTTGTTCATGCTTCTTCAAATATGACACAAACTTCCTTCAAATTTCTACATTTTAAGCTAAGTATTTCAGATGGGTTGGGAAAAGTTAGAAAGATCTAATCTAAACCTCATTTACTCTACTAAAGGATCTAATTGTTTTGTTATGCACTATGTAAATCATACAACAATTTGATCAAATCCACAGTAAAAACCTTAACTGTAAGTTCTGAGCATTTTCACAAACATACATTTAAAATTGCAAGCTCTCAAAGAAAATATTTCAAAACACAAAGAAGAGCAGGAGAACACTCAGAAGATAGATGTAGAACTCCAGATTCTATTGTATTAGAAACAAATAATCATACATGATTTACAATGTTGGAATGACTCTTAGTTTCATTGATCAAACTATAGAGAACTTACAAGCTTTACAGATACAATAAGGAAGCCAGATGTTCCACGCACTCCTTACTACAGACAACAAGCGACCTCCTCTAAACTAAACTATGCCCAAAAAGAATCTACAATTCTAGCAAAATGCTAAAATCCCTGTGTGTGTATTACAATGTATTAAGGCACAATATATAGACTTTCTGATTGTCCTCAATACAGCCCAAAACCCTAATGGTTAAGCAATGGTTCAAACCCTAGGTTACAGCATTAAATGGTGTAGAACCATCCTCCAAAATATCTCTAAATATGTGTCAAATTTGGGTGAAAATGTGCCCCTTTCTGAAACCCTAGCAGTTCAGAAGTAAATTATGCAACCTACCGTCATTATGTTTTATCTGCATTTTGGGTCTTCTCATTGATGTCCCTTGACTTTCTGCACTTCATCCTCATCTTCTCTTTACTTCTGAAATCAGATTCTCCTTCCAGGACGTCACTGCCATTAAGTTTCAGCTTCCTCTTCCAACTGCTGACCTACAAAAATAGACCAGCAATAAGTACCATTGATTATTAAACAACCACTTTCGAAACACCTGTTAGATCCAAGTGGGGGCTGAGCAAAAAATCACGGCTATCAGGTCAAAATCTGAAAAAAAACGCGTTCATACTGCGCATACCGTGTTAAAAACTACCAAGTCAACCATCGTAGACTAGAAACGATGCATACGCAGGGTCAAAGTGTGTCAAAAAACCCTTAAAAAAAACCTATCGCTAAATGCTTCCCACCTATCGACGCCAAAAAACCACATCGGTGGGCCCTAAAGATTTCCCACCAACTTCCTACGTCTGGCCGAAAAAATAGCCCCCTTTACCTCCCCTTTAATAGAAATGGTGCCCGCAGAGAGTGACACATGGCGCATTCCGCGCGAGGGGCTTTGAAACTTTTGCTTTATGCGGAAGACGACACTTGTCACATTCTGCGCTTCCTAGAAACTATTCTCAAAACCTATGAAACTCTCACGGAAAGTGACACTTGTCACTATCCGCATGATCGTTGCAACTTTTAGGGACTATTGGGGCACTTTGAAATTTGTTTACGAAAGGTGCCACGTGGCGTCTTCTGCGCAGTCGCTAAAATATTTAGGGCTCAGTTGGGACATTAACTCTCCATAGAAACTACTGTGGAAGGTGCCACGTGGCGTCTTCCACGCGACTATTGAAACTTTAGAGACTCTTCCGCGGCATTCCTAAAACCTTTAGGGGCTACGACAGAAGGTGACAAGTGGCAGTCTCCGCGCAACTATGTGAAACAAAAGGGACACTCCACGAGATTTAGAAACTATTAAGGGACCTTTGCAGAAGGCACCAAGTGGCGTCTTCCGCGCAACTATTAGAAACTTTAGCAGCCTGCGGATGGTTTTAAATTTTTAAAGGGGCTCGTCGTGAAAGGTGACAAGTGGAGCCTTCCGCACAATCTTAAAACTGTTTGGAAACGGTTGGGGCGCTACGTTGTTTTTTGGCAACGCTATTAAGACTCATGCAGAGTGTGACACTTGGTGCGCTCCGCGTAGCCATTTGAAACACTTAGGAACATTTAATGAAATATTTGAAACTTTGCATTATTTAAATCCTTGTAGTGCATTTTACCAAAATGGGCATAACTTGCAAAATATGGCAAATTTTCAAATGATTCAAAAAGCAACCCTAGCTCATTTCTGACAAGGAATCCAACCATACCATGCACTGGCACTCAAAATACATTTTCTCACTAATTTTATCAAGGTTTGCAAATTTCACTCTCTTTTCCCTTACCACCAAGGACAGACCCACAAAAACAGAAGCAAAAAGCAAAGCCACAGTAGGGGTCCCTATTTTGCTAAGGAGTAAAATGGGGCATGTTGTTAACATCACAACAACTAGCCACCAAAAAAAACAACTAAATCCAAGGCCTCCAAGAAAACTAAGTGAAATAAATGCATAACTTCTGACTATCCATCTTGTAAATTATTATTCAATCTTGAGACCTAAGGGAATAAATAAGGGTGCATGAATTTTCATTTTCAGTTTAATTGTGTGCATGTGATTAATAAGCCTCATCTTGAAGATCGGTTGAACAAACCAATGACTGATATTAGCCTATGTAGGTGAGGATATTCCCTCATAGCCAACCAGATAGAGCCTTGCTGCCAGCGAGCGTCTATAGCCCCGATAGAGTTACTTAGATGGCTTAATCTAGATTTTCAGTATAATCCACTTTATGTATTTTTATTTTTATTTTTTTCTGATTTTGAATGAAATTTCACAAGATATAGCAATTTGTAGCTTCATGATGCAAGGAATGGACACTTGCTGAAATTAGGCTGAGAATTGTAATGGTAGCAAGGGTGACCTCTAATTTCTTACCTAATATCTACACTGGTAGGTTTAACAAACCCAAGGATTTTAGGTGTGTCATCATGAGAAACTTGCCTTGAATTCTCAATCACATTTATTGAATACGAAATTTCAGAAGATAAATAACTCTCTACATTCATGACAGTCACAACAAGTTATGTGTAAATTGCAAATGATTAACTTGAATATCCTAAATATATACTGTTTTGGATGGTTGCTAGTTTGCTCCTTAATACTCTAAAGTAAAATAAAGATCCCTGCTGAGGAGACAACAAACAAACCAACCAAACAAACTGTACAAAAAGCAAAAAGCAAAAAAAACTGTACAAACAGAAACAAAACAACAAACAGAAAACAAAACTATACAAACAGCCAACCCCAAAAAGAAAACAGTAAAAGAAGAACTGGACATTACTTACACTATATACAAGCCTCTACAAGGCAAACAGAACCCAGGAAAAGATCCAAGAACACCCCTACTTGCATATTTATTTAGATTGTGCAGGAGTAACAGGGTATTAGTTATGGTTCTTAACTTAGCAAATTTATCTTTAAATTCTGAAAAAAAATCTTGTATTCTAAATTCATTGTGTTTATCAGAATAGCTCTCAACTATCAGCAATTGGTGCAGCCCATCATTTTCATGATTAATCCATATGCATATCCTTGCTCTTAAATTTCCATAATCAAAGTAACATTCAGCATTATTAACTGAGGAAAGGAAAGAGACAACCTGATGTATTTTTAGCTCTTTTGGACATGTTTGTTTATTGATAGCTGGTCCTCCTTTTAACCTTGTACTTTCATTATTTGGCTCCATGTCTGGTCTTACTTTTTCAAATTGAAAGATGAATGACTCAAGATGTATCATTTCTTCATCTTTATCCATCTTTGTCCCTTCATTCCGGATGTTTAGTTTATCCTCAAATTTAGCACACCTCCCAATGTTCTCATTAGTTTCCTGTACATCAGCACTTAAATGAGTATCTTGATCATCATAATCTGATATACAGAAATTAATCATTTCTAAATCACTTGAGAGTAAAGGTGGAACAACATCTCTTGATTGATAGGAATACTCCCCTGTTTCATTTTCAACATGGCATTGGGGTGATGTCTGATTTTGCATAGCAATAGCATGATCCTCAGTATTCTTCATTTTCAAAAATTGTTCATCTGATGACTCACTTTTATCATCCCGTGTGGAGTCTGATTCTATTGACCTGCAACAATCTTGAACTTGGTCATTTAATTTAAATAAGCTAGTCATGGGATTAGGATTTACTTTCTCCTCTATGACTTCACTAGTTTCTATAGTAAGGATCTCATCAATTTTAGTGCACTTTAATTTTTTCATTTGTCCACATTTGTCCTTTCCATAAAATGACTCAAGGAAAGATGTTTTACTGTCTTTACCAAAAGCATTAGGATTAGCAATAAAGACCTTATCCTGACAAATGGTTTCCTCTCTACAAGATTTAAAAGATTTATACCTGCACTCCCCTTCACTTATATTAGGAAGTAGAGACCTACTATCAATCCCACCATAATATGACCTAAGAAAAGATGCTCTGTTATCATTCCTTTCTAGAATTGATTTATCTATTGTATTTTCTAACCACCTATTAGTTCCTAGTGTTGTATTAGCTTTTTGCTCCAAAATTTCTTTTTTCTGCCAGTCTTTAGCCCTAAACACATCTAAAAAAATAATTAGTCCTTTCAAATATGAATCTATCCTAGTGAGGAATGTTAAACATTTAAGTTCACTATGTTCAATAGTCTGGTGTATCCTGCAACAACTGGACAAACCAAAATTAGATAAACTTTGAGAATAAAGCTGTTCATTCAAAGCTCCCTGAAATAAAGGACTGTTAACTTGAAAACTGTCCCCATATAAGTCCATTAAAATGGGACCTATTTTCAACTTTTTAGGTTTTTTTGGAATTTTATGATATCTGGCATATCTCAGAGTATAGCATTTAAACTCAGAATTTTAACCCTAAACCAAATTAGGCCCTCCTTCTAGCACCAGAAAACTGTTGGTGATTGTTTGGATGCAATCATAACAATAAGTTAAAATTCACATATAATGAACTGAAACTATACTTGAAAGATAAGAGGGAATCGTTTAAGATTCACTTAATCCCAAGTCTACAGTGGTCAGGTCTTGACTTGTTGGTCAAATTTAGTTGGTCAATGTGAAGCTGTAATGTTCAAGGGACCTTACGTAGTTTAGGGTTTCTTTTTGGTTTACTGGACTCAAACTATGCAAAAAGATCATCAGATATGTTAATACTTTTTCATTCCTTTGCATAAAAGTGTTACTATGTTGCAAAGCTTTAGATGGTTGTCTTGAATTATTGCAGCCTTCCTCTTTATATATTTATGAAAACTTGTCTACTCTTAACTCTGTTGTTCATCCTTCTTCAAATATGAGACAAACTTCCTTCAAATTTCTACATTTTAAGCTAAGTATTTCAGATGGGTTGGGAAAAGTTAGAAAGATCTAATCTAAACCTCATTTACTCTACTGAAGGATCTAATTGTTTTGTTATGCACTATGTAAATCATACGGCAATTTGATCAAATCCACAGTAAAAACCTTAAGTGTAAGTTCTGAGCATTTTCACAAACATACATTTAAAATTGCAAGCTCTCAAAGAAAATATTTCAAAACATAAAGAAGAGCACGAGAACACTTAGAAGATAGATGCAGAACTCCAGATTCTATTGTATTAGAAACAAACAATCATACATGATTTACAATGTTGGAATGACTCTTAGTTTCATTGATCAAACTTAATAGAACTTACAAGCTTTACAGATACAATAAGGAAGCCAGATGTTCCACGTACTCCTTATTGCAGACAACAGGCGACCTCCTCTAAACTAAACTATGCCCAAAAAGAATCTACAATTCTGGCAAAATGCTAAAATCCCTGTGTGTGTATTACAATGTATTAAGGAACAATATATAGACTTTCTGATTGTCCTCAATATAGCCCAAAACCCTAATGGTTAAGCAATGGTTCAAACCCTAGGTTACAGCATTAAATGGTGTAGAACCATCCTCCAAAATATCTCTAAATATGTGTCAAATATGGGTGAAAATATGCCCCTTTCTGAAACCCTAGCAGTTTAGAAGTAAATTCTGCAACCTACCATCATTATATTTTATCTGCATTTTGGGTCTTCTCATTAATGTCCCTTGACTTTTTACACTTCATCTTCATCTTCTCTTTACTTCCAAAATCAGATTCTCCTTCCAGGATGTCATTGCCATTAAGTTTCAGCTTCCTCTTCTAGCTGCTGACCTGCAAAAACATACCAACAATAAGTACCATTGATTATTAAACAACCACTTTCGAAACACCTGTTAGATCCAAGTGGGGGCTGAGCAAAAAATCGCGGCTGTCGAGTAAAAATCTGTAAAAAAATGCATTCATACTGCACATACCTTGTCAAAAACTACCGAGTCAACCATCGCAAACCAAAAATGATGCATACGCAGGGTCAAAGTGTGTCAGAAAACCCTTAAAAAACCTATCGCTAAATGCTTCCCACCTATCAGCGCCAAAAAACCACATCGGTGGGCCCTAAAGATTGCCCACCAGCTTCCTGCATCTGACCAAAAAAACGGCCCCACTTTACCTCCCCTTTAATAGAAACGGTGCCTGCAGAGAGTGACACATGGCGCGCTCCGCACGAGGGGCTTTGAAACTTTTGCTTTATGTGGAAGGCGACACTTGTCACATTCCGCGCTTCCTAGAAACTATTCTCAAAACCTACGAAACTCTTGCGGAAAGTGACACTTGTCACTATCCGCATGATCGTTGCAACTTTTAGGGACTATTGGGGCACTTTGAAACTTGTTTGTGGAAGGTGCCACGTGGCGTCTTCCGCGCAGTCGCTAAAATATTTGGGGCTTGGCTGGGACATTGACTCTCCATAGAAACTACTGCAGAAGGTGCCATGTGGCATCTTCCATGCGACTGTTGAAACTTTAGAGACTCTTCCGTAACGTTCCTGAAACCTTTAGGGGCTACGGTGGAAGGTGACAAGTGGCAGTCTCCGCGCAACTATGTGAAACAAAAGGGACACTCCGCGAGATTTAGAAACTATTAAGGGACCTTTGCGGAAGGCACCAAGTGGTGTCTTCTACGCAACTATTAGAAACTTTAGTAGCCCGTGGATGGTTTTAAATTTTTAAAGGGGCTCGTCACAGAAGGTGACAAGTGGCGCCTTCCGCGCAATCTTGAAATTGTTTGGAAAGGGTTGGGGTGCTACGTTGTTTTTTTGCAATGCTATTAAGACTCATGCAGAGTGTGACACTTGGCGCACTCCGTGTAGCCGTTTGAAACACTTAGGAACATTTAATGAAATATTTGAAACTTTGCATTATTTAAACCCTTGTAGTGCATTTTACCAAAATGGGCATAACTTGCAAAATATGGCAAATTTTCAGATGATTCTAAAAGCAGCCCTGGCTCATTTTTGACAAGGAATCCAACCATACCATTCACTGGCACTCAAAATGTATTTTCTCACTAATTTTATCAAGGTTTGCAAATTTCACTCTCTTTTCCCTTACCACCAAGGATAGACCCACAAAAATAGAAGCAAAAAGCAAAGCCACAGCAGGGGTCCCTATTTTGCTAAGGAGTAAAATGGGGCATGTTGTGAACATCACAACAATAGGGAATTTAAATGGGTATCTTAGGATTGTCTGAGATTTAATTTTGCAGACATGTATCAAGAGTTACAGCTGACTGCCCCTGTTTCAAGGGCTACAAGGAGTTTAGTGGCCTAAAGAAGGAAGTCCCAACTCGAAGCCTATCTAACCTTAGCCAATGATTGAAATGTGTCATTTGGGATGTCAAACTAGCCTTAGCATGATGATTTCTAGAAAACCTACTGATGTTCCCACTTTTGGATGATGACCTTTGAATTTGGGTTTTGAGTGTGCAAAGAAAATGTTATCAAACAATGAAATCCTCAATCTATCCTTGGGTCTCTACATCAAAAATGTCATTTATTTCAATAGGCAAATCCTCCAACTTTGTAGAAGTCATTACACATCTAGGTTTAGGAACCAAAGCATAACCAATTTCTTCATTCTTCAAATCATTCAAAAACTCTTCACCTTGATGGTGTTGTTGTCCCCTACTTGTCTATTGTCCCCTTCCTCTAAAACATCTTCCTCTCTTCTTCTCTTGCTGACTTTGCTTCCTTTACAGCTTCTCTTCTGCCTTTAAGGCAAGTTGATAAGCCTCTTCTAGGCTCCTTGGGGATAAAAGACTCATTTCATCTTGCATACTATACTTGAAACCATTCACATATCAGGCTATCTTTTCCACATCCTCTTCAACATGCCTAGATCTGATTGTTAACTTGTAAAATTCCTTCGTATAATCTTTCACAGACATATCCTTTTGCTTCAACTTTTGCAATCTCTTAAAGAGATTAGCTTGGTAATCACTTGGTAGAAATTTGGCCTTTAACTTGGCCACCATTCAATCCCAGAAGTTAATCTTCTCCTTATTTCTCTTTCTCCTCTCCATTTGGACAAAGTTCCACCACATGGCAGCATAGCCCTTCAATTTGGTACAAGAAAACTTTACCCTTTTCTCTTCTGCTACACCCTCATATTCAAAATATTTATCCAATTCATTGATCCAATCGATCAAATCTTCACCATTTAGGCTTCCAGCATAAGTTGGAACCTCTATCTTGGGTTTGGAACCCAAATTCATGACTGACTTCAGCAGTCTTTTCCCAAATTCTTCATCTGGATCTGCCTATCCTACCTCATTCTCTTCTCCCTGTTGCTCTTCTTCCTCATCACTCACATCCACAACATTAGGGTTTCCTCTCCTCTGTGCCCTCTCAAGAGCTTCCATCCTTGCAACCAAATTCTGCAACAACTCAGGGTCACCATGGTCTCTTTAGCCTCTACCTCAACTTCCTCCTCCTCTGTCCAATCTTCTTGGAGGCATGTTGACCACTTACCATGCCCAATCTCAACTTCAGGATCTAATACCAATCTAATGGAGTCTAGCTAGTCATAGAACTCAACACAACAAAATTCAATTTATAGTGATAGGAGCTTCACAATCAAATGGAAGAAAATGACAAGAAGAAAATTGATTCAGAGTTCTATCCACAATGTAAACTCAGAGACATTATGAAAATAGACTTCATTAATCTATTCCATTACAAAACATTTACAAAAACATAACTATGGCCATGTACATTCGGCCTTTATCAGATGACCTAAGAGTGCAGCAAAAACTAAAACTTCCTCACTATTCTTTATTCACATCCTTCTGTCTCTCCTACAGCATCGTCGACCTGTCTTTTTGCAATTTTATTCAAACTTTTTATGTTCAACTAGGGGATCAATTCCTGTGATCCAGAAACTTCTTTCTATAACTGTCACTCAGGCTCAAACGATTCTTTTTCTTCCTTCAAACTATACTTGTCCTATAGAAACTGTCGGCCTCCAACTTTGGCTACAATTGAAAACATCTTCCACAACCGACCACTGCATGCTATTATTCTTTACGGTCACGCTCTATCATAAAATTGTAATATTAAGAGCAACCATATTCTCTGTAACCATTCATGCATGTGTGGATTCTTTACTACCAAGCGTTCATTCCTTGTGACCCTACAACTTCTCTAACTAACAATGAAATCGTTGATTATGCAGAACAAGAATGATAGATAGAATTCCTTTGATAATTAGTCACTGGTACTCGGGTGACAAGAGCTGCAGAACAAAACTTGATGCCCAAACCAGCGACAAGAACACTTCATCGATTTGAGCTTTCCATATAGATAGGATTTAAGAGAAAAAGATAGAAGGCAAAAGACACCTAACAAAACTAACCAAAAAGAACAAAAACAACTAAAAAGAAGAAAGCTAAAGCTGTAGGGCAAGATGCTCCTACATCACATATGCACTAAAATATAAAGCAGTGGGGATCTAAATATCAAATCAAGGATGTGTTTTTATGTCGGGTCTTATACACTTCCACATTTCCTTGTGTACTTTCCTTTTGCACTTCTAATTTTTTCAACATAATTACTTTAAGAAATGGATTCAAATCAAACTATTAAGCCTCTCACACCCTTTAATTATCATGACTGGAAACTTAATGTACAAAGTACGCTAAATAATAAAAGGTTGCATAGGGTAATAATGGGTACTAAAAGTAACCTACTGTTGCTGAAGATAATGAAAAATGGTTGAACAAATGTGATCAAGCCTTCGTTCAGGTTTCTATGACTTAATCTATCTCCTAAACTCCTCTATCATGTAGAAGATTTGAGAACACCTAATAAAGTTTGGCTTGCATTAGAAAATCTTTTTGGGAAAGTAGATGAAATTAGAAGTCATGAGTTAGAGAAAGATTTCATAAGTTTGTGCCCTAGTTCCTTTAATACCCTAGAGGATTACTTCACTAAGTTCAAAGCATTAAGATTGCAGTTTAAAGAATGTGGAATAGAGAAAAAGGAGCACCAACTTGTTCTTTCTATACTCTCAAAATTAGGTCCTGATTACTTTGTGTTTGTATCTATCTTCTACTCCACCAAAAGGGCTCTTGGAGCCTCATGGAAAATGCCTTATTTAGATGACTTTATTGTCAACTTGTCAACTTGACTAGCGAGTAGGATAAGTTGTTACATATGGGCACCTTGAAGTCTTTAAAATGTCAAGTCCTTATTGTTGGGAATGGGAAACAACAAAGGTAAGAATAAAAACACTTAGAAGGACAAAGAGACTAAGAAAGATTACAAATATGATTCCTCCAAAACCAACAATGAAAGATTTTCGAATGAAGGGAAACCTAAGAAAGAAAAAGTTAAGTGTGCATATTGCAAAAAAATTGGGCATGATGAGCACAAATGTATGAAGAAGCAAATTGAATACCTCTCACATCTTTTTGAGAAGAAAAACATAGGGGTCCTTCAATCTATCAAAGAGTCCTCATCAACCCAAGAAACTTATAAGGGAAAGGAAAAAGATAAATGTAAGGGCAAGCCTCTAGTTGCAATTGCATCCTCTTCAGTTTCATCTTGGATCATTGACTTAGGTTCTTAACAAGTTAATTTTTCTTCCTTAGATCCTTATAGCATGTCTTCCATCACTTTGGGTGATGACACTCCAATAGCAGTTGCAAAGAGAGGGTCTATTGAAGTTGAAGGTGGAACATTCACAAATGTTCTAAACGTACCTTCTCTTTCAACTAATCTCCTATCAGTGTATTAGATTATCCACATAGGAAGGGCATGAGAATTAACTTTTCTCTAGACTTGATTGAGCTTAGAGAGTTGCACAACAAAAATTTAATAGTTTTGGGAAGGGCAGATCACCAAGCTAGGTTGTATACCTTCTCACATTGCACCTAATGTTTCTCATACAACATTTCTTACACATTCAGATGGGATTAACAAATTATGGCATAAGTAGTTTGGCCATCTTAACTACTTCTACCTTGTAATGTCCCCTTCTAGGAAGATAAAAAATTCTTTACCTTGCACACAATATAAATTCTTATTGAGAACATAGTAACCAATAAATCCAGGGTATAACATCATAATATTGTAATTAGGGTTAGTTACCACATAATCATAACCAATATCAAAGTTCATTAACATATATGCATTTCACATTTTCTCATTCCTATTATATGGAGATTCCATGATATACCTCGAGAGAGTCATTCTAGTGCCTGATCATTAATCTACTCTACTTCACCCACCCCATATGAGTATGGTTACATTAGGGCACTGATGTAACGAGACCCACTTCCATAGGCCCAAAAGGCTTCATTGCAACATGCAGCAATTCTTCACCTGTTTGAGAGTCACCTACTGTTAAGTCATTTATAATAATTATTAAGACTACGCAACCATAGGCCCAAGGGCTTCACGCTGCATATGGTGATTCTTCACCACTGGGCTCAAGGGACATCATCCTACATGCGATGATTCTTCATCCACTTGAGGGTCACTTAGGTGCTAGATCACTAGACCACCCTTCCCTAACTCACCACCATACTCGTAGGGTGATAGAGAGATTAATGATGAGGCTACTTGCTCTCCTCCGAGTATATACCATGATTAGAATTATGATTCATGTCTTATAAAACTTATCCTTACTATCTCATAATCCCAATGGATCACGAAATAGTACATTTGATCATATTGTTCCTCTATGGGAACACATCATTGTACCATCTCATGTGATGGTTGAGTATGATACATCGATTATCACATATAGTATTCATCATTATTACATTGTGCATTTATTATTCCTTGGGCCTTGCCCATTATATCATTATAAATATTCCACATTATATGTTCATAACATTCTACTTTATATCATGTTATAGACATTCTCATTCTACTTAGAGACATTCTCATTCTATTATGGTAAACATTCACATGTTGTAAAGAAATTATTCATAGACTAATGACCATCACTTATGAATAAGGAACATACCTTGTATGATCGATTGCTCTTAGTAATGCTTGCTGATATAATATTTGTATTTGATGGAAGACCAATCTGTTGTTTGCTGATTTATTTTAGTGGATCTGTATATATAATATAGCTTGCTGCGATGGAATTGTTTTATGAATGATATGCTTGATCGATTGCTAGATGATGAGATTGAGATTGGATGCCCCCTTTTAAACATATCAAACATTTCTTTCCTTTGTGAAGGGTTATGTCTCTTTGAAATTGTATCTCTTCATAGGTGAGCGCTACATTTATTATCATTAATGGTTTGGTTAAAACAACGTTTTGCTTTATCAAAATATCTGAGTTATGGTAAGTCAGCAATCTTAATTCTGATCACTTCTTATATGGATTAATAGTTGCAAAAAGTTATATTCGCTACCTTGGGTAATTATAAACATAGATCATTGACCTTCCTTTATGAACTAACATCATCCTTTAGTGCATACGTTGTATCTTTGTGAAGACCGATCCAAATGTTAATAAAAACTATTTCGTCTTCTTCTATAGGATCGCTGGCTTTAAATAATTCTTATATTATCATTTGCTTCCTTTATGAATCGTATTACTTCCTTGTATTCACTTTAATTGTCTTTTATTTTATTTTTTAAGTCATTTGGTCTTAGTTGACCATTGTCTTATTAAAACTATATATATATATATATATATATATATATATATATATATATATATATATATATATATATATTAATTTTATATATTTATGATAAATTAAATACTTATATTAGTTATATTTATATTGGTTATTTATAATAATATTATTTAATGTTTATATTTATATATTTATAATTACAATTATATAAATATAATATATCTTAAAAATAAATATACATTATATTTAATTATATTAAAACAATAATATTATTAATATCTATTATATTTATTTATATATTTATAATAATATTTAATTATTAATATTTAAATCGATATTACTAATTTTATTATATTAAATCTATATTACTTAAATCGATTACAATATTCATATCTTCAATTTGAATACATAATCGATTCATGGGTAAAATATGGGGACATGACATACCTTGAGCAAATAAGTCAACAAGATATGGTCATAGGGTTGCCAAGAGTTATATTTTCTAGGTTTCTTTGTGAGGATTGTATCCTTGGGAAGCATATAGAAGAAAATTTTGACAAAGGAAAAGCTTGGAGAGATACACATGCTTTGGAGTTTTTTCATAGTGATCTATCAAGGGAATTTCCACATCCATCTTTCACTAAGGAAAATTATGTCCTCACCTTCATAAATGACTTCTCCAAATATACATGGGTCTACTTCCTTTGGTAGAAATCTAAATCTTTGACAACTTTAAAGAATTCAAGGCTCTTTTTGAAAAAAACAGTCAAGAAAAATCATCAAGGTTCTTCAAATTGACAATGAGGGTGAGGATGTCAACAATAGGTTTGATTAGTTTTGTATAAAAAATGGGATAGACTTGCAGTGCATAATGCCTTATACTCCCCAATAGAATTATGTTGTAGAATGTAACAATAGATCATTAAAAGAGATGGCTAACTGCATGATACACTCCAAAGGATTTACACCATGGTACTAGGTAGAAGTAATCAACTATGTTTTTTACATTCGGAATAGAGTTCCTAACAAATCCTTGAAGGGTATCACTCCCTTTGAAGCTTGGAAAGGTAGGAAACTATCATTTGAGCACTTCATGGTCTTCAGATCTCTAGTCATGGCATGTATACCAAGGTAGAATCGTAAGGCAATGGACCCTGTTATGTCAGAAAATGTCTCCCTAGACTATTCCCTCCTAGGTTTAGCTCTTGGGTCCCTTATTTTGCATCATACATGTTAATTTTGACTCCTAGAAGAAAATGGCCTAAAACCCATGTCACATGGGGCATGAAGGAAATTGTGGTATCTGATCCTACCTTGGAAAAGGACCTATGGACACAAGCGCTAGTGCCCTTGTCCTATCTTATTTCAAGCAGGTCCCAAATTTGATTGTCAGTTTGGTGACCGTTAATTGCATCCCATGCCAACATCTTAAGTTTAAATTATGAAATTCTTAGCAAGAATGTGTTTAGTTGCATACATAAGCATGTTTATGTTTTCATTTGCAAACTAGAATATGATTATAAACTTTCGCAAACTTATGGTTTTAGAGCATTCAAGATATTCATTGTTGCAGAGCAGAGCATTGTTATTGTGTTTATGATTACAGATTTAGCTTCATCTTCTCATGTATTGAAGAGCCTTCATCTATGTGAGATATACACCTCTAAGGTGATATCTATTTGTGTTTGAATCATTTATCAATTTATTTTTCCTCTATCCTGCAGGGATATGCACTCTTTATCTAACAACAGTGTTTGGAAGACTTGAATGTCTCTCCAGGGGTTGATTGAGGCAAGCCTTTAAACACCACAACCCCCAACCACTCTCCTGGTGATTGTAGGTTACAGGTGTCGCATCTTGATGGAGTGGAGTTGTAGGGAATAGTAAGACAGTGTGCAAATTCTAGATCCCTGGAAAAAAGGACTGCTTAGACTCGAGTGGCAATGCCAGTATCCTTTGAGGTTGAAAACATAGAAATCATTTGGATAGTGACAATCAACATCTGAAGAGCTTTCGATGTCTTGAAAATCACCCTACCTTGGACTCGGGCTCTAGTGCCAGTGTCCTCCATATCTCACAAGACAGAAATGGAAAGTATAATGATCATCAATGTCAGAAGGAGATCAGGATTCCACAAAGAAAATACCACATTGGACTTGGGCACTAATGCCAATGTCCCTAAGTATTCCACATCCCAAACTTTGAAAAATGGTTAGTTATTAATCTCTGCCTACTATCTTAGTCTATAAGTATTTGTCATAATTCATCAATTTGCTTACTGTTTTGCATAATTAGGGTTTTAAGGGTATTTGAGCATTGAATTGGTACACTAATTGACAATCTCTGAATTTCCACATCATTCCAAGAGATGGCCTAACTTGTAGGTGAATCCTCTTACAAAAAGTGTGATTCAACTTAGTTGATATGTCCTTGAATGTTTGTAGTGAAAGGAGGATTTAACCCACACATCCATTGAAATTAAAAAACCCCTCTTTTCGTACAAAACATTTTGGTGAACCTGTGTTTATTTGAATTTTGCACCTTGCTGAGTGTTGTACTCTAGATTTGCATTCATTCATCTTATTGCATTTGAAAATTTTGAAAAAATTGTCATTTTAGGCTTTGCATTTTGGCATAATTTGCATTCATTTAGTTTAATTCCATTTCATTTCTATTATTTTCATTAGATCTGATTTAAATCACAAAAATTCATCATTAATTAATCATTTGCGTTGCATTTTCATGCTTAATTTGTTAAAAATTGCTTGAAATTGTGCATTTTTCATAAAAACTGAGTTGTGCATTAGCTAGGGGTTGTAGTTAAAATCTTGTTTTAGATTTTACTACCCTTTTCAAACACTCATTTAAGACTGATTTCTAATTGTAGTGTTTCATCATGGTGTCATGTTTGCAGAAAATCATGTCTAGGGTTTGAAAATCTTGCATTTTCACTAGATTTGGCCTTGTCGTCTCTCTAGAATTGCATTATAGGCATGTTGTGAAGGATATTGTTGCATTATTGGATTGATATTGAACTTATTATTTTCTGCCCCTCATAAAATTATTCACAACACCTCTTCTTTTAGTCATTTGCATTGAAATTTTTTGAAAAAAGTGGAAAATTTGAGCATTTTTAGGCACATAACCAAGCATAAATTGGTGTTGTTTCATTACATTCACCCTAATTCTCTTTCATTTCAGAACTTGCATCCATATTAAATCATTCACTCAACTATCATTTAAAAATTTGGCATCATTTCATTTAATTGTGTGAAAATCGACATCTTTTTAATTACATAGTGTGTATTTCAACAATAGTTGTCCACACACTTCATTCACTTATTTTGATCAAAACCTCTAAAATCATCAATTGGGCCTTGTGTTGTACTCTTTCCTCCTACCCACTATGTTCGTTGTGGATTCCATGTTTCTTTTGGTACCCGTTTCCCTCAAACAAGTGCTTTGGTGCGAAATAGTCTCAATTATTTTGCCTTGTTGGTCATTATGAAATTCGTGTGTATTGGAGTTCTTTCAAATTAGCATCATGGTTACTTCTTGTTATTCATCTTTGGAAGCTTTGTTTGCATACATCATAGACATTGATAATTTTTCTAAATTTACTCATGAATGTCCTCAAGTCTTGAAACAAATAACATGCATATATGATGTTGATATTTCTATGTGTTCCACATATGAAATCCTTTGCTATATATCTGATTTTGATAGCTTCACAAGCCTCATGGGAACATATCCTCCGATATTAGATAATCTCACTAAATTCATAGATAATAATAAATATGTTGCATCCTTTAGTAGTGATGACTTCAATATGTTAGATGAAGCCCTAGATGACTTTATCTTGTTGGGAATTAAGGTGTCTCAACCTTTACAAATTCCTAGCATTATTTATTTATTTGTATATTAATTTATTGTCTAATGTTGTAATTACTTGCACATTCAGTTTGGTCACTTGGTTGAGGGGGCATGGTGACATGTCATCTTACTTGGAATGTGACTTGGATGGTCAAGTCAAACCTACATGGATTTGGGTGTCCCATTTGAGGTGGCACTAATATTCCATGTGTCAGCATCTTGTGGTTTGTGGAAGACAATATTCCATATGATAGAATCAATGACACATAAGAGCCAAGTTTGGAGATTCCTATGACAAGTGATGACAAGTGTCGGTGAGGATCTTTGCATGAGGAAAAGGCATCTTTGGGCGCCCAAGTTGGGCTATGACATGTTGTAAGACAAATATGCTATATTTAGCATTGTATGATGGATTCTCTTACAACATTAAAGGTTGTTGTCTTGGGAAAATCTATGACAACTATAAGATGCGTAAAAGCATCCGTCATAGTCTATTTTTATCCTGAAGCACTCCATATTGAGAAATTCAAATCTACCATTTATGACAGATGTAAGGGATGTATATGCAGCAAGCACAAGTGTCCTTTGATGTGGGATAATGGTCATGTGGCCAAGGTGGACGCCTATCCCAAGATGCTTCCAATCTTTGCCTTGTAATCTCTATATAATGCATAGTTTGGAGTTGTAGTTGCATAGTGTTTTTATAGGTACTGTTATGTAGCCAAAATAACTCTAGATTTGACATTTGAAGACTCTTGGAAGAACTTGCATTGCAAGTGTATTGTAAACTATAATTGTTTCAGATAATACATTGTGCGGGTTAAAGCGTGTGGGGTTTTTTACCTAAAAAGTTTTTCCCCACGTATATCTTGTGTCTACTTCTCCCTGCCTACTTTCTTGTTATGTGTTTGTTGCTGTAATATCACTGATATATGTTTCATATTGTTGTAACTGTAAAGGGTAAAACAAATTTACATACCTCTCCCCTCATTAGATTAGTTTAGGAAGCGATTTCTGCACACCTAGCTTCCTTTCAGTTGGTATCAGAGCCTAGCCAGTTTTGGTCCTAGCTGCTAGGTAGGTGTTGTTTGTACTAATATTAGATTAAGTGGGAGTCTATGTAGAGTATTCTATAATTGTGTTACAGGAAGGAGATGGCAAGCACATCTGAAAGAATAGAGGTTGAAAAGTTTAATGACAGCAATTTCAAGTTGTGGAAAGTCAAAATGGAAGACATGCTCATTGATAGAGACCTATGCAAAGAAATTGCTAGTGTAAAACTAGTGGCAATGTACCAAAATGATTGGGATCTCAAAGATCATAAATCCAAGGGTCTTGTGAGACTCTGTTTGGCTGATTCCATCCTGTTAAATGTTCATGAAGAGAAAACTGCGAAGGAGTTGTGGAAGAAACTTGGTGATTTTATCAGGCTAAATCCCTAGTAAACAAGTTATTCCTACGGAAGAAGCTATATTCTCTGAGGATGGAAGATGGAGTATCTGTTGTTGATCACATGAATGCATTTAACATGCTAGTTGCATAATTGACATATGTTGGTGTGAAGATGGAGGAGGAGGATCAGTGTATGACCCTGCTTTGTTCTTTATTAGATTTGTGGGATAATCTTGTTATGGCCATCGGGAGTACCACATCCACTTTCAAAATGGATGAAGTGGTGTCTTTGTTGTTATTTGAAGAGATGCAGAGAAAGTCATCCGAGTTGGCCAAAGAAGCTCTTGTGGTTTGTGGAAGACCCAAGGAAAAAGGGAAAAAGAAAGACAAGAAAGCTGAAAAGGGTAGATCCAAATCCCATGGGAGATCCAAATCTCCTAGAAAGTCCAAGGTATTGTGTTGGAACTATGGGAAAACTAGGCATTTCCAAAAGGAATGCAAAGAGGATAAAAAGAAGAAAAAGAAGAATGTCCCAGATTCTGATTCTGACAAGTCACAAGATGATGGTGATGCCTTCATTGTAGCCTTGGCCACCCATGCATCTGATGATGTGTGGCTAATTTATTCTGCTGCATCTTTCCACATGACCTTGCATCAAGATTGGTTTACGAATTATGAAGAGTTCGATGGTGGAAGAGTGTACCTGGGTGATGATTCTCATCTCAAGATAGTTGGTCATGGAAGAGTCACAATCTGATTCCCTGATGGATGAGTGAAGGGGATCTCTCAGGTTATGCACATCCCAAGCTTGGCACGGAACCTACTTTCTGTAAGTAAATTGAATGATACAGGTGTACAAGTTGCCTTCTCGAAAGAAGGATGCAAGATGACTAGAGGAGCTATGGTGCTTGCAAAAGGTACTCAGAGAGGTACTTTTTTTTAGCTAGAGGCATGCATTTCACAATGCATTAGTTCTTCTAACTCAAAGAAAAGAGCTACAGTCACTTCATCCCCACCATTGGAACCAGCAACTAAGAGATCTGTTATATCAAATTCTGATGGTAGTGCTTTTTAGATACCTAAGGGTACTCATGCTTTGGAAGTTAAGCTTCCTGCTGAGAAGACAATGTTATGGCATAAGAGACTTGGCCACATTGGTGAGAAGGGTCTTAGAACACTAAAAAATAAAAACCTCATTGAGGGGTTAGATGATTGTAATCTTGGTTTTGACTTTTGTGAACATTGTATATATGGAAAGAAAAATCGTGTTCAATTTTACTCGAGTTCTCATAAGTCTTCTGGTGTTTTGGATCTTATTCATTCTAATGTGTTTGGTCCAGTTAATGTTCCTTCGATCTCTAAATCTGTATATTTATTATCTTTCATAGATGATTATAGTAGAAGGATAGATTTATTTTCTCAGAAGCAAATCTGAAGTCTTTAGTCAGTTTAAAGAGTTTAAAGATTTTGCTGAAAATTAGACTAGTAAAAAGATTAAGTGTTTGAGAACTGACAATGGTGGTGAGTTTTGTTCCACATAATTTGATAAGTTCTACAAAGAACATGGGATTGAGAGACATAAGTGTTGTTATATGGAGCCTAATCAGACTCGGAGGTTAAATTTTCCCCACTTTTATTGGCACAGTTTCCCCCCAAATTCCTACGGGGTCAAGGGGCAGCACCCCTAGTGCACTCCCTATTGTGATATAGGGATCAGGGATCACTCTTGCACAACCCAAGTACACTCTTGATTTACTTGCTTAGTTTCACATGACTGAATGTAAGTCATCTCTAACTCCTCTTTATTTGGAGTCAAGATTGAGGTTGATTATACTACACCACTGGTTGATACAACCTTGTATCAACAACTTGTTGGTAGTCTCATATATTTGACCCATCCTAGGTCTAATATTTCATATGTTGTGAGCATTATCTCTAGATTCATGTAGGAGCCTCATGAGCTACATTGGAAAGTAGCTAAAAGTCCATCCTTCACTACCTTTAGGGTGTTAGATTCAAAACAAACAACTGAGAGGTGGGGTGAATCAGTTGTCCCAAAACTTTCTCTTATTAACCACTTAAATCCTTCTTGTAATTTAGTAGCATAATAATAAATCAATCATGGAAAGATAATGCAACAATTCAAGAGAAGAAACACATTAACACATATGACACCAATATTTTTAACGTGGAAAACTCGGTTAAGGGAAAAACCATGGGGTGACTAACCCAAGATTGTATTCTTTGTTAAAAGAATAAGAAGAACAAATGGCACATGCCAATTAGGGCTCACTACCTGAGCACACTACTCACAAGAGGCCCACTGCCTACAGGTGATACACTATCTACAGAATAATAAATATTGCATAATTGAACTGACGAATAGCATCTTCACCATGGTTGAGTCAGTTCTATTTAAGTTCAATACTTTTACTCTACCTTTCACTCAGCTTCTCTCTACCACACTCTCATCTCCACCAAGATACATTTGAAATGACTTCATAACTTCTTATTTATACAAGACATTGACTTTGGGATAATCTTCCAAGTCGGCATATTTTATAGAGAAAATACACAAATACAACTTGACTAATTGCAAAAGACTTCATGCGGATCATCACATTGTTGGCCACACAGATCTGAGACTTCAATCTTCTTTTAGGAACATGCCATGCTTCACAGAGCATCTTCAAGATCATCTACAGGATGTGTAACTCATCCGATCAGCCAAACTTAGGAAGAACATCATCATCCGAAAGTAATCCCTCAATTACAAGATCAATCTTCAATGCGGACCACCAACATGAACTGGACATAATCCAAAGACCTCCACAAGCTTGCCTAAATCACCAAGAACATCCACACTACTTCTGCTTACTAAAATTTTTCTCTCCTTCATCCGGAACCTCAAGAACACAGTCTGTCATCACTGTCATATTGGAATAGATGCTTGCAGACCTCCAGACCATGAACCAATTGAGTTGTCAATTCACATTGACTTCCTAAAAACTCCACCAAATCCGTAGAACAAGATATTGCATTTCCAGATCTCACTGGACCTATTTGTGTCACTTTGTCACCTCTAAACAGTTGCCAAAACCAGTTTTACTCATATGGCCATAACTTCTTCAAATATTCATGCGGACCTCTCAAATCTTTACTGGATCACCTTTAGACACATATATACAAACCCTTTGAAGCACAACCTCTGATCTTCATCTTAGCTGGGATCTTTACCTCACTATCTTAACTGTTCTTCTTTGTTCCTAATAGGACTAATTTTCTCAATATCCTCAGCATACAACTCATCCAATCCTTGACATCAATGACAACACCAGTTAGGCCCATACTTGTAACAATCTCCCCCTTTGTTATTGATGGCAACATATGATGTGAAAAATTATTTTAACCATCAAGACAAGAACTTCTCCTCACTGAATGACATAACTCCCCCTATCAACAACAACCATTCACATGTCTTCTCTTCCTTTGCTACCCCCCTTTGATCAGCAACCATTTTTTATTTTTCACATGTCTTCTCTCTCCCTTTGACATCAATGGCAAAGGGCACATACTTGCATCACTCAAAATCCTACCAGCTACTCCCCCTGAGTAGTAGCTTCCCATCATTAATCCAGCCCACAAGATATGACTATGAGATCCACCTGACTGATGCACATCAATGCACCTTAATTCAGAACCGGAGGGATAATAACCCCTAACTTCTCCCTGAGATACTTAAAAGAGTCCTTAGGTAGAGGTTTAGTAAAAATATCTACAATCTGATCCTTGGAGGGCACAAACTCCAATCTGACTTCATTCTTGTTCATGTGCTCTCTCAAAAAATGAAACTTGATGGATATATGTTTTGTCTTTGAATGAAACACTAGATTTTTTGATATATTTATTGCACTTGAATTATCACAGAAGATTGTGATAGGTTCCTCATACTCCACTCTGATGTCTCTTAGCATTTGCTTCATCCACAGTACTTGAGTGCAACTACCTGTTGCTACAATATATTCTGCTTTTGCAGTGGACAGAGATATTGCCTCTTATTTCTTGTTTAGCCAAGAAACCAATATTTTCCCCAAAAAGAATTCTCCACCATTGGTACTCTTCTAGTCATCCACATCTCCTGCCCAATCCACATCTGTATATGCATGAAGAGAGAAATCATGATCTCTAGGATACCATAAACCATACTCAACTGTTCCTTTCAGATATCTAAGAATCCTCTTGATTGCCATGACATGAGATTCTCTAGGATTAGCTTGGAATCTAGCAACAAGACCAACAACATTCATAATGTCAGGTCTAGTTTGAGTAAGATACAATAGTCCTCCAATCATTGACCTGTACTTTTTCTAATCAGCCTTAGGAGAGTCATCATCTTTGCTCAATTTACATCTGGTTGCCATAGGAGTATTCATTGGTTTTGAGTCTTCCATCCCAAATTTCTTCAACAATTTTTTCACATATTTGGTCTGTGAAATGAAGATTCCTTTCTTTGTTTGAATGATTTGTAGACCCAAGAAGAAATTCATTTCCCCAAACATAGGCATCTCAAATTCACTTTTCATTTGATTTGCAAAATTTTTGCACATACTATCTCTTCCTCCAAAAATGATATCATCAACAAATACTTCAACAATTAAGATATTTTCATGATTAATTTTGAAGTACAAGTTACTGTCAATAGTACCTTTGTTGAAATAAATCTTCAAAAGATGCTTGTCTAGTCTTTCATACCAGACTCTTGGGGTTTGTTTGAGTCTATATAGTGCTTTCTTCAACTTGTAGACCATATCACCATGATCAGATAATTGGAATCCATCTAGTTGCTCAATGTAAACTTCTTCGAAGTCACCATTTAGGAAGGTAGACTTGACATCCATCTGATATACTTTAAAGTCCTTGAAGGCAGCAAAGGCAACAAATAATCTGACTACTTCAATTCTTGCCACTGGAGCAAAAGTTTCTTCAAAATCAACTCCTTCTACTTGGGAATAACCCTTGCAGACCAATCTGGCTTTGTTTCTGACTGCTTCACCATCTTCATTTAGTTTATTCTAGAAGACCCATTTGGTTCCAATCACATTTTTGTTTCTAGCTCTAGGAACAAGATCCCAAGTGTGATTTTTCTCAATTTGCACCAGCTCTTCCTTCATTGCTTTACTCCAACTTTCATCATTACATGCTTCATTCACTATCTTTGGTTCAATCTTTGAAATCAGACAATACTTTTCTGAGTCTTGAGCAATCTTTCTTCTTGTTTGAACACCTTTGCTTTTATCACCTATGATCTGATCTTCAGAGTGATTCAGTCTTACATACCTGGGGGTTTAGGGGATTTCTTGCACTTCTATTTCTTGAATAGGTTCATTCAAACTTATCTCTTCTTCTTAATTCTTTGGATCAGTATGGATCTAAATTTTAGAAGGGGCTTGGACTTCTTAGACCAAAACATCATTATGATCATCTTCATCATATTCATTAAACCTTAAGGGTTTTTCAATACCTTCATCAACCTTCACATTTGTACTTTCTATAATCTTTCTCAATCTCTTGTTATAACACCGGTAAGCTTTGCTTTGAGTAGAATAACCCAAGAATGCTCCTTCATCACTTCTAGCATCAAATTTGCCAAGGTCTTCATCTCTTTTAATATAACATTTGCTACCAAAGACTCTAAAATACTTCACAGTGGGAGTGATGCCAAACCAGAGTTGATAAGGGCTCTTACTAGTATTGCTTCTGATTTGTACTCAATTAAGAGTATAGATAGCAGTGCTTACAGCTTCTCTCCAATAGATCTAAGGAACATTTGCTTCCATCATCATAGTTCTAGATGCTTCCTGGATGGTCTGGTTCTTTCTCTCCACTACTCCATTCTGTTGTGGAGTCCTTGGAGCAGACAACTGTCTTTTTATCCCATGTTTCTCACAGAATTCTATGAACTCCCCAAATGTGAATTCTCCACCTCTGTCAAACCTAAGACATTTTATGTTTATTCTGGTTTCATTCTCTACCATAGCCTTGAATATTTTGAATTTCTCAAGAGCCTCAGATTTATCTTTCAAAAAAGTCACCCACATCATTCCGGAGTAGTCATCAATTAATAACATGAAGTATCTATCACCTTGCAAACTCCTGATTCTTGTCAGACCACATAGATCAATATGTACTAAGTCCAACAATCTGGTAGAAGATTGTTCCTTACTTTTGAATGTGACTCTGCTTTGCTTACCCAACTGAAATTCTTTGCACAAACTATTAGTAGGTTTTACCAGTCTTGGAAGATCTCTTACAGCCTGAGTGTTGCTTATCTTGATGATATTATCAAAATTTACATGACACATTCTCCTATGCCACAACCAACTCTGATCAACTAGAACAAATAAACAACTTTTTCCAGCACCAACCAAGTGGAAGATATTACCTTTTGTTTGAGTACCGAATGCAATCTCTGTTCTGGAACGTTCAAAGATCTTACATTTTCTATTTTTGAATCAAAGATCATAGCCTTTTTCCACCAACTGTCGAACACTGAGAAGATTGTGCTTCAGACCTTCAACATATAGTACATTACTGGTTTTGTTCTTTCCATCAAACGAAATGGTTCCTCTACCTCTGATTCTGCCAGCAGAATTATCACCAAATTTTACCACTCCTCCTTCATATCTTTCCAAATCTATGAACTTATTTTTGTCACTTGTCATATGGTGGGAGCATCCACTGTCAATGACCCAGTCATCCTTTTCTTCAACTTAGGTAGCCAGAGCTCTCTCTATTTTATGATTTATAGATTTAGAGGGCAATGGATCTTCTTCCTTGATGGCAATAAACACCCAGTCACTTTTGGATTTGTTTCCTATCTCTGATTCATCATCTGTTACTCCTTCTTCATCATCATCTTCATGAACATAGTAACATTTCTTTTGGAATCTTGATCTGTTTGGATTTGCTCTTAAAAATCTTTCCAGACACCTTGAGGTAAAATGACCAATCTTATTGCAGTTGAAACATTTGAAGGGCAATTTTCCTTCATACTTACCAGATCCTCTTGGCAGTCTTTTTGCAATAAGGGCTTCAAGTTGAGAAGCTTCTACTTCATCTTCTTCTAGATCTTTTCTTTCTTTTTCGTACCATGATAGTTTCTGTGAAGAGTTCTCTCTCAGATCAAACTTTTGTTTTCCTTTTATAGAGGCACTAGCTTTGAATGCAGATTTAGTCTTGGGGGGTGCATCTCCAAACCCGGCCAATTCAAATGTAGCTAATTTTTCAACCAATTGATCTCTTGTGATATTTGAAAAAGATCTGAATTCTTCAATAATAGCAACCTTGTATTTGTAAGAAGGAGGTAGGGATCTGAGAACTTTGGCAACAATCTTATCTTCATCCAAGATTCCACTAGCACACCTAATGCCACAAACAAGCTCATTTACTTTTGGCATAAATGTAGTGATATTTTCATCTTCACCCATCTTCAGGTTCTCAAATTTTCCTTTCAAACTCTGCAGCTTGGCACATTTAACATACTTGTCTCCTTCATGTAGAAGTTCTAGTTTTTCCCAAATCTCATATGTAGTTTTTAGATCTATAACATTTGTCAGCTCTGAATCAGATAAGGCACTTAGAAGAGCTTCTTTAGCTTGAAGATTATTTTCAGTATCTCTAATTTCATCTACGATTCTCAGACCATTATGAGGAGGAACATACTTCTTTGAAGCCATGATCCAATATTGCATTCCCATACATTGCAAGTGACATTCCATGCGACTTTTCTAAAGAGTGTAATTGGTTCCATCAAACATTAGACTATCCTTCTTGTAGAAAGACATCCTGGATCTCCTCAAGTGGTTAAGCTCTTTTAGAGGAACTTAGCTCTGATACCAATTGTTAGATTCAAGATAGACAACTGAGAGGGGGGGTGAATCAATTGTGCCAAAACTTTCTCTTATTAACCACTTAAATCCTTCTTGTAATTTAGCAGCATAATAATAAATCAATCATGGAAAGATAATGCAACAATTTAAGAGCAGAAACACATTAACACATATGACACCAAGTTTTTTAACGTGGAAAACCCGGTTAAGGCAAAAACCATGGGGTGACTAACCCAAGATTGTATTCTTTGTTAAAAGAATAAGAAGAAAAAATGGCACATGCCAATTAGGGCTCACTGCCCGAGCACACTGCTCACAAGAGGCCCACTGCCTATAGGAGACACATTGTCTATAGAATAATAAATATTACATAATTGAACTAAAGAATAGCATCTTCACCATGCTTGAGTCAGTTCCATTTAAGCTCAATACTTATGCTCTACCTTTCACTCTACTTCTCTCTACCACACTCTCATCTCCGCCAAGATACATTTGAAATGACTTCACAACTTCTTATTTATACAACACATTGACTTTGGGATAATCATCCAAGTCGGCATACTTTACAGAGAAAATATGCAAATACAACTTGACTAATTGAAAAAAACTTCATGTGGAGCATCACACTGTCAACCACACAGATCTGATACTTCAATCTTCTTTTACGAACACACCATGCTTCAAAGAACATCTTCAAGATCATTCGTAGGATGTGTAACTCATTCGGTCAACCAAACATAGGAAGAACATCATCATCTAGAAGTAATCCTTCAAATACAAGCTCAATCTTCAATGCGGACCACCAACACGAACTGGACATAATCCAAAGACCTCCACAAGCTTGCCTAAATCACCAAGAATATCCACACTACTTTTGCTTACTAAAATCTTTCTCTCCTTCATCTAGAACCTCAAGAACATAGTCTGTTATCACTGTCATATTGGAATAGATGCTTGCAAACCTCCAGACCACGAACGAATTGAGTTGTCAATTCACATTGACTTCCTAAACACTCCACCAAATCTGCAGAACAAGCTATTGCATTTTTGGATCTCACCGGATCTATTAGTGTCACTCTGTCACCTCTGAACATTTTCCAGAACCAGTTTTCCTTATATGGCCATAACGTCTTCAAATCTTCATGTGAACCTCTCAAATCTTTACTGGATCACCTTTAGACACATATATACAAACCCTTTGAAGCGCAACCTCTGATCTTCATCTTAGCTAGGATCTTTACCTCACTGTCTTCACTATTCTTCTATGTTCTTGATAGGACTAATTTTCTTAATATCCTCAGCATACAACTCATCCAATCCTTGACATCAATGCACCCAGACTATGTTGACATCAATGACAACACCGGTTAGGCCCATACTTGCAACATAGGGAACTCTATGATACATGATTCATTACAGAGTTGGCACAAAGGTTGACTTGGTTGGATACATAGATTCAAATAGGGCTAGTGATACTCAAAATCATAAGTTCACTTTAGGTTATAGTTTCTCACTAGGTTCTAGTCCTATTAGTTGGTATAGAAAATTTCAAAATGCTATTGCTTTATCATCCACAAAGTCAAAGTATAGGGGAGATGTTAACATAGCTACTGAGGCTATTTGGCTTCAATGGATTCTCACTGAGTTTTTCATTCCATTCAAGTAGCCCATAGTCATCTATTGTGACAACCAAAGCACCATCTAGATATGTAGAAATATGGTCTAGCAACAATAGACCAAACACATAGAGATTTACATGAATTTTATTTGGGAGCTTATTCATGGTTAGATTGTAGACTTAGTCTTCTGATGTGGGAAAAGAATATCCTAATCAACAATGAAGCAATTAGATCAATATCTCCTCACATAACATTGGAATACAACCCAGCAAGGGCTATAGACTTGGCTATTATCCCTAGAGAAGAGCCAAGTTACAGTGTTGGTGGAGACTTTGTTCTTTTATTTCTATGATTAGGGATTGATGCTAAAGTATTGACTAAACTATGCAAATAAGAAGACCTAATGATCAAAATGAGTAACAGTGCAGGCTATAGTAACAAGAATTAGGAAATAGGAGCAAAGCAGAGTAGAATAGATAGAGAGGAACCTATCACCAAAAACAAAAGCTGTCAAGGTAGAACATGGGTGTTGGGCACCCTAGTCCTAGGGTTTCAAAGAAGTTCAACTTTTGGGCAGGGGTCTTCATCTCTGTAATCTTCATCCATCGATATCGTAAATCCTTCACTCTAGATTTGCACACATAAGGAGGAAAAATGTTTGGTTGTTCTATAGAGGCTTTCCCCAGTCAAACCTTCGTGTAAGTATTCCCACTTCCATAACAATAGAGATAAGTGTGATAGAGAATGTGTGCTCTAGGTAGACAAAGCCAAATAACTGATAGAAACAATAATGATCAAATATAATGGAACAAACTCACCATGAAACCCTAATTGGACTTGATGCTGCAACACTAGTCTCAAACAAGGAGATTTTGGAGAGAGAAGGAAACTTCTTCAGATACCTGCAAGGGTTAGTATAATAGAAGAAATAATGATTCATAGATAGAGAGCTTCATATTTCATGTAGAGAGCATATATCAAGTATTCAAATAATCACTTCGTCATCCTTTTAAATAAGAGAAAGTGCAATTTGGTCCCAGGTAATTTGGCCCTTGGAAACTTAGCAATTAATTAATTTAATATTATTTCTTAATTAGGTCTCAAAATAGTCACTTCACGAATGGAGATACACATACACATAGAAGGGAGTGCTAAACCTAGTGTGAAATTGTAAATGGTCACAATTTTAGACACTACATTTAGTCCCCACTTTAGTGAGGGTATGAGCTTACATTCATACACACACTAAAGTACAGAGAAGACAGATCTCTTCGCTAAACATCGAAGAAGTGGAATCTCATCAAGTTGAGAGGTGCGATAGACCCCAAGCTTAGGATTCTATGAGTCTACAAATGCTGAGAAAAAGAGGTTACACATATGCAAGACACACAACATGGGTTACACATGTACAAATAACATATATCTGAAAACAACATAAACATGGGATGAGACCAAGTATTATATGCCGAAACAACTATGGTTAGCAAAATGATATGGTCAAATCCAAACATACATGGAGCATACACAAAAAACAAAAGCATGCAAGGTCTGAGTCTTGGGCTAGCAAGATGTGTTATGCTAGGAATCAAACCAAAAACACATATCAACTCTACTAAAAATGTAGTACAAATATGTGTTTTTGGTTTGATTCCTAGCGCCCCCAAAACTACATTTTTTTTATATTTTATCATTGTAAATCTAGACCATTCATCATTAGGTCACAAATCTGACAGTCAATATTATGTTAGTTTTCTTGCCCTAGAAGGCAACCACCTTTTTATAAGAATATTTGTAGTACATTTTTAGCAAAGTTGAGAGTAATAGGCGCCGCTGGATTGAAGACTGGAGAAGAAGAGGAAGTGCATGTATTGTAATCTCATATTTAAAGATAATACAACTTGGAGCCTCTTTTGTTGGTGGACTTTTTACCCAAGAAGGTTTTCTCCACATTACATATTATGTTATGTGTTTAGTTCTTAATGCATATTATTTTTGTGTAGTGGGTTTTATTTCTGATACAATCTATATTGATTCTACATTATTTAGAGGACATTAATAAGGTTTGAATTAGATTTTTGTTGTGTGGTTTGCACCTTCATTTCTAATAGTTAAATCATTGTATGTTTGTAAGGTTGTGTCGTAAAGTTGTAACATTGTGTATTCTTCTTTACTTAAGTTTGAAATATTTAAATGGATGTCTCCTTTCCTTGATCTATATTGTGTAAATATAAATCCCTTCTTTTATTCACTAAATGTGTCAATTTATTAAAGGAAATATAACAATGATATTATTACATTTTAAAAAAAAATTAGTTGATTTATATTGTTCTCTATTCCCTTGTAAATCCAAAGAGATGTTAAAATGAACATTGAGTTCTTTGAATATAAATATATTGGATTAGATTTGTTCTTTCCTCTACCTTAAAATTCCTATTACAATAGTTGTTCCTACATTTAAGTTATTTTTATAATGTGTTAAAGTTATTGCAAATAAATGAGTAATTGTATTTTTTTACTATGACAAATCTCTTGTACAAAATATATTCTAGTAGAATATACATATTAAATATCTTATATGTATAATGTTTTCCCTCCTTTTTATTTAAATGTCCTTGATGTCACGTAGTTATACTTGCATATATATATATATATATATATATATATATATATGAATATTTAACCTCTATTTTGGGATAGAGATTATGAATATTTAACCATGGGTAAAAGTACAAACATGTGTCAATCTTTATAAAGGAATCGACCAACATCAAAAAAAATTCTCAACTTTGACCACATAAAAGTGGTCTTTACGTTTTGAATTTCAAAATAATGTAAACTAAGAAAATTTAGATCTCTTGTTGAAGTTTATTCCTAATTTTTAAGATTTTTTTAAAAAAATTTTGATAATTTTTTTATCAATTTAAGAGCAGATTTTGTAATGTTGAAAATTTCAAGAAAAAGTGACGTTCAGTTGACGTCAAGAAACAAATAGAAAAAAAATGCATTTTCCCCTGATTTTTTTCCCCAAATAGATGACTTCAATATCTAGGGCATGGAAAAAAATTTGAATTTTTAATCTATATTTTTCTCATAATAACATTTTAAAGTCAAACTTACCCAAATTTGATAGTTTTCAGTTGATGTCAACTATTGTTTATTTTTTTTTTCATTTTCAAAAAACAAATTATACTCTTTTGAAGAGGTTTCTCTCCTCTAGGGCATCATATATTTTCCAATTTTTTTTTCATATTTTACTATTTTTTTTTAATTTCAAATCAACCTCTTTTTGAACTTGAACAACCTACTTGCATTATTTTCAAATATTTATATCCTAAAATTACTCAAAATATAAAAATATATATTTTTAAATTCAGCACTGCGAGCTCTACAAAAGGGTATTTTTCTTTTTTTCTTTTTAAATAATTTTGATTGCAGAAATATTTAGCAGAAGTTGGAAGTTTTAGAAAATTTGAAAAAATGGTGACTTGGCTGCCAAGTAGGATGCCACCTAGACAGATTCAGCCGAATCCCATTTAGCCAAATCTATTTTTGTGCTTTTTTTTAGAATTTGTTTTTTTGGCAATTTTAATTTTTCTAATTATTGAATTACAAAAAAATTTAGAGAAAAAAAAGATTGATTTCGACAGGGGCAGAGTCATAATAAAAAACACCATGATCTAAAACTAATTTGGACTGAAAATCTTTTTTAATGCCTTTTTTTGGCTTTTTTTAATTATTAAATTATAGAAATTTGGAGAAGAAAGAAACACTGATTTCAACAGGGGTAGAGTTGTATGCTCAGGTACCATGATCTAAATCATGTAATTGATTAAATCATTGATTTATTGAATGTAGATAGATCTTCAAAAATAGAGGTTAAAGTATTTGTATGTGTTATTTTTGTATGTAGGTGAATTCAAATTTGAGCAATTTATGATGGGCAATAAAAAGACAAGAAAAAGGTTGTATGATCTATACTACAAATGTCGATGAAGGAACATCTACTCAAGAACAACCCATGGAAATTGTTGATGACCAAGGAGTACAGATACCAGAATAAATTAAAGGTGGTGATAGAAATTTTTTCCTTGGTATGGAAAATCTAATGGAGATGGATGAGGATTCTCTTTTTAATAATATTTCATTTGAAGATATGTTATCTGAAAGCATAGTAAAATTACACTCTAAAAGAATATGGGATGAATTTTTTGAAAATAAGTCTATAATTGGAAGAACACAGTTATTTGCAAAGTTATTTAGGAGGAAAGAGATGACCCCTATTTTGGAGTTGTTAGGGGTTGATAATAAGAAAAAGTCATCATGTTCATTAAAGCAAACAATAGTTGAAAACCTATAAGAAGCATTGAATTCTATTGAAAGCAAGAGACGAGCTGTTGATTTAAGTGGTGCACGTAGAGCATTGATGACTGTAATTTTTAGTAAGAAATTATCACATAGAAGACAATTTCTAGCAATTTCCCAATTACTCAATGTTTCTAGGAGAATTGTTCAAAGATATATTGCAAAGAGAAATAGACTGGATGGAAATATTGACAATAATTGGGTAAATATTTGCAAGGTTCCCCGGAAAGATAGAATCTCAGAAGATGTAAAGGAACAGGTGATTGAATATTGGACCAGCCAATCTCGTGTTTCTTCCAATAGAAGGGACACTATATACAAATAAAAGGTGAAGGTGGTACAAAAATTTTACATCCAAAACATTTTATAGATACAACACAAAGTGAACTTTTTGAAGCATTCAAGCAAGAATTTTTAGATGTGAAGATTTGTCAAAGGATGTTTAAGAGACTACGACTAAGTTTTGTACATATAAATAAGGTATATGAGACTTGTTGTCAAAATCATGTCAAATTTTATCTACACCTACAGTCATATAAAAAACCTATGGCAGTAATTAATCCAAATATAGTCATCCTTGGAAGTACAACACAATTTGTGAAGTCTCTTCTATGTGAAAAATCAGAAGATTCAGATGAATTCAAAGCACGGTGTATAAAAAATATATGTAATGATTGTGAAAATTTAAAGAATCTTGTATAGATTGAAAATATTGATCATTCAATGCAAGTCATGTGGAAGAGATTTGAATATGAGAAATACTCAACAAAGTTAGGAGTCGAGAGTAGAAAATTATTCTCAAAGAGAGTGAATTGTCTTACAATGAGTTTATGAATAAATTTTGCAATATCATATATCCACATATTAAACATTGTCATGTTACTAGATGGTAAGCTAAGCAATTTTGTGACTCAAAGAATTACTTTCCACCAGGTTGTATTCTCTCTATTGTTGATTTCTCTAAGAACTATACATTTAGTTCTCAAAGTGAGATTCAAAGACAATATTATCATTCAAAGTGAGTTGCAATATTTGTACAAGTTTGTTATAGGCATGTCAAAGAACATGTGGATAATGTACAAAGTAGTAAAGATGAACGAATTATCATCAAAGAGGTTCACTTTTATATCAGTGATGATACAAGCCATGATAGAAGCTATGTAGCCCATTGTTTTTTAATGTTTTTTGAAGATCTGAGATGACGTCAAATAGATGCTTCACAACATTGGATATGGTCTGATGGATGTGCTGGTAAGTGTTGATTTAATTTTTTTTTAAATTATATATATATATATATATATATATATATATATATATATATATATATATATATATATATATATATATATATTTGTGTAATTAACTTGTAGACTTGAATTGTTTAGTTACTTATATATTGTAGGTATGTATATAGTTTTCTTTAAACTATTTTGGTTTTAAATTTGAAATTGTTTGTAACTTCACAAGACAATTTAAGTTTACAAAAGATTTTAATTAGTTAAGCCAACAACATATCAAATGGAACATAAAATTTATATGGAACTTCTATGAGAGTGGACATGGAAAAGAGAGCATGATGGAGCTCGAGCATGTGTGTGTTGGAATTAGGGCTGACAACTGAGAGGGGGGGTGAATCAGTTGTCTTAAAACTTTTAAAGCTTGTTGTAGCTAATTATTCTTTAGCACTTCTTAACATATTAATGACATAATCATGAAAAGAAAGAATTAATAAAACATGAGCAAAAACATAAATAACACACTTGACACCAAGATTTTGATGTGGAAACCCAGTTAAGGAAAAAACCATGGTGGGGGTTAACCCATAAAGATTATACTCTGTTAAAAGTAGTACAAAGAGGGGAATGCACATGCATTCAGGCTTGCTACTCAAGAGAGGCTCACTGCCTACAAGAATGTTTACAAAAGGATTACAGTTTGTTGAACTGATAAGTAGCATCTACAAATGCAAGAATTTAGTTTCGGTTAAGCACAGAATACTGATTTTACACACTTCATCTTTATTCTACCCTGTTTACTGCTCTGTCATAATCTAGACCTCAAATATCTTCTCTTTTGTACTTCTATCTACCTTTTTCGCACTTATTACATATTCACATCACTAACTCCCACCACATCACTCGAATCCATTGGTTATATATATCCGCATCAACAAACTCAATCACTTATTTGTCGGCCTTATGAAGAACTTAACAATACAAGTACTTTGTTATGTCTGCTAAATCCATACATCAATATTGATGCATACCAGAAATAACATTTTTAGGTCACCATTCATGTCAGCCACTAACATTATATCCCATACACAACTCACCAAAACACTTCTACTAGATCCGCACAAGGATCTAACATGAGTTGGCATGTTCTTCACTGAACTGTCCTGTCATATTAGGATCTGATATTCAGATGCTTATAAATTTTAATCGCTTTATCACTGGAGGCTAAAATCTTGGATTTGGATTGTTCTGACTTTCCTCTACACTCACTCAGATTTGCAACATGCAATGATTAACTGGAGAGGTCCACTAACCAAAATACTAAACTCTACCATATACCCTGTTGTTGTCTATCTAGATTGCATAAATCTTGGAACCAACTTCCGGTATGATCTGATACTACACTGCGGATGTGTGGAATGGACTGAGTTGCCATCAATGACAACACATGACATGCCATGCAATGTCTCTTGCCAACAATCTCCCCCTTTGGCATTGATGGCAACACTTAGTGAAAAATGACTAAGTGTCATGACTGACTCCCCCTACTATGTATACTTATATATTCTTCCATTGTTCCTCCTTTTATGGATTCTTCATTTTCATTTTTCATTGTCTCTCACTCCCCCTTTGACATCAATGGCAAGGGGTGGGGTCTGCAAATCAAAATTTCCACAAGAAATCTATATATAAGGTCACATATGTACAAATAATCCATGCATTATATTTACATGAACTTGAGGATACTTGCAAAACTATTTTTCAACTACACAAGTTCAGAGGCCCAACTACTTTTCATGCCATCCAAAATTGAGTTGTGTTCTCTTAGTAGGAATGCCCATATTTCTTCTTTCTTTAGATCTAAAGGATCACATGTCCGGATTGCAACTTGGGCTTCTGATAAAGCAGAAAACATTGTTTCTAACTTGGGAGCAACCAATCCCCTAAGCTCACACATTCTCTCCATAATATTGCTCTTTTCTTGAACAAGCTTCTTTATTTCATCAGTCAGGCTAATTGCTTAACACTCCTGACTTTCCAGAGAAACTGTTAGAGAGTCAAAATTTTGAGATAGATTTAGCAATCTTTGTTCCCACTCCTTTATCTTCTTAATGTCCTCAATAACTTTGGGCCAAGATAGACAAAATTTGTATACATCACTTCCATCATTGTGAGCATTTTGAATACTCTTTATACTGATATCAAGGATCCTTTTATCATTCCTTATTAGGCCCTTTAGCTCACTAAATCTCTTATCCAAAAATTCATTCTGGATTTTAATCTCTACAAATTTCTTAAAGGACTCAAAGTGTGTACTTAGTGAATTTACAAGGTTCTTCAGATTACTGAAGGGAGAATCAGATGGATTCTTCTGGAAGGTTGGAATTATCTTCTCCAATATACTGGATGTAAGGCCTAATAGCTCACTGTCGTCTATGTGGGATTTCAATATCTTTTCACTTGTCTTAGCTTGTGTGAAAGATGCTATCTTCATCATTTGGACCGGAGAGAGAGTATCTAGGTTGATTGGTCCTTGAATTAGTTCTGGTTCATCAAACTCTAGTATCTCTTTACTCAGGAAACTCTTCACTGCATCTTCAATGTCTCTGGTCACATTTTTTGGACTATCTTCCATTTCTTGAGTTTTCTCAGTATCAGGACTATTTTGTTTGGGTGCATCAATATTTGCACCATCTTCTTCTGCTTTACCTTTCTTACCTTTGACTTCTTCTTCTTTCTTTGCTTCACCTTTCTCTATGTTATCTACATGAGGATTCTTTCCTTTGTCCTCACCGTCTGCAATCTGCTCCAGAGGATCTTGAGTAGCAGCAGTATTCTCAACATTGTCTTCATTACCGGATTGATCAGGAAGAGTTAGAGTATCTTCTGCATCATTAATTTTATCCACCATCTCTGTATCTTCCTTGTTTATTTGCTCCACTTCTAGAACTAAGGAGTCATCAACCTTGGTCTGCTACTCATCAGATTTTATTTCTTTAATATCCGGGATTGATGAATCAATCCCATCATCAGTCTCTTCTTCAACAAATCGAAGATTGTGTCTCTTCAATACACTTAGAAGTATTTCTTGTGTTTCTTTGACTATTTAGTCTAATTATCCAAGCATCAATTTGTTCATTCTCTTCTTGCTTCTGAATTCATCCTTCACTTCTTTGAATATCATATTCATTTGAACTTGAGTGATCTGAGGGCATAGTTTTATCAATATATGTTCTCTAAGCTCTATATCCTTGCTGTTTGCATCTTCTTTCCTCAACTCAAAAATGTCTGCAAGACTTTGAGGAATCTTAGAAGTTATTTCAATCAGGGCTTTATTATAGATATTCAGATATCTAACAGTTTCTTCCTCTAACACCCTCTTATCTGTATCACTGTATTCATCATAGAATTCAGTCATGGGTTTCAAATTTCCATCCACAGTGACTGATTTTATTACATCTTCCACAAAAAGTGTGGGCTTCTCAACATATGTATTTGTCTTCTACCTTTTGCTTCCAGAGGGCTTCTCCTTAGTCACCTTGGAAACTTTTGTTCCAGAGGCTTTTAGGGTAAAAGCATAGAACTGTGTCACACTTTTGGTTGACTTATCAGCACAAGTGAACTTAAACATTTCTAACTAAAAGTCATTTTTTTCAAACATATGGTTTAGTGAGATTCATTCTAGCTAAGTAAATATGGGCCACAACTTTTCCAACTAGAAGTGTCCACTAAATACATATGTAGCACCACTTGGAGGCCAATTTACCAAAAAAATACAAACTTTCAAAAAAGTTGACGTTTCAACAATTCCTACTCATGTAAATTTTTTTAAAAAATCTAAAAATACCCTTTTATAGATTTGTAAGTATAGTTTTAAAAAATGTGGATTTTTTAATAGTCTAATTACTGTTAATATTTTATTTTTACTAAAAGTAGGTCATCAGCACCAAAATATAAGGTTGATTGTCTTACCAAGAAAAATAGTAAAGTTTATTAAAAAATTTAAAAAAATATGATGCACTAGAGAAGAGATTTCATGTCAATATGATATAATTTTTTTCTATTTTGGATAAATAGTCAAGACAAAAGTTGACATCCCATTGAAATAATTATTTTTCAGTACACACAACTTTTAATATTTATTTAAAAATATATATTTATCAAAATGCATAAAAAATAAATCCATGCACTAAAGTTTCAAGTTATAAATACACACACAAAATTGGAAGGAAAAAAAAATACTATTAAAAGAGTGACATCCCACTTAACTTCATTTTTCAGCATTTTATCAGCAACTAAATTATAGTGTCAATTTTACAAAAAATGTATTCAAATAATTTTTTTATTTTTATAAAAAATGCAAACATAAAATACACTAAAAAATATACATTTCATTAATTTACATCATTTCAACATTCAAAATGTATGTCACTTTTTAATGATTCGAGTTAAAAATTTAGATCAGTGTTGGTCATTTCCTTTATAAAAGTGTGACATAGCTTTGTCCTTTTACCCTTCAGCTCCTTTACCTCAACATCTGAATCTGTTTCTTTTACATCAAATTTTGTGCTCTTATAGGTTCTTGTGGCCTTTGTTTTTACTCTTTTCCCTTCTTTTCTTGATGATTTTCCTTCCGGTTTCTTAGGATCGGCAAGTTTTGGGAGAACAGGGGTAACAACAGAGCTTCTAGTAGTCCTTGATGTGGAGGAGGATACTACCAGAGCACTTCCTTGTTTCTTATATTACTTCTCCCTCTCTGCCTTTTTAGTTCTTTCCTTGAATTGCCTCACGGCTTCCTTTGTGAGACCTAGATTCTCGGCCAACTCCTCAACTTCTTTTCTTACTTTTCTATTGGTTTCAAGTTCTCTAAGCTTAGTATGCAATTTTAAACTTAGCTCCTCAGATGTCCCAAATCTTTCAACTATTGTTTCTTTTGGCTTTCTTAGAAGATGTTGAGCATACATATTCAAGATTTTCCATCTACTTCATACCCCATAGGCATGATCCAAACTGTTCTGGGTTCCACTTCTTCCATTAACCACTGATCAGTGTCAACCATAAAACATATTTCATTCTTGTACTTCTCAACAATTGATTTAGGGATTCTTTCCCTTGAATGCATCATACTCTAAAAATTCTTAAAGTATCCCCAGATTGCAGTCTTCTGAGCTTTATAATCACCAATGATGCGAAGATGATCTCTGATCTGAATGGCAACTGGCTCATCATTAGTCTAGTGAATACCCTTTACTCTGGGTACTTCATTCATATAGTAGAAAAATAAGCATAGAACTAATGTACCATACTTAAAAGTGTTTTTCTTATCTTTCTTGATTTTGTTCAAGTTCTTAATCAGTTGTTTCTGTAACAGTTCACATAGGTCATAATCTGCATTCTCCTTCAACATTTGATATGCTGCATATATGGCAATTCCAGAGACAGAATTCTCCCTGCTGGAGTGATATATCTTGTATCCAATCACCATGGAGGAAAACTTAACATCTGATTCTATAATGTCATTGATGGTCATTGCCCTCTTGTCAAACTTTGCACCGGTTGCTTCGGTAATAGTTTGGTTTTTCACAGATTTCAACATGGGTAATCCACCAATTGAGTTTAACCCAATCACAATTCTAATAACATCCTTGGTAATCTTGAATGGTTTTAAAAGCCATATGAATTCATCATGCATCTAACTCAAAACATACTAGACCCACTCATCTTCATCGAATGTTGGAAACCCCATAATTTGAATAAAATATTTATCAACTAGTGCCTTATACTCGGGTTTAAGGTTGTGATTTTCATCCCTGAGATGACTCAAACAAATCTATGTACTTTGAGTCCCCAAATTCATCTATGTTCACATAAATATAAATGCTAATATCTTCAGTATGCAGCATGCCATATGGAACACTTGAAAATGCACCTAATGTGGTGCAGGAGCACCATGTCTATATTTTTATTTTTGAGGTCAATAAGAGCCTAGGTGGAGATTTTGGTCTCAATAGGAGTGTAGGTGGAGTTTTCATCTTCATAACTAATGTAATAAAGGTCTATTATGACCACTCTAGATGCATTAGTGGTAGGGCTTCAATATTTACTTAAGTTAGTACATTCTATGTTAAATAGTTTAGTGCATAGGCTATTATTAGCCTTATTTTTGCTTTGTCAGTGAGAAGTGGAGTGATGGATCGAAGGAAAAACATGTAAACATGTTATTTATGCCTGAAAACTTCATGAAAAAGGTAGAGTTGATGTTTTGAGTAAGAAATTTAATAACAAATTTCCTATTTTCTGTAATTTCTCTGTATATTATGTTGTTCAAACACCTAGTACAGTCAAGAGTCCCATTGCACAAAATGTTGAAATGGATTGGGTTAACTTTGATTTAAGCTAGATTGGGAAGATTTTCCTTAGGTTTGAAGCATTTTATAAACATTTTCTCTAAATCTGCTCTGCATTTTCTATGTTTTCTTGTTGTTTCCCACAATTGTACTCATCCGTACTACATTGTCAAGACCTCTAATGCATAACATGGGATGAAGAGCTAAGTTAGCTTCCATTTACACCTAGTAGGAGCAAATTTGATTGTGGTAGAAGCTTTTTAGAACTATTTTTTCTGAGAATAGGTCCTAAACCCTAGGGTTTTGAGAAAATTGATGAATTTGTAGCTTATTCTATCTGCACCATAGTCAAAAATGGATGGAAATGCTTTAGTTAGGATTTATTTCTATTGGGTTTCATTGCAAGAGTAGGGGATTGGAACAAAAAGGTAGATTTGGGTGCATGAAGTCTAATATCTCTATGTATTAGACAGTCCAAGCATAGGTAGAGTGAGACTTTGAAGGAAAAATAGTTTGTGTGGTGGTTAGAACCATAGAACCAGCATAATCCATCATATTTTAACATCCCAATGACCTTAGAACAAGAATTTACAATGTGGGTCAAGATTTCCACACACTTCCTTTTGTGAGAAGGCCTAATTAGGCCTAATGATAGCAAGAATTGTCCTGTTTTGGGGCACATGTCTAAAAACAATCTATGTTTCATGAAAGATATGTTAGAGAGGAACCTAATGGGTATCATAAAAACTAGTTGGTTCATCAGTTTGGTCCAGTTTCTATGAGATATGCTTCAAAAATCTCTTTTCAAGGGCTACAAGCAAGAAGGTCAAGTTGTGAAGAAACGATAGGTGAAATAAGCATTCAGGGTGTTTTGTGAGGTTAGTGAGTATCTCCTAGTCAATTTAGTGTGGTCCAAGGTGGTTGGGAGGTTTGATAAGTAGTTTATGTATTTAAAACCATGAAATGGCTCTTTTTACCTACCTTTCTAGCTTGCATTGTAAGAGGACAACAAGCATCTTACATGATCAAACAAAATACATTTGAGGATAGTTTGAACACCTTCCCCTGCTTTGCATTATAATAGGTCAACTTCTATTGACTTGTGTGGATGCTTTTTAAATTTTAGTCGAGGCCTTTCAGTAATATCAACAACCAAAGCTGTAGCCATTGCAAAAAGATTACAAGTTCAAAGCTTCACAAATAAATACCTTTTCATGAAATTAGGGTTGACTAATAAATTCGCTGATCGCACTTCAATTTTTGTAATCTCAGCTCAAACACTATTCTTCTTGCTTTCTTTGGGTGCAAAGTGACTCAAATGAGGAATGAATGACCTTTTTCTGCTCCGCAAAACCTAATTTGCCTTTGTAATAAATGCTCTGCCCTAACACATCTGGTTACACTGTTTCTGCATACAGTCAATCTTCAATTGTTCCACAAATCATCATATCCACTTTTTATCTTCTGAAAATCCTTTCAAATGATGTATAATAATCCAAATTATTTTCTCTCATTGTACCAAATTCAGGCACCCATTTACTGGCTAGGGGAATTTAGATTTCATTGTAACTCCCCCTGAGCCAGAGCTCCTAATTCAATTCCCAGAGGAATTATCAGCATTGGATTTCAGTGCAGACCCATTATTATTATTCAAAATACTTTTCTTGACCCATGTCTTGCTCATTCCATTCTAGATCTCATTCACATCAATTTTTCCCTTGCCTTTGTCTTGTCTCTACTCATCTAGTTTTCTATTTGCCGGACCTCTTCTTTCATTATTCCTGCTTCTGTAGAATCTTACAATATGACCAGATCTATTGCAATTAAATCACACAACATTTATTTGCTTATATACTTGATTTTCTCTTGATCTGCACTAATTAGCCATGTATCCAAATCTATTGCAAGTAAAGTAGTAACCATTGAAAGAGTTGCCATTTCTTCTCGAGTTATTCATTATCATACTTCTACATTCATTTGATCTATAACCATACCTCTTACACTTGAAGCATTGACTGGAGAAGGATGGACCATTTTGATTTACTCTACTTCTGCACTGAGTAGCTTTATGACCAAATTTATTGCATTTGAAGCAATTTCCATTGAATGATGGATATCTTTGAGCATTAAGCTGTCTTACCAGATGTCTTATAGGTATATTTCTCCCATTCCTTGGTTGAAAGTTTCTTTGTCCAGGTCCAACGATTTCACCTTTCTCATATCCAAGACCATGCTTGTCATCACCTCTTTTCTGACTTTCAAGCAGTGCTTCAAGTTTAGCTGAGCTTATCTTGAATTTATCCTTGTATTCATTTGCAACTTCTAGGTCATGTCTGAGAATGACAATTTGTCTCTCAAGTTCTTTCTCATTGTCTCTACTTTCTTGTAGATTAGACTCTAGGAGGCTAGCTATTCTATCCAATCTGCAGCATTCTTCAGTTCTTTCTTTTAGATTTTGATTAAGGTCTTCTTCAGTTTTCTTCCTGTCTTCAATTTCCTTGGTTACCCTCATCACCCCGAATTCCATCTCATGTTTTAGGACAATAACTTCTTTAGCTAACTTCTCACATTCCTTTGTTTTCTCTTCCAGGGCCTTTTCCTTGTCGTTGTCTGCATAATGATTTCCTAGTTGAAGAGGTTGCTCCTTCCTCTTTTCATTGGATTTTCTCAAATTTGTTTTTAAGGTCTCAATGAAGTCTTCAGCATTTTTAAGGTCCTCTTGCAACTCTTTGGCTTCTGTTCTGGACTGCTCAAGATCTTCTAATGTGAGCTTAAGTTGTCCTTGAAGGTTGTATTCATCCATTTTACTACCTTCCTAGATCTTCCTCAAGCTATTAAACTTTTCAAAGGAACCTTGCTCTGATACCAATTGTTGGAATTAGGGCTAATAAATGAGAGGGGGGTGAATAAGTTGTCTTAAAACTTTTAAAGCTTGTTGCAGCTAATTCTTCTTTACCACTTCTTAATAGATTAATGACATAATCATGAAAATCAAGAATTAATAAAACATGAGAAGAAACATAAATAACACACTTGACACCAAGATTTTGACGTGGAAACCTAGTTAAGGGAAAAACCATGGTGGGGGTTAAGCCACAAATATTATACTTTGTTAAAAGTATTACAAAGAGGGGAATGCACATGCATTCAAGCTCACTACCCAGAGCTCACTACTCAAGAGAGGCTTACTGCCTACAAGAATGTTTACAAAAGGATTATAGATTGTTGAACTAATAAGTAGCATATACCAATGCAAGAATTCAATTCCAGTTAAGCACAGAATACTGATTTTACACACTTCATCTTTATTCTGTCCTATTTACTGCTCTATCATAATCCAGACCTCATATCTCTTTTCTTTCACACTTTTGTCTACTTTTTTCGCACTTATTGCATATTTGCATCACTAACTCCTACCACATCCCTCGAATCCATCAGTTATATATATCCGCATCAACAAACTCAATCACTTATTTGTCAGCTTTATGAAGAACTTAACAATACAAGTACTCTGTTATGTTCGCTGAATCCATACATCAATATTGATGCGTACCAAAAATAACACTTGCAGGTCACCATTCATGTCAACCACTAACATTATATCCCATACACAACTCACCATAACACTTCTACTAGATCCACACAAGGATCTAACACGAGTTGGCCCGTTCTTCACTAAACTGTCTTATCATATTAGGATCTGATATTCAGATGCTTATAACTTTTAATCCCTTTATCACCAAAGGCTGAAATCTTGAATTTGGATTTTTCTAACATTCCTCTACACTCACTCAGATTCGAACATGCAATGATTAACTGGAGAGGTCCGCTGACCAAAATACTAAACTCTACCATATACCCTGTTGCTGTCTATCCGGATTAGATAAATCTTGGAACTGACTTCTAGTATGATCTGATACTACACTGTAGATGTGTGGAATGGACTAAGTTGCCATCAATGACAACACATGACATTCCTTGCAGTGTCTCTTTCCAACAGTGTGAAGCGTGCACTTCGACAACATGAACTTGCAGGTAACACCATACGGACTAGAAATTTAAATTCCTATATTTTACATGAACTTAAACATGTTAGGAAAAAGGTGTCTCAATATATTGCATGTGTTGAGAAGTGGAAGCTTACAATTATGCAATAGTGGTTTTGATATATCCAATGTTACAAATTTTCAATATTGCTCATGTTGGATTTTTAAAAAAATCTAATTATGTTTTATGAGATTGTCTTTTCCTTTCAACTAGAAAACCTCTTAACCTAACATTTCACAAACATGAACTTGTAGGTAATGCCATAAGGAATTTAAATGAAATTGTTGAATGGTACAAAAGTCATTTTGTCATTTGTGACTCAATATACAACACATGCTATTTTTGCGAAGTTAAAGGTACATAAATGATTTTTTTTTTGAATTTAAATGTGTGTACATGAAATGAATTTTCAATTTTATACACTTTTTAATTGGATGATTGAAATTTACAAATATTGATTGATCAACTCTTACTAATTGTCAAACAATTAGTGGTATTAGAAGTTTGCATCAAATCATGATAGCAAGACATAGTAGGCCTCCTGTAATTCAAGTGAGAGAAAAATCATGTTTTTATGCTAATTGCATTGAGAACAATGCAAATACTCTACAATGTGAAAATATTAGAGATGGGAATGCTTCAGAATGGGAAATAAAACAATTAGGGGCCACATCGAACCCTTTTCAAGATAATGACATTGTAGATGTCTATGATCCTTTGTATTCAGTTGATTACAAATGTGTATCAGATTGAGTTGTTACAGGTAAATTCTAAATTTTAAAATTAAATTTTAACTTGTATAATTGATTTATATTCTACTTAAGTTGAGCATGGTTTACTACATGGTGTGTATAGGAGATATTTTTGTTGTTCTTACAGATCTTGACAATACAGAAGGTGTAGATTACTATTTACTAAGATGTACGCAACCAAAATGCAAATTGTCATAATCAATGACAGATGGTGATGGACAAGAGTATCCTACTGGATCAGTGGTTGTTGAAGGCACATACTATCAACAAACAAAGATAGATACAAATGGTATCATATTTATTGATTATATGCCAGGTTAAAAGGGTCTACACTATAGTCACTTAGTTATAGCAACATGAATAAATCTTGAAACTTTACCAAAAAGAGGATGTGCCAAACAAAGGTGGAGGTTACCTATTGAAGATCATGAAAAGATTTTAGAGATAATAAAAGATAGAGAGGATGCAGATTATATGTACGAAGAACTTTAAGCTATTTTTGTACATATATATTTTCTATGACAATATATATACATGTAACATTTGGACCTAAATTTAAAAATCTTTTTATTTTATGTTGAATTCAAATAATTTCATTCAATGTGGTGATCTAGTAGCCCATGAAGCTAAATCAAATGTGGTGATCAAGTATCCCATGAAGCTAAATCAAATGTGGTGATCTAGTAATTTTGTTTAATGAAGAACTCATGCTTAAATTATTTCATCAAATGTTATTAGATCCAACAAAAATTGTAAGTTTTAATTTTATTATCTAATTAAATTTGATTAGCACTAGCTATTTACTAGGTACATGGTAAGTTAGTAGATTTGTTTATTGGATCCCACCTCTATAAATCCACACAATGATTAATTTAATATAGTCCCATGTGTAGTTTAGATCTTTGTACAAAATCCATCACATGCTCAACAATATATGTTAACACATATTTTTATTCTAATTATTGAATTTATATGAATCATAGAATCTTCATCATTACAAATTTAACAAATTTGAATAAAAAGAAAAGAAATTATAATCCTTCTTTCACAATTTATATATTTTTCTCTTAGCAAGTGGATAAATTCAAATATGATTGTTACTTTTCTCTTAATCATCCAATTAGATAGGTCATCAATTAATTGTAGCCCACATGTTTCATTTTCCTACATTTGGTGTCCTGACTCCTAATTTAAATTTCCTATCCTAGTTAAATTTGAAAACATAAATCCTAAAAAATATGAGTCATCCTAGTTAATTAAGTCAAATAAATGGCCTAGGTCGGGATATCTTCTAGGAAGAATCAAAATAATAATAAAAATCATCCCCTAATATGAGTTCCTACTTGTGAAATTTAATATAAAAAAATTCTATGTTCATAATAAACTCATTAGAAACTATAAATTTGAATTATTTAAGAATTTAATATATACCAATGTTCATGAGGGAGAGCAAGGAAAAGACATTTTTTCTATTTTTCAACAAGGTTATACTCTTCTCATTCACACTTATTCCAATATATTTGTCATCTTTATATCATTTGAATTACACCTATGTTTGCACCTATCCCCATACATGTTTATTCAATGTCTTGAAATTTGCTCTTTTATGCTAAGGGTCATTCTTGAGCCACTTATTTAAGATGTAGGAGCATCCCCAACATATAAGAGTTGTGTTATTTATTTAAGATTTGTGTCAATAGTTAGTCCATCATATAAGAATTTTTTTATCAAACAAAAACTTCCTTTATGTTTATTTATGTTGTGCAAGTAGTTCTTTAGTAGTCATTTTGGTTGATTGCAATTAGATTTTATAACTAAAGTTATTAGTTTATGTGCCTACACCAGTAAAATAGAATCAATTGTATGGTAATGCATATGCAACAAGTCATCATGAGATTTTATCTAGAAAACTATCAAAGTATTTATAGCATGTTCACTCAAGTCTATTTTGTATTTCATGTTATATCATATGACATGGCTTCCCATATCAACTAACGGAGGTCTATGAGTTGTGTCATTTATTTAAGATTTGTGTCAATGGTCAATCCAACATATAAGAATTTTTTCATCAAACAAAAACTTCCTTTATGTTTATTTGTGTTGTGCAATTAGTTCTTTAGTAGTCATTTTGGTTAATTGCAATTAGATTTTATAACTGAAGTTATTAGTTTATGTGCCTAGACCAGTAAAATAGAATCAATTGTATAGTTATGCATATGCAACAAGTTATCATGAGATTTTATATAGAAAACCATCAAAGTATTTATAGCATGTTCACTCAAGTCTATTTTGTATTTCATGTTATATCATATGACATGGCTTCCCATATCAACTAATGGAGGTCTATGATTTGTGTCATTTATTTAATATTTCTGTCAATAGTTAATCCAACATATAAGAAATTTTTCATCAAAAAAAACTTCCTTTATGTTTATTTGTGTTGTGCAAGTAGTTCTTTAGTAGTCATTTTGGTTGATTGCAATTAGATTTTATAACTAAAGTTATTAGTTTATGTGCCTAGACCAATAAAACAGAATCAATTGTATGGCAATTCATATGCAACAAGTTCTCATGAGATTTTATCTAGAAAACCATCAAAGTATTTAGAGCATGTTCACTCAAGTCTATTTTGTATTTCAAGTTATATCATGACATGGCTTCCCATATCAACTAACGGAGGTCTATGAGTTGTGTCATTTATTTAGGATTTGTGTCAATAGTCAACCCAACATATAAGAAATTTTCCATCAAACAAAAACTTCCTTTATGTTTATTTGTGTTGTGCAAGTAGTTCTTTAGTAGTCATTTTGGTTGACTACAATTAGATTTAATAACTAAAGTTATTAGCTTATGTGCCTAGACCAGTAAAATAGAATCAATTGTATGGTAATGCATATGCAACAAGTTATCTTGAGATTTTATCTAGAAAACCATCAATGTATTTAGAGCATGTTCACTCAAGTCTATTTTGTATTTCATGTTATATCACATGACATGGCTTCCCATATCAACTAATGGAGGTCTATGATTTGTCATTTATTTAAGATTTGTGTCAATAGTTAATCCAACATATAAGAAATTTTTCACCAAACAAAAACTTCATTTATGTTTATTTGTGTTGTGCAAGTAGTTCTTTACTAGTCATTTTGGTTGATTGAAATTAGATTTTATAACTAAAGTTATTAATCTATGTGCCTAGACCAGTAAAATAGAATCAATTGTATGGTAATGCATATGCAACAAGTTATCACGAGATTTTATCTAGAAAACCATCAAAGTATTTAGAGCATGTTCACTCAAGTCTATTTTGTATTTCATGTTATATCATATGACATGGCTTCCCATATCAACTAACAGAGGTCTATGAGTTGTGTCATTTATTTAAGATTTGTGTCAATAGTCAATCCAACATATAAGAAATTTATCAGCAAAAACTTCCTTTATGTTTATTTGTGTTGTGCAAGTAGTTCTTTAGTAGTCATTTTGGTTGATTGCAATTATATTTTATAATTAAATTTATTAGTTTATGTGCCTAGACCAATAAAATAGAATCAATTGTATGGCAATGCATATGCAACAAGTTATCATGAGATTTTATCTAGAAAACCATCAAAGTATTTAGAGCATGTTCACTCAAGTCTATTTTGTATTTCATGTTATATCATATGACATGGCTTCCCATATCAACTAACAAAGGTCTATGAGTTGTGTCATTTATTTAATATTTGTGTTAATAGCTAATCCTACATATAAGAAATTTTTCATCAAACAAAAACTTCCTTTATGTTTATTTGTGTTGTGCAAGTAGTTCCTTAATAGTCATTTTGGTTGATTGCAATTAGATTTTATAACTCAAGTTATTAGTTTATGTGCCTAGACCAACAAAATAGAATCAATGCATATACAACAAGTTATCATGAGATTTTATCTAGAAAACCATCAAAGTATTTAGAGCATGCTCACTCAAGGCTATTTTGTATTTCATGTTATATCATATCACATGGCTTCCCATATCAACTAACAGAGGTCTATGAGTTGTGTCATTTATTTAAGATTTGTGTCAATAGTCAATCCAACATATAAGAAATTTTTCATCAAACAAAAACTTCCTTTATGTTTATTTGGGTTGTGCAAGTAGTTCTTTAGTAGTCATTTTGGTTGATTGCAATTAGATTTTATAACTAAAGCTATTAGTCTATGTGCCTAGACCAGTAAAATAGAATCAATTGTATGGCAATGCATGTGCAACAAGTTATCATGAGATTTTATCTAGAAAACCATCAAAGTATTTAGAGCATGTTCACTCAAGTCTATTTTGTATTTCATGTTATATCATATGACATGTCTTCCTATATCAACTAACGGAGGTCTATGAGTTGTGTCATCTATTTAAGATTTGTGTCATTTACTATTCATAAGCATTGACACCATACATCAAATGTAAAAAGCATGTAAAAGAGCAATATAACTCCTAAACATAATGTAAACTACACAACACCATATTATTGATTCTATCTACTCATATCATTCAAATGATAAACATATCATATAGCTTCTAGTTTTGTTTCAACTAATAGATTTGTAAAAAATCTAATTTTTTTCCTCACTATGTGCAAGACTCTTACCACCTCTTGGGATAACTTGGAGGGCTATGTTGTTGAATACAATACTAGTACATCTAATGAGTAAATGAGTCCTATTTAGGTTAAATGTACAAAGATGAGTTCACTTAAGGTGGAAGTTTTAGACTTAGAAAAAAACTCAAAATCAGGTAAACCAAAATGGGATCCTATTGTTATGAAACAGGATCCCATTATGCTTCAAGATCCTGAGCCAAAAGTGAGATCATGTTTTCTAGAAATGGGATCTCATTTCATAAAGGTTAAAATATTAACCTTTTATGAAACAAGATCCCATTTTTTAGAAACGGGATCACATTTCATAAAATTTGAATTTCTGACCTCATTTTTGCTATGGGTTTTGGGTCAGAAAAAAGGCCAGAGAAACCGACCCTTGGTTTTGAACCTAGTTTGATCTACAAGTTGAAGGTCCTGTCATTGTCACAACAAAATAGTGACTTTAGGCATATGTCTGAAGGCCTTTTTTGCAGAATTTTTTGATGAAATTGAAACCCATTATAGATGAGACAGCGTAGATTCCAAATATGTAATTTTTTTACAATTGGATTATTTTTCTATTTTTCAATTAATTTCTCATGAAACAGGTCCATAAACTTGAATTATCAGGGTTTTTTAATATTTTAATAACTTTTTATCAAAATATTTTTTTGTAAAAAAAATTGTATGAAAACGTACTTCAGACAATTCTTTTCAATTTTTAAAAAAAATTCAAAAATTAATAAGTTTAGGTCATCTTATGTGTGACGTACATGACAATTTTTTAAAACACCAAAAATGACCAATAAAAAATTAACAAAAAAAATTCAATAAAAAATTACAAAAAATATGGAAAATGTGCTTCAGTGAGTTACAAATTGTTTTCCAAAAGGATTTAGAAAAATATGATTATTTAGGTCAAAATATGGATGACGTACACATGCGTGGTATAGTAAAAAAAAAGTAACTTTTAAATAGTGGTTTTTAGAAACGCCTATTAAAAATCAGTTTGTATCATCTGGGTATTAAAAAAAATTACATATTTAAAAACTAGACTCTGAGTACTACATTTCATATTTACTGACTTTTTCTAAGATTCTGCATTTAAGTGCTTCAAATTTTTAGGTCAAATATAACAAATTCTAAAAATCAGGGAAAACACTGCCACTTTTTGACCAAAAAGTGGACTCAACTTCTTGCATACACCCTTTAATCTCATTTGTTGGTGTCATGCCCACATTTCCCATGCAGTCACGACATGCATCACATGTGTCATGTCCACATTTGTCATGTGATCATGACATGAAATATCAAAAAAAATTCACGCATCCCTAGAAACCCCCTCACACACATAAGCGTGCTTGCGTAATCATGTCAGTCAAAAGCGGGATAATGCGATCACATGCACATTTCCCCTACATGATGAAGGCCAACTAGGTGGGTAGATATGACATGAATAACATAGCTAATAGGGTTAGGGTCGAGGATCAAAACCCTAGGTTTACCTAAGTGAATGAAGGGATTTTGACATAAGTCAAAATCAAAAGATAGCTAATACATAAGAATAAATTTAAAATCAAATAACAATGTCGACAAGCTAGCAAAAGCAATAATTTAACACTATGCAAGGTTAAATTTACTAGCCTAACTAAACCCTAGATTCTGGAAAAATCCGGTAGCATAACACCTCACGAGCATGAATAGGGTTTATTTTAATAAAACTAATTTTAGTCAATAGTTTACTAGGTTTTCTGGTTGGTTTGACAATGAATCTAGCTAACTAATTAAAACACTCTATCCTATTCAAAATAACGGAATAGAATTAAATATTTGATTAATCACAAAATTACCCTTATGGGTTAACATCTACATGCGTCATTCTACTTGCAAAGATTTAAATTTAATTACATTTCAATAAATAATAATTGGATTAATGTCCTACGCAATAAATTAATTTCAATTGCTTAATAAAAGTAAATACATTTTGATAGATAGCTAGGAGTAAATTAAATCAATTAATCAAGTCCCAAACTAATAATTTAAAATAACAATAGTTCCCTCTAGTAATTTAAATTTATACTATAATGGTCCCGTTATATAAATAGTTAAAATAATAATTTTCTTACCCCCTAAATATAAATTCAAATAACAACATCAACTTTACCACACTAAAAATCCCACTCAATTATAAATTTCCCTAATCATCTCAAATAAAAAAATAAAACAGAATTAGAGGCAATAATAAAATGAGGGAGAAAAATTACTTAAAAGCAATTTTAAAATTGCAAGCCCTAAAAAGCTCTCAAATAGAATAATAATTTCCTTAAGGAAGGAAAGAAAACCCTAGCCTCCCTCATTCTCATTTCTTCATTTTTTCCATTTTCTCATTTTCTCTACTTTCTTCCTCTCCCTAAATTTTGTGTGTGCAGGTTTTGGAGATGGGCAATCATGATTCCTCTTTGTTATGGAGGTATATACATAAGATATACCCATTTATTTTATTTTGATATAAATAGATATGAGTATATGCACTTAAATATATATGTGAATATATATATTTATCTCTGGTTTTAAAACCAGAGGGTTTCCTTTTATATTATTATGATTTGTTGAATATATATATACACACACTTTCATTTCTATTTAAGACTCTCTGCATTTTTTGGCCTTTTGGCTGTTGATACTGTTCATCAATATTTTTAATGCAAGAAACCCCATGGAGCTCAGCCGCCAGGAGGGTTTCGCCATTTGGAGGATAGTAGAGGGAGATTAGCTACGGAGGAACGGTGGGCAGAGGTCTGCAGTGGCAAGGGAGATGTGGGCGGAGAGTGCTACAGCGGTGGAAGAGAAACGGGGGTATGGGAGATTGGGGAGGGGTTGAGCCCTGACGAACCCTCCCCCCCCCCCCCCCACCACCACATCTCTATTCTTTATAAACTGTAACTCTAAAAAAAAACACAGTCCGTTCACACAGCATTACATTTATTTTCTATTTTTGCATTTTTTAAATATATATATAATTAGTGTATATACTTAGTTTCTATACAGTAACATAGTTTTAGTATAAAATGATAGTAAGCAAATAAAATGTGTATATAGCTTAGGTTTATTTATATATATATATATATAAAAACATAAATCCTTAGCCATTAATTCAGATAGCAATATGAGGCACAAGTCCACAATTATATATACATATTTTATACACACACACACACACACACACACACACACACACACACACACACATATATATATTTAAAACTATATATGCATAAATATGGAAATTAGATAAACATTCTTCTCCTAAAAAATATTGTTGATATAGAAATACTACAGCCAACACAAACAACACTATATAGGATTTTTTTTTTTTTTAAAGAAAGCAATGCATTAAAACATTTTTTTTTTTGAAATAAAACAGTAGTAACTAATCTTTCCTTTCTATGAGCAAAAATAATTTTCATTAACAACTATCAAATTTTCTCTTTTTTTTCTGAATAAAACTTATACATACCAATGAAATAGAACAACCATTTTTACTTATATTCACATTTTTCTCCAACTCATAACACATAAGAAAAAATCAGAATATATATAATTTCATTCCCAAATACATAGAAGTTAAATACAACTCAAGGTTAATTTTTTTTGCTTTACAACTCAAGAGAGCACATGCACTCTCTACTCATGAACACATCTACAAATAGGCCAACCATGGCCATGCTCTCTCAAGAGCTCAAAATAACAACAAAAAAAAATTATTTACTCCAACATCTCATAGCTCGGAGGAGAAGTCCTGATGCAGAGGCATCCACACTATAACCTTCGCATATAGTATGAATGTCTGCAGACCAACCTCATCATCATCATCTTCGCCATCATCATCATATTCCCTAAAACTACCAACAACATCATCATATTTCGCATTACACAGTCAGCATCATCATATTTTGGACGATCACAATCATCCTCCTGCCGACTACTGTTCACCTCCTCCGCCTTCCTTCTAACATCATCATCATGATGTTCAGCGGGCGCAAACATCCTCCTGTTGCACTGTTCATCGGGCTCCGAACTCCATCGGCATCATGATATGCAACACTTCCTTCGTCAGCAGGATAACCGATATCCGGTTGCTTCAAATATCCTGATGACGACCACCTTCAGCAGCTTCCCTTCGACGCTCCGCTAGCCGACGATACTAACAGCATCATGATCTGCTTTATCCGGTTCTCTCGAAACCTCCTGATGATGTTAATACAACTTCCTGCCACGGACTTCCGCCGATACCTTAGCACTTAACGACGGCCGGATAAACTCGCATAAGGGGATATCTCAATATCCTGATGACGATGACGTCATATCCTGATGACGATGACGTCACCCAATATCCTGATGACCTCTTCAACACTTAGTCAAAAACACAAACTTTCACTTCCGCATCTACTCGCGATATGCGGATGATTGGCTCTCCCGATATGATCCTGATGCCGATATATACACTTAGTATAGGTCCGACTTAGAACATCCTGATGCACTCGCAACATGCAAACTCCAACAGTTTCATGACCCGATCTGCTACCAGATGCCGATGCACTCCTCCTCGGCAACTCCTGATGATGATCACCCGACGAACCCGCACTTCAGGCGCTCAACTGCATCATGTTCATCTTCACTTATCCGGATGACGATATCCGAACTGTCTGCAGGATATTTGCAGAAATATCCTGATGATGTCGTCTTAGCGAACTTCTTCACTTAGCGAAATTTCACTTCGCCGATCCTCCAGGGATGACCCGATCCAACCTCAGGGTGATCTTCGACACTCTGTCTTATCAGTTTGACCTAGCACATACCCATGCTAGGGTCTTCAACATCTGTCGGCTGCGATCCTGCACACCTGCATGCAAACAGAAAACAAACTACCTCCTACTCTACTGTACATTACCATTCCACCGATCAGACAGATCAACCGGTGGAATGGATCAGTAAATCCATGAAACCTCTCAAACCAGCAATCGATAACACCAAGGAGATCAAACAGAAAATGAAACAGGATCTTTATTGATTCAAAGATGTAATACAATCTGATGTTCCTCACACAGAACACTCAAACTCCTCTGCTTAATGCAACACTAGACTGCCGATCGATGATCTCCAATCAACCGATCCTCATGCTTATAAAGATTTCCCTACGAGTACTACTGACCCGACTCCAAGCGGCTGGGAACTCTCCAGGCGGCTGGGAGATCCAACCGAACATACATCATGACAGCTGTTATAACCAACTAACTAAAAATAGCAAAAGCCCAGTCAGCATGACCTTATTACATGCAGTTGGTCTTACTAGACCTTCTTGGAAACACAAACAAGACCTAAACTACTAACTGCCTTATCAAGACCAGCTGTCAGGTAAGTGCTCCTGCACCAAGTCCTACAATGACACAAAAGGGAAAGAAGCCACATTGAACTACTCTCCTCCCTGCCATTGAATCACTCATGAGTCACCCTCGAGCTAGGAGGTCATCCTCACACAAGGTAAGCTCAGACCACAACACAACAATGCATACAAACACCAAAACAAGATACTCCCATGGCTTTCACATAACAAAACTCACCCAAGGTGAGTTTAATGGGGTAGGGGAGTGAACATCACTCTACTCAAGAGTGCCACTCCAAAAACTTCCCAACACAAATTCCTCTCAAGGCCTCAAGCCAACTCTTTAAACCATATTTTCACAAGTCTTTCTCTTGGCTCTCAAGCCATTTAACAAAAAGATCATATACACATATTGCCCTCAAGGCTAAAATCCCACAAAAATAAGGATGTGACCCTGAGGAGATTCACTCCTCCCCCACCCCACACATGTTGAGCATTCTCTCCAAATGGAGAGGCTCTCACAACTCCCATACCCAATTTTCCCACAACAACAAAGTAAAAACAAACAACATGGAACTCACACACACATCATACAGGTAAAGAAAATGCATAAGGAAAGGCATTTGCCTTGAGTCCAACCTTATAAAGCCCAAATGGAATATATTTAAGTAGAGCTCCTCTATCTCCTCCTCCAAGTTTAGTCTCCAACCTTTTTCCTCTAACATTTTCCCCCAAAAGCAACTAAAATTCAAAAAATTGAAAAAGATTCAATAACCCCCTCCCTCTCTTCAAGAGGGGTTAAAATAGGCTCTTCTCATGAGCCTTAAGGAATGAGGCGGTGACACATGTCACCTCCTCACTCTTCCACCCAACTACTTGAAAGACTCTTAGAATGGGGTGGTGACACATGTCATCCACCCATTCCACCAAGTCTTTCTCCCATCCACTTGCTCTCTCTCACATATGTGGGAGAGAAAGGTGGAGCCAAAGGAGGAGTGGGTACCACATGTACCCCAATCATCTCCTCGTAGGAAAGCCCACACAACGCCAAGGTACCCTCACCAATTGTGAGAGAGGCTTGGAATTGAGTCCTCCACAATTAGGGGGTCTTGAAGACTCCCCCAACCTAGGAAAGAGGAAATGAAGAGGTTGAGTGTTTGACCTAGTCATCCTCTCCCTCCCAAACTTCTATTTTCGTCACTTTACTTCAGGGTGAAGTTAAAGTGACCAAATGGAGGTTTACCAAAGGTTACACAAGCCCAAATGACCCCTAGACCCTAGGGGTACAACCCAGGGTCAATTTTAACCCATTTTGAGCACCATAGGTTGAGTAAAAACACATAAAAAGGGGGTCTCAAAAATTAAAACTCAAAATAAAATTCAAATGACATTACAACTTACAATACCAATCAAAAATCAAATATAAGAAGGGTAGACCTAACCCAACTAACATCACCCAATCACATTACAAAAATTCATCATGCATCACATAGTTGATCTTGGTTCCTCTTGGAACTAGATTGGCTTTACATGGAAAACAACACAGTGTGTGGGATGATCTCCAAATATCCATGTCTTCATTAGAAAACACCTGCGCACTCAAATGAAATGTTAATCCCACATGTATATAATAGCTGATGCAAAGTGAAACATACACTTACATCATCACATGATCATATAAACATCAAGGAATCACATCATAATTAAATTCTAAATTTTACATTTCAAAAATCCATCACAAGATAGAGTCACATAATAAATTTCTAACTAAAATCACATGAATAGTATCCCAATAACATCATAATGTAAATCATATGTCTAACATCATCAGTGAATCAATATCAAGGTCTCATCACATCGTAATCATGCTAAACATACTAAATCCACATAAAGCATAAAGTCTAATAGTCCTGCAAATCGGGATCAATGGTCCCATAAGTCTAATATGTGTCACCAATAGTAAAAATAAAGTAGTCAAATATAAGGGAATGAAATGGTAGGCCTCACAATTGGTACATAATTCAAGATATTGTGATTTGATGAAATTAGAGGCTATCTTTTAGGGAGGACCAAGTTAGATTTATTGGTTCATTTTAATGCAATGGTATCTATTCAAACTTGATTTGAATAAACTAATAGACCTTGTGATAGTTGAGAATTTAGTTGTATGTAATTCAAAATGATCTCCCCAAGTTTTGAAGGTGTATGATTAAAGAAATATTTATTAGAGAAAAAACCTTGATCTAATAATTTCCTAGCCTTCAAATCTATTTCCCTAATTTGTATTTATTGTAATTCTCTATGTTTGGTGGTTGATGAAGGAGAATTTATTACACTAGTAATACTAAATTTATCTATATAAAACAAACTGACTCGTATCTTTATACTTGGATTTCATTTATTAAATGTAAATAGAGTAAACAAATTTAGACATTAGAGAATATTATCTAGATTAGTATGAGCTATTAACTTGTAATGCATTTCCTTTCATCAACTAGCAATGCACTATATATGTGATGTCTTTTTTGTATGTTTTTCCTAAATTTGATTATGAACATTAAATTAACTCAATTTTTTATATAGATTTAAAGTGAGCAAGAATATTATTTAGATTTCCAACTCAAAATCCTAATTAGCTTCAAGAAATTCTATATTTCTATATTAAGTTGTATCCAAAAATGAGACCAAAAATGTTATCTATTTTAATTCTAGAGAGATCATTAAATAAATCATATTCAAACCATAATACATGACAAATCACAATTTAAGAACCGTAATATGAAACCATAATGTAAAATGTATATACTGTAAAACATAATAATAAATGAACCATAATGTTCAAAACCATACTATAAAATGTATCTAATGTGAAACCATAATGTAAAATGTAGATACTGTAAAACATAATAAGACATGAACCATAACGTGAAAGGTCATAACATGCAAAACCATAACAAGTCAAAGAGTAGGATGTTTATTATGAATACATATGTATAGATCTATCTCCCAATCCATGTGTGGATCCATGTATCAATATCTCTCTGGATCCCGATCCATGTGTCGATCCATGTCTCGATCTCTCTCTGGATCCGAATCCCTATCCTGATGCACCTCCCTACACAAGAAAGTACATAATTTAATATAATGTACATGTGTATATATATGTAAAGTCATCTTAAAGTTTTATACTTTCAACATGTTTGAATTTATCAAGTAATTTATATATTATAAATGTACCTCAAATGTACCATGCACAGGATCATGTTGTGTCATTACACAACATGCCTCATTTTGACTTGACAAAATAGGGACCCAACTTTTTGGCTTTGCTTGTGTGTTTTTCTTGCTGGCGGTCTGGTAAAAAATTCAGTCAATACAGATAATCCTGCACAATGGCTAGGGGGTCATCATCATGAGGTTAGTTTGTCAAGGTTCATATTTCATTTCATTAACATCAAATTTGGAAAGAGCATCAAATTTCATGAAGGTTTGCCTTTTGCATCACCCTGATATTCCTTAGGATGCAAAAGTTATGAATGGTCAAAATCTCGGTCAAACTTGATATTCATAAAGCAGGAGATAAGTCATCATCATATTTCCCAATGTCAGTTATCTTATGAAATATCACCCTGATCCAATTTATCACCCAATAAATTATCTGTTCGCGACCTGCGGACTTCATTTTTAGGTGGTTGTGATACTTACCCGTCAAGTAGTAGCATGTATTCCGCAAGGATGATATTTTGAAACATCACCTGATATTTTGAATATAACCTTATCTTTCAAATAACATCCTGTCACAAAATATCACCCTGGAACTTTTATCCTGATGACATCATCCAACCCGATAACAAAGAAAATTAACATGATGATGACATCATTATCATTTTTATCTCGCAGAGGTATATTTCCTAAAATCACCCTTTCATAAAACATGACGATGATGTCATAGTGCTTCAACGATAGACTAAACCAATATCATGGTGATGTCATCATGATATTCCGAGAAAGGCTACTTAAGTAGTGCATAGGGTCATCATCCTTTTTGAAATATCACCCGATATTTCAAACATCCCCTGATATTTTATTACATGACCCGATGGTCCGAAAATAACCCGATATACTGACATAAGTTTCCCGCTAAGGCACGGATGGTCATATTACGAGACGGTGATATTTTGAACATCACCTGATATTTCAAAAGATCATCCTCCTCTTCTGGCCGCGTGGCATTGAATGCTCATTAATATGGTAGGTATTTCCCACCAATGGTTAAGTACGATGGTCACACCTAGCAACCTCTGCAGGTTTCTGTGCGGAAACTTAATTATTATGAGAGATTTAATCAGATTGTACCCTAACCGACCAAATAAATGGGTTTAGAAAGAATTCATAACGTCATTATGCACCTAACTTGTGATAAGATCAGTCTTTACATAGAGCCGAGCTTGCAAACCTTCTTTGGAAACCACCTATAGACATGTGCAGCTTGAATCAGAGCGAAGAACATGATTATCGACAATGTCAGGCTTACTCCATATAATCATCAATGTAATTCAAAGGGATAAGCAAACCAGGTAAGTAATTGAAAACTCATTGCTGTTGTTTTATGCATATACAGGTAAAATGATGATTCAGTGATTTGAGATTAGGATTTCTACATATCATGATGAAATAATTGTTTAATAAACTTATGCATGATGACATAGAGATGTATGTATATACATGCATGCATGAAATGAAGTATCAGTCTTGAGACTAGTTCTTGAAATTGCAGGAAATCATGGCGGACAAAAGATTGATGAAGTCCGAGGCAGAATTTGTTAAGCCAATGTTTGCATAGCGTAATGGTGTGCAATTCAAATACAGAACTATAGGTGACACTCACCAGGGTAGTATAGATTTGGTTGCATGGACAGATAAGATCAACATAAATAATGAGGATGCTCTGATGGAGGTCATTTTTGTGTCTGGGATGTGGAATGCAGTTGGTTTTCCATACTCTATGGAGGCTCTTAAACTGGTTATTGAGTGTGCCAGAAATTATAATCCCCAGATAAGGAGGGTGGAGAAACATGGGAGAGTGTATGCAGACTTATCTATCAAAAGCCTCTTAGCCATGTTCAGTTTGCCACTGGGCAAGAGGGTTGTTAGCATTGACCTAAAGAAGCTGGAAACTAAATATGAAAGTAATAAGAAAGCTGCTAGGAAGAGAACGTATGCATGGAGGGCTAAGAACAGTCCTTATACAGCTGCAGCCAAGTTTTCGGTTCATCTATTTAAATTTAACTTTGATGACGAGTATCAGCTCATGATCACCCTACTCAGTTGGGTAACAGGACAGCCAATAGCTGGAAGTTTCAAAGATTGGATGTATGGGGTCATCCTGATGTGCTTATACATAGAGAATAGGCCATTATGGGCCAAGATGATAAGTGATGCCCTGGATGAGCAACTGAAAAACCTAGGAGGTACGGAATGTGCTTTCTATATGACCTCATACCTTGTTTATGCATGTGCCTATAAAGGTATATTTAATGGATTGACTACAAAGGGGAAGATTGGTGGCACCACCAATGATGCACACATTTGGGACCATTACCCCCAATTACAAAGAGTTAACTACCTCCAGGATTATAAATTAGTGTATGATGCATTCTCTATGCATCTAGTGAGGACCATGGAGGAGGATAGAACTAAAAGACTGAGCATGGAAGCTCAGGAGGTAATATACAGGCATGGAACCTGGTTCATTCAATTTGCAACCTTTTCATACATTAGGGTTGAAGTATTTTAAGAACACCCTCTCATTCTCCCAAGGTATCCAACTGATGCTGTAGTATTAATGGAGTTCATGAGGTAGATTGTGATGATACTGGATGCCTACAAAGCTAATAACAAGCTTCCTCCAGTACTATTTCTAGTAATAATGGGCTGGTATATGTGCCCAGATAGTGAAAGTATTAAGAAAGCCATAGCTGGTTTAACCATGATGAAGTTACAACCATTTCCATTGACAAGGCCATATGATCCTTATGGAAGGATGCAGAAGATCATGGGACAGCCCATTCACCAAAGGCATCTTGAGGATTTTTGGGCAGATTGCAAGGATGAGGCAGAAGCTTGAAGAAGAAGATATCAGAGGTTAACCATTAACCAAATCAGAACCTTTGGTTGTATTTCCATCCCAATGCAAATGAAGAAGGATGATGGAAGGATAATGCCAGATGAATATGAAGCAAAGAAGATATATAATGATACTATATCAGCCCCGGATCTTACAATGTAGGAGGATATCTCCCTGGATCCATTCACGGGCAGAATATTAGAGCTCACCCAAGCTTGGGTTGATGAGCAAGTAAATATATTGAAGAAAAAGGGTGTGGCCCTTACAGTAGAAAGAAAAAAGAAAGGACAAGAGCTATCTGCTAATGAATATGATGATTTCCTGAATGAGAAGAGGAAATCCAAGGGAGATAGGTTGCCCCCTCAACAAAAATAGAGCAAAAGACCTCATAGAGGCAAGAAAATTACAGAAGAACCCAAAGGGGTTATCATTGAGAGAGTAACGGCCACAGCTAAGGAAGCAATAGCAGTAGGAGAAGCATCGGCTTTAGGCCAAGCATTGGCATCATCTGTGCCTCCTCCGTTAGAGAAGCAAAAGTCAAAGAGAATATAGGGGACTGATGTATTAGCTACTAAGACCTATGAAGAAGTTCAGGCCTCACAGAAACAAATAGAGGAGGATATCCCCTTGGAGGAGGAGCATGATGAGGAGGAAAGCCCTTTATTGTTCAAGAGGAAAAGAAAGGCACCTCAGGTGATTGCCCCCACACCAAAGAAAGCAAGAACCTCCATGAGGGGTGAATAAGGCAAAGCCCCATTACGCTAAGAGGGGTAGGTAGTGAAGTTTTTAGAAAGGAGCTACAGCACAATGTACCACTTCCTACCATTGTGAAATTTAAAGCTGAACAAGCTAAAGAGCAGTTCAAGGAAACATCTAAAGTAGTCCCAGGTGGTCTTCTCTCGCTAGAGGAAATAGTGGATTTATCTAATGATGATGTGGTTAAGGATGTAACTGCTCAGAAAATGGAGACACTTGCTGCAGGCACCTACATCACTCCTTTTGGTACCCCATCGATGCAGGGAACTAGAGAGAAACAAGTTGAACAAGAAAAGGAAAGAAGCCCTGAGAAAGTTGCATAGAAAATAGGGCTAGATGAGTTAGTTGAGTAGGTCACCAGCCCTGAGGTGGTGGACCTTTCATATATAAAGGATGCAAGTCCTCAACATCAGACTAATGCATCTGATGAGGTGAGTAAAATTGAAGAAATAGAGGTGATTGAAGTAGAAATGCATACTCAGGATTTGGGGCAGTCGCAATAGGATATGGTTGGGGAACCCAAGATAGTGGAAGTCTTAGAAAAGGATGAGGAAGAAATGATCATATCAAATAAAGATGTCATCCGAACTCAAGAAACCTTAGGAGATAAAGGAAAGTCAGATCATGATGATCTGAAAACTCAGGAGGAGGTATCCACTCCAAGTACAGAGAGAGATATGATGCAGGATCAGGCGAAAACACCTTAAGGAGATGAAATAATATCCACTAATGCGGGCATATCTCAGGATGAAGAAATCAATAAAGTAGATGAAGTTAGAACAGAGGAAGCAAAAGATCAGGGTCATGATAGTCATGATGATCAACAGGATCACCCTCCAAAAAAAGAGGTTCCTCATCAGGAGGATGTACCAAAAGATCACTCTCATGAAGAACATCATGAGGAAGAACAAAGAAAATCATCTTCTCCATCAAACACAAATGTACTTATGGGAGATAAAGGTGATGATCATGATGATGATGAAGATAGCGAGAGCGGTGAAAGTGATGATGACGACAAAGAGCCTAATGAGGAGGCATCATAAAAGGGAATATATGCATTAGATGATTTTGAAAGTATAAGTTGTTAGATGGTTGCCAGCTGGCAACCTGTGCCATATGAGAAGATTGACTTGGTCAAAGAGAAATGTGAACCGTAGATTTTAAATAGATAAATCCTGATCATAGATCAATTGTAAATGATTCCTCACCTTATTCTATAAAAGGTGCAGGGATGCCTCATTTTAATTCATTCGAAACTTAATTGAAATCTGTTTGCTGAAGTATTCAGGACTCATTTCAAAGTTATTGTATATGTACATGTCTTTTGCATACTTAATGAAAGAGAAGAGCATTTTGATTACAAACCTTCATAAATCTTGAGTAATCTGTGTCTGAATTCTAGATATATGCTCTGATTTGCTGTGTCCCTTGGAGTGCTCATCATGTTGCATGTATTGTTTTCATTCATCATCCTCTGAAGTTTGCATCAACTGTATCTAGCTATGGAATATCCTAGTGAACATATGGTTTGATTTCTTCTCCTAATGATAGTATCAAGTGTGTATGTAGATCAATAACTAAATATTCAACATTAATTTGAAGTATTTCTTTTAGTTTCTTTGAATTTCAGAGCATTTCATCATCATAATTGCAAATAGTTGACAATATTAAGCAAATAATACAAATATGCAGACATCCCGTAGATAACTGAACACATTTAGCATATTTAAGGTTAAAGCATGTCCAAATGGTCAATATCATGCAAAGATTTAAAGATAAACACAATATTTGAAATATATCCTCTGTAGAAATAACTCTTTATGCAGCATCATTATAGGAAACATCATCTTATTGAGAAGATCTATGTAAGGCTCCAAAATGGAAATAGTAATGCATATCAACCTCTGAGTAACGTCAAAAGATTAAGACCTAATCAATGAAGACTTGAGATCATGAATTCTCTAAATTCATCATATCTTTCAAGATGAGTAAAGGTTAATGTGTACTTTTATTCTATGCTTGTTTGTGACTAACATCATGATCAACATAAATTGGCGCTAGAAGGAGGGCCATAGGATGATCATCATCATCAGTAGTTTAGGTGATGATAGAGATTGTAAGGTAACACTTAGACATTGCTAAATTTCCAAGCGGACGCAAATATTTGTAGTTCTGAGTCAATATACACTAATCTTGTGTAAAGTTTTTGAAATCAATCATAAATATTGCAATCTTTACAGTTGATCATCATGTATTTGCAAAGATCAACCTTATTTTGCATAAATTTGTCAAAGCTTTGAGGTATCCTACTCTAGAAATCTGATATCAACCTGCCAAGTGTTGCCAAATCAAAATCACCTCATATTTGCAGTATAGCTATAAATATTCCGTAAATACCAGGTCAATTTCCAATCCTGACCATAAATACAATCACTGCTGGTATATTCCAACTGATATTTGCAAAGATCCAGCCAATTCACCTTAAAATTGAGAAATCTTGGCTCACAGGATAAATACCAGGTCTAGACCTAGTGGAATCTTTGAAGAATTACCTGTTAGAGGGTTCAGACCTAGAACTGTAGACATCCATCACACTCCAGGATCTAGTGCATCAGGAGCATCACCAGAGCCTCCTCCTGCAACTCCTATTGGTCTACAAATACCTTCTGGACTATCTGTGACACCTCCTATCCAACCTCAGCCAACTGTACCATAGGCTCAACCTCCTCCAGTTGCAATGTCTTTCTTACAGCAGAGTCACCTTTGATCTTCACTGCATATCATGAGTTGCCAAAGAATCCAGACAAACTTTGTCCAAAATATCATCCTTATCAAGATGCTGATGATCATATCAAAACCTTTAAAGAAGCCTGCTGTAGGGCCAGAATTGAGCATCAGGATGTTGTATGCAGATTATTTCCTTTTTCCTTAGGGGAAAAGGCTTATAATTGGTTTATTAGTCTTGGTCAAAGTTCTGTTGGTTTATGGGCTGTCCTAGAGAAAGCTTTCACTGATAGGTTCAAAGTACCTATTGATCCCTCAATGAACTATCACCTATTTGCCACAATCAAGCAGTTTGAGGGAGAACCTATTACCAATTTCAATGCTAGGTTCCAGAAAATGCTATCCAAGTTAGTTGCCCCATATACTGTAGCAGATGCTGCTGCTAGGAGTATCTATTACTTAGATCTAGATCCATTGACTTCCAGGTTCATCAGGAGAACACATCCTGAAATCACAACCTTGACAGGAGCTTTTCAAGAAGCTATTAAAGTGAATCAGCAGTTAGTCCCTGCTCCTACTCCAAATATTGCATTCCCTACATTGCCTGGCATGTATCCAACATATCCTGCACAATATCCTCCCCAACCACAGTACAATGGAGCTATGATGCCTACAACAGTAATACTGACACCATTGCAAATATCTCCATTGAGTATCATGCCTCTTCCTCCTAATGGGAATTGCCAAGTGCCTCAGTATCCTGCACAAGCACCAACACCTCAGGGTGTAGATCAGAACAATAAGACTGGATCCTCTTTCTTCAAGCCTCAAACTAAAAATATAGTAGCTAAAGCTCAGGAGGAGAAGGAAGAAATCAAAGAAATCTCTACTCAGCTAAGAAAACTAACTACAGAGGTCACTCATCTGAGAAATCAGAACTTCTATTCTTAGCCTAACCAAAACAGAGGCTATAACAATGATAGACCTAGTTATCCTGATAGGGGGTACAATAACAATAATTTCAACAACAATGGTGGAAATAACAACAATCCTCCCAGACAGCCTAGAGTATGGAACTCCAGGCCAAATAATGGCTCACTACCATACCCTTAGATAACCAGCCACCTGGTGAAGCCAAACAGACTACTAGAGTTAATCTTGCTATGGCAGCCCTCACCAATTGGTGTAGAATACACAATACAAATGCCCATGCAAAATTAGACTGTCCACAATTTAGAATTGCTGCTAGCATTTTCTAGACAGAAGTGTCTAATACTTCAGGAAATCTACCTCAGGTGGAGGGAAATGAAATTGTCCCTTGTGGATATGACTCTACATTTGTATTAGAAAGCTATACTGATTAGCATTATCAGCAGGCTGTGTCATGCCACCAGCATTATACCCAGGCATGTGAAGAATTTGCCATGGCTTTTGAGTCAAATTATGTTTTCCCTTTTGAAGATGAAAACGAGCCATCCAATGAACATGAGGAGGTACATGCTTACCAGCAACAATATCAGGGTAAGCACAATTATAATATGAGAAGTAACTCCAATAGACCTACCGGTCCACTGACCAGTTCCTTGCCTCCGAATAATTTCAACACACCTCCTGACCCGAAGGCAAGTAATAACCTAGAATTTCCAAAGGTAAATGCACAATATCTATCACCACAAAATACAGTATCAAAAGTTGTTGGCTTACCTCATGAGTCTGCCAAACTAGTTACCTATTTGGGAGATGAGATGAAGAAGGTAAAGATCATCCTGTCTCTATTAGAGTTGTTGAAAACCCCTACAATTAAGAAGGCTTTTATGAAGTCACTAGATGATCTTGCTCCTAAAGAAGATAGTCATTCCCCAAGTCAGCCTAGCAATAGAGATCATGCTCCTAAAGATAACACTATCAAACATAAAGTGCCAGCTACAGTTCAAGTTGCAGAAACTTCCCACATGACCTTGTACAGGGACAAAAGTGAGTCACCACCTTTCCTCCTTACCATAAGGATGTTTAGCAAAAACCTACACAACTGTTTGGTAGATTCAAATGCATCAACAAATGTCATGCCCCTGTCTATATGCAATGCTTTAGGGCTAGATCCTGCTAAATCCCTAAAGAAGGTGACACAGCTAGATAAAACAGAAGTAAATGTGATAGGTGAACTAACTCATATCCACATGCAGCTAACATCTGATCCCAAGATCCAGTATTATATTGACATCCAGGTAGTAGATATACCTGATACATATGGGATGTTGCTTAGTAGAGACCGGTCTAAAACCCTCAATGGGTATATGTCTACTGACTTCAGTCACATGTGGTTACCTTGGAAAGGTATACCTAACCAGATAAGAATAGATGCTGAGCCTAGAATGAAGCACATGATCCCTGAGTACAACAAAGCAAATGAGATCATGTACGTAAATGTTGAACCTGGAGTTTATGCCATTAGACCGCAGACTATCAGGATAGAAGAGATCCTGGTGCTTGACTTTCATCATCATGATGATGATGATCATCAGGAAGACATGCCGGTTGTAGAACCTGATAGTAATTTTGAGAATGAGAATGAAATAGATCATTTTAGAAGCTTTGAGATGCATCTGTCCAAATAGGTAAAACATTGTCAATTGTTGGATATACCTGTTCATGACATTTTGATTGATGGTTGGTGTAGATTACATGATGAGGCACATTCAGAGAAAACTTGCAAAACATGCTTAGATATGATGGAGCTGGAACAGACATGCAGTGAGGCATCATCGTCATATTCTGAGATAAGTTCTACATCTGGTGATGATGATGATGATACTGATTCTTGTTTGTCTTTTGTAGGAAACACAGAAAAGCTGACAGATCCAAAGATCAAATTTTAAGAACAGAAGAAATTCTGGTATATGACCAAATAAATGTTAAGAAGAAAGAAAAGATCACCCCTGGGAGTGATTATCTGATGGAGTCAGATTATGAACTATCTAATGAAGACAGAGGTAGTAACCTGACCAGATTTGAAGAGTTTTTATCAGGAGAAATTAAAAAGGTGATAAGACAAAAGAAGCATCCAAAGGATGCGCTAACTGAAGGATGGTGTAGGTTGCATCAGGAACATCATTTAGAAACCACCTGTTCACTATGTTTACATATTTTAAAGAGACATACAGTGCCTGATCCAAAGGATCATCCTCCTGATATTAAAAAGAAAGAAGAAGAATCAGCTTCCCAGAAGAAAGGAAAGATGAAGTCTAAAAATTCTAAAATTCCTAAATTAAAGTGGATATCAGGTGGAGCAGCTGCCAGAGCTGCAAAGAAAAGAGAAGGCTCAGCCAAGCCTCATGCTAAGGATAAACCCTAGATCCTTAGATTTGATGGATCCAAGTCCAAACAAGGAGCTAGAGTAGGGATTGATCTCATTGATCCATCAGGAAAATCCTACTTAGCTACCTATAGATTACAGTTCCCCTGTACCAACAATGTAATAGAGTACGAAGCTCTAATTCATGGGATACTATTTTCTCTTAAGAAGGTAAGAATTATGCATGTCTTTGGAGACTCAGAGTTAGTTGTCAGACAGGTAAGAGGAATTTACTCTTGAAACTACAAGAAATTGTCAAATTATAGACATAGAGTGTGGGATTTGATCAAAGACTTTGATGCATTTAATATCACCCACGTACCTAGAGAACAGAACCATAGGGTAGATGCCTTAGCACAAGCTGCCAGTACATTAGAGCCCTTGTCCATATTAGGCCTAAAGAGATTTTCAGTCGAGCTGGTTTCAGTGCCATTAGTACCTAATAATGTTACTACTCTCCAGGTTTTTGATGATGATCAGCATATCCTTGATTTCATCTCTAACAGAGACATATTTGATGCTCAGATCATAGATGAGAACAATGTGGAAGATCACGTTTGGGAAGAAGATGAAATATTAGAGCTGCCTAGTAACAGGATTCTCAAAGGTATGATTGAATTAGAAAGAGCTTTTGATTTGGATAATATGCTGAAGCAGAAAGATCTTCCCAAAGCTGATGGAGGACAGTACTCACAAGTGAATATTGGACAAAATGAAGACAAGAGAAATCTCTTGATTGGTAAAGTTTGTACACTAGAAGAGTTAGAAGGAATAACTCAAGCCCTTAAAGATTACATCCATGTCATTGCATGGACTTATGATGAGCTGAAGACATATGACACATCAGTCATAACTCACACTATACCTCTCAAGCCAGATGCTAAACCTTTTAGACAGAAGCAAAGGCCAGTCAATGCTTTGCTTGAACCAATAATTTTTTAAGAATTCAAGAAGCTGTTGAATGCCAGGATTATATTTCCTATGAGGCACTCCACTTGGGTGGCTGATTTAGTGCTAGTAAGAAAGAAGAATGGAGACATCAGACTATGTGTAGACTTCAGGAACCTAAACAGAGCATCAGAGAAGGACAATTATCCTTTACCATCACTAGATGAAGTTCTACAGATTGTAAATGGTGCTAAAATGATGTCCTTTCTGGATGGCTTCTCAGGTTACAATCAGGTCATGGTTGACAAGATTGATAGACTGAAGACTACCTTCACCACAAAGTGGGGGATATTTGCTTATAGATGCATGTCATTTGGACTGATAAATGCTAGAGCAACATTCCAACGAGCAATGGACGTAGCTTTCAAAGGCTTAATAGGAAAATGCATAGTCATCTACATGGATGACCTAACAGTGTTCTCCAAAGAAAGAACAAATCATGTAACAAATCTCAGAAATGTATTGAAAAAATGTGAAGAATATGGGATATCCTTGAACCCTAATAAATGCATATTTGGGGTAACAACAGGAAAGTTGCTAGGCCACCTGATAACTAAAAATGGAATTATCATTGATCCTGACAGGGTGGAATCCATTATGAAATTACAGCTTCCAAGAAGCAACAAAGAACTCAAATCTTACTTTGGTAAGATAAATTTTGTTAGGAAATTCATCACTGGCTTTGCAGAAATAGTCAGGCCTTTAAATGCTATGCTGAAGAAGGATGCAAAGATTGAGTGGACATCAGAAGCCAAGGTAGCCTTTGAAGACATAAAGAAAGCCATTTCTGATGCTCCTGTCCTTATCAGTCCAGACTACACCAGAGACTTTTATATTTATTCATTTGCTTTAGAACATACCTCTGCAGCAGTGCTAACTCAGAGAAATGAAGAAAAGGAAGAGAAACCAATTGCCTTCATGAGTTGCCCTTTCAAAGATGCTGAATTGAGATATGTAGATGTTGAAAGGCAGGCACTTGCTTTGGTCAGAGTAGTGAAGAAATTCAGGCACTATATCTTGAGAAGCAAAGTGATTGCTGTGGTACCAGATGCAGCAGTGAAGATGTTGTTAATGCAAAGTGAGCCTAGTGAAAAAAGGGCTAAGTGGATCATAGTTTTACAAGAATATGACATGGAGATTACACCCATGAAGCTGGTAAGAGGACAAGCTCTAAGCCAAATGATATAAAAAATTGATCCAAACATAGTAAGTCAGCAGTATGTTATCAATGCTAGGGACAATGAAGAGTGGTATTCAGATATCAGGTACATCCTAATTACTGGGAGATGTCCTCCTAGACTACAGGCTTCACAGAGAAGAGCCTTGAAGATAAAATCCCAGAAGTACATGATAAAAATAGGAGTACTTTTCAAGAAAAATTATGAAGGCATATATTTGAGATGCTTAGAAAAGCCAGACGCAAGCAAAGTTTTATCAAAATTACATGGCAAGTTTGGAACAGCACATGGCTCATCCTTGGCCACTACACATGTAATCCTCAGAGCAGGATATTATTACCCTACAATTTTCAAGGATACAGCTGAGCACATTAAATTCTGTCATGTATGTCAGGTTGCTGCTAGCAAAGAGAGATATGTTGCACAGCCCCTGCAACTAGTGATGGAAGCGTGCCCATTTGCACAATGGGGCATGGATTTCATAGGACCAATTAATCCTCCATCATCATCAGGCCATAGGTACATTCTAACAATTATTGATTATTGTACCAGGTGGATTGAAGCCACTAGCAGCAAGACTTGCAGTGCAAAAGATGTCATTAGATTTCTGGAAAGTAACATAATCACCAGGTATGGAGTTCCATATGCTCTAGTAAGTGATAATGGCTCTGCTTTTACTTCAACTAAATTGTCAAGTTGGGCCTTTGATTATGGGATCATACTGAAGTTCTCATCTAATTATTATCCCCAAGGGAATGGATTGGCAGAATCCACTAACAAAAAATTGTTGAATATCATAAAGAAGTTAGTAGACAAGAACCCTAGGGAATGGAATACACTTCTAAAATATGCCTTATGGGTAGATAGAACTAGAAACAAGGTTGCATTAGGAAACTCACCTTATCATTTAGTCTATGGGGTAGATCCAATCCTCCCTATTAATCTGAAGATTCCTACCTTGCAGTTTGCCCAAGAGTACCTAGGCATAGACAATAACCAAGAAGTCAAGTTGCTTCAGCTGATGCACCTGGAAGAGAAAAGAAGTCAGGCAATTGATCAATTTGTTAAACATCAATATGTTGTCAAAAGATGGTTTGACAAAAGAGCCAAAGTTAAAGCCTTCAGGATATCAGATTTAGTCCTAATGTGGGATAAATCCCATGAGAAGAAGGGAGACCATGGCAAGTTTTACAAATTATGGATAGGTCCCTTCCAAATTTTTGAGATAGTAGGAGACAGCACTTTCAGGCTTAAGAACTTGACAGGAGAGGATGTTCCATTACCAGTGAATGGACAGTTCCTCAAACATTATTTCCAAGCCTAAGTACTTCATGTAGGTCATGTGTATCATAATGTATATTTTGTAGTACAGTGTTTTTGTTTTGTTTTTTTTGCTTTGTTTGCTTGTTGAGTTTTGTTTTGGTTAGTCAAGATGATGCAGCTCATCACCTTAGAAAATAACAAAATTGTTAGGATTCAAGTGATGAAAACACATTTATATATAGGTTGTGACTCATTTTGAGAAAGTCATCATGATCAGGGCTGTGATATCCTGTCATCAGGGTACCTTTTCTAACCAAAGAGATTTCTTCACAATGACTCACCTAATAGCCTTGGGTTTGCTGAAAATACAAGTATAGGTGTTAAGTGAAAAATCTAAAGGGACTCCCTTGCTACCAATGCAATCTCCAACCTAAAACAGCAAGTGACCATGCCTTGCATTCTGAGCTTACATAATGATATTAGTATAATAAATGTTGGAAAATCAATATATATATATATAATAAAATTAGGCCATCTAAGTAAATCTACTAGGGCTATAGACACCTACTGGTAGTGGGGCTCTACTTAGGGGGATTGCATAGATAACCTTGTCGGGGCTATGAATGCCTGCTGGCAGCAAGGCTCTATCCAGGTTGGCTATGAGGGATGATCTCCAACTATGTAGTTTAACATCAGTTACACATGTTTTCAACTCACTTTCAAGATGAGGATAATTAATCATTTGCACACTACTGATCCTTTGTTAGCATTGTTACCATGAAGACATTTTATAATCTAGAAAGATTATGATGCTTGTGCTTAGAAAGAGTTAGAAGGCTATGTTATAATGTGTTCACATCACTTGAATCATTGGAATTTGGTTGTTTTCTTTGGTGGCAAGTTGTTGTGTGGTTACACAACACACCCCATTTTGACTTGACAAAACAGGGACCCAACTTTTTGGCTTTGCTTGTGTGTTTTTCTTGCTGGTAGTCTAGTAAAAAATTTAGTCAATACAGATAATACTGCACAATGGCTAGGGGGGTCATCATCATGAGGTTAGTTTGTCAAGGTTCATATTTCATTTCATTAACATCAAATTTGGAAAGAGCATCAAATTTCATGAAGGTTTGCCTTTTGCATCACCCTGATATTCCTTAGGATGCAAAAGTTATGAATGGTCAAAATCTCAGTCAAACCTGATATTCATAAAGCAGGAGGTAAGTCATCATCATATTTCCCAATGTCAGTTATCTTAGGAAATATCACCCTGATCCAATTTATCACCCGATAAATTATCTGTTCACGACCTGCAGACATCATTTTTAGGTGGTTGTGATACTTACCCGTCAAGTAGCAGCATGTATTCTGTGAGGATGATATTTTGAAACATCACTTGATATTCTGAATATAACCTTATCTTTCAAATAACATCCTGTCGCAAAATATCACCCTAGAACTTTTATCCTAATGACATCATCCAACCCGATAACAAAGAAAATTAACATGATGATGACATCATTATCATTTTTATCTTGCGGAGGTATATTTCCTAAATCACCCTTTCATAAAACATGACGATGACGTCATAGTGCTTCAACGATAGACTAAACCAATATCATGGTGACATCATCATGATATTCTGAGAAAGGCTACTTAAGCAGTGCATAGGGTCATCATCCTTTTTGAAATATCACCTGATATTTTATTACATGACCCAATGGTCTGAAAATAACCTGATATACCGACATAAGTTTCCCGCTAAGACGCGGATGGTCATATTATGAGATGGTGATATTTTGAACATCACCTAATATTCAAAACATCACCTGATATTTCAAAAGATCATCCTCCTCTTCTGGCTGCGCGGCATTGAATGCTCATTAATACGGTAGGTATTTCCTGCTAATGGTTAAGTGCGATGGTCACACCTGGCAACCTCTATAGGTTTCCGTGTGGAAACTTAATGATTATGAGAGATTTAATCAGATTGTACCCTAACCGACCAAATAAATGGGTTTAGAAAGAATTCATAATGTCATTATGCACCTAACTCGCGATAAGATTAGTCTTTACACAGAGCCGAGCTTGCAAACCTTCTTTGGAAACCACTTGCAGATGTGTACATGTGAATCAGAGTGAAGAACGTGATAATCGACAGTGTCAAGCTTACTCCATATAATCATCAGTGTAATTCCAAGGGATAAGCAAACCAGGTAAGTAATTGAAAACCCCTTGCTATTGTTTTATGCATATACAGGTAAAATGATGATTCAATGATTTGAGATTAGGATTTCTACATATCATGATGAAATAACTGTTTAATAAACTTATGCATGATGACATAGAGATGTATGTATATACATACATGCATGAAACGAAGTATCAGTCTTGAGACCAGTTCTTGGAATTGCAGGAAATCATGGTGGATAAAAGATTGATGAAGTCTGAGGCAGAATTTGTTAAGCCAATGTTTGCACAGCTTGATGGTGTGCAATTCAAATATGGAACTATAGGTGACACTCACTAGGGTAGTACAGATTTGGTTGCATGGACAGATAAGATCAACATGAATAATGAGGATGCTCTGATGGCAGCCATTTTTTTCCCAGATGTGGAATGCAGCTGGTTTTCCATACTCTATGGAGGCTCCTGAAGTGGTTATTAAGTGTGCCAGAAATTATAATCCCTAGACAAGGAGGGTGGAGAAACATGGGAGAGTGTATGCAGACTTATCTATCAAAAGCCTCTCAGCCATGTTCAGTTTGCCACTGTGCAAGAGGGTTGTTAGCATTGACCTGAAGAAGCTAGAAATCAAATATGAAAGTAATAAGAAAGCTGCTAGGAAGAGAATGTATGCATGGAGGGCTGAGAACAGTCCTTATACAACTGCAGCCAAGTTGCCGGTTCATCTATTTAAATTTGACTTTGATGACAAGTATCGGCTCATGATCACCCTACTCAGTCATGTAACAGGACAGCCAATAGCTGGAAGTTTCAAAGATTGGATGTATGCGGTCAACCTAATGTGCTTATACATAGAGAACAGGCCATTATGGGCCAAGATGATAAGTGATGCCCTGGATGAGCAACTGAAAAACCTAGGAGGTACGGAATGTGATTTCTATATGACCTCATATCTTGTTTATGTATGTGCCTATAAAGGTACATTTAATGGATTGACTAAAGAGGGGAAGATTGGTGGCACCACTAATGATGCACACATCTGGAACCATTACCCCCAATTACAAAGAGTTAACTACCTCTAGGATTATAAATTGGTGAATGATGTATTCTTTATGCATCTAGGGAGGACCATGGAGGAGGATAGAACTAAAAGACTGAGCATGGAAGCTCAGGAGGTAATATACAGGCATGGAGCCTGGTTCATTCAATTTGCAACCTTTTCATACATTAGGGTTGAAGGATTTCAAGAACACCCTCTCATGCTCCCAAGGTATCCAACTGATGCTATAGTATTAATGGAGTTCATGAGGCAGATTGTGATGATACTGGATGCCTACAAAGCTAAGAACAAGCTTCCTCCAATACTATTTCCAGTAACAATGGGCTGGTATATGTGCCCAGATAGTGAAAGTATTAAGAAAGCCATAGCTAGTTTAACCATGATGAAGTTACAACCATTTCCATTGACAAGGCCATATGATCCTTATGGAAGGATGCAAAAGATCATGGGACAGCCCATTCACCAAAGGCATCTTGAGTATTTTTGGGCAGATTGCGAGGATGAGGCAGAAGCTTGAAGAAGAAGATATCAGAGGTTAACCATTAACCAAATCAGAACCTTTGGTTGTATTTCCATCCCAACGCAAATGAAGAAGGATGATGGAAGGATAATGGCAGATGAATATGAAGCAAAGAAGATATATAATGATACTATATCAGCCCTGGATCTTACAATGCAGGAGGATATCTCCCTAGATCCATTCACGGGCAAGATATTACAGCTCACCCAAGCTTGGGTTGATGAGCAAGTAAATATATTGAAGAAAAAGGGTGTGGCCCTTACAATAGAAAGAAAAAAGAAAGGACAAGAGCTATCTGCTGATGAATATCATGATTTCCTGAATGAGAAGAGGAAATCCAAGGGAGACAAGTTGCCCCCTCAACAAAAACAAAGCAAAAGACCTCATAGAGGCAAGAAAACTGTAGAAGAACCCAAAGGGGTTATCATTAAGAGAGTAACAGCCATAGCTAAGGAAGCAGTAGCAGTAGGAGAAGCATTGGTTTCAGGCCAAGCATTGGCATCATCTGTGCCTCCTCCGTTAGAGAAGCAAAAGTCAAAGAGAATACAGGGGACTGATGTAGTAGCTACTAAGACCTATGAAGAAGGTCAGGCCTCACAGAAACAAATAGAGGAGGATATCCCCCTGGAGGAGGAGCATGATGAGGAGGAAAGCCCTTTATTGTTCAAGAGGAAAAGAAAGGCACCTCAGGTGATTGCCCCCACACCGAAGAAAGAAAGAACCTCCATGAGGGCTGAAATAAGGCAAAGCCCCATTATGCTAAGAGGGGCAAGTAGTGAAGTTTTTAGAAAGGAGTTACAACATAATGTACCACTTCCTACCATTGTGAAATTTAAAGCTGAACAAGCTGAAGAGCAGTTCAAGGAAACATCTAGAGCAGTCCCAGGTGGTCTTGTCTCGCTAGAGGAAACAATGGATTTATGTGATGATGATGTGGTTAAAAATGTAACTGCTCAGAAAATGGAGACACTTGTTGTAGGCATCTACATCACTCCTTTTGGGACCCCATCGGTGCATGGAACTAGAGAGAAACAAGCTGAACAAGAAAAGGAAAGAAGCCCTGAGAAAGTTGCACAGCAAATAGGGCTAGATGAGTTAGTTGAGCAGGTCACCAACCCTGAGGTGGTGGACCTTTCATATATAAAGGATGCAAGTCCTCAACATCAGACTAATGCACCTGATGAGGTGAGTAAAATTGAAGAAATAGAGATGATTGAAGTAGAAATGCATACTCAAGATTTGGGTCAGTCACAACAGGATATGGTTGGGGAACCCAAGATAGTGGAAGTCTTAGAAAAGGATGAGGAAGAAATGATCATATCAAATAAAGATGTCATCCGAACTCAAGAGACCTCGGGAGATAAAGGAAAGTCAGATCATGATGATCTAAAAACTCAGGAGGAGGTATCCACTCCAAGTACAGAGAAAGATATGATGCAGGATCAGGCGAAAACACCTAAAGGAGATGAAATAATATCCACTGATGGGGGCATATCTCAGGATGAAGAAATCAATAAAGTAGATGAAGTTAGAATGGAGGAAGCAAAAGATCAGGGTCATGATAGTCATGATGATCAACAGGATCACCGTCCAGGAAAAGAGGTCCCTCATCAGGAGGATGTGCCAAAAGATCACTCTCATGAAGAACATCATGAGGAAGAACAAAGAAAATTATCATCTCTGTCAAACATAGATGTACTTACGGGAGATAAAGGTGATGATCATGATGATGATGAAGATAGCGAGAGCAGTGAAAGTGATGATGACGACAAAGAGCCTGATGAGGAGGCATCATAAAAGGGAATATATGTATCAGATGATTTTGAAAGTATAAGTTGTTAGATGGTTACCAGCTGGCAACCTGTGCCATATGAGAAGATTGACTTGGTCAAAGAGAAATGTGAACCGTAGATTTTAAATAGATAAATCCTGATCATAGATCAATTGTAAATGATTCCTCACCTTATTCTATAAAAGGTGCAGGGATGCCTCATTTTAATTCATTCGAAACTTAATTGAAATCTGTTTGCTAAAGTATGCAGGACTCATTTCAAAGCTATTGTATATGTAGATATCTTTTGCATATTTAATGAAAGAGAAGAGCATTTTGATTACAAACCTTTGTAAATCTTGAGTAATCTATGTCTGAATTCTAGATATATGCTTTGATTTGCTGCGTCCCTTAGAGTTCTCATCATGTATGTATTGTTTTCATTCATCATCCTCTGAAGTTTGCATCAACTGTATCTTGCTGTGGAATATCCTGGTGAACATATGGTTTGATTTCTTCTCCTAATGACAGTATCAAGTGTGTATGTAGATCAATAACTAAAGATTCAACATTAATTTGAAGTATTTCTTTCAGTTTCTTTCAATTTTAGAGCATTTCATCATCATAATTGCAAAAAGTTGACAATATTAAGAAAATAATACAAATATGTAGACATCCCGTAGATAACTGAACACATTTAGCATATTTAAGGTTAAAGCATGTCTAAATGATCAATATCATGCAAAGATTAAAAGATAAACACAATATTTGAAATATATCCTCTGTAGAAATAACTCTCTGTGCAGCATCATTACAGGAAACATCATCTTACTGAGAAGATCTATGTAAGGCCCCAAAATGGAAACAGCAATGCACATCAACCTCTGAGTAATGTCAGAAGATTAAGACCTAATCAACAGAGACTTGAGATCATGAATTCTCTGAATTCATCATATCTTTCAAGATGAGTAAAGGTTAATGTGTACTTTTATTCTATGCTTGTTTGTGACTAACATCATGATCAACAGATCCTCTACATGCTCTAAATCTCCAAAGCATGACAAATTATCCTTGTGTTGCTAGAAATTTTCAAATACAAGATTTCAATGAATAGTGAGAACTACTTTTAAGTCAAGTTTATTTAATATATATACATGTGAATTTTTAGAACGCAAAATATAGAAATTATTCAAGTACCTGCACATGCTGGAGCACTCTATCAATCCCACTGATTTCACAAGAATGAATGGTCACATCAAGGACACCTATATATGAAGGTAAAGGACCAGTGTCAAAGAGAAGTGTGTTGTATGTGCCATGTACATGAGGTGTAACCTGATGCTTTGTGGGGGTTGTATGTTGGTCTAGAATATTCTGGTCCTCTGAAGCCATCTCACCCTGACCTGACTGTCTACCATTATGTCGTCTAATATGAGTCGGTATAACATCCAAAGGAATCCCATACTCATCACTGATAAACTAGTATGTTGATAGTAAATCAACAATGGAAGCTGAACACACATTACATATAGTGGCATCACTCATATGGATCACATCTGCCGGGGATGGCAGATCCACATGAATGTAGGGGTCATAATTCGCAGATGTAGCCTCAGTGGGAGGAAGGCTAATCCGTGGACATAATAAGTATCTCCCTACATGATCAGATGACATCTGATCAACCTAAGTAGCAATCGTGGTCATACTGTCAAAAAACCTATATCTAGTCGGTGCGACTGCTGCATCTCCTATTTTTGCTAGTTCCAAACATTTTAGAAGAACCAAAAGGTTTGGACCAACTAATGCCCTCTTGTTTTTTGGGCGGTGGAAAATTTGGATGTCTAAATTGAATTTTATCGGCAAACCTCCCCTTGCCCTATCCATCATGTGCAGGCATAGATGTGTAATCCACATCTAATCCTAAATGGAACTCAGCATATAATTGTTTACAAAAATAAAGTGGTAACTTGTCATTATGAGGTCATCAATGATTGGTTGCCAACCATTTGGGATATATAAATGGACCAACAAGCGCATCTATACACCTAGTAATAGTATATCCTCTAACTTTGTCTCACCTAGTATAAAAAGGGAACATGCTATGCACATTATGTAATGAAACTCTCTGAGAAATAGATTTGATAATCTCAGTGCCAGTAATAGTCCTAGAAAGGGACCTATAAAACTCCTTAGTGCTAACATCATCATATGGATTGTATGATTTTATCGTCTCAATCATGTGTCTAATCTCTATTAGCCAAATTTGGGGAGTTGTGTACAGTTTGGTCTAAACATTTCAAGGCATTCTCTAATCTAGTAATTCTATCATTATAAAAATTAGTCCTAGCCTCAACTTCGTGCTGAGACTGCGTGGAATGATGAGATCCCTCATCATCAACCATATCTATATAAATACAAAGAGATCTACATTTAAGTAAAACAAAAAAAAAAATATGTAAGCATTTTTCTTAAGTATATGAAAATATAAAAATGCAAGGTAGATCTCTAAATTCTAAATAACAAGATCATACAAGTGTGTTATAAGTATATGAAAGAGGCCTACATAAATACCCAATCTTAATAGTTAATTTAGTTAAATACCCAAAATTTCAACCTGTACGCAGGGTATCAAACACTCCAAGAAAAAAAGAAAGTTTTAAGGTTATAAGTTGTCCAGACACCAAATATTACTGAGATTTTTGTGGGAGTCCCAATTTTTGGCCAAATTATATAACTTTTGATATAACAGTAAGTCACATGAGTGTAATTTGTCCAATATGCTTAGATAGGCATGTCACATTTTGTGGATCATGACACTCTAAGGTTCTAGCATGTGTCATATATTTCTCTTTCCACAACCAAAACATATGTTTGTTTAAGTTCCATGCAATGCCTAATCTGATTAAATGTTTCCAAATGGTTTTTGGATAGTGTAATTAGGTAAGAGAGACAATGACTATACACTATGGTTTCTATAGCGACCATGGAGGTTTTGATATTGATTTTGAAGATAAAAGATTTATGAATAGTTGCAAGTTCTTAGCTATTGTGTCCACGTGTACTTTTGGTGGAGGTGATGATCTATACAAATCTATTGGTGTGTCTCAGGCATCATTAAGAAAGGTTTGTGCTTATATGGCTTACAGTTCAAAGTAGGACTGAACTAGAAATGATTTTGTTGTTTTGACATCTATGATACTTGTAGGCCTTAGCATGAAGGTTGCAGTTATCTCTGTAACACTATAGAATGTGGTTAGTTCTATCAAAGTGAATTCCATATATATAATTAGAATCAAAATGTATACATTGTGAGCAGAATAGGTAAATAGGATTGCATTATATTGAATGGAGTAACAAGATCTGCAAGACTTACTTAGACCTTAGCAAAGGATTAACTTAGCAAGCCAAAATAAATCACTAATAGTATTGAGTGCTTATATGGGTTTTTTGTGCTTCTATAAGTAGTTTAGGTTTACTTCTAGATGACACCAACTCCCAGTCTATGGTTGGCACCTAGCACAAGAGACCTTGTAACGAAACATCATAAATTTGTAATCAAATGACATGTATTTGATAAGCTAGGCAATGTCTATCTCAGTGGCTCTGAACAAATATGAGCATGAACTCCATTTCTGATTTCTTCTTGACCTTGAACATCTAGAGAGGGGCTACTTGACATAGCTTTGGGTTCTGAGGAATTGCGTCTTAGATTTTCCTAAGTTATTGGTTTTGTTTCATTCATTTTTAGTTGCTTCATGATTTTGATTTTGTTTTATTGAGTTATGTGTCATTTTATAGGAAACAACACCATACATGTTTTATATTTGGCACCATACACACATGACATTCAAAAGTCTAACCAGGTCATGTAATCCACCGCGTGGCCCCCTCTATCAAATACTTGAGTGTCAACAATAGATCATTTCCAAGTTTCCCAAAATTTAATGAGTTGATTGCATAGGAATATAGCCTAAATTATTGCAGTATCTAGAACATATTGGTGAGCAGAATCAAAATGTTATAAAAGTACAAAGCTATGTCACACTTTCAGCTAACTTATCAGCACAAGTGAATTTTAGTATTTATAACTAAAAAACAATTTTGGTCAAATATATGATCTAGTATGATTCATTCTAGATAAGTTAAATATGTCCACAACTTTTCCAACTAAAATTGTTGGCTAAATGCATATGTAGCATCACTTTGAGGCCAATTTACTAAAAAAATAAAATTATTTAAAAAATTTAATGTTTCAACAACTCCTACTCGTATAAATAACATTTTTTTTAAAATGTAAAAATACCCTTTTGTAGATCCATAAGTGTAGTTTTCAAATATATATTTATTTTAATAGTTCAATTATTATCTATATTTTATTTTTTATTTTTTACTAAAAGTAGGTTATTAGCACAAAAATATTAGGTTGATTACCATGTTAAGAAAAATACTAAAACTTATTAAAAAAATTTAAAAAAAATATGATGCCCTAGATAAAAGAATCTAGATTAAGATAGTATAATTTGTTTTCTATTTTAGATAAATATTTAATATAAAAGTTAACATTGACTGGGAACAACCGTGTTTTAATACATGCACATTTAAATATTTATTTAAAAATATATATTTGTTAAAATTGAAAAAATATATATATCCATGCCCTAAAGTTTCAAGTTATAAATATACAAAAAAAATGAAGGAACAAAAAAGAAAAATTACTATATAAAGATTGATGTCTCATGTAACATCATTTTTTAGCATTTTATCAGCAACTAAATTATAGTGTTAATTTTAAAAAAACTATATTCAAATAATTTTTTAATTTTGTCAAAAAACTACAAAGGTAAAATATACTAAAAAATACACATTTTATTAGTTTACATCATTTCAAAATACAAAACATATATGCCACTTTCGAGTGGTTCAAGTTTAAAAGCTAGATCAATGTTGGTTGTTTCCTTTATAAAAATGTGACATAGCTTTGTACATAGCAGTACCAATATATTGCCCAAGCTATCATAATGGCATCATCTTGGTACCTACGCACTCGTGATTGTTTATGAGAAAGAGAAATAATGGTCATCTAAATTATTAAATACCAGATACAACCATTTAAAATAAAACAAGGGTTGTGCTGCAGCTCAAGTCTTTCCCAAATGCTGATAAAATGGTTTGTAAAAAACAACATTGCAGTACTAAATGAGGATGATCTATTTGTAAGCTAAAAGTCCAAAGTGAATGTTTGTATATCAAAGCAAGTATTTACAGGATTGATATAGCAATATCCAACTAGATCATTATTCTACATGGTAAAAGAAAATATCACACAAGCTAGTTACATCAAGCATGATAGGTTTCTACAAATATGATATGAATCTCCAATCTGTATATTGAAGCATTTTCAAGACTAATTTTACAAGTAAAATTACTCATGATAAAGAAAACAAGATTGAGCAAGTGGCAAGACAACACATAAGGTTAAGCACATGTCGGCTGATCTCATTAGTGTGTTTGGACTGGACAGTTGAAGCATGCTAACCACATCTTAGCTATATCTAAAGTAAGATGCTCAATAGAACAAAGAG